>OY744481.1:368157843-369522843 GCA_963556165.1 Tipula helvola
GTTTGTAATAGAACACCCAGTAAAAACAGAGAAATTCGATAACTATCACTTCGAAATGTCTAACCAAACCTAGCTTATTCGAACCCAACATCTTAATATAGAGGAAAAGAAAGCCATAGAAAGAAGAGCCATAGAAATCGATACCGAAGAAGAGAAATCCGTTTTTACCAAAAGTTATCAATATCCTCACATTCATAAAGAGGAATTTGAGAAACAAATTATGCACATATTGGGCCAAGGCATCATTCGCCCAAACTTCTCACCCTGGAGTAGTCCTATATGGATAGTTCCTAAAAAGCTAGATGTTCAGGAAAAACCAAATGGAGACTTGTGATAGATTATCGCAAGCTCAATGAAAAAGCTGTATCAGATAGATACCCATTTCCCAACATCACCGACATCCTCGATAAACTAGGGAAAGTGCATCTATTTTACTACTCTGGATCTTGCTTCTGGTTTCCAGCAAATAAAAGTCAATCCCAGAGATATACCCCCCATGGGCATTATGAATACATTCGAATGCCTTTTAGACTCAATAATGCACTCAGCACATTCCAATGAGTAATGGACAATGTGCTTGGTGAACTTCATGGGACATCATTATTTTCTCCACATCCCTACAAGGACACATAGAAAGTCTAACTAAAGTTTAAAGCCAAAAACTCCGTCAAGGAAATCGCATTTCTTAGACATCTAGTCACATAAAAAGGAGCACAACCTAACCATGATAAAATCCTTGCCATAAAAACTTTCCTATTCCAAAAACTGAGAAGCACGTCAAAAGTTTCTTAGGACTCATGGGCTACTAAAGAAAATTCATCTCAAAAACTTTGCGAACGTCACAAATCCAATGACCGAATGTCTTAGAAAGGACAAACTACTAATATTAGATGCAAACTACACTCAATACTTTATATCGTAACCAATATTACAATCCCTTGATTTTAATAAACCGTTCCTAGTAACCATCGACGCTAGTAATGTGGCAATTGGAGCAGTCCTTTCTCAAAAAGACATAGGAAACGATTTACCGGTCTGCTATGCCTCTAGGACATTATAGAAAAGCGAACAAATTTAATCTACGATAGAAAAAGGACTTCTAGTTATCGTTTGGGCAACCAAATATTTTCGCCCATATCTATTCGGAAAATTTTTCACCATTATCATTGAACATATAAGCCACTAACCTGGCTGTTCTCATTAAAAGAGCCTCTCAGTAAATTGGTCAGATGGTGCGTCAAGCTCGAAGAGTTTGACTATACAATACAATACAAAAAAGGAATTCAGAACTCCAACGCTGACGCTCCCTCTCGAATGGAATCAGAATCCGTATTAAGTCTAGTTTTTTCGAAAAACATTTAAATGCGAATTATTTTAAAAGTGCTGTTTTTCTTATACGCTGTTTCATTACTAGAGGGACGATATCATGTGGCAATTCTTTAAATAATGACATTTTGTTTTAACCAAAGATTAATGGAATGAACAATAGCTGTCGCCTCCATTAAAATTTGAATTCGAATATCTTTCTGTTATTAATTGTGAATCAAAAATTGCAAATACAAATTGAAATTGTGTTCTTACGATAAATAATTTTCTTATTTGAAAACTTAACTGTTTTTAAATATTTTGGGCCTTATCAGTTTGAAATTTGAATTGAATTTTAATAATTATCTCTTACTTCGGTAAAAGAGACAGATATAGATACAAAACATAAAAAAATCAAATTCATTACTATATAGGGGATCGAACCGATATTTTAATTGTTTAGCCTGATTTTTGCTTCGGTTAAACATATTTTTGGTGGCTGCTCTCAATAGTAATTAAATATATAAATTGTAATAATAATTAATTAATATAATTTTTTTTACAAATTTACTAAAAATGAACCATTGCATTGAAAGAAATTATGTTAATTTTACGTAAAAAAAATTTCTTTCACATCGATTACTCAGCCCGAATCTCTGTTTTTTGTATTTGGTGTGTTAAGTGACATCTAGGAATGGGAATAATTAGTAAGAGCTATTTTATTTTATAAACCGCTCTCAATTCAAATGTACATACTTAATGACAATTCAAATATTCTAACCAAAAACTTATTTCGAATGTAAATCATTAATTTTTGGGAATAAAAATGCCAAATATGTATTTTTAAGTATAGTATTTGTTTTCAGCTGGGGCTTAATTTAAATAATATTTCTAATATTTGAGAAATAAATAAGGCATTAATATTTTAGTTAATGTTTATTGGTTATGTCGTTTATTTGTGATGCATAAAAAGTAGGGTTGTTGGTTTTTTGTTTTCTTCTCGCTCAATGCACTGTTTTAATTTTTATGTTTGGTAAAACATTTAGGGTACTAGTTTTGGGTTCATGTTACACGCTGCGTTAGAATGTTATGTTAAATGTTGCGTGTCATGTAGAATGTTATATACATTAAATAAAAATATTTTCTCTCTTTTTATTTAACACATTAAAATAGAAACAGGAAATACAAAAAACTTAGGAATAGTAGTTCCAGTGTTCATGTTACATGTTTGCTGTGTTAAAATGTCATGTCGACATCTTTGAGGCTAAATATTTCTGTGCGTCCGACTATTCTCAATGTTATATAGCTAATTGCATACCATACATTTTGAATAATCAACATTTTCAAAAAAAAAAAAAAACAAATCATGTCATATAGCAAAAATATTGTTACGAACTGGACTACTGAGTTCGTTCGGATTTTGAAAATAAAAACACTGTGCACTTTTTATTTCACTCTACTTTTATACACTTTGATATTTTCTTTGACTTTACTATTTAATTCTGTCTGCTTGCTACTGGTGGTGGCTATGACAACAGATTTCTTTCTTTATTTAACGATTTAAAATAAACCAAAACTTTCTCTGCTTGTCATCGGTCGTGTTTATGAGGGACTTTCCCAAAATCGATTTTAGTTCATTTGTCCCCACGCTTGGGCATCGCTGATTACATTTTTTTTTTTACATGCAAAAATAAGTAAAATCATGTTTACAAATACAAGTTTCTTGTCTAAATTAGTGGATGTCCCCGTAATTTTTTTTTATGATTTATAAAATTGAGTATGCTGCGATTAATAATAAATATCAAATTTTAAAATTAATTTAATCGAAATTAATAATTTAATGAAATATTCAAACACATGTTTGACCATATAAAACTACATACGAAATATTTTAGCCGCCAGTCAGCAAGCGTTGGAATTCTATTTGGGAAAATCCCTAATGACACTTAACCATCTAAAATTCTAAACTATTGCTGTTCATAACGTGAGCTTGTTGTATGATGCCCAAAATCGCCACAATATTTACCTCTATTTTTGTACTTATGTTTTACCAAACATTTGCGGTACAGGTGGCTCTTTTTGTTTTATTTTAATTTCGGCTATTGCGCGAAGACGTGTTGTCTTTTTTTCACCCTTGATTTTAGATGTGGATAAATGATGACGTCATTATATTGAATATTCTCTTTTTAATACATATTGTTATTGTTGTAGAACGTTTTTTAATTTAATTTCCCTTATTTTCTTTTTATTAAATTTGGAAAATGGGGGAAATTAGAGAATCTGTGTTTTAAATGAGTTAGTCATTGGGTTATTTATTAGTGATTTCAGGAAAAATTATTTACCTAGGTTTAATTTTTAATTCATGTTTTTTCGTCAATCGAAATCGCGTTTTTTCATATACAAACTATATGAAAATAAATTTCTTTTTAGTGTTTCTATGTCCTTTATTTTAAGTTCAATTTTTACATGCCGGCTCTATTCATATCAAGATGGTTCTGGTTGTATAAACATCAATTTTGTAATTGTAATAAAATAAATAAAAAAGCTCGCCCGAGGAAAAATCCCTCGAGTTTAAAAAAAATAAAACTATTCAATCTCATCCGACATAACTGGATATATCCCATCATGTTGCATGAAATTTGAAATAATTAGTTATAGCGCCAATCTCAACATGCAAATCGCCTTAATATGATTGATAGGGTTAGATAATTTAACGCCAAATCAAATGGCACACCGATAGTTTCCAGAAAAGAAATATTCCGGTCGTCCCAGGGACAAATCCCATCTAGTTGCATGATATTTCGTTACTATGCTATTTGAAATAATTATAGCACTAATCTCAACTTGTAAATCATCTTAATATGACTAGCAGAGTTAGATAATGTAATGCCAAAGCAAATGGCATACAAGTAGGTTCCGAAAAAAAAACATCATCACAGTTCTCCCATAGCCAGATCTTATGATAGTAACATTTTTCTTTTTCTTCCGTTCTGGTTCTTCTTGGGGTAACTCAAACAGAAGTAAATAAACGGTTACATCGAGACGAAGGGGGTCATACACAAGCGAAATCACAGGGGCACTTCCAGACACAGTCAACAATCATTGAAGGTCAACCGAAACAAACATTCATTTTCAAAGTCCCTTAAGTAAAATTGATTTTATTTCAATGGGTTCAGAATCTTTAATTTAGAGCTTTGTTATTTCTGTGGCAACAAGTTTTAATATTTTGTGTTGCATGTTACACATTAAATAATGTTGATTCGTATTAAAAACTGTTGACCTTGAAAAAAACTTCATCGTGATTTTAAATAATTAAAGTAAATTTTAAAATTATCTTAACTTCACAAATTTTAGCTTACTTAATGAAAATTAAACTTTATACTTACACTTTCCACAATACGGTGATCAATGTCACAGCCCATTAGTTTAACACCATTCAATAAACATTTCATATCAATAATTTGCCTGTATTGCATGTTACATATTTCTATAAACACGACCAAATTCATTATATGAAACAATGTATAAACTAATCCTGATACAAAGTACAAAGTCATATTACACTCAGATGGTGCCCTTATATCCACAATTCTAAAGTAGGCGTAAAAAAATTCACACGGAGTATTTAACACGTTTGCTAACAATATCGTGATTACGCTGCTGGCATAGAACTGGTTATATAACCGAATCGTACGTAATACTTTTACGGCCATAACGAAAATTTTATCAAACTCATCACAAATTTGTGAATCAACAATGATTTTATATTGAACGGTATGGTTAACGAAACATTTTATTTTATGATTTAAACAGCTGATTATACAGGTGGTGATCCCGATAATTAATGCAATGTTATAAATTGGCATTAGCTCAAAATAAAATATAACAAATGCAAATATAATAGTCGGGATATTATATAAATGTTTTAGGCAGAACATATCAATGATGTAACCAAAAAGCGCCACAATCCCGGCGAGTATAGTCAAAAATATCAATTTCCGTAAATATTTCAACAATTTTAAATTCGTTTCGTTGTGGTACACAAAATGGAGCGACAACCGATTAATTAGTTTAATAATTTTCGTGTACAAATAAAATATTCGATTGCCGTTCAACAGTACATTAAAATAGGATGTGTTAACAGAAAAACCAACAGAAGTAAATAGCATGAGATACGTTATTTTTAATATGTAACTGTCCGTGATTAAATACAATTTCAAATAGAATTCCACAGCAAGGTAGATGATTCCAAATAAAACAGTAACCGAATAAATTCGATAAAATTTCATTTCCTTTATTTGAACGACACCGTTTTTATTAATGAAATTATATTTTAATAAGCCGTACAATTGAAGTATTAGGACGGTGAAGTTAAATATTTTTAAATTCATTGTTTTTTTTTGGATGTGGGTACGTGATGTAATCCTAAGCCGTTAAAACTAAAACTAATAACTAAAACACTAAATTAGAGTTTTTTTTGCATGTCATACTTACAATATTCGTAAAATGTTCTTTCTTTGGTCAGCATACAAATAATATATGTTTGAAAACCAGGTACAGTACGGGAGATGACATAAATGAAATAATTTAGGCCAAAAGCGAGTAAACACTTCATAAAGTGTGATGAAATTATGGTGATGGTTTGATACCTGCCGTAAATCCGTTATAATTTTGTCACCAGCATATTTTAAAAGGCTAGTTAAATTGTTCTTTTACAAAAATGTCAAACGTACCAATTATTTTGATACTAGTCGTTACAATCGATAAATAATACTGAAGGTTTCTCTGTCCAAAGAGGTTCTAATCAGCAATAAATAACACGATTAGTAGTATACTTTGAAATTTTGTTGCAGTTTAGACAAATGGTACCAAAATGTACCGCACAAAAATATATTCGCCACTAGTGGCAAATGTTTTTGTTTTGAGTGTTTAGCGAGAAATATAAAGGGCTGACACTTCAAGAAGTGATCAGAACTTCGGTCCGAAAAATTCAACTTTCAAATCGATCTGTAATTGAACTAATTAATTACTAACTCAACCTCAACTCAGTCTCATTCAATCTCCAACTCAATTTGCAACTAAACGTCCAACTCAATCTTCAATCCACACGCAAGCACCAAATCAACCCACAAGCCAACTCTTAACTCAATCATCAATTCAACTCCAAATTTACTGTCAACTCAACTTTCAACTTAATTCCTAATTCTATTCCCAACTCAACCTCCAACTAACCCTAACTGCACCCTCTAAGTGGTACTTCCAACAATCCCCAACTTAAACCTCAACACAAACCGAACACCCAACTCAATCCCCAACCCAAGATATGAAAAAATAGAACCTCAATGAGCCCCAGCCCAACCCAAATCAAACTCCAAACCGACACCCAACTCAACCATTAGCTCAACCCCAAATTCAGCGCCTAACTCAATCAAAAATACATCTTAACCTTTTACTCAACCTTGTACTGAACCCCCCAATTCCAAAATAAGTCCAAAAGGAATAACACCAACTTACCCGCTCGATACTCAAATTAATTTGCAACCGAACGCCTTGCTTAACCCCATATAAAATTCAATACAACCCGTAGTCATCCCTAACTGGATGTCAAGTCAGCCCTTAACCCAACTCTAAACTTAATTTTAACTGAACCCAACTCAACCCCAACTCCACTCCAACTGAACCCCAACTAAACCACAACTGAACACCAACTGACCCCCAAATATATCCCAACTCGACTCCTAACTCTACCCCAACTCAACCCCCAACTCAACCCCCAACTCAACCCCCAACTCAACCCTTAACTTAACCCAACTCAACTCACTAAAACAATATGGTTCGATGTGTACTGAACTTAGTCCTTCTCTAACCTCCTACTCAACCATCAACTCAACCCTAAATAAATCCCTAACTGAACCACTGGAAGAATCGATTGAGGCTCATCTATCGAAATGGTTGCTCGACTTCGTAACTGATCAATATGACATCTCATTGATTGGCCTTGTTTACTCTCTACAGCATAAGAAACAGGGCCTGCTGTTCTTGTAACAGAAGCAGGTATCCATTTTAAACCCCACGAGTAGTTTCGCGCCCAAACTTTGGAACCCTCAGACAGTTGTGAACACGAATGTTGTCAGGGTGTCGATGATTGAAGAAAGTTTGAATACGATTATTAAATAAGAGTTCGGCGATGTTGAATGCCGTCAGAACTTTCTTTCTTAAGAAAATATTTCTTCATTTTGACCATTATCCCCGCCTGCCCATTTGAACGTGGATTGTATGGAGTCACATGCATCGATCGAATACCATTCGTATCAGGACGGCTTGATTTACACTTTTTACAAAGACCCACAACCTTCTCTATGTCCGTATCTAGATTGAGCCACCACACGTAGTTCCTCGCTAGTGCCTTTATTCTTACAATACCCGGATGAGCAGTGTGTAGAGCGGCCAAAATATGCGCAACCCAAAATGGCTGAAATTGTTCAACAGGTTTACACTCTGGCCAGCCCCACAGTGTCCATTGAAGGATTTGCGAGAAAACCGGATCTTTGGTAATAGAAGCGGCAATGTCATAAGCGTGGAGGGTCGGCTTGTGTGCAAAGTGTGTGGGAAGCCTATTAACACCATCAACATTTCCCATATCCTTCCCGGCACGGTAGACAAGTTTGAATGTTTAGGCATTGAGGAAATAACTCCAACGAATCATTCTCGGTGATAAGATCTGTGGAGTTGGAACATCTGTATTAAGACGACCAAGAAGCGGCTTATGGTCCGCCTAAAGCCTTGCGATCACCTTGGCTGTAAGCTATGGGACGCTCTTTCTTTCCTACTCGATGTGACAGTATGACGGCAATTCCATAGGGGAAAGCGTTACATGCCAGCAACAACGGATATTTCTCACTAATTGGCATTAGGATGTTGCTGGACGTCAAGGTATCTTTAAGCGCATCGAAATTGCGCTGCTCGGTAGGTCTCGATCTCCAGAAGATATTTTTGTGAAGCAGCCGATGTAAAGGTTCCGCAAGGATTGCCTTATCTCGAATAAAAGAATGATACAAATTAATTAAGCCTAGGAAAGCTTTTAGCTGCTCTTTATCCGTTGTTGGTGGGGTGCTTCTAATAGTGCCGATCTTCTGGTGCAATGGGTGTAGACCTTCGGAGTCGATTCTGTACCCGAGAAAATAGAATGAACAACCAATTTGTCATTTTTTTTTTAGACGGATACCAGCTTGATAAAATCGTTGGAAGATGTACCGTCGAAATACGGTAAGACTCCTGGAATCCCTCGAAGTAGATTCTCCATGAAATTTTGGAAAATTCCTGTCGCTGTACTAATACCGAATTGGAGTCGGTTCACGAGATCGCGTTTTACAAACACGGAACCGTTTGGAATCGCGATAATGGGTGATTTGCCGATGGAACCGGAAAACAATGCGGTGTCAGAGCTTTATTCACCGTTGATTCTCACACTGCCATCGGCCTTCGCTATATAGGCGTAGCCCACTCGGTGTATTCGATCGGCTCCAGAATGCCCTGTCGAACTAATTTATCCAATTCTCCTTCAACTGCTGGTCGCATGGCAACTGGAATTCTTCTTGCTGGCAATCGTATAGGAATTACTTTTGGACCCACTCGAATAATAATCAGAGACCCACTGTATGAACCAAGCGGAAAATAGGTGGCTGTATTTCACCAGTATATCGGAAAAACTGGTGTCTGTGATTGCATACAATCCTTGGATGGATATCTCTACTCCAAAATGTAAATTGAATTCCGTTGGGAATCGAATGATCTCAAATTTGCTTCACGAAGTGGTGGTAATTTTCGAAATATTCCTTGGAATGTTGTCTGGGAGATGATAGTGTGCCTTGAGTCATAATTCATTTCGAAACGACACTGAACACGGTTGGTGTTTACGGTAGCAGATGTATTGACAGCAGAATGCTTGGAAATACTTTTCCCTTTTCTGTAATGGCGATTCGAACGCTGCTGGTTGCTTTTAGTTTTGTTGCGGCTGCTGGCCATCGCACGACAAACTCGTTGGAGGTGTCCCATTATACCACACAAGCATCACCCTTGTTGATTAACTTTGGCCGGGGCTGCTTGATGTTTAGGCATGATTTACTTCACTTGTTGAGCTTCAGTAAGAACGTGTACGACGCCGCAATTACCGAAGGGCGAGGGGAAAAGTGATTTGATAATATTTCCATGATTTATTTGACCACTAAATCACTAACCTTTGTTACAAAATCCCCCAAAAGGGATTTTGTTAAACAGAACATAGCAATAGAGGTCTGGTTGCGGTATTGCACTGGCTGAAGCTCGCCGCTAGGCGTGGGGGTTACCAGACATATTACTATGCTTGAAAACCGCATAGAGATAAAACGAAGGGGACAAGAAAATTATTCTACTGTGCCACGACCACAGTGGTAGATAATCATAAAAACAAAATCTGTGTTCGACAGGGACGCCGGTGCCACTCCGGCGACCCTGCTCAAGGCCTAGGTCAGCATAAGGCCGCCCATCCTCACGCGATCACACGAACTAATTAGCAACACATCACTAAATGTAACCCGAAATCATAAAAACAAATCTGCAATTACGCATAAAAAACCCAAAGCGGAAAAAACGAAATGAAAACAAAAATGAAATGAAAGAAATTTGAAATGAAAATGAACCGTTAGATGAATTACCAAAAAAAAACAAAATGTGGTGCGAATCGATTTGGGGTGTCGCATACGGTACGCCACCCGGAACCTGAAACCCGTAAAAATTTATGAAATTTAATAAAAACAATATAGTAATAAAACAGAAATCAAGTTCGGCTTACAAAATTTTACAATAATAAAAAAAACACGCGGTGCCACCGGTTTCTTATATATTTTTACCGGCTGGTCACCATACCTGAACATAAAACCTTGGCCCGTCCGACCAATCAAACAGCTACCAGCGCCGACGCAGCAGCCCCCTCTGGATTCACGAACCCCACTCCGTTCGTCGGAGTTGCTGCCACAAACCCAAATTCAATACAGGACAGAATAAAACTGTTCCCTCCTCAAGCATTTGATAAATTACTTTATCAGAGAGCTTAACTTCTTAGCATTAGGCCTCGTAATTTAAAACTGGGACCCTCACTACATGCACAAATCTCGAAATTCGGCTTTTATACGGTTTTTTTTTTTCTCAACACGTTTTACCTTATGTAATATATTAGATTTGGTTTTTCACTTTACTTTTTCCTGGCAAAACTGTCTTATCACCAACTACCGTTATAGATGTATTTTTCTTTTATTTTTATCAGATTTAACCACAAACTTCAAACCGGTAGTAAAACGCACTTTAGGATTATTATTAATATTGGCAAGATAATTAGGTACAGGTTAATGTTTGAGACTAAAATACCACCATAAACACCAACAATATTTTTTTATTATAATTACACGTACTTTTATTCAAATTACTTTATAAATGTCTACTCAAAACATATACCATTGGCACTCATACAATATATAATACTCAAGTGCCACAGGGCAAAACAATTTATCATACAACAAAAAAAATTACGCCACTCGGCCCAAAACTAATCATATTTATTAAATATTTTTTCTATTTTTTTCTTTATTTATAATTATTATTGTTCAAATTATATTATTTTTTTTTTCAATTTACTACATACATATTTATCAATTAGTAACACTCAAACTTGACGTCAATTTTACCCCAAAAAAAAATATCCATATAATTATTCAAAACTCGACTTTTCAAAATTAAAACGAGACTTTTATTTTATTTTTTTTTTTTTTTTTTTTTCAAAACTAAAAAACCCGACCGTATAATTTAAAATTCAAAACTAGACTATCCATTTCAACATTTAAAACTAGACTATCAAAAATAAAATTCCCGACGCGTAACAAACATAATTTTTCCCCCACCCAAAAAAATATTTACCCATATAAAAAAAACCCGACCGATAGATTTCGGATGACGTACACATACGACATCATCCAAAATCGATTCGCACACACCAACACTAATTAACCAATTTTCTGGAATATTCCATTTACATGGAAAATCCACGCGCTAACCAAAACAAAACAGATGAAGCAACACGCCAACCACTACACGTCATTACATACCATCAAACAAAAAATGATAAAACGAATCGAGTAACCGACCAAAATACGGAGAAGTATAAAATGCTAAAGGGTACACTCTACCAAAAAAAAATATATTTTCTATTACAAATTAAGCCAAAGAAAGAATGACGTGTAGTGGAAGAGATTTTAGGCAGCGCAGTGGATAAACATGCAACCTTGTTGGGATTTCCAACCGTAATTACAGATTTAGATTAAATAAAACATAACAACCACAAGCGGTTGTTACAGCGTGGGGACGACTCACACCCGAGAAAAGATCTCAACGCCAGGCATAAAGTAAGAGGGAAAGAAAAAAATTCACTAATAATTGGTTATAACCGAATATCCTTAGCATGATAAACGCCCAAAGGTTTTCCATCAAGATTTCTGATATTATAAGAGACTGTTCCGATTTTATCCGTGATAAAAGCAGGAATAAACTTAGCAGCTAACTTTGCAGAAAATCTATCCGGAGCACTACTTTGTGCGAAGGATCGGACAAACACAGGTTGATTAGGCAGGAAATTCCTAGTTTTACTACGCAAATTATATCGAACCGCTGATTTCTCATGTGCAACTTTCAGGTAATGAGTTATTTGATCACGAATAAGATTCAATCTATTAGATTTGGACAACACATGTATTTCGTTGTCATCGTGAGGAGATAAAAGTTTACGTAAAGCATAATCTGAACCGTTTAGTGACATGTGTTGACCAAAGACCAAATAGTGAGGAGAAAAATTCGTGACGTCGTGTTTAACATTTCGCAATGCCGCAGTGATTTCAGAGAGATGGCAATCCCATTCATTATGTGCATGATCATCAAGATAAGAACGAATACTAGACAGTAACGTCCGATTAACTCTCTCAGAAGCGTTGCTTTGAGGAGAGTAAATAGGAGTACGTATATGATCAACATTATATTTTTTTAAGAGATCTTTAAATAAGTTAGATATGAATTGTTTGCCATTATCAGAAGTAATCACTGCAGGCACAGAGAAAAGTAAAAACACCTCATTTTCCAAAAAGCTACACAGAGAAGAGGCGGAAGCTTCTCGCAAAGGCTTGACTAGAACAAACTTTGAATAATGATCCAACACTATAGCGATACAGGTATTACCTCGTTTGGAGCGAGGATAAGGTCCAAGGAAATCAACGAACAATTTTTCAAAAGGTCTGGTAGACTCAGTTTGAGAACCCATCAAAGGTTGAGTGCTAAAATTTACAGGCTTATTCATCTTGCATTGTAAACAATTAGAGATGAAAAGTTTGATTTGTTTAGTCATACCAAACCAGAAAAATTGCCGTTGAAGTCGTTCTACAGTTTTTTTAATACCCATATGAGCAGAAGTAGGAGAAGAATGAGCCAGTTCAATTAAGTTTGCAGTCAAGGACAACGGAACTACTAACTTCCATTCAGACAAATCAGTGGACGTATAACGAGAAGCGTAGGAAGGTAAGATCAAGAGTTTATTATCACGAATTTTGAAGTTGTGATCGCAATCTTTTAATAGTTGTACTCGATTGATCTGTTGTACATATTCATCGTCCTGAAAAGCTGAAGAGTTAAGATCAATATGTAGAACCGAATTGTCACTTGAAGAATTTAAACTAGACACATTTTCTTGTATAACAGGAGAATCACAAAGTAAGGAGGAATCATCATTCAAAGTAGTTTCAACAGGAGGAAAAGGTTGATCGTTACTTACATCGTCTGTGGGCTCACTATAAAAAGCTCTAGAAAGGGCATCAGGTACAACATTCACCGTTCCTTTACGATATCCGATATCAAATTTGTACGCTTGCAGTTTTAAACTCCAGCGGGCGAGTCTACCAGATAGATCTTTTTGGGACATCAACCAGCGGAGACTAGCGTGATCGGTATAAATCGTGAACGAGTATCCCTCGATATAGGGCCGAAATTTTTGGACGCTAAGTACTGCTGCGTAGCACTCCAACTCAGTTACAGAATAATTCCTCTGAGCGGCATTAAGTTTGTGCGAAAAGAATTCAATGGGGTGTTCAGCGCCATCAGGATCAAGCTGAAAAAGTACACTACCCACGCCAACAGCACTGGCGTCGCATTGGATAAAGAAAGGGCGCCCATAGTCAGGGTTAGCTAAAACAGGAGCAGACGATAAAGATAATTTAAGAGCTTGGAAGGATTCCTCAGCGTGAAGATTCCATTTAGACTTAGATTTTTTCCCTGTCAGATCAGTTAGTGGAGCAGCTAAAGACGCGAAGTTTTTAATAAAACGCCTATACCACCCACATAAACCCAAGAAACTACGTATTTGTTTAGTTGTTTTTGGTCGAGGAAATTCTCTAATTGCCTTACATTTTTCTGGGTTGGTGCGAAGGCAACCATCACCCACTAAATAACCCAGGTATTTAACCTCCTTCAAAACAAACTGACTCTTTTCTAAATTTATGGTTAAACCAGCCTTTACTAGCAACGAAGCCACAACTTCCAAAAGTTCCAAGTGTTCATCAAAAGTGGACGAAGTAACCAATAAATCATCAAGGTAGACGAATACTTTGTCGTGCAGTTGATAAGGAATCACCCGATGCATAAGGCGACACAGTGTTTGGGGAGCGTTGCACAACCCAAAGGGCATGACCTTGAAGTGGTACAAGGGACGACCAGGGACAGTAAACGCCGTCTTATCTCGGGATTGCGGGTCAAGAGGGATCTGCCAAAAGGCATCTTTTAGATCAATAGTTGATATATAGCGAGTTTGATCCAAACGACCCAACAATCCGTTGATAAGTGGAAGCGGATACGCATCCCTGACCGTCACCTTGTTCACCTCACGGGCATCCAAACACAAGCGTACTTGGCCATTAGCCTTATGCACCATGGTGACAGGAGAACACCATGAACTGTGGCTTTCTTCAATCACATCCAGTGATAACATCCTATCTAGCTCATCATACATTAGTTTTTGCTTAGCAGGAGAAACAGAGTAAAAACGTTGCTTAACAGGCTTGGATTCACCAACATCAATCTCATGAGAGATTAATGTAGTTCGTCCAAGACCCATTTTAGCACTTGACGGAAATTTTTTAACTATTGTAGAGAGCTTTAAGTTATCATCTGGAGAGAGAGAATGGAATTTAGGAGAACAAGATATTTCTGCGGAGTCCGATAATTCACTCAACGCAGGTAATTGCAAAGTAATGCCGAATTTATTCCAAAAGTCAATCCCTAAATAAAGAGATTGCTTTAGAGAAGGTACTAAAAAGAATCGCATGTAATGAGATTGGGAATTAAAGCTAACCTGAACATTTATGTAACCAATGACGTTCTGAGATTGACCACTCGCAGTCTGAATAGAAGTAGGAAAATTATGAATATGAAGATTATTGTCCGCCAACAACTTTTCAGAACCACAACCCAACACACTTACACTCGCTCCACTATCTAATAGACCTCGGTATGGAACATCATTGACAAGAATATCGGCATAAGGCCGTTTATCGCTTGTCTCAGAACCGAGTACTGAAGAAACAACAAAGGATCGCAAAATCCGACGTTGCTCCCAGTATTTTTTTGAGCGAAGCAACTGAGCTGAGATGAGTCTCCCAAAAGTGTTGGGGAGAGACGGAACGGAATCAGAAAAATTAGAACTATTGTTAAATGAAGAAGTTGAAGGAATGGAGTGTTCCAATTTGGAAAAGGAATTTACTCGACATTCAGGTGGAGAAACAGGCAAGCAAGAGTCCGATACCATTAGGTCGGAACCAGCTGAACCAGATCCAGAAGAGATTGCGGAGTCAAAGGACTCAACGCGAACTTTCACTGGTTCGACTGATTCTTTCCATCTGGCATCAGTCTCTTCCGAAACTCTGGGTCGGTATTGCTGACTGCATCTACTTTGGTAATTATTGTTGGGGTTGAGATGGTCTGTGGTTCCTGGTTCCCCGATCTCCATGAACCACTGGTCTGGTTTCCCGCACAACGAACACAATTTGTTGAGATGGTGCCTTTGAGACCACAACGATAGCAAAAGGCACCCAAGTGAGGACGAGGACAGTCTTGAAAACCATGCCCTATATCAGAACAATTATAGCAAATGTAATTACGGCCAGATCTAGAGGTATTGGTTACATTAGTTGAAGGAGAAATAGAGGAGGGTTTAAAAGACTTAGAGTTTGTCATAGTCGTTCCCATTGGAGCACGATAAGAATGACTTGGACTAATCGCAGAAATATGTTGCACAGATTCGGACGTCGGAACAAAAACACCAGATGGAACGCGATATGCGGTTCCTGACGTATCTGCGGATGGAACTGATGGATTAGAAATTGAAACGACTGGTTCTGAATCATACATTCTCTCAACACCGAGTTCATTGATACTACGACGAGGGTGCATCGAGTAATCAGGTGGAGAACGAAAACGTTTTAGCGAATCTTCCCATGAAGTACAACTTTTGATGAGCTCATTGATATGTGAGAAGTGTCGATCAGTAAGTTGATACTGAAGGACAGGCTTCATATTGTTCATCAGTAGTTGTATGAATTCATCGTCGCTGTAAGGGGTGTGACACTGCAGGGCCAAATTCCACATGTGATGATAAAATTCCAAGAATGATTCGTTAGGTAACTGTTTGCGAGACTCAACCATACGACGAATTTCGTAGGGAGTACGCCTATCTTTAAATCTTTCTTGGAAGGCTAATCGGAGACTATCCCAAGGTGCTGACGGATTATACCTGCGGTAGGTCCAGTACCACTGCAGTGCCACATCTTTCAGGACAAGATGCAGATCCAGAAGTACAGAAGAAGGTGAGAGATTGTTGGATTTCACTACAGAGTCCAGCTGAAAAAGGAACATGTCCACTGTTATGCCAGAAGGTGAACCTGTGTAGGAAATCCCACATCGAGATAAAGAACGTCTATTGAAATCAGGATTATATTGAGTAGATGGATTATGAATTGCTGAAGGCACGGGATTCAAAGTACTATTATGAAGATCTCTAGCGTCTGGGGCTGACTGAAAATTAGGACGTTGGGTGGCCTGCTCCGGAGATGAACGCTCTTTAGAGACAGGTTCCATGAAAGAATGAGTTAATTCAGGCAAATTATTGTCCTGCAGATTTAGCGCCGTGGAAACTAGTGGACCTCTTGCAGGACCAGCAAAATCAGGGTGAGGAGGTGGCCCAAAAGACACCTCCGGAACAGGAATTTTTAACGTTGGATTTAACTGACTATGCACACCGGCTGCTTGTTCCGCATCCAGCTGTATTCTCACTTCGTTGGTCAGCAGTTGAACTTGAGCCGTCAAGACTCTCATCATTTCCGCCTGATCAATTGAATTAGGATCCACATTAAATGCCTTAATTAATTCGTCCATTATGAAAAGATTGAGTGAAACAGAGAAAAAAAAAAAATTTAAAGCTACAAAAAAAATTAACCAAAATTGAATTTAAACGTGATTTTAAACGTAATGAGAATTAATTTTTAATAAATGTAAACTAACAACATTTAAATAAAAAAAAAATTCCAACTTATATTTACTGAATAGATTATAGTTATAATTAAAATTACCTAAACCAAAAGTTATTAAAATTTAACGTAAATAATAAATGAAAACCAGCGATACTGGCACTTTCAACCACAAAAAAAAATCAAATTATTTAATTGAAGAGATTACAAAAAAAAAATTTTTACCCACCAAAAAAATTAAATATAAAAATATTTGAATATATATATATATATATATGAAAAACAAGATAGAATTACTTAATTTAAAGCAGAAAAAAAAAATTTTTTAAATTATTAATTAATTATTTAAAGAAATTTATTGAAAACATATATTGAAGCACCAATCTCAAATTAGACTCACTATGACCAAGTAGATATCCACAAGCCGGGCTGTTTGAGGAGCTGCGAGCACAAATTACTATCCACTGGACCACTCGCGTCAATACTGAACTAGCGCTCAACTCAAAACCTTTTTCTCATCCGTACTCGCCAGTCTATCCCAAGGTAATGTGTTGGAATCTAAAGTGTTGCTTAATACCTCAATATAATTTAAAGGACAAAAAGAATTTATGTTTACTGAGTTTACTATTGAAATGAATATGAATAAAAAGAATTATAAAAGAAAATAGAGTGAATTTATATATATATAATATATATGTATATATATATATATACACCAAAAATTACGGTAAAATTAATTTAAATAAAATGAAACCGATTCCCGATCAAAAAAAAATTATCGAATAATAAAATTTTTTTTAACTATATTGAATGAGTAATTTAATAATTTCAAAAAAAACTTAACCAAAACCGAAAAAAAAATTAAAGTAAATAATTTAATAAAATAATGAAATTAGAATGAACTTTTAAATTATGACTATAATAACCACGTAGATATCAACAAGTCGGAAGGATTGAGGAGCTGGAAAATTACTATGGTTATCCCAAGGACTTATCCGCGGTAAAGCACTACTTTCACTCGACTCAAACACTGTATGAACAACCGCACTTGCCGGTCTATCCCACGGTAGATTATTATTGCCGGAATTCATTCGCAAGCAAATATAAACCCAAAACAAAAACAAAAAAAAAAATCAAAATACCGAAATAGAATTACTACAATATAAAAAATGAACTAACCAAAATTATTAACAGTATTTTAGCTGCTCCATTAACCAACTGAAAAACAACCAATAATCAAAAAACAAAATTTCACAAAAATGAAAAAGCAAAAGGAAAAATAAGTAAAATGTATTACTTGTATCAAAAAATAACAAAAAATGTGATCACGTGAGAAGTGAGCACGGCCCCATGCTGAGCCAGACACGAACGCTATAATAATAAAAATAATAAAAATTACCACTGTGGTCCCAGTAGTTTAATTAGAATTGAACAAAAAAATTTGAAAAATAAAATTTTACCTGAAAGTAGAAATTGACTAAAGATGGGCCAATGAGTACTGTGATCACGAACTGTCCAATCAACACCACATTGGTGGAAACAACAAGTTCGCGATCCCAACACCCATGACACATGGAACCAACATGACGAGCGATCCAGCAAGATCAAATAACCAAAGGTTAGAACATGCTTGGATCCCTCCCCATGTAGGTAGTCGGACTGAAATAGAAAATTACGTTAATTAAAAGGTACGAAGACTCTAAAAATTTAATAAGACTAAACTCAGAACGAAAGAAGAATGAGCTTAACCACAATCAATGCCACATGGCAGAAATGGTAAGCCCATTCATCAGACGAGCTGAGAATAGGGATCAACATTCTCATCTGCATGCAATCAAACAGCTTACGCTGGTTGCAATGCAGATTTGAATGTTGATCGGGCAGAAAACGTTGATGTGAGCACCCGTGCAAGCTCAAACAACGCAAGCGTTGGACTTTGCACGTGGTACTCACAACAAGTAAGCTGAAAAAAAAATTGTGACATTAAAGACGAAAATGCAAAAAAAAAATTAGCCGAAGTTTGGGCGCCACTGTAACAAAATCCCCCAAAAGGGATTTTGTTAAACAGAACATAACAATAGAGGTCTGGTTGCGGTATTGCACTGGCTGAAGCTCGCCGCTAGGCGTGGGGGTTACCAGACATATTACTATGCTTGAAAACCGCATAGAGATAAAACGAAGGGGACAAGAAAATTATTCTACTGTGCCACGACCACAGTGGTAGATAATCATAAAAACAAAATTTGCGTTCGACAGGGACGCCGGTGCCACTCCGGCGACCCTGCTCAAGGCCTAGGTCAGCATAAGGCCGCCCATCCTCACGCGATCACAAAGAACTAATTAATTACACATCACTAAAAACTTGAAAATGATAAAAGAGGGAAAAAACTGTAATTACGCAGGAAAAACCCAAATCAAAAAAAATGAAATGAGAATAATGAAATGAGAAAAACAAAAATTTGAAAGAAAAAATGAACCGTTAATGAAAATAAAACCAGAAAAAAAACGTGGTGTGAATCGAATTTGGGGTGTGTCGCATGTGACGCCACCCGAAACCTGTAAACCGCAAAATTTATACAATTTAATAAAAAAAACAATATATTAATAAAACAACACCCCACCCCTCCGTCAAGTAAGGATTACAAATTTTTCAAAATATAAAAAAAACACGCGGTGCCCCTGGTTTCTTATATATTTTACCAAGGTGACACCTTACCTGAACAAATGAAATTTTAGGCCCGTCCGACCCAAAACCGCCATCAATCAGCGCCGACGCAGGAACAATCCGCAGCCCCCTCGCACCGTCCTCAACCCACCGCAAGGTTAGCTGCCACACAAAATTTCAATTTTAGAAACTTTATTCCACAGAATTACTGGTCTGTAATACCAGCTTTCAATAAGATATTTAAACTTGCGAAATACACCAGCCGATTTTCGAAATACAACTTTGAACCAAATCACCAAAGTAAATAAACGTTGTAACACATTAGTTTATTGGTTTTATAATTAGATTTTATTGATTTGTTTGTTTTTATTTTTATTTTTTTCTAACTTTTATAAACTTTAATTATTAAACTTATATTATAATAACACAAAATTTCATAAAGTCTTAGATATCACGCTATACAATGGGCGTGTATTATATCTATTTTTTTTTTTGTTCCGTCTAATTTAATTTTTTAATATATTATTTGATTTTTTTAGCTTAGGCTTATATTGTTTTTACATCATTCTGCTCATACAAAATCAATTACATCAAGTTATATAAAAACTATCGTGGAACTATAACGACTTATCATCAACTTTTACAC
Organism: Tipula helvola; assembly: GCA_963556165.1. Classification (NCBI taxonomy): domain Eukaryota; kingdom Metazoa; phylum Arthropoda; class Insecta; order Diptera; family Tipulidae; genus Tipula; species Tipula helvola. The sequence continues at coordinate 368,178,047 of OY744481.1, forward strand.
AAATTATCAATTTATAAAGTAAGAATATCCACGATAAAAAAAAATTAAATTACACACATTGAGCTTAATTAACAAAAACTAGACTTTTTACTTTTTTTTTCTCTACTCAAAACTTTTTTTTTTTTTCCAAACTTGACTTCATTAAATCCCAAACTTGACTTTTTTTTTTCTATTTTTTAAAAAAAATATTGGTCCTTCGACCGTACTTATTAAAAATCAACACGAGACCTTTTTTCTTTTAAATTCAGAACTAGACTATCCAAAATTTAATCGACGCGTACCAAAAAAAAAATAAATTTTCCCCCACCCAAAAAATTATTTACTAAAGAAAAAACCCGACCGATTGATTTCGGCTGACGTACACATACGACATCACCCAAAATCGATTCGCACACACCAACACTATTTAATTTAATCACTGGAACATTCCATTTACATGGAAAATCCACGCGCTAACCAAAACAAAACAGATGAAGCAACACACCAACCACTACACGTCATTACATACCATCAAACAAAAAATGATAAAACGAATCGAGTAACAGACCAAAATACGGAGAAGTATAAAATGCTAAATGGTACACTCTACCAAAAAAAAAAAAATATTTTCTATTACAAATTAAGCCAAAGAAAGAATGACGTGTAGTGGAAGAGATTTTATGCAGCGCAGTGGATAAACATGCAACCTTGTTGGGATTTTCAACCGTAATTACAGATTTAAATTAAACAGATCATAACAACCACAAGCGGTTGTTACAGACAGATTTGGACGCCCCACGTTGGGCGCCACTGTAACAAAATCCCCCAAAAGGGATTTTGTTAAACAGAACATAACAATAGAGGTCTGGTTGCGGTATTGCACTGGCTGAAGCTCGCCGCTAGGCGTGGGGGTTACCAGACATATTACTATGCTTGAAAACCGCATAGAGATAAAACGAAGGGGACAAGAAAATTATTCTACTGTGCCACGACCACAGTGGTAGATAATCATAAAAACAAAATTTGCGTTCGACAGGGACGCCGGTGCCACTCCGGCGACCCTGCTCAAGGCCTAGGTCAGCATAAGGCCGCCCATCCTCACGCGATCACAAAGAACTAATTAATTACACATCACTAAAAACTTGAAAATGATAAAAGAGGGAAAAAACTGTAATTACGCAGGAAAAACCCAAATCAAAAAAAATGAAATGAGAATAATGAAATGAGAAAAACAAAAATTTGAAAGAAAAAATGAACCGTTAATGAAAATAAAACCAGAAAAAAAACGTGGTGTGAATCGAATTTGGGGTGTGTCGCATGTGACGCCACCCGAAACCTGTAAACCGCAAAATTTATACAATTTAATAAAAAAAACAATATATTAATAAAACAACACCCCACCCCTCCGTCAAGTAAGGATTACAAATTTTTCAAAATATAAAAAAAACACGCGGTGCCCCTGGTTTCTTATATATTTTACCAAGGTGACACCTTACCTGAACAAATGAAATTTTAGGCCCGTCCGACCCAAAACCGCCATCAATCAGCGCCGACGCAGGAACAATCCGCAGCCCCCTCGCACCGTCCTCAACCCACCGCAAGGTTAGCTGCCACACAAAATTTCAATTTTAGAAACTTTATTCCACAGAATTACTGGTCTGTAATACCAGCTTTCAATAAGATATTTAAACTTGCGAAATACACCAGCCGATTTTCGAAATACAACTTTGAACCAAATCACCAAAGTAAATAAACGTTGTAACACATTAGTTTATTGGTTTTATAATTAGATTTTATTGATTTGTTTGTTTTTATTTTTATTTTTTTCTAACTTTTATAAACTTTAATTATTAAACTTATATTATAATAACACAAAATTTCATAAAGTCTTAGATATCACGCTATACAATGGGCGTGTATTATATCTATTTTTTTTTTTGTTCCGTCTAATTTAATTTTTTAATATATTATTTGATTTTTTTAGCTTAGGCTTATATTGTTTTTACATCATTCTGCTCATACAAAATCAATTACATCAAGTTATATAAAAACTATCGTGGAACTATAACGACTTATCATCAACTTTTACACAAATTATCAATTTATAAAGTAAGAATATCCACGATAAAAAAAAATTAAATTACACACATTGAGCTTAATTAACAAAAACTAGACTTTTTACTTTTTTTTTCTCTACTCAAAACTTTTTTTTTTTTTCCAAACTTGACTTCATTAAATCCCAAACTTGACTTTTTTTTTTCTATTTTTTAAAAAAAATATTGGTCCTTCGACCGTACTTATTAAAAATCAACACGAGACCTTTTTTCTTTTAAATTCAGAACTAGACTATCCAAAATTTAATCGACGCGTACCAAAAAAAAAATAAATTTTCCCCCACCCAAAAAATTATTTACTAAAGAAAAAACCCGACCGATTGATTTCGGCTGACGTACACATACGACATCACCCAAAATCGATTCGCACACACCAACACTATTTAATTTAATCACTGGAACATTCCATTTACATGGAAAATCCACGCGCTAACCAAAACAAAACAGATGAAGCAACACACCAACCACTACACGTCATTACATACCATCAAACAAAAAATGATAAAACGAATCGAGTAACAGACCAAAATACGGAGAAGTATAAAATGCTAAATGGTACACTCTACCAAAAAAAAAAAAATATTTTCTATTACAAATTAAGCCAAAGAAAGAATGACGTGTAGTGGAAGAGATTTTATGCAGCGCAGTGGATAAACATGCAACCTTGTTGGGATTTTCAACCGTAATTACAGATTTAAATTAAACAGATCATAACAACCACAAGCGGTTGTTACAGATCAATAAAATGAGTGATCTATGCTGTTATATGGATTTGATGATGAAATTTTATGGACGCTTACATAAACTTATTGGAGCGTTAAATGTATTCTATTCAAATCAGATGTTTCTGTTTTTAGTGGTCAAGGTGTCGAAGGCGGTAAATCAAAGTTTTCTTTTATACTTTGGACTAATGAAACCGTCGCTTGATTTTTGGGCGAGTGGTAAATGGCATTATCTGGTGAGCGGAATACTTTTCGGTATATACCTTTGCATACATATTCAAATGATGTTTTGGTTGTTGCATTTATTGAGGCAACAGGCAGATAAAACGATTTTTCTGCTGGATGAATTACGGCTTAGCAACGTTGACTGGAGATTAAATAGAACAGTGAGTATAATATTAATTTTTGGTTGGATAGGACTAATCATAATTTTTTTGATGTGTTTGTCCCTTTCCAGTTAAATCTATTCCGAATACAAATGAAGCATTTAAATTTTGATATAGTACCGTACAAGTTATTCACTGTTAATACAAATTTGCTGTTCTCGGTAATATCGCCAATATATCTGTATTCCGATAAATTTTTTATTTGTACGATTAATTTCAGATGATCACGTATGCTGTCAATGGACTGATTATATTGGTACAGTTCCAGAAAATTTTTTATAATTAGTTTTAAATTTATCAAGTATTAAAATATAATAAATTTGTTTCATTGCTGTTGAAGCGAAAAATAAATGTAATAAATCATAAAGGTTTGTATTTCAGATTGGGTTTGAGGCATTCTGTTAAATATGTAAAAGAACCAATGAGAAAGATAGAGTACTGTACATTAAACAAATTTTGTTGGATAGAATACTGCGTAATGCTTTGTTGTCAGTGTTAATGGCTAATTTATTTGTATGAGGTTGTGTCCCTAAGAAGTAGATATTAAATCTGAGTTTGTGAGACAGTATTGCCATGCGATGAGACCTTCATCACATCTAGTTTTCGTTGTCATTACCTTCTTGCTCTACGATGTGGAAGAAGTTGGCGTAAAGCTATATCTCGATGAGTCGTAATTTGAAGATGAATTCCCATGTTGTTAATTAAATTTGTTTGACTTGCTCCACAGGCGGATTTTAAAAATGATACTATTATCGATAAAAATTATAAAAAAATGAAATCTTGTTATATCTTCGTACAGTCTGTAGAATAAGAGCGTTTAACCAAAGACAATCTAAAATCTTCAATCAGTAACTGTTGGAAGTTGTAATTCAATCAGCATTTCTCATTCCTTTACATGATAGACTCCCATGAGTTTACATTTAGGATTGCACAATTCATAAGCCACTTTTCCAACCGGCTTGTTAATAGGCTTTAACATATTTTGGAGCTAGTTGTAAAGCAAATTTATTTCGAATGCTACTCTGTGTAACATTTCTTTCAAAGACTTTTTGACCGACTTGAAATTTTCTAGGATAGCTACGCAAGTTATAATAAGGAACATTTTGGTTATAAGCTTTCCTTAAATTTTAAAACACGGTTTTCTGTGGCAACGTTAAGCGTTCAGAACTGGTAAGTTCAACATTAAGTATTTTGGAGTTAGAACTTGTTTCACACCAAATTGGATTAAGAACTCTGAGAAATAGTTGCACGAAACTCTTTGCCGTTGTCACTCAAAATAACATCCGGGACTGAAAATACGTAGAAACTCACATAGGCTCAAGCAAAACAAACCGGGAATACTGATCCAATACATTTTGAATCTCAGATACAGTCTAAGAAAATCTATGTATAGTTTTCGCCATGGCCGAGAGACTGCAATATAATTACCCATAGGTAGTCGACTAATATTGTTGGGCTTACACATTTTACAGATTTCACTTTTAGATAAAAAATCATTTACGTCCCTTGCCATATGATGCCAGTTGTAAAATCACCGAATTACATCTAATGTTTTACGCACTCCCAAGGGAGCTGAAGTTGATAAGGACTGTTAATCGTGTCTAATTATCCGTGTCAATTTCATCCATATATTGCCGGGAAATTACATCTGGTGCTAAGTTTTCGCTGCCATTTTAATATTCGATTTTAAAGTTAAGACTCTGTAATTGCAGGCTACAGCGAGCAAGCTCTCTTTGACCCATAAGCCATTTTAAAGTTGCATAATCAGTTATGATCATGAGAGGGAAACGTTCAATGTATTGCCTGAATTTTTTACACTCAACACGGCCACAACGCAGTCAAGCTAGGCTATGCTGTAATTTTGCTGGGCCGCATTGAGCTTCTGTGAAATAAATGCAATTGGTTGTCCTTCGAGACGGTCAGATTTCTGAAACAATACGCTACCGACGCCCGTCGTGAGGGCATCGCATTGAATATAAAACGGACGCGCGTTATCTAGGTTACAGAGAACAGGTGGATAAAGATAAGAATTTATAGCAGCCACTTTCTCAGGAGTGACTTTTAATATGCCTTCTCCACTACACATCCCAGATAACGCACTTCTTTTAGTACAAATTTACTTTTTCTCGATATTAATCGTAAGGTTTGCACGTTTTAACAGTTCCGCTACATTTTCTAATAAAATTGTATGCTCTTCGAAAGTCTCACTAATATTTAAAAGGCCAGAAGGTGGGCTCTGTGAGGATGGAACAACTATTTTAATTTTAAATAAATCCCAGAAATCAATCCCCAAAATCAGGTACAATGCTTGTTTTAAATTTGGTGCCAGGTGAAATTTTACCATGTGGGATTGACCCGCAAACGCCACTGAAATACGGATGTAACCAAAAATCGATTCTGGCTGACCACTGGCGATTTTTTTAGTTGTTGGAAAGTTTAAAAAATGAAGCCCCGGAATATCCAGAAATTTCTCGCAACCCTTCCTAAGTACGCAAATACTAGCTCCTCTATCAAGTAATCCTGTATAAATCTCACCTAGCGATTCCACCTCGGTATATGGACGTAGATCGTGCTTACCAGTCAACAAAGACTTGGCGATCAAAGTTTTCATATGTTTGCGCAATAGCGTTCAATGCATTTTGGCCATAAACATCACACTACCATACCATCATACAATAGTAACGTCATAAAGGAATACCATCAAACCATCACACCATTGTCCCATGTTACTATCATACCTTCACACCATCATACAATGAAACTATCAAAACCATCACACAAACATTCTATCTTTCAATCACACAATTACACCATCATACCATCTCACCATCATAACATCATACCATCCCACCATTCAACCATCATACCATCATAACATCATACCATCGTACCATCACACCAACTTACCATCTAACCATCATACAATCGTTCTATCATTCCATCATTCCATCATAGCATCGTACGATCATACGATCATACCATCTTACCACCATACCATCATACCATCGTACACCATCATCATCACAATCATCATCACCACTTTAGTTTTCAACATCACCATCATACAATCTACATTACAATCACATTCATGATTTTTACTAGTACTGCAATGTGAACAGAATTACGAGTAAAATTATGAGTTATGAAGATAAACTCAATATCAACTTGAAATTCATAAGTGACAGCCATCCAGATGATCCACCATCAACTAAGGTATTTGGTATTAGATGGAATCCAGTAGCGGATCGATTTACATTCAGCTCAAACCTAGATGGAAGCACCTCATTCACATAGCGCATAGTGGTATCCGAAGCTAGTCGATTATTTGATCATCTTGGCTGGTTTGCTCCCCTCATTACTGTCATCAAAATATTCGTAACAGAAACTGTGGGCCAAATATTTAAATTGGGACGATCCTCTACCACAATATGCCTCCAACCAATGGCAACATATCCAAAGTCAATTGGAAAACGTTATTCTAATTTCAATACCTCATTTCACGCCAGCAAATCAGAACGCGTACGGCGCAGTAGTATTCCAAAGGGTAATAATAACTGAAGGAGGGTTTTATATTCATCTAATCATCGCCAATACCAAAGTATAGGTCCAATTCGACAAGCCAGTCTCCCTAGGCTTGAACTGTGTGGATGTGTTGCTGTTCTGCTAGCAAATTTAATCCGTTTAGTGCAAGGTGAAACGAGAATGAAAATTGAGCGAGTATACGCATGGACTGACTCGCGAATTGTGCTGGATTGGCTCTCTAGCCACCCTAAACGACGAAATAAATTCGTGGGTAACCGAACTTCCAGAATTTTATCCACACCTATGCGAAAAAATTGGTATCACGTCCCCTCCACCGGCAACCCAGCACGAACATAATGAGATTTTGTACAGAGGAAATATTATTATTAGCTTAGGAACGACTAGCATGACCCCTTTACCTTTGCTATTTACACAGCAATTTAGGCAAGTGAACTGCCCCAACAAGGATAAAAGTAACGTTTATTGAATTTACAGATTTTATAGAAATTAAATAATTTACCCAATTTTTAAGTATTATTGAGTAGAATTTATTGAATTTATATAACAGGCACATTTGAAATAATTAATTGAATTATTTGAACCTACAAAATTTGAAGGAATTTTTAGAGTATGTAGACCTATTGGAATTTATACAATTTGTAGAAGTTGAAGAATTTATAGAGTTTGAGAGCGATTGATGAATAAAATTTATAGAACTTACAATTTTAAAGAAATTATTGAATTTATAAAGTTCATAAATTTATAGAATTTTATAGTTTATTGACGTTTTAGAATTTATAAGATTCCAATAATTTATAGGATTTGCCAAATTTATAGAGTTTATGGAATTTACAGAATTTGTAGAACTTATAGAAGTTATGAAATTTTTAGGATGAGTAAAATTTGTATAATTTGGGAAATATGAACAACTTACCGAACTGACAGAAGGATAAAATTTAAGAAAAGCAATTTATAAAATTTATAGAATTTATCGAATTTGTAAAAATTATGAAGTAGAATTTTTAGAATTTATGAATACATATTTGAAATAATTTGAAGAACTGTTACAATCTACAAAATTTATAGAATTTATAAAATTAATAAAACTGATTGATTTTGCTGAATTTCTAGGATATATAAAATTTATAGAATTTACCGAATTTTTCGAAATTTATGTTCACTTTTTTCAGAATTTATAGGATATTTAAACATTTGTAGAAATTACAGAATTTTAAGATCCTACATATTCTAAAATTCATATATTGATTTATTAGAATTTGTAAAATTTGTAGAATTTATAGAATTAAAATTTATAGAATTTACAGAAATTATAGATGTATAGAATTTTTAGAATTTGCCAAGATTTTTTTACAATTCCAGAATTTACGAATTTTTGTATACTTACTATTAACATTTCAAGAATTTATAGAATATCTAAAATTCCTAAAATCTATTGAACTTTTAGAGTTTATAGATTTATTTAATTTATAAATTTATGAAAAAAGAGAATTTATAGAATTTTTCAGTTTACTGGAAATTTTGGAATTTCTAGAATTAACAGAATTAGTTTAAATCCTATTTATTAAATTTAGAAAATTTAAAAATTTATAGAAATGATAGAATTTATAAAATTTATATAATTTATGGAATTTTTAAAGTTCATTGGCTTCATAGAAGAAATTCATAGAAATTGCCAAATTAGCAGAATTTTTAGGATTTCTTATGGGAAATTCGTTCCTGAATGTTCCAGATAGAAGGTTGTAAAATATTCCAGAATGTTTTGGAATATACGAGAATATTGGAGAATGTTTAAAATATTATAGAATCTTTTAGAAGGTTCGAGAATTTTTTAGAATGTTCCAGAATGTCCCAGAAGGTTCTGGAATTTTTTTTATTTGTCTATTGTTTTTTTTACATATATGACAAGTGAATTAAATTTATAAAATCCCTTGGACTACAAAGCATGTAGCGAGTTTTTCTTAAATATCCAAGTTATCCCATCAAAGCATGCACTGTTTATAAAGCCGTGCAACAAGGATTCCCGAAAATCAATAATAATAGCACACTTCGGCAGGGTGTCCGGGTTTTGGATGCTAATGCGTTAAGGGGAGATTCCATGGTTCATTCTGAGAAAAAAATCGTTTAGGAGGGGTTTCATTTTTATTTTCATTTTCAGTTTCAATTTCATTTTTATTTTTATTTTTCATTTTCATTTTTCATTTTTTTTTTTTTTTAAATAAAATTAATTTTATTAATAATTAAAAATTTATTTTTAATTTTACTTTTATTTTTATTTTTTATTTTATTTTCATTTTCATTTTTCTTATTTTTTACTTTTTTTATTTTTTATTAACATTTTGAATTATATTTTATATTAAATATCATTTTCATTTTCATTTATAATATTATTTTTATTTTCATTTTAATTTTATTTTCATTTAAACTTTTAATTTTTTTATTTTTTTTTTTCTATTTTCATTTTTACTTTTAATTTTAATTTAATTATTATTATTATTATTTATTTACATTTTATTATTATTATTTATTTAAATAGAACTATTTTTATTTTAAATATTCTTTTTATTTTTCATTTTCATTTATAGTTTTTTTTTTTTTATTTAGAAATAGAAATTCATAGTTTAATTTACTTTTATTTTAATTTTCATTTTTTATTTTATTTTCATTTTAATTTTTTGTATTTTTTATTTTATTTTTACTTTTCAATTTCATTTTGAATTATATTTTATTTCATTTTATTTTTATTTTCCATTTTATTTTTATTCTTAATTTATTATTGTTTTATTTTTCATTTTCATTTTAATTTTGTTTTTAGTTTTATTTTTATTTTTATTATTCATTTTCATTTAATTTTTTTTTAATAAATAAAATTAATTTTATTAATAATTAAACATTTATTTTTAATTTTACTTTTATTTTTATTTTATTTTCATTTTTTTATTTTTTATTATTTTTATTTTTCATTAACATTTTGAATTATATTTTATTTTTAATTTTATTTTCATTTTCATTTATAATTTTATTTTTATTTTTATTTTATTTTCATTTAAATTTTTCACTTTTTTTATTTTTTTTTATTTTCACTTTTACTTTTAATTTTATTATTATTATTATTATTATTTGTTTACATTTTAAGATCTATTTTTATTTTAAATTTTATTTTTATTTTTCAAAAATTAATTTTATGTAGAAATAGAAATTCATATTTTAATTTACTTTTATTTTAATTTTAACTTTTATTTTTTATTTTATTTTCATTTTAATTTTTTGTATTTTTTATTTTCCTTTTTCTTTCCAATTTCTTTTTGAATTATATTTTATTTTTATTTTTAATTTATTTTTGTTTTATTTTTCATTTTCATTTTTAATTTTATTTTTATTTTTAGTTTTATTTTTATTTTTATTATTCATTTTCATTTAATTTTTTTTTAATAAATAAAATTAATTTTATTAATAATCAAAAATATATTTTTAATTTTACTTTTATTTTGATTTTTATTTCTAATTTTAATTTTATTTTCATTTTCATTTTTATTTTCATTTTCAATTATATTTTTATTTTTAATTTTATTTTCAATTTTAATTTTATTTTTTATTTTAATTCTATTTTCATTTTCACTTTTATTTTTCATTTTTTTTTTTATTTTCATTTTTACTTTTAATATTATTTTTAATTTTACTTTTAATTTTATTTTTAATTTTAATTTTATTTTTATTTTGATTTTAATTTTTGTTTTTATTTTTAATTTTATTTTTATTATTATTATTTATTTCCATTTTTAGTTCTATTTTTATTTTAAATTTTATTTTTATATTTAATTTTAATTTTATTTTTATTTTTCATATTTACTTTTAATTTTATTTTCATTTTCATTTTTGGTTCATTTTTATTATTCATTTTCCTTTAATTTTTTTTTTAAATTAATTTTATTAATAATTAAACATTTATTTTTAATTTTACCTTTATTTTGATTTTTATTTCTAATTTTAATTTTATTTTCATTTTAATTTTTTTTCAATTTCATTTTTAATAATATTTTATTTTTAATTTTATTTTCAATTTTATTTTTCATTTAATTTTTAATTTAATCTATTTTTTTTTTATTTTTCATTTTCATTTTTAATTTAATTTTTATTTTTAATTTTAATTTTAATTTTATTTTTATTTTTATTTTCATTTTCATTTTAATTTTTATTTTTCATTTTATTTTTATATTTAATTTATTTGTGATTGATTTTTCATTTTCATTTATATTTTTAATTTTTTTTTTATTATTTTTCATTTACAATTTTAATTTTATTTTTTAATTTTTTAAATTTTTTATTTTAATTTTATTTTAATTTTTCTTTTTCATTTTCACTGTTAATTTTATTTTTATTTTTAATTTAATTTTGAATTTTTATTTTATTCATTTTCATTTTTAATTTTATTTGTAGGTATAATTATTTTTCATATTCATTTTTAGTTTCATTTTTATGTTCAGTTTTATTTTTATTTTTAATTTTAATTTTATTTTTATTTTCATTTTAATTTTTATTTTTCATTATATTTTAATGTTTATTAAAACAAATTTATTTGGTATTTAGCTTATTTTTTTTATTAATTTATTATCGGCGTTTCAACGGCTTTATTCCGTCATCCTCAGGACAATTTTTTTACAAATAAAAAATACAAATTTCAAACAAAATAACAAGTCCTTACAAATGTACAAATGTACATACTACTTGATTTGAAAAAATCCGTTGGTCAAAAGTGTAAATTAATTTAGAATAACATTGTCGTAGTAATTTAACAAGAATTTGGAAATTTCCTGGACATTTACAAATTTGGACCCTGCATTTTCTTAATATAAATATTTTCCAAAAATAAACGCTTTTCCAAATTACTTTCTTTCTCCAAAATTGTAGCATCCTCTAAAGATAATATGTGGCCACTGTCCCGTAAATGGTTTGTTATTGCACTATGTGAATTTTGAAAGTTGAAAATTGAGTCACGAACATAATTTGAGTTCAAATTGGTATCAAAAAATGTCTTGGTCAGGCCGCTACCTAAATTATAATTCATGGCTTCCATTATCATATAAGAATAATACAGTATTTTTGTTAGCTGAAAAGATTTTAAAATTATCAGATGAATGTTTTCATTCGGACAATTTTTCAAAATTAACAAATGTGTTATTAAAAAATGGTTATCCAAAGAATACGATACCCCGGAACATAAGGAAAGCTATTGACAAAAATAATCGCTTAGAAACTCCATCCAATTTACAGGATTTAGAGGTGGATAACACTAGGAAAATCTTTATATCGATTCCATACATAAAAGTTCTTTTTGAAAAAATTAAATCAACTTGTCAAAATTTTGAGATGAAAGTTGTGGGTAGACCAGTAAAAAGTTTAGATAAGTTTTTGTTTACTAAGTTAAAAGACGAAATTCCTTTAGAACTACAATCAAATTTGGTGTATAAACTAAATTGCTCATGTGGAAAGGAATACGTTGGACAGAAAAAACAGTACCTAAAGAAGCGTGTTTACCAACATGTTCATGACTCAATTTTCAATTTTCAAAATTCACATAGTGCAATAACAAACCATTTACGGGACAGTGGCCACATATTATCTTTAGAGGATGCTACAATTTTGGAGAAAGAAAGTAATTTGGAAAAGCGGTTATTTTTGGAAAATATTTATATTAAGAAAATGCGGGGTCCAATTTGTTAAATGTCCAGGAAATTTCCAAATTCTTGTTAAATTACTACGACAATGTTATTCTAAATTAATTTACACTTTTGACCAACGGATTTATTCAAATCAAGTAGTATGTACATTTGTAAGGACTTGTTATTTTGTTTGAAATTTGTATTTTTTATTTGTAAAAAAATTGTCCTGAGGATGACGGAATAAAGCCGTTGAAACGTCGACAATAAATTAATAAAAAAAATAACCTAAATACCAAATAAATTTGTTTTAATAATTTAAAAAAAGCTTAATAAAATATGATATTTTTATGTTTAATTTATTAGTGCTATATTTTCCATTTTCATCTTTATTTTTATTTTAAATTTTATTTTTAATTTTCATTTTCATTTTTAATTTTTTTTTTAACAAATAAAATTAATTTTATTTATAAATAAAAATTTATTTTTAACCTAACTTTTATTGTATTTTTTTTTATAAAATTTTTTTATTTTAATTTTCATTTTTTTATTTTTTTTTATTTTTAATTTAATATTCATTTTTATTTTACGTTTTCACTTTATTTTTATTTTATTTTTTATTTGCGTTTTCTTTTTTAGTATATTATAGTACATATTTAGCAGTTTCTTTTAGTATATTGATTGAGCATCTAATTAAAGAGCCAGGACGGAATAAGTTCGATATAAGGTAATTTAAAAAGGAAAATGAGATTTTGAAGCCATCTTTGCTAAAATCAAAATATTTTATTTATCCCGGGCAACGCCGGGTACCTCAGCTAGTTTATTATATGCAGGAAGAGAATATAGAATTTTTGATATTTCGAAATATTATTACTGGTTATAGGAAGAGTTATTTATATTAGAAAATATTAATCTAAATAGTTGGAGTCTAAGAAATTTTTGCGATAGAGCGTTGATAAACGTTGATTTTAATTTATGTAACTAACACAGCATATAAACGGGTTCAATCAAATAAAATAAATTAGAGTTCTAGATTGGGAACCCGTCTCCGTAAGTTTTGTGTTGTACCTAATCCAACTTGAAAACAAACACTAATCGATGTAAATTATAAATATAAACATTTCTATTGTGTCCAAATCACGGGTGTATCCATATGAATTCATCTGGAACAAATGAAGAAATATTCCACAGATTTAAAGGTGTTTCCAATTAACAAAAAAAACTTTCTTCAAATATATTTTAACACCAAAAATTTTCATCATTTTCTATTTAAAAGTTCAACCTTTAAAACGTGCACGCGCATCATGAACACATTTTTGCTACGTTCAACATTATTCGTTGCCAGATTGTACGGCATTTTTAATTTTAAATTGGTCCGTCGTAATAATTTATTTTACATCTACAAGCACAATTATACGATATGTTTAAATATTTATGCATTTTTGGTCTTACTGGTATTTATGATACCATTTCTGGTTTTGTCGTATTTCGTCATGAGCCAAGGACATGGTGCTGTTGTTTTGGCCAATTATATCATATATATAATTGCGACACTGTGTAGTTTTATCGGAAACTATTATCAACGTATTGTTAAGCATAACACAAATTATCGAATTATTAAGAAATTTTTAAAATTCTTTAATTTATTCAACACAACTTTTAATAATCAAAATAATAAATTTTTCCATTTAAAAATTGTACGAAGTTTAACTTTTCTGTTTTTTATTAATTACCATTTTGTTGCATTAGTGCTCATGTTTATGGGTGTGCTCGATGGTTTCCGCTATCGATTCTACCTTGGTGCAGTAGTCATGGGTCTTTTATTCTTTTTCGATATAATTATTTTCTATGATATTAATTTAATTATTATCGTTTTTATAATTGTTATGAAATATTTAAATAACCGACTTGGGATGCAAATACGCGAAATTAGTAAACTAGATTCGGGTACACAACGGACCAATAAAATGGGTGATCTATGCAGTTATATGGATTTGATGATGAAATTTTATGGGCGCTTACATAAACTTATTGGAGCGTTGAATGTATTCTATTCAAATCAGATGTTTCTGTTTTTAGTGGTCAAGGTGTCGAAGGCGGTGAATGAAAGTTTTCTTCTATACTTTGAACTAATGAAACCGTCGCTTGATTTTTGGGCAAGTGGTAAATGGTATTATTTGGTGAGCGGAATACTTTTCGGTATATACCTTTGCATACAAATTCAAATGATGTTTTGTATGTTGCATTTATTGCGGCAACAGGTAGATAAATCGATTTTTCTGCTGGATGAGTTACGGCTTAGCAACGTTGACTGGAGATTAAATGGAACAGTGAGTATGATATTAATTTTTGGTCGAATTGGACTAATAAGTTGTGTTTTTCCATTTCCCAGTTAAATCTATTCCGAATACAAATGAAGCATTTAAATTTTGATATAGTACCGTACAAGTTATTCACTGTTAATACAAATTTGCTGTTCTCGGTAATATCGCTAATATATCTGTATTCCGATAAGTTTTTTATTTATACGATTAATTTCAGATGATCACGTATGCTGTCAATGGACTGATTATATTGGTACAGTTCCAGAAAATTTTTTATAATTAGTTTTAAATTTATCAAGTATTAAATTAAACTCTCTCAACTATTAAAATAAAATTAAAAAAATAAATGTCATATTAAAATGGGTCTGTAATTCTGTATATTCCTAAAATGTATCTTTCTTTTATTAAATGATGGAATTGCAGAAAAACTAAATCATAAAGGTTTGTATTTAAGGTTGGGTGTGAGGCATTCTTTTAAATATGTAAATATCTTACTGCAACACACGAAATTATTTGCTCTTCTTCTACAATGGGCATAATCGAATTGGTAAGTGTTAAGGTTGAGTTTCTTCCTTCGGAAAAGTTCTGGATGTCGGCTCTCGGAATATTGTTTGCGAACACTAATCGATATAAATTGTAAATGGGTTTGACTAAAATTTCAATCCAGTTTATAGACAGACAATTCTTTTATGTTTCAATCACAGGTGTAACCTTATATGAATTCATCTAGAACGAACACTATTATTAACCCAAATTTAAAGGTGTTTCCAATAATATAAAACTTGCTACCAATAAATTTTAAAATCAAATATTTATACCATTTCTAGTCTAAATATCAAACATAGTGAGCGCATCATGAATATATTTTTGATACGCTCAACTCTGATCGTGGCCCGATTGTATGGAATTTTTAATTTGAATTTGGTCCGTCGTGATAATTTATTTTACGTTTACAAGAATTCTTATACAAAATGTTTAAATATTTATGCGTTTCTCGTCCTACTAATATTTGTCTTACAATTTTTGGCTTTGTCGTATTTCGTCATGAGCCAGGGACACAGTGCTGTTATTTTGAGCTCATATATCATATATTTCATTGTGACGTTGTGTACTTTGAATGGAAACTATTATAAACGCATTGTTAAGAATAATACAAATTATCGGATTGTTAAGAAATTTTTAAAATTTTTAAATTTATTCAATACAACTTTTAATAATCACAACAATAATTTTTTTCATTTGAAAATTGTACGAAATTTAAATTTTCTTTTTTTTTTAAGTTACCATTTTGTTGCACTGTTGCTCGTGATTTTGGGACTAATCGATGGTTTTCACTATCGAAGGTTCCTTGGTGTAGTAAGCATGTACATTTCGATCTATTTCGATACAATAATTTTTTATGATTTCACATTAATGATTATCGCTTTTATAATCGTTATGAAATATTTAAATAATCGGCTTGGGTGGCAAATAAGCGAAATTCGGATCACTAATAGGTGTGATCTATGCGATCACATGGAATTGATGATGAAATTTTTCGGCCGCATACATAAGCTTATTGGTCTGCTGAACGGATATTATTCGAGTCAAGTGTTTTTGTTTTTAGTGGCCCAGGTAACGAAGGCAATAAATCAAAGTTTTCTTGTATACTTCGGGCTAATGAAACCGTCGAATGATTTTTGGGCGAGCGGTAAATGGTATTATCCATCTAGTGGTCTATTTTTTGCGATTTACATTGCCGTACAAATCCAAATGTTGTTTTGGTTGTTGCATTTATTACGGCGGCAGGTAAATACAACTATTTATTTATTGGATGAGTTGCGGATTAGCGATGCTCATTGGAGATTAAAGGCAACTGTGCGTAATTATGTCCTACGTTTAATGATGTTTTGAATTTAAATATTAATTTTTGTGATTTCCAGTTAAATCTATTCCGGATACAAATGGAACACTTTGATTTTGATATAGCACCGTACAAGTTGTTTATTGTGAATACAAATTTACTGTACTCGGTAGGATCCTCTTACAAATCTGTTTTAAGTTCAATGTTTTATCTCTGTCTTTATTTCAGATGATCGCATACGCTGTCAACGGGCTGATTATTTTCGTACAATTCCAGAACAGTTCTGTTATTCGGGGTTGAATTTAAATTAGTCTCTAGTTTAAATATAATAAATAAAATTGTTTGATATTGATGTATACATGGCATACCTAATTAAAAAAGTACAATTCAACATCATTATTAATGATATCCATTATTCACTGCTAGTTTATCTAGAGTAGTCTCTTCCGGTTTGTATGACGATAATTTCGAAAAAGTCACAACTTTTGGAGATGTGCCCTTTTCGAATTTAATGCATTTTATTAATCGGCGACGGCGATATATCTCTATCTGTTGCTAAAGTGATTTTATTACTTATGATAACAGTTTCATAAAGTTTATACGTTGTGTTTTTAATTAGATTTACTTTATATTTTATGAATTTCGAAAAGGGCACATCTCGTATGCATATAATACATAAAAAAATATATAAAATTAAGATTAACATTAAATATTTATATAATTTTCAATTACTTTTTGACCCTACACTTAACCTTAAAATAAATTGTATAATTTTATATACTACTTTAGAAAATAGAGTTTTTTTTAATTCCTGAAAAATTTAATTTTTCAGACATGTGCCCTTTTCAAAATTGCATATTCAATTGTAGTAATGACACAAAAATACGATAAATATAAATATGTAATAATATTAATTTAAAATTTACTTGTAAATTTACTACGCTTTCATTTTCATTTACATTTACATTTACATTTACATTTACATTTACATTTACATTTACATTTACATTTACATTTACATTTACATTTACATTTACATTTACATTTACATTTACATTTACATTTACATTTACATTTACATTTACATTTACATTTACATTTACATTTACATTTACATTTACATTTACATTTACATTTACATTTACATTTTCATTTTCATTTTCATTTTCATTTTCATTTTCATTTTCATTTTCATTTTCATTTTCATTTTCATTTTCATTTTCATTTTCATTTTCATTTTCATTTTCATTTTCATTTTCATTTTCATTTTCATTTTCATTTTCATTTTCATTTTCATTTTCATTTTCATTTTCATTTTCATTTTCATTTTCATTTTCATTTTCATTTTCATTTTCATTTTCATTTTCATTTTCATTTTCATTTTCATTTTCATTTTCATTTTCATTTTCATTTTCATTTTCATTTTCATTTTCATTTTCATTTTCATTTTCATTTTCATTTTCATTTTCATTTTCATTTTCATTTTCATTTTCATTTTCATTTTCATTTTCATTTTCATTTTCATTTTCATTTTCATTTTCATTTTCATTTTCATTTTCATTTTCATTTTCATTTTCATTTTCATTTTCATTTTCATTTTCATTTTCATTTTCATTTTCATTTTCATTTTCATTTTCATTTTCATTTTCATTTTCATTTTCATTTTCATTTTCATTTTCATTTTCATTTTCATTTTCATTTTCATTTTCATTTTCATTTTCATTTTCATTTTCATTTTCATTTTCATTTTCATTTTCATTTTCATTTTCATTTTCATTTTCATTTTCATTTTCATTTTCATTTTCATTTTCATTTTCATTTTCATTTTCATTTTCATTTTCATTTTCATTTTCATTTTCATTTTCATTTTCATTTTCATTTTGATTTTGATTTTGATTTTGATTTTGATTTTGATTTTGATTTTGATTTTGATTTTGATTTTGATTTTGATTTTGATTTTGATTTTGATTTTGATTTTGATTTTGATTTTGATTTTGATTTTGATTTTGATTTTGATTTTGATTTCGATTTCGATTTTAATTTTCATTTGTATGTATTTTTATTTCTATTTTATTTCATTTTATTTTTTTTATTTATATTTATATTTATATTTATATTTATATTTATATTTATATTTATATTTATATTTATATTTATATTTATATTTATATTTATATTTATATTTATATTTATATTTATATTTATATTTATATTTATATTTATATTTATATTTATATTTATATTTATATTTATATTTATATTTATATTTATATTTATATTTACATTTATATTTATATTTATATTTATATTTATATTTATATTTATATTTATATTTATATTTATATTTATATTTATATTTATATTTATATTTATATTTATATTTATATTTATATTTATATTTATATTTATATTTATATTTATATTTATATTTATATTTATATTTATATTTATATTTATATTTATATTTATATTTATATTTATATTTATATTTATATTTATATTTATATTTATATTTATATTTATATTTATATTTATATTTATATTTATATTTATATTTATATTTATATTTATATTTATATTTATATTTATATTTATATTTATATTTATATTTATATTTATATTTATATTTATATTTATATTTATATTTATATTTATATTTATATTTATATTTATATTTATATTTATATTTATATTTATATTTATATTTATATTTATATTTATATTTATATTTATATTTATATTTATATTTATATTTATATTTATATTTATATTTATATTTATATTTATATTTATATTTATATTTATATTTATATTTATATTTATATTTATATTTATATTTATATTTATATTTATATTTATATTTATATTTATATTTATATTTATATTTATATTTATATTTATATTTATATTTATATTTATATTTATATTTATATTTATATTTATATTTATATTTATATTTATATTTATATTTATATTTATATTTATATTTATATTTATATTTATATTTATATTTATATTTATATTTATATTTATATTTATATTTATATTTATATTTATATTTATATTTATATTTATATTTATATTTATATTTATATTTATATTTATATTTATATTTATATTTATATTTATATTTATATTTATATTTATATTTATATTTATATTTATATTTATATTTATATTTATATTTATATTTTTAATTTTATTTTTATTTTTATTTTAATTTTTTTAATTTTTTTATTTTATTTTCATTTCCTATTTTTTTTATTTTTTTTATTTTTATTTTTAATTTTATTTATATTTTTAATTTTCATTTTCATTTTTAATTTTATTTTTTTATTTTTATTTTCATTTCCGTTTTTTTTATTTTGCATTTTATTTTTTGTTTAATAAATAAAATTAATTTTATTTATAAATAAAAATGTAATTTTATTTTTAATTGGAATTTTATTTTTATTTCCATTTTTTTATTATTTTTTTTATTTTTAATTCCAGTTAGAATTAAATTTTATTTGATGTAATTTCATTTTCATTTATAATTTTGATTTTATTTTCATTTTCATTTTTTTTTTTTTTTTTAATTTTTATTTTTAATTTTATTATAATTTTTCATTTTGATTTTCAGTTTTATTTCTATTTTTAATTTTATTTTTATTTTTTATTTTATTTACATTTCAATTACATTTCATTTTTCATTTTCATTTTGATGTTCATTTTTGCATTTTACTTTTAATTTTTAATTTTATTTATGATATATTTTTAATTTTTATTTTATTTTGATTTTTAATTTCATTTTTAATTTTATTTTTGTTATAATTTTTCATTTTCATTTTTGGTTTTATTTTTAATTTTAATTTTCTTTTAATTTTCGTTTTTATTTTTATTTATTTGTGTTTTAGTTTTCATTTTAATTTTAATTTTATATTCATTTTCATTTTTTGTATTTTTTTTTATTTTTATTTAATTATTATTTTAATTTTTATCATTTTGTTTTATTTATTTTTTTGTTATTTTTCATTTTAATTTTCATTTTCATTTTTAATTTTATTTTTATTTACTTTTGTCTTTTTATTTTCATTTTCGATTTTTTTATTTTTTATTTTTATTTTTCAGTTTATTTTTCTGTTTAATTAATAAAATTAATTTTATTTATAAATAAAAATTTATTTTTATTTTAATTTCATTTTCATTTTATTTTTATTTTATTTTTTCATTTTCATTTACTTTTCATTCTCATTTTTATTTTTCATTTCTATTTTTAAATTTTTTTTATTTTTTGTTTTAATTTTATTTTCATTTTAATTTTTTTAATTTTTTTTATTTATTTTCATTTATCATTTTCATTTTGAATTATATTTTATTTTTATTATTATAAAATAATTTTATTTGTTTTTTTAGCTTATTATTATTTTAATTTTTATTAATTATGTTTAATTTCATTTTCATTTTTATTTATCATTTTATTTTTATTTTTAATTTCAATTTTAAATATTT
Organism: Tipula helvola; assembly: GCA_963556165.1. Lineage (NCBI taxonomy): Eukaryota > Metazoa > Arthropoda > Insecta > Diptera > Tipulidae > Tipula > Tipula helvola. The sequence continues at coordinate 368,199,103 of OY744481.1, forward strand.
TTATTTTTTCATTTTCATATATAATTTTATTTCATTTTTAAATTTTGGTAGTGCCTTAACACTTTAGATTTTTTTAAGCCTGAGCATGAGTAAATTTACCGTAATAAAAATGTTCATTTCCTGCTCAGTTGTTGGAATAGAGTTTCTTTTTTCCTGGGTGGCTTACAAATTTGTTTGTTCTGTGAGCAGACCAATAGTATCGCCAAATAGAAGCAAGAATAATTCTATAGGTTTTGTGACATCCGGTGATACTTCAGAGCTGAGACCAGTTAGTTATTGACAAAGATTGAATTTCGGAGCAATTTCTTGTTTTTTTCCAATTTGCAAATTGGATAAATGGTATATTGTCTTCTAGATTATCTGGATCGTCATCTATGTTGCACCCGAATTCTAAATCGTCGTCGCTCAAAATAGTTCCCTGAGCAATCGCTTCCGCAGTTTCATTATTTTCAACGATGTCTTCAAATATTTCTTCTTCGTTATCGCTTAATACTGACTCTCCATCAGAAGGAATTTTATCAAACATTTCGTAAGCTTTGTCGGAGGTCAGTTTCGACAAAATCAATTACACGTAAACTAGTTTCGGCGCCATCCATTATTTGCCGCAACCATATCCGGTTGATAAGGCAAACAATAAACTATGTAAAACAAGTCTCATCTCTCTGTTTTAATTAATTAATTTTTTGTTGTTGTTCTTTTATTTTGTTGTTCGTCGTAATCCGTATCGGATGAGAGTGTGTTAGAGACTGGCAGATCAAGCAAAAGGAAGATGGCGCGTAGGAAGTGTCGTTTCGCTGTAAATGCAGTCTGCGTATAGAAATAAAAATTTAAGTCTAGTTTCTGTGTGGAACCACTATGTTTCAAAGGGTTATACGGGGTTGTATGTATAGTATGTCAAATGGTTCGAGCAAATTTAGTCAGTTTTCCGAAAAACTCAAAGAAATAAGGGGTTTGTAACTTTTTCGTAATTTCAACAGGATTTATGTCACAGGAGGAGAAAGTAAAGTGGCTCTCGTCAGCGCAAATTTAACAAAAATATTTTAGGAATGGAATATTATGATTTAAAACATAATACAAATATTATTTTTGTTCTTTCATGCGTTATTGTTTGTATTCCCTCGACAGCAAATGCGCAATACCTGTGAAATGACTAAACAAATTTCATTACTAATTGAATCGTAACGCAAACTACAATAAAATATAGTGTTTCAAACCTGTGCTTGTTAAAATGAATATCTGTATTTTTAAAGTAATAATTTGTTTAGCCCAAATTAATGGATTGTTCAAATTTCGAGTGATTACAAAACACAATGCAACAGTTCATCTTCAAATAATTAAATTTTATCGATTTTATTCCGGCTTAGTAATAATATTGCTGGATTTAATGATGTTTCTATATTGGTTGGAAATGTTCCCTTATTTGAATGACGCCATTTTATTCAAGTTAGCTAGCTGTGCCGTTTTATTAACGATAGTCCTTTCATGTAATACAATCTACTATGATTTGATAATTAAATATGATTACGATTAGCAATTAATAAATTTACTAATTAAATTATTTATTTCGAATCGAAAACGACTTAACGGTAATTTGAACAAAGGGTACATTCGTACACTAAAATGTTTGGTGACATTTTATTTTTGTGGTAGCACACTATGTATCGTGTGTGAATATATAACCGAAGTGATTTTTCTGAATACAAATTATGGTGTTTCCATAGTGTATTCCCTAATATTTTATTATGTGTTAACATATATACTGTTCAGTTTCAATATTATACTGGTACTGATGATTTTTATTGTCCTGGTCAATTGTTTAAATAATAATTTGAAAATGTGTTTAAAACGTTGTGAAATGGGGAGACCACCTAAAAGTGTGTGCCACATTAATGATGAGCTTGATGAAATTTTGCATGTTTTAATGCAAATTCATGCATCAATACGATTATTTAATCGACACTTTGAGAGAAGGATTTGTATTTTTTTTGCCGCAAATATTATAAGCGCGATTTGTGGATGTTTTTATTCATACTATTCCTTACTCTTTACGCCAATCTCTGAGTTTTCCAACTACTTTATTGCGATGTCTGTTTTTTATACGTTATATCATATTTGCTGTCTGCTAGGTTTTATTAAATTTTGTGACTTGTTTTATGATGAAATTGTCCGCATGGATTATACATTGCGAAATGTGAGACGTTACGCAACCAGTACTGCGGTGGATACAAGACTTAATGAAAGTGTGAGTAACTATAATATTATTTATAATTTATGTTAATTGATTAAATTGAATATTAAATTTAGTCAAGTCATTATGGTCAGTTAATTTAACTAATGCGTGCGCGGTATTCGCAATTTGTAATATTTGTAAAAAGTGTTGAAATTGGTTCGAAAACAAAAATAATTGGGTCGAACAAAATATTTGAAATATATTCTCCGCCGCTCTGTGGATACTTCGAAATATATTACTTGTATACAACTACAAAGTCAACACAAAAAATGTTCGGATTTTCAGTGATTCATATTTCAGCATCTTCATAAACTATAAATAATTATTAACATGATGGTTTTGATTAACAGCGTGTATTACAATCAATTCGAAGCTTCACTATATTACTATATACTCGTTGATTTCGTCATAATTATGTCATAACAACGTCATAACGATAATCTCGATCTGGATCTTCGATTTATTGATAAACAGTATAAATCAATTGCGAGAACAAATCGTTTCTATTCTAGCGTCATAGCACCGTTTCTAATTCGTGCTATAATCTAGTGCATTTGGTGAATTTTGTGCAAATTTTACAATTTTATACGGTTAGTGTGGTGACGGTTAATTTAAAGTGTAACGTAATTCTGAAAGAATAGAATAAGTTCGCTACATAAAACTACTCCAATAGGATGTCATATGTGTATTTCCTTCAAACAAGATATGAACAATGTTCCACTCCTCTAAAATTACCAAATAATTCTTATGTGAAGTAATTGTTGGTATATGAACGAAAATCTTCAAAGATATAGTAATAATTCCTGAGTGATATTACAAAATGTGAGTTACACATTAGGATCTTGTCGTTGGCACTGGATTGACGATTGGAAATATAGAGAAGGTATTATACCTGTCGGCATAAAATAGAACCGCAGGTACTCTATAAAATTAGCATCAGCGCTCGCAGAACGACTAAAATATGGTATAGCGGATAATTTTGAAGCCGAGATTCCTTAAATATTTTTGCTAAAATCACAGCTCCAACCTTCAATTGTGAATAACATAACTACTTCAAATTATAAAACAATCTAGCCAGTTTCTAGGAAATAATTTTTTGGAATAATTATAGCGGTTTTCAAATTTTGTTGAACTTTAGAATGAATGATTCTAATAAGATTCTTTCAGATTTTTATAGCAACAATAGCGGCATTCACAACATTTTTCGAATTGTTAATCAGAAAAAATGAAGAGGCCAATCATTTATAATATGTGTATCAAAATTATTCCCGTACTTTAACCCAAGATTCATTCAAAATGTATCGACCCTGAAGAATGAGAACCCTCCTTGAGTTATCCATGTGGTAGTTTGGTTCCGTACTGAAAAGTTCGTACGTACAAACAATTCGATCTACTCTTCAGGGAGCTACATACGACCAAATTTCAAAATACAATTCTCACTTCATACATTAAGTATGAGGCAAGAAAGCACCGACTTAGCGAATTATATTCACTAAATCAAAAACTCAAGGAAAACCCTCATTTCTGTGCATAGAAAGAGTAAGAGTCGTTTGTCTGTGTATTAAAATCAATAAGATTCTTTCAGCTTTTTATAGCTAAAATATATTTAAAATATATTAACAACAATAACATTTTTAACAACAATGAATGATATATAGTCGGCCATCCAATAGCAGTGTTTGAGTTTTGACCATCCGAACAAGTCCATCTGCTCCTAGACGAACTTCGACTATGTGTTCGAGGAGATCCGGGTGGAACGTTGTCATACTTCACTAGAATGATATCTTTTTTTTTTAGATTAGCGTGTTTCGTTGTCCATTTAGGGCGCTGCTGTAACATTCCACAAATTCCAAATCCCTTTTAAGATATTTTGAAGCAACCAGCTATTGGTGTAACACTTGGGTTTATCTGTGGGCACGTCTAGTAACATCACTGGAGAGCAACTCTTGAGAAAATGTCCTGTAGTTAATATCTCACAATTCTCAGAATATGTTGTCATGTCCATAGGGGCAATTGGTCGTGAAATTAAAGGACACGTAAAATGATGGCGGCTGCAGATGAAATTTGAACGAGCTATTTGGTTGGAAAAGTTTTTGATGCCAACTAGAGGGTGGAGGTATCGCACGTTGTCCAGAAACATCAACGTCATTGGAAAACAAATCCTAAAACAAAACACACAAATAATTATTTTCTTAAATTATAATCTTTGAATTACATAACATTTATGCTTAACTTAATATTTTGAAATTTATTGTAAATGTTTAATTCCTTTTCTGAAATTAAAAAGCAAAATCTTAAAACATCCTATGTAAACAATAATGAATAGACGATAATTGTGCTACAAGTTGACATTTCGATGGTTGTTTTCAATTAGCAATCTATATTATCGACAATGATGTTCTTTATAACTAACTCCATCTACTTTACAGTAGATCCAAGTAATTTTATTCAGCAGTTAGTACAAGCTATCTACACTTGTACTAAATATCAACTTCGCGTTCATTTACGGTAGGTGCGCTAGTGTAAATTATCTCATTTGTTATGGAAAGGATAATTCACACTAGCGACAATTGCGGTACTAAAATGAACAAATATCACGATCTATTGTCGCTAATTTAAATTTATTTCCGCCTTTTTTTTATTTTTTGGGTATAATTCCAGACAACAACCATTGAAGTTTAACCTATTCCTGATTTAATTTGTTAAACCATTTTGTGATAAAGAAATCATAAAATAAATTTCGACTTTTTTGGGATATTTGGAACGTTGTTTCAACGAGAATATCCGACATTAAAATTATTTTGAGTTTCTTCGTCACCGAATTGATGCTCTTGAGTCGCTGAGACATGATCATATACGACCGGTGAAGCAAGCCAAACAAGCCAAGGGGAGCTTTTACAGCAATAACCAATCCGACATGTATTACCTGCAATAAAAGCGACCATCGACTAATCGAGTGCGATAAGTTTAAACATTTGTCCATAGATGAACGTAGATGCTTGCTGGGGAAGAACAAAAAGTATTTTGATTGTTTTAATTCGAATCATACCGTTTATGAGTGCCGTTCCAGAACCAGGTGCCGCCATTATTCCCGTAAACATCACTCATTGTTGCATATTAACGATAATCTATCGACTAAATCCAGTGCAGCAGCAGTTTGCCAATCTGACACCTCTAATAATACTGAACAGCCTATTGTACCTCGTCTAATCAGTAAGTGAAAACCAACCAAATTGAAGAAGTAGCTGTACTACCGACCGCCATAATAAACGCAATCGACAGCAGCGGTACACGGAGATCTTGCCGGGAGCTTTTAGACAAGGCTTCTCAATATTCCTTCGTAACAGAAGCTTTCGTACAAAAGTTGGGCTTACCTCGTACTAACGGAAGGACTAACGGTGCGGGTAAATTAAATGGCGTAGCTCAAACCCGTTTAACATCACGATTCTGCGACAAACCAATGGCATTAATTAAAGCGTTCATTATCTCCAAGATAACGTCGTCACTAACTGCTAATCCAGTGAATATCGGCCAGCTCAATGAAATAAAGGGAATCAAATTAGCTGATCCATCTTTCCATAAACCCGCGATAATCGACATATTATTAGGCGCTGTTATCAATTTTGAACTTCAGGATGATGGCCATCAAAAAATTGGAAATAGCAATCTTGTGTTCATCGAGATAACAATACAACAGAACAAATTAAGTCATTCACTACGGCTTCCGCCATCTAAGGAGAAGTACACAGCAGAGGAAGAAGTATGTGAGCAATGGTTCCGATCTACCACTACCAGAACACAGGAAGGCAGATTTATCACCAAGCTACCATTCAAAACCAACCAGAAGAAGATAAGTCAAACGTACCACATAGCGCAATCCAGATTGCTTGCCATGGAAAGAAAATTTCAGGTTGATGATCACTTTAAACGATTATATTGCGAATTTATGAACGAATACCAGCAACTGGGTCACATGACGGAAGTCGATATACATCCATTGGACCTGCAACGAATGAACATTACATTCGTTTCATTTCACAAATCATGAAGAGTCCATTAAATTACTAGGAATAGCATGGGATTCTACGAGCGACAGATTTATTTTCCAAGCCGATATTATTAATCCACTTAAGGTCCATAACAAAAGAAGCTTATTATCCGAAGCAAGCAGGATTTTTGATATTTTAGGGCTAATCTCACCAATTACAATTCGAATTAAGATATTATTTCAGAAACTGTGGTTGCAGAAATTGGAGTGGGATGACGAATTGCCAGTCGAGACAAAAGCAGAATGGCTTAAAATTCGAAACGATTTAAGCGGCATATCCAAAATTGAAGTAAAAAGATGGATAGCCACCACAACCACCGTCAGTTTGCATGGGTTCTGTGACGCAAGAACTCAAACCGACGAAGGAATCGAAACCCATTTGATTTGCTCGAAAGCAAAGTTAGCCCCATTAAAACTAATCAGCCTGCCTAGACTTGAGTTAATGGGTGCAGTACTACTAAGCCGAATTACGAAGCAGATTGCAGGCATACTAAACCTAGAGATATCTCCCATCCCACTATGGACGGACTCTAGAATCGTCCTAGACTGGCTGTCGTGATAAGCGAGCACAAAAGAAGCTACTGGAGACATATTTCTTCAAAAGATAATCCTGCGGATTACGCGACGCGCGGTAAAACATATCATGAAATTTCGATAAACCAATCCTGGTGGAAGGGACCAGATTAGTTGTCTCAAAGCGAAGAGAAGTGGCCGAACCAGATGGTCATCCCGCCTACTATCGAAGAGCGTGCCTCTTCATTATTGAGCCGCTCTACTGCAAACGAGAAGGATAGCCAATCAGATAATGTATTCGATCTCAACTCAAGCAAAACGCCAATTTGGAGCATTGACGAAATCGGAGATTGAACAAGCCAATCAAGTAATATACAGAAACATACAAATGTTGGACTTCCCAAAGGAGTATGCTGCATTATTGAACAGTAAGCCAATCCCAAACCGTCCCAATCGTACAACGCAAAGCATCCGGCAATTTTATCAAGCAAAACCCGTTTATCGACGTTAATTACTTACTACGTACACCATGAGAATCAGCATCCTGGCGTCAAATTATTAACGAGCCTGGTCCGTCAAAATTACTGGATTATTAGGGGTAAAGATGTGGCGAAAAAAGTATTACGGCAGTGTGTCAAATGTGCCAGACAACAATCCAAAATTGCCCAACAAATAATTGGCTCGCTACTCCAAGATCGTGTGCAGCCCAACTTTCCATTCGCGGTGGGAGGAGTAGATTTCTGCGGCCCATTTAAAATTCAAGCGGTTCGCAAGCGTGGAGCAGTTCCCAGCAAATCATACCTATGCATATTCATTTGTTTTACCACTCATGCAATATACACGGAAATATGCATGAATCTAACATCGGATTCGTTCATAGGTGGTTCGGGGCTCGATATCCTCTATCTCCAAAAAATGCTGGAAGGCTTTGTGGAGATCTTTATGGCAGTTCATGATTGATCCGTATGATAAAACGGAATCATGATCATATTTGAGAGGTATCGTTCTAGAGATGACATAATCAGCACATGTGTTTTGTGTTAAGTGATCGTCATCCAATTGATGTGTTTCCGAACAATATGATTCGATGTTTTTCTGGAAAATGTCCTTTCTTAAAAATATGTGTTTGAAAATCGAAGGTTCTAAATGAAGAACAGTTAGTTGTAAAAACTGAAACTTTTCGTAATTTGTGAACTTCAGTGTGATCGAAGAAAGATCAGAAGTTAATTTTTCCATTGGATGATAAAATATTTAAATGTCTTTTGCTCTACTGGCGCGTATAGAACCTAATACCTTAGTATTTGTACTGGCACGGTTACATGGCAGATTCAGGGATTGGACACGTTTTTCGATTATCAAATTGGTTTCGGAATTGCTTTTTGTAATTTTTAAGTTGTTTTCTGCTACATGTGTATCAACCTGTGGGGGTTGCACTATCTGATGAATCTTCATGGAGTAATGAATTGTGTGTTGACCACAATTTTGACATGCAAAACTAGATGAACATTCAGACGTCGAATGCGATTTTACGTCAAACAATTCAAGCAAAAATTGAGCTCCGTTGCAATCCTAATACGGTTTGAAATATTTAACCTCCTATACTTGAAGCATCTGAAAATAGGATGATTATCTTTCTCACAATAGGGACATTTGAAAGTTTTGGTGGCTTTGTGCTAGTTAAATTGCATTGGAATCTTGGATGGCGATGGGTGTTTAGTAACTGAAGTCTTTAATGGTAAATAAAACTCAAACGTGTCACATCTTTTATCAATGAATCTCAAAAATTCCTCGGAAGATAGAACTTATAACGACTTTCCTCTTGTCGTATCATGTTGCAACTTACCTCAGGCCTCTCCGTAATTAAAATCGGTGATCAGAATATGACTGATAAAGATGGCAGCTTCACCTCTAAGAAACCCTTTCCATAGTTGAAATTTATGAGATTCAGATAATGCGTCATTTTCATGGACTGAAAATTTGTAAAGATCTTTAAAGGACTAATTGGCTATTATTTTCCGAAAACGATTCAACAACAACTCGTGGCTGCTTGACATCTTGATTGGTTTGGGGTTAACATATTTTCCGTAAGGCCCTCAAAAAAGTAACGCTGCTGAGCGCATAAATTATCAATCGTCTTGTTAAGTAAATCATTTTTAAGTAGACGAGCAACTTCAACCGTTTGGCTTTGACGTATTTCTCGAATAAAAATCGCCTTCACCTTAAAATATTTTGTCTCAAATTTGTAGATAGATTTTTGTCGTAGATAACTTTCTTAGTGAGTGGATGCGGAACCCAAATTTTCTAGACCGGCAAATTAGTTAACCTCTCCAACTTATGGGCAAGTATTCTATTACTTCTGGCGTATGATTCTAGTTTAAAAAAGTCAACCACATCCAATCCCAAAGTTTCATTTCGGTTCATATTATGTAACGTATCGGTTATAAGAAGAAGCTCTTTATTCCATGTTGCTGGTTAACCTCCCCTTGAACATTTGAATGGTTTGCTACTGATATTGATTTAATATGAATGAGGAGCTTATGCCTGTATTACACCAAGGCCTCTCGTTGAGAAATTGGGGTATCGTACTTAATCGTTGAAATCAAAGACTCGGATTTTGGTGGGCGGGCGGGAATTATGAACCTCTGGGTTAGTTAGCCACAGATCGCGTGTGAATGTCGCTAGGTGCTTGTTTATCTGTATGTCTTTACCTACCGATCTACCTTGCTATCTGAGTATTCGCAGCTCTTCTAAGGAATTTTCCTCCATCAGCTTATTTTGAAAGAAATCAGCCATCTCCTTGCATATTTTCAATTCGGTGCTTACATTTGTTGCATGTGTTCTTGAGGCATCAGAAGGATTAAGCACACACTTAACTATGCTTAAATTAACAAAAAACATATTTAATAAACTACAGGGTTATTTTAAATTAGCATATCCTGATCGGCAACAGAATCCAACATCAAAATTAATTTGAGTAAATCAAATCATGATGGATCTTCAGTTGTGAAAATTAATTCAAATCCCAAATCAATCGCAAACTGAACCCTTTAGCTCAATCTTTAGCTCAACCTCTAGCTTAATTTACAACTAGACATTCAATTCTATAGCAATGTAATATCCAGAGCAATCACCAATTCAACCTCAAATCTACGTTCAAATCACTCTTTAATAACCTAACCCTAAACTCAACGCCTAACTTAATCCACCAATCAACACTCAAATAATTCCCTAACAGAACTCCTCACTCAACTCCAATGCTAGCTAACTCAACTTACACTCAATATAGCTCGAATTAAATCTTAACCCTTTAGTAAACTCCACATTTAACGATCAAATCGTTCCCAAAATCAACTCGAACCTAACTCAAGTAAACTAAACCTAAACCCCCACTAAACCCTCAATTCGAACCCAAGTTTATCCTCAACCAAACCATCCGCTCAAGTCCAACTCAATTTCAATTCAAACCCTATTCAACCCTAACTCGACTGCAACTGAACCCTCAATCCAAAGCAGAACTCAACCATAACGAAACCCCACGACAACAACTCAACCCTCAACGCAATCTTTAACTAAATGCCCCAATCAATTCTCAAATCAGCACGGTTCCAAAAACTACATGCGGTCTACAAACTCAACTCAGAACAAATCAAATCCAAATGAAATCCTAACTTATAACCTCAACAAAATCCCAAATAAATTTCCAGGTTAATCGTACTCTAACTTAACCCCAACTCAGCCAAAATCCAACCCAAATTAAGCCTAATTACGAATTGTAACCTAAATCTTCAATCTATCCTAAACTCACACCGAACCCAACCCCAAAATCAACATGGTTTTAAAAACTACATGCGTACATGAACCGATGACATTCTAATTTAAATTCAACAGATAAATAAATCGATATCTGAACTGCTCACTAAACTACCAGAGTTAGTCGATTGGGGGGTTGAGGGTTCAGTTCGTTTGAGGTTTAATTTGGTGTTCGAGTTGATTTTTAGGTTGAGTTGGCCATGGAGTTTGAAATTTAGTATAGTGTTGAGATTTTGCTCAAGCTCGGGATGAGTTGAAGTTGTGTTGTATAATTATAAGAGGGTTCGGTTGTAGGTTAAGGCGAGTTGAGGCTGGATGAGGCGTATAGTAAGGATTTATTTTGGGGTTGAGTTGAAAGTTAGGTTGAGTATAGTGTTCATGTAAAGTACGTATGTATAATAGTTTTCCAGACCGCGCCTATTTTGGGAATTTGGGCATTGGGTTGAGTTTTGTGGAGGTTTTGTTATGAATTAACTTATAGGTAGAGTTGGAGGTTAAATTCAGTTGACTAGAGTTAAATTTATGTGCGCTTCTAGTTTTTCGGACCAATTTGATTTAAGAATTAGTTAGGCGTTGAGTTTGAGGAAGGTTAAGTTGAAAGTTGACTTGGAGTAGAATTGGTGAGCAGTTCGATTTTTTTTTATATTAAAGGGTTGTGCTTAGGAATTGAGTTCGATCTTCAAGAAATTTCCTTTTGATATTAACTTTGAATCTAGCCCCATCATCCAGTATGTTCCACAAATGCGCACTCCGGAAAAAATAAAGAGTTTAAATACGTTCGCTTTTCAAATTTTAGTTTTAGGAGGTACCTGTGAACAGGTCATCTTAATATATGTGTTGACCTGGCCTGCCCAGGCATAATTTCCTAGAGTTCAGTTGAACACTTAAATCGAGCACAATATATCTTAAGCCGAGCATATCAATAGATTCATATTTATAATTTCTATCGGTGAAACCACACGATTCAAATTTTTTCCGGTTAAATTCAACTCTGTTTGGCCTCACCCCATTTCAGAATCGCAATGAGATTATGCTCAAGCCGAGCTCTCATAGCAACCCTACCTGCAAGAACGTTTTCTCGCGATAAACAAGAAGGTGAAAAAAAACTAAGACAGTGAGCTGCCATCAGCATAATACTGAATCGGAATGAGAGAATGGATAAAATAGCATTGATGAAAGTAATAAAACGTGTAAGGGACAGAACGCTAGCATAAGAAGTGTGAGGAACGAATGCCACACACAACCACTAGAATTCTGCGACAGCATCGAAAGTTCTCAATTCAAAAAACCAACGTACTGGGACATTGTTCAGTGACTTAGATTATTAAATCTCCAATCGATCGGCCGCTTCGAAATCCATACTGGTAACCGGAAACCAGTTGATATCCTTCTAGGTATTTCATTGTAGGAAAATTAATTACTGGTTATTGAATTTTAGAGGGCACTGAGCCAATAGCTATTGGACGGTAATTCGAATGGTGAGGTTTAGCGCACTGGGTGTACCGGTCGCGGTTTTCCAGATGAAGGAGAAAATGCCAAGTACCAAAGATCAGTGAAACAGAACAGATAATAGTTAGCCAAAAATGTTCAACAGTTTTAGAAAATAATTTGGAGAATACCGTCAGGACCGGTTGACTTGTTATTAATGTCTGCAGGAACTTTAGCCACTACTATATAGGCCTAAATTTTACATGACACATTGATGAGCTAGCATACGAGACAATAAAATGTTCTAAAGATGATTCAGGAATGTTAGAATTTGTAGCAAATTTGGTGTCAAGTAACCTGGCGTTCCCTTGGCTGATGAATAAGTATTGATTTCATTTTTTAATGGTGGTACACTAATGCTCTGAAAAAAATGGGACTAATGATGAGTTTAGACCTTACATTTACACCTTAGATTTAGTACTATTTAAAGAAATTACACCTGTGGGTCCTAATTCCTAAAAAAAGATTAAGGCTAGCGGAAGTTAATTCCATTGAGTGCTTATTCGCCCCATCTGTATTGCCTTTCATTAAATCCCCTAAATGTTGATGTATTGATGCAGTATGATGGCTCCACAATATAAGGTTGCAGGAAAAGTCACAAAATTTGTATTGAAAATCACCCAAATTGAATTGCCTTTCAAATTACAATAGAAATCATTAATCATTATTTTTATAAAATTTCTTCTTGTCATAAAAGTCATGACAATTATTCTTTGCAATATTAAATTTTTTCTGTATTTGATTGACATGTAAAAATTGGGCCACATATTCGAATATCCTCATTAAATTAATTCCCAAATCCCAATAAATTTTCGAAAGTCATTACGACAATTCATTAATTATCAAAATTTCATTAATTTCATTTCCATGTCGTTAAAGTCGGTAGTATAATAAACTTAGGCTAAATTAGTGAAGTGAAATATTGTTTGTTACCCTCGTTTAATATTCGTTTAAATGTCAAACGTAATAATAAAAGCAACACTTTGGTTATCCTACTTTTTCGGATTTTTCAGCTATAAACTAACCATCACCAATAAACGCATTACAATTGCCAAACGTGACCTAATTTGCGTTTACTCTGCTTTAACATGGATTATCCGTAATATTTTAACCGCGAAATATATCAAACTCACATTTCTGTCATTTCATTTTAGGGTAATTGATTTCACGTATGCTATGGAATTCTTTACCCTATTGTCTTATACAAATTCTACATACTACCATAAAATATGTGGCTACAATCAGAACTACATATTGTTCAAGAGTTTACTAAAACTGTTAAATGCCTCCGATGGTAATAAAAAATATATACAATTTCTTAAGCATAAATACGTTTGGTATGCGAGTTTAGGTCTCGTGGCTGCAATTTTGATGAGCACAATTAATTTACTTTCGTTTCATGTTAATGCGTTCTTTAGTTTTTGGTTTGTTACGAGCTTATGGTTGGAATACTTTATACTGGTGGATTTCGTAATAATTATTTTATGTGTTACGTACATAGCGCACAATGTAAATAACAAGTTGCGTCGTAAAATTCATTTTTTGAATTACAGTACAGATATAATCGACGAATATAGAGTCTGCCAATTATCTGACGATTTAAATCGCGACGCGAAATTGTTTCAAAAATTAAATCGTTTTGTACGGGAACTAGTTAAATCATTTTCGAATGTCCTACTAATGATGCTATTTTCAAAAATAACGGATTACAGTAATCAAGCATTTTTTATAATTTACTATCGAGTTATGGGCACGTCGATGTCCCTTGACGATGATAAAATTTCAATAATTTATGGGATCGGTGCGCTTTTTTTTGCCTTCAATGTATTGTATTTTGTTAGTTTTCTTGACATTTTACAATTGTTTACGGACCAAGTGCAATATACGCGTGATATTTTGAAGGACGTGATGAAATTTCAATTGGATGGCAGGCTAATCGAAAGTGTAAGTGAAATATATTCATCATATTTAACATGAAGTGTGGTATATAGTTAAGCTTGTGTGAAAGTAACGAGATACACCTATTTGTCCTGTCTGGGGATAGGGCATTGAAATATTAAACAATATCTCATACTGAATGTAGCATAGGAATTTGGAACTTCTGGTGAATACTAAACTACTCTAGGCCATTTGTTCATCAAGGCCACTATGATTTTATGGTAGGCCATTATGTTTCACGCGTTTGTGCAATCTTTTAGAATTGTAAGTAGGGGATAGGGCATTGAAATATTAAACAATATCTCATACTGAATGTAGTATAGGAATTTGGAACTTCTGGTGAATACTAAACTACTCTAGGCCATTTGTTCATCAAGGCCACTATGATTTTATGGTAGGCCATTATGTTTCACGCGTTTGTGCAAACTTTTAGAATTGTAAGTAGGGGATAGGGCATTGAAATATTAAACAATGTCTCATACTGACTGTATTATAGGAATTTGGAACTTCTGGTGAATACTAAACTATTCTAGGCCATTTGTTCACGAAGGCCAATATGATTTTATGGTAGGCCATTATGTTTCACGCATTTGTGCAAACTTTTAGAATTCGAAGTAGGGGATAGGGCATTGAAATATTAAACAATATCTCATACTGAATGTAGTATAGGAATTTGGAACTTCTGGTGAATACTAAACTATTCTAGGCCATTTGTTCACGAAGGCCACTATGATTTTATGGTAGGCCATTATGTTTCACGCATTTGTGCAAACTTTTAGAATTGTAAGTAGGGGATAGGGCATTGAAATATTAAACAATGTCTCATACTGACTGTATTATAGCAATTTGGAACTTCTGGTGAATAATAAACTACTCTAGGCCATTTGTTCACGAAGGCCACTATGATTTTATGGTAGGCCATTATGTTTCACGCATTTGTGCAAACTTTTAGAATTCGAAGTAGGGGATAGGGCATTGAAATATTAAACAATATCTCATACTGAATGTAGTATAGGAATTTGGAACTTCTGGTGAATACTAAACTACTCTAGGCCATTTGTTCATCAAGGCCACTATGATTTTATGGTAGGCCATTATGTTTCACGCGTTTGTGCAAACTTTTAGAATTGTAAGTAGGGGATAGGGCATTGAAATATTAAACAATGTCTCATACTGACTGTATTATAGGAATTTGGAACTTCTGGTGAATACTAAACTATTCTAGGCCATTTGTTCACGAAGGCCAATATGATTTTATGGTAGGCCATTATGTTTCACGCATTTGTGCAAACTTTTAGAATTCGAAGTAGGGGATAGGGCATTGAAATATTAAACAATATCTCATACTGAATGTAGTATAGGAATTTGGAACTTCTGGTGAATACTAAACTATTCTAGGCCATTTGTTCACGAAGGCCACTATGATTTTATGGTAGGCCATTATGTTTCACGCATTTGTGCAAACTTTTAGAATTGTAAGTAGGGGATAGGGCATTGAAATATTAAACAATGTCTCATACTGACTGTATTATAGGAATTTGGAACTTCTGGTGAATACTAAACTATTCTAGGCCATTTTTTCACGAAGGCCACTATGATTTTATGGTAGGCCATTATGTTTCACGCATTTGTGCAAACTTTTAGAATTCGAAGTAGGGGATAGGGCATTGAAATATTAAACAATATCTCATACTGAATGTAGTATAGGAATTTGGAACTTCTGGTGAATACTAAACTACTCTAGGCCATTTGTTCATCAAGGCCACTATGATTTTATGGTAGGCCATTATGTTTCACGCGTTTGTGCAAACTTTTAGAATTGTAAGTAGGGGATAGGGCATTGAAATATTAAACAATGTCTCATACTGACTGTATTATAGGAATTTGGAACTTCTGGTGAATACTAAACTATTCTAGGCCATTTGTTCACGAAGGCCACTATGATTTTATGGTAGGCCATTATGTTTCACGCATTTGTGCAAACTTTTAGAATTCGAAGTAGGGGATAGGGCATTCTATAATATTGTTTAATAACAATCGAGTAGTAGTATTCACCAGAAGTTCCAAATGCCTTTACTACCTTCAGTATGAGACATTGTTTAATATTTCAATGCCCTATCCCCTACTTACAATTCTAAAAGTTTGCACAAACGCGTGAAACATAATGGCCTACCATAAAATCATAGTGGCCTTGATGAACAAATGGCCTAGAGTAGTTTAGTATTCACCATAAGTTCCAAATTCCTATATTACATTTAGTATTTGACATTTTTGAATATTTCGATATAATAGTATCTGGTTTTACGCTATATCATAAGGTATTTTTTTTATTTTGTTTTAATTACAATAAACAACTTTTTTGAAGTTTTTAAATTATTATAATCAATTATTTTTAATTAATAATTGTTTTATACATATATAGAAATGTTTTCCATTTCAAAAATAGACATTTTGTAAGTCGCCCGAATGTTTACCTGAGTACGAATATTCACACCAATACAAATATACAATTTTTACAAAGTTAGTAAGATTTTAGTCAATATAGTATAAACTTCCAACTGGTCAGCCCCCAAGAGATTTTCTTGGAAAAAATTATAGATCGTCGTTATTTAATTTTAATTTTATTTTTATTTTTAATTTTTTATTTAAATTTTCAATTTTAATGTTAATTTTATTTTTTAATTATTAATTATTAATTTTTAATATTTAATTATTAAATTTTAATATTTAATTTTTAAGTTTTAAATTAATTTTAATTTTAATTTTGTAAATATATTTAGCGTAAAATTTCTGCACAGAACATCCCATCCCGTCAGTCCCCAACAGATTTTCTTGGAAAAAATGTATGGATCGTCGTTATTTAAATTTAATTCTAAATTTAATTTTAATTTTATTTTTAATTTTTAATTTTAATTTTTAATTTTTAATTTTTAATTTTTAATTTTTAATTTTTAATTTTTAATTTTTAATTTTTAATTTTTAATTTTTAATTTTTAATTTTTAATTTTTAATTTTTAATTTTTAATTTTTAATTTTTAATTTTTAATTTTTAATTTTTAATTTTTAATTTTTAATTTTTAATTTTTAATTTTTAATTTTTAATTTTTAATTTTTAATTTTTAATTTTTAATTTTTAATTTTTAATTTTTAATTTTTAATTTTTAATTTTTAATTTTTAATTTTTAATTTTTAATTTTTAATTCTTAATTTTTAATTTTTAATTTTTAATTTTTAATTTTTAATTTTTAATTTTTAATTTTTAATTTTTAATTTTTAATTTTTAATTTTTAATTTATAATTTTTAATTTTTAATTTTTAATTTTTAATTTTTAATTTTTAAAACATAAAAAATTTTGATTTTTAATTTATATTTAATTTTAAAAATATATTTAGCGTAAAAATTTCAGCACAGAACCGTCAGAAACCAACAGATTTTCTTGGAAAAAATTATAGATCGTCGTTATTTAATTCTAAATTTAATTTTGATTTTTAATTTATTATTTTTAATTTTTAAAAATTAAAAAAAATTTTAATTTTAATTTGAAAAATATATTTAGCGTAAAAATTTCAGTACAGAACACCACGTCAGCCTACAACAGATTTTCTTGGAGAAAATTATAGATCGTCGTTATTTAATTTTAATTTTATTTTTAATTTTTTATTTAAATTTTCAATTTTAATGTTAATTTTATTTTTTAATTATTAATTATTAATTTTTAATATTTAATTATTAAATTTTAATATTTAATTTTTAAGTTTTAAATTAATTTTAATTTTAATTTTGTAAATATATTTAGCGTATAATTTTCTGCACAGAACATCCATTCCGTCAGCCCCCAAGAGATTTTCTTGGAAAAAATTATAGATCGTCGTTTAATTTTAATTTTATTTTTAATTTTTATTTTTAATTTTCCATTTTTAGTTTTTAATTTTTAATTTTTGATTTTTAATATTTAATATTTAATTTATAATTTTTAAAAATTAAAAAAAAATTGATTTTTAATTTATATTTAATTTTAAAAATATATTTAGCGTACAAATTTCAGCACAGAACACCCCGTCAGACACCAACAGACTTTCTTGGAAAAAAATTAGAGATCGTCGTTATTTAAATTTAATTCTAAATTTAAATTTAATTTTATTTTTAATTTTTAATTTTTAATTTTAATTTTTAATTTTTAATTTTTAATTTTTAATTTTTAATTTTTAATTTTTAATTTTTAATTTTTAATTTTTAATTTTTAATTTTTAATTTTTAATTTTTAATTTTTAATTTTTAATTTTTAATTTTTAATTTTTAATTTTTAATTTTTAATTTTTAATTTTTAATTTTTAATTTTTAATTTTTAATTTTTAATTTTTAATTTTTAATTTTTAATTTTTAATTTTTAATTTTTAATTTTTAATTTTTAATTTTTAATTTTTAATTTTTAATTTTTAATTTTTAATTTTTAATTTTTAATTTTTAATTTTTAATATTTAATTTTTAATTTTTAATTTTTAATTTTTAATTTTTAATTTTTAATTTTTAATTTTTAATTTTTACTTTTTAATTTTTAATTTTAAAAATATGTATATTTAGCGTAAAATTTTCTGCACAGAACATCCCATCCCATCAGTCCCCAACAGATTTTCTTGGAAACAATTATAGATGTCGTTTAATTTTAATTTTAACTTTTAATTTTTAATTTTCAATTTTTAATTTTTAATTTTTAATTTTTAATTTTTAATTTTAAATTTTAAATTTTTAATTTTTAATTTTTAATATATAATATTTAATATTTAATTTTTAATTTTTAAAAATTAAAAAAAAATTTGATTTTTAATTTATATTTAATTTGAAAAATATATTTAGCGTAAAAATTTCAGTACAGAACACCCCGTTAGCCTACAACAGATTTTCTTGGAGAAAATTATAGATCGTCGTTATTTAATTTTAATTTTATTTTTATTTTTTTATTTAAATTTTCAATTTTAATGTAAATTTTATTTGTTAATTTTAATTTTTAATTATTAATTATTAATTTTTAATATTTAATTATTAAATTTTAATATTTAATTTTTAAGTTTTAAATTAATTTTAATTTTAATTTTGTAAATTTATTTAGCGTATAATTTTCTGCACAGAACATCCCATCCCGTCAGCCCCCAACAGATTTTCTTGGAAAAAATTATAGATCGTCGTTATTTAAATTTAATTTTAATTTTTAATTTTTAATTTTTAATTTTTAATTTTTAATTTTTAATTTTTAATTTTTAATTTTTAATTTTTAATTTTTAATTTTTAATTTTTAATTTTTAATTTTTAATTTTTAATTTTTAATTTTTAATTTTTAATTTTTACTTTTTAATTTTTAATTTTAAAAATATGTATATTTAGCGTAAAATTTTCTGCACAGAACATCCCATCCCATCAGTCCCCAACAGATTTTCTTGGAAACAATTATAGATGTCGTTTAATTTTAATTTTAACTTTTAATTTTTAATTTTTAATTTTCAATTTTTAATTTTTAATTTTTAATTTTTAATTTTAAATTTTAAATTTTTAATTTTTAATTTTTAATATATAATATTTAATATTTAATTTTTAATTTTTAAAAATTAAAAAAAAATTTGATTTTTAATTTATATTTAATTTGAAAAATATATTTAGCGTAAAAATTTCAGTACAGAACACCCCGTTAGCCTACAACAGATTTTCTTGGAGAAAATTATAGATCGTCGTTATTTAATTTTAATTTTATTTTTATTTTTTTATTTAAATTTTCAATTTTAATGTAAATTTTATTTGTTAATTTTAATTTTTAATTATTAATTATTAATTTTTAATATTTAATTATTAAATTTTAATATTTAATTTTTAAGTTTTAAATTAATTTTAATTTTAATTTTGTAAATTTATTTAGCGTATAATTTTCTGCACAGAACATCCCATCCCGTCAGCCCCCAACAGATTTTCTTGGAAAAAATTATAGATCGTCGTTATTTAAATTTAATTTTAATTTTTAATTTTTAATTTTTAATTTTTAATTTTTAATTTTTAATTTTTAATTTTTAATTTTTAATTTTTAATTTTTAATTTTTAATTTTTAATTTTTAATTTTTAATTTTTAATTTTTAATTTTTAATTTTTAATTTTTAATTTTTAATTTTTAATTTTTAATTTTTAATTTTTAATTTTTAATTTTTAATTTTTAATTTTTAATTTTTAATTTTTAATTTTTAATTTTTAATTTTTAATTTTTAATTTTTAATTTTTAATATAATTTTAATTTTAAAAATATATTTAGCGTAAAATTTTCTGCACAGAACATCCCATCCCGTCAGCCCCCAACAGATTTTTTTGGAAAAAATTATAGATCGATGTTTAATTTTAATTTTAATTTTATTTTTATTTTTAATTTTTATTATTTAATTTTTAATTTTTAATATTTAATATTTAATTTTTAAGTTTTAATTTTTAATTTTTCGTTTTTCGTTTTTAATTTTTAATTTTTAATTTTTAAATTTATTTTAATTTTAAAAATATATTTGTAAAAATATTTATAGATCGTCGTTTGATCCCATCCTATAATGTTAGAAATGACTTCGTGCTACTCAATACTCATTGGGAAAAATTAGTGCACGCCCAGCAACTGACAAAAGGCTAAACCAATTTTCAGACTGCGCCTGAAAGATGAAAAAATACCTTTAACCACTAGACTTACAGACTAAACGGCGCAGTGGTTAAAGCTGTGCCGGTTGGATCGGGAAATACCGGGGATTTTTCATGTTGAGCACTATATACTGGCATGAAACCATGCAATTTGCAGGTGGTTTAAATAAATACCGGGGATTTTTCATGTTGAGCACTATATACTGGCATGAAACAATGCAATTTGCAGATGGTTTAACGGGTCGCGTAAAGAAGGAAGGTAAAATAAACTGCGAAAGAGTTGGAAGTGCCTTGAGCCACAAAAACCGATTACATAGATGTTAATGTAAATTCCGAAAATTTTCATTCATAAAATAATGGAAGTTCAAGCGCTTAAGTGAATATCACATAATGTGTCTTAGCTAATTCTTTATATATGCCATTTAGGGGTATTAATTGAATGTTGTTTTCGATCGTTTTATGAATGTAAATGTTCGAAATTTATATTTCTGCGAAAATCACATCTTTTACCAATTTGTTTGCAAATATAAAATATTAAGTTTATTGGTTAAACTTTTCTGAGTTTCTCTGAAAATCTGTTTTAATTTAGGTATGTCATTCAGGCGCAGTTTAAAAATTAGTTTTACATTTTCTCGATTACTCAACTTAGCACTATTTCCCCCAAATGATCACTAATTAGTATGAATTTGGTTCATTATATACCATATATTGAAATTTTAGATAGGCTGACCTGGAATCTGTAGTCATTTTGGCAGACATTGAAACATCGGCCCAGCTTGAGCGACTGCAAAAAATTATTTAGTCGCTATTAGCATTAAGTATTTGTAGCGTAATACACACATCAGTTGTAGTGAAATAGCCTCATATAGATTTAGCGTAAACAATTTGAGTAATTATTCAAATTAATATTTAATTAATGTTTTTATTTTCATTCAAGCATAAATATTAGTTTACCTTGAATTATTAGTATATCAAATTACAGAGACACGCATATAATTTTTACGAAAAGATAGTACATTATATACTGTACCATACAATGAATTTGTTAAGTGCTACAATTTTAAATGCTAAAGCATACGGACTATTTAATTTTAAAATAAAATTTCAAAATGGTTCTATTACTGTTGAAGAGATCCATAGTAAACCAATTCATGCCTATACTAAATGTATTTGGATACTTTCCCAAATAATTTTTGTGTACTACATAAAATATTTGCTTTTAACCTATGGTCTACCATTTGGAGTATTTCAATTTACGTACCAAATACAATTTTTCAATATTACAATTCTATTTGCAAATTTTATTTACTACAATAAAGTTATAAATTATAAAACAAATATTAAAATTTACCGAACATTTTTAAAAATTTTCAATTTATATTACAAACAATGTTTTATTAACAGTTGTGCTAATTTAAAATTTGGTAAATACTTGGAATCTCTGTTCAGAGTAAATTTTTTTCTCTGTCAAATTCTGTTATTCCTTTCGTTTGTTGGTGATTGGGCTATATTTACAAGCCAAATTGTACCAATATTTGCAACATTTTTGATATTCAATCTAGAAATGGTTGGTTTATGTGATATATTTGTAATACTGCTAATGGTTACTTTTCTAGCGAATAGTTTAAATAAAATACTGGGACAAAAAATTCGCGTGTTAAATGGTTTAAGGTATTGTGAAAAGCGAAAATTTCGCGAAACTCGATTAATTTGTGAACTAGCCGATAGTATCGAACAAATTAGCATAGTTTTTAGGAAAATCATTCGTCTAATGAATTTGTTTAATGGATTTTATTCAAATATTACGCTCGCATTTTGTTGTATTCAAATTATTAATTCGGTCAATCAATTATTTTACTTTTATTTTTTTGATGTGATAATTGAGGAATATCGTAGAATTGGCAATGCTTATGTGGTATCATTTTTTTGTAGTGGTTGCATATATTTTATTTACAATATTATTCATACGATTACTTGTTTTGAGATTTATAATTTGTATACAAATGAAATAAATTGTACGAAAGCATTGCTGGGGAATGTAAGGCAGGTTACGGTTGATGAACGATTTACACGAGTGGTAAGTATTTTTTTTTTGTTTTAAATATTCTGATTTGTGACGTAATAGATTTTAAGAGTTTTTTATTTGACGTTTTTAGCACTTGAAATTTTAAAAATTGAAATCCGCAAGTGCTACAAAATATTCATATGCTTCAAAACTAAATACTGACATTGTTATAACTCTCTTTGTCTCCGACAAGTCAATTTAAAAACTAACCGATAAATATACAAGCATAGAAATATTGTCCAATACACCGACAATTTTGAAATTCACTTATTAACGAATCATTTTAATGACCATGCATATTTTTATAATAATAATACTTATTGAAAATAATTTTTTAGACAACATATATTACGCGGTATCATTACCAAGTTACTTGTCATACTGAAAATGAATTTAATCCAAATCTCTACGATAACAGTACGCAATCTCCAATCATTTGGACTGTTTCCATTCGAAATAATTTTCGAAAGCAGATCAGTTCGCATTAAATACAAACCCTACTTAAAACGGTACACGATAATCTGTTGGATACTGTTACAATTATTTCTTGGTTTTCTGGTAAAACAAATCCTTCTGCCGGCCGGCGCTGGTGAAGTATTTAATTTTGCAATTCGAATACAAGTCATTAAAATATACATATTTGCTAATGGCATTTACTACAATAAGTGCATGCGGTACAAACAAAACTATTACACGTACCGAAAATTATGTAAAATTTGGAATTTATTACAAACGTGTTTTAGCAGCAATACAATCACAGATTTTAAATTAATTACAAAATCAAAGAAATTATTCGTTTTACATTTTTTCGTCGTCGAAGTTACCTTATTTGTCATCATGTGTGGTTATTATTTTGCAACATTTTCAACGGTTACTGTGCCCAATTTTACTGATATTAGCATACGTTATGAATGGGTTAAATAAAATTTTAAAAAGTGAAATTTATTTGATTAATAATTTGCCGTGTCAAGAATTTCGAAATTATCGGGTTAATCGTAACTTTGATACTAAATGGTGTGCAACGTTAATATTTTTCTTTGTCTACAGTGCAAACGGATTAAATTACTTGTTCTTAGTTTATGCGTATATGATTGCTTACGGCGATGCTATCGTGATAATATAGAAACTTAAGTTTTTGGATTGGTCCGGCATCATCAATACCAACTTTGATAATTGGAATAGCCGTCCTTTTTTATTTATTGTGAACAACAATAAGTGAAACATGTTAAATTAATAAATTTTTTTACAAAAATCATGTTTTTTCAAGAGATGAACTTCTGGATACTTAGGCTCTGGGAATGCAACTTCCCTAAAATTTGCCGTTTGGTTTTGAAAGTGCTGGCTGCTTTTACACTCACTTTGTCGTGCAATTTAGCAAACCCGCAAATTTTTGGAAATACATTTTTGGTTTATATTTTTGCTAATACATCTTATAAATGACAGCAAACACCTTATTTTGGCTTATGCTTTTGCTGAAAAGACGCCACAACTTTGCAACACCATAGTAGCAATTTCCATACCTAATTGTTCCAACCTTATCTTAACTCAGAACAACTCAAGCTAATTTCCAACTCAAATCCCAACTCAATCCCTAAATAAATCCCCAATTGAATGACTGGATCAACGGCAACTCAACCCCAAAACAATCCCACTGAAACCGCAACGAAAGCCCCACCTTAAGTCCAATCTTATTGAACTCATGCATAGAAGGGCTCAACCCCAGCTTCAGCCCAAGGTAATTTTCAACTCAGCCTTCAACACAACCCCAAATTAATCGTAAACTAAACTGATGATTCAATTTAAACTTAATTCAAGTTCAATCCCACTCCCACATGAAGCTAAGTCTAACTCAACCCCAACTGAACCTCAACTCAACCCAAACCCAACGCCCAAATCAATATGGCCGAGGTATTTAATTTCCTTTAGAAGAACATGATTTTTTTCCACGGCAATGGTCAAGTTTGCCGCTACTAAATACCCAGCGAATTTTTCTAATAGTTGTATATGTTCATCAAATGTTTTGCTAGTTATCAGGACATTATCCAGGTAAGTAAAGATTTGGTCATGCAATTCGTAGGGAATCACTTTTGAAATTAATTTACTCATTGTTTGTGGTGCATAGAAAAGCCAGGAACAGTGAAGGCAGTCTTATCCCTCGATTGCCAGAAAGCGTCCTTCAAATCGAGACTAGCAATAAACCTCATTTGAACAAGATGCCCCAGCAGGCCGTCGATGATAGACAAATTAAAAGCGTCCTTCACTGTAGCCTGGCTCACCTTGCGTGCATCAAGACACAGTCGTACTTTGCCGTTGTACTTGCGAACCATCGAAATAGGTGAACACCACGAACTACTGCCTTCCTCAATAGCCCCTAACGATAACATTCTGTCTTGTTCTATATTCGTAAGTTCCTGAACTGCAGGGGAGACCGAATAATACCTCTGAGGGTTCCACATTTTCACCTTAATCTTGATTTCGTGGAAAAGAAGATGTGTCTTCCCTGACCCCAATACAGCTGATGAAGGAAATTTTGTTATTACTACTGACAGTGACAACATGTCTTATTGCTCAGGACTAAGGTCTTGTTTTGGGAAGTTATCATTCTGTTTCTGTAGCAGTTAGAGGGATGAGATTAAAAAATATGTTTAAAATTTTGAGATTAAAAATTCGCCAGAAATCCATACCGATATAATTCCTGACTGAGGTTAGGAGCCATATCCAACGTAAACATACAAGTCTTGCCACAAAAAGTGACCGGTATGCGTATATGACCCAAGATAGTTTCAGCTTGCCCAATTGTGGTTCGGACGGCTGAGGAAAAATTCCGAAACTATACATTTGGATGATTAAGGTAAATCTCACTACCTTTGCCTAGTACCAAAATATTTGCGCCACTATCGAGTTGCACATTTTATTTAACCTCCAAAATGTCTACTTCTGCATAAGGACTTTCATCACTTTCATCCTTTATCAAAGATTTCGTGATCTTTATTTTTTATTTCCTTTCGCTTCTTGGCGAACTGTTTTGCTGCGATACTGGAAAGAATGAAGTGTGGTCTCATTTCCTGCTAAGTTTGAAAATAATGAAGTTCGAGAAGAATTTAGAGAGTTGGTTGTATAAGTCGGAGGCCCCTTGAATCCCGCCATATTTGTTTTCGAACTGTTGTTGATGGTTGCGCTGGGGGTGGGTATTGTCACCCCCGTTTGAAAGTTTCCTGAATTTGACTGAGGCTTTGATATTTTTGATTTTAGAGGACCAGAGTTTGGACAATCTTTAAAATGATGACCGGGCTGCTGACAGTTGAAACAGACATACACGTTTTGAGACCTAGATAGAGTGACTGCAGGCTGCTTGTACTAAACTTGCATTTTGTTGATTGAAATGTTTGTATAGCGCCGCTAGTTCATCCTCACCAGAGTCAATTTCATTAATGTTTTTACGCGGAATTAGTAGTTCTGGTATGAACCCTATTCTATGCCACGTATCCTCATGGTAGACACAGAAACAAACCATTTCATCAATTGATTGGAATCCTCTGTTTGTAAGCCGGTCTTGTAACCCTGCTCGCATATTTCTTCACATGATAAACATAATTTCTGAATCTGGAATAGGAATTTCCATTTGTAGGACAGTGGCCTTTTAAAATATGATTAAGCTCATACACGAGTTGTTTGGGTGGAATACCTTCTAAGATTGCGCCATGTGATCAATTTTAAATAAGAACCGTTTGATATTTCAACCAGTAGGTGAACCATCAAAAGAAAGTTTCCATTTTGCTAACGTATTACGAGATATCGGTAGTTTATAACTAATTATCGAAGCAGAGTGAGACACAATTTGTTGAAAATTAGGTGGTGACACCTGATGATTAAAAATCGGTAGGTTACTAGAATTCGGAAAGGATGACCGTCCTGGTAAGTTGAAATTTCATTTAAAGTGCTCAAAATGGGACGGTACTATTTGGCGAACGTTCACATTTGTTTGATTCTCCACATTGTGTGCTAAATGTACTTAATCTTCTCTGAAGTTATCTGCTTTTGAGCTGGTACTGGGTCGATCCTGAACTCGACTTTCCGGGGTGTGTACATTTATTTTATTAGCCTCCGAAAAATCTTTGCCTGTACTACCGTGCAGAAGAGAATTTTATTTTCGTTGTTGCTTAAAGAGGTATCATTAGAATGACGACTGTTTGAGCAAAATTCTTCTTCGGAAGAGCTAACCTCTTCCTCAGTATCAACATTAATTTCAATGCCATTTAAGAATTTGTTAAGAAATCATTCAGACTATCTCCATCACCGCGAAATTTGACACTCCATTTGTAAATTGGGAGAGTTGCTTTCCGATATTTATTATTTCCAAAACTGTTAAGCGCAGATGAACAACCTCGAGGCAAGTTAAAATGTGCGTCACTGGCGTGACTTTCACTTTCATTACTAGTGTCAGAAGCGTTGTTTGAACTCTCTGCTTACGAGACCTGTGTCGTTACTCTTTGTCGGTTACCGCAGGCATTTTACGTTGATTTGACAACTGGAGATGTTCGGTATTACTAGTCTCGGGATTCCCTACTCCTAACTTTAGACATATTACGAGCAAAACTTAAAACTTCCTCTAATCTCTGCTGCAAATTGTCATAATTTTTTTCTGCTTTCGGTTCGTCTTTTTCGATCATGTCAGGAAACTCCTCGGAGATGGCGTCCAGGTCTAGGTTCCGGTGCACCAGGTGTCCGGGGGTTCGTTTTCAATGTGAAATTTGGATTCAGCGCCCCAAAAAACCCCCGCTCAATGATTTTCGGGTTGTTTTTGTCGATATTGTCAGGAAAATTCGCCGATATGACGTCCAGGTCTAGGTTCGGGCGCACCAGGTATCCGGGGATTGTTCGCCGATGCCATATTTGAATTCAGCGACCTAAAAAACCCCCGAGCGCCGAGTTTTTCTCCTTCCCCGCGTGAATTTTGGGAGAGTTCCACGGATATGACGTTCATCGGCGTTCCTGAGCTCCAGGTCGGCTGTGGGTCAATTTGAACATCATAATCGTGATCAGCGACCACAAAAACCCCCGGGTACCCGACTTGAGCCAGTTCTGACTCTTATTTACAAACTTAACAAATCTTTAAAAATGAGTCTCAGAAAATGCATTTTCTGAATGCATTTTTGGCTGCAGCAATGCAATTTCCGGTTTGTATATCCCAGAAATTAGGTATAGGAATTTTACAAATAATTTTTGGAAGCGAATGCAAAAAATCGCATTCCGATCCGTCCTGCTGGACAATATTCCGAAACTTTTTGCTTCATTGCCTCGACTATATAATTTTGACAACAATCAAACAAAAGTTTAAAAGTTTTCCAATTCGATTTGCCAGAGTGTTTCAAAATGCATACATTGTTCTCGTTCCGCTAATCAGAAAAATCAGTAGGAGTTTCACAAACATTTTTAAATAGCTTAGTATACCAAGGATCGTCAGCCGAATTAGTAACTATATCACACAAATAGGTGAGAGATAAGGCATCAGGAACAACATTAAATTTACCTTTTCTATGTTGAAGCTCAAAATGGTACTGTTGTATTTTTAAAGCCCACCTGGCTAATCTTTCACTGGGATCGTTGATGTTTTTAAGCTGTTCTTAAGTTAAAAATAGCTCCCCATTAGTCTGAATAATGAAAAGTTTGGGGAAATCGGGATTAGCGAGTACCGGCGCCGAGATTAGCTTCGATTTAAGATGTAAAAAGACATCGTTGGTGGCCTGAGTCCAACTAAACTGTTTCCTTCTTTAAATATGAGGCAAAGGATAATCGTCTGGTTTGGTGATGCAATTTATCTTACGCGAATCTAGGCAAAGCCTATTCTTCCCGTTTGGTTTATTCAAGCAGACCAATGGATGGCTCCAGGAACCATTTGACTTTTCGATTACTTTTAATTTAAGCATTCGCTCTAATTTAATGTCTATTTTTTCCTGGACGGGCCTCTCCCGTCTCCAAGAATGGTACAACTAACACCTGAATCCAGAAGTCCAGATACTGAGACACGAAAAATTTTAACTTCAATCATAGGTCGACCAGCTAAAGAATAATTTATTATGGAATTTAACCTATTCGCTTTCTTTTCGAAATTATTCAAAATACGAAATATTCTTATTTTTATAACTCTCTTTGTCTCGTTTCAGGTAAGTTTAATCCAGTTCTCTGATCCGTAAGTGTTTTATTAACAATTTGCATATGACATCAAATTAATTTTGGCATATCTCAATATAAGTCCAAAAAGTCAATTGTTTGAACAACCGTGGCCCAAAGACCGAAAATTTACCGCGTGGCTAGGAATCGTGAGGCGGCATAAGTTTCTAATCAGATGTTAACAGGATAGTTGCTCAACCATCGCGGAGAAAACATTTCAAGGACTTTACTTAAGCGGACTCGCTTTGAAATTGAAGTTTTTAACACGCACTTCATGAAATAAATAATTTGACAAACGTTTATTCTATGTCGATGAGAAAAATGAATGGAACCACAACGAAGAGTTATCTGGACTTTTTTTCTAGTAGGGCTGAAAAAATCCTTGAATAGCAGACCGTCCCACATTTATAAGTTGGAATCAAGGCTGAATTTATCGTCATAAAATTTGTGGCAATCTATAATTTCCCGATATTTTGCCTAATTGCAGCTACATTGCATCCCGTGTTCTTTTTAGAACTGATTTTCGGTTCGGTCATTTGATTCAAATATGATAAATGTTATCTAAACTACTTCGAACAGTGATCTTTCATCTAGAATGTGATGTTATTCTTGTGGCAATTTCGTTTCGACTTACTTCACAACCTTCCTCTGTATCTAATCAGAACCTTTATTACAACAGTATGTTATTGTTTGAAATAAATTCTTGTATTACATAAAAGGCCTATATAGGGACATAGGAGACATGGTAACCACTGACATTTTCATTGTTCTGTTCCAGCAAAATTTGTATTGAGGTTTTATCTTTAGGGTAGGGTTATTTCTTAAGCGCACTCTATAAAATGTAAAATATTTAAATTGTAGTCAAAACGTCAATGGTGTATAGAGCCAAGTTGACATATTTGTAAATTATGAAAATAAATAAGCCCTTTGTGAAAAGCTAAAAATTGATTAAAATCTTGTTGGTTTGTAACTATAAGCAAAGAATAAGTGTAGGCATTCTCATAGATAATAAAGCACCCTAAACATCCATTCGGCTAAACTTTGGCTGCTGGGGTAGAGTATACCAAGGTTTATGCATTTATTCCGTGACATAGTTGACAGCTTCTATCCTTACTTGAGAAACTTAGCCTCGGTTGAAATAATTCGCTAATCCATTTACGTTGCGAAATCTCCTCCAATTAAGCACCAATTATACTTGAGAGACTGGATCGCATGACTTACATTGACGTGATTGAGGAAGGTCTAAGTGGAACAGCTGTCCAATAGTCATAATAAGAAATTGAGTTGTAGACAATTAACAAAAAATTATTAAGCAACGATACTTCGAAATCTAGCATTTTGGACTCAAAAGTATATTTGGATTCACCAAAGAACCAAAAACCAAATTCATCATGTACTGGTTAATAAGAAATTTCGAACTTCCCTCCAAGAAGTCAGAACAATCCGAGGAGCGGACGTGCATAGTGACCACCAACTGGTAATAGCAACTTTCAAAGTTCAATCAGCCGCTGTTATAACGCTTACGAAGTTTAACATCAATAGATTGAGAAATACCAACACCTTCAAGGAAACGCTCCAGCTCAATCTGTAGCAAGAAATGAAACCAAGACCGCTAGCAATGTGCTCGGCTACCAAGAAAACACCAGAAAGCCATGGAGTAGTGATGATACGTAAAAGAAAATCGAAGAACGTCAACCATGTCACCAAGATACGACGAAAATCCAAAGCACATATGAGACCACAGCTCAACAAGTGAAGAAGATGGCAAGAAACCATAATACCACATGAAAAGGCTTTAAATTATTCGCCTTGACCAAAGAAACGGATTAGCAAAACATATTGGAGGAGGGGTTCTTGAAATACCGTGGGTTCAGGCATCCAAACAGATGGACATTCAATTTTTTGTTTTTTGTTTTTTCGTAATCTGGGGCTTGAAAACTTGCATTCCTGAAGTACACAGAAGCGAAGTAGTCGGTTTGTCATAATTTCTTTTCAGATTTTCATAATTCTACCTTCCACCAACGCAATCTCTATCCCGGTTTGTATTTTTGGTCTCATATCTCAAAACACTCTAAAAGTTTAGCTAACCCAGTCCAAAATACAACCCAGAAAGCTCGCGAACAAAGCTGCATTAAGGGCTGCATAATTTTTAACGATATTTGGAGTGGCGGTTAAAATAAGTCCAATTGGAGTTGATGAGCGACTTATTCAGCAATTCTCAAAGCAATCAATCGTCTCGTCAAATCATCAGTAGAAATGTGTAAACAAAAATAAAATAAAGAAAGCCATTAAGCGCTAACATGTATTTCGGGTTTCGACTGCACAAACACCGACCTTTTGTAGCCATTATTGATGTTAATTTTAATACAAATCGGTTTAATACAAATGGGTTGATGTAACCGGCAGTTAATATATAAAATACACATCTGACCCATTCAACCATGGATAAGTTGAAACGTATGACTCTAACATTTGTTATTCTGCCTTATACCATTAAGAAAATAAACATTTAATTAAAAACAATTGCTTATATGATTAAGTTATTGAAACAGGTAATTATCGTCATTCCATTAGACATTAATGTTTTCTGTGACTGTTATAACGACAAATAAAATTAGTTGCTAAGTTGCTATTCACAAAACGTGTACGCAATGAACCTTTTACAATTGTCCATAGTGATAGCGCGTATTTATGGCCAATTTAATTACGAATGCTTTGTAAAAAATCATAAAATTTTTATCAAACACTCCCAAGCTTATAAGATATACCCGATTATGCTGTTATTAGTAAGCAACACAATCATAGCCATAAATTATGCGGTACTATTCGAGCATAATCGAAAAAAATTTGTCTTATTATTCATGTACTCATTACAATATTTATTGCTCTTCTTCACAATAAATTCCGCATTTTATAATCGCATAATAAACTATGACGTCACTTTTACTGTTTTCAAAAAATGTGCCCGCTTTATGAACTTAAATCAAAAATATTTTGACTTTAGAAATTCAAAGGTAACAAAAACCATTAAATTGGTATATTTTGTGATAATATTTGTGACCGGCCTAATACTTATGTCATGTTTCATAGTGTTAATTGTGTTGCACGGCCTAAAAGTTCAATTACTTTTTATAGTGTTTGCACTAGTTTATTTTGAAGTTGTAACCCTCGCTGATTTTATAGCGATCATGACAATGTCATATTTTATGGTCCATTCGCTTAATCGAAAATTAAAATTTCAAATCGAGCTAATTAATCGATTTAATGAAAACGTTTGTAAAACGACAGTAAATATTTGTTTGGGTGAGGTAAAGGTGATGAACCAATTTAACGATGATCTGGATAAAATAATAAAACTTGTTTATCAATTTAATAAGGTGATGCGGCAAGTGAATATAGTGTATAGCAAACAGATAATTATTGTACTGGTTGCAAAAATTGGCAACACAATGGGACAATTATTTTATTTTTATTTGTTCTGTGTATTGGGAGAGCGTGATTTATCAAGATCACTAGCAGGAGAATTTTTATTTTATTTACTTTTTATTAGCTACAATTGTTTACATGTTGCTAGTTTCATCGGAATTATTACGTCGCATAATCAGCAATGGGCAAAGTTAAGAATTTTATTAAACGATGTGCGGTGTAGATCTTTTAACGGAAGGTGTGCAGAAAATGTAAGTAACTAAAGCTTGTACACTTTAAAATAAAAATTGTTTGGAATGAATACTGATAGTTTTGAGATTTATGCGACTTAATTTTATTTGTATACGCAACAACCCCCAATATGGGGACTATAAGCTCGTTTTAAATGATCCGTAATTAATTACTGTTTTTCATCTATCGTTCCGATTCAGTGATTTGTTTGGTTTGATAAAAACGTTGAGTGTTAAATCGTGAGTGTTAAACAAAGACCATCCTCGAAAATCACAAGTATTTCAAATTTTAATAAATTTTACAACAGTGAGAAACGATACGATTTTGACAAGAACAATCTTATTAATTTACAAAATTAGAAATTTAATGTAGAGTAGGTATTTGAAAATGCTACAATCTTCAATCGAACTATTTATTGTGCTATTTATGATCATCTAACCGGTTGTAATTTAAAAGGTTATAAAGCTCTGCAATAATTTTTTAACTGTTTTTAGTGCTTCCAAAACCTTTTATTAAATGCTTCTTAGCGCATATCTGAAGCTCAACCCCAAAAATCATAGGTATTTCAAAATTTTAATAGAATTGACAACAACAACATTTCTCAAAGGATTTTGACAACAACAACATATCTTATTAATTAAATGTAGAACGGGCATTTTCAAAGGTTTTAATCAGAAACCAAACTATTTATTGTGCTTATATTGATGCTATAACCGTTATACAGTTTGTTCTAAATTTAAAAGCATATAAAGTTCTGCAATAATTGTTTGACGTAGAGCTACGTCTTTGTTTTCATTATACAGGGTGAGGAA
Source organism: Tipula helvola (assembly GCA_963556165.1). NCBI lineage: Eukaryota > Metazoa > Arthropoda > Insecta > Diptera > Tipulidae > Tipula > Tipula helvola. The sequence goes on from OY744481.1 coordinate 368,232,490, forward strand.
AAATATGGAAACCCCTAAAAATCTAGCGGAGTTCGGTCAAAAAAAACTGAGCATGGTTTATTCTTAGGTAATTTTCAACAAGGAATTTAATGGTGAGCTTGGCCTTGACCTTCATCTTCAAGGTCATTTGGAGGTCAAACCCATTTTTTCAAATTAGAACCCCTATTTTTGATGACAGAATCGAAAAGAGCGATCAATTTTATGTCCGAGTATGTATTTTTCCCGATTTGTTTAATTTTTATTTTTTTTTAATTTTCGTAGTAAATCATAAGCATTATAACTAAAATATATTCCTTCAGGTGACCTTCATGGAAAATACATATTCGGACGTACAATTGATCGCTCTTTTCGAATCCGATGTCAAAAATAGGACTTTGACTATAAAAAATGACCTTGACCTCAATATGACCTTGAAGATGAAGGTCAAGGTCATAACCAAGCCCACCATTAAATTCCTTGTTGAAAACTACCTAAGACTACACCTTGCTTAGTTTTTTTTTTGACATACTCCGCGAGATTTCTAGGTGTTTCCATACTTTAACCTCGCAATGTAAATTACTTCAGATGATCTTGGAAGATCGGGAAAAATACATACTCGGACATAAAATTGATCGCTCTTTCCGATTCTGTCATCAAAAATAGGGGTTCTAATTTAAAAAAATGGGTTTGACCTCCAAAGGACATTGAAGATGAAGGTCAAGGTCACAACAAAGCTCACCATTAAATTCCTTGCTGAAAATAACCTAAGAATAAACCATGCTCAGTTTTTTTTGACCGAACTCCGCCAGATTTTTAGGGGTTTCCATACTTTTTCCTCACCCTGTATATTTATTTGATTAAAGCAATGTCTCTGGATAAATATATAATAAGTAAATGTATTGTTTCAAAACTGTAAAAATCGGAATAGGATCGAAAGGCGAAAGGCAGAATGTCGGAAGGCGAATGTTAAAAGGCCGAATGTGTCGAAAGGCCGAAGTTGTCGAAAGACCGAATTTTGTTTCAAAATTGATTTCAATTTTTCATCTGTTTTTGAATGAAAATTTTAAAAATTTTTATTTTTATGAAAACCAAAATTTATATTTTTATCAAAATTGTTGTATAAAAATGTTTAATAGTAAATTGCCTTAAATATTAAAGTCTTCTTACGTTGTTTTTTGTCATATAATTAAAAATTAATTAATTATAAAAAAAAGAAAAAGAAATAAATATTTTTTTCCGACAAAATTTGATCACAATTAATATGCTGCCATTCCGTCGTTTTGGCCGTCAACTGTATGTTGTTCCTGTATTAAATGTTGAATAAAATGAAACACATTCAAATCTCTTTCATTTAAAATGGTTTTCCACCTACGATTCCATGATTCAAGCTTATTGATGGTTCGTAGAATATCGTTCTCGACATGATTTAAATCTGACCAAAAGGTAGCGTGAGAGAGCGGTGGTTTCTTACACTTCGACCAGATAGCATAAGTCCTAGTACATAACTGTCTTCAAACCATGAAATAACTGTATTTAGTTGGTCTGAAACTGTGGATTTTAATTCCAGAAAAGTGTCTTCTATTTCTTCAGAGGGCAAAAATGCCAGCGCGAGTAGGTTATGACACTTCATGTTGATTTTATATACGTACCATATCTCGTTGTTAAGCCAGCTGACTAAATCCTACGGTATATAGATTGGCTTAGATGAAAGAAGCATCCCTTATTTATAGTAGTTAAAATGCACGTTTTGTGCAACAACTTTTATAATCTTCTCCACCATATACGATCATAACGTTCTGTTGATTTGCTTGTCATAAGCACATACATATATCATTGGCAATTGCAGCCACGAACCGGAACATGTTTCGAATACTGCTGCATAAAAAGGTTAGGAAGTGTTTTAAGTGTTCTATCTGCAATCCAAAAATTGGCTTCGCCACATTTTTTTAAATTGGATCTTGTCCCAAAAAATTAATATTTTGTCATTATTCGTCGGGCAATCCTTTAATAAAAAATTACACCCCTTTATAGTTTGCCGTAGATTTTCCGGAATAGGGTAGTTAAACATATTGGCTGGTTCTGGAGGTAGTTCAGCTCGACGTACTCATTTTATAATTTGTTTTATGGCATTTTTATTTGGCAATTCTGGTTGGAGTAACACGCTATTTAATCCCAAGTTGGCAATGGTATCTTGCATTACCTATATACTTGTTTGAAATAAGGTATTTTGGCTGCTGTTTTAACATACTCGCGAATTGACTTTAATACGCCTCTAACCGGCATCGGCGAATGGTTATGTGTAGCATTTTTTTCAAGCAATGACTTCCATCATGTTTTAAAGTTGTAATTCGAGCGTTACAAAAATGTTCCTTCTCTTTCGACCAATTAGCGTATTCCAATGCGCCTGCCTACAAGCTATGTAAGGGTTTCATACACTTTTTCAACAGTCATACCAATTTCGTTTCGGCTTTCTCGGTTATAGGAACTCGGTAGAATTGATTAGCAAAATTCAGGATGTTGATATTCTACTACACTCAAAACTAGTTTCGTTTGACGTTGCTAGTCTTTTTGTCTCAAATAGTTTATACTTACTTAGATAGGGATGTTGTAGATGGGAGCCTACGCAATGAACTGAAGCTGATATTTGAAACTTGTATTAAACAAAATTATTTTTACTTTGATAATAAGAATTTCAGATTCACTGATGGTCTACCGATGGGCTCCGCTCTCTCACCTTTGTTAGCAAAAATGTTCACGAATTTCTTCGAACAAACGATTGTATCAAGCAATAATCCTTATTTCCGTCATGTGATCTTTTGGTACATATGTATATGTTGATGACATACTATGTCTATGGAAGGGAGCTGATAGGCTATTATCCTCTTTTCTCACTTGGTTAAATTCTCAATACCCCCTCAATATAATTTTAGAAATAGTAGCGAATAACGGTTATGCAGCTAATACTATATTAAAGCTATTAAACAGAAAACTGAAACATAAAGCTTTAGCTAACATTTATCCACCTGATAGCCCGATGTCGAGAAATTGGCGCTGCTTAGAGTATATAGGAAAAACTAGCCAACGGGTTAGTAATATCGTGTCGTGACACAATGTACAGATATTAGCTTTGCTTTTTATAACAATAATACAATTAAGAAAATGATTTTTAACAACAAACCAAGAATTGATCGCCTTTCCAAGTCTGGCGTTTATAAGATCAATTGCAATGATTGTACTTCCTCATATATTGGACAGACTGGGCGCAATTTTGAAGTTAGAGTTAAAGAAAAATTATCTGGTAGCCATGAATCATCCCTTTATAATCATTTAACGTTAGAAAATCACACATCCAGTTTAAACAATTTAAATATATTACATGTACAACCAAAAAGCAGACGTTTAGATAACTTAGAAGCTTACGAAATCCTAAAAGCTATATTTCTTAATCAAGATATCCTCAACGAACAGAGAGAAATTCTTTTCTCACCAATTACCGACCCCGGACTGTTTTATTCCCATACTCATACCATCCCGTAAAATGACTAATACGTTGGGTTATAATAAAATAAAGAAGGGGGAAAAAACAACATCGTTAATTGTTGGATCGTGATTTAATTTTTTTCCCCCTGTTATGTAATAATAAATTGGATAACAATATTTGGTATTTAGGGCAAAAAATTAATTTAACAAATTTGTAGTACTAAAATAAAATAAAAATAAAGGTAGTAAACCGAGTTGTAATTGTAACACATAGACGTGTAGCGACCGATTCTAAATATTCAACCGAAATATTTTAACCCTCACTACAATATTATAAACAAACAATTTCAACGTACAATTTTATTTTGAATTGCTACTACTCTGGGATTTCCACTGTAGAATAGCAATTTCATTTACAATAATTATATTATTAATGTGTGTGATACATACGTAGTCAATACCACATGAAATTTTGTTTATTCTTGTTTATTTTTCTATTACACACATTTCTACTACACTGGTTTCCACTGTAGAATAGAAATGTGCATTATTTTATTTTGCGAGTTATGTAATACATAAGTATTTCAAACCGCAACAACAACAACCTTTTGGTTTTTATAAATATTTGGTACAAAACGAATTTTCCTTACAGTTTAGCCTAGGAAATTCGTTTCTTATATATTAATTATGTTTGTTAAATACCACATTATGTATTTTAATTTTCATTCCAATATACGTTATTTTCGGAAAATGATATTCATTTTCAACGTATTACATTTTCATATTATTCACAAGTCATTTAATTAAAATTCGTCATCTTCGGAAAATAATTACATTTTCGACGTTAAAAATCTTTTTAAAAATTATTACTAATGACATCTACGAAAAATATTGTGCAACAATATTTTTCGCCTTAAGCTTCTTGCTTTTAAATTTAGCATTTTGATCTACGTAGTGCTTCCGGCATTTTCGTTTCATTATGTCTAAACAAATGATTATCAAGGTATATAGTCGTCCCTGTTTCGCATGTGTATGCGGTTAATAGTAGATATTAATATAATAGAGTGAACAAAATATACAACAACAAGTTTTTGATTTTTGTTTCTTGGATAAAAAAGTTTTTTTTTCATCATTAACGTTTTGATCTTTCTGTCAGAAAGAAGTGTGAAAAAAAAATATATTTGTTTTATTAAAAAATTTGTAAAAAGAAAATTTTAATATTAATAAAATTCTAATTTTAAATAAAATTATAAATAATAATTTAAAAATATATTTAAATAAAATCCAATTATACAATTCGGATATTTTGTGATAAATAAAATTAAAGTTTAACATAACATTTCCGTGCATTTATTTATTTTATTTATCCGTGAACTGGATTAAATATAAATAGGTCGTATGTGCCCACATGCCATACACCTATAGACGATTTAAAAAAGGAAAACAACAAGAGATTACACAGTCAGACAGTGATCGAGTTTGAAGAAAGACAAAAAAAAATATAATATTTAAGTGGAAGACGCCATTACAAGCTAAAATTAAAAATCAAAAAAATAAATACACTTAACATAACATTTTATTTAACAACTAATAATCAAAATTAACTATATTTAATAAAACATTTAAAAATTCAATAAATGTACATACTTATAAGCTAGAAATATAAATAAGTAAATAATTATAAAGTTAATAAAAATAGATCTTAGTGTGTTGTTATTTAATTCCGTTGGGCTACAACGTGCGAAGTATCCTTCTTGTGACCATAACACCCCCAAAGAATTCAACGTAAGTGAAGAGTAGTAAACATAATTTTACGATAACAACACTCAGATAGCCTAAAAAACGACATACGGATAGTAATTAACGGCTTTGTTCCAACTGTCGTTTGAAGGGAACTTCCAATCCAGGCAGTCGTGGATCCACGTTGTAGAACTTGCTGCATGACCTAAAACAGTGTAGAAGCTCTCTGCATCATTTTGTGTTGTTGCACTTGACGCAAGTTTTCGTCATAATTATCAGTTAGATAATGATTGTACAAACGGTTAAACTGATTCTACACTGAAGTTGGATATTTAATTAACTCAAAATATATATATCCCGTATCTGTTTTTCAAATTTACAGAAATATAAATTTATCAAGAACAAAAAAAAAAACACCTCAATATAGTTTCAAAGCCGATTTGGGTCCCCCAATATTATTAGAGAATCAAAAAAACAAATAACAAATAAAAAATTCAAAATAAAAAATTAATAACTTTAAAGGAATAATTAAAGCTGAAATTTAAAAAATGTATAATTACTAATTAGAAATTAAAAATTAATAGTAAACAATTAAAATCCAAATTAGACGATAAAAATTTATAAAAATAATAATTAAAAATTAATAAAAATTAAAAAGCAAATATAAATTTAACATTGACAAATTAAAAATTGAAGGACAAACGTTGAAACCTGAAAATTATTAATCAAACATTAGAAGTTTTAAATAAAAAATTAAAAATAAAATATTAATAATAAAAGTGCAAAATTATAAAATCAAAATTTAAATTTAAAAATTAGAAATTAATAATTATAAATTATAAATCAAACATAAAAAATAATAAATTATATTAAATGTATTAAAAATTCAAAACTAATTATTGAAAATTAAAAATTAAAAATACAGTAATTATAATTAAAATGTAAAAATTCTAAATTAATAATAAAATGATAAAAACTACTAATTAAAATTAAAAAGTTAAAATTAATCATTAATTACTAATAATTAATAATGAATAATTCAAAGTTAAATATAAAAGTTACAAATTAAAAATTAAAACTCTATAATTAAAAATTACTAGTCAAAAATTAACAGTTAAGAAATTAAAAAAATTAAAAATTATAAATTTAAAAAAATTATAATAAAAATTAAAAAGTAAAAATAAAATATTAATATTAAAAATTCAAAATCATAAATCAAAAATTAATAGATTAAAATTAATAATTAAGTTAAAATAATTAATTAAAATCTAAAAATGTGTAATGAAAAATTTAAAATTAGAAATTAATGGTTAAAAATTAAAAATTATAAATCAAAAATTAATTTAAGTGTTAATGAAAATTGTAATACAAAATTAATAATTAATTACTTTAATTTTGAATGTTAATTAATTAATTGTTGTAATTCTAATATGCAACCGGTACCAAAAACCATTTTTAATGTGTGTTTACAAATTAACAAGTAGAAGTATATTAGTATCTACGAACAATCATTCAACGAAAACCGACTGATAGGCAGATTCTATGGTTTTTATCCCATTGGTATTTAATTTTAATGTAATTTTAATATGTTCCGTATATTGTAACAGAATTAATTAAAGTTTCAATTTGATGAGCTTATGATTTTGAAAAAGTCCACGGCAACTGAACTGATTGTACCACAATTTTACATTTTATATATATACAGAATGTAGTGTGCTAGTTGTATTAGTGAATTTTACTAATACAGCCAAATTATCTTACAATTTGGCTTCTTCACGACATTCACCCAGCCCTATTTCTGTGTAAGCTAATTTTACTTTAATTTGGTTGCATATTATAAGCTAATTTTACTTTAAATTGGTTGCATATTATAGCTTATACAGAAATGGGCTGTGTGAATGTCGTGAAGAAGCAAAATTGTAAGAGAACTTGGCTGTATTAGAAAAATTCGCTAATACAACTAGCACAGTACATTCTGTATATATAGAATTTAAAATTGTGGTACAATCAGTCCAGTCGCAGCCGCCTGATGAGAAGATTGATTTTTTCAAAATCATAAGCTCATCAGTTCGAAACTGAATATATTCTCATACAATCTTCGGAACATATTAAAATCATATACATTAAAATTAATAATTATAAAAATAAATAATTAAAAATTAAAATTATAAATTATAAAAAAAATTTAAGATACAGTATTAATAATTAAAAATTGAAAATCAAAAATTAACAGTTAAAAATTAAAAATTGTAATACAACATTAAAATGTAAAAATTAATAGTTAATTATTAATAATGAATAATTCAAAGTTAAATAATAAAAACTACAAATTAAAAATTAAAATTTTATAATTAGGAAATAAAAATTTATTTATAAAATTAGGAAATAAAAATTTATAAAAATTATAATAAAACTATAAACCAAATATAAAAACTAACATTTGCAAATTAAAAATAAAAAATGAAAAATTGAAGGACAAAAGTTGAAACCTGAAAATTAATAGTAAAATATTAAAAATTGTAAATAAAAAAATTAAAGATAAAATATCATTGAAGTGCAAAATTATACAGGTCATAATTTAAATTAAAAAATTCGAAATTAATAATTATAAATTATAAATCAAAAATTAAAAATTATAAATTGTTTTAATTAAAATTTCAAAACTTATTATTGAAAATAATAAATTAAAAATACAGTAATTATAATTCATGAAAAATGTCAAAATTATAAATTAATAATAAAAAGACAAAAACTAATAATAATACTAAAAATTAAAAATACAGTATTAATAATTAAAAATTTGAAACTAAAAATGAAAAATGAATATTTAAAAAATAAAATTTTTAAATTATAAATTAAAGATTAATAGTTAAAAATTAAAAATTGTAATACAAAATTAAAAGTAAAAATTAATTATTAATTACTAATAATTAATAATGAATAATTCAAAGTTAAACATTAAAAACTACAAATTAAAAATTAAAACCCTATAATTAAAAATTATAACAGTTAAGAATTAAAAATAAATAATAATACTTAAAATTATAAATTATAAAAAAAATATAAAAATTTTAAATAAAAAATTACAGATACAGTATTAATAATTAAAAATTTAAAGTTAGAAATTTATTGTTAAAAAATAAAAATTATAGATTATAAGTCAAAAATTTACTTAAAAATTAAAAATGAATAATTAACAATTATAAATTTAAAAAATATTAATAATAATTAGAAACTAAAAATAAAATATTATTATTAAAAAATCGAAATTATAAATTATAAATCAAAAATTAATAGGTTTATATTAATAATTAAAATCTGAAAATGTGTAATGCAAAATTAAAAATTAGCAATTAATAGTAAAAAATTAAAAAACAAAAATTGACAGTTAAAAATTAAAAATGGTAATACAAACATTTGAAAGTAAAAATTAATAATGAATAATGAACAATTCAAAAGGAAATATAAAAAAATTAAAAATAATAATTAAAACTTTAAATTAATATTTTAAAAAATTAATTAAAAATTCAAAAAAAATTATTAATAACAAATTAAATATTAAAAACATTAAACAAATAATTAAAACTAAATTTAAATAATTTATAATTATTAATTAGAAATTAAAAATTAATCGTTAATAATTAAAATCAAAATTAGAAAATTCAATTTTTTTAAAATAATAATTAAAAATTAAAAATCAAAAATTAATAGATTAAAATTAATGATAGATATATCTGACAACAACAACCTTTCTCAAAGGATTTTCACAACAACAAGATATCTTACTAATTTAATTACAAATTTAATGTAGAATTGACATTTAAAAGTGCTACAACCTGAATTGTCCTCCTTAAGCCTGCTGAACTATATTTGATACAATGTCGAACAATTTTTAATGGTTTTAAGCCTTGAAAGTTTCCCACAACAGAGACCTCAATTTTAAAAATTTATTTCGCATTCGGCTTATAAATTGTATAGTAATCGTAATAACTAATTAATAATTACTAACTAATGACTATAATGTAATTGAAAACATTTATCTCATGGTGATTAATTAATTATTAAAGTGACATCAAATTATTATTAATATAAATATTCGAAAAATGTTAAGCAATAGTAGAGACTAGACTGTCCGTAAAAAATAATGGATTTATTAATGTTGTCTGTATTTCTGTGTCGAGTTTACGGCCAATTTAATTTCAAATATTCACGTTCAACTAATAATCAAATCAGCATAAAACCAATCCGAATTTTAAATGTCTATTCAATAATTGTGTTTATTGCATTTAACACTGTACTTGGTTACGATTGTTACACAACGTATACGATAGAATCAGGAAGAGACAAAAAAGTTTTAAGATTTACGTTTATATTACAATCTGTACTAATGTCAGTAACGACAATATGCGGATTTTATAATCGAATTGCAAAGTACAATGATAATTTTAAAATTTTTAATAAATTTGTAAAAATTCTTAATGTAACCGAGTACGTTGATATGAGCTCGATACAGAGGCAGACTATGTATTACTTAGTAACTTTTACAACTGGCCTAATGTTAGTGACGTGCGTTGTCGGTCATATTATTCTGAGCGGACATCCTCGATTAATATTATTGCCTGTATTTATCGTGATATATTTCGAAATTGTGTCGCTTGTAGATTTTACCGCAATAATTACTCTGTTTACTTTGATAATGTCAAGGTGCAATAATAAATTAAAAATAAGAAAATCACCGACAGGTCTGATTACATTCTGTAATGACTTAGATAAAATGGTAGACATTTTGGATAAAATGCATAAATTATTACGGCGAATGAATAAATTCTACGGCAAACAAATTACAGTGTTAATTTATGCTAAAATTGCAAATGCAATGGGGCAGTTTTTTTATATGTGGCTATTTGGTTTATACGTATCAACATATGGGACTACAAGCGGTGAACTAGTATATATTTTTATACCAATATGTTACACGGTCTACAATATTTTGCATATTATTGGATTCATCCTCATTATAAGCGCTGTTTCGGAACAATTTGAGAAGATTAAATTTAAAATGAGAGAATTTAAGAATTTATCTCTGGATGACAGTTGTGCAAAAAATGTAAGTTATATTTTGATGAGGTTAGCACATTAAATTAAACTAATTTATCAATTTGTAATTGACTAATTGTTATTGATTTCAAACTTCCCTTTCTATTATATGTGTGGGCATAAAACACACAGAAATCAGTGTTTTCCTGGAGTTTTTTTGATTTAGTGAATATAATTCGCTAAGTCAGTACGTTCTTGCCTTGTACTTATTGTATGATGTTAGAATTGTTTTTGTGTAGTTTGGTCGTAGCTACTACACTTGGGTCGATACAATTTGAATGACTCTTGGTTTAAAGTACGGGGGGAGGGGGGGGGGGGATTTTGATATTTCTACTTTGTTGGTAGATATATTATAAATGATTGGCTTCTTCATTTATTCTGATTAACAAGTCGAAAAATGTTCTGAATGTACGTTATGTTGGTTATAAGCAACGAAAATTTTTCTCATAAGAGACCTTGATTTTAAAAAAATTAATTCGCTTCCCACTTTTAAATTTTACAGTAAACGTAATAATTAATTAAAAATTACTTATTAATGACAATAATGTAATTGAAAAAATGTATATAATGGTGATTAATTAATTATTAAAGTTATTCTAAACATTTGAGAAATGTTATGCAATAGTCTAAACTAGACTGTCTGTATAAAATAATGAATTTGTTCGTGTTGTCTGTATTTCTGTGTCGAGTTTACGGCCAATTTAATTTCGTATATGCACGTTCAATTAACAATCAAATCAGCATAAAACCATTACGAATTTCAAATATTTATTCATTAATTGTGTTCATTGCATTTTGCACAATAATTGGTTATGATTTTTACGCAACATATACGATGGAATTAGGAAGAGTTCTAAAATTTGCGTTTACATTACAATCTGTGCTACTGTCAATAACGACAATATTCGGATTTTATAATCGAATTGCAAAGTACAATGATAATTTTAAAATTTTTTATAAATTTGTAAACATTTTGAATCTAACTAAGTACGTTGATATGTTATCAGTACAGAAACAGCCACTATACTTTGTAGTAACTTTTGTAACTGGCCTAACATTGGTGACGTGCGGTGTTGGTCATATTATTATGCAGGAGCATCCTCAATTGATGTTATCGGCTGTATTTATAGTAATATATTTTGAAATTGTATCGCTGGTGGATTTTGTTGCAATAATCACTTTGTTTGCATTGATAATATCGAGGTTTAATAATAAGTTAAAAATTAAGAAACACAAATCACCGACAAGTCTGATTGCATTTTGTAATGATTTAGATGAAATGCTGCAAATTTTGCATAAAATGCATGATTTATTACGGCGAATGAATAAATTCTATGGTAAACAAATTACGGTGCTGATTTATGCTAAAATTGCAAATGCAATGGCACAGTTTTTTTATATGTGGCTGTTTTGTGTGTACGCCTCAATAAATGGGACGAGCAATGAACTGTTATACATTTTTATACCGATATGTATCACGGTTTACAATATTTTGCATATTATTGGATTTATACACATCATAAGTGCTTTTTCGGAACAATTTGAGAAGATCAAATATAATATGAGAAAAACTTCTAATTTATATCTGGATGACAGTTGTGCAGAGAATGTAAGTAATGTTTTTATAAGACTAGCACACTAAATTAAACTAATTGAATTTGTACAATTTATGTAAACTGACAAAATTTACCTGTTTCACTATTAGAAAATCCTTCTTGGTAAATTATTAAAAACCTGTACCATCCCGGCGTTGCAGCTTTTTGAATTGAAAGGTACGAAACCGAAAATTTATTTTCATAAAACAATTTAAGCATTCTTGCTCTCTAAGCGTATGCACTTCAAAAGAAAACCAAACCGGATTCAGAAATGTCAAGAAATAAAAGCGAAAAAGGCGCCACCTCTTATGGCCCATCCTATACATTATCTAAATGAATCAGGAACTGGTTCTCTAATTCCCCAACAAAGACTTCTCGGGAACTTTTTGACGAGGTTTATTAAACGTTTGGAAACACAAATGATAATGTTTTCATTTACCTGCCCTCTTAATACGCTCAGCAAAATGTTACACATATAACAATATCAATAGATAAATATTTCAACAGTTAAAGAAAATTTTGCGAGATAACTTTTATACCATTTGCGTTTACATAAATGTATGGATCATTCACAATATTAAAATTATAGTTCACTCATCAGCCACCACATCATCATTTCCTCCTCTTTAAATGAATTATTGATCGTACAGTTTGTCGCTTGGAGGATCCCGGTTTTGACCAACTGGACCATTTAATTTGGACTTCCACTTGACTGTGACACAATTGTAGCTGGTGCTTTACTTGACTGTGAAACAATTGTAGTTGTAATGATGTCAGATTGATCGATAGTAATTTCTTGACTGGAATTCGAAAATTTATTATTATTGAATTGAATTTCATTAGAACTTGCCTCGTTTGTTGAAGTGGAAACATTTGTTTTGTTGACTGTTCTAGCACAAACTTAATTTTGATAACATCTGCAACTCCCTTAAGGGGGGTGTTTTATGAATCCATCGAAAAAAATTGTATATAGATTTCCTGTGTTTGTTGGAATTTTGAAACACCATTCGAATAATTTTTTGACTCTTCTTCGGGAAATAGAATAGATCCATGTTACGTGATTGCCTTCCGTGCAATAATTCAGGTGGAGATTTGCCAGTATTTGAATCAGGCGTTGAACGATACGTAAACAAATATCTGACAAGGGTCCCATGAATACTATTTCTATTAGGATATGAACACGCTACGATTGACATAGCTGTTTTGACGCGAATGCAATCAGTTGCCAAAATTACAGGTAGTTTTATCTTGAAAATGTGCTAATTGCACCAAGTTTAATAAATCCGATTTAAATATAGGAAATGGTTATATTTGTCTTTAAAATCCTTTCGTCCACAGCCAAATAAATTTGCACAACTACTTCTTGACGCTTTTCCGATGGACGTATACCTTTTGCGCTTATGAAGCGCCCTAGATAATATATTTCTTCAGCGGCCAATTGGCACTTTTAACGCACGCATCTCAATCTGCAGCTTTTGCAATCTATTAAAAATGGTTTTCAAGTTTTCTAAGTGCTCGTCAGAATACCATCTAAATAGGTCATATACAACCAGAAATTCTCGAAACCAATTCCTCCATGAATCGATTGGAAAATGCCTGGAGCCTAGCTACCCACTCGGCCTTTAATGATATTCATACAAGCCAAACGGTGACTGGATTTAAAATTGCGATCATTTCCAGACGATTAATTTCTTCTCGTATACTATTAGGAGTACAAATTGAAAATGCGGGATTTTTTCTATTTTTGAACGTTTATTCTGAAAAAATGGTAACAAATGAATTATTCAAAGTATTGTCCATCGCTAGCCACAACTTTTTCCCATCTTTCTGGCAATTTACGGATACCGTCGCGAAAAAATTCGGCCGGCTTGGCTGCTATCCAGTCATCGACCCATTTTTGGGCTTCTTCGTAAGAATGGAAGCGCTGGTCAGCTAGGCCATGTGTCATCGATCGGAAAAGGTGGTAATCGGAAGGAGCAATGTCTGGGCTATACGGCGGGTGGGGTAAGACTTCCCATTTCAGCGTTTGTAGGTATGTTTTGACCGGCGCTGCAACATGTGGCCGAGCGTTGTCATGTTGCAAAATTACTTTGTCGTGTCTTTGCTCGTATTGTGGCCGTTTTTCTTTGAGTGCGCGGCTCAAACGCATCAATTGAGTTCGGTATAGTGCTCCTGTGATGGTTTCGTTCGATTTCAATAGCTCATAATACACCACACCCAGCTGGTCCCACCAAATACAGAGCATGAGCTTGGCGCCGTGAATATTTGGTTTGGCCGTCGATGATGATGCATGGCCGGGGTAACCATATGATTTTTTGCGCTTCGGGTTATCGTAACGGATCCACTTTTCATCACCAGTGACAATGCGATGCAAAAAACCCTTCCGTTTTTGCCGTTCGAGCAGCAGTTCGCATGCAAAAAAACGGCGCTCGACGTCTCTCGGCTTCAGCTCATACGGCACCCAATGTCCTTGCTTTTGGATCATTCCGAGGGCTTTTATACGATGGGAAATGGCTTGTTGTGTCACTCCCAATGAATCTGCGAGCTCTTGTTGAGTTTGACACGAGTCTTCATTGAGTATTGCCTCCAATTCAGCATTCTCAAACTTTTTCACTTGGCCCGGCCGCTCTTTGTCCTCAACGTCAAAATCACCACTTCTAAACCGCACAAACCATCTCTCGCACGTTGAAACCGATGGAACATGACTCGGATAAGTCTCGGAGACCAATCGATGTGCTTCAGCAGCACTTTTCTTCAAATTAAAGAAGTAAATTAAAACTTCCCGCAAATGCTGTTTTGTTGGCACGAAACTCGACATATTGAGAGCTCAAAAAAACTATGAATTTGACACTGCGACAAATTGACACATACTGAAAATTAAAGCTATAAGACGTAGCTTTGACATGAACATAGTCACAGTACTGCCTGATGCGTATAGCGTTAGTAACGCCATCTGTTATCAATCCCGCATTTTCAATTTGTACCCCTGATATTTATGTTTATGACAACGGCAGCTGTTGGGCCTTTACAAATTTCGGCTTGATGTTTGGTTTTAAAATCAACATAGCTACAAACGAATTACACTAACCTAACCTTGCACTACAGATTTCTTCAGCTTTTCATAATAATTACAAACTAGCCCTTCGTGATAATTGAATAATTTCATGATGTACATTGTGAACGTTGCCGACCGAATACTCTCATGGCGGGGGAGGGGGGGGGGGACATCATTTCGCGAATCAAAAAAATCTATGAATGATTCCTCGCATCCAGCAATGTAAATCAGCAACCCATATTCAGCGTATGATTGTGTAGGTTTCATTAAAATACGATTAAAGTTATAATATGTGGCTAGCACATCGGTTTTAAATAAAAATGCTCATTTATTGTATCAACTAGCTCTTTTAATGTCTTAACCTTCAGATAAACTTAGTAGAAGCCCAAAAACTTCGTCACATAGTCAGGACAGAAAATGTACGTTTCTGGATATTCTCAACAATTTTTCATGCTTCGAAATGTTGCATTAAATGTTGTACTTTGTACCTAAATTTTATTACACCAGGTGTATTTACTCAGTATTTACTCGTTATTCGCACATTACTCACTCTTTATTTTAAAATCCTAACTGAACAACCAGCCGAGTCGTGAAGTTTTTTGAGATACAACTTTATTCTTTTTATTTGATTCAAGACATTAGAGAACCCACACCCCAGAATTAAGTTAAATTAAACACGTTGTCATCAATTAACATTATACGTTCATATAAGCTAATAATCTGAAATTTGGCAATAGATTCGTATCGCACCTAGAGCTCATCCGCCATGCAGTTCCCTAAGAATACGAAGTGACGAGGGATTGAGATTAACTGAATGTTAAAATGCTCACCCATCTCATTAAGAGATGAGTGACAACTCAATGCCAATCGTGACGCCAAGGAAACTGATTCTGCCGAGGATACCCCATTATTCTTGAACTACGTCATGACCTCTTCTATCGCTATCACTTCAGCCTGGTACACGCTGCAGTAATCATTTAGATGAATAGAAATGTTTAAGTTTAATTTATCACAGAATATTTCAACTCCCACTTTACTTTCTAGCTTGAAGCCGACCATGAAAAATTTCATAGCTTCAGTTTCCGGAAATGACCCGTCCCTCAAGGCCTCGTACTTGGATTAATTCCACGTGGAACCAGCCTTAGAATAGTGAAGGTTAGTTTGAATTATACTAAGCGTAACTCTTTTTATCTCACAACTGCCTAAACCAATATTGATTACTGGTAGTTTGGGATGTCCTTCATCTCTTCCTCAGCCCTAAGTCGAAGTTATTGGATTCGCTTACCTCGATATCAATCTTTCCCACCACACTGCTGGTAGCTACCTCAGGTCTGGAAGGGTTTCTACCATTCCCGATTACGATCTTAGAATTACCAGTTGGAAGATGCGGATTATTGGCCTGAATAATCTTCATGAACTCATCCACGCTGGTCGGTTCAGACGGCACGAGTTCTTGGCCTGCTAGACATCTACCGGTCTGAGCATACAGTCAACTTAACACGCCCTTGATACTATTCCGCATCTATGCACAATGAAGGATGGGGGGTTCCCTATTTTCTCTTAGGACTTTCAGGAAAACGAGGTTTAGTGTATTGTATTGTAGAATAACCTCCATCTTTAAAACATGATGGTCCCATCTTTTTGACTCTTGTCAATTACGGCTAGCATCAAACATGCTCCCTCAATACATCGAAGAACAGCTTTGTCTTGTTCTCCTTGGGAGAGCCAGACATCTCCTCGTCCTGGGATCGCTATGTTTTTCAGACGTGGTCCTATCGTGAAATTCCATAGCCAATACTGGTCCTTTCCCAAGCCATTGGCACTTTTTGCCCCTCATTCGGCTGCCCCTCGAGGGTCGCAATCCACTTCTCCATGATCCTCCACCGTCGCTTCTCCACACGGATATCCCTTATCCCTTTCCCATACCCCTGGTAGTGTTCATACCGCGGACTCCAGGTTTCGGGGCCCTAGTGTCATCCCTTTTCACTCCGCCTGTGGAAGCCCCAGCCGTCTGGTTCGATTCATATTTGATTCTCGCTAGTATTGGAGAACTTGAAATGTTAAGAAAATTCGTTAGAAAATTAAAAATAAAGCCAAACAATCTAAACTTCAGGCTGATTGGGGTAACTTTTTAGTAGCTCAAAAGGATTATACAAGAAGTTTAAGTCAAGCTCACAGATCATCGTGGATTAACTTCTGTGAGGAAATTAACAGTCTATCGGCTGTAACTTGACTTAATAAAGCTTTGGCTAAAAATGATGTTTGTATAGACTTAATGCTCCTCGTCTGCCGGATAGTCAGTTCACCTCTTCCAATAGGGAGGTTGGTGAGTTGCTTCTTTCTGTTCATTTCCCCCGTTGTGACTTGAGTTCTGATTCTGTTGTCTTCAAGTGTGCTAACTTGTATATTGAAACTCCTTATTGGGGTTTAGCTCACAAGTTTATCAGTCACGTCGTTCTGCATTGGAGTGTGTACTCATTTGCACCGTACAAAGCTGGGGGTCTTGATGGAATTTTCCCTGTTGAATTACAGCATGGCTTTCCTAACATTCGGGAGCATCTATTTGATGGTTAGTGGTTGAATTAAAGGTTTCTTTAATTAAACTTAATGGATTGCAAGCTACTGCTTGTAGAGCCATTACTGGAGCTATGCCTTCTACTCCACTTCTGGCAATGGAGTCCATTTTATGTTTGCCCCAGTTGAACACCTTCCTTTTAGGTACTGCTTGCTCTGCGGCGTATCGCTTGAGCTGCATTGGTGCATAGTGTATAGGTGCAATGGTGGGGCATAGACTAATAATAAAAAAATACCTTTCATTGATACCAAATATTGATATGGTTAATGATAGGCTGCTGCCTGAGTTCAACTTTGACAGTTTATTCTCGGTGGTTTATCCATCGAGAGATTTGTGGTCCTCGGAGTAATTTATTAAAACTTTATCGGAATCTTTTGCCTTCTTTTCTGATGGCTCTTGCTCTGTACTTGGTGCTGGAATTGGAACTTACTGCTCTGATTGATTTCAGATCGTTTGGTTGTCTGGATTGGCAATGCACTGTCTTTCAGGCAGAATTAATTGCATTGACTAATGCATGACTTGCTATGCGCCTTTCCATTAGTAACAAAATTTTTTTTCTTTACGGACGGTAAAGCTGTGCTGAATTCGTTGAATAATCCCTTGACTAAGGCAAGCGATGGATCTTTTTTAGCCCCTACTTTTATGAAAATTCTATCGTCTTTAATAAGGAACGCAGGGTACTTACTCGGCGTATCACTTATTTTTTTACGGAGTTTCACATATTCGGAGTCATTAAAGGCTACGGATTGGAGATCTATCTCGGCTATATCAACAGTTACCTCGCCACAATAAAGACGAGAAAGTGTGTCAGGGACGACGTTCTGCGACCCTGGTTGATGTTGAATTTCGAAATCAAAAGCTTGGAGCTTAAGACTCCAGTGAGCATATCTACCGTTCAAATCGGACTGCGATAATAACCACTTGAGGCTAGAGTGATCCGTAATTATCGTGAAGTGATAGCCTTCTATATAAGGTCGAAATTTCTTTACCGACAGAACCGCGGCTAAACACTTAGCTCAGTGGTTGAGTAATTTGATTGGGCTTGATTTAACTTTTTTGAGAAGAATGCGATGGGTCATTCGTGCCCATCCTGATCCTGTTGGTACAATACGCTGCCTACCCCATATTTACATGCATCACACTTAATAAAAAATGGCTTGGAGTAATCCGGATTTATGAGTATGGGAGCTGTAGTCATCAGGTATTTGATTTTCTCAAAAGCAAATTGAGCTTCCTGTGTCCATACGAATTTAGCATTCTTTTTCAGAAGATTGATTATAGGGGTCGTGATTTCTGCGTAGTTAGAGATGAATCTCTGATACCATCCGATCAATCCTAATAAGGGTCTAGTTTGCTTAAGGGAGGTCGGTACTGGAAAACATTTTATTGCCTCAACCTTATCAGAATCGGTTTTAGGTCCACCGTTACCCACAATAAAGCCCAAATATTTCACTTGCTTCATAAAAAATCTACTTTTAAAAATATTTATGAGAGATGTTCTGAAATGGACGATGAGATTACGAGCTGGTTGTCGAGATAAACAAAGATCTTCGTATGTAGTTGATGCGGCACCACTTTATCCATTAATCGACATAACGTCTTGGGAGAGTTACACAACCCAAATGGCATGACTCGGAAATGGTAAAGTAGGCGTCCCGGAACCGTAAAGGCAGTTTTATCTCGCGAATTTTTGTTTAAAGTAATTTGCCAAAAGGCGTCTTTGAGGTTAATGCTGGATATTATAGAAGTATCTTTCAAACGACCAGGAATTCCATTTATTAGAGTGAGAGGATATGCGTCCTTTTTCATCATAGCATTGACCTTCCTCGAATCCAGACATAACCTCACCTTATTTGGCTTGCGAACCAACACGACTGGAGAAGACCATGAACTGGAGCTTTCTTCTATAACACCCATTTCAAGCATTCGGTCTAGCTCCTTATAAAGAATTGTCAAATTCCAGTTGTTGGGATGGTGGTAACAAATACTTATCGAAATCATCAGTAAGAGCAATGTCTATAGAGTCAAGCAGCTGTGGCGCAATGTTAAAAGAGCTCCAAAAATCAATTCCTAGATATAATTGCCCCTGTAAAGTTGGGACAAGATAAAATCTTATGGTGTGGCTCTGATTATCGTATCTCACGATGGCGTCGATGTATCCGATTATTTGATTTTTAGATCCGTCTGCGGTTTTTACTTCGGAGAACAGTTTTTTGTAAGTCAGACCCCATTTAGTTACCAGGTTTAGGGAATCGTGACCAAGTATACTTATCGACGCTTCGCTATCTAACAGACCTCGAACATCAAAACCAGATATGTTAACCACTATGTACGGGCGAGGATCATCCAAAGCTGAAATAATTGTTTCTGCACAGGCTTGTTTAAGGGCTTTCCGAAATTTAAAATACCTCACTATCCGCAGATGTCTCTTGTTTTGACTAGGTTTATGTTGTTGAAAGGAAATGGTATCTAATGTCTGAATAGTAGTGGTTGTTTCTGAGTTTGACGCTGTTAATAATTTTTCTTTGGTAGGAACCAACCATGTGTGTGAGGTTCGGTGTTCGAAGCCGCATTCGTTGTTTGTGGTGGTGTGGGTTTTTCTGCCTGAAGTAATCGGGATGCTAGCTGGACCGGCCGTGTGGTTCCCGGATTTCTCACACCCGGTTGTCGGTTTCCCGAAGTAAATGACAAGCAATTTGAGCACTGCGGCTTAATTGTTCCACTTTTCCCACATCCATAGCAGAAAATTCCTCGTGGCGGTAACGCACAGTCTTGATATCGGTGCCCTAAATCGCGACAGTTCCAACAGATTAGATAAGTAGAAGATGTAACCGTCTCATTCGAACTTTTTCAAAGTATTGATCTAGGTTTCCCGATGGTTGCTGACCAGGTAAAGCATAAGTCGAAGAATGGGTCGGATAAACTTGATAATTAGGGTTGATGGTGACCTCATTAACAAATTTTGAATTTCGTGCAAAATTCGCTTGTCTATTCTTTTGAGCTCACAACTTCTCGTATTGCTCACATACTATGCGAAGTTCGTCTGCCGTGAACGCTGGAGTTAACAAGATTACTTCTCTATAAGATATTCCCATGTTATCCCTTATGATTTCGACCAATTCTTCCTCTGAGAATGGCCTCAATAGTCGTCCGTTTAGGCTTTCCATGAATGAATCTGCGCAAAGCACGATCCGACTCGTTGGTACTGAATCTATCTAAAATTGCTTGTCTTAGCTGGAAATATGAGGAGTTCGGGAACTTACGTATAAACACCCAATACCACTTCTCTGCGGTATTGACCAATAATTTCGGCATCATCGCCTCCAAACGGTTTAGCATAACATTTTCCTTACTCGCCAAAGATTCTATACGAAAGATGAAATCGTGGCCGTCTAGGCCATCGGATTGACCAGAAAATGAAATGTTCCATTTCGGGTCTCTCGTTGCATAAGACGGAACATATCTATTCTGTTCGTTATTCCCCGGAGCTTGTTCGATATTGGAGTATGATGAATGAACCTTAGTGGAATCATAAAAAAAATAAATCATTTGGGAAAAACAAAGAAAAAAAAACGTAAAATTCTAACGAGTTAACACTAGAACCCGTACAACCACATTTAGAACCTGTGATGTCATACCTTACAGCCGCGAGATGTTTGCATAATATAGCTTAAATTCAATCGTGGCTCGTCAAGATAAGAAATCTAACAGTATTCTCTAAACGGTTATGGTTTATTTACGAATTAAGTTCACGGTAATCTAGAGGACGTTTTTACGAACATTCGATAGGTTTACCTTGAACATGAGCGAATAACACGTGCTAATACATTTCTTTTCCCTCGGAACCATCAGGTCCCTGTTTCGGCGCCATTTTGTAACGACAAAAGTTTTCGACAAAAGAACCCCCCATCAGGCGAGTACTATCCGCGCATGAGTACTATCCGCGCATAAAAGCACCTGGACCGTCGAAAACTAGTGGTCGTTACAAATGTTACTTGGGAATTTTAGAGCCTATAATTAAAGAATATGATTGATCGATATTCAAGGGCTCCATTCTCATTGCATCGTTTTGGTGAGCTTAGTCTTAACATGCTTAGCAGCATTTTGCTTAGTAGTATTAGTAGTAAAAAGTTACTTGACAAATAATTTCGTCGACTTTCTAGATTTTAACAGGCTTGTTTACAAGTAAATTTCCTCGTTTGCATGCAAAATCCAAATTGCTTTTATCTCCATTTACGCATTTACGTAGCATAGAAAATTTTGTATGCAGTAGTTTAATGTATGAAAATCGTAATCGAAAAAATTAAATTAATGACCTGCTAATGAATATTCGTTTGTTAAATAATTAATTAAAAACCAAATAATTAATAACTATACATTTAATGTAATTGAAAATATTTACATTACGGCGGCCAATTATTCGAATTATTATCCGAAAAATGTTTAGCAATAGTTGAAACCAGTCTGTCTGTTATATATAATGAATTTATTAGTATTTTCTGTATTTCTGTGTCGAGTTTATGGCCAATTTAATTTCAAATACACGCGTTCGACTAACAATCAAATCAGCATAAAACCATTTCGACTCTTAAATATTTATTCAATTATTGTATTCATTGCGTTTAGCAAAGTTATTAGTTATGATTATTACGATACATATTCGGACGAGTTAGGAAAAGACAAATTAGTACTAACATTTACGTTTACATTACAATCTGCGTTGCTGGCAGTTACAATTATAAGTGGATTTTATAATCGGATTGCAAAGTGTAACGAAAATTTGAAAATTATTAACAAATTTGTAAACATTCTAAATAAAACTGAGTGCGGTGATATGAAATCGGTGCGGACTGTATATATTGTAGTAACTTTTATGACTGGTTTAACGTTGGCGATGTGTGGTGTGGGTCATATTATTATGCAGGAGCACCCTCGATTGATGTTATTGGCTTTATTTTTAGTAATATATTACGAAATTGTATCGCTGGTGGATTTTACGGCAATAATTACTATGTGTTCTTTGATAATGTCGAGGTGCAATAATAAATTAAAAATTAAGAGACACAACTCACCAACAAGTATAATCACATTCTGTAATGATTTAGATGAAATTCTGGAAATTTTGGATAAAATGCATAAATTATTACGACGAATGAATAAATTCTATGGTAAACAAATTACGGTGCTGCTTTATGCTAAAATTGCAAATGGAATGGGACAGTTGTTTTATGTGTGGTATTTTTGTATTTACGTAACAATATTCAGAACATTAAGCAATGAACTCGTATTCATTTTAATGGCAATGGGTTACACGTTTTACAATATTTTGCATATTATTGGATTTATACAAATTATTAGTATGTTTTTGGAACAATTTGAGAATATTAAATTTAAAACGAGAGAAATTACGAATTTAAATCGGGATGACAGATGTGCAGAAAATGTAAGTTATGGTTTTTTTATGAAATTAGCACATTCAAATAACTTAATTGAAACAGTAGAAAGAACTTTTGACGCAAAAGCGTCACTAATGCATCTCCCCCCAAAGAATGGGTACAGGTATTATACTGACTATCTTTAACTAACTTATATTTTAAATTAACCTTGAGGTGTGTTGTAATCAAATGCATTAACCTACAATTATAGTCCGGAAAAACATATTGGAATACATATTTAACTATTCTTCACTTAGCGACTGTATTGACCCTGATCTCGTATCACAGTGCCAAACAATATTATCATCTGATTTGTTCGGTTTTGTTTTCGAAATTCTTGACTTAGTGCGATTAGTAAACTAGTATCTCAATATTTTAGGAACAACTTGTCAGGATAGAACATTATTTGATAGTTCGGAGGAATATAGATTTTTCGAGATTTTTCCTGCTTATTGTAAACAGAAGTCGCTCTCTACGGTCCTACTCTAAAGGCAAATATTATAAGAAGAAGCACAAATGTGGCGACGAGAATATACAAGACCTACTAATCTATTGGTGAAGCAGTAAACTACAAAACTGGATTATTAAGCAAATTGATACCGGATTAATTATACAAAAGTACATACATTTAGCCGTATGTGGGGCAAAATCATTTTTTCATCAGAAATATTAAAATAAAAAGTGAATGATTAGTGACAGTGAAAGTGAGAAAAACTTTAAAATCATGCTTAAACTTCATTTTCACATTAAGAAGACAACTATGGGAAAAATAAAGCGGTTAATTCCGGCCATTTCCGGGCGAAAATTTTAAAAATTACGAGGAACATGTTTATATCATAAGATCAACCAAACTTCAGCAAATAATAAACCGTTATTTCGTTTCTAAGTTTATGGTTAGTCCCGCCATCCGTGACAAGGCTGCGAATAACTCTAACAAAGTAAAGTGATCCGCCAATGTGCCGGTGATGATTAATAAATCATCCAGATATACGAAAACTCTATCATGTACACATTGATTGGGCTGCATTATACAGCCCAAATGGTATCACTTTAAATTGATAGAATGGTCACTGGTACTGTGAATGTTGTTTTGTCTCTGTAAAATTTCACTAGCGGAATCTGCCAGAATGCGTCCTTCAAGTCTAGTCCCATAATGTATTTAGTTTAAGCAAGGCGTCCAAGTAGTCCGTCGATGCGTGGGAGAGAATACGCGTCTTAGTTGGTCACGGAGTTCAGTTTTCGAGCGTCCAAGCAAATTCTTGTATTGATTGCCGTTAGATTTTTTCACTACTGTCACAGGTGAACTCCAGGAACTTCTGCTGACCTCAGTTTTAGCCAAATTGAGCATCCTATCAATTTCTTCATAGATATCTTTTTGAACTGCTGTAGAAAAACTCTGCTTAATCGGTTTATAGTCCTTCAGGATACTTATTTCATGTTCATGAAGCGTTGTTTTACCTAATCCATTTTTCGCAAATGAAGGAAACAGATCTAGTATTCGCTATAGTACGTTCTTGTCATGTTTAGATAAAGAATGCATATTTTCATGCATTGTATTGCGAGAGGGCGCAATAAGGATGGGATGTTGCGGCTTTTTCCTCGTGGTGATCGATTTTCGTAGATCGATGCTGCTTGGTTCACTCTCTGGAATCAATCAATAAAACACTTTATTTGTTAGCTGGAATATTTGGTATTCCGCTACAAAATTACTTTTATTTTAATATTTTTAATAAATTTTTAATTTAATTTTAGGTCTGGACTTCACCAGTTTCCTTTTATCACTCCTTTTTTACCTTTTTTCTTTCCCTTTTGTTTTTGCACGAAAGCATCCAAAACCGGGCTACATGGTTTTTTCTTTTGGTAACATTCTCCAACCCGGTAAGTTGGCTCATCTCCTGGATGATGTCGGCTTACCCACCTTTTCTGGTTGCACATCCAATACAGCCAGTTTCACGGCCGGTCTTTCGTAGACACCGTTAGAGGTTTGTACGACAGCACTTCTCACCTGCCCATCTTTGGTAAGGTTTGTTTCAATTACCAATCCCTTCGGCCACGAATTTCGTGGTAAGTTGTTATCAAAGATAATGACAACGTTGCCTTTTTCAATCGTTTTTACAGGCATGAACCATTTCGTTCGCTTCGTCAGAGTGGGTAGGTATTCGGTTAACCATCGCTTCCAAAATGTGTTCGCTAGGTGCTGTGACTTCCGCCAATTCTTTCTGAGTATTATGTCGTTATCATTGAATTCACCTGGGGGTTTAGTGCCGCTTGATGATCCCAGGAAAAAATTGTGTGGTGTCAGGGCTTCAGAATCAGCGCTCTCAATCGAAACGAACGTTAGCGGACGAGAATTGATAATGTTCTCAACCTCTATTAACAAGTTTCGAAGCAATTCGTCTCCGGGGTTTCGCTGAGGCACAAGCTGGTATAAAATGTTTTTGATTAAGCGTACCAGACGTTCCCAGCAGCCACCCATGTGTGGTGACGCTGGCGGGTTAAACAGTTATTTGAAACCCGGGGTTGTAAATTCTGCATGAAGGCGACTCTGATCGATTTCAGTTAGGGCGCGACGCCCTATGAAATTGCGAATACACTATGCGCTGTTTTAATATGTACTGCCCATATCGTCAAGCAAGTGAATAGGATTCCCCACCTCTTCTCCGTACGACGTCCAACTGAGACGTTCATCGGCCCAAAGTGGTCTATGCCGACATAAGAAAATGGTCGAGTGAAAGATGCAAGCCGAGCTGTCGGTAGGTTCACCATTTGTGGCTCACGAGGGAGGGCCCTCTGATTCTTACATCTCTGGCAGGAAGATCGTACTATTTTCAATAACTGTCGTACTCCTGGAATTACGTATTGCTGACGGAGATCGTCAACTACGGTTTCATGGTTATGGTGGTGGTATTTCCGATGGTAAGACATGACTAACAGATAAGTCACCCTGTGACCTTTCGGCAGCAATATTGGTCGCTTTTGATTCCTACCTATGTCTTCCGAGGCATCGATCCTCCCTTTCATCCTTAGAATGCCAACGTCGCCTAGATATGGCGAACTCCTATAAATGGGGCTGCTTTCCGGAATGTACACAAGGCGAACCTTATTCGGTTTATTCGGATTATTCACCGCAAATATGGGTAGGTACCATATTCTTGGAAATGGCTCAATCAACTCATGTTTCTAACGAAAAAAAACTCTTTAACCATAGCCTCCATCCGCTGATCACCGTTGCAATCACACATATGTAAACTATGATGGTAATGCGGCGACGACAAATTAGAATCGGCTGCTTTGTTTTGATCGTAAAAACCGTGCACAGCCCACCCAAATCTTTTTTTGGTAGCCGCTGGTTGCTCTGAGGTTCCCTCCCTCGCCTGTAATGGTATCCCTAGCTTCCAGTTATCAATCCCAATGATAATGCGAGGGACGGCTTGGTAGTAATCCTGGATCGGAACTCCCCGTAGTTGTTGGTACTTAGCGGACATTTCTTGCGCTGCCACGGATTGCACCGGTAGATTGAGACTACTGACGGTTCTGACGTTATTAATGCGGTATTTTCGACTCCCTTGATAGTTTCCCGAAATTAGCAGCGAAACTATCTTAGAATTCTTTTCTTCTCGGATCATGTCTGCCGCGTCCATCTCAGGCACAAGCTCTCAGGTGTCCCTTCTAATTCGAGCTCTTTCGCTAATTCTTCATCTAAGAGCGTTAAAGATGAACCATCGTCAAGGAAAGCAAACGTATTTGCTGATGCCTTTCCCCACGGACACTGACCGGAATGATTCGAAAAAGCGGTGATTGTGGCGAACGACGTTGCGCATTACGATGTAAGGCGCAATTAGCTACTGGTTTCACGCCTTCTTTCACTTCAGGTCATACTTCGCCATGCAGCAGTGGGTGGTGTAACGCTTTACAACCCTGCAGAAACCAAAGAAAAGAAAAAAAGACGTGTGACAATGATAAAAGGAAATGGTGAAGTCTAGACCTAAAATTAAATTAAAAATTTATTAAAAATATTAAAATAAAAGTAATTTTGTAGATTATTGCGAGAGGGCGCAATAAGGATGGGATGTTGCGGCTTTTTCCTCGTGGTGATCGATTTTTGTAGATCGATGCTGCTTGGTTCACTCTCTGGATTCAATCAATAAAACACTTTATTTGTTAGCTGGAATACTTGGCATTTTTACTAATACTCAGATTATGGATTTTATGTTGAAATGATCCCAAAAATCAATACCAAGATACAGTGGAGACATTAAACTTAGAACGATACTTAATTGCATCATTTCAGTGTTATTTCTGAACGTTATCGGTAACCAAACATACCCTTCAATTCTGTTTCAAGTTCATAATTTGTTGTTGAATTCAATCGTCCTGGATATTTGAGGGATTGATTGTGGGTTTTCCTGAGTAAATTTCAAGCAATTCCTACAGGCTGGTTTGCGCACATTTGTAGCTCCACAGCCAAAATAGAAAACATTCTGGAACCTTTCGTTGCAATCTTGATACCTATGGCCTATTTCCTTACAATTCCAGCAAATTAGATTTAATTGGTGAGCACCTATGTAGTTTGCTGAATCACGCCTTTTCTGGATTGCTTCTAACGTTTCATACCTTTCAAGGCTCGGTTGATGGTAATATTGTTGCTGATTTTTAGTTGCCAAAATGAATGGTTCATTCATATTTTCCTGTTCCAAACTGTTCGTTAATTCATTTACCGTAAGACAATGGCATAGAGAAGAGTTAGTAAAGTTCCCTCTGCTTTAAACGATTCTGAAGTATAGCGTCTAGTTTCTGAACACCTAACGCGCAAAATCCGAAAAACTTTCTCTATATTTTGTAGTTTGTGGAGTATTTGCTCGCGAATTTTGTAATTTCAAGCATGGTAGGGTTCATGTGATACCGAGAAGCTTTCAGAATAAAGGAGTTTAAATACCCGAAACCAATCTTCAGCCTTTTTTGATAGAAATAGGAGAAGAACTTTTGTCAGCTTTGTTTCTGGAAAACCATCATCTTTTGCCATCTGTTCTAGCCTATAAACGAAATGATGAATATTTGTGGTATCGCTACCATCAAATGACAAATTCCACTTTGTCCACTGACGAATTTTTAGAAATCGGATATTCGAAACACAGATTCATGTTTTTGTAACGGATTTGGATTTAATACTGGTCTTTAGTAATTTTTAATAGAATGCCTTTGCTGCTCTTCGATAAGATTATTTCCTGACATATCCGCAGAAATATGAAAATTTGAATTCCTGATGTTAGCAGTTCCTTGAATTTCCATTTTTGCGAGGAAATCCGCCACGGAACTCTTTAGGTGTTTCCCCTCATTTATCAAATCTTGATATTGATGATCGAGATACCCTCTCTGGAACTCTGGGTTTTTCTGTGGTTCGGAAGATTCATTTTTTTTCCCACTAGTTATTGGCCTTTGATATTTGAGTGGCTCTCTTCTCCAGTTGGGCTTGCCAGTTGTAAGGCTGGAACTAAATGCAGCACATCTGTTATCCAGGTTTCCAGTGTGTGTCAGAAACACCAAAGTTTTGAGCTGACGTCACAAAGTTAGAAGCCTTTGTAGAAAATCGTGTATCTCAGATTAGAGGTTAACGTGAAGTTTATGACAAATGACAAAATATGTGACTGTATTAGTAAAAGTGTAACGCTATACAAAAGAAACCTTACAACAGTTTCAACACATAGTTAGAATAACTGGGGGTTTGACAACCATTGACAAACAATCGTACAGATAGCCACGCAGATCTGGGTAAGCCATCATATTGTATTTACCTTTGGGAATGTTTTGGGTCATATGAAATATTTGCGCGACATGTCAAACGGTTTTTATGAACTTTTCAAACTACTCTACAAAAAAAATGTGGTGGTGTACTATTGCATGTCAACGGCCGCCAAACGCATACATTCACCTTTTTTTAGAGTAGAGCAATTTTGAAAAATTCATAAAAACCGTTTGACGGGTAGCGCGAATATTTCATATGACACAAAACATCCCTAAAGGTACATTCAATACTATGGCATACTCAGATATGCATAGCCATTTCTACGGTTGCCTGTCAATGGCCATCAAATGCTCACCTTCAACATTTTTTTGTGTAGAGCAATTTTGAAAATTTCATAAAACCGTTCAAAGCGGCGTGCAAATATTGTTTTCTATGCAAACCATCTCTACAGGTACATGCACTGTGATGGCATACACTGGCCTGCGTTACCATTTACCAAAATGGTTTTAGTTTTTATAATTTTTTTTATTCGGCTTTTGTTAGGTTTTACATTTACTAACACTAACGCGGTTTTATAATATTTTGTCAACATTCTTTGTCATAAACTTCACACTAGTGATTAGAGATGATTTATCTCAGCTACAATTACATACCAATAGACAAAAACTCAGCTGATTTAGCAACAGGAGGTTCAGCAGCATCTTCCAAACATGTCTCAATGTGGTGGACTATATACTCATCACCCTTATGTTATTTTACTGCAAAAGGTTCATAAACCTTCATGTTCATATACAACGTCAACAAGAGATAATTAGGATTGAACAACGTCGAAGAACTTCAGGCATTGATGAAAGTGACAATATTTTATATGAACTCTCATGCAAATAATCCTACCGAAGGAAAGCACGACCAGCAAACACTTCATGCAAAAATTCGCAATAAATTCTGGACAATTATTTGCAGAAATCTGGTGTATATTATACAGAAATGTGTTACATGTTTCAGATTTTAACAAACAATACTTAACCGATTAATGGGCGATCTGCCGGCAGAGTGACTCTTTGACGTCCGTTCAGCAGGCTGGGTATTAATTATGTTAGACCGATTCAACTAAGGCATGGCCACCAATGCCATTCATGGGGAAGTAGCCAGCGGATTAATAAGAGAAGCATTTACAACATAACCAGAAATTACAAGATTATTGCAGCAGGATGACACAATCTGGAACTTTATACCTCCCGCTGCACCACATTTTGTGGAATATGAAAGGCACGGTTAAAGCCACTAAAGACTCATATGAACAAGGTCATAGGAGAGATCGCATTGTCATTTGAAGAAGTAACAACAATAACGGCCCAAATAGAAGCATGTTTATATCAAGACGGTATGACGATCCGGAAAATTTGGAGTTTTTAAAACCTGCGAATTTCCAAACAGGCGGAGCAAAGAATGTAGTACCTGAGAGTAATAAAATTATTGAATCACTAAGGACACGCTGGCATTCAGTAAGAAAGCCCAAACTAGCAAAAACTTCAGCCCAATTTAAATGTGTGGGGTGTCGTTTTCATAAATGCAGAAACATTATCACCTACGCGTTAGAAATTGGGGAGATTGCAGGAGGTTCATATTTGCTCATATGACGATTATTGCATCAATAAATTTCAACCAGATATCTATAACCTACCAATTACCAAACTTTGCGAGCTACCAAATGAAGAATATAATCCTTGGTCGTAACAAATAAGTAACATAAACGAAGTTACAGATGTAATACCAACAACAAAACCTCAATCAAGCGGAAACCAGGAAGACTGCGCCAAAGAACCGGTATCGATATTGAGGAAATGTAGATGGATCTAGTTGCCATGAGATGAACTTGCTGTAAAGCAACAAATCTGGAGAAATTCAATTGTGAACTAGTATAGAGTAGAATAAATGAGATAAGAGATGATTTTAAAGTTCCGTTTGAAACTAAAATTTCTGGAGAAGATTCAGCCGCCCTTTTTTGCAGGTCTTTGCTTCCTGTTATTTTTTAGGATCCAGTCAGTTTCATCTCTAAATTCTTCTTCGCCAGTGTGGAACTATGTAGCACACTGTTCCTCTGGATTCTTGGCTTGAAAAGCATTTTTGTTACGGAACTCTGAAGCATCCTCCTCATCAGGTTCCTTTGCGTGTAAAGAATTTTTCAGTTTCTCATTTTATATCTTAAGAGTTTTTACTTCGTTATTTAAATCTGATTAAATTTTTTCAATGTTACACAGTTGTCTACGTAGTTCTTCATTTTCTATGTCAACACTACTAGTTGAGGATGTTGGTGACCTTGGCATTATGGAACTTCTTCCAAATGGGTTTTCAAAGTTCATTACCTCTGAAATATTGCGTTCATTGGGTATCGACGACCAGGAGCCCGCTTGCTCACCCTCAAAGTCACATAATGACTACCTTTTGGATCCTCCATATTGTTATTAAATCCAGGGAAGCAACCTTAGCTAGTTTTGGTCCGCGAATTGTATTTTGTTTCCCATCTACCTGCCAAATGATTGTCTAGCACCTCCAAGTTGCTAGTCTTCCATCGGAGTAACGCCCCTTGCGGCGCTTTAAAGGCGAATACATTTCACAAAGTATCTTACTCAATAAAAATTGGGTGGTGCCAAATTAGTTGAAGCCTTTACAGCCGTATATTAGCATGGGCTATATAGCTGTTATACGTTTTGAGTCATTTTTATTTGAACAAAAAAAAGCGGTTCATGAACAATTTCAGAGAAAAATCTCATCTTGTTTTGGTTCACCAAAACTTGCCATTTGAATTGCTTTTTATAGTATTCACGTTTTCAAAATGTTAGTACGAAATCTCAAGAAAAACGTTTTTGATTTTTATTTGTATTTGTTTTATTTTACTGGATCAAAACCAATAAATGAATTTTTAATATGAATGAGGTAATTTATATTTGTCATGGTCAAACAACTGTCTATTTACAAAATTAATAAATGTTTACATAATTACCTAATTAATAGAAAACTATGATATACTAGTGATAAATATTCGAGTCATTTGTAAACAGTTGTTAACCTTCATCACAAATATATACACGTCCATCATTATTCCACTAGACGCATCAAATAATATGCTAATAATCAAAATGGCGATTTTTATATGTCGACTGTATGGTTTTTTTAATTTTAAATTAAAATTCGCTAATAAGCGATTTACCATCGAAAAACAATATTTGCATCAAATTTATACAATTGCCGTGTGGGCCTCATTTAATTACTCGATTACCAATTATTTTTTAACCGTATTCGGTACCGAAGCACCAAATTTAGCTCTGCAATACACTTACAACGTTCAATTTTTGAATATATTGCTCGTCATAAATTTGGTCTACTTTAAAAAAATTGTTAATTACAATTACAATTTTTTGATTTTAAGTAAATGTGCAAAAATTACAAATTTATTTAGCGGCAGTGATTTTATTCGATGTCGAAATCCAAAATTTTTGAACATTTTAGTTTCTATATTTGTGAAATACTCATTTATTTCGACATTTACACTATTTGTAAGCTTCTTTGGAGAGTACATCTTATTCTATGGCAACTGGTTCCAATTGGTAGTGTCTTTTGTATTATTCCATTTGGAAATTGTTATGCTAATTGATTTTCTTGTGATCATAATAATTGTAACAATTCTAGTGCACAATGTAAACATATATTTAGAATATCAAATTGTAGTCCTAAATCAAAGAAGATTCAATACGAGACGTTTTAAGTTTGGTATAAGTAAACTAAGTGACAAACTCGATTTTATTGTGGAAATATTTACCCGCATTGATAAGTTAGTGGTACTTGTCAATCGATTTTATAGCGAAATAATTATGTTCGCCTTATTTAGCAAAATTGTGAATATCGTATGCCAGTGTTTTTATATTTTATACGTTAAACTGATCATACCTTCGGATGATCAGTATCAGTATCATGTGCTGGTCTATTTAACAACGAGTGGAATTTATATTGTTAATATTTTGGTGCAAGTAATTAACATTTTTGAGATTTTACATATTTACACGGAACAGTTGAATTTTACGAAAACATTGTTAAATCAAATTACGTTGGTTCAAGTGGATGAGCGATTTATTAAAATTGTAAGTAATTATGTTTACATTTTTGAATACTATCATAAATAAATTATTATGTTAAGTTATGTTGTAAGTGTATATTGGATGACGATGGCCAGAACACCAAGCGGAATAATTACATGCATTCAGTTTCCCTGAAACTCCGATGCCATAAAACCTTCTCGTGAAATTACCAATATACCAATACTCGCAAAATAACACGGCTCTTTTAAAAAACTAAGATCAATAATTTGTATGTTCATACTTCTTATTTTATTTTAATACATTCTTAATTGTCTCTCTGTCTCTCTGTCTCTCTGTCTCTCTCTCTCTCTCTCTCTCTCTCTCTCTCTCTCTCTCTCTCTCTCTCTCTCTCTCATTCCTCAATCCTGATCACGCGAACATTCCCGTTTTTATCGAGATATACCTTGATAATTCTCCCCAGGCACCATTTTATCGGAGGCTGCAAGTCATCTTTAAGAAGAACCAAAGTTCCAACTGCGATTTTGTTGCTCTTCACCATCCATTTTGTTCTAGGCCGCAGTGCTACAATGTACTCCTTGCCAAATCTCTTCCAAAATGGCTAGGTTATCCATTCCAATCTTTGGTACATTTTAACGCGATTAACATTTAACTCATTATTTGGTAACTCTGGTAACGCTGATGGCGGTCCACCATTCCAGATCATTGGGATCAGATAATAAAGGGGTAACTGGCCTGGAATTTATAATAGCAGCAAATTGCTTGATGACAGTGAGCAATTCATCGTTCGTAACCTCAGTACAGCGTATTACGTCACGAATGAGTTGCTTAGCGATTTTAATTGAGGCTTCCCATAACCCATCGAAGTTTGGTGTACCTACGCGGTGGAATAAAACTCCATTCAATAAAATCATTATCACAAGCACGTTTTATCATGGCCGATCCTTCACTTAGCATCATTTTGACTTCACGCAGTTGATTGAGAGTAGATCTTAATGACCTTACCTCGATCCGCGATGAATCTTTTCAATGCCCGAATAAACGATTCTGTTGACAAGTCAACCACTAATTCTAGGTGCACATCCTTAGTTCGAAAGCACACAAATAGTGCTACATAAACCTTCTTTTCGACCCTGCAGCGGATATGATTACGTATAGTCAACGGTCCTGCAAAATCCACTCCAGTGATAGCAAAAGGGCGATTATTTCGAAATTCCAAACGTTCCTCTGATATGTCGCCCATTATCTGCTTCATCATTTTTGGCTTCATGCGGTAACACCACACACATTTATTTACGACACTTCTTACTTGGACTAATCCACATATCGGCCAGTATCTTGCGCGAACTGCGGTCAAAACAATATGGGGGCCACCGTGGATAGTCCTAAAATAATGAATAAAATGGATTAGTGATTTATTGTAGGGATGTATTTTAGGAAGCAAAATTTGATGCTTCGAGAACACTGTTGCCGGCCACAACCTGTTTTTTTTTTGTAGAAGTGCATAATCATCAGAAAATACGGCATTTTGAATTGATCGGATAAATATATTTTCATCTGTCTCATCAGCTAACGTAGGTGGCGGTATACTTGCATATATATTGCTTGATGGCGATAACCTTTTTTGCTGCTCGTGCTTCAAAACTGATGCTCGGCAATCTCGAATAAATCGAAGGGCATATGCAAATGCTCGTCGCATGCCATGAAAGTTAACGGAAAAATGCATTGAGCTTGTTAAATCAATACTCCACGCTTGCTCCGCTGAGTTTGCAATTAGTGCGAATTTTATTGCACGTTTCTCGGGAATTTAGGGGAATTTTGTAGGGCCACTAAACCAAAAGTCGGATCGAGCAATCTCTGTTGGTAGCATGCCACGACTCACTAAATCAGCCGGATTTTGGTCACCTGGTTCATGTCTCCACGCTTCGACAGAAGTGGCCTGCTGAATCTTGGATACTCGGTGCGCTACGAAAATATTCCAATTGCTAGGTTTCGCTTTAATCCAGCAAAGTGTAATCTGTGAATCAAACCAAAAATATTCGGCATCAATCTTTATTTCATCATAAACCTCCATTTTCAACCGAGCAACGAGATTCGACAATAACTTTGCAGCCAGCAATTCAAGTTCAGTTTTGGTGGGGGCTACTTTGGATTTTGCAGCAAGCAGTCTAGTTGTAATCGAGTTGTCCTTGTGACCACATCTTATATACAAGCAGGCTCCATAAGCTTTCTCGCTTGCATCGCAGAATCCATGCAACTCGATGAATACACACGAACATCTTAACATGCCATAGCGTTGAAAAGAGATCTCCTTCAGGGCGCTCATCTGCTATCTAAATTTGAGCCACCTTGCAGACAATTCATCACCCAGTGGCTTATCTTAATTAAGTTTTAATTTCCACAGATCCTGATAGAATACCTGGGTCAATGTGATCACGGGACATACTAACCCTAAAGGATCGAAAATACTAGCCAATTCGGACAGCACAGTACGTCAGATTTATCCGCGGCCTGATAAGAGAATCGAAAAACATCCAGATTGGGTTGCCATATTAATCCTAAAGTCTTTATAACCTCGTTTTCGTCAATATTCACAAACGGTTCGTGATGTTATTGCTCTATTTTATCCAATGTTCTTTGATGATTCGAGGAAAATTTGCTCAACTTAAAACCGCCCTCCTCAAGGATATCCGACGTTTGATGCAATGTTTCACAAAGTTCTGACATCGAATTTGAGCCAACCATCATATCGTCAACATAAAAATGTCGGTTCAGAGCCCTTGCCATCGCCATATCAACTTTCGAGGAAAGCAGCGCTCGAGCTGACGATTTTCTGTTCAATGGGCCACTAACAATCCATCCAAATTTGGTTTCCTGAAGAACCGGCAAGTTAAACCCCAATCTAACTTGGCATTATTTCAACAATAAATCCCAGAAAAGCCCTGCTCCGATCAGCATATCAATCTGTTGAGGCCTAAAGAACAAGGAATCTGCCAAATTCAACTCAGGCTGGATCTTCAATTCGTCAATTGGTAGCGGTAGTGGAAGATATGAATCCGCTATTTTCGGTTATTTGGCAGCATTTATGACAAACCGCTTATCATAATCAAAACGCGACGTAATCGTCAATTGGCAAGTGTCTTTTGATATGGCACTAGTGTCGCCTAAACCGCCAACATGATTATACGCCTTCTACTTTACAACGCCCAATATTTGCGAGAATCGCTCAGTGACAAAATTTGTGGTGGCACAGCAATCCAATAATACTCGACAAAGTATTCTTATACCAGTACTACTTATAACATTAATTCTGTGGCAATTCAACAAAACCACTTATCTCATTCTCACTCACTTTTCAGGAGACAATAAATTAACAGTAAAACAGTAAAGTAATAAACACTTATCTCGAGATAAATGATTATGTTGAAAGGCCCAGACTGTGGGCCAGACTGTGGAATCATTTATCTCGAAATAAGTGTTTATTACTTTACTGTTTTACTGTTAATTTATTGTCTCCTGAAAAGTGAGTGAGAATGAGATAAGTGGTTTTGTTGAATCTCCTATAATTTTGAAACAACAAGTGCCTTTTGAGTAACCGCCGTACTCGAAGATGCAGTATTCTCGAGCTTTACATCTGGCATATCAAAATGAGTTAAGACACGATGTCTTCTTCCTGATTTCTCACAGGGAGGTGCTTTTGTTTTACCTCTTTGTGTCTCTGTCTCGGATTTAATGCAATATTGCAATGTGTGATATTCCCCTTTGCATTTTGGGTAACCTGTCTGATTTAAACTACCAGCACTGTAACGAATCTATGTTGGCAGTCGGGACATTTAAAATGGTATCTAGGTGACACTCGACTATCGTTCTTTCATTGTTGTATCGTTAGCCGAAATAGGTATTAGAGCCACCAACGATTTTGCTTCACCCTTCAATTTTCCCAATAAATATGAAAATTAGCGATATCACTCACCTGATTATTATCATGAACCGCTGCTTTGAATGTGACTTGAAAACTGCACCGGTAATTGCAACTCGGGTAGCTTGATCTGATCGATGTTATTCTGTTTTATGGAACGTTTGTCCAACTCAATTCATTTTGCACCAACACTTCAAATTTAGCACTTTCATTATCACATTTGTCAAATAGTTTATCAATACACTTATCACTATATCACTAATTTCATTTATAAATTGTCTATATTCC
The DNA here is from genome assembly GCA_963556165.1 of Tipula helvola. Taxonomy (NCBI): domain Eukaryota; kingdom Metazoa; phylum Arthropoda; class Insecta; order Diptera; family Tipulidae; genus Tipula; species Tipula helvola. Next base: position 368,269,490 of record OY744481.1, read on the forward strand.
AATTCATATTCCTTTATATAACGTAACTGGCCAACTATGTTTATTCATGGAGTGCCATTGCGAATTTCCGAAACTTCGCAAATTTTTTGGAGTAATAGTACAAAATATTCTCAAAATTGTAGAAATTTCAGAGATGTCCGATAGTATGCATGAGTTGGGGTAGGTTTTATAATTTAAATACACTCGAAAACTATTTGACCTTCTCGATGCGACACATTTAATAAATTCCACTCATTTAAAATTTCACTCAAACTTTCGAACGGTTTTGTTTTTTTTTTCGCTGTGGAAATATTTTTACTAGAGAATTTTTCTTTCGGCATATCGAAGCAAAGAATATAGGGATCTCCGATTTCTTATCTGCTTCTTTTAACTCTCTTATCATATTTTTCAGAGCATTATGGGTGTCGAAGGCTCCATCTTTTAGACGTGATGCGTCGATTTTATAAAGCTCGCAAATACTACATCTTTCTGCCTTTTGTTTAAAGAAGTCTAAATTAAATTTAGTGTTGAAAATCCTTCTGTAAAAGCTTTCCTTAGCTGGTACTATTGCTTGTTCCTTGCATCGTACTTCGTACAAGTTCTTCAAGGTTACTGTTTAGATATTTCTGTTTGGTTGTTTCCTCATGCAATAACGAGACTCTATGCATGGAAAGCTTGTAATGTGCCTCATAACAATATATACCTTTGAATTAATTTTCTTATGAACCGTATAAATCGGTTTCTGTGATATATTCGGTGTCCCTAGGTAAAATTTTTTGCAAACAAGTACCCGATTACCATATAAATTAAAATAATAGTAAACCGAAAATAATCTTCTCGAAACATGATCTTTAACTGATTTTCTGTTCATCTCAATTCGTGGGGTGGTTGATGAAATAAAATTATATTATGTTCCCATTTAGTACAATGAATATTAATTTTAATATGTATTGCGTACAATTCGCTAATGCTTAAAGTACATGTTGCTTTCTATATATAGAAAATAATCAATAATGTAATTAACAATTCAGTCGCTATAGCCTGATGAGATTGACTGGAAAATAATTAAATTTTTCGTTATTGATAATTTTTCGTTATCGTTTTGCGTTATTGATATAAAATTCACTAAATCAAACCGACTTTTATTAACAAGAATAAAAAACAAAAAATCATGGCTGAAGTTACAGAACTTTTAATGCAACATGCTTTAAAATTTAATACTTCGAAAATATTTTATTGATGCTTATTGATAAATTTTAATCCAGTTGCTTCTAATGGAATATTGCACTAAAATTTAATGTAATTGCTGTTATGCAAACTAAAGCACTGTGCATTAAACCTCTTTTAATTCCTTTTATTTTCCTTTTTCGCTATAACTAAATTTTATTTGACGGCAACTGAGGTTGCTATTGTACCTTACACATTTCTAACAATAAAATGTACAAAGTGCGAAATAGGGACACACACGCCACACCATGAATAAAAATTTGACACATTAATATATTTTTACTAGGGGACCCCTGTGCATTTGCACAAAATATTTTTTCAATCGTATATTTCTTTATAAACTATGTTGTCTGTTACTGTAACATCATTTTCTATTCCCTGATGTGGTGTTTCGAAAACTTCAATTTTTAAAGAATCTGATGTAACAGTTCTAGAAAATGCGGTATAAAGTTGACCATGTGTGAAACGTGGTTCAGGAAGATACAATCCAAATCTTTCGAACGTTTGACCAAATGTGGATCACTTATTGCTCTCATGTTTGTACTTAAGCTTAATACTTTAAAGTGATGCCATAAATGGGACTTTTTAATAGTCGCATTTACAATTGACGAACGATTTCCTCTTCTAACAACAGGTAACACTTGCCGAAAATCTCCTCTTAAGACCATTACCTTTCCACCTAACGGTACATCATTTTTCATTAAATCGCGAAATATTAAGTTCACAATTTCAAGTGCTATGCCTGAAACCATTTGAGCTTCATCCCAAATTACGCAATCAACTGATACTAAAAAGTCACGTTTTTTGCGAGTAAGTTGTGGAAATTTCACAGCATCCATATAGAGAGGCACTGAAAACGCAGAGTGACATGTCATTCCTTTGGGTAAAAGAGTTGCTGCTATCCCTGTCCATGCAACACATAATACATTTTTGTTTTCTGCATCGATTTTTTGAATTAACGCTCGGTATAAAAATGTTTTTCCACTTCCACCAGGTCCATCTAAATAAAAACACTTTTGAGAAATTTGATTATATAAGGCTGAAAATATCATTGATACTGCGACATTCTGATCATTGTTGAGTAATACCCACAGATTAGGTTCAGTTGTTGTTATAATAGGAGCAAAATTTATGTTTTGATTTAACATTTCTGTTGAATTAGGAAGTGGTAAAAGTAAGAATAAATCAAATCCTGCTTGCTCACACTGCTCTTTTAATAGAAATACACAATAAGCCAAAGCTTCATTTTCAGTCATACCTTGATTAATAAAGTCTTCCAGAAGATTGTTCTTAAAATCATTAAAAAGTTGAATAGGATCTGATGGATTGCAATAACACAGTATAGTAACGAATAATGCTCGCAACGATTTTGGCAACATATGAGTGTTAGCTTCTGATAAGCAATTATGCCACTCAACGCTATCATTAATTAGGCCTCGTGCCTAAGCTGCTTCTTTAAACGTTGGAAATACCCCAATAGTCAGAGCCATTCAGTTTAAGAAGTAGTAGCCGTTAATGATATACAATTCAACATTTTTTGGAGAAACTGAAATGATTCTACCGATACCTTTCTCCCCAAAGTATGAATTTGGAGAGCGTTTTTGCCATTTATTGTTTTTACATAATGCATCGGAATATCCTGAGAAAATATCTTATGAGCGAAAAGGTCTGAAAAATTTAATTCAAAACATGCGGTTTTGAATTAAATTCTACAGACCTTTTTGCTCATAAGATATTATCGGAGCTGGTATATTACTATCGCGAATTGATACAAAAATCAATGCAACATCATAAGAATTCATCGGAGAATTGTAACCACGTTGATCATCGTGTAAATTTCGAGTAAAAATTAGTGATACGTTATTTATAGGACGACCATTTAGTGTAGCATCCTCAACTTCATTTTGATAAACATCTCTTGTAAGACATAGCATAAGGAGAATTTTGAAGAACGGTAGAAATGATTGACATTATTTCACGATTGAAAGATGGATTAGCATACGAATATTAACAGCAGTATCCAAGTCATAGATAAATAACTCTGCGTAAGGTAAGAAATTTCTCTACATCGATCGTAGTAGTGTTTGCTGAATTTAAGGAGAGGTCAATAGGAATATTTTCAACTGATCGATTATACACTTCACCTGATATTTTAAAACAATAAACGCTTCCTGGCATGTCATGTATTTTAGCAACCATAGAAGAAAATGCGTTGGCATTATTGTATTGATGAATAAATTGTCGAAAATTCTTACTTTTATTATCAGTTCTAACAAATAAATTTTTTAATTCAACGAGAAAATTTTCGTCTATGCTAAATACTACCTTATTATTCTTATATCGGGATTTGTTGTCCATGTTATTGTCAAAAAGGATTTTTTCCTGTTGATATAAATAAAAAATAAAAATAAAAAAATTCAATTGGTTACTCAATATTTGTGTAAATTCAAGCCGTTAATGTGTAAATGGCGCAACCCCGTGCCTTTCAATGGTGACGTTGTATTAAAGGCTCCACGCCGAGTGGAAAATTCCCATATTTTTTCTTTTCTTTCTTCATTTAATCAAGCAGAAACTGCTATGTTTTCTTTTTTATTTTCTATTTTGTCCACCAATTTACCAACATCCGTAGTCCTAGGCTTTACATCAAGCACTACAAGCTTCGTTGTTGGTCTTTTATAAACCCCATCCTCAGTGCGAACGATCGCTTTTCATACTTGGTCATCGGCAGCCTGGGTTGTTTCCTTTATTTTTCCCTTTGGCAAAGTTCCTCTGGACTATTCTGGTCAAACCATTTCGTTCTTCTTGTTAAAAGCAGGGCTACTTCTTGTACCCATCTCCTTCAGAAATGTTAAGAAGCCAATTGCGTTATATTTCAATTTTTATGCAGCACCATGACCTCCTCGCTATGCTTGGAAGTCGGAGCCTCTGATTATATAACCTATATTAGTATATAGGACAATGGTCTGGAGCGGATGAAATTCTTTCGACATATTGACTTTTACAGCGTGGCTCATATGGGGCGCCCCAGGGGGTTTAAATCGCCATCGAATCTTCACGAACTGTTCCCGTAGCTTCTCTTCCTCAATGTCGAGGATTGACCGATCCAGTCCATTTTTAGCACCACAAAAATTAGTGACATTGTCACGACACACTTTCACTGGTGCACTCCAATAGGTCATACACATTTTCGCAATACAATAATGATGGAATCCGCTATAATACTGTGTGCTACCTCAAAATATGTGGCTCTTACTGTCAAGCAGGTAAACAATATCACATACCTTTTTTCATGGCGCCGCCCAATCTTCACTAATGATGGACCAAACGTGTCAGCCTCCACTTAAGTAAAAGGTCTAATGAAAGTAGATAACCGCATCGATAGCAGCTTTCCCATTTCTGGTGGATTTGGTTTTGCCTTTTCGTTTTTTGAAAACTTAGGTCAGCCTTGAAATCATGAATATGCGCATCTCATTCACAATTGTTTCATCATTTTGGTGGAGCTATCGGCTGTGATAGGGAGCCAGCAAGAGTATTGTTAGGCAAAGTTATTGGTTTTTTAAGAAACCCATTCTGTGAGCTGGCGAATTCTTCCCGTTACTCTCAACAGGAGGTTTTGATTATCCCAATATGGTGGTAAGTCGTAAACTTTGCTTGTATTTCCAAAATAACCATCTTGCTGCAAGGTGATAATTTCTGTTTTTAAAAAGTTTTTGAAACATCGTGCCAATATTCTGCTAGCCTTTATGAATGTAGAGTATTTTTCGAAACGTACTACTCTTCAAGATTCTTCTCGAGATGCTTAGCAACCACACATGCACCAATAGCTCCTCTATATCACTAGGCACAGATATACCTCCCTTACTTGATCCTTTAAAAATTATGGTCCTGTGAATCATAACAAACCATACCGAATACAATTTTGTTCCGTAATCGGCCGTTAGTTGGTTTGTGATTCTCTTGTCTGCCACTATAGTGCAACATTCTTGGTTTTAGATTGAGTTTCTAGCGTCGTCTGGATCTGAATAAAATTGGTCGGTATATATCTGTAGAGGTCAATATGGGAATTCCCGAATTATTTGACCTTCGTTTTAAAATTTCCAATTTTGACCTACGTGTATGCCACATTATCTTAAATTAATAAAGGAAGCGATAACTATATTAGGGTAATATTTAATTTAATTGCCATATATTCAAAACGTAAAATCATTTTACGTTTTGAATATAAATTGTGATAGTAATAAAATTAATGAAATATTAATAATTAAAATTTTAATTACTTTTACCAATGATTAATTATTTAATTAATTTATTTCGTGACAAACTATAATTACAACTCAGTTATGAATGTTACAATGAGCTCGACACTCATAAATTTTACTCTTCTAGTAGTTCAAATATTTGGCCTCTTTAAATGGCGGCTCACTATTCACGAGAATTTCGTGTCCTTCAAAACAATAAAATTTTATAAATTGTACACATTTTTTGTAATACTAGTACAATTGTATGGAGTTAAAAAAATTGGTATGGAGATTCATGCAGTCAATGATACAGAAATGCTTCGATCAACATTTTTCATATCAACATTTTCAATTTTTTCTACCAAAATTGTGGCCTACTACGAAACGTTCATGCATTACAATTACGATTGGGCGGTGTATCGAAAAATGGTTCAGCTAATTAAAAACGGGTCAACATGTTTGAATTGGTCCAATATAAGTGTAAAATTAGTGAAACGTTCCAAAACGCTTGTATTCATAATGTTTCATATTTGTGGGGTTATACTACTTTGTGGATCGGTAATGGACTATTCCTATTTGTACAAACAATCAAATGTATTTGTTAAAATTATGGCTTTTGTTCTTTACTATTTTGATATCGTACACTTATTTGGATTAATTTCAATTATTATCGGGTGCACGGTTATGACAAATGGTTTTCGAAAACAATTACGCGTTTCTCTTGCATCGATGAATAACACCAGTTTAAATTATTTAACTATGCAGTGTTATCTCAGTGATTATGTAGACAAGCTTGGTATAATTTTTTGCCGAATGCATAATGTTATCCGGCTGTGTAACGAACAATTTGCTCGTCGAGTTCTTTTGTTTATCGTAGTGAATGTGACAAATACACCATGTGAATTTTTCTATTCTTATTTCCTAATTTTTGGGAACGGAATATTAATCGAAGTGCGTGCAATGTTGGCTGGATTAAGTTATTCGGTGTATCATTTCATTGTTTTCATTGCATTTGGCCTGATATGTGATTCGTATAGAGTAGAAATGGAAAAGATGAAATCTGTGCTGCTTGAAATATGGCGAACACCAAACGACTTGGATGATCGGCTTGGTGAAAGTGTAAGTTTTAATTTTTTAATTACCTACTCTAATTAAAGTTATAACGACGAATATTGTTCAATAAGCGGTACTGTTATCACCCACCAAGGAAATATTTAGAAATAAACATTTATCGCTGTCACTGTCGTAACTTCAAAACTAAAAATCTTGATAAATTGTATTTGTAATAAAATTAATGAAACATTAATAATTAAAATTTTAATTAATTATACCAATAATTAGTCATCAAATAAATGAGTTTCGTGACAAATCAATACACGCACAGTTACGAATTTTACGATGAACTCACTACTTATAAATGTTACCCTCCTCGTAGTCCAAGCATTTGGCCTCTTTAAATGGCGGATTACTATTCACAAAAATTGCGTATTCTTCAAAACAATTAAATATTATAAATTGTACACAATTTTTGTAATATTGCTGCTAATTTATGGAGTAATAGTATATGGTATGGAAATTCATTCAGTCGCCGAATCTAAAGTGCTTCGATCAACATTTTTCATAATAACATTTTCAATTTTTTATACCATAAATGTGGCCTACTACGACACGTTCATGCGTTATAATTACGATTGGGCGGTATATAGAAAAACGATCCAGCTAATTAAAAACGTCTCGAAATGTTTGAATTGGTCCAAAATTAGTGTAAAATTAGTAAAGCGTTCTGAAATGCTTGTGTTTGTAATGTTTCAAATTTCTGCGATTCTACTACTTGCTGGGACGGTATTGGATTCTTTCCATTTGTACAAACAATCAAATGTTTTTATTAAAATTATGTCTTTTGTCCCTTTCTATTTTCATGTTGTACACTTATTCGGATTAATTTCGGTTGTGATCGTGTGCACGATTATAACAAACGGGTTACGGCAACATTTACGTGTTTGTCTTGTATCATTGAATTATGCCAATTTTACTTTAAATATGCAATACATGCTCTGTGATTACGTGGACCAGCTTGGAATAATATTTCGCCAAATAAATAATATTATTCGGTTGTGTAACGAACACTTTGGTCGTCGGGTTCTTCTGTTTTTTATGATGAATGGGACTAATACTCCATGTGAATTTTTTTATTTGTATTTCCAAATTTTTGGGAACGGAATTTTAATCGAACTGGAAGGCAGTTTGGCTGGACTTTGTTATGCCCTGCATGATTTAATTGTTTTCATTGTATTAGGCTTGATATGTGATTTGTTCAGAGTACAAATGAATAAGATGAAATCTGTGCTGCTTGACATATGGCGTACACCAAACGGCTTGGATGATCGGCTTGTGGAAAGTGTAAGTTTTATTTTTTGTTTATTTATTAGTGTCGTTTAACTGTGGGTTTCCACTTGGGATGCCTTTGCGAATAATCGCAATCTGTTTTAAATTTTTTCACACGGATAGTATACATTGAAAAAAAATACATATCGGTATATAAATTTGTCTAAGCAACCATAGGCAAATTTACAATACGATTTGCAATCAAAAGTAGTCATGCCTACATCTTTTTCCAGTGCAAATTTTGCATTTACAAAAAAAAAATAAAAATTTCCCTTATTTTGTTTAGGAACATTTTCAATCCTGCGATAAACAAAGCATGCTGAAATATTTTTCCTATGTGAATATTTTATGGCTTTTATTATGATGTTTTATTGACGTCTAGAAATGTCTAAATTGACAAAATTATTTGGTAATACGAATACAAAATTTTTCTAACACAGTGACATGAAACAAAAAATTTCCCTTTGCGAATATTCGCAAAGCATCCAAGTGGAAACCATAGGTGAGTCTAAAACTGTTTGGTATTGTTAAATTAATTTTACTCTAGACGAGCGGCTTGTATGTTGGCTTAAAAGTGTGCCAATTCTTGTGACGGTTACGGATAGTTCATTCTTAATAAACCGTGATGCGGATGAGATTATTTAACATTCTCCAATTAACCATTTTACATATTCCATTTTACATTTTACATTTTACATTTTACATTTTACATTTTACATTTTACCTTTTACATTTTACATTTTACATTTTACATTTTACATTTTACATTTTACATTTTACATTTTACATTTTACATTTTACATTTTACATTTTAAATTTTACATTTTACATTTTACATTTTACATTTTAAATTTTAAATTTTAAATTTTAAATTTTAAATTTTAAATTTTAAATTTTAAATTTTAAATTTTAAATTTTAAATTTTAAATTTTAAATTTTAAATTTTAAATTTTAAATTTTAAATTTTAAATTTTAAATTTTAAATTTTAAATTTTAAATTTTAAATTTTAAATTTTAAATTTTAAATTTTAAATTTTAAATTTTAAATTTTAAATTTTAAATTTTAAATTTTAAATTTTAAATTTTAAATTTTAAATTTTAAATTTTAAATTTTAAATTTTAAATTTTAAATTTTAAATTTTAAATTTTAAATTTTAAATTTTAAATTTTAAATTTTAAATTTTAAATTTTAAATTTTAAATTTTAAATTTTAAATTTTAAATTTTAAATTTTAAACATTTCTTGTGACGGTTATTCGGTCGCATGTACGGATAGTTCATTCTTGATAAACCGTGATGCGGATGAGATTCTTTTATATTCTCCAATTAACCATTTTCCATTTTACAAATTTCCATTTTAAATTTTAAATTTCAAATTTTACATTTTACATTTTACATTTTACATTTTACATTTTACATTTTACATTTTACATTTTACATTTTACATTTTACATTTTACATTTTACATTTTACATTTTACATTTTACATTTTACATTTTACATTTTACATTTTACATTTTACATTTTACATTTTACATTTTATATTTTACATTTTACATTTTACATTTTACATTTTACATTTTACATTTTACATTTTACATTTTACATTTTACATTTTACATTTTACATTTTACATTTTACATTTTACATTTTACATTTTACATTTTACATTTTACATTTTACATTTTACATTTTACATTTTACATTTTACATTTTACATTTTACATTTTACATTTTACATTTTACATTTTACATTTTACATTTTACATTTTACATTTTACATTTTACATTTTACATTTTACATTTTACATTTTACATTTTACAGGCAGACGAATATACCAACATACAGACAGAGAAATGTGACAGACACAAGAGTCCTACAATGAATCTGGTATACTGACGGGCAGTCGAACAGATATACTGACTTTTAAACAAACGATCAGACGGACCGACGGGCACATTTCGAAGTGCTCTAAGCACTCTTTGAAAACAAATAAACGTAAAAATCTAGAAAAATCGGAAAATCAAACTTAACTCAACTTATAAAACAGACATTGCCGTGCTGCAACCTAATTTTTACCTAAAGAGAATGACTTGCTGATAGTGTAAACGTCATCTAATTTAATAGAAATCCCAATGATTTGCTATTATGCTTTGAACTTAAAATTAATTAATTAATTTTCTGTTTGTGCCACTCGCAATAGGTACCCAGTTTTAGTTATTAAAATGGATTCAACGCTAATCCAATGTACGTACACGATATTCACATTCCTAACGTTGAATTATTGTTTGATAAGATTTTTGCAGTATTTACTCCAAACCAATCAAGGATATGTAGTTTGGTTTTCAGTTTTTGTCATTATTATATCTTTGGGGCTATCAATTAGTACCACCTATTACGATTCTATATTTAGAGTGCATCAAGAAATGAAAATTTTTTATAAGTTTCGTAAATTATCTGGCGATTTGAAGCAAGTAAATCGAAATTCACCATTTTGCAAATTCGTGTTGATTTTAATGTTTAGTAATTTGTATGGAACAGCGATAATTTTAATGTTTGGATTTATCGCCCGACATATTAGTGATTATCCGGCGTACAGTATATTCGACACCATTCAAACATTTTTACAATTTTACTTTCAAATAATTATCATGTTTACTGTTATATTAATTGTAACGGGATTAACAATATTAATTAGCACGATTAATCATGAGTTAAAATGTAAAATTAATTTAATTAATCAGGCGAATCGTAGTAATGGTGTTAAATTTTGATGACTTGGATCGAATGGGTCAAATATTAATGAAAATTAATAAAATGGTGAATAGCGCTAACCGATTTTATTCGAGGCGGTTAATAATCTTTTTGACATTTAACATGGTCAATTTTTCTTGTGAATTTTTTTATTTGTACTTTACGGGTTTTATGAAACCTCCAGAAAAATCTGTTTCACTATTTGGGATCAAAATGTTTGCGCTATTCGTTTATTCTGTGTATCATGCTCTTAATTTTATAATTTTTGTCCTGATTTGTCATATGCTTTGTAAGCAAATTTTTAAAATGAGATTTTTGGTGAGAGAGTTGAGACAATTCACAATGAATTTAGATGAACGTTTAGTCGAAAGTGTGAGTAAATTGTAAAGCTTTTTTCTTGATTACTAATTTTTAATTTTTTCGTTTCATTTTCAGGTGAGTACCAAAATTTGTTTTACTGTTTGGTAAGTGTGAAATAATTTTATAATTTTTCTGAGAGTGGATCCACCTGTCCATTATTCGGAATTGCTTAAGATCAAAAGTTTATTCGAGAATATTCGTTTGGTTCTTTACCTTGGATTTCTAGATAAGAACTTCGAAAATAATTATTGATTATTCGAAGGAAATAAGACGTTTCAATGGAAAAGCGTGTACCGACATTATCGTTATTGTCAAAGTACCGGCGACAACTTATCAATATCGGTATATTCGAAAAAAAAAAACGCTCTTTCGATATAAATTTACTGGGTGATAATTAATTTAGTTTGAGGTGTAGTTTTTCGAATTAAATGAAATCTTTTCTGTTGTAAACAAATCATCCAACTCAAGTAACACTATTTCCAAAATGAACGAAAATTATTCTGAATTAAATTAAACCTTTTACGGAGTGAATGAAACCAATTTCTAGAGTAATGAAACTTTTCACAATAGATTAAACCTTTTCAGAAATATGTAAAACAAAATTAAATAAATTGAAAACCAATAAATGCATTGTGAAATAAAACACGTAGTTAGTGAAAATCAACTGAACAATAGCCCACAAATTCAGAGCCAGAAAAATCGAAAATCTGCAATTGTGCTCCGATTTCGACGGTTGATCCTCTATTAATAGACGTTGAGATCAATAATCGTCATGCCAACGGTCATTTGGATCGCTCGAATATTTCTACACATTTTGCAGAAAATTCAATTTTCTTGAAAATCAACTGAACTATAGCCCACAAATTCAGAGCCACAAAAAACGAAAACCTGCAAATGTGTTCCGATTTCGTTGACTGATACCTCTATCAATAGGCGTTAAGACCTGCAATTGTCAGACAAACGGCCATTTGGATCGGTCGAATATTTCTAAACGTTTCGTGGATAATTCAATTTTTTGAAAATCAACTGAACTATTATAGCCCACAAATTCAGAGCCAGAAAAATCGAAAATCTGCAATTCTGCTCCGATTTCGATGGTTGATACCTCTATCAATAGGCGTTGAGACCAATAATCGTCATGCCAACAGTCATTTGGATCGCTCAAATATTTCTACACATTTTGCAGAAAATTCAATTTTATTGAAAATCAACTGAACTATAGCCCACAAATTCAGAGCCAGAAAAATCGAAAATCTGCAATTGTGCTCCGATTTCGACCTATTTCAATAGGCGTTCAGACCTTTAATTGTCATACAAACGGCCATTTGGATCGGTCGAATATTTCTACACGTTTCGTAAAAAATTCAATTTTTTTGAAAATCAACTGAACTATAGCCCCAAATTCAGAGCCAGAAAAATCGAAAATCTCCAATTGCGCTCCGATTTCGACCTATTTCAATAGGCGTTGAGACCTTTAATTGTCAGACAAACGGCCATTTGGATCGGTCGAATATTTCTACACGTTTCGTGGAAAATTCAATTTTTTTGAAAATCAACTGAACTATAAGCCCCACATTCAGAGCCAGAAAAATCGAAAATCTGCAATTGTGCTCCGATTTCGATGGTTGATTCCTCTATCAATAGGCGTTAAGACCTACAATAGTCGTGCCAACAGTCATTTGGATCGCTCGCACATTTCTACACATTTTGCAGAAAATTCAATTTTATTGAAAATCAACTGAACTATAGCCCACAAATTCAGAGCCAGAAAAATCGAAAATCTGCAATTGTGCTTCGATTTCGACCTCTTTCAATAGGTGTTGAGACCTTTAATTGTCAGACAAACGGCCATTTAGATCCGTCGAATATTTCTACACGTTTCGTGAAAAATTAAATTTTTTTGAAAATCAACTGAACTATAGCCCACAAATTCAGAGCCAGAAAACTCGAAAATCTGCAATTGTGCTCCGATTTCGATGGTTGATTCCTCTATCAATAAGCGTTAAGACTTACAATAGTCATGCTAACGGTCATTTGGATCGCTCAAATATTTCTACACATTTTGCAGAAAATTCAATTTTATTGAAAATCAACTGAACTATAGCCCACAAATTCAGAGCCAGAAAAATCGAAAATCTGCAATTGCGCTCCGATTTCGATGATTGATACATCTATCAATAGGCGGCGAGACCAATAATCATCATGCCAACGGTCATTTGGATCGGTCGAATATTTCTACACGTTTCGTGAAAAATTAAATTTTTTTGAAAATCAACTGAACTAAAGCCCACAAATTCAGAGCCAGAAAAATCGAACCATAGCAAGTATAATCAAAATTAGTACCCACAGATGTCACTGTAAAATATAGTAGATACATTTAGTACCAACAGATGTCACTGTAAATTTAAATTTTGCATATAAATAAAATAAAAAACGATAATTAAAAAAAAATATTTTATTGACCTATAAAATGGATAATTTTATTTAACTTTGTTCTAACATAAGATTTATTATTTAGATTTATAGGATTTACGATGTTGGAAGTTGCAGTGACATCTGTTGGTATAAACAAGTCTACTTAGTTTGGTAGCGACATCTGTGGGTACTTAGTTTGATTATACTTGCTATAGTTACCCTATCGGTCACAAGGCTACTTTGCGCTGCAGATGTTGGAGACAGTTAAAAGTCATTGCTAGCGGTCCATTATATTATATGGTCTAAGAGCGACACAATTCCTTTGAATCCAAATACTGCCCAAATATTTATGAGATAAGGACCAATTATTCGATGGTCGAAAAGACACTCTTCATGAATAATCGAAAAGAAGTTTTCAGTTGATAGTCAACAAAAAGGATTGATAGTCAACCAAAAGGATTAACAAATTTTTCTACTAAGCATCGGGCCCAAAATCTGATAGTAGCATTTAATTCCCAAGGAAAATTCCTACTGGATTCAATGGTAATCTTCGTGCCAGAGTTATCACCTTCCAAATTATCTAACCGATTTTATTCCAATACCTTGCATAAGAAAAATACAGATTTGCATTCAAGCACCCTTAACTAAAAAAATGGAGGTGTGGCCAACACACGACTTTCTTTTACGAACAGCGAATTTTGAGAAACTTTTATAATTCAAATTTCCCGCAAACTTAATTAAGATTGTTTTTATTATTTCATGTTTTCTGTAAATTGTATATTTTTGAAATATTTGCAAAATAAATTTTCTGTTTTACGGAATCTGGGAGCTGGGAGCTGGGACCCCAAAATTTATGTAAAAAGTTTAAACATGAAGTTGCAGTTTGATTGGTTAAACCATTTGGACTACAAATTGACAGACATATATACCAACAGACACCACTTCAAAACTAAATTTTTTGAACTCATTAGTACACACGTAAAAGAAATAGAAGGTGATATTTATGAATTTCAATTTTTTCTTTTAATTTTTTGGAATTTGTATTAGTGATTTTTTGTAAATCTTATACTTTTTAAAATATGTGCAAAACATCGGGCCCAAGAGAGTGGCCACTGCCGGTTGACCGATTTGGCAATTTAACATACATGTAGGCTAAATATTTTTATAACATACAGTACGTCACTGAAGTGTGCAAATTAATTATAATTAGCATAATTGGGCTAATACACACAATAATTAAAATGACAAATGCAAGAACTGCTGTAACTCCTTGTAAAAAAGTGTGGGGGGGGGCAGTAGTTGCGAAATATTTTTGCAATTATAAAACGATATATATACTTAAGTATTACGAACCCTAATAAGTCGTTAAAAAAGTTAAGAAACATGAAAAAATGATCCACATTCAATTATGTAATATTTGCATTAAAAACCGGAAGTATGTCACTGTAGTGTGCAAATTAATTATAATTAGCATAATTAGGCTATATATACACATATATTTATGTGTTGACAAAACAATATTTAATTTTTTTTTTATAAAATTTTTAAATTTTTTTTAAATTTTTTTTTTTAATTTTTAATTTTAATTTTTTTTAATTTTTAATTTGATTATTTTTATTTTTTTTTGATTTTTGGAAACATTTTGTATTAGTAATTTTTTGTAAACCTTATACTTTTTAAGATATTTGCAAAACAAATTTTCTGGCCCAAGGGAGTGGCCACTTCCGGTGGACCGATTTGAAGTAAAATTCACTGGGACCTCCCAATTTATCCAAAAAGCTTAAATCTGAAGTTTCAGTTCGATTGGTTAAGCCATCTGGGCTGTAGAGAGGACACAGACTGACAGACGGACAGACGGACAGACGGACAGACGGACAGACAGACGGACAGACAGAATGACAGACAGACATCATTTCGAAACCCACTTTTTCGGACTCAGGGGACCTCAAAACAGATAAATCTTCAATAATCTCAAGGTCGAAAATTTTCATGATTACTATACTTTATTTTACTTACGTAAAAGAAAGTAAAAGTAAGGCATTTAGAGCAATCTGCCCATGAATATCTTTAATCGGAACCCCAAGACCTACCAAATCCTTCAATATGAACAAATTTGCTCGAAACTCAATTTCCATATGATTAGTGTGTCGATCTTTGATATTCGATACTTATTGAATTAGATTTAGTTTATATTTGAAAAATATATTAAATTTGAATTATACTAATATGTCGTCATGCGAATGCTAAAGTGTCCTATATCCATTTTTGATTTTATTTGACTTTGGAGGAGAAAATTGGGTTTCCGGGTCTAATTGAAAGAAAATTTAATATTTGGTTTTAAAGTATTCCATCTATTAATCTTGAAGGACTATTCACAACATCAAGTGTGAATTCCAGAGCGAGTAGACATTTTTTATAAAATTATGATATTAAAATCAATTATATATCAGATGTTTTCAATCAAATTAAATTTAATTAAATCTGAAAATTACTTCAAAAAAATAAATTCGCTCGTAATACAAATTTTACCTATGAATTTCGTTTTTATCTAACTTTGAAGTAATTTTCGGATTTAATTAAATGAAAATATCATAAATAGGCAAACAACTTTATATAAAAATGATTTTATGTAGACGTGCTTGATGTGGAATATTGTGGATATCTCCCATAATTCTAAACAAACCATTTACTGAGTGAGTGCCGACGTCTAAGTTGTGGTCAATTTATCAACTGAATACCTGTAGCTGATTAACATTCAACGACATTCGACTTCCGCAAAAAAGTTGCAACACAATATAGGAGAAACTACAAATACAAAAAGAGAAAAAATAATCATCAGCTTGAAAAGTCAATTGAACCCCGAGAAACAAACCCAAAAATCGTCGTCTGCTTTTTCTTGCAGATGTCGAGTTTCATCTTTTTCTGTAAAATCGTCGATGCGTGAATAAATAACTAAAATAAGGTTACATAAACAAGAAAACCAATCACTTGTTTTAATTTAAGACATTTTTTGTTTAAATTTATTTTTTATGTTTAAAGAAAACAAATTTTTGATTTGACATCTGCATCTGCGAAAATCTTTGAATGTAAAAATCAATCTTTACTCACAAAATCAGCATTCAACCTTTTAACCCTCTAATGCATAAGCCCACCTAAAGGCGGACTTTACGTTATTTTGAATTGTGTATCTTTACGTTACCATAAATATTTTTTCTTTAGTTTTTACATGAGTTATTCTCTTTTTAAAGTACACTCGTCATAACGGTTTGATTTTTGTTGTTGTAATATACACATTTGTTCAACAACTACGAGTTGAACTCAAAATGTTGATAGAAAAAGATTAAAAATGCATGCATTAGAGGGTTAACTGAACTCTTTACCTCTTAAGAAACCGAAAAAAAGAAAAAATATCTTTAGATATTTTTAGTGACATCTATTGGTGAAATATGTAAGTAGTTAGTTCATCAAAAAATTAAAAAATGTCCTTTGAAGCTCAATTTAGTCCATAGTGCTCAACATTTAAGTACTTTGGAATTTATGTCAATTTCATCCCTGTGGTTGCGTCGCAATTTGTATGTATCCGGTCCACTTTTTCTATCTTCCGTAAGAGGCGCTTTCCTTACTTTTACAATCGTCTCTATCGTTTCCTCCAAAAAATTTTGACAGTAAATTCATCGAAGCCTTAGAGCAATAAACTAAGAATTATCGCTGTGGATCAAATAAATAAGAATTATCGTTTATGGAAACAACCTCAAATCAATATAGAAACGTTTCTAAAGTTAAATCTACCGTAAAAATTTAATTCTTTGGCCTAAAACACAGAAAACAAGAGATCTAGTTGAGCTGTTCCTACGCCTTCGGCAATAAATTTACATCATTTGACGTTTGAGGAAAAAGGTCATGTGTTATCATCGCTCCTATGAAAAGTAGAAAAAATCAAATAACTTGGGAAATCGCTATCAAATTTTGAAAACAATATGAATCTTAGCTAGTAATTGAACGAATCCCAATAAGCAACCCAATTAAATATTAAACGAAATAAAAAAATAAATTCTCGGTTGAAAAGTTGTAACGACACTCGGAAGCGTGAATTGGTCCAGCTACAGTAAACTGTATACTTTTCCGTATAACCCTGAGTCGTTAGTAGAGAATTGTCAGGATTCTGCAACTAAGAGGCTTCGATGGCGGTTAATTTGCTAGCTAGCTATGGCTCAGCGGATGGGTGTGGGGGATTTCGAAGCATTAGTCACTCGAGGCTTTACCGCCAAATAAAAAAAATTAAAAAATAATTATTGAAAAAAAAAACATGGATATTTATTATACCGACCCAAACAGTGATACCTACCCTGATTGCATTTACCCACTTCTGCCGCTACATTCTCCCATGCTCCGGAATTTATCTCATTCTAAAAAATATTTAATTCACTTATCGACAACGAAAAAAAATACGAAATGAACCCACCGCACATATTACGAGAACACAAAAGAAATATATAATGAAAAAAAATCAGAATTACAGTATACCGAACTTAACAAAAGTTTTATTCATTCATGGAATACTAACATTATTTGAGACATGAATAATTTACAATGGGATTAGTTCTGGTTAGTACCTAATGCTATATAAAAAAAATTATTGATAGTAGCAAGCTATTTCAACTGCGATATTATCTTAAGATAATAAATGGAAACCCGAATGGAAAATGGAAAATTCAAAAACAAATCCAAAAAAAATGAAAATTACTTGAAATAGTTTGCTATAATGAGGAAGATAATATAACTTATGAATATAATGAAATTTAATATAATATAATATGTCAAAGAAAAATATGGAAATGAAATAAAAAGAAATAATGATAATAATAAGATATATAAAAAAAAAACACTTAACTAATCGTTGGGCGCCGATGAAAATACGTTTGATGTCATCAAAGAAAATCGCAAAATGTCGTTGTTGTGGTAATCGAAGTTTAAATGTGAAATTTTCATTTAACGTTAACCTGATTACTCATTCTCACTCTTGATGCAATCTGTAGGTACGCTTGTTTATTTGTTACAAGAATTTTGAATCACGAATTACTGTAACATTTACGGGTTAGTACCGTAATCACTACCACTTTATTATCCACAGTTTTTAATATCATACGATATTGAACCACATGTCTAGTCACAATTTAATATTAACTTAGGATTAGTTTTGTTTTCCACTTAAGTTTTTTAATTACATGAAACACTTAAACTTTACGAACTTTAATTTAGGGCTCAGAAAAACCAGTTGAATAAGCAAATTAACTGTTCGCAATATAATGTTTATATAGTTTTATCAACACTATTTAAGTCATATATTTTACTTAGTTTATAACTTCGATTTCATATTAAAATCGATATACATATGTAATTCAAATTAACTTATATTTAACTTAACACAAAATAATAACATGAATTATAATTAATATGATACATTTAATTATTATATCTGTATATGGAATGAACAGAATTTTTGTACATATTAGTTTGTTTTCCATAATCTTATAAGGGACGTTTAGTAGCTAAGTTTTAATGTAGTAATATTTATTTAATTTATATAGAAATATGTTATTTTATTTATTTAATTAATTGGTTCATTTATATTCATCGCTACCGTCCACTTTGAAAGCAATCACTCGACTCCCTTATCATTCTCAAAACAAACCAAAAAATCACAATACAGACAGATTAATTGATTTTCTCTGTACTCCCCTTCTTTATCAATTACATAGCTCTCATTAAAAAAAAACATCAGAACAATCCAACATAGAGAATCGCGAGACAAACTGGACCATTCACAATCGAAAAATAAAATCATCACTCGTCAGAGACAATCAACCCGCACAATTTGTAGCGATGCATCGTTACAAAGTAGGAAACAATTTTATGTACATATATACATACAATATTTTTGACTTTTTCTCATTTTCTTCGTTCAACGATTACTGGTGCCATCTCTACCCAAGAACCAGGTACTAGCATTTTAACGCATCCCAACAAGCAGATGCTTACTTCAAGCTTTACTATGAGAATTATGACCAATTTCCCTTATAGATCATGTTTAGCACTTGTACTAAACATCAATTTCGCCTTCATTTACGCTAGGTGCGCTAGTGTAAATTATCTCATTTGTTATGGAAAAGATAATTCACACTAGTGACAATTGCCGTACTAAAATGAACAAATATCACGATCTATAGATGGTGAAATTAGTTCATGAACTTTTCACTAGTTTCGCTAGTCAGTGTACAAATTTGTTTGTTTACGTTTTTTTTATATAGAGTTTTGCTAAAAACAGCTATAATAAAACTGAAATAAATTGAATAAAAAATACCTCGACATGAAGTTTAAAGTAATAATAATAATTAACAATAGATTAATATATGTATTTTGAAAAGATAATAATCCATAACCCTTTAATGTCCAGGAAAACGACAAATTAAAACTGCTAATTTTGATATATTTATAGCTGATTTATCAACAAAACTTATTATTAAATTTATATTTTTCAATGGAATTAACCAGCTTTCTCTTTATGTTCTATTTTTAAATACAAAGTATTGCTCAAATCTCATATTTTTTGGTTAATAAATTTCTAAAACAACGGACATAACCTCAGAAAATACCAAAAATGACCGCATTTTTATTTGTAATTTTCTTGGATATTAAAGGGTCAACGGATTATTAAATTTAAATAAAATATGTTAAATAGTATTTTAAAGTTTTATTACAGCCATCAGCGTTTATTCAAGATAATTTTAATTAACAATTTTGCGATTTAATTGGACATGTTTTTACCGAAAATCCATATAAAAAAAATGTAAACAAACAATTTTGTACACGGACTAGCGCCTCTTGCGAAAATGTATGCGAAGCTGATGTACTAAAACACGATCTATAGATCATGTTTAGCACTTGTACTAAGCATCAGCTTCGCCATCATTTACGCTAGGTGCGCTAGTGTAAATTACCTCATTTGTTATGGAAAAGATAATTCACACTAGCGACAATTGCGGTACTAAAATGAACAAATATCACGATCTATAGATCATGTTTAGCACTTGTACTATACATCAACTTCGCCATCATTTACGCTAGGTGCGCTAGTGTAAATTACTTCATTTGTTATGGAAAAGATAATTCAGACTAGCGACAATTGCGGTACTAAAATGAACAAATATCACGATCTATAGGTTATTAATTATAATTTATTTAGAAAAAATAAGGTAAATACATAAAAATCTAGACCCTTCTCCAATCGTCAATAACACTTCTATAATTTGGCAACTTTAGTATTCGAAGGGATTTAATGCAGGAAATTTTGGACAAGATTTCTACCTTAAATTGTTTTTTATGTTCAGTTTTATAAATTGAGCAAAATATTGAAAAACAATCATACCACGAACTACATAATTCGTGTGTGTGTGTGTGTGTGTGTGTGTGAAACAAATTAATTTAATGGAAACCAATAATTAATTGGTTAATGCATTATTATGAGAAATTATTTTATTTCCTGATTGTACAGCGTAATATACGCAGTCAGCAGTAAAATGGATTCGAGATTAGTCAATTGTACATGTGTAATCGCCCAATTGTATGGCATTTTTAAATTCAATTTAATTTTTAAACAAAATGTCGTCATTTTGAAAGAAATACGATTTTATCGAATCTATTCAACATTGATATTTTTAGCATCGAATTATTTTCTGATAATATTTGCATCGTTCCTGAAAGAAATTGATCGAGGATTTGTCGTTTTATTTTCGATTTTATTAATTTGTATTTCTCTGGTGCTGTCAACGTACTGCACATTATATGATGCTATATTCAAAGTACAAATGGAATGGAATATTTTTTACCAGTTTTGCAAATTAATAAACACTGATGTAAATGAAAATATAAAATTTGCCAAATTCGTTACAATTTTAACATTTTTAAATATTTATGGAACAGCGATAATTTTAGTGTTCGGATTCGTTGCCGACTATTATGGCGCATATCCTGCGCTCAGTTTAATCATCATTGCGCCAACATTTTTGCAATTCTACTTTGAAATAATTATCGTGTTTGCGGTTATATTAATTTTAACAAGGATAATGTTGTTAATTAGTGGGATTAATAAAAATTTGAAATTTCAAATAAATTTAATTAATACAACGTGTCGTAATAATGGTGATGTTAAGTTAAGTGATGAACTGGATACGAACAGTAAACTGTTAATGAAAATAAATAAAATCGTAATTAATATTAATCGATTTTATGCGAGACGATTAATCATTTTTTTGACAATTAATATGTCAAATTTTACATGCGAATTATTTTATTTGTATTTTACGCGAGTTATGAGACCTGCAGAAAATTATGCGTCTGTGTCTGATTTGGTCGGGATGCAATCATTCTCACGATTATTTTATTCTGTCTATCATTTACTCAATTTTTCAATTTTTGTCATCATTTGTCACATATTTGGTGAGCAAATTGAGAAGATCCGATTTTTGGTGAACGAGTTAAGACAATCAACAATAAATTTAGATGCACGATTAGTTGAAAGTGTGAGTATAAAATAATGAATTTCTATAATTGTAAAATATTTATTTGAGTGATGTCTCAGGTGAGTATCAAAATTTATTAAATTATCTGTTTTTAATAATTAATTGAATGGACAGTTGTAAATCGAACTTTTATAAATAAATTAGGGTAATTGGAATTATAATTACTTACTATAGTTGGTAGTCGATAATTTATTAATTTAGTCATTCAAAAGTTAAATTTTCAGAATGGATTCGATACTAATCCAATGTGCCTGTGTCATCGCCCAAATGTATGGCATCTTAAAATATAACGTTCGTGTTAAAAAAAATGTCGTCTTCTTGCAAGAAATACGTTTTTATCGAATCTACACAATATTAGTGTTTTTCGCGTTGAATTATTTATTGATACAATATTTAAAGTATCTCTTACAAATTCGTCGGGGATCTACCATTCAATTTTCGACCTTACTAATTTTTTCATCGCTGGTACTATCAACTTATACCACCTATTACGACACCATAATTAAAGTGGATGATGAAATGAACATTTTCAATCAATTTCGACAATTAGTAAACGGTTTTAATAAAATAAATCGAGAAACGCGATTTTATAAAACCGTTTCAACCTTAACATTTTTAAATTTGTACGGAACGGCAATCATTTTGGTGTTTGGAAACGTAGCCGGCTACATAGCCGATTATCCTAATTTTACTTTGTTCACAGCAACTCTATCTTTCGTACAATTCTACTTTCAAATAATCGTTATGTTTGTTTTGATTTTAGTTTTAACCAGATTAATATTATTAATTAACGTGATTAATAATGAGTTAAAATGTAAAATTAATTTAATTAATAAATCGTGTTGTAATGATGAGATTACGGTTACGTTTTGTGATGACGTGGATCTTGCAGCCAATGTATTAACGGACATTAATAGAATCGTAAAAAATATTAATCGATTTTATTCAAAACGATTAATAATATTTTTGACGTTTAACATGTTAAATTTTTCATGTGAATTGTTTTATTTATTCTTTACACGGGTTATGAGTGCTCCTGAATATTTATCACTTTCTTCTTTGATTGGGATGAAAACATTTTCAGGATTTTTTTATTCCTTTTACCATGCTCTCAATTTTTCTATATTTGTTTTGATTTGTCATATGCTTTGTCAACAATCGGACAACACGAAATTTTTGGTGGGAGAATTGTGACAGTCCTCGATTAATTTAAATGCACCTCGATTGGTCGATAGCGTGAGTGAGATGGTAAATTTTGAAAATCGTTTAATAAAATATTTTTTTCTCTTTTTGTGTTTTCAGGTGAGTATGAAAATTTATTATTCCGATTTGGTAAGTTTAAAGAAACACTGAATTTTAGGGGGTTGGGCCGCCTCAACGATGCTCTTCCAAATAATTCGATCCGTGTCGCAAGAGAACGCTAGACACGGTGACCAAGTGAGTTTAGGTCCCTCTCAACGTCGTCCATCCATCGAGTAGGTGATCTCCCACGAGATCCTACTTTCGTTGGTGCCGACTCCAAGACCTGTTTAGTGGTTCGATTTTGTGAACGAAGTACGTTCCAAAGCCATGTTAGCCTTGACGATTTTATGAATCCGATGGTGTCGATGTGGCTCCCTCTTTAATGGGACCGAGAATCGGCAATGACATCACCGATTATAGTCGCTTCGGACTAACTCTCGGTCATAGCAAGAACATGGATAATTGGCGTCGGTTTCTTGATAAGTAATCGATGTCGCCAATTCTTGCCTGACTTCATGCCTGTCAGTAATCGGATTTGTCTCAGGTTTCATGGATGTCTCTTGAACATCTCATTTGTGAACATTCATGCCCCCACCGGGGAGAAGCCTGATCAAAACAAAGACGCTTTCTTCGACCAGCTCAAAATCGTCCTGAGCAAAATTCCGCAACATGACATTAAAATTGTTTTGGGCGACTTCAGTGCTCAAATTGGCAGTGCTGGCAGTACATATTGAAGCAGCATTGGCCCAAACTCCCTGCACCATACATCAAACAACAATGGGATGCGCACCATCGAGCTAGCTTTACTGTATAACTTGGTGGTTGCCAGCACATGCTTCCCACATAAGCGTATTCATAAAGCTACATGGAAATCAAACGACGGGACAACGGTCAGTCAAATCGACCACATCTTCTTGTCCAAGAGGCATTTTTCTAGCCTTAAAAACATCAAAACTAAACGTGGAGCTAACATTGATTCAGACCATTTCCTGGTAGTTGCTGAAAAACAATTTCGTCTATCAACCACATGCAATCATCGCTTCAAACGCATCACTCGTTGGAACACTGCGGCATTGAACAACCAAGTTACCAGGACCACGTACGGGATGACTGTATCAGAAATCTTGGATAATAAACTACTTCCTGACTCCGTTCAAGAACAGTGGGACATTATCAAAACGGCGGTAACCAATGGTCCACCATAGGCCAAAATCCATCAAGGCCTAAAAATCTCTGGTTTGATGATGATTGTATTGCTGCTATTCGGGAAAAAGATCGCGCAACCCAACGAAATCTATCGCAAAGAACAAGACAATCCCATAACGCCTACAAGACCGCGAGGAGAATTGCTAATCGGCTATGTAGACGAAAGAAACGGGAATGGCATGAACGACAGGCACGCAACATCTAAAATTGTAGCGTGAGAGATAGATATCGTTGCATAAGAGAATTAGCTACGGACTTTCGTCCAAGTAGCAGCGCTATACGCAACAATTCCGGTGAGTTGGAAATGGACACTAAAACCGTCCTCGAAGTGTGCGAAATTATATCTTGGGTGATTATCAATGTTGTTTTCGACCAAATAGATCAACGACCGATCAAACTTTCACGCTGAGAATTGTGCTGGAGAAATGCTATGAAAAGGACATCCCTGTACACAGTCTATTTATAGACTTTCAACAGGCGTACGACAGCATTAAGAGGAATTCGTTATGGAACGTATTGTCCTACCTGGGCATACCGTCAAAATTGGTTTCAATGTGCCAGCTTCTAATGGATGGCTCAATATGTAAGGTGCTAATAGAAGATAAAATTTCGGATGCCTTTGAGATAACATCCGGAGTGCGGCAAGGAGACCCAATAGCTCGAACTCTATTCAATCTATCATTGGAGTATGCCATTCGTCAGCTCAATATGGCGCAGCGTAGCTGCCTGTATTATAAATCAACCCAGCTATTAGCATACGCTGACGATATTTGCATTCTGGGTCATAACATCACCTCTCTGAAAGAGGTCCTCCTCCCATTGGAATTAACAGCAAAACAAATAGGCCTTCAGATCAATGAAACGAAGACCAAATACATGGACTTAATTTCAGGAGATACTCAATATGAAAAGGTGAATGAGTTTAAATACCTAGGATCACTGATCACTGAGCAAAACTCCTAGGCTACCGAGCATTTTACGCCAATATCAAAATTTTCAAGTCTCCTCATATATCGCGCAAAATAAAATAGGAAAACTACCGTTCTGCTTACTGAATGGGGAAGGCTGCGGATTTTTGTTGGATAAATTAAATAATATTAAAATAAACAAACATGATGTATTATCCCTTTACCAATTTATTTATATCCAATTGTTACGACCAATTTATAATTAATAAAACATCACCGGAAAAAACACGTCTAACCACCACACCCAAAAAATATACCAAGAGAGGCAAGAGGGGGACTGTAATCTACCGGGCGCGCGGAAAGTAGGGAAATCCCCTAACTATATAAAAGTTAAATGTCGGGGTTTCCCAAGATGAAAACCTTTTTGCTTCTTGCATGTAATACTATTCATTTAAGTAATATTAATTTTTTTGTGATTCTTATTTTATAAGCAACTTTTTTGGGATTTATATGCAACTTTTGTGCCACAAAATATCGCCTGAATGAATGCAATTTGTACAAATCATACATATTTTTTGTTATTTGGGAAGAATTTCACTTCGGTGTACCATTTACAAAGAAAAGGCGATACGTGAAGAATTATGCAATAAGCTCAACTAATTTGCTTTCTCAAATTTTTCGAGGTAACGTCATTAAATGTTTACCAGGAGCCCGCGTTTACTTGCCGAGCAGGCAGGCTCAAAAGCGCAAAATTAGTAGAACAAGGTCTACTGCAATAAGACAACCTAATGGAAGTATTCTGGAAAATTTAAAATATTTAGAAGGAGAACTATTTGTACTTTCGGAAAAGATGTTCGATAATCAACCCTTAAACTCCTGGAAGAAGCAGAATTTTGCCTTATGGATGGGACGTTCGAGTTGGTTCCAGTTTTTATGCGCCAACTATTTACCATTTATGGCCAAATTCAACATGGGATTGTGCCATTATTGTTCTGTGTGATGACTTCCAAAATTGAAGCCGTATATTTCGAGACTTTTAATGAAATTTGTAAATTAGCAAGCGAATGGAAGGTACATTTGAAGCCAAAAGGTATAATATCGGACTTCGAAAAGGCAAGCGTATTGACTTTAAAAATGTTCTTCCCATAGGCTCAATTTAAAGGATGTGGGTTCCATTTTGGACAGATAGTTCAGGCGCAACTTTTTGATATCAAATATGGGGAAGCCGAAAATTTCATTACAAATTCGAATACTAAAAAGTTTAGCTTTTGTACCAGCAAATGAGGTTATGGTTATTCTAGTGAATTAAAAAGATCGATGGATTTGGATGCTCCGAAAATAGGGATATGGTTCGAAAAAAACTATTTACCCGGGATAAAAACCAAGAGTAGATCAGAACAAAAACCCTCTTGTTCTTCAAACGTTTAGACAATTTCGGATGATATTAATAATCATTCCGCGTACCCAGAACTCCGTGGAAAGTTGGCATCGGCGTTTCCGCTTTAAAATCGATTTCTGAAGCCGTTTGTTTCATCTAAAGAAAGTATTTTTAATTACAGATTAAGTCGAGCTCGTCGATGCATAGAGAAATATTTTGGAATTTTATCACAAAAATGGCTTTGTTTGAGTAGAACATTAATTCAAAAGCCAGAACGTGTATCAAAAATAGTTTTAGCTTGTTACGTTCTTCACAATATCCTTATCAATATTGTCATATTGTCCATCTGGATATTCTGCTCATTTTAATAACAATGGTGAGCTAATTGAAGGCGAATGGAGAAAACATTTTAATCAAATGACACGTTTACAAGGCAGTGGACGTACATCTGATAAAGCAAAACAAATTTACAATATTCTAAAAAATTATATTAATTCGATAGCTGGTTTTAATTGCGTTGTACGTTTCCAAAACGAACGAGAAATTTAAATCAGTGATAGTCGGCTCATCTAATTGTTCAAACAATTTTTCTAGCTGCAACCAAATGTGAAAGTGTTACAATTTTTCAGCTTCCGATTTTTCTTTTAAAAATTTGAAATCGATGTTCCGACAAGATGAGCCGCTTTCATCCCCATATCATCGTGCTGTTTGTTTTCTTTTGTGGGTCATATGTAGTTATAGTTACTGGTTGTTGGTGTTTCGCATCTTTCATTATCAGAGATTGTTGTTGCTGGTCGAGAACTAGAGCTATCATCACCACCTAATGAAATCGTCTGACGCAAACTAAACGAAGAATTTTCGTCTAGAAGCGATAGTTCGTCACACAATTGATCTCCTTCGTCATCCACAATAATATCGTAGATCTCCACTTGTCGATGGTGCTTTTTTCTCTTTGCTTTTAATGTAGCGATGCGTATCCTAATCTTTTTCCACAGATTTTTTGCTTCAGCCGCTAAAATTACAATAAATTCCGTATAAACATTTCCCCAAGTTTTCCTTACAAAATATCAATTTGTTTAAACAAAAAAAAAATACTTACGAGTCATATTTTGTTATTTTCCTATTTTAGCCCAAGCTGCAATGCGTGTATGTTGATTTCTGAAGGATTTGTCTTTTTTATCCCACAAACAAGTAAAATGTTTAATTTGTTTTGCCATTTCAATTTTTTCTTTATGATGCGAGATGGTTTTGGATACTTTTTCTTTGTGTGCCTTCATTTTGCGCCGTTTTGGTGACGCCGAGTAATCTACATCAAGATAAGAATTAAAAGTATCATCATCGATGTGATCATGTAAGTACTGTACTCGACATATTCTCCAGCATATTCAGGGTTTATTCCATTTTTCTCATTTATTAAAAAATAAAAATTTATAAAACGAGTTCAGTTAATTAGATAAAAAAAATTCGGTGTAGGCTGTGCCTTCTACACGGCCGTAGGTGTTTTCTGTGAGAACGTTTATAAGAGGTGCGAGAAATTGCACGATGTATGGGTTTGTTAAAATAAATTTCTTTATTATTAGCATCATGAAATGAGAGTACAGTGATTGTTTGCAAACGATTAAGTACTGGGTGATGGTATGAGAAGTACGATATCAAGCGCAGGATCTCAGCGGAGATGTGCCTGATGAATGTGAGTTCCAGACAAGTGCCTGCCAAGGTCGCCGAGGCTAGTGTGGTGGACACGCAGTCTAAGTCAAATATATATCAGTGTCCACACTGACATATGACCTATCAGATCAGGCATTCCCCCTTTATAATGCTCTCTAGAATTGTAAATCGCCACTTTGTAGATCTAAATTTTAATTAAAATTTATCTGAAAATTAATTATTTTAATTAACAATAAGTTATCTGCCACAGTTTCTTTACGCACAAATTGACACCAGGATTACTCCGGTCAGATAGTGATTCTCATGGTTGGTTGTAAATCGCTGTTTTGTACTTTGTAAGCTTAATTAAAATTAATGTGGAGATTAATTATTTTAATTTAAAATAAGTTATCTACCACAGTATTATTAAGCACAAATTAATGACCGAATTGCTCCGATCTGATGAGGCATTCTCTTGCTATAGTGCCCTCAATCTCTATAAATCCCTATTTTGTAGTTTGAATTTTTAATTAAAATTGATATGTAGATTAATTAGTTTAATTTAAAATTAATTAGCTACCACTGGTTTTTACGCTACACTGGTTCAAGCATTTAAATCGGTCGAAATCAGAGGTTCGTGGCGCGGGTTGCTGTGCCACCCGACGACGTTATTGCAATAATATTATGCGTGACACATAAAGCCGAAGGACCAATCAAAGCAATCATATCTTTAAATTAAAGGTAATGCTTATAGTTGATGAGTAATTGCCCCCGACCAAGGGCTAAATTTCGGGTCAGTTTTCTGAACATGCGGTGTAAAACGTTATCACGTCAAAACGAAAATTAAAATCACAACATTGTTTGCGCCTACTGTTTTTGCTCCACAATTGTTTGTACCTACGCGAAACAACGGCCAATTAAAGAACTGGCCAAAATGAACAACTGCCATAAGAATTCGATACTCTACCAAATAGAAATATCAAAGTGCCAACATAGTTTGAAAAATGTTAAAGGAAGGGGTAGAAAACGAGCCACAACCACAACTACTAAAGAGGATAATAGAATAGTTACAATATTAAAGCGAAATCCTCAGGAAAGCCGCAAGTCTGTTCAAAGTAACATAAATAATGTCCGAAAATTCAAAATCAGCCTAACGACTGTTCGAAGACGGTTTCATGAAGCTAGTGTGAAATCGTACGTTATCAAAAAGAAGCCTTTTATAAGCGCCCGTAATAAAGAAAAGGACTGAAGTTTGCACGTAGTTATTTAACTAAGCCCGTGGAGTTCTGGCGGAACGTACTATGGACCGATGAGTCCTGCTTTAGTTTAGACGGAACCTACTGTAAAAAATATTACTATTCTACTGCAAAAGAAAAGGATGCACGTAGCGTTATCATGCCAACTCGCCATAGTGGAGGAGGAAAAGTGATGGTATGGGGCTGTTTTTCATATAACGGTGTCGGTGATCTTATTTACACGTACTCAATAATAATGCTCTTGTTTCCGGGTGTAAAGGGACTGGGCCCCACTTTATTTTGCAGCAAGATAATGCACCAATTCATAAGAGCAGAATGATCATGAAATTTTTACGAGATTTGGATCAAGAAACCATAGATTGGCCGCCTCAAAGCCCAGATTTAAATCCGTTGGAGAATCTATGGCATTACATAAAGCAAAAAATGACAATTGCTATTGGGAGACAACCCAGTGAAACTTTTGCCGAAATAAAAACTATTTGGGATCAAATTCCAAAAGAAATCCTCATAAATCTAATGAATTCAATTCCGAGCCGCCTTCAAGAAGGTATTTCCAATAAAGGAGGGAATACTTCATACTGAGTAGAACGATTTTTAGATTAAAATGAGATCCCTCTTATTTTTCGTTCAATTTTTGGCAGGTACAAACAATTGTGGAGCAAAAACAGTAGGCACAAACAATTTTGGCATTTTAATTTTCCTTTTTATCTAATTAACTGAACTCGTTTTATAAGTTTTTATTTTTTTATATAAATTATCATTAAATAACAAGAAAATTGGCAAATAAAGTTTTTGGATTAAATAGTACTCTTCAACAAAATTTTTAGTTTTTAATTAGATCAATATGAAATTTATGTGAGGTATACAAACAATTGTGGCGAGGACTGTACTTAAATCAAAAAAAAAAATTATTTAAATCTTATTCAATAATTCCGGCAACTAGACGTTTTATCATTTACAATTTATTTTTAATGACCATTTTTCAAACTGAATCTAACTTGGCTGTTTCCTCGGAGAACAATAAAATCGAAAATAATTCAAATTAAATTATTCTCAAGAAAATACGCGTTTGTTAACTCTAATATAAGAACAATGGAATGGTCGATATTTTAATGAAGTTATTTCTAATTCACTGATTTACTTACTATTAAAGAAATGTATTATTCAGTTAATTATTATTTTTAACATTAACACTATTAAATTATTTTATTAATCGCCATCGTACATCGTTTTAAATTAATTAATTAATAAGCATGCACAACATTCACCCTTAACAAAAAACAAAAACAAATGGTTGTAATTTGTGGTTTTGACGTTTCCATGCAACTCTTAATTTGTCTAGTACCAGACAGATGGCTACGATTGTGTTGAATGGTGAATTTGGGTTTTTGAGTAGCAAGTTTGTGTTGAATAAAAATTCAATGATGGTTGATGTCATGACTATGATGATTATTTTAAAAAGTATGATTGAGAGATGGAGTTAGTTGATTGTTGAATTAATTTGTAAATGCAAAATATGAATTGTAATTAAATATGCCGATTTACAAACTGTAATTATACATACTATGTGTTTATAATGCGCGCATAATGTTAGGTATTTGCAAGTAACTCTTCGCTTCATGGCTGTACAAATTTCTACCAGTACTATTGCGATTTGGGCCATATTCCACGATTATTTTCTTGAATGCCATGGCCATTAGCCATTTTTCGGACTAATTCAAATCACGGATGAGTTCAGTTTCATCCTGTCTTTCCACAAAAAAAAAAACACTTGACACATTCGCATAATTATCGCAAAGGAAACCAAGTGTATGTGTGTGTGTGGTTTTCATCTGAGACTATAATGAAGAGAGAAAAAGTCGAAATTACGAATGACGACAGAATAAATCTCTGCTATAAAACAATTCAGTCTCTATTATGGCTCTAGATTGAGTTTCGGTGGAATGGAGATTGTTCCTCTACGTCTAACGTTTGCATACCCTAGAACTTATGCTAGAAGCAAGAAAATTATTTGAACTTTGAAATTTTAACGGGTATTCTACTAGTTAAACCGGGTGGTAATAGTTAAAAGAGAAAATAAGAATAGATTAGCTTGGAGCCTATAGATCTCAATAAAAATATTGTTAGACGTTACTATACCCACTTACCACTAGGACTAACACCAAATTGAGATAAATGGAACTTCAGTAACAACCAATTTTTGGCCCATATATAAAATTCAAAAAACACAAAGGTCACGATTGGTAAGGCCACGCATTTCGCAAAGTTTATTAAAAACGTATCAAGACGGAAGGCTCAAATCGAAAAACATGATGCGGTAGTTCTATATGCATGTCAAAAGTTTCACGACTATATTTATGGAAACCATTTGGAAGACCATAAACCATCGGAGATTATATTTAAAACATCCATCCAATTGAAAATTTCAGAACACATTGTAGTCGGAGCTGACCTTTTGGTTGGGTCAGCCATCTGTATCGCAGCGAAATGGTTGTCGGTGATGAAGGTGGATACATGTGGATGTGTCGGCACTCTGCTTTGAAGGCGATGTGGTTATGTCAACCATCTCCCTTGTAGGTGTATCGGCAGTTTACCTTGTCCACGATTTGGTTGTATTGGCATCCTGTGGGCGTTATATGCGGTATGTTTTTTGGTATACCAAAAAACAACATTTGTTATGCCATGAACACTATTGCTGAAATCTAAGAATACAAATATATGAAGAAGTTGCCTTATAATAAAAAGCCGTAATTTGGTTTTAAGAAGCAAATACCAATTTATTATAAAATTTTATTCAAGTCGTAATAAGCCACGGTTCGAAGAAAAGTACGTTTTTTATATACGAAAAAAAATGCAACCGCATTACAACTGGCCAGCAGGTCTGTTAAGAAAATTGCATTTATCTTGTCTGTTTAAAACCATGACAGAATTTTTATTAATTATTCCGCTAGAGGCGGCCTTGGACACTGTGTTATCAATTTAAGAGATCATATTGACCATTTCTGGACCAACAATTGTGAATCTGGTTCACTTGCTAGAATTTTCACTACATCAATAAATGGATTCCCTTCCCTTAGCTGAAAATGGAAATATTAAAAAGTCCTTTTGGTCAAGATTAGAGTGGCCTTGGAAATTTGTTTTATCGGTATTGTAAAGGGTCCTTGCTACCTCAGGTAATGTATTGCCGTTAGGTAGCTGAAAGTGAAATTGTTGTGAAAATTCAGCGTTGGCCAAGAGGAAGCAAATGGCACCTCTTGTACTAGATCAACATAAGAAATTCCCAGATGAATTTTTAAAATTTTTTATTCGCTTTTAACGATAAGAAAGCATTACATTTATTGATCTAGTGAAAATTTTAAGAAGCCAACCAGATTAAGAATCAGAAATTCTGACAAGTAACCTGGATTCAGAATTGGCCTAGAGGTAGCCAATAAATGTTTTTTGCGAAACACAGCGTCTTTAACTGAGTAAACGGAATAATTTTTTAATTGAAGTTTCAGCAATTGCCCCATAATTAACCAAATCTTTCACCTTTATTTCTACAAGCTCATGTTTTTCAGTACTCGGAGCAGGCCTAATGGTGAGAAGAATTCGTTTCTTTTAATATTCTTCTGTATCTCACTGTGAGCACAGTCTATTTCTTGCACAGCAGAATGGCCACTAATTGAAAAACGGATCGTTACCTTCATTAAATCCGAATTATTCGACAATAAATACTTAATAGCTGTTGACATCATGATTTCAATAAAATTGTTGCTTTTAAAAATTCTCGTTAGAATTTTTTATATAGCAGAAGCAACGACATTATCGCTTCCCCTAGCATATGACTCATTCATTACACAGTCTTATATGTTGACAGATATGCGGTTAAATTATCCACGTTTAGTTTTGCATGGTATAAAACTTCGTCAATATCTGCATTTGGACAATTATTGGGGGTACAAATACGTTTTGAGGTTTT
The DNA here is from genome assembly GCA_963556165.1 of Tipula helvola. NCBI lineage: Eukaryota > Metazoa > Arthropoda > Insecta > Diptera > Tipulidae > Tipula > Tipula helvola. The sequence goes on from OY744481.1 coordinate 368,303,025, forward strand.
TTTTAAATAACTTCAAAGCTTTACTTAGAGAAATTGGTACAAAGTATTTTATTCAAACTCATCGTTAGCTACGACTTTTTTCCATCTTTTAGGCAACATAAGGATTCCGCGTCGAAAAATTTCTCATCTTTTGAGGCGATCCAACAATCGATCCAAATTTTGGCTTCATCGTAAGTAGTAAAGTGCTGCTCGGCCAGGCCATGAGTCATCGACCGGAACAAGTGGTAGTCGGAAGGAGCAATGGCTGGTGAATACGGCGGGTGGGGTAGGAAATCCCATTGAAACACCTCCAAGGTTTCCTTGACGACTTTTGTAACATGTGGCCGAGCATTGTCGTGCTGAAAGATCACTTGTTCATGTCTTTTGGCATATTGTCGGCGATTGAAAAAACAATAATTGCATCAATTGTTGTTAATAACAATCTCCAGTGATACTTTTGTTAGGCTGGAGTAGATATAGTAGATCACTTCGAACTGATCCCATCAGATGCACAGCATTAGCTTCTTTCCATGACTATTCGGCTTAGTCGATGAAGTTGATGCATGACGGAATTACCTCACGATTTTCTGTACCTTGGGTTGTTGTAGTGGATCCACTTTCCGTCCTCCGTCGCCATCACGATTCGATGCAAAAAAAACCTTCCAATTTTGTCTTTAGAGTAGTTGTTCGCACGAGCATGTACTTCACACATCACTAGATGTCCATCAGCTGCACTTTCTTCAAATTAAAATAAAAATGCACCGCTTCCTGCAAATTGTGCTTTGTTGGCATAAAGGTTGGCATGGCTAGAGTACAAAAAAATATGTTCTTTACACTTCAGCGAAATGACACATATTGATTTTTAGAATTACAAGATGGTCCGAAGCGATTTAATACTAGTTACGTCATCTTTTCTCAATCCCTCCCAATAACCACCAAATAAATGGAATTCTGAAGTTCACTGTATTGCGGTTTAGCCAAATCACAAAGTTTTTCCCGAGTTGTGGCGTGCATCATTAGTTAGATATAGAAGTGTTTTTTTAATTAAAAATAGGTCGATATAAAAATTACGGATTTTAAGCTTTTGTTATTTAGTTCGAAATTGAACAATTTCTGAGTTAAATGGAATTACGCAGTAGAACCGATCTGTGCTGTATCTGCAATTCGAGTTTACCAAAAACTGATAGATTCAGAGGAATGCCTTTGTCATGAATGATGCGATATTGATATCATGAGGTGATATTGATTGCTTGAGATTGTTATTTTGGAAAATTTTAATTTATGCTTGCAATAAAGTAAAATGGCCGGATTAACATAAAGTTCGTCATTCGTTACCGAGGGAAATTTTTTCGTTTAACAATGCAGTGTAATGTTTAAGCCAATTATAGTACGCTGGACACTTTTCGATATGATTTTTTCAAGAAGAACTACTCTCGAAAGCATCGGTTTACCTACAAAAAATCAAGATGATTGTAGATTTCGATATTTTCTATAAAAACTTTTTCTGTTAGAATTTCTAAGTGTTCGGAATCATTGTCCGTATTGCTTGATTTGTCAGCCATTTTTTCCTTGAGAATTTTGGGAAAATTTTGTGGAACTTCCAATGGGTATAAACATAATATCTAAATGATCTCACACATATAGCAAAAGTATATATTTTTGCAAACTGCAATAGAGTGAACTTCAGAATTCGATTTACCTCAAAAATCGCTCAATTTCAAACTCAATAACAGAAACTCCCCATCCGCAGCTTTTAGTATACTCTTATCTTCAAATCTAGCAAAAATTTAAAGTCAAGAATGGCTCATTTGAAAGATACTTTTTCGTTTATAAGCTCACAATTAGAATTTTATCAATCTAGGGTCACGATAGTATGAAATTCCCAATAAGTAGTAGGTATTTACAGTAAAATTTCATTCTAGGTACTACAAAATCAAAATATAATTCCAAAATATTAATTGTTTTTCACTACCCCATGCAAACCAATGGATGTGGGCATCAGATTACTTGTCAAAACGATACCTGAGCACCACCGTTATGTAAATTTTGAACATGAATAATCCTGTCTCATGTGCAATACCACACCTCATTTTTATTGATTCACAAAATTTTACACAATTATTGAGAATTTTTAAAGAGCGCATATTTACTTGGCGAAACTCACTTAATATACACATTATTTAAATTTATTTAAAAAACACTTGTTAAATATTTCGCAAAATTTGAAAAGGTTTAAAAATCACTCGATCGATTTCGGCTTGTTGTCCTGATGATGGCCTAATAAGCCGAAATCGATCGAGTGATTTTTTAAACCTCTTCAAATTTTGCGAAATATTTAACAAGTGTTATAAAAAAAAAAAAAATTAAAGAATGTGTGTATTAAATTAAATTAACTTTTTTTTTTTTTAAATTCCATTACCGAAGAAAGACAAAACACGTCTTTTTCCTCAGAGCGTTATTTTCAACTTTCAGAAATACTAGGATTTAAATTCAAACTCGACCATCAACCTTAAATCATGGTCTGTATTGGCGGGTTTAGAATCCACTGGAGCTTAGACATTAACTGTTGGTTGGTATATGAATCACAAAATTATCCATAAGAAGTTTTTTTTTTAAATTTTCGATTTAGCTCATTAGTGCGAAATCTCCTGGGAAGCCCATAGATTGGCAAGTGTCTAACGGAATTGAAGTTTGCAATTGTTTTGCCGTGTGCTAACTAATTGATCATAAATTATACTAACCATATTACTAACTATCGACTACAGTCAAGTCAGCTTTCAGTTTATGTTGATTATGCAATATTTATGCAGCTGAACTAATATTAAAAATAGTCTGAATTCGCCAGCCTCCTTCGATTACGTCTTTGTTATTCTTTGACGGAATGGAGCAGTAGTAATTATAATCAAAATGTGGTTTTACCTACGACCAGCATATAAACAATAAATCGATATTTTGGTACTAAAGGAATCAGGAATTCTATACATTATCGTTATAATTAAACAAATAATTTATTCGTCGCAATGATGACAAAGTTATCTCCTAAATAATTCCTAACGAATTTAAAATTACAGCAAATCATCGCTCATTTATTAAAAATTGATAGCCCTTAATGTAATTATCGTCTATAGAGCAGACAGAATAGAGAACCTTGTTTTAGTTACAATAATTCGATTAAAATGGATTACACCATTATAAAAATTGTTCTCGGCATCGCTCAATTGTACGGTTTTTTTAAATTTCAACTGATAATCAAAGATGGCTACCTCTCATACCATGAATTAAAATTTTATCGCATTTCAACCATTTTCACATTATTTTTCATCAACACATTTTTAGTGACATTTTTTTCAACAACTTTCCCCTTGTATGATACAGATGTCATCACCGTAACTTACATAACCATTGTGTCGTCACTGTTTATCGGTATAAATAATACGGTTTGTGATCTGCTGTTAAGGCACAATTATAATCGGGCATTATTTAAAGAAATATTGAAATTGCTAAACACCTACGGTCAACAATTTAAACTAGAACCAAATGATAAATTTGTACGTTTTGTAAAAATATTAATCTGCCTGTTAATTTTCGGCATCGGTGGGTGTTTATTTATCGGTTACATTACGGATTGCATCTATTTTCATAATTACTACAATAACATCATCTTGGGCTCATCTTTTTTCGTATATTATTTCGAAATTATTGCCGTCTTCAATATTATCTTGACGGTGGCAATATTTATGTATATATTTCATTCGGTGGCGCGTTTACTTCGACATAAAATTAGGGCAGTTAATCGAAAATACACAACACACGGGATCACTCAACTGTGCGACACAATCGATATGGTGGTAATGATTTTACGTAAAATACAAAAAATAATTCGCCTATTTAATCGTTTGGTGTCGAATCAAATAATATTTTTTCTTGCGGCGAAAATTTCGCATTCGTCATGCGAACTGTACTATGTGTATCATTCGACATATTTGGAGCCACTGCTTGGACTCTATTTACCACCAGCGATCTGTTATATGATTTATCATTTGCTACACCTGATGATATTCGTTGAGTTGTTCAGTTTTTACTATGCCGAGATTGAGAGCATCAAATATTTATTGGATGAGGTGATGGTGTCGGGAAATTTGGATTATCGGCTGGTAGAGAGTGTGAGTATGTTACTTTTTTTTTTGCCTACCATTAATAAAGGTAGCGAAGCGTATTATTTAAATTACCGTGTAATTATCACGTTAAGTATGCTATTAAGCGGGGAGGTTCTTATTATTCATAGTTTGTAATATGTTATGTCGGATGTACAATTCAGTTAATTATTTTGTGTGAAACATGAATAACCGCTATTTTAACGTAATCCTACTAGTTGCCAAACTGTATGGCCTAGTCCAATACAACTGGACTCTGCGACAAAATTCCATTCACATTTCATCTAAATTAAATCGTTGGTCCCTGGTTTGGATCCTAATCATAACCCTTGTCATCTACTACAATCGGTTTTTTTCGACTGGTGGCATGAAATACTCGTCAAAAGTTATCAAAATAACATTTCAAGGGTTTTCTATCGCAATGTTCTTATTTGCGAACATTTCCTATTATCGTCGGTTAATAAAATTTCGCACCAATTACAAAATAATGAGGAAATTTTTTCAACTCTATAATACGGTGGCACAAAAGTATAATATTCAAAATATTAAAATTGTTAATTGGGCAAATCGATTTTGGTTCATAAATTATTATGGAATTGGTACAATGTTCTTCATGTTGTCAGCATTTAACTTTGTGCGTTCATTCCGTAACTTGTGGACTCATTTAGAAAAGTTTCTTCAAAGCTATTTTGAACTTATGGTATTTTATGATTTTATATTTGCTCAACTATTAGCGATCATAATATTAAAGTGTGTAAACGATACGTTACGCCATAAAATTAAGACGGCGAATAAACGAGTGCACAGTACTCATCAAATGTGTGAACTTAGTGATTATATCGATGAAATAACCGGATATTTACAAAAAATATTGCGTGCCATGAGCATGCTTAATCAACATATTGCGGCCCAGATTCTCATATTTTTTACAACAAAACTCGTAAATGTTCTCAGTCATTTTTTCTATACGTCACATCGACTATGGAATCACAATTTTAGTGTATACGAGTTTATCACTTTTGGTATGACCGGAACGGTTCTGGTTGTTTCAAATTCTATTCAAGCGGTTACATTATATAAAGTGATAGGCGTGTATCGAAAACAAATTGATCAAATTAAATTTTCGATATATGAGTTGCGGATAATCAATGCGGACGAGCGGCTGAAGAAAAGTGTGAGTATTGTCGGAAGAATGAAATAATATTTTTGACTGACAAAGTGACAACCAGTTATTATGTGTCAGTTAGGGTTTACTAGGTACAATTAAAAGTACATAAAATAATAACAAGTTTATTACATGTTCTATTTGTAAGTTTCTTAATTACTAGAAATATTTTACGCTAACACGTTTCGAACGGAAAAGTTTAAGTATCTGGTCGTAACACTGACTCTTTAAGTATATCGTCATCGGCTTGCTAATCCTATTTCAACTTCATTTCCAGTGCAACGGTATCCAGAATGTTGAACTTAGGCTGATCCATTAAATTATACATAACAGATATTAACATAAAATACTAAATATCTTCTTTTTTGTTTAATATTTTAAACTAAAATTCTAAAATCAATAATTAAAAATTCTGAAACCCCATAAAATTTCATTCCCAAGTCTATAGCTGTTGACTCTAGGAATTACCTATCAAAATTAAAATAGATAATTGCTTATGGCTCTATCTTCTGCTTAAAATCCCCTGCAAAATAATTTAAATTTGGTCTGAAACTCATTAAATAATGACAGCTTTAAGTTGTCCATACTAAATTAAATTAAATAATTTCAGTATCCAAATTAGTATATTCTTATTAGTACTATATATAACAAACAATTAGCACAAAATTGGCTAACAAACTTTTTTTTAATTTTTAAAAGCACAATCTGCTAACAAAATTCCCGCTAGTAGAAGATATATAAATTTAATTTCAGAATCATTTTGATTTAGAAATCTGAAACTTTATAACCATTGCCCAACTAATAATGTTATGAACAAACTATTTGAATTGAAAAACCCTTCATCTTGGACGACTAAAAAAAAAATCTAAATTTTAAATCTCAAATTTCCAATTCAAAATGTCAAATTCTTAATTCTAAATTCCAAACTTCAAACTTAAAATTCCAAATTTCAAATTAAAAATTCAAAATTTTAAATCTTAAATCTTTAATTCCAAATTTTAAATTTTAATATTAAATTTCAAATTTTAAAATCAAAACCTCAAATTCCAAGTTCCAAACTTCAAATTATAATTTCTAAATTTCAAATTTCAAATTCTGAATTCCAAACTTCAAACACTAAATTCAAATTTCAAATTCCAAATTTCAAACGTCAAATTAAAAAATTTCAAACTCCAAAATCCTCAATTTCATGTTCCAAATTTCAAAATTTAAACTTCAAATTCCAAATTCCAAACTTCAAATTTCAAATTTAAATTCCAAATTGTGAATTCCAAATTTCAAATCCTATATTTTAAATTTAAGACCTCAAATTTTAAATTCTAAATTTCAAATTTTAAATTCCAAATTACCAACTTCAAATCCAAATTTCAAACTCTAAATTTCAAACTTCAAATTCCAAACTTTAAATTCCAAATTTTAAATTCCAAATTTCAAATTCTAAATTTTAAATTTTAACTTTAAATTCCAAATTCCAAATTTTGAATTTTAATTTTAAAATTCAAACATCCCAAATTTCAAAATTCAAACTTCAAATTTAAAACTTCAAATTCAAAATTCCAAATCCCAAATTCCAAAATCCAAAATTTCATATTACAAATTACAAATTTTAAACTTAAAATTCCAAACTACAAATTCCAAATTTAAATTTCAAATTGTAAATACCAAATTTCAAATTCCAAATTTTAAACTTCAAATCCCAAATTTCAAACTCTTAATCTCAAATTCCAAATTCCAAACTTTAAATTTCAAATTTTAAATTCCAAATTTCACATTTTAAATTTTAAACTTCAGATTCCAAATTCCAAATAGGTACCTACCAAATTATAAAACCCAAAATTTCATTTTCTAAATTTCAAATTTTAAACTTCAAATTTCAAATTCCAAATTTCAAACTTCAAATCCCAAATTTCAAACTCTAAATCTGAAATTCCAAATTACAAACTTTAAATTCCAAATTTCACATTCCAAATTTTAAATTTAAACTTCAAATTCCATTTTTCAACTTTCAAATTCCAAATTTCAAACTTAAAATTTTAAACTTCAAATTCCAAATTCCAAATACCAATTTCTAAAATCCAAAATTTCATATTCCAAATTTCAAATTTTAAACTTCAAATTCCAAAAGTTCAAATTTAAATTTCAAACTCCAAATCTCAAATTCCAAACTGCAAACTTTATATTCCAAATTTCACATTTTAAATTTTAAATTTAAACTTCAAATTTCAAATTCCAAACTTTGAATTTTAATTTTAAATTTCAAATTTCAAAATCCAAATATCAAATTCCAGATTTCAAATCTTAAACTTCAATTTCCAAATTCCACACTTCAAACTTCTTTTATAAACATTTTGAAACAAATGGGAATGATGCTCGCAAAAACTGGCAGACAGTTAATGATATAATTGGGGGGCATCCTGGTTATCCAGAAATGAAAGAAATTAATGGTCATTCAATCATTAAATGTTACTATTTCGGATTCTGTAGCTATATTGCAAATGAATTTAATGATTTCTTTGTGTTTATAGGGAACACCGATGGTCTGACTGTGATGGATGAGTTGGAAAGAAATCGAACAGTCACCGAGAATTATGAGGTTACGAGTAGTTGGTATTTTTCAACAGTTTCTCCAGGGGAACTGTATCACATCATTAACTCTCTAAAAAATAAATCGTCTCCGAGAATAGATGGAATTTCAAATACTGTTGTCAAAAAAATGGCTTGCTTCCTTGTGGACGTCTTGTCTTTTGTCTTTAACTTACTTAAGTTAAAGTGTAGAAACAGGAGATTTTCCTGGAACGTTGAAAAGAGCTGTGGTGGTCCCCATATTTAAGAAAAATGATAAAACTTGTGTAAATAACTATCGACCAATATCTCTTCTTTCCATCTTCTCTAAAATATTTGAAAAGGCAATGAAGAACAGGATTATTGATTTCTTGGATAAAAATGTTTCTCTTTCCGAAACAATTTGAATTTCGTAGCAATACAAATACTGCAACAAGCGATTTTAGAATTTCTGGAACATATTAGCGATACCATTGATCAGGGGCTTAAGGCTTCAGCATTGTTTATTGACTTAACCAAAGCTTTTGATAGAGTTGACCATACAATTCTCCGAGTAAAACTTTATCGTTGCGGCTTTCGTGGATCGATACGCAAGTGGCTTTGTCAATAATCTATCTCCGCGTCAATAATCTATTGAGCAAGGAACGATATATTAGGGCTGGATTTCCTCATAGTTCAGTGTTGGGGCCGTTACGCTTTCTGGTTTACATAAATGGAATTTTCAACCAGAATGTTTCTGGTACACTCACTGCGTATGCGGATGATCTTTCTTTTGTTTATTCTGGCATCAACAATCATGCTAACCTAACTGATATTGACCATGACTTGAGTATGTTAGCGATTTGGTTGAAAGCCCATAATTTTATTTTGAGCAACAAGACTAAAGTTATGCATTTCAGGGAAAGCAGAGATCCCAAATACCGATTATCTATCATGCATTTGACTGTAATAAAAGTCCAATTTGTACCTGGAATGGCCGCTTCACCATAAGTTCGGTTAATGAAATTAGATATTTGGGAGTTATGATCGATGATAACCTAAATTGGAAGGCGCACATTGAAAGCCTTAAGTCGAGAATTCTTTTGGTTTCTGGGACAATGTACGTTTTACGACTATACTGTCCGTTATAACTACTGAAATTGGTTTACTTTGCCCGAGTTGATTCTATCCTCCTGTATGGTTTAGCATATTGGGGTGGTGCTTGTAAAACTCTCTTACATCCTCTGTACGTGCGACAGAATCATATTTTGCGGCTAATGACTTTAAAATCAGTGCAAAACTGCAAACTCCATCTTGGCCTATATTTCAAGAGCTGGATATAATGCCTTTACAACGCATGTATGTTTTCAAAGTTTTATAGTTCTTTGTATCATCAGCGGGAATAACCTTGTCAATTATTCGGTCTATAATCTTCGTTTGAATTTTAAATGTATAAAGTATGTCTCCAATATTAATTTAGAGTTTCGTAAACGTTTCCTCAGTGTGGCTTCACCTATTATCTTTAACAACTTACCGGTGGAAATACGAGTGGCAGCAGCTTTTCCACTTGCTCTAGAGCTCCCAAAATATGGTTGAAACTAAACAAGATGCTCAATTAATTTTTTTTGTGCCATTATAGTTTCGTATTTTATTACTTTTCTTGTATAATGTTTATTAAAATAAAAGAAAAGAAACAAGTTTTGTAATTTATTATTTTGTTAACTTTGGCTTAAATTTTAGAGCTCAAATTTTAAATTCCAATCTTCAAATTACAAATCCCAAATTCCAAATTTCAAACTTTAAATTCCAATTGTTCTTCTTAATTTTAAATTTTAGACCACAACTTTTAAATTTCAAATTTTTAAATCCAAATTCCAAACTTCAAATCCCAAATTAGAAACTCCAAATTTCAAATCTCACTCCAAATCCCAAATTCCAAATTTCAAATTCCAAATTCCAATCTTCAAACTCCAAGTCCCAAGTTTCAAATTTCAATTCTTCTTCTAAATTTTAAATTTTAGAACTCAACTTTTAAATTTCAAATTTCAAATTTTTAATTCAAATTCCAAACTCCAAATCCTAAATTTCAAACTCCATATTTCTAATCTCAAATTCCAAATTTCAAACTTTAAATTCCAAATTTTAAATTTTAAATTTCTTATTCTAAATTTCAATTTTAAACTTCAAATTTCAAATCCCAAATTCTAAATCCCAAATTCCAAAATCCAAAATTTTATATTTTAAATTTCCAATTTTAAATTTTAAACTTCAAATTCCTAACTTCAAATTTCAAATTTAAATTTCAAATTGTAAATTCCAAATTTAAATTTTTTTAAATTTAGAATTTAGAAGAATTAGAATTTTAGATCTCAAATTTCAAATTTCAAATTCCAAATTTCAAATCCGAAATTCCAAAGTCTAAATTTAAACTTCAAATTCAAAAATCCAAAATTTCATATTACAAATTTCAAATTTTAAACTTGAAATTCCAAATTCCATACTTTAAAAGTTTGAAATTTTATTTCAAATATAAGGACTGTATCGAAAAGAAAGTATCCACAAAAAAATTTAGTTTTCTTCACCTTGCTCTAATTCTATTGTAACGGAAAAGTGCCGTTAGATAGAATAGCTTTTTGTAAGTAAATATTGCGTGTGATTTTTACAATTTGTTACCCAGTTGTAATATTGTCACGAATTAAAGAAGAAGTGCTTAAATTTGTTTTGCACAAATTTTGCATTTAAAACGGTGTTTCGTTTAGAAATTTAGCGAAGCGCGAAAATATAAGTAAAAATGCAGTAAGAAAAATAATTAATAAGTCTGGGGAACATGGTACGGTAAAGGATTTACGAAAAAACGGTCGAAAACAAGGTCCCAGCAATCCCAAATTAGAGCCAAAATTGTGAGTGAAATTCGCAAAAACAAATCAATGTCTGTCAGAGATTTATGAGGGTGGTACTAGCATAGGAATGATCCAGCAGGTAAAATAAGGCTTGACTTGAAGACATATAAGAAACATAAAGTTCCGAAACGAAGTGAAAACAAAAAATTGCATGTTAAAACCGTGCAACTGCCCATTAATAAATTTGGAGTTGTTAAAAATCCACTGCATCACTTTTGTGGAAAAACAATAAACTCCGCCAAATTCACCAGAACTTTGACCAATTGAAAGATATTGGGCAATTGCGAAGCGTTACTTGAAAAATAACGGTAAACTAGCAGAAAATTTAACAAAGTTCAAAAAGTTAGTCCTGGCAACCAGACAAATGAATAAAACTACTGTGCAGAATCTAAGTAAAGGCATCAAATTAAAAATTCGCTAAGTATTTAGAAAATAATTTCTCAAATGTTTTAAACATAAAATCTGCTAATTAGAAGTCTGCTTTATGATAAAACATCATTTTATAATACTTAAAATTGGTTTTTTTGTGTTTAAAATTGCTGTTTTTGTGGCTACTTTCTTTTCGATACAGTCCTTAAATTTCAAATTGAAAATTCCAAATTTCAAATCGAAAATTCCAAATTTCAAATCGAAAATTCCAAATTTCAAATTCCAAATTCCGAAATTTAAATTTCAAATCTCAAATTCCAAACTTCAAACTTCAAATAACAAATTCCAAACTTCAAATTCAAAATTCTGAAATCTAAATTTCAAATAACAAATTCCAAATTTCAAACTTTAAATTCCAAATTCCAAATTTTAAATTCCAAACTCCAAATCTCAAATACCAAATTTAAAAATCCAAATCTCAAATTTCAAATTTTAAACTTCAAATTCCCAATTCTAAATTCCAAGCTTTTTAAATTTAGAATTTTATTTCAATTTCAATTTGTAAAGTTTAAATTCCAAACTTCAAACTCCAAATAACAAATTCCAAATTTCAAACTTCAAATTCCAAATTTCAAATTTTAAACTTCAGTTTCTAAATTCCGAAATTTAAATTTCAAATCTCAAATTCTAAACTTCAAATATTTTTGGTTATATTTATTTATTTATTTATTGTACTTTAACAATAATTTAGTATTAAAAGGAAAAGCACAGATGGAAACAGAGTAAACGGAACAAAAGAACAAAAATAAAATGATGAAGCTGCTTCCATTAGGCAGAAAAACCTTTTAAATTTTTTCAAACAATTTCCATCTCATGCATACACATTCTATTTTGAGCAATAGCTCATTTACAATAAAATGTACAGCAAGAGGTGAAATAATATTAAAATTTAACAATAATAATAATAATATTAAAAAAAAATTTAATAAACTACGTATTGCCCATCAATCACGCCACTCCAAAAATTTTGACTTAAATAATTTGGCCGATCCAAAACTCTTAATTTCCAATGGAATTGAATTCCAAAGAGAAACTCCCCTAACGTAAAAGGATTTGTTTAGCGACCTACAACTATTTTTGGCCGGAATCAGGCGGAAGTTTGAGGAATGAGACCTGCTAAAAAGTAACTTCCTATAAAGATAACAAGGCTTCTTAGCTTTGAGAAGTTTAAAAATAAAAAGACAAACGCGAAATTCGTAAAAGGTAGATAAACTACATCCTAAAACAAGGCTAGAGTAGGCAGAAATATGATCGAATTTCCTAATACCAAAAATAAACCTAGTACATGCATTGAAACATCTTTGGAGAACGTTCATATTTTCCTGAAGCATACCGAATAAAACTACGTCACCATAAATAAAATGAGAAAGAAGATAAGACAAAAACATTTTTTCCTAAACTGACTATCAGAAAATCCTACTACTTTATACAAACAACTAAGCATACCAAAGACCCTCTTACTAATACTAACTAAATGGTCACCCCAAGAAAGAGTTTTATTAATAACTAAGCCTAAATCTCTAACAGTATTTGAATACCTAATTAGCGAACCCTGCAGAAAAATACCAGAAAAGGACGAGGTGTCTAACGATATTTTATAAATTATGATCGACTGAGATTTATTCGCATTTCGGCAAACGAGCCTATTAGAGACCGACCAACTAGCGATATTACTTAAGTCTTCATTTATCAGAGAAATATTCCTATCAATAGAACCCTGATCTAAACGACTATTTTTATAAATTTGGACGTCATCAGCGTAAATGTGAAGTGAACAATGGTGAATAGAGGATTCTATGTCATTAATGTACATAGAAAACAATAGAGGACCCAGCACTGAACCCTGAGTAACGCCGGAAATTACAGGAAGGAAATCAGACAAAGAATTGTCGAAAAAAACTGCCTGAGAACGATTAGAAAGATAGTTAAAAATTAGTCTGGCAGCGGAAACCGAAAATCTAAACTGAGATAAGAGTTTGTTAAAAAGAATTCTGTGATATCCAAATTTAAAATTTCATATTCCAAATTTTAAATTTTAAACATCAAATTACAAATTCCAAACTTTTTTAATTTGAAATTTTATTTCAAATTTAAATTTCAAATTGTAAATTCAAAATTTCAAATTCTAAATTCCGAAATCTAAATTTTAAATTTCAAAGCTCAAATTCCAAACTTTAAACTTCAAGTAACAAATTCCAAATTCCATACTTCAAATTCAAAATTCTGAAATCTAAATTACAAATAACAAATTCCAAATTTCAAACTTTAAATTCCAAATTCCAAATTTTAAATTCCAAACTCCAAATCTCAAATACCAAACTTAAAATTCCAAATTTCATATTTCAAATTCCGAAATTTAAATTTCAAATCTCAAATTCCAAACTCCAAACTTCAAATAACAAATTCCAAATTCCACACTTCAAATTCAAAATTCTGAAATCTAAATTTCAAATAACAAATTCCAAATCTTAAACTTAAAAATACAAACTTAAAATTCAAAAATCCAAAATTTCATATTACAAATTTCAAATTTTAAACTTCAAATTCCCAATTCCATACTTTATAAGTTTGAAATTTTATTTCAAATTGAAAATTCCAAATTTCAAATTCCAAATTCCGAAATTTAAATTTCAAATCTCAAATTCCAAACTTCAAATTCAAAATCCTGAAATCTAAATTTCAAATTCCAAATTCCAAATTTCAAACTTTAAATTCCAAATTCCAAATTTTAAATTCCAAACTCCAAATCTCAATTACCAAACTTAAAATTTCAAATTTTGAATTCCAAATTTCACATTCTAAATTTTAAATTTAAACTTCAAATTCTAAATTCAAAATTTTTAATTTTAATTTTAAATTTCAAATTTAAAAATCCAAATCTTAAATTTTAAATTCGAAAATTTCATATTCCAAATTTCAAATTTTAAGCTACAAATTGCAAATTCCAAGCTTTTTAATTTTAAAATTTTATTTGAAATTGTAAATTTTAAATTCCAAACTTCAAACTCCAAATGACAAATTCCTAATTTCAAACTTTAAATTCCAAATTTCAAATTTTAAACTTCAGTTTGTAAATTTAAATTTCAAATCTCAAATTCTAAACTTCAAACATTTTTGGTTATATTTCAAAATTTAAAATTTCTTATTCCAAATTTCAAATTTTAAACTTCAAATTCCAAATTCCAAACTTTTTTAATTTGAAATTTTATTTCAAATTTTAGTTTCAAATTGAAAATTCAAAATTTCAAATTCTAAATTCCAAAATCTAAATTTTAAATTTCGAATCTCAAATTCTAAACTCTAAACTCCAAATAACAAATTTCAAATCTTAAACTTTAAACTTCAAATTCCAAACTTCAAATTTCAAATTCTCAAAATTTAGAATTTAGAAATCAGAAGAATTAGAATTTAAGATATCAAATTTAAAATTTCAAGTTCCAAATTTCAAATCCGAAATTCCAAACTCCAAATTTCAAACATTAAATTCCAAATTTTAAATTTCAAATTTCACATGCTATATTTTAAATTTCAACTTCAAACTTCAAATTCCAAATTTTGAATTTTGACAAACTTCAAATTCTAAGTTTCAAACTAAAAATCTAAATTTCAAATAACAAATTTCAAATTTTTAACTTCAAATTCCAAACTTTTTAGTTTGAAATTGTATTTAAAATTTAAATTTCAAATTCGAAATGCCGAAATTTAAATTTCAAATCTCAAATTCCAAATTTCAAACTTTAAATTTCAAATTTCAAACTCCAAATCCCTAAATTCCAAATTTCAAACTTCAAATTCCAATTCTCAAATTCCAAATTCCAAATCCCTAATTCCAAAATCCAAAATATCATATTCCAAATTTCAAATTTTATTTCAAGTTTAAATTTCAAATTGTAAATTCCAAATTTCAAATTCTAAATTTTAAATCTCAAATTCTAAATTTCAAATTACAAATTCCAAACTTTAAATCCCAAATTCCAAACTCCAAATTTCCAATCATAAATTCCAAACTTTAAATTCCAAATTTCACATACTAAATTTTAAATTTAAACTTAAAATTCCAAAATTCAAATTTCAAACTTGAAACTCGAAATTTGGAATTCCAAATTTCACATTTTATACATATTTAAAATCCAAACTTCAAATTTTATATTCTGTCAACGCATTTCATCAAAATTGTTTCCAATCTATGTCCAAACATACTTTTACTTGTGAGTATTTCGTGTGCGTACTCATCTTATTCAACTACATAGCACTTACAAATGTTTGGATAGAGGAGACATAATAACAACATGATCGTGCTCGTTGCTCTTGCACAGCAAAAATAAAGAACAAACTATGCATACAAAATACGACGTATAGGTACAACACAAAACCAACGAACATTTTTCCTATGAAGAACAAGCAATACATTCAAAATACTAACAAGATCAACAATATAAAAGTAAATATTTATGCAGACACACTTTATGTGTATACATCTAACTTACGCTTCCATTCCGTTCATCCAACCAGATTTAAACTTTGCGTAGTGGTTTCATACAAAAATTAGCAGCTTTTTGTAGTATTTTCGAAGGGGTCTAGTCCCTTGGTCTATGTGCCTCCAACAATATTTTCTAAAAATTTTTAAGAAAACTCTGTAACTTGTTTCACGATAATTATGTTATGAATTCAGCTATCCAGAAATCTCATATTGGTCGCATGATACAGTGGGAAATCTAAAAGATATTGCATTTGGCCGAGCTTGTTAAAAATTCTGAACTTGTGTGTATGATTGCCTGCTAGAATGTATGGTTATGATCTTCATTTGCTAGTGTCACCTAAGTTACGATATAATAGTTGCTACTACTAAACAAATTGGTAATACTAAACAGTTAACTCGGTACTGTTCTTTATTGTACTCAATGAAAAAATCGTGATTGTTCTGGAACTTAAGCTCGGGTAAATAAAATGGCGAATGAGACCGAATTGGATGAGTGCAAATAGTGTGAAAGAGTATTCTGAATTTTAGTGATTTTTATTAGTATGCGTTATTAAATTTAAGTCGTCACTTTCCTCAAAATCCAGTGACCCGAACATTGCCTAATAAGGTAAAACCGTAATATTATTACGATTTTCATCGAGCTGTTATGTGAATATTCCTTGTGTTCTTTAGTTTTTACTATACCGAGTTTGAAAGCATCAAATATTTATTGGATGGAGTGATGGTGTTAAATGTTTCGAATGATCGGCTGGTAATAAGTGTGAGTACGTAAACACGTGTAATTTTCAAAAATGTTTTTATTTTTAGCTTACAATTAATAAAGGTAACGAAGCGTAATATTTAAATGTGTAATTATCACGTTTAGTATGCTATTAAGCGGGGAGGTTCTTATTATAATTCCTAGTTTTTAATATTTTGTGTCGGATATACAATTCAGTTAATTATTTTGTGTGAAACATGAACAATCGCTATATTAACGTAATCGTACTAGTTGCAAAACTTTACGGCCTAGTCCAATACAACTGGACTCTGCGACAAAATTACATTCACATTTCATCTAAATTAAATCGTTTGTCCCTGGCTTGGATCATAATCATAACCCTTGTCGTATACTATAACCGTTTTTTTCCGACTGTTGAAAGGACATTCTCGTTGAAAGTTATCACAATAACATTTCAAGGGTTTTCTATCGCAATGTTCTTATATGCGAACATTGCCTATTATCGTCGGCTAATAAATTTCCGTACCAATTACAAAATAATGAGGAAATTTTTTCAACTCTATAATACGGTGGCACAAAAGTACAATGTTCAAAATATTAAAATTGTTAATTGGGCAAATCGATTTTGGTTAATGAATTATTTTGGAATTGGCGCAATATTATTTTTTTTAGCAATATTTACCTACGTAAGTAGATTGCGTGACTTGTGGACCTATTTTGGAAAGTTTCTTCAGAACTATTTTGAATTTATCATATTTCATGATTTTATATTTGTTCAACTAATAACGATCATAATATTAAAGTGTGTGAGCGATACGCTACGCCGTAAAATTAAAACCGTGAATAAGCGGGTGCTAACCAGTACTCACCAAATGTGTGAACTCAGTGATTGTATCGATGAAATAATCGGATATTTACATAAAATATTGCGTGCCATGAGTATGCTAAATCAACATATTGCGCCACCAGATTCTCATATTTTTTATAACAAAACTCGCGAATGTCCTTAATCATTTTTTCTATACGTCAAATGAACTTTGGCATTCCAATTACAGTAGAATCAAGTTTGGTATGACCGGAACGGTTCTGGTTGTTATAAATTCTATTCAAACTGTTACATTATTTGGTGTGATCGATATGTATCAAAAACAAATTGATGAAATACAGTTTTCGATAAATGAGTTGCGGCTGATCAATGTGGACGAACGGCTGAGAAAAAGTGTGAGTATTCTATGAGTATTTGTATAAAGATATTTTAGATGCCTGGGCAAATGTACCATTCTAATATTTTGTCTTTCGGTTATAAAACACAATGAAAAATTTATCAAGCGAAGGTGGGAACTTAGACCTTTTTAAAACGCAACTTTGTCAATCCAATATACAGTGCTTTCAATTTAAATCGGACAGAAAGGTAGAAAGGAAGTCAAACACAAAATCAGTTTTTGATTAAGTTGATCTACTTGGTTCTCGATATTGGATAAAACTCGAAAAAGCTATACCCTACTTATACTCCATCACAAAACAACTTGCTCGTTGAGAGAGAGAGAAAGGGAGCGAGACAGAGAGAGAGATACAGACAGAGAGAGAGAGAGAGAAAGAGAGAGAGAGCGTGGGAGATAGCGAGAGATGCAGAGAGACAGAGAGAGAGAGAGAGTAAGAGAGACAGAGGGAGAGAATGAGAGCGAGAATGACCAGGACAAAAAGCGAGAAAGAAATAGAGAGAGGAAAAGAGCGAGCACGAGAGAGAGGGAGAGAGACAAAGAGCCCCTGTTAGCTTATCCTGAACTAGCCCCTGTTCGCGTTCCCTCTCAAAAATTAGAAAACATTTGTTTTATCCAAAACTGCTTTTTTTACGTTTATGAAGAGTTTGAGTGGGTTTTTCCTTTTCCAATCTATTTTATAGTGTAGATTCAAAAGCTTGGAAATATGTACGGAACATTTACGTTAGGTGGATTGTGTACCTGCCATACGAATTGATCCAAAACCATCGTTTTGGTTCGAAACGATGTTTTCGATCCACGTTCAACAATATTTATAGATGTTTGTTTGAGGATTGAGCTAGTTAGCTTGATTTGATTTCAGTTGATTCGAGTTGAGTTCTTGTACACAGGTAGTTTTTCAAAGGTAAAATAAGTTAGGCGTTGAGTTTGGTGTAGAATTAAAAGCTGAGATGGTTGTCGAGCGACTTGGTTGTTTGACCCCAGAAACAGTTATTTTAGGCTGTAATTCTGGATTTAAATAGGTATTTGGTTGATTAATTAAAACAAATTCTGACCACCCACACGAAGAACTGTTGTGGGTGAAAATTTGACATTTAGGCTCAAAAATTTGGTTTTCACTAAAATCTCGAAAACTTCAAACTATTATTAACTTCAAACTAGTATTTACCCACTTTATGAAAGATAGGAAAATTTCCCCAAAAAAGCTTATCGACATTATGATCTAGAACCTTGCCCCTGCGAGCTATGTTGAGATTGAAATCAGCAATTATTTATTGAAAGAGGTGATGTTGTGGAACGAGTTGGATGATCGGCTGGTAGAAAGTGTCAGTACGTAAATACGTATAATTTTTATTCATCAAACAACAATTAGTAAATGTAGCGAAGCGCTATTAAACTACTGTGTAATTATCACATTAAACGAGGAGGGTCTTATTATTCCTAATTTCTAATGTTTTTATAATGTGTCGGGAATTTAATTCAGTTTGTTATTTTGTGTGAATAATGAATAATCGCTACATTAACGTAATCCTACTGGTGGCCAAACTTTACGGCCTTGTACAATTCAATTGGATACTGCGAAAAAAGTCCATTTACATTTCATCAAAATTAAATCGTTTGTCGCTGCTTTGGGGCCTAATCATTTGTATCTACGTCTACTACAACCGGCTTATTCCGAATGGTGGAATGATATTCTCGTCGAAAGTTATCACAATAACATTTCAAGGGTTTTCTACCGCAATGTTCTTATTTGTCACCATTGTCTACTACCATCGGCTAATAAAATTTCGCACCAATTACAAAATAATGAGGAAATTTTTTCAACTCTATAATACGGTGGCACAAAAGTACAACATTCAAAATATTAAAATTATTAATTGGGCAAATCGATTTTGGTTCATAAATTATATTTTTATTGGTGCAATATTATTTCTATTATCAATGTATAACTATGTAACTAAATTTCTAAATTTGTGGATTCATTTTGAAAAATTGCTGCAAAACTATTTTGAAATTATCGTATTTTATGATTTTATATTTGCTCAACTAATAACGATCATAATATTAAAATGTGTGAACGATACGCTACGCCGTAAAATTGAAACCGCAAATAAACGGGTGCTAACCAGTACTCATCAAATGTGTGAACTCAGTGATTGTATCGATGAAATAATCGGATATTTACATACAATATTGCGTGCCATGAGTATGCTCAATCAACATATTGCGTCGCAGATTCTCATATTTTTTATAACAAAACTCGCGAATTTCCTCAATCATTTTTTCTATACGTCAAATCAACTTTGGCATTCCAATTTTAGTGGAGCCAAGTTTAGTATGACCGGAACGGTTTTGGTTGTTATAAATTCTTTTCAAACCATTACATTATTTGGAGTGATCGACATGTATCGAAAGCAAATTGATGAAATACAGTTTTCGATAAATGAGTTGCGGCTGATCAATGTGGATGAACGGCTGAGAAAAAGTGTAAGTACGAGTAGTCTATAAGTGTTTGTATAAAGATATTTTATGTGTTTGGCCAAATATACCATTGTAATGGTAAACATTGCTCAAACCAAAATGGAAATGTAGACCTTTTAAAAACATGGCTTTATCAAGAAAATATACTGTGTTTCAACATTAAGATGTTTTTAATCTAAATCGAACAAAAAATGTTCTTCTATTTTTCTCAATTTTCAAATTAGCAGTTCAAGTTAGCTTACTAACTGGACGCAGAACAGCAGAAAATTGTCACTAATTCTAACCTCCTGACTCTGCACTGACACGTTTTGGTTGACGTTTTGATTTTAAATAATGTCTAGGTTTTTTGAATTTGTTTGAATAAATTCAAAAAATGAGGTGATTAAGATGATTTAGGCAACTCTACTTTGAAAATTCTTCTAGCGTCAACATTTGCTATTCGATAGCGTTTTGGTTGACGCACGTTCACTTCTCTTATGCCACCTATATGGTGCTCTAGTTAAAAACATTAAATCTCCTCATTATTTTTATCCTAAAGATGATTAGCGGCAGCGACGAAGTTATAGTCTCATTATCCTATAGTACAGACAACGATGACTGATAGATTTTTTTAAGGATCCCAAAAAACTTTACGTGGAAGCAGTAGGATCTGGTATACTCTAAGCTGGCATAAGATAAGCTCATTTCTCCAAATTCGTCCAAAAATGGACACAGTTCCAAAAAAGAATTTTGTCCTCGATAATGTTTGTTGAAGAGCATCATTTGTGATTCGCTGCATAAACGTATGTTCGCTTTGTTGACTTCTTCCAAGGATAACAATATCTGTATTGTTATACCAAACCAATACTTCTTGCATGGAATAGGTAAAATGAAGTAATATGTGTGGTATTTAAGTATTTTGACATGCCCTTCTGTTGAGGTACATGGTACATTTAGTTTTCGCAAAACATTTAACCCTCACCATCCTAAACCATCAGCGTAGCAACTAATAACCCTCTCAATAGTTGAAACGAACGTAGATTTGTCTCTTCTACAGTTAGGTAGAAACTCTGCTTAAAACAAATATATTCCACATTCTAAGATGGTTCGTCAGGCAATCGAGAGCAATGTTTGAATCGGTTCACAGCTTACGATGATCTACTACAATAGGCTATCCATTCCTGGTAAATAACTGAAGCAGAATATACATTTTTCAGTTATTTCCAGCCATTTCGAAAACATCAAAAATTGAAGCCCTGTTAACTTTGCAGGATTAAAAACTCGACTAGTATTTGAAAAGCATGGATGATGAGGAGCTTATAAATAGAAAACTTAAAAGCATCATCCTCTGGGTTTCTCGAAGACTCGGCCCACATTACATATACCTAAATGTTTTGTATCCTTGTATTATGTTGTGACAGATTTATTTGCGGTAAGCAACATGCTTTCCAAAGAATCAGCTACATTTTCTGGTCCTGTATATAATACTGGGATATTTTCCCCAAATATTCGGCCAATACGTATTGGACATTTCTGAATTCCCCAATTTTTTTTTGCAAGCACAACTAAACTAATAGTTAGACTCAACAAAGTCTCAATAATGTTCAAATTTACAAAATCTAAAATTGGTAATTTACAACCTCATAAGCATCATAATTCAATAAAGCATTTAATGCTTCAGAAATTGAAAATGATACAGTTTGCTTCTAAAGATAATTAAACTGTGCCCTCACAATGTAGGTTTAAGGTCACTTGTTTTTAAGTATAAGAAATAAAAATTAATTCAAATGATTCAAAAACGGTTTTCGACAGTTTTTTTCTGGTACAAACAAAATTTAACAAAGTCAAACTACGTAAACCCTAAAGCTAGCTACGGCCTTTAAATAGTTTCAAGTTCGGTGAATTTAATATAGCATTCATATGCTGCGTTTATACCGCAGCTAAATTAGCAATGCTAAACCGAAATGACAACTATAGCAATGATATAAACGCGACATATACCTAGCTCAGCCAGCTAAAATAGCATTGCTAAATATCATTGCTATGAAACTGACATTTGTAGCACGGCTAGTTTAGCAGTGGTATAAACGCAGCAATTGTTCTTTAATAATAGTATAAAGCCAAAGGAAATAAAGGAAGAAACGAATATTGCAAATTTACTATTGCTTTCCTTTTTCTTCCTTTGTCTACAATGACGAAACGAATGGTGAATAATTAGTTTGGAATAAAACTAGAAAAATCTTGAAAATTCTAGTTTTTAATAATCTATGGAATTACCTCTAAATTGGTAATAGAAAAGCTTCAAAAATATTGAATAGCCTAGAAGCCAATCCACCCAAAGCCGTTAAAATTAACTTCAAATAATTTCGAGTGATCGCAATACTTCGAGGAGGATTATGTTAGGCTTGTTTGTTATTTGCGCGGTTGTTCAGCGGTGGTTCTTCAGACATCTTTTATTGGAACTGAAATAATAGAATAGTTGCATATAAACCTCCTGTACCAACCATCCTGACATGCCTAAGAATCTTTTAATTTGTTTCACGCTGATTGGTACAGAGAAAATATAATTGCTTCTACCTAGCTTGGGTCTGGTTTTAGTCGTGACTCTCAAACTATGTATCCCAAATATTTTATTTGTTTCATTACAAACTTGCTATTTTCAGAAAGTTCCATAGTAAGTTTGCAGTCAGCTGTAAGTTCAAAGTGTTCCTTCAAAACAAATATATTATCATGAAGCACTTTGATTGGGCTGAATTGCACAGCACAAACGGCATCACTTTGAAGTGATACAATGGCCGTTCGGGTACTGTAAAAGCATTTTTTTCCCATCCGCACGCGGGATCTATTAGCATTCGACCTTCAGGTCAAGTCCAGTTATGTGCTTAGTTTCGTTCAATCGTCCCAGTATTCCTTCAATTAGTGACAGCGGGTAGGTGTCTTGTTTTGTTTCTGCATTAACTTTTCTGCCATGCAGACAGCCTCGATTTTCCGTTTGCCTTTGGAAGAAGGGTTACTGGAGAGCTCCACGAACTGTTGGTAACTTCTATTAGCCCTAGTCATAGCCTTCGGTCTATTTCCTACATCAGGTTTTTTTGTAACACGGGTGAGATAGAGTAACGAGTCGTGCTCATGAAGTTTAGTTTTCCCCAATCCTTCTTTTTCTGATGATGGAAACATAGTAATAATTTTGTCAAGCGTAAACATTTTCTGTTGAGTGAGAATATTTTGTTTACCATTCTCCAGTTGCAGTGGTTTAGAACATTCAATTGTGTTTAAATTTGGGTATGTATTGACACGATACAACATTTTATTTTTGCTCTTTTTTAGCCAAACATTAGCGGTAACTTTATGCATAGCCTAAAATCGTATTTAGCGTTCCGTCAGTGGTTTTAATCTTAAAAGATAGTTTATTAGAATCTTTATTAATAGATTTCAAAAAATCTAAAGATCCTTTTCCTAACACACTAACAGATGCGCCACTATCCAAAAGTCCATTAATTTGTTTGTTATCTATAATTATCTCTACAAACGGTCTAGAATCGTTAACTGCTTAACATTTGCTTACCGAGGATACACAGTTTTGAATAAACTTTCACTTATTACGGAAATACGAAATTGATCTATGGATGTTTTGAATTCTGATCTCTTGATCCTGTCTGTTGAGTCGAATTCTATCTGTAGCGTGACCGTTACAGACATATTCATACTCGGCCGATAGTTTTCCGTTGCACTTTTTAGCTGACATCCAGGAAGTTTGGTTTTCGTGCATTAGCTGCGTCACATCCGAAACAAAAAATATTTACCAAATCTTCTGGGTAATCCTGATAGCGATAACCTAAATCTTTGCAATTCCAACAAGTAAGCTGGATAGAATATGGAAGAAATTGCATCTTTTTAAACGCTTCTACCTTTTCGGTCGCACTATGGTTGCTGGCAGAATCTATCTCTAACGTTATTCTTTGGCTTGAGATCCATTCTCTCCAGTTCTTGTGACAGTTCATTTACTATTACTGACGCAGTTTGCTCCCATATTTGGTTGAACCGCTGGCAAAGAACATTCAGGTCTTAAGAACAAGGTCACGTTTTGCAAGGCTATGATACCTTATTCTTGCAGAACTGATAAACTTAATGGCTCTCACACCCATTCAATTTTTGGATGGCCAACGCAAAGTACGAAAATGTCTCTCTATATTTCCTTGATGTCGTAATAGAATATGTTATAGAATTTCATCTTCGTAGTGGAATGAGCTGAAATAAGTTATAAAGTTGCTGATTTTATAGGGGTGTAACGTGGGTTTGGGTTGTCCCTGTTAAATATGCACAACCAATCTTCTGCTTTTTTTTTTAGAAAGAAACAGGTTAACACCTTTGGTAGATATTCCTCTGGAAATCCATCTTCTCTGGGAGAAAAATCCTGTTTCTTTAAATCTTTCGATTCAGCAGATATATTCTCCGCATGGTTTTCTTGTGGAATTTGTGGTTGTACTGGTTTACTAGTACGAATAAATTGTGCCGGCGCGACTAATATCTTTTTCAGAATAGTTGTGTCGCTTCGATTTTTTTGATTTTTGAGTTAGTTTTAATTAGTTACATTCGTTTGCTACGGCACTACTTGCGGGTGAAGTACCGTAATATTGCCTAAAGAATTACCTAACCTTTCTACTCTATCTTCATATTGGGATGATTTTGTCAAAGTCTTAACTATAAATTCTATTGGTGGAGTGACGCCTTGTTCTTGGGTTAACCACGAGAGTTCCTCCTCGGGATTTGATTTTATATGTGAACTAACCGGCCTTAGAGTTTTTTCAGTTGGTTTTGATGATAAAAAACTTTACAAATCTTGGGTTCTAATAGACAACCTTCTGACTAGGTATTCTAAATCCACTGTGTTTGTGAAAGCTAAATTTAATAAAAGCGATAAAAAAAAATAAATAAATAGACGATAAAAGTAGGGCTCAATACCTTTAAATTAAATAAATGGCGGTGGTAAATTTACCGTTGTCTGACTAAATAATAGACCAAAAAGCTATATTATATGCGAATCAATTCAAATCGGATGAACTGCTAAAACAAATTCATTAACACTTATTAAGCAAATAGATATCATTAGTACCTCATGAAAAAATGTAAATTAAGAAACTGATTTGATTCAAAATGTCAACCAATTGTCAATTATGACGGTAAATCTATTGTAAAATTAATTTAAATTAACTCAACAAAATATGAAAGATTTTCATGTTTTTAAGTATTTCTCCAAATTACTTAGACAAAATCGACTTCTTGCAGAAGGGAGTGTCCTGGTTCCGAAAACTTGTACTCTATGAAGGTAATAGGTATATGTATTTTAAAAATAAAATTGCAGTTAGATGCATCTCTAATCCAAATAATAAGTTGATAAATTCACTTTTCTGAAAATATGTTACCGACTGCTTGCAAAATTCTAAAAAAAGCACTACATAGCTAATTTTGTCCAGATATTGCAATATGTGGTTCCGTTTTCCTTACAATATTCTGTTAGATTAAAACATAAAAGCTTGCGCTTTTAATAGAAGCAGTTCACATTTGCTTTTGGCAACGGAAATATATTCTGCCAATAACACGAGTATTCGGCTCAATATTTGCTTTATCAGTATCTTTCTCCGCCATAAACCTTTTTTTGATAGGAAGAAGGCAGTTAAACCGCGTTTTAAATTTATATTTGTAGGCTCAAAATTTTACAGAATCGTTGCAGTATCATCATATACACACTTAGTACATAATAGCCTAAAGCATGTTGTCGTATTTATACTATAATGAATCCGGGTATCTTTTCTAAGAGAAGTGGTAGTGCTTGCTCTTTTTCTCTCTACTGAAACCGTAAAAATCATTTTGCCAAATAATTCACCTTTCGATTTGAAGTTGAACTAAAACTGGTCAAATAAACTTATCCTCTCAGATAAATCAACTAGTTTGTAGCATTCCTCAGGAATAGCTGTCTCTTGAAACCCAAGGAACCAACAAAACCCGGAATATATCAGTTTAGTGGGTAGCTTACTCTAGTAATGAGAGGACGATTTCCGAATAAAAAATCAAATCGGTCTTTCGTTTTATTAAACACATTAATTTATTTTGTTGTTGGATTTTTTATTTTTATTTGATTTTAATATCCATATGAAACACGAAAAGGGAACATTCAGAAACGAAATTAGTCTGATACTTGGAACTTTTAATTATTTTCAAATAATTTTATTTTATTTGCGCAATTTAACGATTCTTCTTTTTATACCTAGTACATCTCTGCCGATAAAATGAGTACATTTTTCTTGTCGTGTATCGGAAAGTACATTTTTGGGTTCGAAAATACTTTTTAAATGGGAAAAAATGATTTCGCATTTGTACAAAGAAATACGTTTGGGTTTAAGATTTTAGTAGATTTTAATCACATTATTGTTTAATTTGTCAATCTTACTTTTTAATTATTTTTGTTTTATCTTTATGTAAAATACAGCAAACAAATCATTTTTAAGACAAAACAATTAATCCCTAAATACAAGATACATATCCCTAAAAAATTCAGTCAAAAAGTTAACTTGAAATATTAAAAAAATGTTTTAAAATTAAAAAAACAGAGGAATTTCCAGGTGCACATATTTTAACAATTGAATTAAAAGTGGTTTATTTAATTAGAGAGTGATTCATAAATCGATTTTAAATCGTATATGCCGAGTTGCTGCTGGAAATGACCCATATACATATCAGTGGATATTTTTGCGGCGTTGGTTTTAGTTTTGCGCTAGTTTTGTTTTTCGAATTGGACGATTTCCAGAATAGTTTTTATATTCTGTTGGAAATTTAGTTGTAACTTTGTGAAACAATATTAATAAATGAATTAGCAAATGAAACGTGTATTAAGGCCCTTTTCCAATTGCTTACTTATTTCAAGCTTGTTAATTGTTTGCCGTAATCTTGCATAAGTGAGTAAAACCGTTCCAGTTTATTTTACTTACTTATTTTGATAGCTACCAAGTTATTTTTTCGATTTAACAATTTTATTTTTAAATTGCGTATATTTATTGTTTTAATAAATTTAAATACATAGACGTTATTAGGAGGATTGGAAGAAGTAATTTTGGAAGTTGTATTTATATATTTCCTAATGTTTGAAAGTATTTTATTATAAATGGTTTACTTAAACGGTAATGCTATTTGCACCCTAATATTGTGTATGCTTGCTAATGTGAACTATTTTGAGCTGAGCAGAAATACATAGTGATACATTGCACCTGAGAGGAATGTACATGGTGATACGTTCCATGACGGTTTGAATGTTAGTTTCAAAAATAGGAATAGATAAACTTAATGATAGATAAATCTGAGATAGGCTGAAGGAATAATAGGGATGATTAAATGCAACTATATACTGTAAATTCTTTATTTTTATTGACTTGAGCAACTATTAGATCAGGTATGATGCTGTTGAGTCTTTACGGTTAAATATTTTATCAGAGATTAAAGCGAAAAATGTATTGGCTTTGGGAATGAATATTTAAAACATGAAGTCGGATTTACGGGATTTAGAAGGTTTGTTCATAACATTGTTGGTTGGGGAAAAGTTAAAAGGAATTTTGTTGAGCATATTGTGTTGACATTTATATGGTACTTGTAAGAATATACTAATGTTGATTTATATCTCAATTATTTAATTTAATTTGGAGTGGACGGCTTGTAGCTGTTATTATTTAACATATATAAAATGTGTTCCAGCTTTAAATTGGACTGTTTTGAAGTGGAACTTTGGGCAGAGTGGCCATAGGCGATTGTTTATTTTAATTTTGATTATATAGGTAATTTCTCGATTTAATAACTAGTTAAGCTACAGATTTGGAAATGGACTTTTATAGGGTTTCAGATTTTTGGTTTCTAATTTTAGAATTTTAGTTTAAAATATAAAAAAAAAAATATTTAAAATTCATAATTTAGAATTAAAATTTGTATGCATCTTGAATTTCAGGTTATTTAGTGATTAATTTTCTGTATTTTCAATTTAGATACCGAATTTAATTTATTTAAGGGTGTTAATGGCTGGTTTTAAATAAAGAATTAATTATGGGGTAAATTATGTTGTGGGTTTCTCTAAATTTGGTGGAATTAAATTAAATTTAGTGAAATTAATTTTTCGATTAATCGAATGATTAAAGTCATAATGTGGTAAATAATTGGTATCGATGTGGATATTGGTATTTATGCTGGTATTGGTATTGGTGTTGGTGTTGTTATTGGTGTTAATGTTAATATAGGTATTAATGTTAGTGTCAGTTTTAGTATAAATATTGGTATTTATGTTGATATTGGTATTTATATTAAAATTAATAAATAATCGTTAACATGATTTTAGTTTAGAAACACCTGAGGAACTCGACCAAGCTGTCATTGGCTGAGGCAATAGCGCAATGGACGGGGTGGTAATTTATTTTAATTATATAAAGAATAATTTAAATTTATTACAGAGAATTAAATTTATACTTAGTTAATTTTAGAATAGTTATTATAAAGGCTAATGCAGATTTTAAATTTAGAAAATTTTTGAAGAACCTGAAACAACTTTCCAGGAACTTAAGCAGTAAACTTGAAATTGTGTTGTCTTGTGATAAATAATCTACTAAAATATACTACTAACAAATTTACTAATTATCAACTACTTAGGTGTCTGGAACCGGGTTGATTCTTTGTTATTAACATACCTTTCCTTTCCTTCGGTTTTGTTATTTGTAAAGGGTGTACGGAGGGCCCGGTGTCATCCGGGAGTCTTGCTTAGGCTTGGTCGTACACTCTGATCAATCAATCAATCAATCAATCAAAAGTACATCTCTGCCGATAAAATAAAATTTTTACTGAATTTTTATTAAATAGGTTGTATGAGGAAACGATTGATGCGACGCCTGCTGGAGCTAAGAACTTTGAAGGAATTGGATGCAGGAGCTATGAAGCAAGGAATGCCGAAGTGCATCAAAGATGGCGCAGTATTCGAAATAATACATATATTTGTTTCCAGAATTTACACACCAACTTGAAAACATAGGGCAACAGTCGTCGGCCGATTTTCCTATTGCTTTTCGATAGCGGGCTTCATTCTAAATCATAAAAGACACAAAGCCCATGAGCATTATTTCCGAAGAAAGAAAGATATATAACCAATGGGCTTAATTTACTTCGACTCTACTTAAACTCTTTAGGATATTTTAAATTATTTTGTAAAATGGAGATTTCCGTTCTAATTTTATAATAAAATCTCCCTTTTACATAATTTCTGTATTTTCGTTTATGGGTATTATGTTCCTTTTATATTAGATATTGCAGCGGCTTTATAAGTGGACATTATCCCATTTTTTTCTGGGGGTTAAATAAAAGATTAGGGATACTTTCCATAAGGGAATTTCATTTGTGCAGAAGTCAATTGTTGGCAAATATCGATGATCAGCCAACAATTTGCTTGGTTATTCATTTTCTGTGTTTGGGCGATTTAAATTCTTTGTTTGAATAATCATCCAAAATATTTGGGTCTTCCAAGAATTATTGTGATCAAAGGCCCCTATGTGATATGTAGTGAAAATTGGGCCCCTCGTTTTTGTACTTTCGCATGAAGATAGAGCCTTGAAATTGAAATATATGTTTAATCACATCTTTCGAAACCTGTCTGCAAAATATGAGCGGCAGCCTTTTCTTCGTTTTCCAGAAACTGAATTTTTACTAGACCAATTTTTACATGTGTAAGCATAGGAAAGCATAGAACAATGGCATTTTACATATGTTCGCATTGAGATACAATTTTGATTTTTCACATATATGTTATATAAGAATCGTAGAACAACATACTAAAAATTCTCTAGCAGCCCCTTCTTTGTTCGCATACAATTGGACTAAAAAAATTATTTTTATGCAAGAGATGTCAGATACACATTACACATTACTCTCAATCTCAATCAGTACAATTTGGTTCATAACTTTTATGTTTATATAACAATCACATATATAACAGACTATACAACTCATTGGAAAATAGACCAATCAGATAGTTCAGCTTAACACAACTAGTGGTGTTTCGGCCACAAACAAGTAAATCATATTATGTTATAATCATATCATCCATGAATATAAACAAACAATTAATATTTTTGACATTTCGCAAAAATGAGTTTATTTGGTGCAGTTTTTATTTGGTTGTGTAATATATTTGGTTGATTCGTTGTATAGTCTTAACGTATACAACTCTAGCTTCGAAAATCATCTGAATATACAGTTGCGGGCTCGATGTGTTACCTAGGAAACACATCTCGTCCTCTTAACTGTATATTAGATTATTTTCGAACCTCTTGTTGTATAACTACTGTTGTATAAATCGTATTTCAAGTCTTGTTTTGAGTAATATAACTTGTGTGTAACATAATCTTTAATACTTTTACAATTCGTTAACTTGTGTGTTCATCATCATTAGAACTGTTTGACTTAACACTAATGGGTCCAGAAGGTAAAATGTACTTTTTATATTTATTTTGCATGTAATCTCATAAAATTGTTTATTGTAGTTGAACGATCTCATATTCTCTGTCGCATATGTAAGTCACGCATATTGAAATGGCGAGGAGTTTGCACTTTAGGAGCACCTTCTTTATGGATAAATGTTACTACATACTCAAAAAGCGTAGGAAAGTCATATAATCCAAATAGTTATGCCTGTTTGAAGTGTCATTCAAGATTAGAGTTCAAAAGAAATCACTTACTGCCTGGTAATACAGCTGAGGGTAATACTGTGGACAATAATTTGCATAATTATGAAATGGATATAACTCCTGATAGTTCTTGTTGCACTACATCTTCAGAGATTGATTTCCAGGCTTCAACCATGAATAGTACAACTTCATTTTCGACATTAGAAAACACAAGTACTGAATCTCAATCTGAATTTACATCTGAATTTCTCAGTAGTCAAGCTTCTGTAACGTCAAGCAAAGTTTCTTCTGTTCCAAGAAATGGAATTATAGTCAATCTTCCTAGCTGCTCTGGTACACAGAGAATCGATATGTGGAAAAGAAAGAAAATTGTTATTCCAATGAGCAATAGATGCTGTCGCTCACATTTTGACAAAAATGGCTTGTTTAATAAGAAGATTTTAGAATCATTAGTTGCAACTAAAGAAACAATAGTATTGTCCGCTGAACATATTACAGCCACATTAGGTGGCGAGTCAGTAACCATCAGGGCCGTAAAGGGCTGTCCCCAAGGAGGTGTACTATCTCCTCTTTTATGGTCATTGGTTAATGATAGACTGCTGATCCTCCTGAATAGCCATGGGTTTGATGTCCAGGGCTATGCGGATGACGTGGCTATCGTGATTAGAGGCAGGTTTGATGAGATCATCTCTGATCTCATGCAAAATGCACTCAACTTGATATGGCAGTGGTGTGACAAGGAAGGACTTAGTGTCAATCCAAACAAAACTGTCATTGTCCCTTTTACGAGGAGGAGAAAGCTCTCGCTTGTAGCTCCCTCGTTAAACGGTACTATTGTTGCCTTTTCCAAAGAGGTTAAATATATAGGGGTTATCCTGGATCATAAACTGAACTGGGAACAACATATACAAAAAATTCAAAATAGAGCCACAAAGGCTTTTTGGGCCTGTCAGAGACTCTATGGACGTATTTGGGGACTACAACCAAAAATGATCTACTGGTCATTTCTAACAATTATTAGGCCTATGATCACTTACGCATCGCTAGTGTGGTGGCCTAAAACTCAACAAAGGACAGCGCAAAGTTTATTGAATAAGGTTCAGCGTATGGCCTGCATTGGGGTTACGGGCTCAATGAAAACATGTCCGACCGCAGCAATGGAGACACTCCTAGGACTAACTCCATTGCATCTGCATGTAAAAAAGGATACTGCTACTATGGCCCTTAAGATGCAGGCGGAGGGTAACATCAAACCAGGCAATATGGTGGGCCATCTGGAGATCCTTAAGGAGTTTCAGACAGACCCCACTATAGGAATGCCTTCCGACTGTATGCCAGCCAAACTGGATTTCCACAAACCATTTTGTGTTAGATTACCTAACCGGGAGGAGTGAAGTACAGGGGGACCATCCTTTGAGCGAGGGTCATTGGTGTGGTTTACAGATGGATCAAAAACGGAAGATGGGGCGGGGGTAGGAATACATGGGAGTGGAGTATCACTCTCGAAGTCCTTGGGTACCAATGCAACCGTCTTTCAAGCAGGAGTGCATGCTATAGAACTTTGTGCTAGGATAGGCATTTCTAAAGGCCTAAACGACGCAAAGGTTTATATAGTATCAGACAGCCAATCGGCCTTAAAGGCTCTTAGGTCTTTTACCATTGAGTCAAGGCTGGTATGGGATTGTCTGAAGGTTATTAAATTGCTGGCAAGCTCAAATAAGGTAACACTTGTTTGGGTGCCAGGCCACACTGGAATTGTGGGAAACGAGGCAGCTGATGTCCTCGCCCGCGAGGGATCTGCCTTTCCATTAATTGGACCAGAGCCCTTCTGCGGCGTCTCTAAGGGGCACCATAGGGCAGCAGTTAAACGCTGGGAGGATGTGCAAAAGTTCTCTTACTGGCGCGGAATTCCAGGTTTGCGACAGGCGAAGGAATTTATTTCACCTTCGTCGGCCAGGGCCAAGGAATGTCTCGTACTTAGGAAACCTGAGTTGAGGCTGCTTACCGGCTTCCTCACAGGTCACATCCCCTTAAGGTATCACCTAAAGAAAATGGGCCTAAGTTCGACGGATAGATGTCGCTTCTGTGACATGGAAGCGGAATCAGCGGAACATGTTCTGTGCCATTGCCCAGCCATTTTCTGCAAAAGGTTACAACACCTAGGAGGGAGAGTAATGAGCCCGGATGGTATGCACCATATACCGGCCGGCGGTATTGTCAGGTTCATTAAGAGCCTGAATATTGACTGGACGGCTCATTAAGTAGGGTCCATGCACAAAAGATCTTTTAGGTCGCAGTGCGGGGTGGCTTGAACGCCCACATGGCCCTCAACTAATAATAATAATAATAATAATTGTCCGCTGAAGATATTGAAGAATTTTTCAATGCCGTTTACTTTAGTAAGGCCAACTCATACTCTAAAATCGATTTCGACAACGGCTCTCCAATAACTCCATATAATTATCAGAAATTCACTGGGATTTCACAAAAAAATTTCGATTGCCTTCATGCTTTTGTAAAGCCACACATCAGAAATAGTTGCAACAGATTTACGAGAAATGCGTTAGGAATATTCCTAGTAAACTTGTCACAGGAATTTTTGGCATATTTATTCAATGTATGTAGATGGTCAAGCAAGAGTGTCTGCAATCTTTGAATCTGTTCGAAAAGCTTTGGATGAGCATTTTGTCCATCTTCATTTAGGTTATAATCATCTATCACGAGAAGATGCAATGAAACATCAAACTAAAATGGCTCATAAACTTCTGGGTGCAGATGAAAATTCTATTGTAGTTATCATTGATGGTACTTATCTATATGTTCAAAAGTGATCAGGAGTTACAATTATTGACGTATTCCAATCATACATACAGAAACTTATTGAAGCCCATGATTTTGGTTTTCCCTGACGGATACATTCTTGAGGTTGAAGGTTTGTTTTTGCAAACAACGACAATAGCGATTCAAAAATTTTAGAATACTTGATTTCTACCCCTTATGGATTTAAAAAATATTTCTTAGAGAATGATGTTTTACTTCTCGATCGTGGGTTCAGAGATGTCATAGAAAAGTTGAAATTGCTAAAACTTAATCCAATAATGCCTCATTTACTAACCAAGGGACAAAAGCAGTTTTGCACAAAAGATGCTAATGAGTCCAGAGCTGTGACTATGAATCGATGGATAGTGGAAAGTGTGAACAGCAGAATCAAAAAATACAAGTTCTTTGCTTCAACTATTGAAGTCACTTATTTCCCCAAGCTGTCATCTTTAACTAAAATTCCTTGTGCCTTACTGAATGCATACAGTCCTCCTATGTTTATAGAAAACGAAAATCATGCACGTTATGCATAGAAGGCAATGAGCAAAATGAATGATGACAATTCTCTTCAAAAGAAGATTGAAGAGCTAGGCCTTGAAAACAAACGAATTTGTTGGGAGGAGGCTACTAATCAGATTCAAGACTTTCCATGTTTATCAGAAGAAGAAATTAAAAATATCACTTTAGGTATGTATCAGTTAGACCAAGGAAAATGATATGCTTATGAACACATGAAGGCAGATTCTAGTTACAAGATCTTTATACATAACGAAATGAAGAATTTGATAAGACGCAAAATTGAATTCGTTTTTCGTCAACTCGGATTCATCAGTTATGGTTAGAATTCTTTCCTAATGGTAGTGGAGCCGAATCAATTTTAGGATATTACGGTAAGTGCAAAACTGGGAGCAGAGTTGTCGGTACATGCAGTCATATAACTTCAGTGATATGGTATTTGGGCTACGCAAGACACAACCCACATGTATTATCAAAGCACCGCAAAGGTCTAGCAGATAATATTATAAATGCTATGAATTCTGGTTGTCAAATCTCAGACTCCGATTCAGATTGAGTCTCTACATAACTTGTTCTAAAGTTACAATAGTTTAGTAAGGAATGTTTCTATGGATAAGTTTGTTTTGCTCCTTCCAAAATAATGTGATTTGTTTTATGCTGCTTAATTTGGAATAACGTTATTTCTGCGCTTATCCAAAAATTCTCCGGTTAAATAAAAACGATAATAAATGAAATACCAGTTGAATACAATTTTTAGATTTTTTATTAATAATGATCGCACTTCTGTTTGGCTTGGTAGTGTGCAAATTAATTATACAGTCAAGTACTAAATGATAGCCTCACTCCTAATTTAAGATTTATTTAATTTCAAATAAATTCTTTTAAAATTCTTCCTTTGCAAAAATAATACTTTTCACTTTACCAACTTTATTCTCTGCGGCGTCATGGAAAATTTATGGGTAACCCTCATTTAGTATGGTAATAAAAGATAGCCGCACACAATATTTTATTGTTTTTAATAGGAAATAAATATAAAAAGCACAGTTATAAAAATGATTTTTTATTCCAATTAATATTTTGTGTTTCGGCCATTGTTTTTAATTATTTCGAAAATTCGATTTGGCATACTTTTGTACAAGTTTTGGCATATTAATTTGAAATATTAGCCAATTCGCGTTGTACTGATGACTTTAGTTCATGAACGCTGCTGTATTGTGTTCCTTCAGCATATACAACTCTGCTGAGTACACCCCATATGTTTTCGATGCTGTTAATGTCGAGTGACCTTGCTGGCTGTTTCAAAACTGGTATCTGAGCCTCCGTAAACCAATAATTTACTATCCCGGCGGTGTGTACGGCTGTATTATCCTGCTGGAAAATAAAGTTTGGGTCGCCATTTTGTGCATCAACAACTGGTAATGTTTCGGGATAGCATGGATTTATACCGGTTGCTGTTAAGACGACCGGACATAAACTTCACATCCATTCTTCCTCCATAGCCAATTGCACCCCAAACAATCAGAGATCCTCCACCTCGTTGACGCCTCGATAGCACAAGAAGTTCTTTTCAAAGGTTGTGAAAATAATATTGCCATTAATCAAGGCTATCCATATTCAATTTGTTTCGTCACTAAAAATAACGCGCTGCCACTTTTTCTTCCACGACATATGTTCCTTCGCGAAACGCAATTTGGCATCTTTATGATTTGATAACAGTTGTGGTTTTCTTTGTAATTTTTTGATTTGTATATTATCTGACTCTCTTAATACTTTCCTCACATTACAAATCTTTGTATTATCTCAAGCTTTTAACGCAATTTGTTGCACGGTGCCAATAAAATTAGAGACGTTTCGTAAAATTAACCGTTTATCTCTATCAATAAGTTCCACTGGCCGGCGGCCTGCACTTTTATGCGAACCGTATAATTGCGAATTTTTTAAATAATTTAGCACTACCTTCTCACTCCAACTAATATTTTCTGCTATTAACGGATACTCATATTACTTTTCTTAATAACGTCAATTTATCAAACTCGTTCAAACTACCTTTTCCACCCATATTTAAAAAATAACAAAAATCGGAATAATATTTAACGGCTATAATACTTAAGCGGCTATCTTTTATAACCATACTAAATGGGGGTTCTCCAATTGTCCATGATCCCGCAGAAAATAATGATTTGTATTTGTGCACGCATTGGTAAACTGAAGAGTATTATTTTTGCATATATAGGAACAATTTTAAATGAATTTATTTGAAATGAAATAAATCTTAAATTAGAGGTGCGGTTATCATTTAGTACAGGACTGTACGTCACTGTAGTGTGCAAATTAATTATAATTCGCATAATTAGGCTAACATACACCATAATTACTGTTTGGAATATTTTTTTATTCAAAACAAAGCAATTTATTGAATTTAGAAAAATATAAAAATTATAAAAATGACAAATGCATAAAACTGCTGTAACACCCTGTAAACAAGTGGGAGGGAGTTGCGAAATATTTTTGCAATTATAAAACAATATACTAAAGAACCACCAATCCTAAAAAGTCGCAAAAAATATTTAGAAATATCGAAAAATGATGTATTCCATTTCATGCAACTGGGCCCAAGCTTATCTATGGGGAAAATAGAAAATACGTTGTTTTGGGCCCAATTTACTATGCTTATCCTATAGGGTCCTTTATGGGATTTTTGGTTTTGGATCATTATTCGTTGCTAATTAAACTTCAGAAGGCAAGGTACTCCAAAAGTCGATTGCGAAAAGGCTTCTGAAGCTCGTCTCTTATGTCTCCATCATAATAGTCCGGAAACTGTAAAATATTCTTGGAAGAATATTTGACCACAAATAAGATGAATTTTTCAAATTATATTTCAATTATGTCACTATGAAATATTTGGAATGTGCATCTCTTGAAACGTTCAATTCGATTATATATAGTCTAAACATTTACTGAATGTAACTGAATGTAGTTGCGGGTTGGCTTCAATTTATTGTCCTCTGTTTGGTTCCTTCTTTTTAAGCTGGATTCGCTGTACGCGATTGGGTTCTTTATTTATAATTTAGAATTCTTTGAGTTTCGTGTTTTCCGTTATTATTGTTATAGAGTGAGTCTTTCTTAATTATAACATTTCTTGCTCCACATAAATATTTTGAAGCCTCTTTTCTTTGTGCCAATTTTTGTTTACTTGGAACGGTTTACCTTTATATGGGCATTTCATGTCCGAAAGAGTAGTTAAGGGTTCGTCTACTTGGGCGATGCTATTGATAAAACGTCTTTAATGTGATGCGAGTCCAAGTAATGACTTTAATTCCTTTAAGTTTTTGAGAGTTTTGAGGCCTCGAATTGAAAAAGCTTTTTACAGTCGGGCTTAATGCCTTGATTTGTTTCCTATGTTAACATAAACCAGTTGGCGCTTTCAAGTTTTGAAGATAATTTCTCGGTGTGAATTACACGTACTTCTTCGGGTACCCTCCAAATACGATGATACATTGTTGTAAATCCTATAAAGTAAGATCGATGGTATGGAAACATCCAATTTTCTTTTCTACTAGCTAAGTTTGGGATTCTGAAATACCTTGTGACTCCATCCATTAAAAATTGACCAATTTTTTTCTACCTCGAATCTTATGCTGACAGAATATTGGTAATTTGTTCACTCAGTTCTCATATCAGTGTCGATTGTTTTGAAGTTGTTATATTGGTTCAAACCACTTCTTAAATTTTGAAGATTCTGTCTAGATTCTGGAAAACCTTATTATCTCGAATTTATATATTTTTCACCTTAGGAGTTTGCTTCTTCTTTAGAGGAGTTTTGATGTTTGTGGTCCTGACAAAATATTGTTTTTCTTGTTGAAAATTCCTCTAATGTGTCGTCTTCGTAATTATCCCATGAAACGTTGCAATCGTCTGCAAATATGGTTGTTGATTTCGATGCCACCACCTGCTGAATTGATCTTCCTCGTTTTGTTCCCCTAAGTGATAAATTCGCTGCTTTAAGGTTAATCGTCACTTTTTCAAGGTTAATCGTGAAAGAAATTTCAAGTTCAAATGTGTGGTAGCATAATAGATAACGGGCAATTGATTAAGTTAGGCTTGTTTAGTGTGGATATACTGTAGCCAATCTCGTTTTGTATTGATGACTTGACATGCGTTCCTTATAGACCACATTTCTTTGTTGCAACAGCATTGCGCTATGCTTTTTTCGTATATCTGGAACATCGTTAAGAAATATTACATTTATCGGATCTTTTTGGTTAAACAATTTAGGATGGTATTTTTCCGAATAACTTGGATTTAGTTACTATTTATATCAGTGCATCACACGAGCTTCAGGTGAACGAAAATTTGTTAGAAAAGGTCATGTAAATTCACAGGTCTCTTCGGTTTGTTCGGTTTGTCACAGCGGTGTTGGAGAATTTTTTGGGTAATTCGTAGTTTCAGTGATAATTTCAAATATTGAAATATTTTCCGTTCACTCAACTAATGATTTTTATGAAAGAACGTTCAGATAAGGTTAGGCTTCTCGTTTTCGAAAAGAGCTTTACGTTTTTGCACCCCTTGATTCCTTCAATTTCCCTCAAACGGCTTTCGTAAAAATTTTTTTTTCCCCGGGCTACTCTCGCTTAAGGAGTAATCAACCCTCAAGCGAATCGGTCAATTTCTGTGAAGTGCAATTTGGTTTTGCCACTGCAAGACTGTCCGTCACATTCGAGTATTTGTCATATCAAAGAGTGACTATTATCTACAGCAGATGGCAACATACAAGTAATTAAAAAGAAATATTTATTTAAATATTCTCAACAGTAAAATATAAAGGGTTAACAGAACCTATTGAATCAATCTTTAGCTCAACCTCCAACTCAACTGCAACACAATCTCCAACCCAATCACCAAATCAATCTCCAAGCCCCAACTACACACAAATTCAACTCCAAATCACTTTCAAATCAACTCTTAACCTAACTTTACTTAACGGCTAACTCAGTCCATGAATCAACATCTAAATAATTACCCAACCGAATCCCTCACTCAACCTCAATGCAAGCTAACTCAACCACTACCTAAATCCGAAATCAATTCAAGAAATGAATACTCCAACCGAACACCTCACTCAAATCCAACTCAACTACAATTCAAACGCTATTCAACCCTAACTTGAAGTCAACTCAACCCTCAGTATAACCCTAAACTCAGCATACCTCAACCTTCTACTCAACCCTCAATCAGCCCCAAACACATCGCCCTCAAACCCTAAATCAACATGGTCCGAAAACGCACATGGGTACATCAACTCAACTCATACTAATATCCAAATCAACCCACAACCCTCCCCAAATATATCCGCGAATGAATCCCTAAACTAGCACGGTCCGCAAACTGCTTATGGCAGTGAACTCAACTCAATCCTAACTTAACCTTTAAATCGACCCCAACTCAATTATAAACTCGCAAATCGACCATCTGTTCGACTTTTACTTAAGTAAAAACAGCTTTAAACGTAGGTTGAAGCAACATTTTGCTCCAACCTAAAAATATTTTTATGTCAATTTTTATTCTTTTTTTTGTTTAATTTAATTTTTATTCTACCATGTTCAATATGTTATAAATTCAAGTCATATTTGTAGACTTTTCTCAATATAAATAAATAAACTTATCGCCTTATACCAGTAAACCGTAATCAAACCCTAACTCAACTCCAACTGAACCGCAATTCAACCAGCAAATGGAACCCAACTCAACCCTTAATTCAACGGCTAATTTAACGCCCAATTCAATCCTCAAACCAGCATATATAAAACAAATAAAAAATAACCACGTGGTTTTGGGTCATTTCGTATGGTACCTCCCGATAATTTTGACGTATTGTACAGCTTCCAAAACTTTTACGAATATTTTTTTTTGTTGCTTTTTCGGACTCGGGACTTTCAAAACTGAACTGCGTTCAGTTTGCCACAAGTGATATCCGAATAATATCCATATTGAGGCAGTAATTCATACTTCCAGGTTGACCCTTCTGAGCAGAATAATCACAACAAATAAGTCGGCTGATTTATAGAAAGCTTTATTTAAAATCAAATTTTGATCTGCCAAATCATCATTTATAACCTGTCAAAGCATGTTGTAATTAGACATTTTTTTGAGCAACTCAAATTGAAGTCAGGTCCACGGAGTGGTACAAAATTCTCCTAATTACTGCTCTACACTCGACGAATAAATATGAAGGAATTGTTTCTGTGCTATAGGTTTAACTCAACCCTCAACACACCCCCAAATCAATCCTCAACTGAAACGCCCATTTCACCCTAAACTAACTCGTATGTCAGATAGCGATCCTCTTGACGTACAGATTCCGAAAGCTTTTCAGTTGAAGGTATTTACTGACGTTAGTTAGAATTATATGAATGAGAAATTGGTATGGGAGCCAATATAATTTTTACCCCAATCGATAATATTACATGTTGTAAAATTTGGATACAATCAGACGATTCTTTTGTATTCGCACCAAATAGTTATTTGGTTTGTTAACTAAATTCAAAAGCGTATCGAACTATTGTTTTGGCCAAATCGTAGGCGTTCCCCAATAATATTAATTAAACGGGGCGCGTGACTAACAATTTGTAAAACCAAACACACTTTCATCATTTTGAGTATTAACGTCAAACCTTTCGTACATATAACATGAATAAATATTTGGTAGGATCAACACTGCTCGTTGCCCGCTTGTATGGAATTTTTAATTTTAAATTCACGCATCGCGATAATCTCTATTACATCAGCAAAATCAAATATTCGAAATGTTTAAATATTTACGCCCTTCTGCTCGCACTAATTCTCCTCATACAATTATTGGGCATTTCGTATTTTATCTTGAGCCGGGGGCATGGTTCTGTTATTTTGGCCGCATACTTCTTACATTCCATTATAGCACTGTGCAATATAACCGGCTGTTACTACAAACGTATTGTGCAGCATAACACAAATTATCGTATCGCTAAAAAATTTTTACGATTCCTAAATGTATTCAACTCAAATTTTGATACCCACAACAACAATAATTTGTTTAATTTAAAAATTGTGCGACATTTAAATTTTATATTTTTCATGAATTACCATTTTGTTGCATTTTTGGTTGTAATTTTGACCATACTCGATTGTTTCCACTATCGCCAATTTTATAGCACTTTAATTTTAGTGTATGTCGGGATTTATTTTGAGACGGCAATTTTCTATGATTTCACTTTAATCCTTATCGTTTTTGTGATTGTATTGAAATTTTTGAATAAACAACTTGGCTGGCAGATACGTGACATTAATAAATTGCATTCGGCTAACAATAGTGATGGTTTAACAAATTTGAAGCGGATCACTAAAATGTATCAACTAAGTGCGTACATTGATTTGATGGTGACATTTTTTAGTCGCATTCACAAAATTATTGGGGCATTAAATGCGTACTATTCGAATCAGGTGATTTTATTTTTGATGACAAAAACTACCAAGGCGATAAGTCAAAGTTTTTATGTGTACTTTGGTCTGTTGAAAAGGTCCGATGATTTTTGGACAGCTGGTAAATGGTATTTTCCGGTGAGCGGAATACTTTATGGTATCTATATTTGTATACACACGGAAATGTTATTTTGGTTGTTGCATTTGTTGCGGCGACAGACGGATAAAACGATTTATTTGTTGGATGAGTTGCGACTCACAAAAATTGATGGGCGACTCAATATTTCTGTGAGTTCATAAATTCTATGACTTGTTCAACATTAGTACATTTTGTATTTTAAAATTGTTCCCTTACTGATTGAGCTAATAATCGTATTCCATTCTTTATTTCCAGTTAAATCTTTTTCGGATACAAATGGAGCACTTCGATTTTGATATAGCACCATACAAGCTGTTTACTGTAAATAAGAATTTGCTATACTCGGTAAGTTCAAGCGCATATCACAAACGTATGTTGTATAAACGGATTTGTATCTCTATCTAATTTTAGATGATTGCATATGCCGTCAATGGATTAATTATTTTGATACAGTTCCAGAAAAGTTCTGATAGTCAGGGTTGAATTTAGCACGAACAACTCATTTGTAGATTTTAAGAGTTATTAACTTAAGAATAGTTTTCAATGTTGTAAATAAAAGTAACTTTAAAATTCTTAAGTCTAATTTTTAACCATCTGTGAAGAATCACTGTGCTTTTTAAAAGGTAGGTGCTGATAAATAAATTTAAGGTGAATGTGAAATATTAAAAAATGTATCCCGTTGAATGTTTTGTAGATAACTTGGTTCAACAAAGAAACTGAAATTAGAGCTGAGTCAAAAGAAATTTTTTTTTACTGAAAAATTTGAATTCATACCTATGAGAAAACAATAACAAAATTTGGGAGTTGCTGAGAATGTAAAGTCGCCAGTAAGTCACCCAGCTATACTATAGGAAGGCTAAATAAAACTGGGGTGGTATCCAGATTTTGCATTCTTTGGAATTAATGACCTATAAGCCATTTATCCATCGGCATATGCTGATCCACTGTAGATTAGGGATTTAATCAAGGATTTTTCGTTTAGTGCCATACTTTAGCCTGTGTCAAATGGTCAAAATGTGTGAAATGGCCTCAGTTACCAATGGTTGCCATAGAGGGCAGCACGTACACTTGCGAATTATGACCAGGTTACCTCTTACACAATTTTACCCTTCACGCAGCCGCCTAATATATGACTAGCACACTCCACGTGATGACTCCCTACTGAAAGGTTACGGAGCTGGTACATTAATCTACTTTTTAAGTTTTATTTTAATATGTTAAGTGTGCCGAATTCAGTTTGTATGCTGTAAGAGACCGGGCCGATAGCAGATTCAATAGTAGCTGGAACCCATTTTTCATCACTAGAGTAGTTCCGAGCCCAAACAGTGTCATCGATTTTAAACGACTTAGTTGATTTACTGGTTGGTTTTGCCTCGGTGGAACGAACTGGAACAGCATCCGGATGTAGTTTATCGAAGTATGTTACTATTTTCCTTTAAACAGTAATTGAACGGTGACTTTCCAGAGGTTTGCGACGGTGTCGTGTGTTGATGTAATAGAAACCGTGCCAATCGTAGGCGATGGTCACCGATGGTTTTCTTTAGGAATTCCTTTGTTATACGAACCATACGCTCCGCTTGTCCATTGGACGAACGATGAACCGGAGCTTGCAGAATATGAGAAATTAAATTATACTTGCAAAATACCTTAAATGCGACTGATGTAAAAGCAGTTGCATTATCGGAGACTATCATATCAGGTAGTCCGTACGTTGAGAAGATACTGCAAAGCGATTGTGTCGCACGTTCGGATGATGTGGATGAAACGATGTAAACTTCCAACCATTTGGAATATGAGTCGACAAGCAAGAAAAATATTTTGCCTTGTACAGGTCCAGCGTCCATCAAAATCCACATGTAGTCTTGGCCAAAGTCGAGTTGCTGCCTCCCGCATGGATGAATCGGTGCTTTAGGATTTTCTGGACGAATACGTTGACATTGTGAACAGCTTTTAACGGTTGATTCGATGTCAAAATCTAATTTTGGCCACCAGAAATAACTACGTGCCAATGCCTTCATTACGACAATGCCCGGATGGCCATTGTGGAGGAACGATAAAATTTGTTGTTGAGCAGCTTCCGGAATGATTGTTCTTTGGCTCCAGAGTAGACAGTTTTTTATAGTCGATATCTCATCGAACCCCGCATCGCCCAACTTAAAACTCGTGTCAAAGTTTTATTTTTCGCTGTTAGCCTTGCGATATCGACAGCGGACAATGGAGGATCGTGAGTTGTTTCGATCATCAGAACTTCTTCTTCATCGGCAGAAGCTATTGCGGTTATGGGTTAGGTAATCTGCTCAACGCATCAGAATTTTGATGTTTGTTTCCTGGACGATATTAAAGATCAAAATCATACCCATTAAGAAAAATACTCCAACGTAACATCCTTGGTGACAGGATTAATGGTGTTGGTGTTTTTGGATTAAAGAGACCCAGTAACGGTTGATGATCAATCAGTAATAATTATTACTTTGCGGGCCAAGACGAAATTATGAAATTTCTTTATACCAGCAATAATCGCCAAAGCCACCTTGTCGATCGTGGGCATCGTGGCGTAATTTCGCTCTGTGCTGGAGAGGGCCCGTGAGTAGTATGCAATTGGTCGCTCCGCACCGCCTGCCATTGATGTGCGAGTATTACTTCAATTCCGTATGGAGATGCATCACAGCAGAGGATTAGAGGCAGTTACTCATTGTAATGCACTAAGAAACTGTCGTTGGAGAGAAGATTTTTTAATTCCTCAAATGACCGTTGATGGGTGTTATTCCAAATCCACTGTGAATCTTTCTCCAGAAGACGATGTAGCGAAACCCTAAAAAAGCTTGAAGTTGCTTTTTGTCTTGAGGTGCCGGTATGTTGATGATAGCTGTTATTTTTTCCTCAGAGGGCAAACTTCATTGTAATCGATGCGAAAACTCAGG
The DNA here is from genome assembly GCA_963556165.1 of Tipula helvola. Classification (NCBI taxonomy): domain Eukaryota; kingdom Metazoa; phylum Arthropoda; class Insecta; order Diptera; family Tipulidae; genus Tipula; species Tipula helvola. Next base: position 368,347,631 of record OY744481.1, read on the forward strand.
AAATTTACTGAAGAGACATTAAATTTACTTTTATCATGCTGTAAGGAGTCCATGCGATCCTTCTCCGTCGGTCCAATTACGATGAAATCATCAAAATAAGGAAGAACACCTTCGATTCCTTTGAGCAGCTGTTCGATAAATTTTTGGAATATGCTAGGTGCGGACGATATTCCAAATTGTAAACGTTTTACTTTGAACGCCCCCTTATGAGTGATGATTGTTTGAATCAATGCCGAATTATCATCACCGACAACTGATGGAATACGCTAAATCAAGCTTCAACAAATATTTTCCATGTGGTAAAGTTTCCAATAAATCTTTTATCGACGGAATTTGGAAACAATGTGGGCTTAATGCTTTATTAACGGTTGATTTGTAGTCCACACATATACGAATTGATACATCTGATTTTTTCACCGGTACGATAGGTGTCGCTCAATCGCTGTAATAAACAGGTTCTAATATTCCTTGATTTGTTAACTTTTCCAATTCATCCTCAACAAGTCGACGAATAGCAAGAGGAATACTTCTGGCAGGCAGATGAATTGGAACCACGTTTGGAGAAATTGGTTTTCCCCGATATGTGCCAAGCTTTTTGAAAATAAATTTTTATATTGCTTCACGATCTCAGTGATGGCTGATGGTTGGATTAGGTGAACCGCTTGAATTGTTATTCCTAAGGCCGGAAACCAATCGCAACCAAGAACGTTAGTTTTGCTCCCTGGAGTGGTTTGTAACGGCAGTGACGATATACTTTTGTTGTTATATCGGTTATAACGGTTTATTATGGGCCAAATTTCGTTAAAACATTTCTCGGAAATGATCGCATGGTTAGATCCTGAATCAACCTCAAAAACACACTGTTTGTTGTTAATGATAATGGTTGTACATTTTTTGAAATCGTTGTTTTGTGATATTACGTTTAATTGCGAACGATTGCGTTCTTTTCCAGAAGTGCGACATGAAGATGCGATGTGGCCGTATTTTCCACATGAATTACATCTTGAAAATCACCTCAAAATGATCACCTCCGCGGCCTTGGCAATTCGTTGGCCTTGATGAAGATGACTGACCGTTACGTTGTGCGTTTGTGATCGTGAAGGTTGATTTCTGGATGGAGTTGACTGGTTGTCTTGTTGTTTGCTTACAAATTTTACTTGCTGTTGATTCCCCTTGATCAATTGTTGATTTCTTGCGGCTGCTTCGGCGGCTAATGACTTTTCCTGTACGTTTTATAGTGTAATTTGCTCACCCGTGAGAACAGTTTATTGAATTGATAAATTCTTTCCAGTATATCTGCCTTCCAATCCTTGCCATATGCCTGCCCTATTCTCTCTCCCGGTTGTTGATGACGCTGGAAGAATTTTTGGAAAGCAGCGGATTCCGAAGGGCGTGCGGAGAAAAATGATTCGTAAGTGATTCGAGAATTTCTTTATAGGTTAATTCACTTACCGTTTTGGGAGCTATTAAGGAGTCCAAGAGCTCAAAACCATGTGCTTTACACACTGTTAAGAATGTTGCGCTCTTGATCGTTTCATCCTTTATACTGTTGGCGATTAAACACATTTCAAATCGCTTCGTATATGAACTCCAGCTGTTGGGTTTTGTAACGTCAAAAGATTCGATGGCACCAATCGTAGACATGTTATTTGATGTAAATAGTGACACAATGTTTTTTAGGTGGCTTCGTATCGACTTTATCTTCACCCATAACCCGTTAACACACAATCAATAAAATGTTTCGAATTAATGATCGAGGTAATTCGAAATATACAACAATGAACGGAAACTCAGCTTCCATAAAGACCCCAGACTCTGTAGTGTGGCGCGTAAACTACCACACTTTCATCATCGTAGAAACCTTCCGGAGATTCCTTCACTATAGGGTCAGGAAAATGATTTCTAAAATTACCTCTGTCGGTCGTCAGTGAAACTCCCGTCTGCACTCTGGAGCTGTCCTATAACATTAGAATGATCTGTAGACAAGACTTTTTAGAGCCGCGCTGCAGAAAGCAATTTATTGATTCCTTCGCAGAAACTTTTCCGAGTTCGGCTTTATAGATCTCCATAGTTTGAGATTATATTCAGTCAAGGCCACTTGTGCTTGCCCCATTAGTTGGTGTGTTTAGCCTTGTTAAATAACTTCCTCGATTTTTTCATTTTTTTTCCAGCGCCCTGTTCCACCAATGGACCATATTTATGGACATTCCTCGCTTCACACTCTTCGCTTCCTTTCTCTGGGGACGTTCCCCATAATTGAGGGCATTTTTGATCCGAAAAGTACCTTATATAAGCCCCAACCGGTCAGTTTCGGAACACTAATTTCCTGCTTCTGCATGGTCTTGGCCGCTATATCAAATATAATGTGCATGTGATTGGATAAAGAGGCCTCATGGGATACATGCCAATTATTTATTAAAGAACACAAATGCAAACTGGCAAGCGTCAAATCTAGGACCTCTTTCCTAATCGCATTTCTGAAAAATCCAAAAAATCAAAAAGGTACTCACCTCTATTGTTGATATCACTACTACCCCACACCGTATGGCTTTGGGCCGCCTAACCCCATTCGGAGGAGTTACGGACAAGATTGCCCCTTTCTCCCAACACCCTCACCGTTACCGCCATTGGGGCCCTAGAGATAACCTCTGGAATATGAATAAGATTTATATGCGAGTTTGCCAAGATAGCCACTCAAGGACTCTTAAGACATAATCTCATTACTGGAGAAATGGTAAGGGATTTGCCAGACAAATGTATTAAACTAATAACATTCATATTTAACATGATCATGCGAACCGCAGTTATATTCCTCAAAAATGGAACATTCTTTGAACACAATGATACATAAGCCAGAAAAAAAATGAATCACAGATCTCATCATATCGGCCAATAAGCATGCTGCTCACAATCTCAAAGCTGTTTGAAAAAATAATAATAATAATTTTAGTGATTCTATTTACATCCAGGACGATCACTGAAACATTGTAAGGGAGTGCTACCAAAAGCAAGGCTTATTCTATTTTAAAACATAAAACTTAGTGAATCGGTCCTATAAATAGGAAATAACTTATTGCTAACAATTCGGTTTGTAAATCCACAATATGTTTAGCAACCCAAGTGACCAACCCATAGACTACAATTTTGGCAAAAACAGAAAAATTTCTTTGAAAAAAGAAAGTTAAAAGGTGAAGTTAAAAATTTCCAAAAGATATATCAAAATCCTTAAAACTAAGAACCGTTTTTTCAGTATTTTCCGCGGCTGAACGCTGAATTTAATTAAATCAATTCTCTTTGAAAATGTAACATGGTTGTTGGCGCTTCACTTTCATGATAAAATCGCAAGTCCTTAGGATTATTTGGAACAATGTGTAGTCTGTTGAGAATGTTTTTATCGTACTCGTAAACGATTTCATTGAATGTACGCCCTTGTAATTTGTTGATAGTCATTGCTGAAGCATGAAGCAATGGAAAATATTTACGCCTTGATTTAATTTTGAAATTGCATTTTTTAAAGTTGTGTGTACCGCGTATAGTGCCGTCCTTCGCTACAGCAGCTTTACCAGTCGGTACACAAATAATATGTGCGTTGCAATACCCCTCGTTGTCAGTGAATCTATTATATATTTCCATAGAAGTTTTAACACAGCATCCATAGAAGTTTTAACACACAAGTGAGGTGATTTATGACGTGAAGCAATAATGATTTTTGTTCTTTATTCGTTGAATTTACTTGGTTTTGTATGTTAGCCATATTCAATACATCGTCATCTTCGTCATCTTTGCGTCATAACTGATTGACAAATGTCAATCGTTTTGTTAATATCTAAATGTGATTCAAATTGTATCGCTCTAAAATATTTTTTTCATTATCAAAAGGTAGATGGAATTTGACCATTTCTCGTCTGTATTCATTAAAATACTGTACTGACCTCTCGTATTTTTTCTATAATTAGAAACAAATTCTGCAAGGATAATCTTTTCTAGATCTCTTGGTCTTTTTTCATTTTTATCTAAATGGTTTTCTTTCCAGATATTGGTTGAATCTGCATCAAGGTTTATTTGCTCTAATTCTTTTTCGGTTTCTTTATTCTTTGAAGCTCTCGAGACCAGACTGTCGGAATGTAGACGACAACAGTAGTTAATACCACGAGGCTTCTTGACTTGTAATTTCAACTCCATTAAGAATATCGATACCAATTTTCCTAACGATTTCAACTGTCAAATTCCAGGTGTTCATCCCTAATTTGAATGATCAACCTCTGCAAATTACTCGTACCACTATTAATTTTATTCACATATTCAACAACATACCGTGCACATGAATATTCTTCTAAAATGAGTTGAAAGTCACTATTAGAACCTTTTGATTCCAGCTCGTAATATAAGAAAATAATCGGTAATCATCAACATTCCGTGGCAGAACGCGACGATATTGTCGATCTCCACAGGAAAAGGGGATCCGAGGAGAAACAAATCTTTCTGATATTAACTTAAGGGCTTTTAAATGTGTATACGCATCGGAGGAAATTTAAACCCATTATACGTAGCCATGGTAGGAATTTTTCCTGTATCCATAGATCTTTTGTAAGTATAGCATATTAAAACTTCATTCAGATTTTCAAAATTAATATTCATTGTCCTGCTTATTATAATCCACGTAAGTTGCTCCAGGGAAGTCGTAAATCGAAATTATATTTTTAATTTCTCCTATTCAGAAAGGGTCATTTAAATAGGCCAATGGACTTAAAAAAATCGGTTCAGAACAACAACCAAACTAAATAAGCCCAAAAATTAGAAGGACCGAATTACGTTAGAGGGAACCAATTCAGCCGAAAATTTTTTGCATAGCGAAAAAACAATTTATCCTGAATATGAACTAAGTCCGTGACATCCAATTTCTTTAAAATGAATAAATTTTGCTCGGGTTTAATCAGAACCTTCTAGAGTATAGAGCCATAATCATTATGACGTATTTTTTAGAAGCTTTTTTAGTGGTATAACTTTTCACTAATTTCCATAGGAATCCATAGTAAAAATGGTGTTTTTTAGCTTGAAGTTTTTCATTGAAAAAAGCAAAAATGTTACAAAATTTGTATACAGAAGTGTTCTACATATCTTTAGCAGCAATATTCAAGAAGGGTATATTGGTATTAAGTAAATATTAATTGCAGAAATATTAAAATTAAATTATTTCTAAAATATATTTTTCGAACTTTCATTTTGAAAAATACATCAAAGTTGGCTCTGACAAATTAAAAAAATACTTGCTAAATTTATCTTTAGTTTTACTAGTGTACGTTAGATGTCTCAGATTTAAACAGAAAAATACGAAAAAAAATTGTTTAATCACAAAATTATCACACGTTTTTAATATTTTGAGAATTTGTTTTGCTTTTCCTACAATTTTTGAACTTAAAATTTCCCCAGGTGGCAATTTTTGGTACGATTTTTAAAAAATTTGTACTGCCATCTATGTAATGTATATTGACTTAATGCACACAATTTGTAGTAAGCTTTTCTTTTTAATTTGACCAGAATGCTGTTGTTATGAACTTTTTTTAATATTTTGGTTTAAATAAATCAATTATTACAAGAAAATGAAAACAATTTACTTAAACGACATTTATATATGTTGAAATTGAAACATTTATGAAAATATTTCAGAAATCATAATTAAGAATTTGTAACGTTTTCATTGACAAATTTGTCTTAAGAAAAAAAGTGATTTCCCATATGTTTTATGTGTTTTACTATGGAAATTTTGAGTTTTTCGTCGTTTCTAATTCCCTTAAAAAAGCTTCGTTTTTTAGATTATGGCTTGTATAATCAAGGTTGCTTTGGCTTAATACATACTGAAAACGAATCAATTTCGCACGGAGTAAATTCATGTCTATCGGCGAAGTTTAATTCATTCCAAGTATTCATTCCACTATGCGTCAAGAAATGCAGGTAATTTATGCAATCTCCGTCATCCCGAGTTATATGTGCGAATATATATTATAATTTATAACATAATAAAGTTCATTCACCATTTCATTATGTAAACATTCACCAACAGTATTATGTAAACATTCTTTTGAATATAATAAAAATCTCTTGTTTGACGAAGATTCCATTCTGGATTTTCTGACGCCAAGAGTGTCATTTATGAAACTGACTTCAGAGAATTATAAAGCAATTTTCTCAACCTGAAACTTAGTTCAGAGTTCGAATGAATCATGAAACTAAGCAACTACTCGTAGATTACATTACATTAAAGGATTCATAAAATTCAATACAATAAGATGGCTGTGTCATATCGAAAGAGCCGGTATCACGCCGGTATCAGTCCCACGAGATTCCGTTGATCATAATAAATAAATTTAAAAAAATGTTATTAAAAGTTTGTAATTATAAATTATATTTTTCTTAAATTAGGTCTATCCTTCCCAGAAATGCATCTTGCAGTTTAAGAAAATTCCAAATTAAATATTCTGTTTATCGTAAAACAACATTATTAGTCCGCACAGAACAATCAAATTTTAATGTTAGAAAACAATAATAACAACCTAACCCCAATACATCTCACCTCAGTGTCCTCTCCCCCTTTATAGCTATTGTTTACCCCATTCCAATTTACATTTAGGTATTATTACAACTTTTATTTTATTCCTAACAAGTTCCTTTCATTTTCACCCTCAAAAATCTTAACATTGCAAGAGAGCACAAAACAATAACAGAATTTGTATGCGGTGAGAATTTTATTTACACCCATTAGGTACCCCTTCCTTGAAATAGCTCGTAGAATGTTATTAATATGTGTTGTTGTTGCGTTGTTCAACAGGATGAGATGTGCAACGTATACACACAATAGAACCTTTGGTGTTGTGATTTTAGATCTTTATTATTTGTTAAAAGATTTTCACATTTCCACCCCCTGTTTTTGGTATAAATAATGTCTGTATGTACACAAGGCAAAGTATATTAGCGTGAAAATTTAATTTTAATAGGAAATTACAGGATATAATACACAGCATAAAGAGGGTGGGCGATGTAATATACACATTTATGTAGATGATATTATGAGATTAAGGTTGTTATGTATTATATGCGAGCTTATTATTAAATTCTTAATGGAAAACATATTTTTATGTTAATTTTATGTAAATATTATGCGATATTACTTTGATTTTTTATTTTTATTTTTTGGTTGGTTGTTATTATTAAATATAGGTTTAACCACATTAATTTAATTTAACGATTTAGTTGTCATCAAGTTCTCACGTAAGTAGACGCGTTATGAATAAATTAGCGTTATGAGTTTTATGATTGAAACTGCCACACTACAATTTTAACAACAGTAGTTTTTTATAGTTCAGTATTTATGTCTTTGATGCAGTATGTCTAAAAATGTAACAAAATTGTTTCATAATCGAATAATTTGTGATTTTATTTATTACATTCAGTGTGAGCTAACACAAATAAATTTAAAAAGCAAATTGTAAATCTACGAGTACGTGTGCCAAATTACGTGAAATAATCTCAAATAGAGTACTAGGTTGGTTTAAATAAATTATTTAATAAAATTAATTAATTGTTAATAATTTTTGAATGTACATTTTTATAATTTGTTTTATTTATTTACTAAAATCTTGCCAATGTCAATATTGCATATCTCAAGTACAGGTTAGAATCAAAAAGTTTAATGAGATGAGCACAAACAATTTCTATATCTAACTTTTGAAAATTCCTGATACGTTCAATACAGTTGTATACCTTTTTCAAGTCAAGTAAAACATTTTTGAAACCAAATTAAAATTTTCAAATAAATTTAACAACAATTTTCAAATCAAATTAAATTATGTTGTTTTTTTTGTGCAAAATATACAATAAAATATAAAGGGCTGAAACCTCACGAGGAGATCAGAACTTCGGTCTTTGGTGTCTTCAATGGGTATAGCATTCACCTGTGTCATAAAGTTGGTGTGACCGTTTTGACAGATTTTTATTTTAACTTAACCAACATATATTTACTTATACAACAACAGCCAAACAGGTGAAAAGCTTTAGTAACGTGGGTACAGGCATCCAATTTAACACAAAAAATCATGCCTGTGAAATACTTCCCAATATAAAATCCCAAATTTCCCGTATACGTATAGGTATATTTTATATATGGGGTTGTAATTTATTTGCCTAAATGTCATTTATTGAAAAAAAAATTCAAACAATCTTCTTTTAGGAGAAATTTATTATTCAATTTAATTTAAAAGAATCCATTAAGGCAGCTTTCAAAATGACTAAAATAAAAACCGTTCATCGGTTTTACATTTTGATGTTATGTAAAATCTTTGAGTATATATATATACTCAAAGGTAAAATAAAATAAATAAAAGGCCCGTTCGAACATATTACATACCGTCAGTTGCACAAAATTACACGTCGAAATCAGTTCAACAAAAATCAAAAAACCAAAATGCGAATATGGTTTCTAGGATGTCTGTTGTATTGGCTTTATAATGAAAATTACAAATAGGCTATCCCTGGGGTCGGCGATATGAATAACATACAATATCTTGCAATTATTTTCTTCTATGTATGTATATAAATAAAAATGTAAATGTTCATTTTTCCAAACTCTTAAATCTTCGAAAGTTGTTCACTGTTTACTTTTAAATTTTGACACAACCTTATATTCGAATACGCGCTAACACGCCTGTGGCTGTGACAGGTAAAAAATGCTTTTTTTGAAAAACAATACAATATGTTGAACGTAACAGCAACACACGCAATACTAAACATTGATCTTGCCGTACAGCATGCTTCTTGATAGCTGCTGCCATTTAGAATTTTTAATATTTCCGATTGAATTGATTAGTTCATCAAAATAATGCCTCTGGTCTGCCTAGGTCATCGTACTCGCAGAGCTGAAGCACTGCGACGAGTAATTGCAGATAAAACTGAAGAAGAACGGCCAACAGACAAAGAATGGCTCAAGTACGAGCCGAAGAAGCAGAAGCGCGACATGCAGCCAGACTTGAGGATGCGCGGTTACGGAAACGGCGATGGCGTTCTGTAGTTTCAGATCTGCTTCGTTCTCAACCGAATGAACGCGACAGGCTGAGAATGGCTGAAAGACGTCAACGAGAAAGAGCAGATCAGCTTCAAATGCGACTCCGTGCTCAGCAATCAAGCGATTACAATTGCCTTGCATTTCGGTTAACTTAGCTGATTATTATAGTTTGAGCCAGCATGTTCTCATTGGTACTATGACTGAAGTGGATGCTCATTGCAAGGCTCTGAAATTTAATGGAGAAACGAAAGAAATGTGTTGCGCCGCCGGAAAAATTAAACTGCTTCAACTTGGAGAACCGCCAGAGCTATTAAAAACTTTGCTTGCCTGGAAAATACAACTAATGCTTCCAAATGACATCATTCAGTGCAGAAATCGTGTAACAGCTCAATTCATGCCAACTTCAAAGTGAAATTATCATAAAGCCGGCTCCCTGCTTCCATTCCCCAATGGTCAACATAAATTCCTACAAATATATTGCATCGCGGGGATGGCAATGATGAGAATGTACGCTGCGGAATTTCTACCGGCATAAAAAGGTCCATTGTTTCCCCGGTCCACCGTCTTTCCAGCAACTGAGAATTGTCAACGGAGTCACACATGTTATTGGAGGACGATGCAAAACGTCACATCCAAATCAAATTCGTGTATTGACCGCCTGCTCTCCTTCATATCCTACAAAGTTATAGCAGAAATATAAATCGCACATGGCTGAAGATATTTTCCGTCGAATATGCGAGGAAAATTCAAATAGGAACATGTATTTCACAGCAGAAATCTACAACGAAGCGTTGATAATGATTGAAGATTTTTGCTTAAAAATCACGAACAAAGTTCTCAATCAATTGGGAATGCCAGCACCGAATCGATCTGCTGCTGCTTCATTCGATGTAGAATTGCGTCGTGAACAAAATTATAACACGGGTGATCTTTTGTCATATGTGCAATTAAATGTTCCTAAGTTAACGCTTGAGCAAAAAGACATTTACGATCAAATAATGCAAACTATTAACAATAGGGTTGGAGAAATCTTTTTCTTAAATACGCCAGGAGGAACTAGTAAAACGTTCCTAAAAATATTGATTTTGGCAGCAGTTCACCCCAAAATGGCATAGCCTTAGCTCTTGTGTCATCCGGAATAGCTGCGACATAGCTACCAGGTGGAAGAACGGCTCATTCCACTTTGTAATTGCCATTGAACATGCAATTTATTGAAACTCCCAAGTGCAACATTTTCAAAGCATGCGGCATGGGAAAATGTGTCAGAAATGCAAATTATTTGCGTGGAAATATTAAACCATTTCGGAACGCAATCGTATTGCTTGCAGGAGATTTCAGGTAAACATTACCTGTAATTCCTCGATCAATACCAGCGGACGCAATAGATAAATGCCTGGAATACTCTACTTTGCGGCGACAGGTAAAGATGTTGAAATTAACTACAAATATGCGTGTTCAGCTGCAAAACGATGGATCAGCTGAACTATTCTCACATCAATTGCTGGAAATTGGGAACGGAAAAGTGTCGGTTGATCTGACCTCAGGGCGAATTTCATTACCTCATAACTTCTACAATTTAGTGACGCCAAAAGAACGTCTACGAACTTAACAATGTTATTCAGTCTAAAATTCAAAGCGAGGCAGTCACATATGTACAAGTCGGTCGACACTGTTGTGGACGCAGATGAAGCGGGTAATTATCCATTAGAATTTTTGAATTCACTGGATCTGCCAGGGATGCCACCGCACGTAATGCATTTGAAAATCGGCATGCCAATTTACATGTTGCGAAATTTCAACCAGTAAGCTTTGCAACGGCACGCGGCTCGCAGTAAAAAAAATTAATAAGCAACGTCGTAGAAGCAACAATCTTGGCAGGACCATTCAAAGGTGAAGATGTATTCACTCCTTGCATTCCTATGATTCCAACGGGTATGCTATTTCAATTTAAGAGGTTGGATTCCCAATTCGATTGACGTTTTCAATCACCATCAACAAAGCTCAGGTACAATCTTCAATTGTGTGTTCATATCTAGACACGGACTGCTTCTCACATGGAAAATTTTACGTTGCGGGTTCTAGAGTCGGCAAACCAGACAATCTCTATATCTACACACAGACAATTCAAACTTAATAGAAACGTGCTGCAACATTCCGTTTACATATTGTCTGTTATTCATATCGCCGACCCCAGGGATCGATTATTTGTAATTTCCAGTATAAAGCCAATACAACAGACATCCTAAAAATGGTTTTGGACCAACCTAATTTTTTGTCATTTTTGACAGGATTTCAATACTTTGGTCTTTTTAGATTGGGATTACGATGAAATTCGACATATGTACGTATTGGAAATGGAATTCTAAGTTCTGGATTCCAGAATGATTTCTGGATGAAGTTCTGGAATATGGCCAAGTATGATGGAACTTGCCCATTTCTCAAGCGATTATGATGAAATTCGACATGTGTATTGGAAATAGTATTCTGAAATGAGTTCTGGATGAAGTTCTCAAATATGGCCAAGCATGATGGAACTTGGTTATTCCATAACCGGCCAACCGGGTATCATCAAATTTGGCATGTGTGTTAGAAATGGGATTCTAAAATGATATTTGGATAAAGCTCTGGAATATAGCCAAGTAGGATGGAGCTTGCCTATTTCTTAACCGATTGTGATGAAATTTGACGTATGCGTTGTAAATGGGATTCTAAAATGATTTTTGGTAAACTTCTAGAATATGGGCAGTTACACGGTTAGAAATATCAGTATAATTTTTATACTACTTTCGGTATAAAGTTCTAGCATACGATTTTTCGAGTTAAATTGGATGAGTCCATGTTACTGCAGTTTTTGAGCTGTTTGGCTGTTGTTGTATATTATTATTATTACTTGAGGGCCATGTGGGCGTTAAGCCACCTCGCACTGCGACCTAAAAGATCTTTTGTGCATCAAGCCCTACTTAAATATCCTTTCAGCCAATATTCAGGCTCTTAATGGACCTGATAATACTGCCGACCGGTACGTGATACATACTATCTGGGCTCATTGCTCTCCCTCCTAGATGTAATAATATTTACATCTGCTAGAAGATCGGTAGCATTGAGACTCAACGACTTCGAGAGGGCAGACCCACTCCCGTATATTCCTATCCGTGCCTCGTCTACCGTTTTGATTTTACTCTTGCGAGCTGTTATTGTATAAGTAAATATATGTTGGTTAAAATAGAAATCAATACTTTCAAAACTGTTACACCAACTTTATGACACAGGTGAATGCTATCCCCATTAAAGATACCAAAGACCGAAGTTCTGATCACCTCGTGAGGTTTCAGCCCTTTATATTTTTTTGTTGTAATCGTGTTCGTTATTGAAGATAAGAAGGCCGTTTCTTTTCCTTCTTTTTTAGACATTTGGTTGGCCCGTTATTTGATTTTTTTAATTTTGACAGTTTTCAAATTCTAATTTTTGACTTCTACATAAATGGTTGTATCTTTGGTTGTAAGAGGAGTATTTTCAAAAGCGATACCATTTTAAAGCGGTATTAATTTATTCTAAATTCTATCACAATTTATTTTTGAAAAGTACCGTTATCTAAGGAGTTATGAGCAGATAAAGCTGTATTAATATTTTTGCCGCTAGATGACACAGCTACCAAAATATCGAAAAACGTCGTATAGCAATTGATAGTTAATAGTTCAACCTTTCAAACAACTGGTAAATCGTTTTTGGGGGAATGGGTAGTTTAGCCGCTAGGTTACTCCAAAGTTGAAAAAATGTAATTTTGATCATTTTTTTACATTAAAGTTTGTGTTAAATGAGTAGATAACGCTACCACTAGAATTTTCAGTTCTGAATTACACAGACTACATATCTCTAGTGGAAATATTGCAAACGTAGGTCTTATTATTCCATTATATGGCTTGTAAATTATAATAAATTTATTTTTACGTGTAAGACCAGAAATTGCTGAACCACTTTTTTCTTTACATCAACCAAAAAAACAACGAACGAGTTCACCCTCAACTCGCAAAAGATTTATGTGAAAACTTTTTTGTATAAATATCTATTGAATCATTTCAAGCCATATCGATAAGGCTCAGAAATCCCCTCCATAAAGATGGATGTTGTTCGCTCAGTATTTAAACTAAGTTACATTTTTGGTTCAAAAAGTCAATAAATTATTATATTTTGGATTTGGAGGACTAACTTTACTAACGTTAATTGAGCATGAGCAAAGTACAGTTCTGTTAAGTTAATCACCTAAACCTGCCATGTACGCGTTAAAATATACCATTACTCATACACAATACACAGCAATCTTGTTCAAGATTCCATAGGACTAAATGGTCATGGTAAACTCGCTGAACAAAGCAAAATTGCATCACTTTATCAGTGATAAGTTTAAAATAAATTAAATAGAGCGGTTCTATTTAGGCGTAATGTTGGCCGTAAACTCATTGCAACTGGAAAAACAGTAGCGCAAACCCCCCATAACCAAACTCACCAACAGGTTTTTCACACTACACAACACACAAGCATAATTTGTGGTCCTTTTGCTCGTATGTAACTTTCATTCTCAAAAACACTTGCTGCTGCGACCATATATAGCAGATATTTTCACAACAAAATAAATTAAAGTAAGCGGTTTTTTTTAGATTTCTTTTTGTATTCGGCTCACGATGTTTTTGAAATGCCGGATGATGTTGTATATTGTATGTGTATGCGTAGATTTTGCATTGATTTTACGTTTTATTTATTTTTTGTTCCTGTCGATATTCACACATACGTGCAATATTTTTTGTTCGGCACTTTTGTTTCCGTAACCCGATTTCTATACAATTTTTTACTTACTCCTGCCGCTAAAGATGTTTTCACATCAAAAACTCTTTAGAAATAATGTAGATTGTTGTGTATAGTAGTGTGCTACTTGTATTTCATTTTCTGTGGACAAACTTATAGTTCTCCGAAAAATCCAAAATCAATTCCCCATCTTGAAAATTACTTCTTACTATACGTAGATAGTTTGATTACTGTCTAACAATGTAATCGTGTTAACGTAATGCTGCTAAACAAAGCTTTGGGGAGTCTGATAAAATTTCGATAGTTTCTTCAACATCAATCGGTAGATTTGCTAATATGTATTTGGATTTATTTCAAATCGTAAAATTTTCGGTTGCACATCTCACAAACTCTTTCGCCAGTTATGTCGCGGTTTACCAAATGTTTAGCATTTTCGGCTAACTTAACATTAACAGCTCTAGATTTATTTTTAAGGTTTTTGTGATTTTTTAAGTTAAAATGATTACAACACTGCGGATTGGCCATATCGTATTTTTTCTTTAATATTATTCGGAACTCGCATCACTCAACATCAAGTTTCACTTGTTGTTGAGTGAAATTAAATTTTACAAAAAACAAAAATTAACATTACAACAAAAAAACTTCCCATGCCGGGAATCGAACCCGGGCCTTCTGGGTGAAAGCCAGATATCCTAGCCACTAGACAACATGGGATATACTGCTTGACTTATATTTATCTAATATAATTTTGACGATTTTATTACCCAATAACCAAACAGTATTTTTAGAACTGGTTCATAAAATAAACAGAAAAGTTTAGAGGGACTTGTGGCGCAATGGATAACGCGTCTGACTACGGATCAGAAGATTCCAGGTTCGACTCCTGGCAAGTTCGTTTATTTTTAATAATTTAACCAAGCAATAATTTCAATTTTTTAACAAATAGAATTTTTCAAGATCATGTAATTTACTTAATTCTATTTTGGGCTGACGTAAAGTCAAATAATTTTATTTTTATCGATAGAGCGGTCAACGCAGCATTTTTTTCAAATTCAAATTTATATGAAGTATCTGTCGATCTTCCACCTCTTCGTGACACGAAACTTCCCAATGTCAAATAAATATTTTATCTTCGATCTCACAATAAATTTTATTTATAACCCAATTTCATGTTTTGATTATTAACATTTGTTCGCGTAAAATGACATCTTTAAGGTTAACCAAAATACACTTTACTATACGCGCATGGTCAAGTTTCATTCATATAGGCTTGTTTTGTTGTTGATTTGTATACGAATTTTCATTTAAATTTTATTTACGATAAAAGTTCAAGAAAATTATTGGAAAATGGGAAAAAATTATTTAATAATAGAAATGTGTTTACTGTAAATTTATTAATTCCGCTATGTGGTGTCATATGTATTTTATGCTACATACGTGCGTACTTGAGGAAATTTAAAAGGTTGAACAAATTAAAAAAAAATGTCTATGAGAACCAACACACATTTATGTTGTGTTTACGTTGGGCGATTGAGATTTTACTTAATGCGTAAATAAATTAAATCGATGATCGAATGATCACCGAAATAAAGATGAAATGTGTTGCGTTAAATGTGTGATGCGGGCGGCCACCATTTTTATGTGATATTTATGGCATTTTTTTTACTGTCGAAATAATTTTTTTTATGGTTTTGAATCACTTGTCGGCCATCTAAAGTGGGATTAAAAGATTTATTGAGTTTTTTATTTTAATTTTTTTTATTTATACCGCAACTCGGTTCAAGGCATTTTAGATATAATTATTGTATGAATGAAATTTTAACACGTGCGTTTGAGAGTGTGTGTGTCGAAAACCATCTACTACCAACACGTCTAAAACTTAAAATAAAACAACCGTTTTCCAGGAAGTTTATTTTTAAGAAGAAATGCATCAGCAGACCAGGGTTTATATTACCTAAAAGTAATATTATTACAGTAGTTTAGTATATACTTACAATTTGACTGTCTTTAAATTATTGGGATACTTTTAATTTAAATTCGAATTTCTGTATGATTATTATGTAAATACAAAACACTATACTTTGTGTTGACAACCATGCAAACGAATATGATTTCATATTCGCGTTCACTAATAATTTCCAAGATTTTGTTCGATTCCACGTTAAAATGTTTTTTGGGAGTTAGAGTCAATTTCAAATGATGTCTCACTTCTGTCACAATAGACGAGGAATCGTGCGAGTTAAGTTTGATGGAAAATCTACAAAGAACCTCAACGGGAGGTTTCAATTTCGATTGCCTTTCAAAAATTCCACTACGGAATTAGGCAAGTCGTTGATCAAGGCAATCTAGAGATTTAAGGGAACGGAACGACAATTTCATCGAGACAACGCATTTCATAATCTCTATAAAGAATTTATGAATCAATGTTTGGTCCTCGATCATATGTAAGAAATTCTTTAACCATCAATAAAAGGTGCAGTTTTTTTTTACTGCACCATAAAGTTACCCAGAAAGATTGCTCAAACAATAAATAAATGAGTGGAGTTTGATGGGTCTGCTAAAACGACCTGTGGTATGTCATTGAATGATTGTTTGGCAGTTGGGCCTGCAATACAATCTACCTTTTATGCAATAACTGTGCGTTTCCGGGAACATCGCTAATCTACCAATATTGAAAAAAAGAATCGGCAAGTTCGAATACATGAGGATGATACCAAATTTCAACAAATTGTATGGAGAGCAGATCCAACTCATCTCATGAGATATTCCAAATTAACCAGAATCACTTTTGGATTTGCATCAGCTTCATATTTGACAACAAATTGGTGAAACCTCACTTAGCTCTAACCCAGTAGCAGCCAAAACCATCGAAAGAGATATCTACGTAGATGACCTCATGATGAGCGCACACATCCCAGATGAATCTTGTCCACTTATGGTTTCAACTTGTGAAAGTGGGTATGAAACAAACTCCCGTGAAGTATTTTGTAATACTCCGCCTGAGGGTAGAAGATATCATATGAAGCAAATTGATGAAGTATCTGATAAAACCGTGAAGATTTTGGATCTACAGTATGATCCGGTACGCGACAACTCGGCGAAACCAACTCGGCGACGGTCAGCTCGGCGACGATCAACTCGGCGACGACCAACTCGGCGATACCAACTCGGCGACGGTCAATTCGGCGACGATCAACTCGGCGATGGCCAACTCGGCTACGGTCAACTCGGCGACGGTAAACTCAGCAACGACTAATTACGACCACCTCGGTGACGGACAACTCGGCGACGACCAACTCAATGACGCGACGGTCCGCTCAGCAGTAAGCAATAAAAATGACATACAAATGATATTTTTTAAAATCCCGCTTTTCAAAATCTTGGTTTTGAAAGACGAATTTTTTTTAATTCGAGCCACCCTTTCTGGTGAAGGAGAATTTTATTTTTAAGTAAACAATAAAAACCGGGATTTTCTGAAAATCGAGATTTTTATTCGCCGAGTTAGTCGTCGCCGAGTTGGCCGTCGCGTCGCCGAGTTCACCGTCGCCGAGTTGGTTTCGCCGAGTTGACCATGTTCGGTATGATCTATGTTGAGATGCCAATGAGTTTACAATTCACGAATAGAACAATAATATCCGAGCTTTGGCTATTGAACATGAATGGGAACTGGGATCCACTTCCAGAGAAACAGAAATCCGATGCAAATCCGCTCGACGTTACCAAACATAGACAGGAACTCCAAATTCCTCGCATGATTTTTGTGATGCTACATGCTAGTCATATGTGACATACGCTACAGTAATCTATTACACGGTAATTACCGAGAACGGAGATTCTTACATTCATCTCATTACCGCTAAACCAAAAGAGGCACATATAGAACAACAAAGTCTACCACGCTTGGAACTGTCTAGTGCATTTCTATTGACAAATCTAATGAATCTTATCAGAAAATCAACTAATACTAATGTTCATGTCAATCGAACACATTATAAGCATGTACCATCGGCACACAATTCAGCAGTTATTACCTCAATAGGCTATTTCCGACAAGAACGTAAAGATAGTACATTATGGTAGATCCGAAATGATTGGAACCTTGAAGACTGCTGCCACAATAACATTTCGTATACAACCGTTATGGAAACTAATATCCTGGATAAACTAATTCCAAGCTGCTTAACATTTCAAAAGATAGAACGAGTAATCGCTTAACGTCTTACGGAAAAGAAATGTATGACGCGCTGTTCAACCTTTGCAGTTACGATCAAAGCAGATACTTTCCTTCAATCCATTTGTTGATGAATTTGAATTGCTCAGCGTTGGTGACAGATTAGAAAAATTAAAATTATCATTTTCCACGGGACACCCGATCATATTATCTGCAAAGTCGTTAGTTACAACGTTGCTGCTAAAGATAATGCTTCAACAGCACAAACATGCTGGTCTATCGTTGCTGCTAAGGCAATAATATTGAGTAGCTGGTGCTAGAACTTTGATACGAAAAGTAGTTTACCAATGTATCACGTGTACACGACATAAGGCAACGTGTGAGAAGCAACTGATTTGCAATTTATCGAATTATCGATTAGAATTGCTTCGCCCGTTCTATAAAGTTGGCGTTGGCATAAAACGATAGTTGGCCTTAAACAATATAAAATGTCTACATAGTATATATCGATGATGTTGTCATCTTTGGTGCAAATTTAACAGAACAAAACGATAGGCTTCTTGAAGTGATCAAGCATACTAGGCAATTAAATATTTATCACTTGTTGTCACTTCAAATGGGGGTCAAACCAGATGAATCAAAAATCGTGGTAGTACAAAATTTTCCTAGCCGTCAAAGTACAACAGTACAACAATAAATATTTAACTGGAGCGCTATGTGTCAAAATGCATTTGTTAAACTCCAATATTTCAAATGCCAGATTCACTAAATGCATGCAATTTAACGTATGAAGAACCAATTCGGATCAGTTCTTTAACAAGATATTGATGGACTTGACTTACCTTGTGCTTAATAAAGCTTAATTCAATTATGCCCCAGTTGAAAAAAAGCTACTGGTAAAAGTGTGGTCGGTCATTCATTTTTGCCCATACATATATGAAAGAAAGTTTCTAATTTGTGCTCGTTTCCATTCTTGTTAATTACATAATTACAAGTAACCTTTCAAAAACCAGAGAAGAATTCTTTCAAAAAACAAAATGAGGAAATCCTGAAAATAAGATATCCTGATGACGAAAAAGAAATTAACAAATTGATTTACGAATTTTATGTCTCACCTAATAAAAACTGTAATAAACAATAAAAGGACCAAAAATGATGAAAAGAGTCAACATTTTGTCCCAATCCCTTTTAGATGTTGACGAAAATAAGTGAAAATGTTCCCTTCTACGGTACTGTTTTCAGAGTCCGTTTTTCAATTTTTTTCATTTTTCTTAAAAAATCAAATATTCAAAGTGCTCATTTTCAAAAAATATTTTACCGATTTTAATGATTGATGGCTCATATGACAGGGAATAAACTGTTTATTTATATAATGGTATCATTGTGGTGTTTAATTACATTTTTGTCGAAGAATAGAGTGTTTTCCAAAAAATGTCATGTTTGGTGACCCCTTTACATCAAGGGGTCACCACTTGGTTTATTTCTTTTCTGAAAGCTTATTTACCGTAGAATCACACCACAAAATAAAATCTAGGTAACATATCGTTTACAAAATGTGATTTTATTGAACATAACAGGATCTACATATTTTAAACAAAAAAATTAAGACAATTACTCAAATCTGTCACTTTATAAAATTTATATTAAATCTGGTTTTTTTATTTATTTGTTACAAAAGATATAAAAAGATTTGTTATCCATTTAAATACCACGGTAGAATTAAATCAGCGCATTTAATCAGCGAAATAAGATCTTATACCTTGCTTCTTCGTCTAAAAGAAGGTTCATAGTTTGTAAGATTTTAAACATAAGTTTAATGTTTTTATGATATAAGCAGACGCAAATACTGCAGATGCTGCTAGAATTTACCAAAAACGCAACGCCCCGATGAAGAGAAGCAAATTTAGAAAATCCAACATTTTTATGTGGATAAGCTTAAGAACCAATCTACCGAAATACCGTTTACCAGCACAAATCACTGGACTCGCGGTTCCTTGATCGAGAGTTTTAGTTCCTAATTTGGTGTTCGGGGTTGGTGTGACACATTTTTCTTCCTGAATATTTTTTGCTCGATTTGCCATGTAATACGACACACCGAAGTTGTCTTGAATTCTCCAGATAGAAGAAATCAATATTGATATTTCTGATGTACTTGTTGAAGAAATCGGTAAACATCCTTCATTATCATCACTTGATTTAACGTTAAAAAATTTTAGTGCAACTTCAACTCAAAAATTACTTTTCGAGTTTTCGATGAATTTTTATATTTCTGGCACTTTGCAAAGAATATTTAACATTATACTTCATTTTCAAACTGATTTGTTGTTTCAGTTTTGGAACCCATATTTACATACTGCCCTTTCTAATTTTTAAGCAATAAAACTTACACCAATAGTTCGGTGATTCGCAGTGATAATATAATAACCATAAATATTAGTCCGTAGACAAAATAATTTTATACGGACAGATAAGAAAATTAATTTTACCTAAGTTTAAAAGTTCCAACCTTGTTTTGGAGAACATCTATTTAATAACAGGAACTTGTTTATGGTTGTATTATTATTACAGAAGTAAAGAAGAGTTCAGAACCAAATATAAAAAATGGTGACCCCTTGTGGTTAAGGGGTCACCAAATATGATATTTATAAAAAAAAAACATATTTTTCTCAATACAAATTTAAAAAATCATAAAAAAGATAACATTATATAAATAAAGAGTAAATTGCCTTTCCTATCAGTTATCAATCTTTAAAATCGGTCAAGTAGTTTTTGAGAACATGCACTTTGAAAATTTGAGTTAAAAAAAAAAAATTAAAAAATTAGAAAACCGCGAACGGCCTGCCCTGAAAAACAGATCCCTAGAAGGAAACAAAAAAAACATGAGTTGAGTTATTTCATGTTAAGGAAAAAACTATTCGCGAACTAATTGGTGGTTCTTGCAGCGATCTGTTTCCATTGATTTAAAATAATAAAAAAACAGCTCAAAATGGATAGTACATAATTATGACTTACGGTAACTACAATTCAAGCTTAAATTTATTAATAAAACATATTTTTTCATTTATTTTAAATAATATATTTATTTTGAATCACCACCACTGACATGCCCCTATCATCCATGTTCATTTATCCATATTTCCATCAGACAAAAAAAAAAATTTTTTTTTAAACAAAATAATTTTTTTTTAAATTATATTTTCAAATTTCAATTTAAATAAATAAATACAATAAATAAAATTTAGTTAAATTTGTTTGATTTTTAGAAGTTTGCGCGGATTATAAAAAATTTTCGGACGTTAGATATTTTGATTGTTAAGAAAAGTGTGTATAGTTATAAATTTTAAAATAATTTGTTGATCTTTTAAATTTTTATTTCATCTGTTTGTTGTCTCTCTCTCTCTAGTTTCTGTTGATGTTATTGTTTCTCTCGATATTATGTTGTTGATGATAAAATATGTTGTTCAGGTTAGTTAAAAATTTGTTCGATCGTTTCATTTTAAGTTTAAAATTTTTTTTTTTTTTATGCGGTTCGTTTTATATAATTTATAAATAGTAGAGATGGCCTAAAAATGATATACGTATATAAATATGCGGCCTTTACATAATTTAGTTTATATAATAAAAAAATTATTAATGGGATTGGTATTTGTCCAATTTTATTGTTTGTATACAAATGCTAGAGAGAAATTCTGTGTGTCTTGTATTTTAGCAGAATTTCTTTCAAAAACAAAAAATTTCAAAAAAAAAAGTATTTCTTACCAATTTTCAAAATTCAAAAAGTCATTTGTGTTCGGTAAGACAAAAAATATGTGCGCAGTTCAAAATTTTTACTTTTGGACTTGGGTATTTTCACCAGCACTAGCACTAGCACCTTTTTTTTTTTTTTTTGGTTAATTATTTACAAATGTGTTAATATTTTATATAATAAATTATAATTTATATTTAAATGGTAAAATTGTATTTTAATGTATACGATCATAACTTACTAATTGGTCTCAATGGGTGCTTTTGCCACAAGTAACCCCGTTTAATTGGTGACAAATACGAATCTCTCAAATATGATGGAGATGTATATCTTGGTAGCCAATGTGGGTCGAATGGTCTCAACTCTGGAATCCTCCACCACCATGGGTCTCTAGATACAGCCGAAATTGGTAAATATGGGCTTGGATTCAAGAAATCGTTGATTGCGGTACGATTACGATGGATTGGCAAGCCTAAAAGTTTCGGTGGAAATTTTGTTTTAAAACTTAGTCTAAATTGGTAAATATTTTAAACATTTAGATTAAGCGAAATATATAAAGGTAAGAAAAACGTCATAATATCTTCCTACTTTAACAAAAAAATATATCTCAAAAAACGTGTAACTCACATCCACACAGTTTTGGAAAATTATTTACATATTTACCAAAATTTACTTGGATCTTCCAAATTTCACAAAAATCAAAATATAAAAATTTAAAAACACGAAACTCCAACAACATCGAAGGCATTTTTGTAATGTGACAAAAAGTGTCTGTATATAGTGTATCTATAGTTTCTTTTGTTTTGCTATATATTATACTGGGCACTGTATATGTTTCTTGCTCCTTGTCTCAAAATACAAAAAAAACATGATTAGCAAATGGAATATTGAAACAAAAAATTAACGACCGTTTAGAGGTTGCCATGCTGAATCAACAAAAATATTTAACAAAAAAGAAAAAAATCTCGCTTAACAAAAAAAAAAAAAAATGTTTGGTTTTTTTTTTTTATCATTTCTTTACCCTCTTTATCGAATGCAACCTCAGAGTCACGTGGTGCCCAACGTTCAGCCTTAACAGGGGTTGGTGATTTTGTCGACGAAAATAAATTGGGAAACTCACGTTTAAATAAATCATCCAATAGCGGTTCAGCTGATGTTCCTCGCAAATGGCGTGATAGTGGTGGTACACTAAATTCACGGCCACGGAATGGAGATGGGCTACCCGCTCGCAATGGTGGTACACTGCCGGCTCTCAAATTTCTTCCAGCATCTATAATTGGTTTTCGATTGGATTTTTACCATTTTATACGTTTCAAAAAGTTTTGTAAGTAATTTTTTTTTTTATAAAAATGAACGTCACAATTTTTTTATGAAAATCAAATACACATAAAATTAACGACGAAATGACGCATTAAAAAAAAAAAGTAGTTCGATTGATCATGATGAATTATGAGAAAATTCATTAAATTATTTACAGACCCCAATCATGGTGAAATATAATAATATTACTAATAATTATAAAGACGTATGTGATGATGAATATCCTCAATATGGACAAGATTTTTTGCTTTTTTTAGTTTAAAAAAAAATAATTGATAGAGTTGTGATTAAAAATGATCAATCGAAATATTTAATAATTTATTGTGTCTCGATTCGTTTTTATTGATTAATTAATTTAGTTGTATATTATTTTGATATTTTAATTCAATTCACAAAATAAAAAAAAATATAATTTAGTACACTACATTTAGTCGAGACACATTTTTATTTAGATGGAGATCCTCTACTAATCACAACTCGATCGTTTTGTATATTATTAATGCGTTAGTGAATTATGTTGCATGTGCCGAAAAAAAATGTTGTTACAAAAAACCGGTTTACTTTAGGTGTAGTTTTATAATATATTTTAATGTTTTGATTGTTTGTTTTCAGCTAGATATAATTTTGATGTTGGTATTTGCTTTATATGTAATGTACGCATCATATATGACTATAATAGTAGTAATAATAATAATAATAATAATAATTAAATTACAATTAAAAATATTAATAATAATAATTATAAACTTAATAAAAAAAAGATTACATTTTTTTTTATATTGATTTACTTGGTTGTTTATTTATTTTAGTCGAGACACAATTTTTTTTTTGATTTGTTTTCTTTTTAGATCGTGAATTGAATAATTAATTATTATTATTTATTTTGTCGCATAAATATTAAATGGATTATTTTATAAAATATTATTTTTTTTTTATAATATGAAGAAGAGTTAAATAATTTTTGGTTGGATATGTATTAGAGATAGAGATGTCCAAATTATTTGATTAATTATGTTTTAAAATTGTATAATTATTAAGCCCAAAATAATTATAAATATTAATCAAATTAAAAAAAAATAAGCCGCTTTTTATTATAAAATAGTTTTTATTTATATTAATAGAGATGTTCGTTTATATTTTATTTTAGAATCGAGACACACATAAATTTGGCGCGATCTTCTTCATAATTTTATTTTTCAATTAAAATGTCAAAAAAAAAAAAAAAAAATCAACTCACTAATTAATTAACTGTTTTTAAATTTAATTAAATGATATTGTTTTTATTATATTATGTTTAAGAAATGATTGAAAATTAAATTGTTGTTAAAAAATAAGAGACGCCATTTTTTTTTTAAATTTTGTTCTTAAAATTAAAATTATTTATTTTTTAAATTATTTATTTTATTTTTGATGTGAATTTATTTTTTTATTTGATTTATTTATTTATTTTGTGTGTTAATTTAAGCCTTACCAGCATAGCTGGGTTTGTTTTCTGGTTCATACTCAAGAGGAAGGAGTGTTGACGATGGCTTGTCTTTCAAGTAAAGTCCAAAACGTGATGGATATCTAATACAAAATTATTTTTTGTTAACAACATTATCTTAATTTTTAGGTTATGTACACATTTTTTGTTTACCTCTTCTCAATATCAGCCATACGGTCCAAATGTTCATTCCATGCTCTTTCTGGATCGTAAGCTTTGCTGGTTGTTGCTAAAATATTACACGTATAACATTGTATAAATCATTTCAAAATCAACATGGAATAATATAAAATTTAGTACAGAAATGTTGATTAGTGGTGATGACTTTAAAATACAAAAAAAAAATTGTTAGATAAAAATACCTTCCACAAAAAAAAAACACAAAAACAAAAGGCTTACCTCTGAACAAAATCTAGCACAAAGTAGCATTGACATCAAAAATATTTAGAAGGGAAGCAATTTATGCGCGCGCTTTTTAAGAGTTTTTTTTGTATAAATAAAACAAAGCGCTCATTAAAATCTATTCCCTGGCAATTCTCTATTATAAATTTAGTAGTAAAGCACACAGTTTTAATTATAATTTAGCTAATTTAGCATTTTCATTTATCATTTTCAACCACACAAAAACCAAATATATAAAATTAATTTTTCTAAAAAATTGGCAGAGAATAAATATTTTTGGTGAAACGCTATTAACAATTAAATATTCTATTTATTTATTTTTATAAATATCTTCTAAATATATATTTTGAAAATATAACAATATTTTATTAATTTAAAATAATACATAAATTGTTTAAAATATTTATTAAAATAGTGAGAAAGACAAAATGATAACAATAAAAGTAAAATTATTTTATTTATGTGGCTAAAAATGTGTAGTCTAGACTGTTTAAATTTTTAAATAGTTCGAAAAATCTAGTTTTTGAGTTTTAAATAATTTTTTTTTGTATTTGGTGTTTGCAATTTGCAAATATTTATGCTGAAGAGTAATAGAGAGAAAAAAATAAAATATGAAAGAGCAATTTTTAAAGTTTATTTTTTTGGTTTTGTTTAATTAATTAGAGGGAACTCGATATACTGAAAAAATGTGTATACGATTTTCTGGTTTGTAACTGTACACAAATGAGTACCAAAAAAAAAACGTTCAAAATGGTTGACAAAGCGTATACATACATTATTTATCTACATGCGCACGAGAGAATACTGTTACTGTATTTTCTATAATAAACCTGCTTAGTACACAGCTACTCTTATTTCAAATCTCACAAAAAGGAAATATCGAAAATTTTCTAAATACACAAAAAACCAAAATGTTTTAAAATTAAATATTCAAAAAATGTATTACATTGCCAATCGCGCCCACACAGTTAAATATTCTAAAAAAGAAAAATCAACGTTCTTCTTTTGTCTAAATAATTCGTTTATTTTGCAGACGATCTTTTTTTTACCAAAAATAAAACAACAACAAAATCATTATAAAAGCTCAAAAAGCAAAAAAAAAAATTATTATTATTATTTCTGCAAATTTAGCTCTCTTATTAAAAAAAAAAAAAAATCACAAAAATTTCATTAAACTTATGATATCAAGGAATCATTGAATTAAGAAAATTTTTCATTGATTTAATAAATTATGGATGAGAAACAGTTACAAAAAAAAGTGTGCTTGTGTGTATATTGCATGAAAAAAAATGAGATGATGATAATGAGTTGATAATGATATAATATTAATGATAAGTATAGAAGAGAGTTGACTGAATTGCAGAATACTTACTCGGTCTGCTACGTTCATAAATTGGACGTGGTGAATAACCGTAGGTGTCACGATGGACTGGATTATAACGGTAGCCAGCACCAGTTATTCTTTCAGCTGCTGATGAATGTTCATCATAGATGCTTCTGTATGTTGGTGAGAATTCAGGCAATGAGCTCAATGGTCTGCTTGATCGGCTTTTTGGTGAGTCTTGGGCACGAATATCTTCAGATCCTGTATTTATATAAAAACAAGGACACACAAACACAATATTTTTTTAAACATTAGTATTAATGAAAATATTTTTTTTTTTTTTTGTAATATTTAACCTTTAAGGGATCGAATATATGATTGCCAAAATTTGGCTTTTTTGCTTGGTGTTTCATTTCTACCAATCATTTCTAAGTGATTCTTAAACATTTTGGCGGCTTTTTTGTTTTACGTGTCTCGTTCGCTAGAAATATAATATACAGATAGATAGATAGGTTCAAGCTTGTATCCTTCGTTAAATTTTAAATTATATATATATAAAAAAAAAAATAAAAATTATAATTTAAATTAATTTAAAATTCTATTTTTAATAATTGTCGTATTGAGCACACAGCACAAATCCACTTTATTTCATTAAAAATAAATTTATACACATACAAATAATATTTCACTTGGGTTAAAAAATTAAAAAAAAAAAAAAAAAAAAAAATTGGAAACCTTACATAATATAAATAAAACTATTCTAGTCGAAAGATGTGTCTGAACTAAAATAATTCGTGTGATTTAAAAAAAAAATTAAAGAAAAATACGCAATTTGGACACCAACGCTCAATTCTATTTTTGAAAAGGCGAAAAAATAAAAAAAAAATTAAACACAAGCATATATATTATTACATCGTCATGAAAATTCGGAAAATTAAAGCAAACAAATTTACTTTACATTTTTTTTTTTAAATTAGATCATAAAAAATGTATAAATTAACATGGAATTTAAAAATTATATGACCATGAACTGAAAAATTATTTTTAACATTAAATTATAATTAAAAAAGTTGTTAATTAAATTTTCCACCAAAATCTTGTATCCCTTGATTGATTATTTGGGTTCATTGTTTTTTTTTTTTTTTTGGCAACTTATCAATTTGTGTAGGCGAACACCCTTATCAAATTTCATATGAAGATTAATAATTTGTATTCACATTTAATAATTATTTTTTTGTTGTGTCACTATATAAATAAATAATTTCCACACTATTTCCACTATTTCAATAATATATCCACCATGTAGTTTTTTTTATTCACTTTATTACATAACCATAAAAATTTTTCACTTATAAGTTTCACAATTACAAAACTAATATTACATAAATAATTAAATAATACTAATAATAATAATTATAAATATTTCCAGTACAAAACAAAAACAAAAAAACTATTCTCTTACCAAAAAAAAAAAAAAAATTAATTAGTTTTTAAAAAACTTAAAATAAAATTATTAAAAAACAAAAAAATAAATTTAAAAATTTATTTTTTTGTAGATTATTTCGATTGGATGATAACCGAACAAATTATACCAAGCAACTGTCGATTGGATTTTTTCGAAACACAGATTTTAATTAGAAATTCGTATTTTAAATTTTGTTTTTGCTTGAAAGACAAAAATAAATAGTGTTTGTGTATCTGTATTACTGATTCTACAAAAAAAAAAAAAAAAAAATTATTAAGATTTTCATTTCATTTCATTTTCATCTTGATTTTCGATGTATTCTACATGAAAATATTTTATGTATATGTATATACATAACAATAAAATTACAGTGTGGCAAAATTTTTAACCTAATTACAATTTGTTTCTGGTTAATTATATACTATATAGTTTTGATGGTTTTGAAGTACATAAATAAAATTAAATGTTGACAAGAGTGTTGAACCCTGTACTAAATTAAAAACCGAAAAATTAATGAGGTGTGGAAAATTAAATTTTTTTTTTGTGTCAAGTTTGATTGAATAATAGGAATAAAATGCGTTACTGAATAGTTTTTATTGGTTAAGTTTTTGTCAAGCGTAAAATTTTGAAAAATATCCTGTTTTTTATTTTATAGTTTCATTCTGTAATGAATCATTTGAATTAAATATTTCTGCAGAACTGTAATTCTTATGCGGTTGTGTATGACACCTGTTGGAATTTATTACTTGCATTTTGCAAAATAATTTAACTTAAAACAGTTTACATGTTCTTTATTTTCCAATGGAATTTTTGTATTTAGCTCGGTTTCACAAAAAAAAAACTGCCAAACTCCAGTTTCGTTTTGTGCAAAGTAATTAGTTGAACGAAATTGGGAAACAAAATGCTGGAAGAGAGGAAGAGTATTATTTAACCGCAGACTGCCGCGTTTTTTTTTTTTTGGGTTTGTGAAACCGAACGTTACAAATTTTAGTTCAATTTCTTGTTTCCAATATTTAATAAAAACTCGCAATCCACTTCTGTTTCTAGATGTTCGAAAATAATTTTTTTATTACCATAACCATTTATTTTCTTCCCACTTTCTTAAGTACAAATATGTTTTAAAATTATTTCTGATTCATATTTGAATTTTTTCCAATTAGTACATAATATACCAGTAGAATACCGTTATTCTTTTCTAAATGAATTTATAAATTCCAATGGATGTTCATAAATTCGTTTTAAACAGATTTTATTTATTTTTTATTACAGATGATAATTCATTTTTAAAAATGCGAAAACAAAATACTAGATAATCTAATACAACCAGTTTTATTTTATACAGAGCCGACGAAAATATTCTGACTGTTTCTGGATGAAGGCGCCAGAAGATATGTAATTGTTATAATAAATTGGTAACCTAATTGTTTTGTTGATTTCTCTTAATTCAGTTTAGCTGCGGAGAGTAGCATAATAATTAAAATTTGTTACACACTTTTCTTACTTTCTAAATGATCAATTGGCAGTAGAGCATCCAAATTCGATATTCGGATACTCGATCCATTTTTCACTATTCGTTATCCGGTTATATTTTCTAATATTCGGATATTTTTTTAAACTACAATTTTAATAAAATTTCCTTAGGTAATTACATGAAAATTAAATCCCAATATTGTTTTAATTTCAATCAATATCTCAGTATTTGTGTGCCGCCCTGTGATATAAAAAAATAACAGAATAAACAATAAGAGAAAAAAACTTTCACGAAATATGGAAGAAATTTGGATGCAATTAGCCAGCTTTGCCATAATCATGGTTTACATTTGGCCATAGTTGATTGTTTTATAAAAAAATCTGATAGTTATGCCTACACAGATGCTTTTGGAGATGTCGAGGATATAGGAAGAAGATTCTACGAATGATGATACTGATAATAATTTTGAGGAGAGGAAAATGAGGAGCTAAACTGTTTACCAATGATTAGTGATTTTGCACAAATAGTGAAGAATGTATGAACCATTGTAAAAATATTCAAAAGTTTGTTAACTTGTGTATCGCAAAAATTGGGAAAAAACTGAAACTATAACTAAACACAAAAATTTGCTGGAACTTCATGAGTGTTATGATGAGACGGTTTTTAGAGCTTGTGGATTACGTAAACGAAACTTATTGATTTGAATAAGGAAACAATCTCTTCGGAAGATGTATTTAAGCTCCAAAATCTCCTTAATGTACTCACGCCAGTGCGAAGTAGCAGTCAAGGAGTTAAGCAAGAACGATGCGAATCTCATTACTGCCGAAGGAGTGTATAAATTTATATTTAAAAAGCTACATAGAGAATATGACATACATTAATAATTTACCTGCAGACAGGTAAGGTACCGCAATCTAACGAACACTTTGAATATTCATCAATTAATGCTGTCATTTCTTTAGCACATGAAATTATGGAAAATATCCAGCTACTTTGCTGAAGACGAAGAAGAGCCCAGCTTGAATAATTCATGTTCTTCTTAAGATTATGTGCTTACAATAGTACCGGAATCAAATATACAGCCGAAGCTTCAAAACACAATATTTTCACTAACAACTATAGCAGTGACAGCGAGAAATAAGACGATTGATAAACATCATCTAATAAAAATGGAATTTCGGCAATTAGATTCCTTTAATAAAAGATCTCCTGCATTAGACGTTCTATTCAACGATCAAGCCCACCTCAACGGCTACAGAACGTGTTTTTAGACAAATTATAATTTGTTCGTATTTTTGTTTAGATTTTCCGAATATATTAGAATAATCGGTTATTTTATAATTTTATTATTCGATATCCGAATAGTTCGAGAGTCGAATATTTGGACGCTCTAATTGGCACGTTACATAACATTGCAACTGACTTAGAATAGCAATCCAGAAATGCTTCGAAAAAGAGAAACAACAAACTACCTCGTCACATAACGAAACTAAGGCACGTTTGGCATTAAATATCTTAATTTGTTCAACATTTAAAATATGCATGCTATAACAAAATGTAACGTACCCAAATTAAGGTTTGCCTCGTATACAGTTGACACAATTTCAACTTTGAACGATGTGCCTTTCTCTCTTTTTACTACGTTTTTTTAACTCATTTTCTTGTCTGTCTGTTTATCAGTTCGGTACAAATTTTGCAATCGATTTTAAACTAACTTCCTGATGAGCTAGAGACTTTAAACCTATTGCCAAATATATAGTAGTTGACTATGTTTATAGTTTTAATAAAAAATAAATGTCAGTAGTTCTTTGTACAATGTTTATGACAAGATAAGAACAATAAAATAAAAAAAATTTAAAAGATTAGTGGATTAGTGGCAATTTCTCTCAAATAGATATAGCCGATCCATTTAACTACATCCGGGTTGATGGCAGAATTTTGAATGATAGAAAATAGGTCTTGAGTTTCATATTTGGCATTACACGTGTGGCTGAATCCGTAACGTTTACTTTATGGATCATCCTACAGGTCTCTGGCCCTGTACCAACAGCACTGGCTATCCCCGTAAAGCATGCGAAGGAATTCTCCCTGGCACATGTTAAAGTTTTGTTTATGGTCATTAAACTCAAAGCCTGCGTCTTTCATAACATGATAAAGGATGATGCTGTA
This sequence comes from Tipula helvola, assembly GCA_963556165.1. Lineage (NCBI taxonomy): Eukaryota > Metazoa > Arthropoda > Insecta > Diptera > Tipulidae > Tipula > Tipula helvola. Next base: position 368,379,036 of record OY744481.1, read on the forward strand.
TATCCTGCTACCATAGCAGGCTATCCAGACATCATCCCCTTATCGGAAGTATACACATTAAGCGTATCGGAAGTATACCACATTAAGTATTGTGCTGATAAAATTCGTTCCACGTTGGTCTGAAAATAAACCCATCTTTATATAACTCCTGCAATAATAAGGGTAGTGAGTAGATAAATTTAGTAAGGATGGATATAGATAGATAGATAGATAGATTTGGTAAGGATATCCAAACGCACCAACTTGTCAGTCTATAACGATATACTTTTTGATAACCTAGCTGGTCTACAGACCTTGATAAACTCTGTCGAAGATCTCGACAGAGTAGCGAATGAAGTTACAGAGGCAATAATCAATGCCTACCAGTCAAGCTCACCACTTGTGCATATCAGAGGCACAAGGGATGTTCCTTGGTGGAACTAAAACTTGGAAAACATGAGACGAAATGTCCGTAAACTTTTTAATAAGGCTAAGAGGACGAACGATTGGACTACCTATCAGTTCTCCCTTACCCAGTATAACAAAGCCCTCAGGCAGAGCAAAAGATTAAGCTGGAGAGACTTCTGTGAAAAAATAGACAAGCTTCCCACGGGCTGTCGACTACAGAAGGCACTCTCTTTGGAGCACAGGAATCCCTTGGGTTCTGTAAGGAAACCAGATGGAGGGGCAACCATAACCAGGGAAGAGACTCTGGAATGTTTAGTGAAAGGTCACTTTCCAGAATGTATTATTCTGAGGGATCAGGAGGAATCCTATGCAAGTAATGTACATCCGTATCGGGTTCCAAGGGGGGCTCAGAAGTTCTCGAGACAGTTGTTTACGCCGGAAAGGATAAGCTGGGCAGTCAAATCCTTTGGACCTTACAAATCACCGGGAGGGGACTGCATATATCCCGTCTTTCTACAGCAGGGCCTGCAGATTTTGCTGCCTTATCTTACTTTACTCTTCAGAGCTAGTCACAGCTTGGAATATGTTCCAAAACGCTGGAGAGAAGTTCGGGTGATTTTTAGATCTTCAGAGGAAATTAGGTCGTACAGACCTATTAGTCTCACATCTTTTCTACTGAAAACCATAGAGAAAATTCTGGGACTTTGTATTAGATCCAATACCCTCAAAAGTCACCCTCTGGACTCTAGGCAGCACGCCTACCAAGCAGGGAAATCTACAGAAACAGCTCTTCACGAACTGACATCGGAAATCGAGGACACGCTCAGAAATAGGGAATTATTACTATGCTCCTTCATTGATATCCAGGGAGCTTTTGATAATACTAGTTTCGAGGTGATGCAGGAACAATCAGTAGCAAGGGGCATACACCCCTCCACCGTGAGGTGGATAATGAACATGCTAAAAACCAGGAGGATTACGGCCTCCTTTGGAGACAAAACCATTACTATAGCGGCCACCAGGGGCTGTCCCCAGGGAGGCCTCCTCTCCCCCCTGTTGTGGCTGATTGTGATGGATCAATTACTCACAAGACTGAGAGACCTAGACTTCTCAAACATTACCTATGCGGACGACCTAGTCTTGATGGTTAAGGGCAGATTCGCAGATACAGTAGGGGAAAGAATGAAACAAGCCCTAGAGGTAGTAACTGATTGGTACACGGAGGTGGGCCTAACGGTAAATCCTAATAAGGTCAGCTGCACTCTCTTTACTAACCGGAGAAAAACTGCCCTCCCGCCGATAGCTTTGGGGGGGTAACTCTCCAACTGTCAAAGGAGGGTAAATATCTGGGTGTCGTACTTGGTCAGAAACTGACATGGAATCCCCACTTAAAGCATATAACAAGCAAGGCCAATAAGGCCTACTTTACCTGCCAAAGAATGATTGGCAAGACGTGGGGACTGAGCCCACAAATGTTGGTTTGGCTCTACCGGGCCGTTATAAGACCTATGGTCTCTTATGCGGCGTTTGTGTGCACGTAGAATACTGGACAAGATCCAGAGGTTAGTTTGTGTAGGGGTAACTGGAGCAATGAGGACTTGTCCAACAGCTGCCCTTGAGAGCATACTGGGGCTCTCACCACTGCACCTACACATTAAAAAAGTAGCCGGTTCAAGAGGTCTGAGCCTGAAAATCACTGAAAAGATAAAAACCATGAGGCCAAGCCACAACAATATCCTACATAAATTCAATCTCAAGGAGGAATTGATCCAACTATCAGATTTGATGGTGAGGACAATCGATTGTCGGAGGAATTTTACCATCAGGTTGCTGGATAGGGCACTGGTAGAGAATATTATCTCCTCCTTCCCCCGCCATGCTTCTGTATGGTATACGGATGGGTCAAAGTCGGACGGGGGTACCGGTGCAGGGATAGTTGGGCCTGACCGGGAACTATGCATACCGCTGGGCAGCTCCCCCACAGTTTATCTGGCAGAAACCCTTGCTATTGAGGTATGTGTGCTTCAATGTCTGAAAAAGAAATATAGGAAGACGGAGATCTATATAATCTCGGACAGCCAGGCAGCTTTGCTAGCTTTAGGAGCTTCAGTGTTCAACTCGAAATTGATCTGGAGCTGCTACTGCAATTTATTAGAACTGGGTGAAGCAAACAAAGTTACCCTTTTGTGGTCTCCTGGACACTCCACCATTAAAGGAAATGAGGCAGCAGACCGTTGTGCAAAAACGGGAGCAAGCCGCGTTTTCCTGGGTCCCAGTCCTAGTATCGCTTTTTCAGAAACCCATTTGGAAAGGCATATAAGGGACTAGGAGCAGAACCATAGGAATTTACTCTGGGAGTCCTCCATTGGGATGAGACAGGCCAAGAAACTACTCAGTTACAATATTACACATCTGGGAGAGGCACCGAGGATGGATCGCCAGTCCCTAAGATCCCTTACCTGGTTTTTAACAGAGCACGGCCCTTTTAATGGCCATCTATATAAAATGGGAAAATCCCTTACGGACCAGTGCAGATTTTGTAACTGCAGTAAGGAGACATCGGAACATGTACTCTTCACATGCGATGCTATCATCCTAAAAAGATTCAAATTTCTCAATGCACACACAATCCAGTGGCCTAATTCCGACCCACTGGATATGCATCAGGTGGCGGCGTTTATCAAGGACATAGACCTACATTTCAACTAAGAACCTCTAGGGACGCACAATATACCTCAATGGTCGCAGTGCTCTGGGCTGCTAACACCCACCCTAATTTAAAAAGAAAAAAAAAAAAAAAAGATAAATTTAGTTAGTTAAACATATTTATGCAGCTTACGCCTCTGTGTCGCCCGGGAAGACGCATTGTTGGTTAAGCATAGCCTTCTCGCACCACTGACTAGCTTTGATTACGTCAGGGTTGGACTTTGTTCTATATAAATGGTCGGTGCTACATTCGAAAATTTGAGATTGGGCTTCTAGGGAATGCTGATAACACTAGTTTACAAACAAAAAAAATAAAATTATGTCCTCTCAGTGAATTTTATATTTTTTTATTAACTTGCTAAAACTAAACGCAAACATATAATTTTTTTATTTTTATTACGTCACAACTTAAAATTATCCATACATTTTATTTTCGATTACGCAGAAGTTTGCTTTGAATTAATTCTTAAATTTCGATGCAGTGCTCAATTAAACAAAATATATTTGTTTTCAAAATGTCAAAAAGATTGTGTAAAGTACATCCTGACCGTTTTTGTTACGTTTGTGGTGAAATTATATTTGAGAAAGGATATCCTATAACGGAAGCACTCAAAGAAGTCTATTTTTGTTATTTCAAAATTCCGGTCTCTCACCATGATAAAAAGTGGATTTCTCACGTGTTTTGTGAAAGATGTAGAAGAACGTTAAGCTCCTGGGCTGTAGGTGAAAGCAGATGTTTGAATTTCGGCATGCCAATGATATGGATGGAACCATCCAACCACGAAACTAATTGTTACTTCTCTCTCACTAAGACATTTGATTTGAATTACAAGAACAAGGATAATGTTCCTTCGGTTACCGAGCCTACCGACCGCTCAGACAAGCGGCAAGTTTCAAAACCTACTGGTTGTTTCCGTAAAATTTTGTTGACTAACACGGAATCCGAAGAAGCTCGAATTCAAAGTGACACAACATGATAACTCAGGATCAGCTGAATGATTCAGTAAGAGATTTAGATCTATCTAAATCTAAAGCCGAATTATTAGGTTCACGACTACAACAATGGAGGTTACTTGCTCCCAACACAAGAGTTACTATTTAACGCACCCAAAGTAAATGTTTCTCAATATATTTTAAACATAATGTCAACACTAATTGAACTCATTAAATACAAAGATCACAGTTGGATTGTCTGCGGTGATTTACTCTTGGGCTTGCAAAAGAAGATCATTATAAATGGAAAGACATGGCCAGTTAAAGACGAACATGTTCCTAGTAAACAGCATATAAAGCATAAATGTCTGATACCCCACAAAGAAGTATTTTATCGCTGGTCTTGCTGAGGCGAAACTTAAGAAAGGTGTTTTCGTTGGACCGCACACCAAAAAATGTTAAGGGATAAGATATTTGAAAACAGTCTTTTGAATACTGAAACAGCTGCTTGGATTTCATTACGACTGTTATCCAAGAGCTCCTAGAGAGCTTCTCTAGAAATAACATTTTTCTAAAGATACATCTAATTTCGATAAATAATTTACCGCCACTTTTAGTAATTATATGATTTAGTACAAAGTGAAATTTTATATTTTGAATGCATCTTTGAACCTAAGAGTTTCTTGTTGCTCTTCGCTTTAAAAATGTTTAGTTAAATAAATGTCGCCAAACATCTCACGATATTATTCGACGTGTGGCTAATAATTAGGCAACCCACTGTATTTTTATCAATTATTATTTGACCGATAAACGTATGTGAAAATGAAACTCTCCAGCTTTAAGTTTTGTCCAATTAAAAATCGACAACGAAAATTGGGAAACTTGGTATGAGGGTCCTATTTGCACTGAAATCTAAGGGAATATGAAAACTCAGAATGTTTAGGTTTTGCTAGCCGTTAATATTATTAGTATACGTTGTACCTCGTTTTGGTAAACAAGACCAATTAAAATCGAACGAATTCATATTTTTGCTACCAGTCTCTGTACAATACATATACTACTCTCCGAATTCGTTGGTTTATCCACTAAATATTGGCGAACATTTTCGAATCCAGTTTATTGGCCTCTCCCTTATGTTTCCAGAATTCGGGTTGAATGTAATTCTTTTACACCGTTTAATATCTTATAACACTACGTCTTGTATCGTTTCCTTTATAGTTCATGGGTGATTAATTTAGAGATGTTATTTATGTAGATGTTGAGTTCTGAATCTTTTGAATTTCGATCGTTCGGGATAATAGTTGTTCTTAATATTGGTTGTATTTAATAGAAAGCTTATTTTTCCAAACAATTCAGTTAATGTTGAGAATCTTGAATCATTATGCTTGCCCAGTCCACCTTGGATATCAGTTCAATCGATTTGTTGTCCCCTTTCTTAAGTGGTTTCGCTGTTGAGGCGATTATCATTGAATGCGAGGTCAAGGTAATTTTCGGACCGTACGAATTTTGGGGCATCTATTTTACACAGTTTAACTTTGTATTCGATTTCATTCTATGATTCAGATTACGCATTGCATCATATCTCCTTTTATTCAATCACATGGAATTCTTTGGTAGTTCATTGCTTTTGTGTGTAGTAAAACCGATTAAAAATCGAATTTCGTTCATTTCTCTGTTTGTTCTCTATAGGATATTTGGTCTTTAGATGAGTGATACTTATAATTTTGCTATTACTCATATTTTCAATATCCAATTTCAGCTCGCCAACACTTTCGTCTTCGGCTAGAACTTTTAGCACTAATGCTTTTGGTATGCTATCCTTGGGCGTGTAAGAGAAGTATTTGGTATTCACTTCTTTGAATTTTTATTTAATTTATGGTATTCCTCCTTATTTTCTAAAATCACTGAATGGTTGCCCTTGTTATCTCGGCGTATTTCGAACTTCTCTATTTCTATACATTTTACAAGTGCAATCTATTTTTAATTGGCTGGTTGTGAATGTGAATCTTTAGAGGTTTGCTCTGTTTTTGCCCTCTGTTGTTTTCCTTTCCTATTTCTTTTAAAATATCGATTGGGTATGGTCTTATAGCGCTGAAAAATGATTTGCGAATTTGCCATTTCACAGATATTATTCATTTGACTATCAATCTCATTTTCTTGAATTTTGTGACATTCAGAGAGTTGAGTAAAACTTTGCTTTTGTTTTGAACATGTCAATCAATCTCCAAAATTGCTATAATAATGCGATTTGATTGATTTAGAAGTTCGGAAAAATTACCCTAGGATAAAAAGCAAACTCATGAATTCAACGTGTACATTAAATTAATCCAGCAAGTCCCTAGACCTTCTGCTTCTATTTTGGTGTCCTGTAAGTCACTTAACAGAATCCCAGCTAAAACTAAATAAAAATTATGCATGTAACTTAGAAACGTAAAGCATTCAGAAACACTCCTCAACAAGCAATTTTCACGCAAGTACCGCACAACCACCCGTACCCACATCCCCGCCCACACTCACAACCGCATACCCAGACCCACACCCCAGACCAATTCCACAACAAACACCAATAACCGATGCCACCCCGATTATTCATGTTCTGATCATGTATTCTTTATACATTCTCTTAAATTTGATTTTAGTTTTACAGCTGACATTCTTAATATAAATGTATTCTTAATATAACCGATCACTAAGCATTTATCGAATTTTATTCCACGTAGAAGAGGCTGAAAGCCAGAACCGTAGAATATTGGTCTTCGGTTTATTCTGCAACAAAAGCGTGCTATATGTATGATAGTTTTACAATATATCGATTTAAAATCTCGTGAATTATCAGCCCTTGGATACAACAGAGCTTCTTAACAAAATTAAGTTTACATAAATATAAGCTTTAAGAAAACCAGCCCATCGCATCGCTCTTATGACATGAACTTGAAAAACCGAGTCAGTTTGCTAATTAATAATGTAAAACTTAAAATATTTCATGCAAAGTAAAACCATTATAAAAATAAATAAACTCTGTTGTGAATGGTAACAATTAAAAAACTGGGGAGTGATGGATGCGATATTAAATAATTAGAAAATAATAGATGCCCAATCGATAGCTGACCATCTGTAACTAAATGATTTACCTAAATTAACTATTTTTAGCTGAAAAAGATTTCGCGATTTTGATGAGTAACATTGAGATGGTTCCGCTCATACCCTCATTGAGAGATCCCAGGTAATTAGGATTGGTGGTATAAGAATCCGTAAGGTTCTGAAATCTATTTCAACTCCATTTTTTACATTGATTTTAATTCACAAATAATCACTTTCGTATATGACCTGGTGTTTTTGTATAATCCCCCAGAACGTGGGACTAACATACGTAATATTAAATAGGTGTCCCACCTATACTATACCCTAACCTCAGTAAAAATAATTTAAATTGGTTTGAGTTTCAGGCCTGAAGGGTTCCAGAATAGATTTCCGAAAATTTGTTTGGCTTGATACATTTGATATTCTTATCTGTGTTAGTATCCCATCACGAGCTGTTCTAAAATAAATTAATTATATCGAGTTAATATCAACTATTATGATTAGAGTTTTTTGAATGAAGGTTCTTCTGAAAAGGCATTTCTAAAATTGTATTAGCTAGGTCACTTTCTAATTTGTAATCCTCTTCCAATTGCGCATAATATAACACAAAAAAAAGTTAAGCATTAAAATATACTCCTCAGTGACTAATTATATTGTTAGTATTAAATTGGAGAGCCAATTCGTCTTCTAATTTTAAATCCAACCAATTTTTCAGAAGTGGGGTAACAAATAGTTTCGGAAGAGTTGAGTGTACAGCTGAAAATCTAAGAAAATTTTTGAATCCGGTGTATTTTTGGATTTTACTGAAGTGTCACAATGTCAAAATTAAAATTAATCTTAAACAAATTGAAACACAACACCCACATATTATCAATTAATTATAAAACAAAGACAAGACACAATATTAATTTTTCAGAAAAGAAAAAAGGAACTTTTTTTGCTGTTTTGCTGTCGTACAATTAATCATTTTCCATAACAAAAAATCTACTACGTATTAAGCAAAATTCTCAAAATAGAAAAATGTTTTCACTATTGACATTGAAGCCAACAACAACTGACCACGGAATTCAATGAGATGTGCGAAAAATTTAGAGTACGCGCTATTTTCCAAATAAACAAACAAAACACATTGAATCATTGCGGTTTTGCGGCTAAATATAAAATATTTTGTTTATACATAATAATTGCGATGCAGCTGGAAAAACATAAAATTTTTAATTATAAGTATTTTGGTTTATTTATTTATAATAATCCAAATTAGGAAATCTACTTTATAAATTTATGTATACGTCATACCATGTATTAGTTTAGAATTTCATTCATTGTTTTAGGAAAATGAAATCCTAATAGTGGTACGTTTATTACGTATTTCACGCGATCGCGTAAAACATTTATTTTTATATAACCTCGTCATAGTCGCAAATTATATCCGCACATCTTGTTCTTCAATGAAGTAAATCATCCTACAGCTAAATAATTATTTATAATAACGGAAAACAATAAATTGCGCGCACATTAAATATTGTTTACATCTAAAAGATAATTAAAAATAAAAAATAAAAATAATTTTCCAATTTTCCAAAACATTATCACAGTAAATAACTTTTTATTTTAATCAAAATTGACGTCAATAAATGCGATAATAAACTGTATTTGTTTTGAAAACGAATATCAGATGATCTCACGGTTATGGGAGAAAGTTATAAACGATCAATTATTCAACAACCTCTTGCCGAAAAGTTTAAATTCAAAATTTACATTTCAAATCTAAATAATTTACTTTAGACTATTTTTAGATTGAAATTAAAATTTTATTTTAATTAAGCAAACATTTTTTTAAATTATTTAATTTGTATTTGCACTTGGAAAAATTAACTTTATGCTACGCATACATATGTAACATATATACAAATACACACGTTTTTAAGTTATGTAAATATTAAATAAATTAAAATTCCTTCGTTTCGCTAATTTTGTGTGTGCTTAGGTTACGTCATTCACAAAAGAATTAAATCTGTAATTATACTTGATTCATGTGTATTTATTTATTGAAGTTTGATAACATCCGTTGTAGCTGAAATGGCATACAAAAAAAAACGTCAATACACAAACTACTCTATATAGTGAGCAAATCGAAATCATCCATCATCGACGTTAAGCAAAAAAACAAAAAAAAAAAAGAAAAGTTTCGGTTTTTCAATGTGCGATGATATCAATTGGAAAAGCTAAAAATACATTTGTGTTAAAGTTTTTTATTTTTTTGTTTTGTTTCATTGCTAAATTTAATGTCCTTCATATTTATTATTTGGCCTTGGAAATTTAAACATTGAGAAAAATGAGTACTCGTTAATCTGTTTAGTTGTTTACTGATTTAAGGTTAAACCATTGGCGTTCCCCTTATAAAAGTACGGCTAAAAAGGAATAGTTTTTATGTAACTTTCGGTTATCTTATGTGTTATCTGCTACTAATTCATTCCGATGTCAAATAAGCAGATTGTGGTTGTGTTTGTTGAGAATTTTTGCCATTTCGACATATTTTTTTAAATCATTTGGTGGCCTCTCGGTGAAGGAAAATTTAATTATTATATTGTAGAAAATATTGGGGAATCTTAAATTTTAATTCTTATAATTAAAAAACTTTCGAGATTTAAGATTATCAGTTACTCTGTCTGGCTCAGTTTAAATAATTTATCAGCTTATTTCAACAAAGTTTTGCAAAAGTTATAAATACAGTTTTACCTTATTTTAACAGGACTGGACAACCTACTATCACACGCAACTTAGCTCTACGGAAGAGTAGCCGGCAATTATCAACTCCAGAGGGCCAAGGATAGTACCTTCTCCTTGGAACATAGGAATACTCCGTGATCTGTAAGAAACTCAAATGGAGATTGAAGTATATCAAGAGATGAGGCTATCGTATGTTTATCGAGAGATGTAAGCATCGTACGTCCCTACTTTGTTCCACAGGAAGGTTATAAGCGTTCGGAAAATAGTTTCACTCATAGGGAAATTTGTACTCTCGAGAAGGAATGGTATATAGATATACGTCATTTTTATAGAAAGGCAAAAAATTGTGTTGCCTTATCGGATTATTGTCCCTATTCACAAAATGTAAATTCGCTCTATAACTCTAAAATTTCCGATAAGTACTAGGCTCTCTAAATTTACCGTGGCATATTTATTGACGTAAAACTACATATCTCAATTTTAAGAGCCCATAACATCGATAGCATCTGCTTACCTGCAAGAAATCAGAATTTTCACCGGTTAGGCGCAATATCTGGCGAGTATGTAGGGTGTTCTGCATCAGAATTTGGACTATTTTTTTAGTTGCGCGATGTATCGATTAGCAGTAACTGTTTAATCTGATTGTAGTAATTCGTAGTAAGCTACGCCTCCTGATCCCACCAGTCACAAAGCAGAACCTTTTTAACCTTTTTTATATGGATGTTTAGCTTTGCAGTTGCACCCAATGTTTCCACGATTTTTGGGTTATCGTAAATTATCCACCTTTCACCACCGGTAATGATTCGCCACAAAAAACTGTTTCTTTTTTGACTGACTAACAATAATTAAAGACAAATATGTAACATATATGTACTATATCAGGATTCATTTCAAATCGAAGGCAATTCGGAAGGCAAATGCGTACACGGAATAAGTCACGTAGCCACCATGAAGAGTGCAATACAACAATATTTCTTACAATTGTGAGAGAGCAGACCACCACACAAATTTATGCGAATACTTAATACTATTCTTACATTGATCTTCGTGCAAAACTGCTTTCGGGATATGCGCGTGATTTATATTTAAAACAATTTATAAGATCCTGGACCTGTATATTAGATATAATGCACCCTTAAAAGGTACTCCTTAAATCCCAGGCAACATGTTTACCTGAATAAATAGCTCTATATGAACAGCTCAACAGAATAAACAGCTCTATATTCATAGATATTCAGGGAGCCTTGAATAATACCAAAATCGAATCCAGGAACAACCCCAAGCAAGGAGTCTTGACTGCTTCACCACAGAAAGGATAATTAATATGCCTAGGAATTGGAGGATTATGGCCTCCAAGGTGGGGTTCTCTCTCGTATACTGCGGTTACCCATACGCCATGATGGATGAAGTACTCATCAGATTGAGAAACTTTAATTTCTCGAATATCACCTGTACTGATGATTTGGCCTTGATAGTTAGGAAGTAAATAACTTTTAGAGGTTAAGTTAATCCAAACAAAATTATTTGCACGTTTATCGCAAACCGAAGAAAAATTCACCTTCTATCGCTAATCGTGAATGGAGAAACTATCCAGTGGTGACGGAAGTTAAACATCTGGAAGTTATAGTTGATCAGAAAGGAAGCTTATTTTTAGTCTGAACCCGCAAATGAAACTTTGGCCGGGTAAAACCCTCCCAGAATTCCAATCAGATACTCTCACAATCGAGGTATGTGTGAATCGATGTCTCAATAAGAAATATAGGAAAACCGAGGTGTATATGTAACTTAGACAGGCAGGTTGCATTGATAGCAGTTCCAATTTTTTAATTATAAAATGTCCTGGATCTGGCTACTATAACTTAACAGGACTGGACAGGGAACAGAAAACTACCTTTTTGTGGTCTCCTTACCTTGGTGCAAACATAAGGGCAAATTGCACTTTCCTTTCACGAGCCTCTCGTTGCCTAGGCCAAGAGCCATCCTGCTGATGATTTATTGGTTACTAGAAGGAAAAGCCCATAATACGGGCGTAAATATCTTTTAACTAGGGTGTATAGCCCGTCCTAGGATGGATACAATTGATATATAATGGGGATGTCCAGCGGCCGCTGCTACAATCACCATTTGACCATTTGCTATTTGATTAGCCGTTATTATTTAGCCGAGTAGGAGTAGCTCGAAATTAAAGCTTTTAAGGAGTATTGTCAGAGCCTTCTAGAGTATAGAGCCATAATCATTATGACGTATTTTTTAGAAGCTTTTTTAGTGGTATAACCTTTCACTGATTTCCATAGGAATCCATAGTAGAAATGGTGTTTTTTATCTTCAATATTTTCATTGAAAAAAGCAAAAATGTTGCAAAATTTTTATACAAAAGTGTTCTACATACTTTTAGCAGCAATATACATGCAGGGTTTATTAGTATTAAGTAAATATTAATTGCAGAAATATTAAAATTAAATTATTTCCAAAATATATTTTTCGAACTTTCATTTTGAAAAATACATCAAAGTTGGCTCTGACGAATTAAAATAATACTTGCTACATTTATCTTTAGTTTTACTAGTGTACGTTAGATGTCTCAGATTTATACAGAAAATACGAAAAAAAATTGTTTAATCACAAAATTATCACACGTTCTTAATATTTTGAGAATTTGTTTTGCTTTTCCTACAATTTTTGAACTTAAAATTCCCCAGGTGGCAATTTTTGGTACGATTTTTAAACGATTTTGTACTGCCATCACTGCCATCTATGTAATATATATTGACTTAATGCACACGTTTTGTAGTAAGCTTTTCTTTTTTATTTGATCAGAATGCTGTTTTTATGAACTTTTTTTATTTTGGTTTAAATAAATCAATTATTACAAGAAAATGAAAACAATTTACTTAAACGAGATTTATATGTTGAAATTCAAACATTTATGAAAATATTTCAGAAATCATAATTAAGAATTTGTAATGTTTTCATTGATAAATTTGTCTTAAGGAAAAAAAGTGATTTCCCATATGTTTTATGTGTTTTACTATGGAAATTTTGATTTTTTCGTCGTTTCTAATTCCCTTAAAAAAGCTTCGTTTTTTAGATTATGGCTTGTACAATCAAGGTTGCTTTGGTATTGTACCTTAAATATACCTTAAACCAAAGGGTAAGGGCTTTTATAAATGATTGGGGCAAAATGGAAATGTGTTGGGGCATCACACAAAAAACCTTACGGAACGATAAATAGCGAGAGCTGTGCTTTTCTTCAAAAAACAAAATTCTGGGTGGGCTGTGTCGTCTACACGGCCGTAGGTGTTTTGCGTGATAACGTTTATAAGGTGTTTAGATTAATTATTTTAATTTAATATAAATTATCTTCTACAGATTTTTACGCACAAATAAATGAGGGATTCTCTCTCTACAGTGTCCTCAACTATTGTAAATTGCTATTTGCAGATTTTAATTTCAATTAAAATTTATGTGGAGGTTAATTATTTTAATTTAAAATAAATTAACCACCACAGTTTCTTTATGCAAAAATTGACTTCAGAATTGCTCGGATTGGATGATGTTCGCGGCGTAGCTTGCCACACCGTTGCACAAATATAATGCGTGAGGCATGAAGCCTATAAGGACCAACCTAAGAAATCATACATTTTAGTTGAAGATAATGATTACAGTTGATGAGTAATTGCCCAAGACCAAGGGCAAAGTTTCGTCTCAATTTGCTGAATATGCGGTGTAAGAGGTGATTACGTCCAAAAACTATAAATTGGAAAAACAAAACTGAAATATCGCGAGCACTATCGAACTCCAGACCTCAGCCGCTCTATAGTAATATGTTACTACTAAGCGACGACCCAACTTGAGAAAACGTATTTAATTTTATTGTTATATTGTTTCAAACATAGTAGCATGCTATGAATTTATGACAGAAAAAAATTTTACAGAAAAATTCTCATGGCTTACTACAAATCATAATATAAAAGTTTTAAATTATTTATATTAGTGTTCGCATACATTTCGGCACATTATAAACGCGTACTACGTATTTACTTGTGTAATTACTGTAATCTAATAACCATGAGCGGAATATTTAATTTAAATAAAATTGGATGGCAATCGACCCGAAGACCTTTGCCGTTCTAGTCCAGTGTTTAACCACCACGCCACAAACTATATTAAATTTCACTTTTAATTTGCATTGTTAAATTGTTATATTATTTCAAAGCGTTATACAGTGTCCCTAGCTAAATATATATGTATGTATAATAATTCTTAATAATTTTAATTTTCAAAATGCTTTCAAATCTTTAATACTTTTAAAACATTTAATTCTTTAAACTCGTTTTATTTTGTTCTTTAAATTATTTATAATTTTTAAAAATTTTTAAATTCTTTAATTATTTAAATTTTTAACTTCATTAAATACTTTAATTTCTTTTATTTTTGGAATCCTTAGAATCCTTTGAACTCTATAAATTATTTATAAATATTTTAAATTCTTTGATTTTTAAAATCATCATAATTTATTTTTCCATCTCCAAATTTGTTAAATTCTTTAAATAATAAAATTCATCTCTAAGTTTTCTAAATTCCTTAAATACTTATCTTAAAATTCTTTCAAATTTACAAGTTATTAAATTGTTTAAATTCTCTAATTTTTCAAAATCGTTTTAAATTAATTTTTTTTTAATTCTTTAAATTTTATTTTCTTTAATTTTTATAAATTTTAAACAATCTTTAATTAGTTTAAAATTGTTGAGTTCTTTATACAGTATTTTTAAATCCTTTATCTGAAAATTTGTAAGTTTCTTTAAATTCTTCAAATTTTAGATAAGTTATACTTTATAAAATTCTTTAATTCCAAATTCAATAATTGCAGAATTTAAAAATGTGAAGAAACTTTAAAAAATTAAAGAATATTGTTGTGGAGAGATTGTTTGTTTTCTTTAAATTCTCTAAATTTTGTACAACCTTTAAACTGATAATATAAATATTTTCCATTTTTTAAATTCATTAAATTTTTTAAATTGCTTCATTTGATTAAATTTTTCCGATTTCTTTAAAGTTTTTAAACTGCTTAGATCAGTTTAATTTATTTAAACCCTTTTAATTTTGTAGAATCGTTAGTTTCCTTAAATTCTTTAATTTTTTAAATTTTTTAATCTTTTGATTTATTTAAATTCTTTGAATTTTTCTTATATTCTGAAACGTTTTTAAGAATTCATATTTCAAATTCTTAAAATTTTATACAAATTTTCTTTAACTCAATAAATGTTTAATTTATCTAAAACTATAAAATCATTAAATTCTTTAAATTTTAAAATTTTCGAACTTATTGAAGTTTTTTGAACTCTTTCAATTTTACTCCTTTTAATTTAACAATTCTTAAAATTATTTTGTGGTCAAAAGATAAACCATAGCTTAAGTCAAATTTGATAATTTTTCTAGAGCGGTAGAAAAAGTTGAATACGAAATTCATTTTTCACTTATGCCGACTAAAGTTGGTATGGCTTGCAACCACAGCCTTTGGCCACAAGGCATTATTACCTAAGTCAAATTCAGTGAGGTTTGAGGAGAGATAGAAAACGTTGAATTTAATATTCAAATCGACTTAAGCTGTTTTACCTTTTGAGCAAAGAAATATTTTAAATTGTCTAATATTTAGAATTTCATTCAAGTTTGTTAAGTCAATGAATTAGTTAAATATTCTAAATTCTCTAATTGTTTAAGATCTAAATTATTTTATGTTGTTTAGAATTTCGAAACCTTTCTCTAAATTTATTATTTAACTTCTTTAGATTCTTTAAATGTATTAGTTAGCCTTTAATTTTTTTAAATCTTTTCAATTTTTAAAATTCTGTAGATTTTGAAGTTGTTTCAAATTGATAAAGAATTCTCTTAACATAAGAGCAAACTTAGGCTCGAATTTGTAGTTATAAGTTATAACTATTGCTGTTATTATAGCAACGATTTTCGAAAATCATGCCAACAATTCGATATGAATTTCGAATTTATTTTATTGTTTTCGATATTTTGTAGCAATTATAGTGATGAAATTTGACCACTATAATGTTGTTACATTAACAAGAGTAATAGTTGCAGTAACGACTCTAAATACACGTTAAAAATATTTTGATGGAATATATTTGCTGCAAAGAAATACATACCGCATACTAGTTTTGGCTGTACATAACGGACTGCGATTCAGTGAAGTGATGAGATACAAAAGCATAGAGTAGCATTTCTGTTAATAGCCATTAGGAAATTTTGCATTGCTCGGCTGTACTGAATGCGACCAATGATTTAAACCATTCCCACCGTGATACAAAGTAATTATATATTTCGGCTAATACTATATGGTTTGAGCGCTGATACCTCTTAAGGTTTCCATTATTTTTAATGAAACAATTAGAGTTATAAAAAAATCTTTCTAAAATGTTTTTCGAAAGCATTTTGTGAAGTGAAACTACTTAGCGACGCAACTGTTTGAAATTTTTGAAATGAAAAATGTAACACAAATCAAAGAAGCATTTAGTACATTTACTGCTTGCTTACACAATTTTAATATAGAAAACAAGTAAAATACTATCGGCTGGTGCAAGCAAACCATCATCGAAACCCGCTAATCGGTACAATCGCTCGACCACAACATCATTTGCTATATCACTAATGCTGCTTACTATTGTGGCCACTTGGCATTCAATAGCTAGATGTCTGAAAATTTTGCATTTTACTGTTAATCAGTGTCACAATTTGGTAACTAAGTCCAATTTATGTTTCAATTGTCTTCGCTCCGATCACACCGTTTCTTCGTATCCAGTCACTATGCGCTGCCGACACTACAATTCTAAGCATCATTCGCTATTATACGTAGAGTTACCGATGAACCTATTAACACAAACATTTGAAAGCTGAACAGCTGTCCGCAGTATCGAAGCCAGTAGCATCATCAATTGCCACGAGTTGCAGTAGAAGTAACGCAATAACCGCAATCAAATCATCACAATCAGTACTTAGTGCTACCATTTCAAAGGCCAACTCACCATCATTTGTATACTTAGCCATGATATTATAGTTAAAGTCTTTGATCATGTTGGACAGCCAGTGGTTGGGCGAGCACTCTTAGACTCCGGGTCACAACAGAATTTTAAAACCGAGTGGCAATAGTGCCACAAAAATTCATAGGATTGCTGGACAGCTGTTTAACAATCACCATGATCCACCACAACCAAAATAACCAGCAATCAACCGGACACAATAACCAGCTACCAAATCTCAAGTTAGCCGATCCTGAATTTTTTTTAAATTCCGAGGTATCTACTTGCTGCTGGGTGCAGAAATTTACCAAGAACTACTGTCGTTGAGTCAAATCAGGTTGGCTGATCATCTTCCTATGCTCCAGAATACCGTACTAGGCTGGGTTGTTTCCGGAAAACTGTCATTTCACACACAAACAAACCACACTTGCCATGTAATTGTTGCCATTTCGAAGCAATTGAGCGAGCAGATAGAAAGGTATTGGACAATCGAAAAACTCCCTCATTCCATCGAACAGTTGTCGCCCAAAGAAATTGATTTTGAAAATTATTTCACCAAATTTACCACGCGTGATAGTAAGGGAAGATTCATAGTAAAAATCCCATTCCCATCAGGTCTGGTGAATTTGGGTGATTCACAATTTTTGGCTACACGCCGATTCTATAATCTGGAAAGGCGACTCCATAAGTCACAAGAACTATTATCCCACCCATTCAGCGCTGATATTGCCAAGATTTATCGGCGAATTCTGGTATATTTTGGTAATTCCAATTGATTGTGTAGCGAAATTCTCCAGTCGAACCACTTGCGCGACATTCAAGCTAAGAACTGTGACGTATGGTACGTGCTCTGCGCCATTTCTCACCACTAGATGTTTAGAGCAATTATAGCTATGGACCACAAACTTACATACATTCTCCGATTCCATGGAAAGTGATATATACGTCGAAGATATACTGACCCGTACAAAATCCATGAGTGCCGCTATTGAACTGAAGGACACATTTGCAACATTGCTGCGAACTGAAAAATAATTTCTAATCTGATAAATTCACTTTTGCTGTCAACTTTAACGAAGATAACATTTTTTTCAACATTTGACAACATTAAAATCGAAAATATTTTCAAAAGCCAAGCAACTTAAGGAAGGAAAACGTATTGAATCTCTTTGGATTAAAAGAAACAACGTGCTTGTCAAAAGAATGGCTGTTTCGAGAATAATTCGATTAACATCCTTGAACAATCTGGACCATGTTTCAAACATCATCAGAATAATCTTTGCTTTTTTTCTTTTTTTGATATTTATTTGTTTTTCTTAGATACATTTTTTGGAAAATGTTAATCTATTATCAGAATGTGAATGGCCTTAGAACCAAACTGCATGATTTTAAAAGGAACTTGATGCTGTGTTGTTATGATGTCATGTGCCTAACTGAGACTAGATTAAATAGCAATGACGAATTATTTACATCTAGTTATATTGTGTATATAGGCGCGACAGGAATCGGGACTTGTTTCCCGACAAAGTGTATGGAGGTGGCTGTTTGATCGCAGTTAGACAAGGCCCGTAGTCGTACCGGATGACGAGTTGGGAGGTGTCCGCCGATAAAATTTGGGTCTGTATGGAAGATAATCACAAGAAGCTTTACATCAATGTTCCTTTTATCTATCCTGAAGCTATCCATGAGACCTATGTTAATTATTTTGATAATTTAAACAGAATCATTAACATTGAAAAATCAATGTCTCGTTTATTGATCATTAGATACTTCAATCTACCGAATATAAGCTGGAGTGTAGATAGTATAACAGTAACTTTTATGTTCCGTGGGGCTTATCTGATTCAATGAATATATCTGGAATCTTTCAATTCAACAATATTCGTAATTGTATTAGTCGCCTTTTGGATTTGATACTTACTAACTTGGAATTTTTTAATATATCAGTTAGTTCTTCTACTGATATTCTCAGTAAGGTTGACAGAAACCATCCACCCCTAGAGATTATTGTTAACTGGAAAAAAACATATATTTTGAATAAATCTTCTATTAAAACGCATAATTTTCGTAACTGTGATTATGACGTCATAAATAGGGATATCTGGAGTAATAGTGACAATTTTTAAAAAAGGTGACACCACAGATGAATCAAACTACAGACCAATATCGATATTGAACTGCTTAGCAAAGGTTATTGAGAAAATTATTCACAAGAAATTAATGATTCATACGAGGAGCATTATATCCAAAACTCAACATGGTTGCATCCGCGGGCATTCAATATTGACCAGTTTGTTGCAATTTACTGAATATGTGACTGAATCTTTAAACGCAGGTTTTGGAGTTAATGTATTATACACTAATCTCAGCAAAGGGTTTGATAAGGGCAATAATTCGAAATTGTTAAATAAACTTAATGCATATGGTATAAGAGGGTCGAATCTACTTTGGTTTAAGTCATACTTGACACTTAGATTTCAATATGTTGAGTTGAATGGTATCCGCTCGAATCCAGTCTCTCCCAGTTCTGAAGTACCGCAGTATTCTACTCTAGGCCCGTAATTATTTATTTTATTTAAAAAAGATGTATAACAGCCGTTACACAAAATATGTCTATAATGTTCGCTGGTGATTTAAAAATTGTCAGTTCTATTAGGTCTATTCGTGACTGCTTTTCACTTCAGCTGGATCTTATCAATCTATATTCCTGGTGCAATGACAACGATATGGAGCTCAATAATAATCAAATAATATTGGTCGCAATGATATTAAATGCTCAGAAGAGGGCTAACGTAAACTTCGATGTATTTCAAATATTAAACAGTTTGTCAACATCGTAATAAATTATTAAAAATCTATTAAACCATATAACCAACCAATAAATTATCTAATTTAATTTTGTCTTTATTCTAATAGTACACCAAAATATAGATGTCCTTCAACGAAAATTATTCAACTTATGAATCAAATTAAAAATGAATAATTTTTTACGCCAATTTTAGCAAAAATGACAAACTTCAAAATTATATACGTCATGTTCCTACTATATAATTCAATGTGATGAGCCAAATAATTATTTTCGCTTCATGATTAAGTAATTTGAATGTCCAGAGCACGATCAACGCGATCACACCATATTTGAGCATTAAACCCAGCGTTTATTTACATATTTTAAACACTTCGTAACAATAAAACGTCTTTAATTTACAACAATAAAAATGTATAATCTGGCCAATAAATTTGACGTTCGGACAAAGAAGTACATAATAATATTTTGTTTGTGTAATGTTTAATTATTATTTTGCCAAATTGTTAATTTACAAAACTATTTCATTTGTTTACATTTTATGGCCCATAAATATTTTTAACAATTAATATTAGCCTCACTAGTGTAATTAATCAAATCAAACAGCGTGCGGATTCGATTAAATAATTTTCCAGGCACATCTCATGTTTACTATAGGAGTCGATGTAGTTTCTAATTTACATATGTTGAAAAAAAATAACAACAACAAACCACTTGAACTGAATTTAAATTTTTGAGATTTTTTGAACGTCTTCAATTTACAAACCAGCTGGTTAAACATTCCTTAATCTGATAAAAGTGCCTTAATATTTACGATAATGTCTAAAAAATTATCTCAATCAAACTCAAAACTTAATATATTGTGTAACACTGACTCACTTAAAATTTGTTGGGTTCAATAGTGTATATGCATAACTATAAAAAAATCTTATTTTATTTACAATTACTTACTAACACAAATAAATCACCCACACTTTTCTTAAAATCGCGTAACCCCCCCATTAAAATACATATGTCACATTTTTACAAACATTTTTTTTTTTTACAGATCTCTAAACTGTATAAATCATCCCGGAATTTATGCCACAACCGAAACAAAATATCGATACGACACAAATACATTTACATGAACGATTTCAATGTCATTTTCGAAATAAATTTGTAAGTGTGTATTATGTGGTCCTCGGTCGAGCGAGTCTTACGATGACATTAGGTTTTGATCGCGCATATGTGTATGACACGAGCGTATAAGAAGAATAGAAGAAGTGCCACCTCCGCACACACCATACTCGTGTTCGTTTTTAATTCTGTTTGTACTTCAAAGAAGAAAAATGATTTTTTTTTTTTATTTAGAGTGAAAAATATGATTGTCGGTTTTATTGTTGATTATTACGATCGCCATTTCAAAATTACTTTTTGCCTATTTTTATTAATTCAACTTTTTATTCTGATCTGAATTTTTTTGCGACTTTTACTCGCTTGGTTCGATGATCGATTCTCTAAAAATTTGTTGATATTTTTTGATCAGAACGAAAGTGGAGAACGTTAAACGAAACCCGCAAGCACGATTTTGCAAATATCCAGTTTCAAAACAGCAAAAAACGCGAATACACAATATTATTCAACCTGTGGTCTAATTATTTTGCTCAAGGTAAATATTTTTTTTTTTTTTTTTTTTAAACTCAGCTCGAATTATATTTTAACCGACATTGTCATAGTCTAAATATGATAACTTTAATAGCGCCAATAAATAAAAATAAATCGCGCAAAACTTTTTTTTTTGTTCTCAGTTATTTTTAGCCATTTTCACTCAAACAGCCGAAACGTGTTCATATTACGTTGGGCCACCACATACATTACAGTAATTATCGTCACTGTCTAAATACAAATTTATGAGATTAACTGTGACGCGGTTTTGTCTCTATTAGATAATCATAGAAATTATTTTCGTAAATTATGTATTAAGTAACTATTAAAGAATTCGATTTTAAGACCAAATTGAGGTTAGACGAGGACGACTTGTAATTTTCATTATTCATCGTGAACAACGTGAAATAAAATAAATTTACTATAATTTATATAAATTTTTTAAAGTTGAAAATAGAGGAAAATACGAATTAAAACAAAAAAATTGCAATTTTATTGGCATTGCGCCAATTTGGACAGTGGCCATTAAAGGTAACGATGCGAAATGGAATTTAAAACAAAAATTCTATATCTTTGTTTAATTTATCAAAAAAAAAATTAAATTGCCGACGATGTCAATGGAATCGTACACACACACAATGATTACATAAATGGTTCAAATAATAGTAATTTCAATGATTTATATAGGCGAGAAAAATAAATAAAATTGATATTGTTGTAAATAATTTTCAGATTTTCCATTTTATTTTTCCTGCGAAAATTCGCTTAGGTACAGTAACAGTTATGTGATTTAACTTATTAATGCGGTAAGCGATCGGTAACCACTTGACATTTGAAAAGAAAATGCGGTAAAAATAATCTCATAAATATATCAACTGATCAGCAATATCGTCCAACCACAACTCTTGAAAAAACTAAACTGTGGTTAAATTTAATAACATTCTTTCCAATAATGGCATTCACAACATTTTTCGACTTGTTAATCAGAAAAAATAAAGAGAACAGTCATTTATAATATATCTACCATAAAAGTAAAAATATCAAAATCCCACTCCGTAACCCGAAAGTCATACAAAGTACTGTATCGACTCCAAAAAATAAAACCTTTCCTTGAGTTTTCTATGTGATAGTTTGGTTTCGTACTAAAAGCTCGCACTAACAATAAGTTCGGTCTATTCATCAGGCAGCTACGACCAAACTACCAAAAAAGGCCATTATTGTTAATATATTTTGTCTATAAAAAGCCGAAAGAATCTTATTATACACAGAAATGAGGGTTTTCCTTGAGTTTTGATTTAGTAAATATAATTCGCTAAGTCAGTACGTTCTTGCCTCATACTTAATGTATGAAGTTAGAATTGTATATTTGTTTGACACTTTGTTGACTTATTTCTACTACTGCAAAATATTTCCTAATTATTTTGTATATAAAATTTAATTTAACAAATAAATCAAATATTTACAGAAGCAAAAAGTAATTTTTGCTACAAGAAAGATCCATTATTTCAAATTAGCGGCCGTACCCAGATTTCAAGAACATTACCAAGTTTTACACCTTTTCATAAACAGCATTACAGCTAAGCAAGGTTTATTGTACTGCACCAAGTGTAAGAGGAGTTTTCGTCCAGGCTGCAAAATAATTTTTGGGACTCATATTTTAACTAAGGCTGCTATGTCATCATGGTTCTGTTCAAGTGAATGTGATCTACATAATTTTGATACCAGGCTTGAAAATTTAGCATCCTGGCTAGATGAAATTAAAGCTATTATGAAATCGCTATTCGACGGATTAATCAAATCACAAGAGTCCTTTCTTTTCAGATTGACAAAATGAAGGCAAAATATGAATTGGTGCTTGGTGAAAAGAAAGCCCTTGAAGCCGAGGTTCAAAAGCTACACAGAAACAAAAATTTTATCTAATATTGAAATTTGATATATTTTAAAACAAAATCTTTATAATTTGTTTGAGACAAATCAAATATTATACAAAAATTATGAATCTCGTGTTTAATCAATATGTAACTGATATTATAGGTTTGTAATGTTTTATATTAACATTATGAATTTTGATAATATGTGTAGCTTAATAGTTATATTTAAAATAATTGTGGTTTAAATCAAAATTAACTGATTTGCGTTAAAAATAATAATAATTCATTGAATTCATTCAATTTATTGTAATTAAGAGCTATAAGTCCAACCTTAAATTTTAAAATAATTTTGCACTACGATTCTGAACGAAGTAGACTTTGTTAAATATTTAGCCTACAAGTACTAATCACTGTGTAGATTTAAAAATTTAAAATTTAAAATTTGGAATTTGAAATTAAAAATTTAAAGTTTGAAGTTTAAAATTTGAAATTTAAAATTTGAAATTTAGAACTTGGATTTTGAAATTTGGAAATTGGAATTAGAAATTTGAAATTTGAAATTTGAAATTTAAAATTTGAAATTTAAGATTTAAAGTTGAGAATTTGAAATTTGAAGTTTGGAATTTGAAATGCCGCCCCGGTGGCACAGTTGTTAGCATGCTTGCTTTAAGCCCCGGAGGTCCCGGGTTCGATTCCCGGCGGGTGATGAAAAAATCACGGCTGGTTAATGTAGGATCAATGAATTAATCACTCATTATCCATTAAAAAAAAATAATGATTACGAAACTTCAATATGAAGCGGCCAAATCCCTCCATGGGATGTAGCGCCAGCGAAAAAAAAAAAAAAAAAAAAAATTTGAAATTTAAATTTTAAAATTTGAAATTTGGAGTTTGAAAGTGTTAATTTGAAATTTTTAAAATTTAGAATTTAAAATTTGAAATTTGGAATTTGGGATTTGTATTGAAAGTTTGGAATTTGGGATTTGAAGTCTGGAATTTGAAATTTAAAATTTGGAAGTTGGAATTTGCAATTTTAAATTTAAAATTTAAAGTTTGAAAATTGAAACTTGAAATTTTTAAAATTTAGAATTTAAAAATGAAAATTAAAAATATAAAATTTAAAATTTGAAATCTAAAATTTAAAGTTTGAAATTTGGAATTTGAAATTTAAATTTGAAATTTTAAACTTGGAATTTGGAATTAGAAATTTGAAGTTTAAAATTTAAAATTTAAGATTTAAAGTTTAGAATTTGAAATTTGAAGTTTGGAATTTGAAATTTGAAATTTAAAGTATGAAATTTGAAATTTGGAAATGTAGTTTGAAATTTAAAATTTAAGATTTAAAGTTTAGAATTTAAATTTGAAAGATTAAAATTTGAAATTTGGAATTTTGAGTTTGAAAAAGGAAACTTAAAATTATTTTAAATTTAGTAAAATTTGAAATTTGGAATTTGAAATTGAAATTTGAAATTTTAAACTTGGAATTTGGAATTAGAAATTTGAAGTTTAAAATTTGAAATTTAAGATTTAAAGTTTAGAATTTGAAATTTGAAGTTTGAAATTTGAAATTTAAAGTATGAAATTTGAAATTTGGAAATGTAGTTTGAAATTTAAAATTTAAGATTTAAAGTTTAGAATTTAAATTTGAAAGTTTAAAATTTGAAATTAGGAATTTTGAGTTTGAAAGTGGAAATTTAAAATTTTTTTAAATTTAGTAAAATTTGAAATTTGGAATTTGAAATTGAAATTTGAAATTTTAAACTTGGAATTTGGAAATAGAAATTTGAAATTTGAAGTTTAAAATTTGAAATTTAAGATTTAAACTTTAGAATTTAAAATTTGAAGTTTGGAATTTGAAATTTGAAATTTAAAGTATGAAATTTGAAATTTGGAAATGTAGTTTGAAATTTAAAATTTAAGATTTAAAGTTTAGAATTTAAATTTGAAAGTTTAAAATTTAAAATTTGGAATTTTGAGTTTGAAGTGGAAATTTTAAATTTTTTAAAATTTAGTAAAATTTGAAATTTGGAATTTGGAATTTAAAGTTTGGAATTTGGGATTTGGAGTATTGAATTAGAAATTTGAAGTTTGAAATTTGAAACTTGAAATTTTTAAAATTTAGAATTTAAAAATGTAAATTAAAAATATAAAATTTAAAATTTGAAATCTAAAATTTAAAGTTTGAAATTTGGAATTTGAAATTGAAATTTGAAATTTTAAACTTGGAATTTGGAATTAGAAATATGAAATTTGAAGTTTAAAATTTGAAATTTAAGATTTAAAGTTTAGAATTTGAAATTTGAAGTTTGGAATTTGAAATTTGAAATTTAAAGTATGAAATTTGAAATTTGGAAATGTAGTTTGAAATTTAAAATTTAAGATTTAAAGTTTAGAATTTAAATTTGAAAGTTTAAAATTTGAAATTTGGAATTTTGAGTTTGAAAGTGGAAATTTAAAATTTTTTTAAATTTAGTAAAATTTGAAATTTGGAATTTGAAATTGAAATTTGAAATTTTAAACTTGGAATTTGGAAATAGAAATTTGAAATTTGAAGTTTAAAATTTGAAATTTAAGATTTAAAGTTTAGAATTTGAAATTTGAAGTTTGGAATTTGAAATTTGAAATTTGAAATTTAAAGTATGAAATTTGAAATTTGGAAATGTAGTTTGAAATTTAAAATTTAAGATTTAAAGTTTAGAATTTAAAATTTGAAAGTTTAAAATTTAAAATTTGGAATTTTGTGTTTGAAAGTAGAAATTTAAAATTTTTTAAAATTTAGTAAAATTTGAAATTTGGAATTTAAAATTTGAAATTTGGAATTTAAAGTTTGGAATTTGGGATTTGGAGTATTGAATTAGAAATTTGGAGTTTGGAATTTAAAATTTGAAATTTAAGATTTAAACTTTAGAATTTAAAATTTGGAATTTGGGATTTGGAATTTTAAGTATGGAATTTGGGATTTGGAGTCTGGAATTTGAAATTTAAAATTTGAAATTTGTTGTTTGAATTTTAAAATTTAAAATTTTAGATTTCAAGTTATGAATTTGAAATGTAAAATCTAAATTTGAAGTTTGGAATTTGAAATTAGAAATTTGACATTTATTTATTTATTTTTATTTTTATTTATTTCATTACAAACACTATAACTATCATCACATATGTATTTAATTACGGAAACAAAAATGAAATAAATAAGGAAGTGCTTTTTGAACCACAAGGACAGTAGCAGGCATTGCTTTAGGTAATAATAATAAATTAATAATAAAATGCAATGATTGGAATAATAATAGTTTTAAAAAAAATACTATACAATACAATCAATATGATGTAAAATACTAATATATATTTACGCTCATCACTGACTGATCCCCTGATTGATTTCGGAACGCTTTTCTTATATTTTCAAATTATATGCTCAAATTTTATATCTGAGTAGCCAAAGTGATACTTATAAGTTCGCCCTGTTTACAACAAACTTCGAAAAGAAAATGCTTATACTACTAAATATTTTTATTTTTTATTTTTTTATTCTAGGCAATCTTTTCTGGGGCTCAAGGCACTCCCAATTCTTTCGCAGGTAACTTTTACCGTCCTACTTTACGCAATAGTATAACAAAAAATAATTTAAACAATTTTAAAAGATTTGAAACCATCATTTCATAGACAACATCATTCCTCTATTGATGCAACAATTTACCTCTCCTCAAATAACTAGCATACAAGATTATAAGTGAACAATTAAATAATGATTCTAAACAAAAAATCAATATTACTAAAGTGGACTAGCGAAACTTTTAAACTTGCCAGGATTTTAGTTTAAGAATTCAAGCTACGGATATCAATCAAAAGTTTATTAAAGATGGTTAGTGCAATTACTAAAAAAATAATTATAAAAATGCTTTTTACAAAATTTTGGAACGCTTCTGAAATGCATGACATTTTTTCGCAGTAAATAGCTGTGACAACTCAAATAACGATTCCCACTAATTTCAAAATACAATTTATTCATAGCCTTAAAACCATAAAAATGTTTCAATGGAAGAAGTACTGCTCAAGAGTATAGGCCAAGAAGGACTACGTTTATTCTTCAAATGCATCAATCTAACTACATGCTTTTGAGCTACTACTAATCGTCTGATCGGCTCAAAATATGTCCCACCCCAGCAACAAATATCATAATGCAATATTTAAGAATACCAGGTGAACAGTGTGGCCGAAGTAGATACATTTGCCTAATTCCAGAATGCAGAGAGTTTGTTAATTCTAGCATATCATGCTTCCAGTCAACGTTTAGGCCCAAATATTTAATGTTAGCAACAAATTCAATAAACTACGTGATTATTAAACGGACCATTATCATTTAAATTAAAGAGCATTGTTTTAGTTTTAGAATTTAGAGACAGAATTTTTAAATCAAGATTAATGTATGATACTGCGGAAGTATAATCACTACTTTTATATGCAAACGCTAGATCATCAGCAAAGGCAATAACTTTACCTTTAAAATTTTGTTTAAAAATAGAATTAATGTAAATTAAAAATCAAATTGGTCCAAGTACAGATCCTTGGGGGACACCTGCTTGTAGCACCGATAAGTCACTAAAACTATTTTTACAAGTAATCCTTTGCGACCGATTAGTGATGAATGATTTGAGCCAGTTGAATATGCAACCTCGAAAACCGATATTCCTCAGCTTATCCAAAAGGATACCATGATCTACCTTTACCATATCAAAAGCCTTTTAATTAACGAATATTATTTAACGAAATAGATGGACTAACCGAAGGTTTTAAACTCTATGATAAATAAAATCATGGCTTACCATTCTATATAATTTAATTTACAGAAGATTTAGATGAGAGCGTTCATAAAGTACCACTCGGAGCTATGGCAGTCAATAGCTGCAACTGCAACTAGAATGAACTTAAGCAAATTGAAATTTGGAATTTGGAGTTTGAAATTTGGAATTTAATTTTTTTAAATTTGAATTTTGGAATTTGAAATTTGAAATTTGAAATTTAAAATTTGAAATTTGGAACTTGTAAATTAAAATTTGGAATTAAAAATTTGAAATTTGGAATTTGAAGATTGAAATTTAAAATTTGAAATTTAAGATTTAATGTTTAGAATTTGAAATGTAAAATTAAAAATTTGAAGTTTGGAATTTGAAGTTTAAAATTTGAAATTTGGAATTTAAAGTTTGAAAGTTGAAATTTTTAAAATTTAGAATTGAAAATTAAAAATTTAAAATTTCGAATTTGAAATTTTGAATTTCAAATTTTAAATTTAAAATTTGTAATTTGGATCTTGGAATTTGGAATTAGAAATTTGAAATTTGGAGTTTGAAATTTAAAATTTGAAATTTAAGATTTCAAGTTTAGAATTGGAAATGTAAAATTTAAAATTTGAATTTAGGAATTTGAAATTTGGAATTTGGATATTGAAATTTGACATTTTTAAAATTTAGTATTAAAAATTTAGAATTAAAAGTTTGAAATTTAAAATTGGAAATTCGGAATTTAAAATTTAAAAATTTAAATTTGGAAATTGGAATTTGAAGTTTGAAGGTGGATAAAATAATTTCTTTAAATTTAAAATTTAAAATAAGTAATTAAAAAATTAAAATTTGAAATTTAAAATTTGAAGTTTGAAGTTTGAAATTTGAAATTTGGAATTTGTAATTTAAGATTTATAATTTGAAATTTGGAGCTTGGAATTTGGAATTTAAGATTTAAAGTTTCGAATTTGAAATGTAAAATTTAAAGTTTGAAATTTAAAATTGGAAATTCGGAATTTAAAATTTAAAAATTGAAATTTGGAAATTGGAATTTGAAGTTTGAAGGAGGAAAAAAGAAATTTTTAAATTTAGAATTTAAAATTAGAAATTAAAAAATTAAAATTTGAAATTTACAATTTGAACTTTGAAGTTTGAAATTTGAAATTTGGAATTTGTAATTCAAGATTTATAATTTGAAATTTGAAATTTGCAGCTTGGAATTTGCAATTTGGGATTTGAAATTTGAAATTTGGAGCTTGGAGTTTTAAATTTAAAATTTGAAATTTAAGATTTATAGTTAAGAATTTGAAATTTAAAATTTAAAGTTTGAAATTTGAAATTTAAGGTTTGAAAGTGGAAATTTAAAATTTGGAATTTGGATATTGAAATTTGACATTTTTAAAATTTAGTATTAAAAATTTAGAATTAAAAATTTGAAATTTGAAATTGGAAATTCGGAATTTAAAATTTAAAAATTCAAATTTGGAAATTGGAATTTGAAGTTTGAAGGTGGAAGAAAGAAATTTTTTAAATTTAGATTTTAAAATTAGAAATTGAAAAATTAAAATTTGAAATTTAAAATTTGAAGTTTGAAGTTTGAAATTTGAAATTTGGAATTTGGAATTTGGAGCTTGGAATTTTGAATTTAAGATTTAAAGTTTAGAATTTGAAATGTAAAATTTAAAGTTTGAAATTTCAAATTTGGAATTTCAAATTTATAATTTGAAATTTGAAATTTGGAGCTTGGAATTTGGAATTTAAGAATTAAAGTTTAGAGTTTGCAATGTAAAATTTAAAGTTTGAAATTTGAAATTTGGAATTTGGAGTTTTAAAGTGGAAATTTGAAATTTGTAAAACTAAGAACTTAAAATTTAAAATTTGGAATTTAAAATTTGAAATTTGGAATTTGATATTTGGTATTTGGAATTTGAGATATGGAGTTTGGAATTTGAGATTTGAAATTTAATATTTGGAAGTTGGAATTTGGATATTGAAATTTGAAATTTGACATTTTTAAAATTTAGAATTAAAAATTAAAAATTTAGAAATAAAATTTGAAATTTGAAATTTAAAATTGGAAATTTGGAATTTAAAATTTAAAATTGAAAAATTGAAATTTGGAACTTGGAATTTGAAGTTTGAAGGTGGAAAAAAGATTTTTTTTAAATTTAGAATTTAAAATTATAAATTAAAAATTTAAAATTTGAAGTTTGAAGTTTGAAATTTGAAATTTGGAATTTGGAATTTGGAATTTAAAATTTATAATTTGAAATTTGAAATTGGAAATTTAAAATTTGAAATTTAAGATTTAAAGTTTAGAATTTGAAATTTGGAGCTTTTTGATTTAGAATTTATTTTTGAAAACGTGTAAGATGAAGGCTTTTTGGATTCAAATAGTTTGTTCATAATATTTTTGGTTGGGGCAAGGATAAAGTTTCAGATTTCTAAATCAAAGTGATTTTGAATTTAAATTTATATATATTCTTCTAGCGGCAGTTTTGTTTAGCAGCTTGTGTATTTAAAATTAAAATAAAGTTTATCAGCCAAGTCATATATGTGTGCTAATTGTTTGTCATATATGCTACTAATAAGAACATACTAATGTGGATACTCAAATTATTAAATTTAATTTAGTATGGACAACTTAAAGGTATTATTAGTTAATGAGTTCTAGATCTAATTTAAATTATTTTGCAGTGGATTTTAAGCAGCCATAAGCAATTATTTATTTTAATTTTGGTTTTGGAGGTAATTTATTAATTTCTTGAGTCAGTAGCTATAGATTTGGGAATGAAATTTTATGGTGTTGTAGATTTTTTAGTTACTGATTTTAGAATTTTAGTTTAAAGTATTAAAAAAAAGTTTAATTTAATTTAGATGTCGCATTGAATTTAATTTATTTGGGAGTATTTAGAGCTGAATTTAAATAACGAATTAATGATGAAGTAAATTGTATTTTCAGTTTACTGAATTTAATGAAAATAACTTAACTTTTGTTAAAATTAAGTTGAATTAAATTTAAAGATTAATACATTTATAAATAAACAATCGTTAAAATGATTTTAGTTTAGAATCACCTGAAAATTTGACCAAGCTGGCCTTGGCTGAGGTGATAGATTTATAATTTATTTCAGAGAATTAAATTTATACTTAATTAATTTTAGAATAGGTATTGAGCTATATACTCAATTGACGCCTCAAGTAAAAAACAAACTTGTACAGGCTGCTGCAAGAAAAATTGTGATCTTATTCTAAGTGAAGATTTAAAAATAACTATTGCGTTGGTCCTTACATCCATTTCCAAGTAATATATTCTGTAACCTCTGGATACATAAATAACTACAGCGTTGCCCAGTTGTCTTTTTTGTTCTAATCGGAGTTTTATTGCTGTAATTATTTTCAAAATTTGTCATAAATACTAATTTGGCTTGGCCACCAATCCAGTCTAGAGTGTTATACCTGGAAATGGATTATATTGGTGTGACTTGTCATTCCCAAGGGAAACTTAAACTGAATTTTTTTCCTGTAGTAGCTATTGACAAGTCATATAAATGAAATAAATCTCCAGACATAACACTCTAGAGGCTGATTTTATACAAATTTTCTAATGATTTTTGGTAAATTGAATTTTCCGGGATTTCCCTCGAGAAACTTGAGCTGAAGTTTTTCCTGCGATAGTTGTTGACAGGTAACAAAGATGGAATCCATCTTCAGACATAACACTCTAGAGGCTGATTTTATAAATTCATTTTTTACTTTCGGCTGGAAACTTTTTCAAATTTTCCGAGTTTTCCCACGGGAAACTTCAACTGAATTTTTTTCCTGTAATAGCTATTGACAAGTCACATCAATGTAATTCATCTCCAAACATAACACTCTGATTTTATACCAATTAAAATTTTTTTTCGGTTTCACAAGTTTTCCACAATATTCCACGAGCACCTAGAGCTGGGTTTTATCATATAAGAATATTAACAAAGGTTTTAATGCTATTCATGCATCCTTAGTAATGTTTAGGCTAAACACTACCGATTGATATTAGCTTAATTTTTTTACTTTCGATTGGGATAATGCAGATTATTACCATGGTTTAATTTCGGAGGAGAGTAATATAATCTGCATTATCGACTTTCCATTTTCGGCCGCCAATTGTCGGTTAACTTTGGGAGCAAACCTGTTATTCATGGGATATGGGACACTTCTCACTTAACTTGGTAATTGTAAAACACCAACTGCCTCAAATAAACTGATAATTGACTATGCAATGTTTTGCAGTTTGTTACATTCAACATTTACTACTAATATTCTGATTGACACTGCAACACAAGCAGCAATGACACTTATTTGTACTTTACAGAATTTATCATCATAATCGCCGTCTATGTATATATGGCTGTGTAAAAGGAGGAAACGTATTCTTTCTGTAGAATCGAGTTATTTTCACTTAATATACCAACGGTTTCAAAAGTTTGCAACTCCAGAGTGTCCAGTCAAAATAAGTAGATGAGTCAAAATTCACCAAGCTTCTGAGCCCTTGTAAAGCAACTTCAGCTTTGATAAGATAATTGTGATACAGTTACGTTTTGGTCAGCAGTTGTTGCTGTAGTGTTAATGATAATTATGAGAATCGTTGGTGAGTACCCATTGTCCCATTCTTGTATATAACTAGTTATGTCTGCCTCCAAAGATCAATAAAACCTAGTTTATTGGCCTCTAATAAGTCCAGGTGATTACCTTATGCATAAAGTGTTTTCATTTCAGACTATTTTTAGTTTTCAAAAAAATCAGAGGGCAATAGGGATTAAGACGCTCCTAGCAAAATATATAAAAGGCTGACAGCTCGACTACGATGCACAGTTCATTACTCACTCGACTGCAGCGCTCTTTCTTGTATATAGCGAAGATTTTCCAAAAGATTTATTAAATAGTTTTCCACCTTTCCAGAATATTTTTAAAGAATTTATCCATAAATAAACGACTTTTTATAAACTATTATAGTCGAAACTGTTTTTTAGCCAAGACAATTGAGTGATGAATTATGCATCACTTCTGAAATCTCAACAATCAACTCAATCTAACCTACAACTTAAATCTCAAATGAATCCACTGAACTCGTACTCAACTATAACTCAACCCACTTCAACCTTAATTCAACCCAAATCTCAAAGCTCTCTTTAACCTAAAATTCAACGTACAGTTATCCCTAAAATCAATACAGTTCGAAAACTGGATGCGTATATATAATTTGTCAATCAACTCAAACCTAGCCCCTCACGCAACTTCAACTCAAGCTAACCCAGCTCAAGCCAAATCTCATTCCTCCGCCCAACCGAAGCAAAACCCTTACACAAACCTAACTCAATCCTCAAACAAGGACCCCACTCAACCCTCAACTCATCCTCATACTCAACTCTCAACTCCATCTCTAAATCAAAATGGTTCGGAAAGTATAAGTGTACAAGAACTCCACTGAATCTAATCTCCATCTAAATAATCAGAAATAAGTATTTCAAATCTTCCAAGCCCACCGTTTTATAATTTATTTGTTTCTTATTACATTGGTTGTCAATTTAAGATATTTAAGCATTTATAACCTACGAAGCTGCTTCTTTTCAATATTTATAAAATAAAGTTTAAGAACTGCTTCCTTGAAACTGGATCAATATTATCAATACATTAACACCATAAGCGACCATCTAAAATTAAAAAATAATAAAACATTTAATTTAGAACTGTAAACACAAGTATCTCATGTTTACCGTATGAATCAACTCGTAATTAATGTTCAACAGTTTGTAAGGCGCTATATTAAAATCAAGAAACTCCAATTGGATACGAAATAGGTTTAACTACAAATAAAATGTGATATTATTTGCACACTAAACATCATTCTATCGCGCACAACTTACCGTATTTTCCAAATGTTCATCGACACGCATTTCTCTCACCTCGTTCAGTAAAAATCTGGTTTTATCAATCTCCCTATGAAACAATCCCAAAAACCAAATTATCATGTGCATATGGACAGCCGTATACAAAACATTAGAACCACCATTCACAAGATGATATTTAATGCCAAAATCACGTTCAGCGCTTGGTTTAACGTAAAGCGCTAAATACAAATAGGCGAAATAAATACGATTCGGAATTTTATAAACTTTTGAAATTAGCACGATCAAAAATTGATTTCCGTACAATGCATTCATTCGAGACATGATTTTCGCAATTTTATTAAACAACCAGATTAAATCACACAGCAATATATTCAGTTCATCGCTGTCAATCATATTGCCAATATTAGTACTCAATTGTTTGTTCATGTAATTAATCTGAATAGTAAACGCCATAATAATTAATAAAAAATCGTAGAACACAATAAATTCCAAATAAATGCGAAGAAATGTCACCACAACATTCAAACATATTCCATACTGATTACAACTTGTGCCCACCAAATACGTCAGTAATATACCAATCCCGAAAATATTTACAAAAAATATTTTATTCAGTTTTCCGACAATTTTGGTGTTGCAAAATAATTTCGTTTCATCAGAGTGCAAAAATTTCGCATTAAAAACATTAAAGATCGTAACAAATCTGCACAACATTTGATACTGTCGATCAAATTTCCACATTTTATTGCCGTAACTGATGTTCATACTGATTGAAATCATTAGGAAAGTAATCGTGTACGAAATTTTGGTGGTTGTACCTTCATTTGCTTGTAACGCAAAATATGCGTATTGTAGTAAATGAATATTTAAGGTGGTGACAAGTAGCAACGGATACAGTTGATATAATTTTGAAATTTTGTAAATCGCAATGAATTTTTTGTGTTGCCGAATTTTAAAATTGCAGACACCATAAATTTTGGCTAAGACTAGTAAAAGTGTTACCAAAATTTTGTTCATGTTAAAGTGTTTAGGTTGTACTAATTGGTTTAACCGTTGATTTAATTATGTGACTCAAAGAGATTTTAATCTATACAATATGACAAGTGGGCGATACGTTTAGGCGTGCATTTGTATAAAATATTAAAGGTTATTTCCTAAATGCGTTTATGTGTCTACGGCTCTAATCAGATCACAAACAAATTAGGTCTGATTAGAAAGAAATTTGTAAATCGATTAAATTAATATCGAAAATCGTAAACACAAACAATTTATAAATGTCAGATTAGTGAACGTGATAATGAGAAATGTTGTTGTTTGTTTTCACTCTATATAGTGTGTGTGTGTGTGTGTGTGTGTGTGTGCGCACCCCTAAAACTGTATATTAAAGCAAGAAACAAATCTAAACTTTGTAAAATTGGTAGCAGATATATTACAAATCCGGAAAATAAATAAGAAAATATCCAGCTGTGTGAAATGTAATCAAGAACAATCCTAATTTAATTTGATGATGATAAAGTCAAAATTTCTATTCGACATCCTTTTTCTTGTGTTTGGTCTCTTCTTTTTGGCTTATTCCTTCTGTTATTTGTTTGTGTAAATACGAAGGTTTTATCACAATACTAACTATTGTAATACATGCAATGCACAATGGGTTTTCCTTCCGGTAAAATTCATTATCATGTCTTTTCTATGTTTGTGCAAAGAAAATGCAAACAAAAAATTTCCCAAATTTTAGTGTAGATTGGCAGGAAAACTAACAATTGTGAATAAGGAAAAGTTAGTGGAAATAAATTATGTTTGGTTTGGTCGGTTTCGACAATGATTTGTTGTTTTTTTTACTGTTCGTACAGTAATTGAGACATTCAATTATTGAGTTTTAAAAATATATGAGACCGACTGGAAAGCGCAGTGGTAAAAGCATTTGATGAATGGCAGGGTGCTAAGCATTGTGCCGATGAATTCTCAAGAGAATCTGCTTGTTAGCAGACTATACATTGTTAGACAATTTAAAGTTTTACTTAAAACTAACTTGATTATCAACAAAATACAATTCAGCCTCTTTACCTTCGCTTTAACTTCTATTAATCGCATCAGATTCCACCTTGTAGATAATATGGTAAAATGGAGACATTTTTTGACGTAACTTCTTTAGAATAGACAAAACCTCAAGAGTTAAAGTTGAGCAGCTATCACTAAAGCTTCCTTTAAGCAATATTGAGAATGTTACTTTTTCCCAGATGACTACATAAATTACGAGATAACTTGTAGCTTGATTTACACCTTCCCGCACGGTTTATTAGGGCCGAAGAGCTAGTTGTCCAATTCAGAAATAACCTGGCATTAACGAATTTTTTTTCTTTTCGTCGATTCCGTGAAAAACCGTCTTGATCTCCGATCAGCTGTTTTAATTAACCATTTTCTGCCGTAATTATATGCATATTAATTAAAATTTATCAATTTTTAGGTAGACATCTAAATGAATTGATTCACCATTTGGTTTCAATATTGAAGAGCAGGGATTGAGCTTTAGGATTTTCAATATTCAACTAAAGTAAGCTCAAGCTACAGCAAGCCACCACAGTTTTTAGATAATTGACGATTTTTAATTCTAATTTCTTAAAAATATTTCGTAATCTTAACTTTAATTGACCGAGAGCACGTTCAACAGTGTATCTTGCTTTTTAGTATTTTTTGTTGAATTTTAATTGTTCTGGAGTGATGCGCTGATACCGTTTAAACGATGTTATTATTCTATAATTGGATCTAATCTACAAGGGTATCCACCGTCATCCAAAGTAATAATGAGGAGTCGGATATATTTTTACTTTTCCCACTATAACGGTTATATTGGGTAAATATTGCAATTACGACAAAAATGTTATTACAGATTTTCACATTTTTCTACGAATTAGGTTAGCAGCACCAAATGCGGGTCCGTCCTTCCGTATTATGTTGTATGACTAGAAGGTGGGATTCAGTGGCAAAAGATAATTAACATTAATTTTGATTTTGTTTATTATTTTGTATTCTCGAATGGTTCACAGCGATGCCCCGTCCAGACTGAAGCACTGAGTAAAGAATTACATCATGTATATCACCAATTCTGACGTTGCTCACATAATGTTCTGAACAAACGACATATATTTTCAGAAAATAAATTTTGAACATTGTGGATGCTCTCGGAACGGAATAATTTAAATTCTTAAGGATTTTCAACAGTATACTTACTAGAAATGTACAAACTGGATCTAATTGTTAAAGGTCAAAAATGAAAAATGTTGAATTCGACTTTGATTGCTGCTCAAAAATTGTCTGTTCTAAATAATCTAGCATTAATTGTTAGTCTGTGAAGGCAGGCCATGACTTTCGAATCAAACGGTTGTGTTTTACTTCGGTCTAAAGAGACCAAAGTATTGAAATCCTGTCAAAAATGACGAAAAATTTGGTTGGTCCAAAACCACTTTTCTCGACGTTTTGATAGTCCCTGAGTCTGAAAGAGCAAAAAAAAAAATGTCCGTCCGTCTGTCTGGATGTCTGGACGTCTGGACGTCTGAATGTCTGGATGTTTGGATGTCTGGATGTCTGTACCAGTGGTATCTCAAGAATGGCTTGTCCAATTTTGAATTTTTTTTCGCCAATCTGTTTCTATGATCAAGGCGGAGATTTGAAAAGCTTTTGGAGACTGTATGTCAAGAGGGTGAGGTACCTGCCGAAGTTCTGCAATATGGCCAAGTATGATGGAACCAGTATAATTTTGTATACTACTTTCGATATAAAGTTCTAGAATACGATTTATCGTGTTAAATTGGATGCCTGTACCCATGTACATAACTGAAACTTTTGAGCTGTTTGGCTGTTGTTGTATAAGTAAATATATGTTGGTTAAAATAAAAATCAACACTTTCAAAACTGTCACACCAAACTTTATGACACAGGTGAATGCTATCCCCATTGAAGATATCAAAGACTGAAGTTCTGATCACCTCGTGAGGTTTCAGCCCTTTATATTTTTCTAAATTGTTTTTCCTCAAGAAAAATTTAGAATTTAAATTTAATAAAAAAAAAAAAAAAAATTTGATAAAGAAGTGAAAGTGAATAGTGTGTGAGGTGGCCATACATATGAGGTGACTTTATGAAAGCATCAATTGATGCTCAACGTTTGTCTGCCCAGTAATTGCAAAGGCAGATTCCTGTCAATTCATCGACTAATCCACAATATTCTCAAACCGAATATAACAATAATGCTACACCTGTACAGGGATTTTGGTCGCAAAATGAGGATTGAGGATTGAGAATTTTGTATATGTACACGGTGTATAATATACATTTTGCTATTGTGTGCCGTCAAATATTTGTATTGTATTAGTGTATTTTCTCATGCATTTTCTCATAGGGTAAGTATCAAAAACAAGCCAAGCGGGTGAATCGGTTCAAATTTTTGGTGCTTACGCCCGCCTT
This sequence comes from Tipula helvola, assembly GCA_963556165.1. Lineage (NCBI taxonomy): Eukaryota > Metazoa > Arthropoda > Insecta > Diptera > Tipulidae > Tipula > Tipula helvola. Next base: position 368,417,355 of record OY744481.1, read on the forward strand.
GAGTTATTTTTCCCTTTCTTTTTACTAGTGGAATTCACTCGTTAATAAAAAATCAAAACAAAATACATAAACGTAACCAAAACAATTTCTCGCAATTAAAAAAAAAACAAAAAGCAACATAAATGAATGATTTTTAATTTATGTATTCTTCGTTGGCTCCATTCGTAATATTTTTAATTTTTAAATTTTGAACAAAGGAACCAAAACAGAAAGTAAGAAAATAAAATGATTTTGTTTATTTTTTTAGTATTGTGTTGCCTTGCAGCTCGTGAGGGTTGTTCCTTTACGATGTTATATCGAAGTGTGCGGACATTTTATTCTAAACAAAAAAAAAATTGTATATAAAAAAAGGTTACGCAAGTTAAAAAGGGAAGTAATAAAATAAACACAATACTAAACAAAATAAACAAAATCGTTTTGTTTTCTAGGTTTTTTGTTTTTTTTTTGGTTAATATTTTTTATTTTGAGTCTCGCTTCGTAATATTTTTAATTTTTTTTCTTCGGAATTTGTTGTTCTGTCTCAGTCTCTCTTAATACATCCGATATAATCGTTCTCTTCTGAGCTTATTCCTCTTATTTGTATCATGTTATCCCTATTACTGGCGTCATTTTATCTCTTTTATTTGCATCATATTAAACGAAAAACTGAAAGAAAAAATGCACATTCAACACCAATACAATTTACCAATACTTTTGCCTTCCGGTAATCCTCAAATAAATCCTCATTTTGCGACCAAAATCGCTGTCCTGACGTCATTGGAATAGGTGCCGTGACCTCTTCGTTACAATCCGTTGACGTGCCAGACAACGATATCTTATATGTGAGTAGACTGAACCCTCACACGGAAGATGCTGCATCCCAAGTATCACTACTTCAAATAAATGATTCATTTTTATGGAACTGAGTACAAGTTTGAGTTCCATTATATTATAAGATTTCCTATGAAAAGTGAAACAAAAATACTAAACCGATGGAACTTGATATATGTGGGTTACGTAAGTTCCATCGATAATTTTGATAGATGGAAAAAAACTTGGAACTTATGAATGAGTTCAATTTTTGTTATACTTGGGATTAGTTGATTATTTAAAGTCAAAACTAAATAATCTAGACGAAGTTGATTGTCATCTACTGCTTCCTATAAGAGGCGAGATAGAACTAAGCTCACGTTTGTCTCATTTAAACTTACTTTGAACGTAAAACTGGAAGGCCGCAATAAACGGCAGTGGAGTTGTCCTACCACGTGTAGTTTTTCACTAATTATATTCTCAATCTGAACTCATCGCAGAAATGCTTATCTTCAACTAAAGATGCTACGATTAAGAACCGGAATGGTACTTGTCTGAATGTTGGATTTTTGACTGCTCGTAGTCTATTCTGCCATATTGACAACAAGACATACAAGACATACGAGACATACAAGAAAATAAAAATATGTACATGTTAACGATATTTTTAAATAAATAATAGCTATTTACGCAACCTGGGTGTTGATCCACTAAAAAATTAGATAATGTGTAAACGTGAAAACTTGTAAAAAGCAAAGCTTACTTTCGTCGGTTTCCAATTTTCGATTTGATTACTACCAAAATATTAACGAAAAATTGCAAACTCATAAAAGTAAGCTTTGCTTTTTAGTAATTTTCACATTTACACATTTGGTGTTTTCTTTTATTCATTTCGAACATTCCGAAAGTGACGTAAATCTTTCTTTTATTCATTCCATTCCTTCTGTTCCTTTTTTAGTCCATTCCCAAGTATAACAAAACTGAATTCATCACCGACTTTTTTCAGCAATAATGTCCGACTTATTATAAGATTTACTATGAAAGTTGGCCAAAAAAAACGGAAAATGATGAAAAAAAAGTTGTAAACCAAATTTCGTCATTTTCCGATTTTTTTGGCCAACATTCGGAAAAAAATTCATGTTTTCAGCAAAATGTCAGAAAAATACAAAAATTGTCGGATATAAAAATACTTGGGTTCTTTTATTTATTCGGATTATTCAGAAGGTATTTTTTTTGTACTACATTCTACATCTAAAAGTGGAATAAAAAGAATATTTCATTTGACGTTTTGAAATTATGTTCGATGCTTACAATTTAAATGATTAAATTGAAATTATTAATTATGATACAGTTAATAGATCGATAATTTGACAGCTAAAATATCTCAATTTTTTTTTTGAGTGTTAAGGAAAACAAACAGCAGTTTATATGAAGTTATCGTAAAATGTTTTAAAATAACTTAATTTTAATACAAATTAACCCCAGAAAGAACTCAAATGGCACAAGGTTTAACCTACAGATTATGAATTGGCCTTCTCTTTATATTTTTATTTTGGGCTCAATTTTCACAAAAAAAATACGGGCTTTTAAGCTAAAATGAGATTAAATGAAAACATTTCAATTAAATTTTAATTATAAAATATTTTTAAATGTCTGTAATAATTAAAATAAAAAATGTATCTGTACCACTTCATACAAAAGATATGTACAAAATTTTGACGTTCAATTTTTTTTCCTTAACACAAAAAATTACAATGAAGTTGTCTAGTATTCAATCTATTGTTTAAGGCGTAAAATAATAAAATTTCGCAAAACATATTTTAGTTTCATTCCACGATAATAGTTTTAAATAGAGCTTGACGGATACGAAAAATCCCAGGTTATATTTTTTAAGATACATCACCTACAAATTATTTGCAACTTAAATTAATTATAATGATATTATTTAATAAACTTAATTTGTTTCCTAATCTTAAAAACTAAAAAAAAAAAAACCATACTATGGAAAATGTATTCCATTTATCTTTTATTATATTACGTACGGAATATTCCGAGATCACGTGATCAATATTCTATTCCTTCTGTTCTTTCTGTAGAATAAATAAAAGAAAGTACCCATTATCTTAATTTTTATAGAATTAGCACCCTCAGAGCACAGTTAGAAAATGCCTCATTTTGTGTAACGAGTAGGATATCTGCGAAATGAATGAAGCGATTTACGCAAAATCCCAAAAGTTACAAAAAATGATATTTCCTAACGTGTTATATACAAGATTTTTTTCTAATTTTGTTATAAATAGTAAATTATTGAATTTTGAGAAAAGAAAGTCTTTGAATAGTTAAACTCCAAATTAATTTTAAAACTTTTTGGAAATCATGTAGGCACAAACTGGTATTCCTCATTTCCTAACAATTAAGGCAGTAGTGATACATGCAAAAATTTAACCTTTAAGGTAAAAAAATGCAGCGCGCTGATTGGTTGAAATAGGTGTCAATTTTTTTAAGGTTATGTAATTTTGCCTGAAAGGCCAAAATATTTGCCATATACAAAATTGAATCATGTTCAATTTTCTAGTTCTGCCTTAAAGACATTAAAGGCCAAATCGACAGACCATAATTAATTCGCAACTACGACTAAATTGTCTCTTTTGGTATTTTTAAACCTCAATAAAATCACAGATTAATTAATATCATTTCTAATTTCGATGCAAATTTATTTATTTCAGGTCATAATAAATAATAATAAACAAAACACAAATATTTCAATTAAGATTATTTATATTGTGATTTTGGCCTTTAAAAATGTAGAATTTGTTTGAAAAAATGTATTCTTTGAAAATTGGACTAGATTCCTGATTAAATTTGCTATTTTATTGTGGTTTAAAAATACGGTATTCTAACATCAATTTCGAAAAAAGAGTGACTGCAACTAAAAGTTGTAGTTGTGTCTAGCGATTCGGGAATTAATATCGCCTACTTGATGTGACTATTTTTTAAACACATTTTTAAATTTTTTAAAAACACTTGTTAAATATTTCGCAAAATTACAAAAGGTTTAAAAAATCAGCAAGAAAGTGTAAAAAGTGATTATTTTTATTGCGTTAAAGGTTTCCTCACGAAACGAGATTATAAAGTTAGATTTTTTTGTTTAAAGTGAAGATAGTCACACATTAGTTTTGCTCAATTAATTGTACTACATTTATGTATGGTTGTCATGACTATGTTGTTTTGCGAATCCGTTCAACATGGCATATTTCAAAACGGATTATTTCAAAATGGAATATTAAAATTTGACATATGGTACACTATGGCATATTTTAAAATGGCATATTTCAAAACGGCATATGGTACGCTATGACATATGGTACACTATGGCATATTTTAAAACGGCATATTTTAAAACGGCATATGGTACACTACGGCATATGATACACTATGGCATATCTCAAAACGGCATATGGTACGCTATGGCATATGGTACACTATGGCATATTTTAAAACGGCATATGGTACACTATGGCATAAGGTACACGACGGCATATTTTCATATGGCATATGGTATAATAAGGCATTTTCTAAAACTTGGCTATTTCTTAGCCGAGTATGATGAAATTTGGCAAGTGCAATGAAAATGGAATACTAATCCGGATTTTAGACGAAGTTCTGTAATATGGCCAATTAGGGAAGAACTTATCATTAATTAACCGAATATCATGAAATTCAACATATACGTTAGAAATGGTCTTCTAAAAAGAATTTTAGATGAATTTCTAGAACATGGCCAATCATGATGGAACTTGGCTATTTCTTAAACGATTATGATGAAATTCGACAATTATGATGGAAATAGAATTCTAAAATGAGTTTTAGATAAAATTCTGGAATATGGCCAATTCGAATGAAAATCGGCTATTTCTTAACCGATTATGATGAAACTCAACAGTGCGATGAAAATGGGATTCTAAAATGGTTTTAATCATCAACTTATAAACTTACCCTATACTTACTAAAATTGCCCTTTACCTATTGGAATTTTATTTCGCTTAATATAATTTTTCTTCACTTAATGCAATTAAATTTATTCTCCCAACGGAAATAAAAATATTGGTAATTAAGATATAATCGGGAAGTGCTTATAAATATCTTTAATTTTTCATTTTTATTTAAATATAATTTTAAAAGTAAAAATATTTATATTGGCTTTTATACCAACATCCAAATTTAGCGCATAATAGCGCATTTATTCAATGATTTTTTATTATTTTTTAGTAATGACTTTTTTCGAATCACTAGCATAGAAAATAGGGTTCTAAAATGATTTTTAGATAAAACCACAGAGAATTTTGATCTTAATTCTCTGTGATAAAACTCTAGAATGTTGTCAATTAGGATGAAACTTGGATATTTTTAAACGATTATTATGAAATTCATTATACGTATGAAGATAAATTAATCTGGAACTTGGCGATTTTTTAACTGATTATGCTGAAATCCATTCTCTTAATAGAATTTTCCTTTACTTAACGGATTTTCCTTTAAACCTTTACCTAACAGAATTATCTTTCAATTAGGTAGTAGAATTATCCTTTATTTACTTAAATTTTCCTTCACCTTTACGATTATTATGAAATTGAACAAGTGCGATGGAAATGGGATTACAACTACAAATTGCAACTACAAAATCTTGTATAACAAACTAGTGCAATTATTTTGTTGTTTAGTAGGTGTCATTAATAGATTCTATATAATCCGCTCCTACGTGCGGCACGCAGTGCAACATGTTTGCTGATCCCGGCTCCTACGTCCCCCGAAGCTCAAATCTAAAGCCTCTCGGAGCCGTTAGCCTCTACAATTCTAAGTTAAGTTAGTCGATGTCATTTTTCTTCAATTTATTTTCCTCAGAATAGAGAAAAAAATGTACGGAAAACTCTTATGCAAGATTTTGTATTGCAATATTTTATAATTGCAACATTTTGTAATTGCAATAGTAATGCAAAATTTTGTATGCGAAATTTTGTAATGCAATATTGTGTAATGCAAGATTACATACCCAACCCAGTTTTTCTATGTAACTTATTTTAAGTTAATTTTTCACATGAGCATGCATTTATGTACATTAAGATGGTTCAGATTCAATTAATAAAAAACAAATTTTAATAATTAATTTGCATACACACATTTTATTTAAAATTATAATTTCACAAGTTAGTTTCTCTTCTTTAGATGTGTTTGAAAAAATATAATAAAAATTAAACTAATTGGAATGGATTAGTGCTACAAATCAATAAAAATCTATATTTTTTACGATGCCTTTAAGAAAAGACGTTTCCTCTTTAGGTCGTCGATTTATCATGATATATTTCAGTTTTTTTTCTTTTTCTAGATATTTCATTTGGAAATAATTGTTCACCATATCTCATTTAGTCGATTCGGTTTTTAATAAATATTTGTTCATTGCCTAATTCATCTATAAACTTATAAAGTCCAACTTGCAATTTTCCAACAACAACTTGCAGCCTCCTATGCCAAGCTTCTAAATTGTTTTGAGTTCGTGGAAAGTTATTCTCAAAAGAGTCAGCAATAGACCAAAAATTGGGACGAAATATAATTTGTATTTATCCATGATGCAATAATTTTTCCATCTTCATCCAAAACATCCTCTAATTTATATATAAAAGTAAACATAAAAGTAAACAAGTTTTTGGTGACAAGATTTTGTAAAACAAGATTTTGGAGAAAAGATTTTAGAAACAGTCTTTTGTAAACAGTCTTTTGAAAAACAGTAATATGTGGACAACCCTATGCCGTTACGTACCATATGTCGTTTTAAAATTTGCCGTTTTTAAATATGCCGTAGTGTACCTTATGCCGTAATGTACCATATGTCGATTTGAAATATGCCGTTCTGAAATATGCCATAGTGTATCATATGCCATAGTGTACCATATGCCGTTTTAAAATATGCCGTTTTGAAATATGGCGTTTTTTTATATTCCGTAATGAAATATGCCATATCGACTGGAACCCGTTGTTTCGGTTTACTTTCAAATTCTGCTTGGTGCCGTTTATACTAAATTAATTATAGTGAGATTTCTATGCGTTTTATCCCCTTTGATTTGTGGCCACAGAATTATATTACGTACTCGTATTTTTACTTAAAATTTAAAATAAAATTCGTTTAATACAACAATCCGTTTATTATATTGTGAAATGAGAAATGTCACAAATAAGCAAAAACAAAAAATATGAGCACAATTATTGCTAATATTTTATTTTATTTTTTTTATTATATTGGTACGACCGAGATTATTTGCTCAAAAGATGAATATATTTTAACTAATCGGACAAAAATTAGCGGGACTTTATTGAAATATAGCGATTTGATTAGCTGAAAAGTTAGATTAAAAATAGTTTCGCTCCGTGAAGAAACCTTAAAGGCAAAAATCGTACATGTATCACTATGCCTTTATGAAAAATATACCGTTTCACAACCTACTACGATTTTGGAAAATCGTATTTTTGTAACCAAATTGAAAAATAGTACATAGTTTCATTAGGATTAAAAGTGATCCTTTGTTTATCGAGAAATTATATTTGCATGCGAGGCGAAGTACAGCGTAGCCGAGAAAGTTCAAAGATTGCGAGTCAAACAAAGCCACTTTTAATCCGAATCCACCGAAGAAAATTCATTGCGGACACTAATTATAAGTACAAACTACACGCATTTAATATTTCTAGGAGCGTATTTCCTTGACAAATTTACAACAACAATTGCATAGGATAAACCCTCGCAAGAATAACATTAACCCAAAAAAATATTGGGTTAAATTAAACCCAATTCTAAATTTTGGTTATGATACCTGCCACCAGGTCATATTACATATTAAATTTATATTTTATTTCGAAAAGTTGGCTTTTGCCAATTAAATCAAATTGGCTAAATAAACCCAAAATAATTCGAATTCAATTTTGTTCAACAAAATACGCTTTAGATTGAAAATTGTATTGAAACATTTTGTATATCTATGGAGGCCTTGACTTTTTCTCGTTTCTGTATTTTACCAGGTTATGACGAGTCAATTACTTTTAATATTGAAAACAGTATTAAAAGAATATTCACGCCTAGGACTGTTCCAACTCATCTTGAAAATTACTTGAATGAACGTCATCCTTTATCTTTATACAAATATTGATTATTAACCCATTTTTTCTTTTCTTCTACAAACAATGTAAACACGAAAATTGCTTAGACACTTAAATATTAGAAAAACTAGAAAGTTGGAGTTTTACGGGGCCCTCCAGAAGTCGGGGCTCCGGGCGCGCGCCCGGTGCGCCCGCCGTTAAATCCGCCAGTGGCGATCGATCACAAAAATTAGTGACTCAGAATCTAAAAATGGCATGTTTCAATGCCGCATACGTTTTTGCATATGTATCTTCGTTACTACAATAGATAGTTAGCATTGCTAGCTGCTAAAGTTTGTTTTATAATTAATCAAAAATTGAATTGTATATACATTATATTTTGAAATAGTTTTTTCAAGGGTGCGGATATTAATGATAAAATAATTTTAGTACAGTAAGTCCTCGACTTACGTGGTTAATTCGTTCCGAAGGTTTTCGCGTAAGTCAAACAAACCTCAAAACTCACTTTTTTTTAGAAAGTCACGTAAGTCGAGGACTTACTGTAATTTAATACATTACGTCAATTCAAGTGAAATTCCAGTTTTCAAAGTTACTTGATTTTTATTTATTTTGTGATTGAAGTTTACAATTTTGATACTAATTGTGAAAATAGTTTCAATTTGACGCTGCGTTGAATTAAAGTAAGAATTTCCAGTTTGTCCAAGTTGTTGACCGTTAATATTCGCAGAATTAAAACTAACAATAATAATTTGAATTAGCAAAAATATTTTGTCTTATTTAGCGATATTTTTGAAAATCTTAACATTGATTATTACATGAACCACTTCTCTGAAATTGTATCAATAAAATCAGTATGTTTACCGCATAACCGATCATCTAGAATTAAATCAAAATTTAAATTCGTTTCAACAAAGACGCTTAAATTCATATAGTTACCGAATACATCAACTCTTTATTGACGTTAAACATTTGGTAAGGTGTCACATTAAAATCTAACTGTTCCAACTGGATTCGAAACATGTTGACGGTATTTTCTAATTCATCATCCACTCCAATTTGCCTCAATTCATCGAGTAAATATCGTGTTTTTTCAATCTGCCTGTGAAACTGTTCCACCAACCAAAACAACATTCCCACATGCATCATATTGTACAAGATATTACCACCGCCAAAAACAAGGTAAAAAAATAGACCAAACTGATCACTGTAATCCGGTCTAATATAGAGCACCATAAAAAGGTAGGTCGAATAAATTTGATTTGGAATTTTATAAACTTTGGAGCTTAACACAATTACAAATAGATTTGAATACAATTGATTGCATGTGCGGACGATTTTATTAATTCGATTTAACAATGCTTGCAAATCGAGCAAATACACATTTAGTTCTTGAAATTCATTCAATTTACACGTTACAATTTTACTACTATTTACCATACAGATTCGATGTCGAAGCTGTTTATTCAAATAATTTACTTGGATTGTAAAAACCATACAAATTATAATAAAATCATAAAAGATTACAAATTCCAGGTAAATTCGAGCAAAAGTCACTGTATTACTTAAACACGTTTTGTACATTAAACAGCTTGATACATTGAACGTGATAAGCAATAGGCCAACACCGAAATAATTGATCGCAACATATTTATTCAATTTTTGAACAATTTTATGATTTTCGTAGCCATTTTGAAATTTTTGATTGAATAAATTGAAAATTTGCCGAAAATCTTGAAATATTTGATAACGGCGATTATATTTTATGCCACTATTGTAGTAACTGATATTCATGCTGGCAAATAGTAGCGTAAAATATATTATGTAAGAAATTATAGTGGTTGTGCCATGTTGTGCACCCAAAACTAACCATGCGTTAATGATAAAGTGGATATTTAAGATTATGACGAGGGTGAGTGCATACATTTTAAGCAGCTTTGTATTGTTTTTATAAATGAATAACGATTGGTGATGTTGCCGCAATTTAAAATTGAAAATCCCGTAAATCTTGGCTATAATAAGCAAGATTTTTATTGTTTTAATCATTTTGAAATGTGTGACAGTGTGTATTGACTTCGTAACTATACTAAATTATTAGTTTGAAATGTATTTGTTTGATACCGTATAAATATGGGCGGGGTTGCCGTTTTACGGTATGTTGAACTTCATATCAGTATAGGCGTTCTAAACTTATTGTTTTAAACTATCGAATTTTTATCTAAGTTAAATTTGAAACTTGTTATAAAAACTGAGTATATGTATACCGGGTGGTTCATGTGACAACATTTTGAAGCGAGGTTTGTTTGACATTTTGATGCAAATTGTTAGCAGCTGCATATTTTTTTGCTTCGAGATGAGGAAGAAGTTATTGAAAGTTGGGAGGATGCCAATAAACCAGCGACGAATAAACTAACTAGAAGCTACTCGTCCCTTAGTATGTAGTCTACGTCAACGTCATTGATTCATAGACGGATAGTTAGTAGCACATACTTCATGGATCTTTAGCAGGCACTAAAAAATGTCGGTTTTAATCAGACCGAAAGAGCCAAAGTTATGGAAGTCCTGCTAAAAATGAACAAAAACATTGTTGGTCCAAAATCATTGTTCTCAAAAAAATTGTCCGTCCATCTCTATCTATGTCTGGATCTCTGTCTGCACCCAATCTGTTTTTATGGACAAGGCAGAGAATTGATAAGCTTTCCAAAACTGTACGTCAAGAGGATCGTGTGGTGATGGTTTTACTACGTTGACCAATTTTTTGTGTTGGCTGGTTTGATGGTTGAGTTTAGAGTTGAGTTAGATTTCATTTGCGGGTTGAATTTAAGTTTATTTGGCATTGGGTTAGCGTTTAGTTTAGTTGGTTATTTGAGTTAAGTAAACACATGTAGTTTTTCAGAGCCCGTTGATTTGGAAGTTCAATTGCACTTGTTGAGTTTATGGCTGATTAAAAGGCTGGTTGCAGGTCGAGTTAAGGTTGAATTGGGATTGGATTAGGGCTGAATTGGGGTTGAGTTGATTTGAAGATTGTGTTTGGGGTTAGGTTGAGGGTTGAGTTGAGGATCGCGTTAGAAGTTGAGTTAGAATTGAATTGAGTTCATGAACACATGCAGTTTTCGGGCCGTGTTGGTTTAGGGATCGACTTTGGGGTTGAGTTGAGAATTGAGCTGGGAGTTGAGTTAGAGTTGAGTTGTGATTTAGTGAGAGTTGCATAAATTGTTTTCGGACTAATATTACTATAATTTAAAAAATATGAATGCACCACGGTACAACTTTTCCTTTTGCGTGGCGCTTCTCCAATAATGAAATGTCTTGGTGTCAAAAAGTTTAAATTCTCTGGATCAGACGCCAATGGCCCAATTGGTTGTGTATTGAGTAATGACTCCATTCTTCTGAGATGATATTTAATCGATTTAATATTTGACTCCCATGACCCGCCGAAGTGAGGAGCACTCGCAGGATTCAATTTGAATGTAATTCTTTGATGTTAGGAACTTAGTAATAAATGAGTGACGCTGTTCGTTTTCAAATAATTCGCATAGTTCAGCTAATTCACATTTTGCACCTACAAAATTTGTCCCATTATCTGATATAGTTTCGTTTCGTATACCCCGTCTGCCATCTGGCTATGAAACGTCTCAAGGTAGCGAAGAAAGCATTAGACGTAATGTAGCTGACCAGAGACGTCATATAGCTGAAAAAGCAAAATGTAAGCCTTTGTGACTGGCGAACGCCCTCGCCCATGTTTTGTTCTCAGCAATGCTGGGTCAACGAAATTGACACAGACAGTTGTGATCATTGTAATTCGCTGCTTTGGCAAATTTCCCTTCAAACGAAAACAACCAATACATTTTTGAATATAATATCTTACCACCTTTCGGCCGTCGACAATCATTAGCGATGATCCTGGATTAAGTTTTTTCAGATGGAATTCCCTAAGCACCAGCTCAGACATGCGATGTACCTTAGGTAGGAACCTTCTGCCTACACGTAGAATCCCTTTCTCATCTAAAAACGGTGCTAAAGATCAAGAGAATTCGTTTTGTCGATTGTCGGTTTTTTTCAGATAGAGAATTGTGCGTTCAAACACCTCAATTTGTACGCTCAGCAGTTGGATTTTCATGAGATGGAACGTGATACCAATGAGATCGTAAAGTAATGCGAAAAATTTGTGATGTTCAATTAGTGATGAACGTTTCCCACTTCCTTGGCTCATGTGTCAACTATGCCAATACAATTTTCGATCCGTCCAGCTAAATATTTACAGCTTATGATCCTTAAACATTTCAAGTATGTACATATGTTTCAGAAGTTTTGTTGCTAAAAGGACTCAACACACAATTCTAGTCGTGGAAGCGTAATCTGTTTAAGTGGAGCCACCTTAGTATTTGCGATTAGCAGTGAAGTTTCATTATCTCCAGTTGCAGTTGTCACGTGAAGATATCCAACCGCTGAGTAAGCCAGTTCCGATGCATCAAAAATACGTGCAATTGGACTTCACTTACCCTTTGAGTTAGATGAACATAACGCGGAGTTTGAATTTCATTCAACATGACAAATTTCTCCCTCAATACCTACCAACCATTTCTTCAAAGTTTGCTGAGTGATCTGATCATCCCAATCAATTTTTAAGCAACACATTTGCTGTAATAATACTTTCATACTAATTGCAGTTGGAGATAACCAACCGAGTGAATCGAATATCCTAGAAAATTGGGAGAGCAGATATCTGTTAGTTAATGTAAACGAAGCAGGAAGCTCGATTGTAAACTGAAACACGTCAAGCATTGGATTTCACTGGATATACAAACTGTTCTCGTTGTTGAAGTTTTATCGGAGAATTGCACACTAGACAGATCTCGTAATTCGCCAGGAATGTTTTTAAGTAGGTTCTGTGAGTTCGATTTCCACTTGCGTAAATAAAATCCCGCGGTGCCTAAAATAGTCAAAAGCTTGTTTACACGTGGAATTGTGGTATCATCATAATCATCCCAACTCGATATTAGGTCGTCAATTTAAAAATCCTGAGAATAACCTCTGCAATTTCTGGATCCATGAATTTATTGCCGATAGCTATTTGGTGAAGCGTCCGTATGGCGAGAAATGAGAGGTAAGTCTTAATTTCTTCAGCACTATTGTGGGGTTCTTACAGAATCTCAAAATAATGGTTACCAAATCATTTTGAATCGTGGGTCCAACGACCATCCGGAAGACGTCTTGCAGGAGCTGTCGAATACCACCCTAAGCTTAGTTGCGTTATTTTCGGCTTTAAAAACCGCGTGATCTAGTAAATCTTGGTAGGCCACTGCAAGAGATGCGGATCTCTCTGATATCATCGTTCCATGAAAACGGTATCCTCAGCGCTGCTGATTTTAAATGACCAAGTTCAATTATTGGTATCTTGAATGGCAACCTTAATAGATACCTTTCATTATTTTCTCGACGAACTGTTGATTGGAAGAATAATTCACATTGATCACTTCCTTGAAGATACGGTTTGCAGTTTGTACTTCTTTATCCTCCCAGAATTGTTAGAGTGTTTCGTTAACGTTTATCTATTAGTTAACGGTTGAGAAATTTTGCGTTACACTAAAATTCTGCCTCGGAGGCGCGAAGGCGATCCATCCAAACATGGTTGACTGAGCTTGGGTTCGGCCATCGATAACGGTTTTGTCTGAATAAATTATATAAAAAAAAATAGCTGGTCCCAATAATAGGTCGATTTACCTAGAAGCTCCAGCATGAGGATCAGCGACTTAATGACTTTTGATTTTGGAACATCAGTTTCTGCCGACGCAAGTGTTGATTATACGCGTTGATAAATAAACGGTTGTGATGTGAAAATCGGGATAAAACTTCAATGCTTACTACTCATTTGGTGATGGTAGTTCTTTTATTTGAAAGGCCACTGATTATATATGGTGAATGTGCACGGATCAATCCAAGGCACTGTATAGCAGTTGCTCAGATATGAAAGAACATTGAGAACCGGAATCTAATAATGCTTAAGCGATGTTGAATTGTCGGAACGATCACGAACATACATCAGTGCGGTTGACAATATTACTATACGCTGGCCCGTAATTGGTGGTTCTTGTGCTAATAATTGTTTGAACGTACATATTTATTGCTGTAGAACAATTATCCGATGTATTGTCATTATGTGTATAGTTGACGGTTATGGTTGACGCTCAGATTCGCTTCGACTGAGTTACGATGTCTGAGTTGATGTTTGAGACTGCGAAGCTGAGGGCTGAGGTTGTTGCAATTTCGGAGATAGTGCGTCTGCATGGTGATAATTTGTTGGTATGCCACTAGCTTCTTGGATGGTTGATTATGAAGATTGAATCGATGGTCTGATGTTGAGTTAAATTCATGCAGTAAAGAATGGTGGAGCTGGTTACTGTATCGGCAGGTATATAAGTTCGTACATGATGGAGCTGTATGGTCTGATTTGAGGCAATTCTGATAGACCGACAGCTGGGATGCAACCCTTCGGCATGCATTTCCGTTTAGCAATCTGCATTTTATACTATAAAAGGTATCCGGTTCTCTTACAATAAAGGGAGACTGGTGGATTTACGGCATGTAAAGATTGAACTGGCGGCTTATAAGCGCGAATAGGCTGTTGGTGTTTAACTTCAGAGATGCCTTCATCCATACCATCACATTTTAAATTCAAAAAATACAAGAATTGAGATATTGACACCCTTGCCTAATTCCAGCATCTAATTTTCACAGGAGGATTTGGATGAACCACGCTTCGCGATATTCAGCTACCTGGCCCCATATAAGAATACCATTTAAGAGTTCATCCGGCTCTGTCATTTAAAGATCTTATATCACTTGGGTGACCACTTACGACGGGCAGCTGATCTATAAATGCTGTTATATAAGGAATTAGGATGTGCTTTCATTTGCTGTATCGTGTAATTAGCTTGTTCCACGCTTGGTCATAATTTGCTTTCGTTTCCAAAATATTTTTAATTAACGCTGCAGGTCTATCCTCTAGCAGTCGCTTCAGTAATTTAAATTTTGTAACGTTAGAGAAGACTGGTTATTATAGACACATCAGCATCTTCAAAAGCTTGCCAATTCTGTAAATACCATCAAATTTCTCGATCGAAACCTTTGGAAATTGAATGCTATCTTTCACATCACTACCATTCGCTGGGTTAAAGGTTGTTTCACCCAAACTTAAGCTGGATTGTATAGAGAAGAAAATTAGCTTTTTTGTTTTTGATAAATTAAAAAAAATTGGTGTCACCTAATGAGTTCTATAGGATACTGAACGTTAATTGGATTCTAAGTCAACTTATTCCTCTTTATCTTCTCATCAGTCCCTGGGTCATGCACCCCTAGATTCGACAGTGCCCGAGTTACAGCCCCCTCATTATCCAGATATATTATTACCATTCCGTAATTCATATGCTCGAAATATTTTTCGATGAAATAAATAAAAGGATGAAGAGAGCTGACTTCACAGTTCAATATGCATGTTAAGATTTTGACAGTTTTACTGTCACAATTGCATCTTTAATATGAGCTTCCATTTGTCTTTCCATAGTTTTTCTTAAGAGGAAGGAAGATAAACTAATGGGCCTATGGTCTTTGGGACTGCATTGTAAGCGTTTTCCCGCCTTAAGTATGAATATAACCTTCACTTCAGTCTATTTGTCAAAAATGTGATACAGTTCTAGGGTACTTTTAAAAATTACTTCTAACTAGGTTTAACAATATGTTGAATATCCGCAGGGGAAATATGAGGTTATTTGTCCTGTTACCCTCCGACGTAGCAGGCAGAAATTTGGAACAACCTGAGAACGGAAGTTTTAACGATTCCGCACTAATGGTTCATATATCATGTGGCCGTTGAAGATAACTTGACGTTTTCGAAGACCCCTAAATTTTACCGCAGTATAGACTTTAATATCTGTTTTTTGCACTTCTATTCATATTTGTATGTTTTGAGAAGTTCCTTATATAAGTCCCAGTCTACCGCAGCTCTTGATTTCCTTATTATTTTAAAGAACCTCTTGCATTTTATACGGGTTTGTTAAACCTTCTTGGATCACAAATTTGGCCGATATTGATCCTTTTGCCTACAATAGGACTAGCTTCTGAAGATTTTAGCACCAGAACTGGAACTGAATTACCCAGAATAATTCGAAAGGTGCCACATTCGGTTTCTTCCTTTTCCTATAGATTGAACTTTTAGAAGATTCCGTGTTCATTTCAAATTTGTTGAATTTAACAAGACTAATCATCAAACAGTTCGAGACAAGTGTAATATCTAGATTTACTGTCTGTTCTTAGTTATAAAAGTCGGTTTACCGGTAATGGTTTTGTTAGTAAATCGGTCAATTATCAACTGAATAGTACACTTCGTTGGGCATCAAACAGCTTTGGTTGTCTTCGTTTGATTGTTGTCGCTGTTTGAACCGGATATTGTAAAACGTTCAGCAACCGCCGCAACCAAAATGCCTCTTGACACGATTTTGCTTCTGTAGAAGACAATTCGACGCAATTCTGTTAACAATAAAATCATAACCAGTATTTGATTTTCGGTCTTTTTTATTTTCGGCCCAATTGGCGTCGGCATATTCGTAGAAAAATTCGCCCGAATCGTCATCACTGCTTAATGCCAATTTTACATTCGCAGTGCTCTTTAGACATCTCAATACCCGTTTCAATTCGTTCCACTCTTGTTGACGTGGCTGTTACCATCATTGCGCTAATATTGAAACACATTGTGTTTGTCAGCGAAAAATTATCATCCGCATCGAATTTATCGTAGTTCAATTTCATCGGAACCTTATAAAATTTTCGCATCACTGAGACCAAAATTCGAAGTAATTCTTTGATTGTATTTTGATTGACACAAATGATAAATGTTTTAATTTCGTTTTATTGAGATAATATTTAATTTCACCCAAATCTTGCAATTTGAATTTCGATGCGATGATTTCCTTTATTTCGTTGACTGTTTTGATTGATTTCGCTGCCACAATCATATCGTCGACATAAATCAGAAGAAATGACCATTCGCCGTTTTTCTTTCGTGAGCAGAAGTATTGATCTGAAATTCTTTGTTGAAAATCCACAATAAACTTGTTTCTTCATTGAAAATACGATGTAAGCATCCAGTGAAAGTTTCGAATTCGACATTCGACACTGCATCACCACGGTTGTTGCGCACACCCGCATTGTTTTCTGTTGTCGCAGTATCGCACACGCTGTCACGCTCATTTGGATTGATTTCAGTTGACTTATCCATATCGATGCCGATTGTACTTGATTCGACATTCGCATGGTGCGCTGGTATCATCCAATTTTCATCGCTCCTCTGATGGTACGTGAACAAAACATTTAGCACCAAAAATTGAAAAATGTTTAATGCCTGGGTTTCCGCTAATTCTACGCCTCATTTGACGGCGGCGAAACTGTTTGCATTGGTCTGCATACGTCAGAGTGTATAATATGAAGTGGAGCTGTAGATTTTGTCAATGATTGCTTTGGAAACGGCAAACGTGTTGTCTTTACTTTGAGACGCACTTAGCATTTAACCTTGATGCCGCAATCGAAGATTTTCGCGCCATCAACTAATCCTTTCGAATACATTTGCTTGATTGCATTTCGATCGCGATGGCCAAAAATTCGATGCCAGTGATGAATGTAATTTTCTTTGTGTTCGCGTACCGCATACGCTTTGTTCGGCATAATAACGGCTTACCAATAATCAGCCGTTGGCTCCTCGAGTTTAGTAACTTTCCAGTTGTGCATTGGTAAATTTGGATTGCAAGAATCCTACATAGGGCAGGGACTCCTACTTTGGCTATCGGCCTATAGGGGACCTTTTACCGAGTAACAGCCAGGTTGGTTCCACATCTCGGCAAGTCCCTCACCGCCTTCTTATAGAGGGCATCCGCACCGGCAATCGGTTTAACCTGATTCCTGTGAAAACCCCATCAGCGGCTCCGGTACTTTGGTAGATAGGTCCGGGATTTTCCTTCTGCAACCAGCTGATCCTTGAGGACCTCATGACGATATTGTGGAACTTCATCCTTTTTGCGATATTAGGGCTTTCCTCCTGCGATCCAACGTGGATTTCGTCCGGTAAAATAGTATTAATCTTAGCTAGAGCCCACCAGGCCTTTCTTCCGGTATTATATGTTGATCTTGTGGTACCAGCTTCGTTCATGCTCTAGTTCAGCATTTTTGATTGCTCAGTATATAGAACAATGGAAGGTATTTGAGTAGAACTATTCAAATGCTTTCCAGTTTGATGCTCAACATTAAAATTAATCGAATTGGAACGAGTAACGTTACCGGTAGCATTTTAAGAAGTACCCTGTATACCATTATAATTCAAATAATATCTTAAATTATTAAAGACATTTTGTATACGCACGCCTATATACAAAAAATTAACTGACCGGAACACACATTTTATTAGTAAATTATACACAAATCAAGATCAAAATCAAATAAGTTTACGATTAATATCCGGGGGTTTTCATCAAACACACAGTATTTTTATTCCGAGCTATAAATTGACACGAGATAATGAATAAACATTTCGTTACCCTGTTACTAGTGTTGGCCAAAATTTATGGTGTCCTAAATTTTAAATTTCGGCAACACAATTCCTCATTTTATATATACAAAAATAATTCGAAAGCATTACGATTGTACTCAGTCACATTAATGGTGATACTAAACATCCATTTATTGTTAAATTCATATTGGGTGCTGGCCACAAATCGTGGCATCACCACAAAAGTTTCGTATACCACATATTTCATCTTGCTCGGAACTAGTACGAATATTGCTTACTACAATAGATTTATAAAATATAATCGGCAGTATAAAATGCTGCACGGATTCGTGAAACAGTTTAATTTATTTAATCAAAAATTTCAAAATGGTGACAATCAATTATTCTTCAATGACGTCAAAATTGTAAAAAAGCTCGATACATTATTTTTTGTTAATTTTTTCGGGATTGCAGTCTTGCTGGTGGCATTAATCGGTTCAAGTTGTTTTATATACAACATCTGCTACAATATAACGCTAACATTTTTTCGAATCTATTTAGAATTTATCGTCTTTTATGATGCAACCATAATCATTATGGTTCTTATAATACAAATTAATTTTTTTCAAAAAGAGTTACGCAACCGGATTTTAATTCTTAATAGTGGCATAGTGTTGGTAAAACGATATAAAATTCGTAAATTATTAAATAGATATTTACGCGATGGCATTTGGTTGTTTAGTAAGGCTTACAAACTTATTGACCAAATAAATCATTTGTATTCAAATCAATTTTTGATTGTGCTAATTTCGAAAGTTTTCAAAATTCCGTATCAAGTTTATTTTGCCTACATGTATGTGGAGCTAAATTATAGGCCGGATTTTGATCAGGTTTATGGTTATCTCTTCTACATCGTGTATGGGAGTAGTAATGTGTTATACAATTCAATACAATTGGTAATAATGTTTTGGTTGCTTGACATTTTTCACAGTCAAATTAATAAAACAAAATTTTTGTTGGACGAGCTGAGAGTAGGTCGGTTAGACCGAGATTTGGAGAAAACGGTATAAATATTACGTTTACATTTGGTCCCAGTTTAATTTTGTTCTTTTTTTTAATTACAGATAAATATGTTTCGCATCCAGCTGGAGCAACTTGAATTTAGCATTGCACCCTATAAGCTGATGAAAATCAATAAAAATTTGTTGTATTCGGTATAAAACGCAATTTATTTCTGTATTTTACCAATACATTAAGGGTTCAAAAATTCTATTTATAGATGGTGGTATATGCTGTTAATATATTGATCCTGTTGATTCAATTCCAGAAAAGCACATCGAAATCTAGTTAATGTTAAAGAATTGTATATTGTTTACGCATTTAATAACCAAAAATCTTCCTGAGTCGATTTTAAATTGAAAAATGTAATTAATTATCTATATAGATGTAATAAAATAGTTCTGAATTTGAATACAGCCACGTGCCTTGTCTCAATTTTATATTTCTTCGATGAGTTTTCCAAAAGAAACAACATTTAATTAGCTGGGCATATGATGAAGAAATGGATGTAATATTACCATTGGACGTGAGTTCAATGAACGAAATCTATATAAAGTAAGTGAATCATCATCACCATTCGTTATTAATGATATTAGCCGCAAAACCCTAGAAATAATTGTTTAAAGCAAGGGCAGCAATGTTATAAATGATAATCATCAAAACAGAGAGCCGTATTACAACTTTAGAAAAGCCGACACAATAAACCTTCATCTTTATCTTGAGCAGATTAGTTGGGGGATTGAACTTATCAGCAGCAACATAGATGTTAACGTGGAGAAATTCTACAAAATTTTATTTTAGGGCATTGCACAATTTGTTCCAGCTGCTGCTGTGGCCAAAGCGAACAAATATCCAACATGGTACGACGATAAACTTATCAATCTTAAGAACAAGAAATGCAAAGCTTACAAAGAAAGTCTCAAAATCTGTTCAGAAGAAAGCAAACAGAAATTCACTGCGTGTAATCAAAATGTCGAAAGATACTTTGATAAAGTGTAAGGGTTACATTAGTAGTATTAAGGAAAAAATAAGAAACGATCCAAGACATTTTTGGAAATTTTTTAAAGAAAATCGTGAAACTAATGGTTACTCAGTGTGTATGACATTTAAGGAACGTAAATCTTGTGACCAGCAGGTTATATCAAACAAGTTTTTTCAATCAGTTTATAAGCCAGAAGACATTGATAAGTATTAAAATTCAAACAATGCTGTTAACAACGTAACCATACTAACACCAAGGATTGAAACCGAGGATATTCATCGAGCTCTAGAAGTTTTCGGAGATGGATGTGGTCCTGACGGCATTCTATAGCTTCATCATTGATAGATTTTACATCGTTGGCAATTCCTTTGCGAGTCTTCTATTTAATCAATCAAGCAGTATTTCCAAAGAAATGGAAAGTAACCAGAGTAACACCAATTTTCAAAACAGGAGCAAGAAATGCTGTCACTTGTTACAGAGGAATTACATCAAAATCTTCAATACCCAAATTATTTGAAATTGAAATTTCGACCTCCTTTCGAGGGGTTGGTAACGAGAAAATTGGCAGTTAGAATCATTTTTTATGGTCATATTCGGTTTCAGCGACCTCGAAAACGTAGGAATAGTGGGGTATCCCCTCTGGGCCACGACTTTTTTTTTGTGTGCCTGTGTAATCGACTATATGGTGTATTCAGCTGAACTTCACCTGTATATCGATTTTATAACCTAGAAATACAACTATCAATTATTGCATGTTATTCACGATTAAATACTTACAATTAAACCACATAAATGAAATTAGAAGTCTAAAAATGTTAAGATTAATTAATGTAATTAAAATTAAGTTAAAATATCTTACCATTTGTTTTGACAGCTAAATTAAGAAACATATATTTCTTGGTTGCAACCAGTACATACCGCAACCCAATTTTTTGTAGTAGTCGCCTGTCGGACATACCGTGTATTAAGCCTGTGTAATTATGAATACGCTTTATGGCGTTAAGCAAAAGTAGATGTCACTACCGCTGTGAATGTGGATTAAGCTCTCAAATTATTAAAAATTATACGCCGAAAAAGCTTGTGAATTAAACTTTTGATAAATAAAATTATAATAAAACCATTAATTAATTTGGCCATAAAATGTTACACGCCTATTTCTTAGAAAAAAGTTTTGTTTTGACATTTAACCCACATTCACATTGCTAGTGTCACCATTTTAGTTACATAAATTAATAAAGCGTATTGTATTTAAAAACAAAAACCAAAAACTGTCACAAAATAAAAAAGAAATAAAAATTAGAGAAGAAAGCGATTATCACCAGAGTAACACGTTTTTAATTTAATTTTAATTCTCAAACCAAACAAAGATTGGTGCCGAAACTCGGGAAATATTGCAGTAATAAACCGAGTTTATTCTGTTGCTTGATTTTTTGGATTGTTCCGGATCTTTATTATGAAGTCATAGAACGAGAATCATCCTTCTATTTATTGCTGTTTTGCCGATTATTTGCATTCCGTAATTCATGTAAGTAATCTTTCAATTTACCCTCCGGGGGTCTTAAAAAATAATTAAATTAAATCGATAAACGTGGTTAAGTTACAAATACTGTAACATAAAAAATATCGATTTGCCTAATCGGCCGGTACATTACCACTTACGTTATATTCGAGCTTAGCTAATTTGAAAATCTTGGATAAAACAACACAAAAGAAATTTGCGGTGCATTCAAAAAGGGGTGGGTGGGTATTCTGGCGCATTCACTCACCTAGAAAAATCAATAAGTGCTTTCGGTGATAATCAAATGGATTTGCAAGTCGCCTACGTTAGCGTGGAATAACTGGAACGCTGTTACTATGACTTCGAGGAGTTTGATCAAATGATGATGGACACTGATCCAAATGCTTCTGAGATAGAACAATTTGAGCAAAAATTTCTCAAATTAAAGGTGAATCTTCGAACTGTTATCCACGATACAAATCCACTAGTAACAGCAATTCAAAAGCAATTAAATGAAACGATGACGTCTTTTACAACCCACCAAAACGAACTGTTCGAGTCAATCCGTGAAACAAGCAGCAGTACCGAAGGAGGACGTAAAATTGCTCCCTTTAGATATATAGTGATTCTATGGAAAAAAATTCCGAAGAATTTCAATCGTTCAAGGATTTATTTGAAACCATTGTTGTTAAAAATACAGCAATGTCGAACTGTCAGAAGTTCAGCTACTTAAAGGGTTTAATGAAAGGTGACACCTATACCGGGCTTCTAAAACGGTACAACGTCTCGTACGACAAAATGCAAAAAGTGTTCAGAAAATCAACGTTTACAAGATTGTGAAGAATTCAAGTCTCTTGACTTAAGCCTTCGTAAACAATTTATTGCTTCATCAGGATGCTGGTTTAATATTTTAGATACTGGACACAGTTCTAAGGTATGTCGGATCATTTAGAAGGTGTCAATTATGTTGGAAAAAGCATCATGCTAGTTTACATCCGCCCGATGATATTAATCTAACACCATCAGAAGCAAGCAATGACAAACCATTATTTTACAAGGAAGGGAGCGTAGCATCCAATGTTTCAATAAATCAGCCAAGCTCTTCGCAATCCAAACCAACATTAAATACGAATAATAAAGCCGCCAACTTACATGCATATGTGTCATTACTTTCTATTCCGTTGTTGCCTACTGCTCGTGTTATCATTCATAACAAGTTTGGACAAATCTGCATTGGTCGCATGCTATTGGACTCTATCAGCGAATACTCAGAAAGTCCCATATTGAACCGTAGAAGCAATACATACAGTAACCTACGAAACCGCATCAGCCGCGTTCCTCGCTACTCGGTCATTGTTACGGCTATCCAAAGATGATGAATCTACTCAGCCGAATATATCATAAAACATTGCATAAATGGGCATCTAATTCTAAAGAGCTCCTCAGCAAAATCGAAACTAAAAATCCCATTGCTGTCATAGAGATGATGAAGAGCAGTAGCCAAAAGGTTTACAATATAATTGCAAAAAGGACCACTTCATGTTCAAAATCAACATGTCTCCCAATGAGCAGCAATTAACCAAACGCCAGTTTCTGCTCGTTTAGTTGTCTACCATGACTATTACAATAAAATTACTATTTCAACATCTATGGCTACTTTCAATAGGACGGGTCGATGAATTACCAAAGGCAGTTATCGACACGTGGGCTAATACCAAACGGAATATAAAACAAGTCGAGCGTCTTGCAACGCCAGTAAAACTACGTATATGGCTGCAATTTTTTCACGAGTAAGAGAGCCGTCCGGCGAAGTTCGAGTAAATATACAATAATAGCAGCTAAGACAAAGGTGGCTCCAATTCGTCTCATAACAATTGCGAGATTAGAACTGTTGGTAGCTCATTTATTGGCTAAATTGTCAAAATTAGTCATGAAGACTTTAGAGATAGTCGGTGATCCATCATATTCATGGACGAATTGTGAAATCGTCCTCCACTGGCTGTTTAAACATCCATCACGAGCAAACGGCGTGGCCAAAGCAAAACATAAAACCTATACTAAAAAACTCAGAATCGACGGATATCGTAATAATTTAGTCTCATCAGGCAGAATTGGAGGTCGATATATTTACAATGCTCTTCGACAAAATATCCGAATAAAGGACAATCAAGCATATTCCCGGATTCTGTATACGATTCATTCATTCAGTACGAGCACGCCGCATAAGAACCAGAGCACGAGTTTCGAGTGTTGCTAATGCCAAAACCGCCCTGTCACTCACTTGCGATGAACTGCATGCAGCTGAACAATATCTTTGGAGGTGGGCTCAAATTTCTGAATTCAAACAAGAAATGAATTTATTGAAATCAAGTAAGCAAATCACAAACATCAGCTTATCGTCACTATCGCCATTCCTCGAAGGACAATCAGTACTTCGTGTGGAAGGACGGCTTAAAAATGCTAGTTATTTTGTCAATGTAAAGCATCAAGTAATACTGCCTAAATCTCATAAAATTTTTCGTATAGAAAACAATGTCCACTGGATAAACACGCTTGCCGATTTAACTTACTCAAGTAAATTTGATCCATCCGCAGTATGTAGGTGACGTAGAAATTATAAAATGGCCAGTCCTTTGTCCTAGTCACACCTCAAAGGATTCTCATGTAAAACTGTATGAGCCGGCGAAGAAGCGCTATAAAATACTTCTTGTGCAGGCAAACTTCCCGGGCGTAAAACAAAACTGTTGACACTACGGCCACTGGAGGCGTCTAGAGGTCTCTGCGGCCCAGTCAACCCGGTCTGAGGATGGCACGCCGCCGGCAGTGAAGAAGACCAGAGGTGAGAGGGTCCCGATGATTCACACGCTATTCGCTATTAAGCCTGAAATTACGTTCTGACAGGCCGCAGAGTCGGAGTTCATTGGGATCTTGGCCGTTGGTTTTCCTGAAATGATCTTGACCGTGGACCAGCTGAATGCATTTTGGAGAACTTTTGGTGGCTTTATTATGAGCCAGAATGGGAGTATATACTGGCAATTGGAAAGTGATCCGGAGAGAGGTAAAAGCCACCTCATTCTTTTGTTTTTTTAGTAGATCACTCGTCAATAGAAAGATTAACTACAAGTTAGCTGAACTACAAGTTTGGCCAAGTCCAGCTTCAGCAGAAGGGTAACCAGAAAAATGTCACCACCGATGACAAAGTTTTGGACCTCACAGGGGTTTCGGCTCTGGTGGTCCAGGTCTTGTCTAAGAGACAGCAGAGGCGGTTACGAGCAAGGCCTCTTTGGGTGCATCATTGCCTGCGGCGGGGAAAAAATCTCTCCCGGCAAAACCATCCAAGAGGCCTAATAAAAAACCAAGCTCCATTGAAGAGGGGAGGTGAAGAGGGCAAATCGATGCCTTCACAGTCGCCGGTAGCCCGCGACAACAGAAAAAGAATATACTTAGCAGCAAGTTTACCCGCCAACATATAGACATTAAGCAATCGTGAACTACAGGAGGTAATCAAGTTGAGAAATAACCTAAATAAGTGGGTAGGTTGATTTTTGATAACGGAATTCATGCTGGTTCCTTTTTCGGGCTAATTTTTAATTGTATTCTTAACTTTCTTCTAATTAAACTTTATAGGTTTGTAGGATAAACCATATCCATTTGCTGGGGTAGCACGAAATCTTCTTCATGTGGTGTGAATACTGTTGTTTCTTCACTTCTCGCCCAATTTCCAGTTGGTAGTCTAATCGGTGAACTCGAATTTGTTGACCTTTTTAAATTTTTTGTTGCCTTTCACAAAAAATATTCTATCCTCTCGGTTGCCGAGAGATCACTTAAATAGTTCTGGGCGCTCTGGTTTTCTTCTTCCCGCAAACCAAATCTTAGGGCCTTAATAGCTCGATTTAATTTTCATTTTAATAACGGTGATTTTGTTTGCTGCCATTGACGGCTCAATTTTCGCTTTTCCTGAATTAATTCTTGTATATTATGTGACAGTTTATTAACTTTATCAGAACTACTTATGACGGTTGTAGCCCTTTCAGCTTATAACGCCATGACATATTTTAGATTTTCTGCTTCCTATATTGATCCCAATTAGTTCTCTTGTTTGTAAGACGGTTCGGTATTTTGTTCCTTAGGACATCGATACTCACTGTTACTATTACCGGTGAGTGATCAGAAGACAGATCAAAACAATCGGTGGCCTTAGCATATTTACGTGGAATGCCCTTAGTTATACAAAAGTCAATTAAATCAGGAATTTTTTTTATCTATGGGCCAGTAAGTTGGGTTACCGGCAGATAAATACTTGGATTATTGGACTGTTCCTCTATAGCTTCATAAATGTGTTTGCCTTTCGGCGATGTTAATCTGGATCCCCAAATGAGTACGTTTCGCGTTGTAATCACCCCCCGTAAGCCCCAGTACCCAGCTGGCTGAAATAATCCAAGAACTGGAGTTTTTTTATATCATGTTTTGGAGGACAGCACACTACCGAAATGACACAGTTTCCAGACCACTCCTGCAGACAGATGCTCGTAGATTGTAAATGCTCTTTCTCATATTTGGTAAGTTCATATAGTGTTTTAGTCTTCATTTAATCAATACAGCAGTGCTTTCCCATCTGGGTGCTTGATGATAGTCATTTTTCGCTTTTCACGACTATCTGCAGCAACGTGTTCATATTCTGCATCATTCGATTCATGGTTCTCTCCATCGTGGCCATGAAGCTTTGCATCATATTAGTCAATTTGTTTAAAGCTGTTGAGGTACCTTTAAGAACACTTGCGTATGAAACCACTTGATGTACGCTGCCGTTGATAGTTCCGTACTGGTTTCCATTTTGAACGTTTGTGTTTACAAAATTCTGGTCGTGCTACTTTTCTAACTGAAGAATGAAGATTAAGCATTCATTGCTCTGGTCGCTGCTTTGGAGTGATTCTCCTTTTCAATTCTAGATAAATTGAGCATCCTCTAAAATTAGCTGTATGATTTCCATCGCAGCTGCTGCATTTTCTCACTGATGCTTCCTTTTTTGCTTTATTGCAAAACTTTGCGTTATGAAGTTCACCAAATATAACACAAACATCGTTCAAAGTGCAATATGCCTATATCGTATATATCAAAATTCATCATGTTTGTACCGAAACTCGCATATTTTAGCTTCAAAAATTATGAGCTACGCTCTTCTTTAAATTTTAAAACTTATGCTTGTTGGTTGCAGTAATGTATGTTTGAATAGTTAATTTGTTAAAACAAAATTAAATCTAGCAACAAGTTTCGAGATGTAATTTTTCGGAATTGGAGCACATTAACAGTTTCAGATTTTTAGCCCAGAATTAGGTCTAAAGAACACGAAAATTTTAATTTTTTCAGTTTTCTTATCTAATAAGAGTAAACGTGATCTAAAAAATGTAAAAGCACCCGAATAAAAAATAATGTAAGCCATTAACATAAGATAGCGTGGCCGAGCGGTCTAAGGCGCTGGTTTAAGGCACCAGTCTCTTCGGGGGCGTGGGTTCGAATCCCACCGCTGTCAAAATTTTTTTTTTTCCTTGCAAAAATTCCAATTTTTTAAAACACAAAAATAGTATCGATTTCGAATTGACCTTGGTCACAGTTAAAACCAACCAATCAACTATCAAAAACCGATTAAATCGAAGCTCTGCTTGTTTAATAAAATGGATTCACCTCTTATCTACAAGCTTATTAAATGTTACAAAATTTAACAAAATCATCGAATTTTATAATTATTTAGGGTTCACTACCCTTAAAGGTGTAGTACACCCGCATTTGATGAAAACAAGATATACATAACTTGTTAGTTACAAATTCAAAAAGCAGATAGTATACATTACCATCAAGATAGCGTGGCCGAGCGGTCTAAGGCGCTGGTTTAAGGCACCAGTCTCTTCGGGGGCGTGGGTTCGAATCCCACCGCTGTCAAGAATTTTTTTTTGCATTCTATATGTACAGGCACGTGTACAACCTAATTGATCAAAAATGATCAAAAAATTTTGTTCTTCAGTCAAAACTCAATATAACCAAACTACATACATAAATATTGTTTAAAAATAAATTCTTAAAATATATTTTCTAATTGTTATCAAGCGCCAAAAATATTTTTATTACTCCTAAACTTATGTACATCGTCTTCTAATGTAACTAATCGCGAACACCTTCAAGTTCATTTCAACTGACTAATGCTGTAACAATTTTATTTTTGTTTTCACAATTCGTTCTTCGTTTGAAAATTTAATTTAAATAATTTTTTTTAATTTTCTTACTCGTACATAAATGTAAGAATTTTATAATTAGACAGAAGTCAGAAGCAAAAAAAAAAGAAAAAAGCAAACAAACCAAAAAAAAACTATCTATTTATATAGCATCTCCCAGCTGTTTTGAGTTTCAGTTAAACAAAAACAAATTTTTTTTTTTTTTTAAACATTTCTTCTAAAAGAAATTAAAAGTCTTGATGACAACGTTTATATATGTTATGATAAGACAAATATTTGAAGAAGTGTTCAAAACATTCTTGCGAACACATGAGGCAGGCAGGTTTATTGGCATATGTTTATATATAATTTAAGATTTATTGTGTAATGAACAATTGAAAAGTGTGCGCGGCTTAAGGTCGGGTAAAATTCTATTTGTATTTGAAATTTAAACGATAATGAAAATTTGAGTAAGAAATTGGAATTACCAATGGATGAAACATATACGTGAATAAGCGGCTTTTCGGAATTTGTTCGAAAGATTAGATGTAAACGTTCAGAGTTAGTCGAGGCTCCAGAACATGAGAATAATAATCTGGACAAACATCACACAAATTTTATGGATGAAAAATATCCGTTGGCTTTGATAAAAGTTTTTAATCACGATGACAAGAAACTTTATATTTTACATATTTTATTAGATGCACCGAGATGGGTGAAATAATTTTGCAGTAGCCAGCAGTGATAGAAGTATTGAAATGTTACGATATTGTTGATACACCACAACCTTAATTGAACCAGATTAATTATGCCTAAAATAAACAAAGACACGCCATTTCTGAATGTGCCGTCGCACCAGTAGAATATAAAATTTTAAATTTACAAGGGTGAATTTCAAGAAATGTTTCCAGATTTTTTTATATGATGGAACAGCTCGTTTAAATTCTTGCATTGAAAAACCAATTATTTGATCCGTAAACTAGCGCAGAGTGCTTAAATAAAATATAAAAAAAATTTGTCGCTTAAATCTGAATTATGTCCATTAAAATCGAGATTTTACTGCAAAATGAAAACTAAGCCAACTGCATCATCTTCACGGAAAAGACGATCCTTAACTATAAAAGAAAAATGTAAAGTTGTTGAAGTGAATAAAAAAGAAATATTAAGTGTGCTTCAACTGGCTGAAAGATTCAATGTCATTAAGAATCAGATTTCAACCATTTTAATTAAATCTGGTAGCATTACCCAACAGTGGGAATTGAATATTAGTAAAACTTTAAAGAGAAAGATTAAATCATTTCCATCAAAAATATTGATGAGGCAGTATTTCGCTGGCTTTGTCGTGTGCGAACAGATTTGCCAATAACTGCCCCGATCATCCAGGGAAAATCCAAAGAAATAGCGAAATTGTGCAAAATTACAAACTTCCATGCTTCGAATGGTTCGTTTCAGAGATTTAAAGAGCGCCATAATATCGTTTATAGGAACACAGAGGAGGAAGGTGCAAACGTTGACCAAATTGTTACAAGCCATTGGAAATCGCGGGTGGCTAGTATAACTGAACAATATAACGAAAATTATATTTACAATCTCTACAAGCAACGCCAAATAAAACGTTGGCATTTGAAGGACAAATTTGCCAAGGTAGCAAGGCATCGAAAGAACGAGTTACACTTTTGTTATGTGTTAGTATGACCGGAGAAAAAATAAAACCTTTGGTGATCCGCAAGGCGTCAAAACCAAGCCTTGAAGTTGAAAAATCTTCCAGTAGAATGGAAATTCAATAGAAAAGCATGGATAACACGAGATATCATGACGATTAAAAATAAATATGTTTTACTTTTCTTAGACAACGCTACTTCACACAATAAAATGCTAGAATTTTCCACCTAACACTACCAGTTTGTGTCAACCGTTGGACTAAGGAATAATTCAAAATTTTAAGCGTTTTTACAGAGAGAAAATGTCAAAATATTTGATTGTACAATTGGTACAGTGGATAGAGAATGCTTGAAAAAATCTTTTGCTACCATCACTAACTGTTTCAAACATGCTGGGTTTCCTGTTAAAAATTATGAAGTTGAAATGATATAATTTCTATCGAATTTGTTAATAAGGACGTCAAAGTCATAATTGAAGATGATTCCCCAGACCTCAGTTCCATTGCAGATGAAATTCAACAAAACGAAAATTTCAATTTATTTGATGATAGTAATGACGACAGTGGTGATGATCGGCATAAATAACTTTAAAGATGCATTGGAGTATTTGCAACCGTTGCTAAAGTTTTCCACAATGAAAGGTGTTAACATCAAATGAAAATTTACTTCAAAACAAGTAAAGTTTCTTTCTAAAAAACAATACATTTAAATCAAATTACTAACCTATTTTAAACTAGTGAATCAATAAGGCTCTTTATAGTTTATTTTTTAATGAACATAACGTGTATACATATTTATGTAAAACAATTCAAATAAATGAATTTAAATACATATAATAATATTCTATAAAATATTAAATAAAGTAAAATCTCGATTAAGGGGACCCAATTTAATGTACACAATTCAGATTTAAGGGATACAATTTTTTTTTATATTTTGTTTATGATTTCCTTGACTGGAAAAGACACAAAATTGTATGTTGCTTTTGGTTAAAAAACATAATGAATTTCTGGAATGTGAACAATTAGAAAATAACTTGCCAATTTTCATCCACTTTTGATAAAATTCGACATCTACAATGGAAACGGGACGACTCTAGAATGATTTTTGGAAAAAGTTCTGAAATATGGCCAACTTGAAAAGAACTCGGTTATTTTTCAACCAATTATGATAAATTCAGCAAACCCATTCCCATTGGAAATGCTGAATTTTATCAAAATCGGATAAGAAATAGAATCCCAATAAAATGTTTATAAAAAAAAAAAATCACAAAATCTCAGTTCGAGGGACACCTCACACTCACTACAACGGATAACTTTTTTGGTCCCGTTGATGCCTTTTGTAGTGAGGTTTCTCTGTAATTTAATTAATTTATCTTATTTTATTTATTTTTTAATATTATTATTTAATTAATTCACTTAATTTATTTAATATTTATTTTATTTATTTATTTTAAATTATTTCTTTATAGTCAGTTTATTTATTTTTACTTATTTTTTCAGTTTAATTTAACTCAGTTGGTTTCTATTTGATAACAACGTTAATGTCCTGAGAAATACGAAATGTTTGTTTTCAATTAAATTTTGTTGGTGGTTTGGAGAAGGTTGCTGACTCGCTAGATATTCAGTTCATTAAATTTTTTTTTTTTTCGCTGGCGCTACATACATCCCATGGAGGGATTTGGCCGCTTCATAGTGAAGTTTCGTAATCATTTGTAACCCGGGACCTCCGGAGCTTAAAGCAAACATGCTAACAACTGTGCTACCGCGGCGGCAAATTTATTACATTTGTCTAATTTTAATTATAATTAATTTAGTTAATTTATTTTACGTAATCTATTTTATATGATTTATTCATTTGTTTAATAATTCTATTTAATTTATTATGTTTATTTATTTTATTAGAATTGTTTATTTTATTTATTTATTTTATTTAATTAAAATTATTTATTTAAGTTGTTTAATTCAAATTATTAAATTAATCATTTACTTAATTATGTTTTTACAAAATACATAATTTTTGTTCAATTAATTTCATTTTGTAAATTCTGTTTATTTGGTTCATTTCTTTAATAATATAAATTGTTTAATTTAATACATTAATTTAGTAATTAACTATTTAATTAATTTTGTTAATTTATTTTATACACTTAATTTCTTTAATATTTGTTTTTCTGACTTATTTAATTTGTTTAATTAATTTAATATTTTTTAATTTGGTTTATTTGTTTAATTCATTCAATGTTTTTAATTTATTTTATTTATTTTAATTTATTTATTTATATGATTTAGTTTGTTACTTTTTCTTCCTATTTAACTTTATTTATTAACTTTTCCTAATTTGTGTAATTTATTTAATCAATTAGTTAATTGAGTTCATTAAATTTATTACATTTGTGTAGCTAAGTTAATGTAATAATTTTCATTCAATTATTTTTTGTTTTAATTAAATTTTTTGATTTATTTAAATTTTGTATAAATTTTGTTTAATTAATTTAAGGTAGTAAATTCAGTTTATTTCGATCATTTCTTTTATAGTGTAATTTGTCTAATTCCCAAACATGTAGGTGATGAACTATTTTAATTTAATTAATTTATCAAACTATTAACTAATTTATCATATTTAATTCACTTAATTTCTTTAATATTTGTTTTTTTTAATTTAATTTAGTTTATTTGTTTATTTAATTTATTAATTTTAATTTTTTAAATTTAATGTAATTTATTAACTTTACATACATAATTTATATAACTTGTTTAATTAAATTAAGTAATTAATTAATTCAGTTCATTAAGAATTATTTAATACTGGAGTCGCCGTGGTTTCAATTTGATAACAACGTAAATGTCCTGAGAATTCGGAAAGTTTCTGTTTTTAATTAAATTTTGTTGATGGTTTCGAGAGGGTAAAGATTAGCAAGATTAGCATGGAATTTCTGGCAAAGGAAAATGTCATTTTAAATTTATTGGATTTGCAATGTTCAGAAAAAGAAAATTGAATTTTAATATTTTCTGGAAAATGTAAATTTAATTTAAAAATTTGAATGACATTTCTGAAGGAATTTTTAATCCTAAAAGAAAATTTTAATTCATTATGATCGAATTTCTAGGAAGGAAGATTTTAGTTTAAAAATAAAATGGAGTTTCTGTAAAAGAAAGATTTTTAAGAAAAAATGTTTAATTAAAATTGGAATGGATTTTCTAGCAAAGGAAATTCAATTTAATATATTCTGGAAATTTTTTTTTAAATATTTGAATGGAATATTGCGGTAAAAGAAGATAGATAGATAGAAATTTAACATAATCTGGAATAGAAAATTTTAATTAAAATTATAATAGGATTTAAAGTTAAGGTTTCATTTTAAAATTAGAATTAAAATTTGGGTTAGAGAAATTTAATTTTTAGTAAAAGGAGATTCCTGGAAAATAAAAATGGCATTATTCTAGTAAAGAAAATTTCAATATAAATTATTTTCGAATTTCTAGTAAGGAAGATTTCATTCTTTTCATTTCTTTAAGTAAAAATGTTCTAATAATAAAATAGAATTTCTGAAAGGACAGATTTCGTTTTAAAATTAGAATGACTATTCTGGGAAAACAAAATTTCTGGAAATGGAAGATTTAATTTAAAATATAATGGAAAACAAGAATTAAATCAAAGTGATAATGAAAATTTTGAAAATTAAAATTTATTTTTAAATGAAATTTTTGGAAAGGGAAATTTAATTTAAAATTTGAAATGGAATTTCTGGTAACGGAAGATTTAATTTTAAAATATTCTTGAAAATGAAAATTATTCTGGTAAAGTAAATTTTAATTAAAATTAGGATAGAACCTCGCGATAAATAAGATTTAATTTTGAAATTAAAATTGAAATATTTTTAATTTTTAATAGAATTTCTGGTAAAGGAAGATTTAATTTTAAAATATTCAGTGATTTCTGGAAAAGAGGAATTTATTCTAAAAAATTCTACAGAACAGTACATAAATTAGAATAAAATTTCTGGAAACGTATCATAAATTTAATTTTAAATGGATTTTCTGGAAAATGAAATTTAATTTTAATTTATTCTGGTAAAGAGAAATTTAATTTAAAAATTTGAAACGAATTTCTGGTAAAGAAAATTTTAGAATAATCGAACGAAATTTCTAGACAGGAAGTTTTCATTTTAAACTTTTTATTTACAGAAGTCGCATTTTCTTACAAAGCTAATAACAAACATTTATAAATGACTGTTCTACGATTAGTCAACTATTGAATCAATTCCTTATAATATTTTATGTCGTTAAAAAGTACAAAGTTGCACCGGGCATAAACAGTTTTTTAAATTAAACGAAAATTTCATGTTTTTTAAGCCTCTCTCATATAAATTTCTCAGGTTCGTCCCTGTTCCAGGGTCACTCAATATGTGTTATTTCACATAGTTTCCGATGTATGCCTTGATAAATTCACTTACAACATTAAAAGCGACGCAAGTTATATTTTTGCTGAAGAAACTAATTAATCGTCACATTTTATTCATACAGATAATTTATAAGGTTTTGACTTTAAACTAACCAATTATAACTCAAGCGCCGCGTAAAATCTTATAACTTCCACAGTCAGCATAGTAATTCGGTATTTGGTTTGAATGAGATTCCGAAGTTAATTGTCCCCTTTAAATATCGGAGCACGCGCTTAGCCGCTGTCCAAAGAGGCGTTCCATAACAATTAAATTATTCGAGCACGCAGTAGACAGAACTTTTCAATACGAAACCAAACTACCACATAGAGAACTCAAGAAGGGTTCTCATTTTTGAGAGTCGATACATTTTTGTATAGGCTCCGCGGCAAAGTAAAGGGTGATATTTCTACTTTTTCCAGCAGAAAAGTGGTGGTCGGTGTTGAATAGGAAACTTGCATTTTTGGAACTTTTAAGTTTTCTTCTAACCGGTTAAAAACGAACTTATTCAGTAGTTTTGGTACTTTATAGTTCTTTGCAAACCGGTTAAAAATGGATTTTTTGTTGTATTATTGGTACTTTTTAGTTTATCGCAAAACCGGTTAAAAATAGTTTTTTTCGGTTTTTTAGTTTCCGTGTTATTGAAACTAAAATACACTACCTCTTCCATAGTTTCAAAAGAACTGATTGGTATTTTTACAACAAAATATACACAACTTTTAAACTGTAATAAAAATATTTGATTTTTTGAAACTAACTAAAATAAGTTCCCAGGTAGAATAAATAAAACGTAACAGTTTCAAAAAACGCGGCCAAAACTGGGGTCTGCAACGGTTTTGTACTGTGTCAGAACCGTATCTGAAACAATTACGTATCCTTGCTCCGACTTGGCAGTAACTCATATCGGGAATTTTTCCCATCGATTTTTTGTAAGACGCCCTGCCATCTAAGCTGCTCGAAAGGCAACGATTTCTAATATAATTCGTTGTTGACATTGCTTCGGCCCAAAATGATTGCGGGAGTTGCGGATCTGTTAAGAGACATCTCGTTACATCCGTGAGGATGTTGTGGATTATATGGAACCGTGAGCCAGCTGTCGATACCGTTTTGGAGTGGTTTAATGTTTTATTTTGATTCCGATTTGATTCTTCGCGCTTGCCTTAAACGCTTTGAATGTTATGAGAACTTCATCTTTTATTTTGATGAATTTTATTTCGCACAATCTCGAATAGTCATCGATGAAGGTAACTACGTATCTTCACTTCTTTGGAAAAGGATTTTTCGTCATTTTTCCTAATAAAAATCTTCACAATCTAATTTTTCGTTGACCTTTTCGAGATTTATTCCAATGATCGCTTTATCGCGTTGAGATTCCTGTAAACTTCTCATGTTTAAATGGCCCATTCGACGATGCCAAACTTGAGATAAATCTGTAGGTATCTTGTTTGCCGTATCCGATTCCGTTGTATTTCGGCATTCGTTTTTCAACTCTTTTGGCTAATAGTGCTGTTTTCCATCATCGTCTTCGATCGTAGCTTCGTCCTTTCTAAACGTTACGTGATAACGTTTATCAGTTATTTTGCCGACGGACGGTAAATTCGTACGCAAATGAGATACATAAGGAGCGTTGTTTAAACTTACATTTTTTTTTTGGTTCCCTACTGTAGCCTTCATTTTTACGGTTCTATCGTTCCCGTTTGAAACAACAGTTATGCCCATAAATTTTTTTTCAATCTTACAAATATATGTGGAACATCCACTATCACGACACCGTGGTTGATTTATGTTTTCGTTCTCAGCTTTAAGTGCGGAGTATTCATTCGAAAATTCCGATGCAATTCACAACGATACGTCTTCGGCGTTTTTCGTGATTTTCACTTTTGTTTTTATTATTTATTTAGTGATTTATTTTCTCCATTCCTGGGCCCATTATAGAATTTATTAATTGATACAGATGTATGTGAAGTTAGCCCAGAATTTCATCCCAGAAAAATATTATCATCAGGCAACACTACAATTTCAACGTTATCCCAGCCCAATATTATTTCATACGATATAATTTACTCTAGCCCAGAAAATAATTTTTGTTTTATTTTATAACATATTTTATTAAAGAAAATCGTATAAATTTAAATCATGGGTTATTCGGGAAATTATAGAAGAAAATACTAAATTTTAAAGAAAATGGCCTCATGGTTAGAAAAGTACGATAATTTAACCCTGGGATGTTTACAAATGGAAGCGATTTGGCCCTGGGATGACCGGGATGTTTCTTATCCGGAAACCATCGATAGGCCATTCGATTCGGCATTGCATTATCTAACTCCATAAATAATATCAAGTTGATTTGCATGTTGAGATTGGCGCTATAATTATTTAAGTTAGCATAACACTGAAATTTCATACAAATGGAAGTGATTTGGCCCTGGGATGACCGGGATGTTTCTTATCCGGAAACCATCGATAGGCCATTCGATTCGGTATTGCATTATCTAACTCCATAAATAATATCAAGTTGATTTGCATGTTGAGATTGGCGCTATAATTATTTAAGTTAGCATAACACTGAAATTTCATACAAATGGAAGTGATTTGGCCCTGGGATGACCGGGATGTTTCTTATCCGGAAACCATCGATAGGCCATTCGATTCGGCATTGCATTATCTAACTCCATAAATAATATCAAGTTGATTTGCATGTTGAGATTGGCGCTATAATTATTTAAGTTAGCATAACACTGAAATTTCATACAAATGGAAGTGATTTGGCCCTGGGATGACCGGGATGTTTCTTATCCGGAAACCATCGATAGGCCATTCGATTCGGTATTGCATTATCTAACTCCATAAATAATATCAAGTTGATTTGCATGTTGAGATTGGCGCTATAATTATTTAAGTTAGCATAACACTGAAATTTCATACAAATGGAAGCGATTTGGCCCTGGGATGACCGGGATGTTTCTTATCCGGAAACCATCGATAGGCCATTCGATTCGGTATTGCATTATCTAACTCCATAAATAATATCAAGTTGATTTGCATGTTGAGATTGGCGCTATAATTATTTAAGTTAGCATAACACTGAAATTTCATACAAATGGAAGCGATTTGGCCCTGGGATGACCGGGATATTTCTTATCCGGAAACCATCGATAGGCCATTCGATTCAGCATTGTATTATCTAACTCCATAAATAATATCAAGTTGATTTGCATGTTGAGATTGGCGCTATAATTATTTAAGTTAGCATAACACTGAAATTTCATACAAATGGAAGTGATTTGGCCCTGGGATGACCGGGATGTTTCTTATCCGGAAACCATCGATAGGCCATTCGATTCGGTATTGCATTATCTAACTCCATAAATAATATCAAGTTGATTTGCATGTTGAGATTGGCGCTATAATTATTTAAGTTAGCATAACACTGAAATTTCATACAAATGGAAGCGATTTGGCCCTGGGATGACCGGGATGTTTCTTATCCGGAAACCATCGATAGGCCATTCGATTCGGTATTGCATTATCTAACTCCATAAATAATATCAAGTTGATTTGCATGTTGAGATTGGCGCTATAATTATTTAAGTTAGCATAACACTGAAATTTCATACAAATGGAAGCGATTTGGCCCTGGGATGACCGGGATATTTCTTATCCGGAAACCATCGATAGGCCATTCGATTCAGCATTGTATTATCTAACTCCATAAATAATATCAAGTTGATTTGCATGTTGAGATTGGCGCTATAATTATTTAAGTTAGCATAACACTGAAATTTCATACAAATGGAAGTGATTTGGCCCTGGGATGACCGGGATGTTTCTTATCCGGAAACCATCGATAGGCCATTCGATTCGGTATTGCATTATCTAACTCCATAAATAATATCAAGTTGATTTGCATGTTGAGATTGGCGCTATAATTATTTAAGTTAGCATAACACTGAAATTTCATACAAATGGAAGCGATTTGGCCCTGGGATGACCGGGATATTTCTTATCCGGAAACCATCGATAGGCCATTCGATTCAGCATTGCATTATCTAACTCGATAAATAATATCAAGTTGATTTGCATGTTGAGATTGGCGCTATAATTATTTAAGTTAGCAGAACACTTAAATTTCATA
This sequence comes from Tipula helvola, assembly GCA_963556165.1. Taxonomy (NCBI): domain Eukaryota; kingdom Metazoa; phylum Arthropoda; class Insecta; order Diptera; family Tipulidae; genus Tipula; species Tipula helvola. The sequence goes on from OY744481.1 coordinate 368,455,800, forward strand.
CAAATGGAAGTTATTTGGCCCTGGGATGACCGGGATGTTTCTTATCCGGAAACCATCGATAGGCCATTCGATTCGGCATTGCATTATCTAACTCCATAAATAATATCAAGTTGATTTGCATGTTGAGATTGGCGCTATAATTATTTAAGTTAGCATAACACTTAAATTTCATACAAATGGAAGTGATTTGGCCCTGGGATGACCGGGATGTTTCTTATCCGGAAACCATCGATAGGCCATTCGATTCAGCATTGTATTATCTAACTCCATAAATAATATCAAGTTGATTTGCATGTTGAGATTGGCGCTATAATTATTTAAGTTAGCATAACACTTAAATTTCATACAAATGGAAGTGATTTGGCCCTGGGATGACCGGGATGTTTCTTATCCGGAAACCATCGATAGGCCATTCGATTCAGCATTGTATTATCTAACTTCATAAATAATATCAAGTTGATTTGCATGTTGAGATTGGCGCTATAATTATTTAAGTTAGCATACACTGAAATTTCATACAAATGGAAGTGATTTGGCCCTGGGATGACCGGGATGTTTCTTATCCGGAAACCATCGATAGGCCATTCGATTCGGCATTGCATTATCTAACTCCATAAATAATATCAAGTTGATTTGCATGTTGAGATTGGCGCTATAATTATTTAAGTTAGCATACACTGAAATTTCATACAAATGGAAGTGATTTGGCCCTGGGATGACCGGGATGTTTCTTATCCGGAAACCATCGATAGGCCATTCGATTCGGCATTGCATTATCTAACTCCATAAATAATATCAAGTTGATTTGCATGTTGAGATTGGCGCTATAATTATTTAAGTTAGCATACACTGAAATTTCATACAAATGGAAGTGATTTGGCCCTGGGATGACCGGGATGTTTCTTATCCGGAAACCATCGATAGGCCATTCAAATCAGCATTGTATTATCTAACTCCATAAATAATATCAAGCTGATTTGCATGTTGAGATTGGCGCTATAATTATTTAAGTTAGCATACACTGAAATTTCATACAAATGGAAGTGATTTGGCCCTGGGATGACCGGGATGTTTCTTATCCGGAAACCATCGATAGGCCATTCGATTCGGTATTGCATTATCTAACTCCATAAATAATATCAAGCTGATTTGCATGTTGAGATTGGCGCTATAATTATTTAAGTTAGCATAACACTGAAATTTCATACAAATGGAAGTGATTTGGCCCTGGGATGACCGGGATGTTTCTTATCCGGAAACCATCGATAGGCCATTCGATTTGGCATTGCATTGAGAAAAGAAAAAATTGTGTGGATATTTTCGTATTTCCAAATTATCCTAGTGGTTATAACGTGAAATCTAATTAAATTCAATTAACATTTTGTTTATATATTAAATGTGTTATTTGTATTTTTAAGTTATCCTAGTGTTTATAACGGGAAATCTAATTAAATTCAAAAACATTTTGTTTGGATATTAAGTGTGTAATTTGTATTTTTAAATTATCCTAGTGATTATAACGGGAAATCTAATTAAATTCAAAAACATTTTGTTTGGATATTAAGTGTGTAATTTGTATTTTTAAATTATCCTAGTGATTATAACGTGAAATCTAATTAAATTCAAAAACATTAATTTTGTTTGGATATTAAATGTGTAATTTGTATTTTTAAATTATCCTAGTGTTTATAACGGGAAATCTAATTAAATTCAAAAACATTTTGTTTGGATATTAAGTGCCTAATTTGTATTTTTAAATTATCCTAGTGATTATAACGGGAAATCTAATTCAATTCAAAAACATTTTGTTTTGATATTAAATGTGTGTAATTTGTATTTTTAAATTATCCTAGTGATTATAACGTGAAATATAATTAAATTCAAAAACATTTTGTTTAGATATTAAATGTGTTATTTGTATTTTTAAATTATCCTAGTGTTTATAACGGGAAATCTAATTAAATTCAAAAACATTTTGTTTGGATATTAAATGTGTTATTTGTATTTTTAAATTATCCTAGTGTTTATAACGGGAAATCTAATTAAATTCAAAAACATTTTGTTTGGATATTAAGTGTGTAATTTGTATTTTTAAATTATCCTAGTGATTATAACGGGAAATCTAATTAAATTCAAAAACATTTTGTTTGGATATTAAGTGTGTAATTTGTATTTTTAAATTATCCTAGTGATTATAACGTGAAATCTAATTAAATTCAAAAACATTAATTTTGTTTGGATATTAAATGTGTAATTTGTATTTTTAAATTATCCTAGTGTTTATAACGGGAAATCTAATTAAATTCAAAAACATTTTGTTTGGATATTAAGTGTGTAATTTGTATTTTTAAGTTATCCTAGTGGTTATAACGTGAAATCCAATTAAATTCAAAAACATTAATTTTGTTTGGATATTAAATGTGTGTAATTTGTATTTTTAAATTATCCTAGTGATTATAACGTGAAATATAATTAAATTCAAAAACATTTTGTTTGGATATTAAATGTGTTATTTGTATTTTTAAATTATCATTGTGGTTATATCGGGAAATCTAATTAAATTCAAAAACATTTTGTTTGGATATTAAGTGCCTAATTTGTATTTTTAAATTATCCTAGTGATTATAACGTGAAATATAATTAAATTCAAAAACATTTTGTTTGGATATTAAATGTGTTATTTGTATTTTTAAATTATCCTAGTGTTTATAACGGGAAATCTAATTAAATTCAAAAACATTTTGTTTGGATATTAAGTGTGTAATTTGTATTTTTAAATTATCCTAGTGATTATAACGGGAAATATAATTAAATTCAAAAACATTTTGTTTGGATATTAAATGTGTAATTTGTATTTTTAAATTATCCTAGTGTTTATAACGTGAAATCTAATTAAAATAAAAAAAAATTTTGTTTGCAAATTAAGTGTGTTATTTGTTATTAAATTACAAACGAAATATTTTTACAATGCCGTTTTCTAAATTCAAATTGGATAAATCGAATTATTCGACAATCCAAGACGCAGTAATTCAACTTACTCCAGATTTAGACAATACCAATTTCGAAAGAATTTTTAACATTGCATATTTTTCAAAAATATGCAAATTAATACCTGGTTTAAAGCCCTCAGATTCCAACAGACGAATCCTTCAACTTATTTTTCAAAATGCTGATTTTAAAATTGGATTGAGTGAGAAACTTCGTAAAATTAATCAGGATACCAGAGATAAAGTTATATCTGATTTGGAATATAATAGTACACCAGAAACACATCATCTTGAAAAAACTCAGGAAGACAATAGTCGAACAATTTTAAAAGAATATGAAATTATAAAAAATGATACTGATTTGCTTGGTGAAGAAAGTATCAAGAGCGACGATTTTGAACCTAAGCGTACGTGTAATGCTGTTGTTCGAAAGAAGCCTTCCAAGATTAAATCTAAATTAAATATTTATTCTGAAGTAAATGGTGAAATCGAAATTCCTCTGGGAACCTGGAATAATATTTTTAATTCTGAGACAAATCAGTTAGATTCTGAGGCATATCCAAAGATAGTTACCAACCTCTTAATACAGAAAACCGGCTGCCTAATCAACATAAAATCTTTAGACTTAGGAAGGAAATCGGTCAACATTCGCGCTTATTGTGGCCATAAAAATTGTAAGAGATACAAACTTTCTAATAAAAATGTAACATTGGGTGTATTTGAAATCAAAAGTACAATTGGCCTAACAAGTCATGATTTTATTAAAACACGTCAATTAAGAGGTTTGGAAAGAAAACAATACAAGGACAATTTGAAAAACAAAATGGCAACGGAAGTATTTGAAGATTTGGTTAAAAATGAAGATCCCTTATTCCTAGAAACATCCAAGACCACTAATGTGAAGTCATTAGATGTTTTGCGTAAAGTGCGTTCTGAAAAACTTCAAGAACAAGATAATGATTCTGATGACCTGATTGATTTAATTAAAGAAACCATGTCTAGTGATCTTATTCAAAAATTCTCCGTTAAACCTTTCTGCGTTATAACTTACAATGAAACACAAATGAAGCTACTAGATCTGCTAGTAAATAAAAACAAAAATTTAGTTGCTTATTTAGATGCAACAGGCGGCCTAATTAGAAATCCATTTAAGGAGGACAGATCAATTTTATATTATGCGTTAATTGTTCCAGTGTCAGTTAGGGTAAATGAACAGAGCGACCCGTTTCCAATTACGGATATGATTAGCTCTAGCCACAACATTGATACAATAGGAGGTTGGCTTAGGTCATATCGCATAGAGGTGGAAAAAAGATTTAAGTCGTGGCCAATATTCAAAACGATTGTCACGGATTTCAATTTTGCGGGGATCAATGCAATTTTAGATAGTTTCAATAAAATGGACATAGTGCAATACTTAAATGTATGCTATGATGCAATTACAACGAAATCCAATAAATTAGGTTTGGTTAGGGTGCATCTTTGTGTTTCTCACTTAATGCACAATATGACAGCCGACATAAATAAATATTTTACCAAATCATCAAAAAACAACAAACTCATGAAAGAAATAATTGCATCGCTTTATTTAGTGTCTGATTTCAGTTTATTGCAGGATATTTGGTATAATTTATCTGTAATTCTAAAAAATAAGTATCTAACAACATCAGTTTTAAGTTGTTTGGAAAAAATTATACAAAATACTACTGCTTTTAAGGTACAAATTCCAGAAAACGATGATGCGTATAATACGGGCCAAGAACAGATTTCCACTAGACAACTGAACGAGAGCATTTACAGTCAAAGTAAATTTTATATCTGCTTTAAATCAATTTCGGATTCAACAATTATCGAAACTGCTTCAGATAAAAGCTGCCCAATCAATTTGTACTATAATCCCCAATTTTTGGAGATATTTTTAAAAAAATATGCAACATATTTGCCACTTTGGTCCAATATTTTCCATGAAAATACTCTGAGTAATAGTCACGTGGAAAATTACTTCGCTACCATTAAGAGAAGGACTCGACGAACATTAATGATTGGAAAAATGCCAGCAAAACCCTTACGATTCTTAAAAGAAATTAATGAAAGAAATAAATATATTTTAAATAGGAAATTATTAAATATACCTAAAAAATTTACCAACCCAAATCTAGAAAAGGGTAAACTAAACAATCGCTCAAGCGATTTAATAGAACGAAGTTTATTAAATGTTTTAGATGATATGGAAAACTGGAGAGGTCAGCCAACTAAGGTATCAAAATCAAATTTTAATTTAAAAATACTGAAAGAACTTAATAATCTTCCTGATCCCGATAAAAAAAGTGCAATGATCAAAAGCTTATCTTTAAATAAACGGAACTACGATACCCAAACCCCTAAATGTTCCAAATTATCTAAAAGAATAAAATTAGTAGACCCATTGGAAAGTAGATACCTATTTTTTTTACGAAACGGGTCAATTACTGGTGAAAGTTACACTCATACTTGTGCATTTGACGCAGTAATTCAATGCTTTTTAAATATTGAAAACTCATATTTCAATAAAGATCATGGCGAAATCCTTGAACTAATTGGTGCTCTTAGGCTTGGTAATTTGAAAACAGCCTATGAAACCCGTTTTTCGTTATTAACCAAGTTATACGGTTTAACAGTAAACTGTAAGTCGAACGTAACTGATGTTACAGAATTCATATTTAAAAATTTCAGTGTTATGCTAACTTAAATAATTATAGCGCCAATCTCAACATGCAAATCAACTTGATATAATTTATGGAGTTAGATAATGCAATGCCAAATCGAATGGCCTATCGATGGTTTCCGGATAAGAAACATCCCGGTCATCCCAGGGCCAAATCGCTTCCATTTGTATGAAATTTCAGTGTTATGCTAACTTAAATAATTATAGCGCCAATCTCAACATGCAAATCAACTTGATATTATTTATGAAATTAGATAATACAATGCCAAATCGAATGGCCTATCGATGGTTTCCGGATAAGAAACATCCCGGTCATCCCAGGGCCAAATCACTTCCATTTGTATGAAATTTCAGTGTAGGCTAACTTAAATAAATATAGCGCCAGTCTCAACATGCAAATCAACTTGATATTATTTATGAAGTTAGATAATGCAATGCCGAATCGAATGGCCTATCAATGGTTTCCGGATAAGAAACATCCCGGTCATCCCAGGGCCAAATCACTTCCATTTGTATGAAATTTCAGTGTTATGCTAACTTAAATAATTATAGCGCCAATCTCAACATGCAAATCAACTTGATATTATTTATGAAGTTAGATAATGCAATGCCAAATCGAATGGCCTATCGATGGTTTCCGGATAAGAAACATCCCGGTCATCCCAGGGCCAAATCACTTCCATTTGTATGAAATTTCAGTGTTATGCTAACTTAAATAATTATAGCGCCAGTCTCAACATGCAAATCAACTTGATATTATTTATGGAGTTAGATAATGCAATGCCGAATCGAATGGCCTATCGATGGTTTCCGGATAAGAAACATCCCGGTCATCCCAGGGCCAAATCACTTCCATTTGTATGAAATTTCAGTGTTATGCTAACTTAAATAATTATAGCGCCAATCTCAACATGCAAATCAACTTGATATAATTTATGGAGTTAGATAATGCAATGCCAAATCGAATGGCCTATCGATGGTTTCCGGATAAGAAACATCCCGGTCATCCCAGGGCCAAATTGCTTCCATTTGTATGAAATTTCAGTGTTATGCTAACTTAAATAATTATAGCGCCAATCTCAACATGCAAATCAACTTGATATAATTTATGGAGTTAGATAATGCAATGCCGAATCGAATGGCCTATCGATGGTTTCCGGATAAGAAACATCCCGGTCATCCCAGGGCCAAATCACTTCCATTTGTATGAAATTTCAGTGTTATGCTAACTTAAATAATTATAGCGCCAATCTCAACATGCAAATCAACTTGATATAATTTATGGAGTTAGATAATGCAATGCCAAATCGAATGGCCTATCGATGGTTTCCGGATAAGAAACATCCCGGTCATCCCAGGGCCAAATCGCTTCCATTTGTATGAAATTTCAGTGTTATGCTAACTTAAATAATTATAGCGCCAATCTCAACATGCAAATCAACTTGATATTATTTATGAAATTAGATAATACAATGCCAAATCGAATGGCCTATCGATGGTTTCCGGATAAGAAACATCCCGGTCATCCCAGGGCCAAATCACTTCCATTTGTATGAAATTTCAGTGTTATGCTAACTTAAATAATTATAGCGCCAATCTCAACATGCAAATCAACTTGATATAATTTATGGAGTTAGATAATGCAATGCCAAATCGAATGGCCTATCGATGGTTTCCGGATAAGAAACATCCCGGTCATCCCAGGGCCAAATCGCTTCCATTTGTATGAAATTTCAGTGTTATGCTAACTTAAATAATTATAGCGCCAATCTCAACATGCAAATCAACTTGATATAATTTATGGAGTTAGATAATGCAATGCCGAATCGAATGGCCTATCGATGGTTTCCGGATAAGAAACATCCCGGTCATCCCAGGGCCAAATCACTTCCATTTGTATGAAATTTCAGTGTTATGCTAACTTAAATAATTATAGCGCCAATCTCAACATGCAAATCAACTTGATATAATTTATGGAGTTAGATAATGCAATGCCAAATCGAATGGCCTATCGATGGTTTCCGGATAAGAAACATCCCGGTCATCCCAGGGCCAAATCGCTTCCATTTGTATGAAATTTCAGTGTTATGCTAACTTAAATAATTATAGCGCCAATCTCAACATGCAAATCAACTTGATATTATTTATGAAATTAGATAATACAATGCCAAATCGAATGGCCTATCGATGGTTTCCGGATAAGAAACATCCCGGTCATCCCAGGGCCAAATAACTTCCATTTGTATGAAATTTAAGTGTTCTGCTAACTTAAATAATTATAGCGCCAATCTCAACATGCAAATCAACTTGATATTATTTATCGAGTTAGATAATGCAATGCTGAATCGAATGGCCTATCGATGGTTTCCGGATAAGAAACATCCCGGTCATCCCAGGGCCAAATCGCTTCCATTTGTATGAAATTTCAGTGTTATGCTAACTTAAATAATTATAGCGCCAATCTCAACATGCAAATCAACTTGATATTATTTATGGAGTTAGATAATGCAATACCGAATCGAATGGCCTATCGATGGTTTCCGGATAAGAAACATCCCGGTCATCCCAGGGCCAAATCACTTCCATTTGTATGAAATTTCAGTGTTATGCTAACTTAAATAATTATAGCGCCAATCTCAACATGCAAATCAACTTGATATTATTTATGGAGTTAGATAATTCAATGCCGAATCGAATGGCCTATCGATGGTTTCCGGATAAGAAACATCCCGGTCATCCCAGGGCCAAATCGCTTCCATTTGTATGAAATTTCAGTGTTATGCTAACTTAAATAATTATAGCGCCAATCTCAACATGCAAATCAACTTGATATTATTTATGAAATTAGATAATACAATGCCAAATCGAATGGCCTATCGATGGTTTCCGGATAAGAAACATCCCGGTCATCCCAGGGCCAAATCGCTTCCATTTGTATGAAATTTCAGTGTTATGCTAACTTAAATAATTATAGCGCCAGTCTCAACATGCAAATCAACTTGATATAATTTATGGAGTTAGATAATGCAATGCCGAATCGAATAGCCTATCGATGGTTTCCGGATAAGAAACATCCCGGTCATCCCAGGGCCAAATCACTTCCATTAATATGAAATTTCAGTGTTATGCTAACTTAAATGAATATAGCGCCAATCTCAACATGCAAACCAACTTGATATTATTTATCTAGTTAGATAATGCAATACCGAATCGAATGGCCTATCGATGGTTTCCGGATAAGAAACATCCCGGTCATCCCAGGGCCAAATCACTTCCATTTGTATGAAATTTCAGTGTTATGCTAACTTAAATAATTATAGCGCCAATCTCAACATTCAAACCAACTTGATATTATTTATGAAGTTAGATAATGCAATGCCGAATCGAATGGCCTATCGATGGTTTCCGGATAAGAAACATCCCGGTCATCCCAGGGCCAAATCACTTCCAATTGTATGAAATTTCAGTGTTATGCTAACTTAAATAATTATAGCGCCAATCTCAACATGCAAATCAACTTGATATTATTTATGAAGTTAGATAATACAATGCCGAATCGAATGGCCTATCGATGGTTTCCGGATAAGAAACATCCCGGTCATCCCAGGGCCAAATCACTTCCATTAATATGAAATTTCAGTGTATGCTAACTTAAATAAATATAGCGCCAATCTCAACATGCAAATCAACTTGATATTATTTATGAAGTTAGATAATTCAATGCCGAATCGAATGGCCTATCGATGGTTTCCGGATAAGAAACATCCCGGTCATCCCAGGGCCAAATCACTTCCATTTGTATGAAATTTCAGTGTAGGCTAAGTTAAATAAATATAGTGCCAGTCTCAACATGCAAATCAACTTGATATTATTTATGAAGTTAGATAATGCAATGCCAAATCGAATGGCCTGTCGATGGTTTCCGGATAAGAAACGTCCCGGTCATCCCAGGGCCAAATCACTTCCATTTGTAAACATCCCAGGGTTAAATTATCGTACTTTTCTAACCATAAGGCCGTTTTCTTTAAAATTTACTATTTTCTTCTATAATTTCCCGAATAATACATGATTTAAATTCATGCGATTTTCTTTAATAAAATATGTTATAAAATAAAACAAAAATTATTTTCTGGGCTAGAGTAAATTATATCGTATGAAATAATATTGGGCTGGGATAACGTTGAAATTGTAGTGTTGCCTGCTGATAATTTTTTCTGGGATGAAAGTCTGGGCTAACTTCACATCGGTTTGATACAGATATATTATCTAGAGTGCAATATTTTAAATAAAGTCCGAAAACAATTCTGTTCAAATGAAACAATCATGATTTTATAATAAAATACAATCGCACATCGATATTCGAGCGTCGCTATGACAGTTTATAAATCAATAAGATTCTTTCGGCTTTTATAGACAAAATATATTAATAATAATGGCATTCACAACATTTCTCAACTTGAGCCAGGCCAATCATTTATAACATATCTGCCAAAAAAGTAGAAATATTAAAATCCCCCCCGTACTTTAACCCGAGAGTCATACAAAGTGTATCGACTCCAAAAAATGAAAACTTCCTTCTAGTTAGTCAGGGTAGTTTGGTTTCGTACTTAAAGCTCGCACGAACAAAAAATTCGGTATACTCATCAGGTAGCTACGACCAAACTAAAAAAATATAATTCTAACTTCATACATTAAGCATGAGGCGAGAACGTACTGACTTAGCGAATTATATTTACTAAATCAAAACTCAAGGAAAATCTTCATTTCTGTGTGTTTTATGCCCACACAAATGTTGTGAATGCCATTATTATTAAAATATTTTGTCTATAACAAGTCGAAAGAAGCTTATTGATATTAATACAGACAAACTTCTCTTTGGAAAGTTTATAAACTTTAACAAATTTGTACACCAGTCCATCCCTGCGCCAAAGTCTAAGGAAGTTAAGTACGTTGCAATACCAAATTTACATTAAGAATGGCCCTCACGCCGCTCCCAAAGTCGTTTTGAAGAATCTGATATGCCTTCCGCATATCATTAAACTCTACCACAAAGAATTAGAATATTGGTCAAAAATAATTATTTCCCCGTTAAAAGGTATTTATTGATATAAAATAACCGCACCAGAATCAAAATATTTACAAAACCGACATTATAATTCCATGTGACAAAAATAATTTCCTGTTTCACATAACCTCGCAAAGACATATCATCACCCCTTTCTTGATGTAACGCTATATTGTCCTCGTGCGCATTGTTTTAACGTAAATTGTTGTAATCGCAATTTTCTGTGTGACTTCATTGTAAAAACATTGAACATACACGCGACACATTAGATAAAAGTAAAACAAATGAACATCAAAACATTAACTACATTTTAATTTCATGCAATACACAAAATAGTCCATTACAATATAAATGCATTGTTTTTGTATTTTTTGGTTGGTTGCGGAGGGTGGTGTGTATACATTTGGTTACAACAGTGCACACCAATATACAATTATATTATTTAATTGATGGCATTTAATTGGCGTTGAATATTAACTTTTAATGGATCGAGAATTTCATGGAACTTCACATACATATCGCAAAGTGAATATATTGTATGGATAGGGGGGTTTAAATAATGTTTTGCGGTTTTAAATTATGATTCTATACAAAGTATAAATTGTTGCATGTGCACTATAATGTATGATATGTACATATGAGTATGTATCGTATTCAAATAAATTTAAAAATTACATGAATTACGAGGTGGTGGGAAAATATTTTGCAGGAAAATCAACATGACATAATTACCTTAATAATATACGAGTGCATAACATTGATTTAAATAAAAATACAAATCAAAATTGGTTTTATGTTAAACACGTATCGTTAATTTCATTTTTATTCTAGAGTAGTGAATGTATGTATATACACTATATTTTAGGCACGTGATGCATAAGCGCACATATAAACTATGTGCAAACATTGAAAAGGGGTGGCCACAACTTGATTATCTCAAAACCATATTTTTAGTGGTGGTAATATATAGTAGAGATTTAATTAAAAAATAAAATAAATCCATCTTGATCCATTTTACACTATTAACATCTTTATTAAAATTAATCAATCAAAGAATCATCACCCTTCAACATGTAACTGTTAACCACCCTCTCACAATAAATTTTTTTTTTTTCTAAATACTAATCTCATCAAATTTAATATAAGAATTTACAGAGAGAGAGAGGAGACTTTAATGTATTCATGACAATATTATTTTCCGACCCCTCGGTAACAATAGGTTTTGTGTATAAAAAAAAATCTTCCGGGGAACTTAATTGAATGTAATAAAAGTCAGTAGTCATAAAGTAAAGTAAGTGATAGAGGCCGGCACACGTTTCAATAAAATTGAATAAATATTGTGTGTTTGGAATCTCACACAAATCTCTAGAGTCGTGTAAATGCGATGTTTATAAAAAATGAGTTACAAATTTTAATGAATTTATTATTGTTTTACTTAATAGAGGGTGTAAACTGTTAGTTCGAAGGGATGATTTAGGTGAGCAAATATTTGATACGGAAAGGTTTGGTTAATTGTTTTACGAATATTGTCACATACAAAAAGGTAGCGTGACTGCAGTCTCTTTGGAGTCGTGAGTTTGCTATTTTTAGGTACATATTCTGTTTCTGTAATCAAATAAAAAAAAATTATTGTTATTTTTTGTACTGAGCTGATTGTATAAGAAATGCTAAAAATAAAATTTTTACTAATGCCAAGAATTTTTTTTTTCTTATTTTCATATACCTGCATAGTTTATTTACAATAAAAAAATTTTAATTAATCTTTTTATTTTCAGCTTACCTAAAATTTTTCAAAACAAAATATGGTGGTGCGGCCAACAAATGATTTTTTTTTGCGAAGTGGCCCGCAGAATTTGTTAAACCTAAAAGGATTTAGGGGACTGACCAAACGGCGCAATAGTTAAAGCTACGGCGGTTGGATCGGGAGGTACCGGGTTCGAATCCCTTTAAAGGCGGGATGCAAAAGGGATTTTTCATTATCTGAGTACGATCGGTGATGAAGATAAACATATTTATAACCCCCTATTGAGAGCGCAGAATACATGGGCCGACCCACCTTTCATGACAGTGCTATAGGCTGGCATGAAGCAATGCAATCTGCAGGTGGTTTAAACATAAGCGGGTCTAAGCCGTACGTCCTCGAGTTGGTTAGCAACGGCGTAAGGTAGGACGTTAAAAGAGAACAGTGAAAGAATTGGGAGTGCCTTGAGCCCCCAGGAAAACATTGCAGAAATAGAGACGAAAAAAAAAATGATTTAGGTGAATGATCTTTTGTATACAATATTCTAAAAACTTTAGCAAACTCGTTTGCAAATGATTCCATACCAAAACTCTAAAAATTAGCTTAGGATCCTACTTACTTCAAACATAACATTAATGAATTTCATTAGAGTCGGATAAGAAATATCTAAAGACGGTTGGTGAATTTTGAAGTGTAGTGACGTATTTCATTTGGCTCCTTCCTTTCATTCATTTTCTCGTATTTTAGTCCTAATTTATTGTAATTCTGCGTCTGGTTCTCGACTCGAGAAAATAAAAATTTTCATTGTGGGACTAATTACTTCAAAATTATTCCAATTAAAAGTAAAATTTTCCTAACCTAAAGAAAAAATTTAAAAAAAACAAAACACGAGAGAGTTGAATGTAGAGGAGCCAAATGAACCATATTTCAAGGTATAAGTGGCGTGTCCGGTTGCGTCAGTTGCCCCGGTTGCGCGAATGCTAGAATCTTTTATGTAATGTTAAGAAAACTGGTATCACATTGGAGATGTAAACGATAAGCATATGGTATCCAAATAGTAAGCGTTATGATCTTTGATCTCAATTATGGACGCGTGTGAGTCGCACCACAGCAAAACTGTGCCGATAACTAAAACCAAACGGGTTGTTTTTTGTAAATTATATAAAGTGCATAAGGATAAATATACAATTTAACGATCGTTTTGCTATTGAGGATAGGAGAGGTGACATATAAATTTGAAGGTTAAGATTTTGAGTTTTGAAATTGGTATAGGGAAATAATTCCGATGAGAAAAAAAAGACATCTGTTGATGGGCATAAATAGTTTAAAAATGAATGTAACTAATTGACTGGAATGTGTGTTCTGTCGGATAAAAAAAAGGTCATGTACTTAGATTTAGAAATAAACGCAGTAAGCTTTGATCGTCCACTCAAATATTTTATAAGTACATAATGACTGATTACAATATCAAAGCAGTCTAAGTCTTTAACTAGTGCGAAGCTTCCTTTTTTATCGAATTTCCAACTTTTCCAATCGCCAATTAATCGCAACCGATAAAAATTTAACGGAATTTACGGTTGGAGCAACAAATTGTTTGTTGCTCACCCGAAAACCTCCAAAAACATGTATGAACAAATATTACACACCAATTCAGATTAATGTGCGCTACAGTCGAATGAAAAAGACGTGAGAAAATGAGAAAATGCTTATCGATATGCAGGATTCACAAATTAGTTTGGAAAGCAGAGTTTCTCAAACTGAAACGAGTATCACAATATTGCAGAGTAAGAACTCCGAATTGGATGAGAAACTCACTTCACTGGAATCCGTTAAATATGAAGAACAAATTTCCAGACTAGAATAACATAATTTTTCTTCATATTCTGGAGTTGGAATCACATAAAGAAAATGTACATCGAGTTACTGTCGTTAATTTAGCTAGAAACAATATCTGGTAGTGAAACTGGTAACACTACAATGAGTTTTATTAAGATATCGTTTTCTGTTGATCTGCAGCTAATTTGAATGGAATAAGTACGAAAGGCCGAATGTCGAAAGGCCGAATGTCGAAAGGCCGAACGCCGAAAAGCCGAATGTCAAAAGGCCGAATGTGTCGAAAGGCCGAATGTGTCGAAAGGCCGAATGTCGAAAGGCCGAATGGGTCGGAAGGCCGAATGTCGAAAGGCCGAATGTCGAAAGGCCAAATGTGTCGAAAGGCCGAATGTGTCGAAAGGCCGAATGTGTCGAAAGGCCGAATTTCGAAAGGCCGAATGTGTCGAAAGGCCGAATGTCGAAAGGCCGAATGTGTCGAAAGGCCAAATGTGTCGAAAGGCCGAATGTGTCGAAAGGTCGTTTATGTTGAAATTTATTTTAATTTTTCATCTTTTATGAATGAAAATTTTCAAAATTTATATTTTTATGAAAAAACAAAATTCATATTTTCATCAAAATTTTTGTATAAAAATGTTTAATAATAAATCCCCTTAAATATTAAAATCTTTTTAAGTTTTTTTTGTCAAATAAAAATTAATTAATTATAATAAAAAAGAAAAATAAATAAATTTTTTTTCGACAAAATTTGATCACATTAATATGTATGCTAAATACACAGGATTTACATTTGACATTACGAAATAAATTCAATGGTCTTAAATATTGATGTCAATCAATTAATTGAAGGAAAATTTAATGAAAATTCGGCCTTTCAACCCAATCGGCCTTTCCACGGGCTGGCCACGTATCACTGTTTTTCAAAAGACTGTTTACAAAAGACTGTTTCTAAAATCTTTTCTCCAAAATCTTGTTTTACAAACTCTTCTTACCTTAAAGGCATTGCAAATAATATAGCTCTTCATTGATTTATAGCACTAATCCATTAAATTTAGTTTAATTTTTATTATATTTTTTCAAACATATCTCAAGAAGAGAAACTTACTTCTGAAATTATAATTTTAAATAAAATGTGTGTATGCACCTAAATTTATTATTAAAATTAAAACAAATGCCTGCTCATGTGAAAAATGAACTTAAAATAAGGGACATAGAAAAATTGGTTTGGGTATGTAATCTTGCATTACAAAATATTACATTATACAATTTCGCATAGAAAATTTTGCATTACAAAATATTTCAATTAAAAAATGTTGCAATTATTAAATATTGCAATACAAAATCTTGCATAACAATTTCTCGTATATTTTTTTTCTCTATTCTGATGAAAATAAACTGAAGAAAAATGACATCGACTAATTTAACTTAGAATTGTAGAGGCTAACGGCTTTGATAACTCTCACGGGCACGCGGGAGGTCGCTGCGCTCCCCCCCGCTTAGCTCTCCGAGGGGCTCTAGAAATAAATTTCAAGGGATGTAGGAGCCGGGATCAGCAAACATGTCGCACTGCGTGCCGGATTATATAGAATCTATTAATGACACCTACTAAAAAGAAAATAATTGCACTATTGTGTTATGCAAGATTTTGTAATTGAAAGATTTTATAGTTGCAAGATTAATAAAAAAAAGCAATATTTTATAAAAAAAAACACGTTTAAATTTCGTTCAGCCTTAAAAATTACAAAATAAAGAAAAATAAAACAAAAGAAACACTATTATGATAATATACATATATGTACCTACACTGAAACCTCACTACAGTTGACATTGATGCAACCAAACAATTTTTATACGAGAACGAAAATATTTTTCGACACATTCGGCCTTTCGACACATTCGGCCTTTCGACACATTCGGCCTGTCGACATTCGGCCTTTCGACATTCGGCCTTTCGACACATTCGGCCTTTCGACATTCGGCCTTTCGACACATTCGGCCTTTCGATCCATTCGGTTTTTCGACACATTCGGCCTTTCGACACATTCGGCCTTTCGACACATTCGGCCTTTCGACATTCGGCCTTTCGACACATTCGGCCTGTCGACATTCGGCCTTTCGACATTCGGCCTTTCGACACATTCGGCCTTTCGACATTCGGCCTTTCGGCACATTCGGCCTTTCGACTCATTCGGCTTTTCGACATTCGGCCTTTCGACTCATTCGGCCTTTCGACATTCGGCCTTTCGACATTCGGCATTCCGACCCATTCGGGATTTATAAACATTTTAAAATATAAAAATTCTTTTGTGTTATTAAATTCAATTCTCATGTACCGAGGAAGCTGCATTTAAAAACAGCGGCGAATATTGTTACTATAAGCATGCCCCATTTAAGTAGTTTTAAGTTTATATTTTTCAATTGTTTTGAACAAATGTTGATGTTGTGTACAGCTCTTTCTTTGTTGAAAATAGCCAAATGTCAATCAATGTCGGAGATCAATTTGACAGATGAAGTGGAGTGATGGAAGAATAGCAATAGATATTTTATGCGGTGTTAACTAATCGTGTGGAGTTTGTCAAATTGTATGTACAATAATGTGCGTGGTTTACAAAATAAACTCCATGATGTACTAACTTTGATAAATTGTCTACCTTTCGGCGCAGATATTGTTGTGTTAACCCTTAATTACTCACCTCGGGTCAAAATGACCCAGCCCCATTTTCTTTTGCCTTTTTTATTGTTTTAGAATGTTCAAAGAGTGGGGATATTTTATGTATTCCCATATTTCTTATTCTAAAACATTTTAGTAATATTTGGTTAGTATTTGCGTAATACTACTTGTGTTATCGTGAATTTGACCCGAGGTGATTAGTTACGTTTTACTTTTTCACTTTATAATAAAGAGATCACAAAATTCACGAATTTTACGCAGAGTGAGAAATAAAATTAAAATTTATTTGCAGGATCAAGGAATTATTGTACTAAATCTTGAAACTTTAGAGGAAGACACTTCAGAAACAACTAGAGGAGTTAAGCGTAAACGGTGTAGTGTGTGTCCCAGTACTAAAGATAATAAATATATTCTCTAATTTTTGTTACTTGTGCAAAAAAACAATTTGCAAGGAGCACTCAAAAATAAGTTGTATAGATTGTGAAGAAGACAATAATTAGAAATTATTATGAATATATAATATTGTATGAATTATAATGTTGTATTTATTATTCTAAACATCGGGGTCATAGTGACCCGACGTGAGTAGATGTGTAATTATATTCAGGTGAGTAATTAAGGGTTAACTGAGACTTGGTTTTGTAATGTTAATGTACAATTCTTTAATATTTCGGGTTATAATTCATTCCATTCAATTAGATCTGAGGGTTACGGAGGATGTAGCGTTTTTGTTAAGAGCAAATGGAATAAAATTTTGTTACATAATGAAGAGTATAGTAAATGTAATTTTATGGTAGTCAATGTTCGAAGTTTAAACATAAGTGTTTGCGCGCAGTGTACCGTTCGCCCAGCACCCTGATTCTCTTAAAAATAAGATAATGGGTAAACGTGTAAACCAGTTAAAAGCAAAGCTTTCTTTTATTAGTTTGAAATTTTTGATTTTATTTGAAGTAGTAGCCAAATTGAAAAATTGCAAACTTATTGTAGTAAGCTTCGCTTTTTGCAAGTTTACACGTTTACCCATTATCTTATTTTTTAGAGAATCAGGACCCTGTCTGATTTTAAGTTATTTTTACCAAAATTTGAAACAATAATATCATATCTCAATAAAACTATTATTGTTGGAGACTTCAATATTAATCTAATGGATTCTGAGCGTGATAATGAGGTTTTGAAATATATCGAAGTTGTTACTTGTCACAGTTATGCAATGTTAAATAAATCTGAATGAATATATGTATGCCACCCGAATTAGTAATACGATAGGTATAGTTAAGGCGAATTCATAGTTGCCTTTGTTTGTTCATTCATTCGTTCTGATTTTTTTTTTATCCAACCTAACGAATACAAACGAAAAACAACGTCATTTTCAAGGAATATGATTGTTTTAAAAAAAAATTCAGAACGAATAAATGAACGAACAAAGACAACTATGAATCCGCCTTTATTGATCATGTAGCAACTAATCTCAATAATTTTAAGTACAAATTTTGTTTAGGAGATACTTACAAATCAGACCACAAATTTATTTATTTTATTGGTAGTGTTAAAAAAGTTCTAAATTATGATCTAGTGGATAAATATGCAATTTGGAACAGAATAGAGAAAATTGATAACTTTGAATGTCTCTCTAACGAGCTTGGTGATTTGATACGAAAATGTAGCCGCAAAATAAAATTGCAAAAAGTCAAAGTATGTATGAAACCTAGGATGACTACTGACATATCTAATATTATAAGATTAAGAAAAAAGTTTCACAAATTACGGACAAAATATCCTAGTCCGGTGTATTGTACTGAAAAATATGTGCTTTACTCGAAATTGGCAAAGAAGAAAGTCAACATGGCAAAACGGAAATACATTCATGGTATATGTATTTCAAAATAACCTTAACAAACCGCATTACTTATGGAAAAACTTTAATGAACACATACTAAACAAAGAGCAACACAATAAAATTATTGAATTGAAAGTGAATGATAGAACTTTGAGAACTGAATTGGAAATTGCTGCTGCGTTTAATAAATATTTCATTAATAATGTGTTTGATCAATTTAAGAATTTTTCAATTTCCTAACCAGTCGCATTTCCAGAGGAAATTTCACAAAAAACAGTTTGTCGAACTAAGCGGAATTAAAAGTGATTTAGCACAGTCAGCCTCGGGTTACCACAAGGCCAGGGGCCTAGGAGTACCACTCTCTTTAAAATATTTGGCAATGATTTGTTGATGAAAGATATTATTGGGAATGTTCAAGTGTATGCTGATGATATTGCCATAATGTATACCAACATGATAGTTTGCAAGATCTCATAAATGATAATGCAGTCTGATTTAAATACTTTGAAAGATTGGTTAAATGTTAATATGATGCTTCTGAATGTAAAGAAAACAAAATACATTTTGTTTGAAAATAGAATATTAGATAATAATATTCTCATTAATAATAAGTTATTCCACAATGATGAAATCTTGGTTAGAGTTACTTCATTAACTTATCTAGGTCTGGTTGTAGACTACAAGTTAAAGTGGAAAAATTATGTTGAAACGATTTGAAAAAAAATCACCCTATATCTACATTTTAAAAAAATCAAAAAATATTTTACCACGTACTTTAGTGACCAACATTTATTATGCATATATTTGTAGTCATTTGTTAAATTTAAACCCAATATGGAGTAGAGCCACAAAAACCTTACTAAAGAAACTTTTTATCTTACAGAAACGAGTATACAATTTGGGTACTTGTTTTTTAATTCACCCGAATTGTTTTTGGCGTGATTTTACTTAAGGAGCATATATTTTGAAAATGTTTGAATATAGGATTGTATAACTATAATTTTTGGTAAGTGGAAGCCAATTTTACCCGGAAAATTATCTCATTTTGCGGGAAAATTTTCACTTTTTCAATTTTTTATTTTTCAAAATTAGGTAAAATGTAAGTTTCTTAATAATTTTTGACGTTAGAATTGTGTATTAATTAATAATAATTGCTTCGTCAACCTTGCAGACACAGATCAAAGAATTTTTATCGCTCTTATCGCTTCAGGGGAAGCGTAAAATAGAAAATAGTACCAAAAATGTTAAAAACAGCAACTTTTGTAAATATAACAATTTATCTAATGTAATTTAATTCGTTGTATACCTTAGAGGATGGGGGCTGCCGCCCCAAACCCCCGCTTTTCCTGATTTTATAAATTCTTTCTGTTTCAAATTTTATTTATAGTTTTAAACTAAGTAAAAAAAAAATTGAATTTAAAAAAAAAGTGAATTAAAAAACAAGTACCAAAATTTGTGTTAAATGCCCCAATAAGAACTCCCACTAGTATAATATTTACCCATTTTCAAACATTATATACGATCAATCTATAAGAATTGCTTATATTATATTACAAAGTCATAAAACATGATTGTACACAATTTTATATTAATCCGATCTAGTGAGGTTCATGAATATGATATTATTGACGTCGTTCTTTTATTCGTTGCCCAAAGTTTACAACTTCCGCATTTAATAATAATGTATTGTTTCGAGGCTTAGTGTCTAACAATGAATTACCAATTTCTATACGCCAAGAAACTAACCTGAAACATATCGTAAATACAAACCTGAATTAATCAACAGGTATCTATATACGTGTTGTTCTTCCATCTCCCTATACCAATTATATGTTTACTGTTTGTATGATGTGGAGATTTTCAACAGCAATGGCTTCTCTTTTTCTCGTTTTCTGCACATATCCATTTAGGACGTCATATTGGCTAACTCATTATTATTGTTAGTTAGATTTTAAACCAAAAATAACCGACCTTATTGCCCTTGTCGAAATGTGAATCCTCAGTAATTTACCATTTTTATTCCTTTGCCTAGTTATAAAAATTTGAGATACCTTCCTATATTGTGAATGACCAATCAAGTGCGATTTGCTTGCGGAGAGCAATAAACTAACTCAACCGAACGTCAACTTCAAATCCGCAAGCTAGCGACTTAAATAAAAAAATTTGAAATGAAATCTTCCTTTCCAGAAGTATCGCTCTAAATTAATTAAATTCTTTACATTTTTTTCGTTGAGTATTTGGAATTAAATTTCCCTTTTCGGAAATATTTTAAAATTAAATCTTTTTTTACAGGATATCACTTTTTAATTTTTTAATTATTTTAATCGTCTTTACTAGAAATTCGATTCTAATTTAAATATTAAATTTCCATTTCTCACGAAAGTTTTGTTTTCCAGAATATTTTAAATTTAATTTTCCTTTTTCAGACATCTCCGTTTCACAGAATATTTACAAAATAAAGGTTTCCTTATCAGGATTTCCATTCTAATTTTAAAATTAAATCTCTATTTTCGAATATTTAAAAATTAAAAATATTGTAATTCTAATTTTTATTAGATTATTTAATTTTTATTTTAAATCATCCTTTACCAGAAATCTCTTTTAAATTTTTAAATTAAATTTCCATTTTCAGAAATTCCATTTAAAATTAAATTTGAATTTCTAGAAATTTCATTTTACTTTCAAATAAATTCTGCTTTTCCAGAATATTTTAAATTTAAATTTCCTTTTCCAGGAGTCTGAGTTTAACTGAATATTTTAAAAATAAATTTTTCTTGCCAAGAATTTCCATTTTAATTTCAAAATGAAATCTTCATTTTGAATTAAAAGTAGAGATTAACTGAAATTAACACATAATAATTAAAAGCTAAACATATTTTAATTCTATTTTTAAAATGAAAACACAAATTGCATTCTACATTTAATAAAAATTTCCTTTTTCGGAATATTTTAAAATTACATCTTGTTTTTGCATGGAATTTCTGGAATCTCAAAATTTAATTTTAATTTTAAAATTAAACCTCCCTGTAACAGAATACTAAATTAATTAAATAAATTAATTAATAAATTAATTAATTAAATTCCATTCTAATTTTAGTTACAATTTTTTTTTTCATAATTTCAATTTTTCATATTTTTTTCATTCTCTAGAATATATTAAAAATAAATTTCCTTTTCCAGAAATTCCATTTAAAATGAAAATTGCATTCCAGGAATTTCATTCGAAAATCTGCTTTTCCAGAACACTTTAAATTAAATCTCCAGAATATTATAAAGTTGTAGCGTCCTTTACCAGAAAACCCATTTTTAAATTTTAGTTTTCTACAAATTCAATTCAAAAATATTTTAAAATTAAATTTTTCTTTCTCAGACGTTCCATTCTAATTTTAAAATTAAACCTTCCTTTACAGAATATTTTATATTAAATTTTATTTCCTAGAATTTCGATTCTAATTTTAAAATGAAATCTTCCTCACAAGAAACTCCATTCTAATTTTAATTGACTCATGTTTTGAAATTTGTTTCAAATTTTTAAATTAAATTTCCTTTTCCAGAAATTCCTTTAAAAAATTAATTTGAATTTCAACCACGAGAAGCGCAATCCGCTGATGGACCGTGTCGCCAATGTTCACTTGAAAGCGATGAAATGATTTCAGCAGTGCTCCAACGTCTTGGGCGACTTGATAGCCAGTTAAGTACGATTTGGGAATCAGTCCTGGCGTATGGGTTGTTGATTTTTAAGCTGGACTCCTTCCTAACTAATTTTATGAGATTAGGGAATAATACTGCCGCACATAGTTCAAGGCGAGAAAGAGCGTTTGCTGTTTGATGAGCGCTCCTTTTGTTTTAGCGGAAACTAGTTGCAAATTTATGTTGCCATCTACACCTTTCAACATAGAGAAAACCACAGACTGCATACGCCGATTGATTTGCATCACAGAAGCCGTGCAAATCTATGATAAAACTATCAGCCGCGTTATCTATGATAGAACTATCTGCTTGTCATTTGGGAGTGGATGGTGCAAAAATATTTTGAATGTTATGACGACGGGAGCCAGCTAATATAAAGGATTAAACAGATGACTTGCTTCAGAAAGGACTGTTCTTTTTGTAAAATTAGTTGAAGCTGGCAGTTAAGACGTGAACATGAAGCAGTCAACTCGAGGATTCCAATTTATGCCCAAAACTTTCACGGATTCTGCATATTGTGTACTCTTTGATGTTTTTATTATTTGTTAGTTGATGATCGCTAGAAATTTTGCTTAATACATGCTCACTGTTACATTTCCATTTCCTTAGATGGAAACCATATTTGTCAGAAACGGAAAAGTCGAATCGGTTTAGATAGATCAGAGCGGTAAATAATTTTTTTGAAAATTGTTGTCATTTGAATACGACTCTCATCCTACTGGTTGAGCTAGAAGATTTAATCACCCCATGAGAAGGCTCAGTCATGTGATTGAGTTCTTGGTATTTGGTCATGAATTCGAGGTATAATTTTGCGAAAATTGGGTCATGAATGAAGCCGGTGCTAACAGGTTGCCTAATTGTGGGTGACTCTTTAAAAGGAATTTTAACGATGAATCGGCTTTCTGAGCTCCCTCGCAGATTATTGGAAAAATGATTTTTGCAAAATTATTCCTTTGGTGAGAGTATTTTTCGAACTCCCAGAACCTTCGTAAACTTTGGTCAGTGTTAACCATTTCCATTCCAATATTTGCCTGAGTTGACAAGAAAACTAGCTGGTTGTCTTTGGTAGGACTGGATTGTCCCGATACTATCCAACCTAATACGGAGTCTTGCAGAATAGGATCATTAGGACTGGTTCTGATCTGGCCATTCTTGATAAGACTGAAGAAATGGTCAGCACCTATTAGCAAATCAATGTTGTTTCGCTTATTGAATTGACGATCGGCCAATTTGATTCCTGCGAATAATTTCGAATCAATGTTGAAATTCTGAGGTGGTATTGAGCTTGTATTTTTGAATAATACAAGCGTTTCGATGGATCGGGATAGATGGGGATAGTGATCCCCAAGTACACCAGATGTAGTACATTAATGACTGACAATCTCTAAATACTTCGTCATGTGCTTCTGTTTTTCGCACATTGTCAGAATTGCAGGGTCTTCATTAGGTGTATTATCGAAGGAGAAAGCCCTCATTTCTGAAATTCAGCGACGAGTAAAATACCACTTTCCAGTCGACAGAGTAACTACCAATGTTGATCCTCGTAGAATATTGGTTGTTCGATCAATCACCTTCCTCGTTGTGTAATACTCTTACATTTTGCCATCTAAAATTTAAAACCCTGCTCCTCGAAATTTTCAAAATTTATAAATGTTCATTATTTGGCTACCGGGAGAGTTGGTTCATGCAGTATTTACGAATGTCACCAAGATACATTAAGATTAAATTCAAATTTCATGTTACCATAAAGTATATCATTCCCATAAAAGTACTCTGAAACTATACGTCGATTATCATAAAAAGTACTTTACATTTTTTTTTTATTGCGAATATTTCAAGTAATTCAAATTATGATTACGTAAAGTATTTAAAGGAACTATTAAATTTCCCGACGGCTATTATAAAATTATCTTTTTCAAAGACACTCAGACAAAAAGTCAAAAATATGAAATAACAAAAATCCCAAAATCGTATATAGGCGGTCCTTTAAACTCCATATACTATATATGTATTTAGTAAGCCTGCAAGCATTTATTTTCCGTTACAAAGAGAAAAAGGCGTAACATTAACGATATCATATCTCGTTATATATTGCCCACTCCACATTCTAAAGTATATAGTGAGGTATATAAATGAAAGTGGGTATACCACCCCGAACATCTCATCCTGTCTCGTTCAAACAATATTACGTACTATTCAGAATTTTCAGATACAAGAACAAGGATAAGAAAATTAAGTTTTTCATTTTATTTAACAACAGCAATGGTGGGGAGGGGGCACACAACAATATACAACAAAAGCATTGAAATGATTGTTCTTCATTCTTTCGGCTTAAGACATCAACAACAAACAACCGTATATACTCGTCGTATACATCGAATCAAGTAAAGATTAGATATATTAAACAAAAGGAAACAACAACAAAAAGAAGAAAATCCCAAGATACATAAACGAATGAAAAAGTAAACGTAAAAATGAAGAAAATCATTTTCTTTATTAGCTTTTATTACAACACCCATACCCCCCTCCCCCAGTTTATGTTTCTCTATATTTGTATAGTAATATAATGGCCCGGGGGGGATTTAATTTTATTGCATGTACTGCTTTTTACAATATTCGAGATGGCGTTCAGTTTTTTTTTAATTTTATTTTAGTATACGATGATTCGAGCGGAAACATTTATTATTTTTGTTTCGGGTATCCTCGAATATTTCATCCGCCTGCGCTTAGCTCTCTGCCTATAAGCGTATATATAATGTTTATACAATATTTTAATGGGCAAAATGAAAAGATCAGAACCAAAGTGGAAATCTCGTTACGAGAAGTTGATTATGTGTACGAGTATAAGGTACGAAGAATGGGTAGTCGTTAAGCTTTTTTTTTCTGTATGCACGATATTCAACGAGACAAAAAAAGCACAATGACATAAAAATGAGATATATGGTTGGGCAGATAATAAATTTACTTTGTATCCATTTATACTCGTTCGCTATATACACGACTCAAACCATTTTGCGTACATTATTTTTTTGATTTGGAATGGTTTAGTTGTTATACAGATTATTATTATCGTCGTATCTGGAAACTTCTTTTGTTTCATCTTCACCATCTTGAATTAATATATATGCAGTACGTATAAACTGGTGCGGTGTAATACACTTTTGGGTTGAATGTGATGATTTAATTTATTGCAAATGAAATCTCCTTAGTTCTTATACGGTTTACGTAGTTATAGTTAGGATATTTTGATTCATTGTGATCTTTATTTCTATAGTGTGTAGGTCCTTTATAATGAGAAAATGTTTACTTAATTAAACCAACAAAAAAAATTAATGAGATTACACGCAAAATTAATAAGATGAGGTGTTTTTAATTATGTTTTGAATATAATGACATTGAGTTAGGGATGACTGAATCATAAGACTTGTTGTGGTAAATAACTAGGGTGTATTTTGACACAAATATTTAAATTTTTTTATTATATAATGATAATAGATTGGCCACCACCATACAGTTTTATTAATTTTTGAATTCGTCTATACGAATTTAAAAATTAATAAAACTGTATGGCGGTGGCCAATCTATCATCATTATCTAATAAAAATATTTAAATATTGAAATAGCTCCAGGCTAGGCACAAATTACTGTGTCCTCCTTGTCCAATGGATTCCGTCAGTTTGCAAGAGTTACCGTCAAACTCGAAATAAATTATATTCCAAGCGGAGTATTCTTTAATAATCCAGTATAAAACAATCAAAGAATATTGATGAAGTTTGTGTGAAAAAAATCTATAACGGCAAGGAATTTTATTAGAAGAATTTTTTTATTAGCTTGTAAATTTGTAAATTCAGTGTACAATTACATACATTCTAAATAAACCTCATCGGTTTCTAAATTTCGAGTAGCGATCTTGATCTTAATTCTAGTCGTTCATCAACCTTGTAATATTCTTCTAAAGGGAATGAGTTAGCTTGAATAACATGTTTCATATGAAATTTGACACCTTTCACAGCGGCGTCCCACAAGCTTCCAAAATCTGCATATCTCGGTGTTATAATTGACCATTCTATAAAGTTGTTAGCACAGACATTTTGACAACATTCAGATAAGAATAATTCCCGTAGTTCTTTCAGTTCGGTCGGGCATCAACAAAACTTGTGTCATAATCGGAGAAAATTTGGAAAAAATCCCCCGGTGAGCAATAAAACAGTGAAGGCAAGAAATAAATGGATTATATCTTTGATAAATTCATGACTATATCCAAATGAACAGCCTTAACTATAAAACAGACGAACAAACGCACCGACCTTTAAAAGAGGCCTGAAGGCGTCACGCGATCTTTACGTAATTCACCGAAGATTTCGTTTATTATTTGTGGTCGTGTGCGAAAACATCTTCTGCATTGAGAGACAACTTGTTTTCAAAGATTTCTTCCGCCCGTTATCCATAATTCATACATAACAACAAGAATTTCAAATTCCAAATTCCATATCCCAAATTCCAAATTTCAAATTTAATATTCTAAAATTCAAATTTCTAATTCCAAATTTCAAATTGAAAATTCCAAAATTTCATATTCCAAATTTTAAATTTTAAATTTAAAATTTTTAATCTCAAATTACAAATTTCATACTTCAAATTCCAAATTTTAAATCCCAAATTACCAATTTCAAATTCCAAAATCCGAAATTTCATATTCCAAATTTAAAATTTTAAAATTCAAATTTTTAATCTCAAATTCCAAATTTCAGACTTCAAACTACAAATCTCAAATTCCAAATTTCCAATTACAAATTCCAAATTTCCAATTACAAATTCCAAATTTCAAGTTCTTATTTCCAAATTTTAAATTCCAAACTTCAAATTTCAAATCCCAAATCCCAAAATCCAAAATTTCATATTTCATATTTCATATTTCAAATTTTAAATTTCAAATTTTAAGTTTGAAACTCCAAATTTTAAATTTCAAATTCCAAATTCCAAAATCTAACTTACAAATTTAAATCTTAAATTTTAAATTCCAAATTCAAAAATCCAAAATTTCATATTCCTAATTTGAAATTTTTATTCTCAAATTCCAGATTTAATTTCAAATTTCAAATTCCAAATTTTAACGTCCAAATTTCAAATTCAAAATTTCAGATTCACAATTTGAAATCTTAAATCTTTAATTTCTTTAATGTTTTAATTTAAACATTTTAAATTTGAATCAAAAACTTCAAATTTCAAAATAATTAATTTCAAATTTCAAATTCCCAATCCCAAATTCCATTATATAAAATTAAAAATTTCATATTTCAAATTTCAAATTTTAATTTTTTTTTTTTTAATTTTAAATTTTAAATTCTAATTTCCAACTTCTTAATTTCAAATTTCAAATTTAAATCTCAAATTTTTAATTTCACATTCCAAATCCCAAATTCCAAAATACAAAATTTCATGTTCAAAATTTCAAATTTTTAATCTCAAACTCAAAATTTCAGACTTCAAACAAATCTCAAATTCCAAAATTCTAATTTCAAATATCAAATTCTCAATTCCAAAGTTTTAGTTTCAAATTCCAAATTTCAAATTCCAACATTCAAATTTAATATTCTAAATTTCAAATTCCAAATTTAAAATTACAAATTCCTAATCCCAAATTCCAAAATCCACAATTTCATACTCCAAAATCCAATCCATATTCCAAAATTCAAAATTTCCATAATCCAAGATTTTAAATTTTAAATTTCAAATTTAAAAATTTAAATTTAAAATTTTTATTCTCAAATTCCAATTTTAAATTTCAAAATCCAATTTTCAAATTTCAAATTTAAGATTCAAAAT
This sequence comes from Tipula helvola, assembly GCA_963556165.1. Taxonomy (NCBI): domain Eukaryota; kingdom Metazoa; phylum Arthropoda; class Insecta; order Diptera; family Tipulidae; genus Tipula; species Tipula helvola. Next base: position 368,484,151 of record OY744481.1, read on the forward strand.
TTTTAATCTAAATCTTAAATTTCCCATTCAAAATTTTAAATCCAATTTTTTAAATTTTAATTTTGAATTTTAAATTGCAAACTTCAAATTTCAAATCCCAAATTTCAAATCCCTAATTTCAAATTCTAATTTCGCAAACATCAAATTCCATAATACAAAATCCCAAATTCATAATATAAAATTCAAAATTTGATATTTAAAATTTATAATTTTAATTTTTTTTTTTTTTAACTTTAAATTTTAAGTTCGAAATCCCAAATTCTATAATCTAAAATATCATATTCCAAATTTCAAATTTTTATTCCTAAATTCCAATTTTAAATTTCAAATTCTAAATTTTAAATTCCAAATTTCAAATTCTAAATTTTAAATTCTAAATTTTAAATTCCAAATTAAAAATTTTAATCTCAAAATTTTTAATCTCTTATCTTAAATTCCAAATTCAAAATTTGAAATTTTATTTTAAATTTAAATTTTTAATTTCAATTTCCAAATTCCAACTTCTTTATTTCAAATTAAAATCTCAAATTATAAATTTCAAATTTCAAATCCTAAATTCCAAAATCCAAAATAGCATATTCCAAATTTAAAATTTTTAATCTCAAACTTAAAATTTCAGACTATAAACGCCAACTCTCAAATTCCAAATTTCCAATCTCAAATTTCAAATTCTAATTCCAAAATCCAAAATTTCATATTTCAAATTTCAAATTATTAAATTTTTATTTTTAAATTCCAATTTTAAATTTTAAATTCCAAATTTCAAATTCCAAATTTCAAATTTTAAATTCCAAACTTCAAATTTCAAATCGCAAATTTCAAATTCCTAATTTCAAATTCAAAATTCCCAATCTCAAATCCGAAATTCCAAAATCCAAAATTTCATATTTCATATTTTAAATTACTATTCTCAAATTCCAATTTTAAATTTTAATTCCAAATTTCAAATTCCCAACTTGAAATACCAAATTTCAAATTAATTCCAAACATCAAATTTCAAATTTTGAAATTTCAAGTGCCAAATTTCAATATTCAAATCCTACCTTCCAATTTTCAAAATCCTAATCATAGAATCCAAAATCCATAATTTTATATCCCAGATTTTAAATGTTAAGTTTCAAATACCAAATTTAAAATTATAAATTCTCAATTCCATATCCCAAATTCCAAAATCCAAAATTTCATACTCCAGATTTTAAATTTCAAATTCCAATTTTAAATTTCAAATTCCAATTTTCAAATTCCAAATTTCAAATTAAAGATTCAAAATTTTTAATCTAAATCTTAAATTTCCAATTCAAAATTTTAAATTCCATTTTTTAAATTTTAATTTTGAATTTCAAACTTCAAATTTCAAATCTCAAATTTCAAATTCCTAATTTCAAAATCTAATTTCTCAAACATCAAATTGCATAATGCAAAATCCCAAATTCCATAATCCAAAATTCAAAATTTGATATTTAAAATTTATAATTTTAATTTTTTTTTTGTTTTTATTTTAAATTTTAAATTCCAAACCCCAAATTCTAAAATCTAAAATTTCATATTCCAAACCTCAAATTTTAAATTTCAAATTTTTATTCCCAAATTCCAATTTTAAATTTCAAAATCTAAATTTTAAATTCCAAATTTAAAATTTAAAATTTTATTTTAAATTTTAATTTTTAATTTCAAACCCCAAATTCCAAATTGCAAATTTCAAATTTCGAATTCCAAATTCAAAATTCCCAATCGCAAATTCCATAATCCAAAATCCAAAATTTCAAATTTAAAATTCCAAATACCAACTTCATTTCAAACATAAATCTCAAATTTTAAATTTCAAATTCGAAATCCAAAATCCAAAATTTTATATTCCAAATTTCAAATTTTTAAATTTTTATTTTCAAATTCCAATTTTTAATTTTAAATTCCAAATTTTAAATTACAAATTTTAAATTACAATCTTCAAATTTTAAATCGCAAATTTCAAATTCCTAATTTCAAATTCAAAATTCCCAATCCCAAATCCGAAATTCCAAAATCCAAAATTTCATATATGTATTTAATTTTTATTCTCAAATTCCAATCCTAAATTTCAAATTCCAAACTCAAAATTAAATCTTTACTTTCAAATTCAAAATTTAAATTCCAAAGTTTAAATTTTAATTCCAAATTTCAAATTCCCAACTTGAAATTCCAAATTTCAAATTAATTCCAAACATCAAATTTCAAATTTTAAATTTAGAGTTCCAAATTTCAGTATTCAAATCCTACATTCCAATTTTCAAAATCCTAATCATAAAATCAAAATCCTAATCATAATATCCCAGATTTTAAATGTTAAGTTTCAAATACCAAATTTAAAATTACAAATTCTCAATTCCATATCCCAAATTCCAAAATCCAAAATTTCATACTCCAGATTTTAAATTTCAAATTCCAAATTCCAAATTTAAATTTCAAATCTGTATTCTCAAATTCCAATTTTAAATTTCAAATTCCAATTTTCAAATTCCAAATTTCAAATTCAAGATTCAAATTTTTAATCTAAATCTTAAATTTCCAATTCAAAATTTTAAATTCCATTTTTTAAATTTTAATTTTGAATTTTAAATTGCAAACTTCAAATTTCAAATCCCAAATTTGAAATTCCTAATTTCAAAATCTAATTTCTCAAACATCAAATTCCATAATCCAAAATTCAAAATTTGTTATTTAAAATTTATAATTTTAATTATTTTTTTTTTCATTTTAAATTTTAAATTCCAAATCCCAAATTCTAAAATCTAAAATTTCAAATTCCAAACCTCAAATTTTAAATTTCAAATTTTTGTTCCTAAATTCTAATTTTAAATTTCAAATTCTAAATTTCAAATTCTAAATTTTAAATTCCAAATTTAAAATTCAAGATTTTTAATCTTTTATCTTAAAATTCAAATTCAAGATTTGAAATTTTATTTTAAATTTTAATTTTTAATTTTTAATTAAACCCCAAATTTCAAATTTCAAATTGCAAATTTCAATTTCCGAATTCCAAATTCAAATTGCCCAATCGCAAATTCCATAATCCAAAATCCAAAATTTCAAATTTAAAATTCCAAATTCCAACTTCTTCATGTCAAATTTAAATCTCAAATTTTAAATTTCAAACTCGAAATCCTAAATTCCAAAATCCAAAATTTCATATTCCAATTTTTAATCTCAAACTTAAAATTTCAGACTATTAAACGCCAAATCTCAAATTCCAAATTTTCAATCTCAAATTTCAAATTTTAAATTCAAATTTCAAATTCCAAATTTCAAATTCTAATTCCAAAATCTAAAATTTCATATTCCAAATTTCAAATTTTCAAATTTTTATTTTTAAATTTCAATTTTAAATTTCTAATTCAAAATTTCAAATTCCAAATCCCAAATCCTAAATTCCAAAATCCAAAATTTCATATTCCAAATTTCAAACTTTTAAATTTTTATTTTCAAATTCCAATTTTTAATTTTAAATTACAAATTTTAAATTATAAATTTCAAATTACAAACTTCAAATTTCAAATCGCAAATTTCAAATTCCTAATTTCAAATTCAAAATTCCCAATCCCAAATCCGAAATTCCAAAATTTCATATTTTAAATTTTTATTCTCAAATTCCAATTTTAAATTTCAAATTCCAAACTCAAAATTTTAAACCTTTAATTTCAAATTCAAAATTTAAAATTCCAAAGTTTAAATTTTAATTCCAAATTTCAAATTCTCAACTAGAAATTCCAAATTTCAAATTAATTCCAAACATCAAATTTTAAATTTTCAGTTTCAAATTCCAAATTTAAAATTCTAAATTTCAAACTTCTAAATTTTAAATTTCAAATTGTAAATTTTAAATTTTTAATATGAAATCTCAAATTTTAAATTCCAAATTTCAAATTTTAAAATTCAAATTCCAAATTCCAAACATAAACCCGTAAATCCCAAATTTCAAATTCCATATTTCATATTCTAAATTTTAAATTGCAAAAATTCAAATTCCAAACTTCAAATTTTACTCCCCAAACTCCAAATTACAAATTACAAATTTGAAATTCCAAATGCCAAATCCCTAAATCCAAAAATTCATATTCCAAATTTCAAATTTTAAATTTCAAATTGTAAATTTCAAATTTCAAAGTTTTAATTTCAATTTATTTTGCATCCACTTTCCATTAATTTACTTTCCACTACACTCATTTAATATATTCACTGCACATGAAATTCATTAAACAAAATTACACGCGATATTATTTAATTAATCTAACCTAACCTAACCTATTATAGCTGTCATGCTTGTTTAGTTGACTACTGCAGTAAAATGCTTTTCTCCCGACGTTGTCCACTTTTAGAGAATAATTTTTTATTAACCTTTTTGCACAGTATTTTAATAGTGCATCGAAAGAAAGCATTACATATTAATGAAATCATGTTGTATGAACGAGGCCCGAATTGTTTGTAAGTATAACCAAGATATTATTGTCAAATTTTACCAACAATACAAACAAATAATTTTATCTAGGTTAATGTAAAAATATTTCATTGACATACATATCGAGGCAGAATAAATATGTATGCTCCTCTTCTATTCATCCCCATATACAAATTCATTAATCATAAGATAACAAACCACTGGTCAGCAGAATAACAAAAACAACAATACGCCAAAAATATCCAATTCACCTTCATTTATCCATAATTTTTTATTTTTGTTGTAGAAATCGTCTTCCTGGCAATAAAGCAAATAACGATGACTTGCTTGCTGCAAACTTATATTTTCACATTGTTTTTGTTTAATTTTCAATAAAAAAAAATATTGGTGTGGTTTTTCTTTGAAAATCACTTATCATCGAACCCCGCATCATTATCATTATACATCATCATCATTTTCAACAATACGGTTTTTTTATTGTATGTGTGTTAATTGAGTTATAACTTAAAAATGAACTCATCCATCCTATCTACATAGCATATACTCGTATATTTTTTATAGACCTATCGTCAATCGGAAAATTGTTCAGGAAGTACCGGAAATAAAACCAAAAAAATATGAAAAATAATATCTCTACATGTAATGGACTATCTCGTACTAAATATTATTTATGACGGCAAATATTCAATATGTGCGCACGTGACTCTAATTGAATATTCACCAGGGTGAACATTTTTGTTTTGTATATTGGAATAAAATTAATGGTTTTGCGTAAGAATATTTATCGTAAATATATACAGAGTGCCTAACTTGGTCATTTCAAATTATATCGATTTAAATACATCATCACTTAAGTTACAAGCTGGTAAACGAGATATAAAAAAAAAATGTTTTCTTTAATCCGCGCACACCCTTCCTCAAATCTCAATAACAAAACAAAACAAATTTTTGTTATCGAGTTGTGTTTAGTTCATTACTCATATTTAATCGTGATCAATGTCGTATTGGTTATTATTCGATTTTATTGCACCCATATCGATAAATGTTAAATATTCGACCCCTTATCATGCGTCTTAATATAAATGTTTGTTTGTACATCTTAACACAATATGTGTAGTGAGTGCATGCGGATAAAATATTCATATGCCACTCAAAAAATTAGAGACCAGAACATTATAAAAATTAATAGGGGTTGTTAGTTTTGTTTAATATTTTATGTTTACAATATTGTTTGTTTGGATGCGCGGAAGACGAGTGTAATAATTGTTTTGATTCAACATATGCGTCTGTTGTGCATAATTGATTTGGATCCTGTAGTAAATGCAATTTTCCGTGAGTAGGGCCAATAATTTTTTCAAAATTCATGTCATTGACCATGACAAAAGAAATTCATTGATTTTATTGGACATTTTCCGCGATCTCGCAATGATAATGTGTTGTCATATGAGAGATGCTACTTCTAGGAACGTTATGAAATTTTTGGAAAATCGTTTCCCGTTTTCTCTGTTCCTGAGTTTGTGGTCAGTGACAACGGTAAACAATTTCCCAGCAATATTTTTAAAGAGTTTTTAAGTAAATACGGTATCAAACGTATTTGCACACCCAAATATCATCCACAATCAAATACTTCGGAAAGAGTCAACAGATCAATTGTGCCGGCCATAAAATCGTATGTCAACGAAAATCATGCTAATTGGGATTTAAATCTAAACTCAATCGGATATGCATTGAGAAATATCATTCACAATAGCACTAGCCAATCACCGCATTTCCTTGTATTTGGTCAACATTTTATTACTCACGGGTCATAATACGAGTTATTTCAAATATTGAAAAATCTAGACGACCGAGAAATACAAACGTTCAATTCCCATTGACTCGCTTCCACACAAAAAAGAAACTTTGGACAATTTACGAAAGGCTTTTGAGCCTGTTAGTTCAAAAACTTATAATTTGCGGTTACGCATCAACAATTTTCGTATTTGTCAGATAGTTTATGGAAGAACATTTTACCACAGTGACGCCGCAAATAAAATTGCAGCTAAACTAATGCCGAAATTTAAGAAAGCCTATATAAAAAAATTTGTTGGGAAAGTAGCCTATGAACTAACTGATAATAAGGGAAAATCCATGGGAATTTATCATGCAAATGACAATCGAACTTAACTATACGTCTAATGATTTAAGAGTAGGGAAATGTCTCAGAAGTGTTGGTCTCGCCAAACCCCAAACCTCTCAAACCCCACCCCAACCCTGAGCTTTAGTCGGCTAAAAGTTACCGCGAGAGGTCCCTGCATAAATAGTTTTGTTCCACCAGAGCAACCTACTATAATTTTATGTATTTACACTTTAATTTTTCACCCCCAACGCGCTCTGGTTACACATTCAAATATTTAAATATTCTATAGGAAGCTATTCTATGACACGTTCCGATATATTTGGCACCTCAGTTTGCGTAAATGATTTGCCTGAAATCTACCGCAATGTAGTTTGTTGGTATTTCTAAAGAATGCTGGCTCTTTCTTTATCTTAGAATGGGTACCATGGATTTTTCCATTGCCGACATCGAGCAATCATTAACTAAATTGGTGGTCTGTGCTCGCTCTCATATTTTTATTAAACGAAAATAGCCAAATTTAAGGCCACAAACGAGATTTTTTAATGGTCTGTAATTGACGCCCTGTTGCCTCTATGAACCACATGTAGTACTTGACGGATATGGCCTCCTAAAATAATCACCTTCCCAGCAAATGGATGTTCAATTTGCATTAAATCCTTAAATATCAAGTCAACTATATCTAAAGCTATTCAAGATACCATGGACGCAAACACACAAACAATTGGACTGTTCATTTTGCAAATCTAAAATTTCAAATTTCAAACTCCAAATTCCAAATCCTAAATTCCAAATTTTAAATTTTAATTTTTAATTTCAAACTTCAAACTTCAAATTTAAAATCTCAAATTTCAAATTCCAAATTCCAATTTCAAAACGTTAAATCTTAAATTTCAAACTCTAAATTCCAAATTTTAATTTTAAATTTCGAACTTCAAACTTCAATTTTCAAATTACAAATTTCCAATTTCAAATTTCAAATTACAAATTTCCAATTCCAAATTTCAAATTCCAAATTCCAAATCCCAAATTTCAAATTCCAAATTCCCATTTCAAAATGTTAAATCTTAAATTTCAAATTCTAAATTCCAAATTTTAATTTTAAATTTCAAACTTCAAACTTCAAATTTCAAATTACAAATTTCCAATTCCAAATTCCAAATTCCAAATCCCAAATTTCAAATTCCAAATTTCAAATTCCAAATTCCAATTTCAAAACGTTAAATTTTAGATCGTAATTTTCAAATCTCAAATTCTTAATTCCAAATTTTAAATTTTAATTTTTAATTTCAAACTTCAAACTTCAAATTTAAAATCTCAAATTTCAAATTTCAAATTTCAAATTCCAAATTCCAATTTCAAAACGTTAAATCTTAAATTTCAAACTCTAAATTCCAAATTTTAATTTTAAATTTCGAACTTCAAACTTCAATTTTCAAATTACAAATTTCCAATTCCAAATTTCAAATTACAAATTTCCAATTCCAAATTTCAAATTCCAAATTCCAAATCCCAAATTTCAAATTCCAAATTCCAAATTTCAAATTCCAAATTCCAATTTCAAAACGTTAAATCTTCAATCGTAATTTTCAAATTTCAAATTCTTAATTCCAAATTTTAATTTTAAATTTCAAACTTCAAACTTCAAATTTCAAATTACAAATTTCCAATTCCAAATTTCAAATTCCAAATTCCAAATCCCAAATTTCAAATTCCAAATTTCAAATTCCAAATTCCAATTTCAAAACGTTAAATCTTAAATCGTAATTTTCAAATTTCAAATTCTTAATTCCAAATTTTAAATTTTAATTTTAAATTTCAAACTTCAAATTTCAAATTCCAAATTTCAAATTACAAATTTCCAATTCCAAATTCAAATTACAAATCCCAAATTTCAAATTTCAAATTCCAAATTCCAAATCCCAAATTTCAAATTTCAAATTCCAAATTCAAAATTCCAATTTCAAAATGATAAATTTTATTTAAATTTAATGCAAAATGCACAGCCTGGCCGTTTTGTTTGAATTGTTTGCTGCAATCTGGTTTATTGCTGCCACTAGAGAAAAAAAAATACCAAAGACACAGCATTACCTTATGGGGCGTCAATCCTGGCTTTGTCGTTTGTAGTGCGGTTCACCTTTGACCATGATCTTTTTCGAGTAATATTTTAGTATTTTACTCATTTATCATCACCAGTAAAAATTTGCTTCAAAACTGGGTCGATTTCGTTGCATTTCAGTACGATTCTCTGATGGAAATTTGGTCAATCAATTTTTTCATCGACCATTCAAGATTTCATCGATTTTTTCAGTGATTGGTTGATCAGAGCGAGGTGCATCTTTGACATCGAATTTGTCAGAATGAAAGCGTGCAAACCACAAATTTTTGCCTTTTTCGTAGTAAAATTGTAAAACATAGCGATTTTTTTCAGAAAGTTCACTCACACTAATATAACTTTGAACTCGATTGACGAAATAAAAAAATGTTCTGCATAAAAATTGTAAATAAATGTCACCTTTCAAACGCGCGTCAGTGTGACGCAATTTTATTAACGTTACCCGATGTATGACACCAAACACCATCTACTGACAAAATAATGTTTCCCCTTTAATTTTAAATTGAACAATGGAGCTGCCAACACTAGTTATGCTGATTGGCTGTCATAGACTAAGTCTCTGTTGTCTTATTATTCCTCATAATTGGAGGACGCAGGCATATAATAAGAGTTTCCGATTGGAATTCTCAGAGTGTAGTAGGTTTTCATTGCTCCCGTTTTATGTATTTAGGCAGACAACGTGCACTGGATTGATAAGAAAGTGATAAATCAAGATAAGCCATAAAAGAGGTGAGAGGAGATCCCGTTATATTGACGAATAACTAATTTACCTTCTCTGCACGCTAATCCTTGGCTATATTTGTGTTTTCATCTGATTTTGTACTAATACCACTTTGGAAGATTAGGGGAGGCTGAGGTGAAATTCATTAATTTTGACCTTAAAAGAATTGTTGGTGACAAAAATTTTGTTGCTGAAAAAATTAAAGTTCGCACTTATACAAAATTTGACTCAATTTGCACACAAATTTGCATTTGTGTCGATATGTGTCTTATTTTTTGCAAAATAATTTTCTATTATAATATGTATGTTATGTAACATCAATCTATATAAAGAAAACTTAGAATAAGAACTGAACAAATCTCCACATTGTCCAATTTAACCCATTTAATTAAATTATGTACTTTTTTGCAACCATGACACAAATATCAAAGCACTAACAAAAAAAAAATTCCAAAACATTTATTTTCTCGCAAAAATATCAAAGAGCATCACAAACATCATTAAATCGATAACCGTTTAATTGACTTAATTTGAAAGGATGTGATAAACATAAAAAATCGTCTCACAAATTTTATAACGACAACAATATCCATAAAAAGTCCTAAATACAACAAAAATAAACTAATCTATTAAAAGGGACAATACGACGAGAGGGGTTGACTGAAAATTGACTTAAAATATAAAAATCGAACAAAATGTGTGTACGAGTAAGTGAAGCAAATTGCCAAAAAAAGGGTGATTTATTTACTGTCGATAAAAAGCATCAATAATTTATAATTTTTTGTCGTTTTGTTTATTTTTTGTTTGTTCCCTCATATGTATGTGTGTGCGTGTAGTGTTTATACCGGAATCGGGGATTTTCGAAATTTTGATTTTCGATATATTGTGTACGACAAAAGGTGTGGTTTAAATGTGTAACTTAAATTTTTGATTGTTGTGTGGTTTGGCCAATTTTAATATAAATCCGTTATACAAACCACACATACCGATGCACACACACACACATATAACACCGGATAATTGATTGATTCGAGAGGAAATAAATTTCATATTTTTATCTTCATATTAAAGTTATCTTTACTTTCCACTCAAATGACCTCAGTCCATTTATTTTCCATTCAATTCTGCACACAAATATTTTTATGATGAATTAATTTAAATCATAAATCTATTAACTGAACCCCCCAAAAATTCTCATCTCATGTAATATGTACATAAATTTGTTCGACTGGGTATTACAAAATGAGTTTCTTATGCGTATTTATTACCCAAAATATGTTTTTACTTACATATATCTGGTTAGAACGGAGTAATTTAAATTGTCGACAATTTTAAAAAATATGTCTCTTCCATACCCCTTTTGAAAAGTTAAAATTTTATTTTCCGGAAAACCGACAATTTTAAATTTTGTTTTTTTTTTGGGTCCACATTGATTTAAAGTTTTCGCTACATTTAATTTTTGAATCCGAATCATACAGCGTGTGCTTGTTTGAGAATATTGTAATAAAATTTGCCGGTTTGCCGATAATTTGAATTTAAATATATGGATTTGGGTAACAAGAGATAGTGGTGTACAGTATTTTGATTACAGTACATTTACTGTTCGATTATAATTATTTTGACGATTGAAGGAGTAGCTTAGTAGGGAACAACGTACTGACTGGGTCAAATGAATCAATATTGGTAAGTAGTTTTATTCAAATTTGCTATAAATATTTTCAGACTTTACTATTAGTCTAAGAGCTGGTAGACAATTTTGAGTAGGTATTTGAGGCAGCATGAAAATTTGTGTGACGCTTCTTTAGCAATGTCTAAACACAAAATCAAAGACCTGGCTAAAGGGTAGCGGGGCATTGGCAACCTTTGATTTTTTTAAGTTGAGAAATTTTTTTTGCAAAAAAATGTATTTGAGGCATTCTGAAATTTTAATACCTTTTAGTTTAGTATTTAATAAAATATAAAATAAAAAAGCCAGATCATTTAGTCGGGTCCAAAATGTTGCCAGGCGGCTTCCAAGTTGAATTTTATAGACTTGTAAAAAATATATTTGAGGTAAGCTAAGATTTAGAGATAAATATATATACCTAAAAAAACATAACTTCAAAAAGACAGGTCATTTTGGTGGGACTCTCTACCTGCCAGGTGGTCGGGAATATACTGAGTTCTTAAGTGCTTTTGTCGTAATTCTACTTTGCAATTCTCTGTTTCGCTTATTCTATTACATCTAGTTATCATCAACACTACTTTCTTGAACCTTATTACCTGTTTCAACAGGTTTTTTTTTTCATTATATAAGCAGAAAAATTCATAATTTTTACCATTGAAATAGATTTTTCGAACCTATCAGAAGGTTCGTTACATTCAGAAATAAACATTTCACGTAATTTTACATCTACTTCTTCAATATTTATCAAAAAATCTTGTTCTGCATTTAAAGCTGCTTTTCCACTCGAAATATTGAAAAGTCGTTGCTGGTCGATGCTAGTATCGAATGGATTCATAAATTTGGAAAATGCATTGACAAATAATTGAATTTGTTTAGTGTCTTTGTTTAAATTATATTTTTCCAAATCACCTGCAACATGTTGCCGTTTCCGTAGACAAGTAGCCTCATATGTATATGATACAACAGTTGATCGAATCTCGTGGCTCTTACAACAGTGCTGCCGAGCAGAAATAAAAGTTAAATAAAATGTACTGCACCGGTTAATCTTCTTTCAGCATCTGCGTTGATTGTCTGTTCCAGAGTCAGATCAATTGGCTGTCTACAGAATGACTTGTCCGTTCTTTGGATTCCAAAATAACTTCTTTCGATGGATTCTTGTAATCGTGGATGAGTTTGTTCTAGTTTAATTAAAATATCGTGATATTTAACCAACCAACGTGAATAATTTGGCTGATTAAAGACAAAGAAAAGATTGGCCACTTTTGGTTAAATAAATTTAAATAGATCAATATTGCCTGTCCGTATACTGCGGCTTAATTTCTGACAATAATTGACGAGATTTATGTACAGCACATAAAATTGAGGCTTTTTACCATAAGCTTCATTCAAACGGGATTCTTTATGTTGACGATATGAAGATATCAGGTTTGAGGTTTCACTATTTTATAATAAAGCACCATAAGATAATTTTTGATCACTAAATTCCATCAGCTCTGTACGTAAATTTTCTATAATCGTTATTTTTTTCATTTTTCAAGAAAAATTGAAAATAAAAATTTCTAATCCAACTGCCATCAGTGGGTGAAATCGTTTACATCTATTAAAGTGCTTGTCAGAAAGGAATGAATCAACAGATCCATTTGCTATTTTTCACTTTCAATAGCAATATTCATTGGTCCACAGCTTTGAAATATGCAAGGATAATATGAAAAGATCCAAAATGAATAAATATGTTATCAAATAATGGCTGCTCACTAGCTTGGGTTTGCATCGCAACTTTAGCAATAGCTTAATCGTAAGTAACTTCAATATGAGACTGTGGTATTTCTTCAGCGATTTCGAGAACAACATTTTTAGAAGTAGTGTTGATGATAACTAGATGTAATGGAATAAGCAAAACAGAAAAGTGCAAAGTAGAATTATGTCAACAGCTCTTAAGAACTCAGTACATTTCCGACCACCTGGCAGGTAGAAAGTCCCACCAAAATGACCTGTCTTTTTTTGCAAAAAAAGTTCGCAACTTAAAAAAATCAAAGGTTGACAATGCCCCGCTACTCTTCAGCCAGGTCTTTGATTTTGTGTTTAGACATTGCTAAAGAAGCGTCACACAAATTTTCATGCTGCCTCAAATACCTACTCAAAATTGTCTACCAGCTCTCCATCTATATGGGTTTTCACTAAGTAGCTTTACGAATATTTGCAATCTATTACCATGTTTCCATGTACCGAGTTCAAATAGGTTTAGGTTTCGTTGAGTTGAAAGCATGGCGGCGCTAACCCGTACCGTTTCCATGAACAGAGTTAGGGTTTACAGATAAAGAAAAATATTTCGATAGAATAAAAAAATAAAATTGCATATGTATTGAACAAAACCAAATTTTTTATTTCGCTCTGGTATATCGTACGATATTTTTGTATATTTTATTAATTATTTTGAGGAAATATAATTAATAATATGCCAAGCGCCATTTTAAATTTTAAAATATCATTGACAGATAGAATCTAACTCAAACGAACAAGATTCGTCGAGTTTATTTGGATTTAACGAAACTCTACCCTAATACGCGTTTCCATGCACATAAACCGAGTTGAACCTAGGTTAACTCTATCATGGAAACATGGTATATTTTACATTTTTGCATAATAGGGAAACATACAAATCGGGATATAAATTTGTCTACGCAACCATAGACAAATTTTCAATTCGATTTGCAATCAAGAGTAGTCATGCCTACCTCTTTTTCATTACGAATTTTGTATTTACAAAAAAAATGCCCTTTGCGATTATTCGCAATCAACTTTATGTTAGAACCAATAGTTAGTTAACTCAATGTGAAATTTTGTTTGAAATTTTAGCTAAGTTCTAAACCCACATAATATTCTTAAATATGTCTTTATCATTACAACGATCAAATAAATTTCAAATAACAAAATTTATTTTTTCAAATTTCGTATCGGTTTCGGCAATTATGGACAATCATGAAAATAGTGCCTTAATACCCTCGACATATTGCAATGTATCAAATCGGATTTATGCTGTGTGCCCCAGGTAGATTTTTTTTACTACAAAGTTGACTTTTCATTTCAATACTACTTATAAAATTCATCGTCAAGAGATCAACGGACCTATTCGTTAATATTACTCGACGATCGAAACTGACAAAAATGCTCGGCATTGTTTATATCCCGACATTCCAAACCATTATGTATTTGATAAAATGAATGGTACGGGGAATCACCGACAAAGATATGGAAATATTATCATTGACATATTAAATGAAGACGAGATGATTTTCCACACCGATAGTTTATCATTGATGGTCCAGGAGGTTCCGGTAAAAGTATATTTATAGAAAACAGAGCTTAATACAATTCACTGACAATCAAACGATATGCTTGCCGTTGCTTCTACAGAAATAGCTGCCAATCTTCTTGACGGCGGCAGCACAATTCACACCCACGAATGCCGCTTCATAAATTGAAATAAATAGTTGGAAGTATCATATTTCTAAAAATCTTAACTAGTTTGAATGGAAAGTGTCCTAGATTTGGGATCAACACAGACCTTACCATTTATTTTACGACGAAGTCAATTTCCAATTAAATTGGCATTAGCAATGACAATCAATCAAACTCTCAGGGACAGACATTAGAAAACGTGAGTTTATTCTTACCATGTATTCTTACCATAACTGTCACGAGTCCGAAAATCCATCGATGTAAAAATTAAAATTTTATATGTTTTTACCAAAAATATTGTTTTCAAAATAATGTTATGTTGCAAGACTGTTAGGTTGTCTTTTTGTTATTACATATTTCGAATTAATTCGAATTACGGGCTTTTTTTTTCTATATTAAAAGGTATATACATACATATATGTACATGATGTGATGTACCTACCAATGAATTTAGAAACAAGGTCAAGCACGATAAAACCAAAAAGAAAAAAAACAAGGGGGGAGGGGGTACAATATGTGTTTAAAAAGAGGGTTCGTTATCCCTTTATAATATATAGTAGCTTTCCTAACAGCCATATTATGTGGCATAACTAGGTACCCGCAGCAACCGCAGTAGCGAATGGAGCCAATTTAATTGGGGCCCTTAGATGGTAGATTCAGATGAAGCATATTTTAAACGACAGGATCACAATTACTTTTCATCGCGCGCCCTTCGAACCAATTTTTTAACCGCATGGAATCATTTGTAAATAATTCTGTGTATGAAATATGCAAAACATGTAATAAAAAACTTGTGAGAATTACGAGCCCCACTGTGGGAACATAACAAATCAATAATGAAGAAATTAATCGCTTGTTCTTCGCCTCTCTTAGAAATGTTTTCGCGCATCTCTTCGTGGGCCCCATAATTATGTGTGGCTGATTTAGACCCAATAGAACCCCTATATGTTGTTATCAGCACAAATTCGGTCATGGTGTCTGGCGCTCTCTTGTGATGGATCGGAATAATTCCGTTCCCATCAGTCGCATCACTTGCACCGACAATAAAATTTTGGTATTCTCTTAGTCGATTGAAGCAACTATCATTGTTTAAAGTGAAGACTAAGAGAATACCAATTCATAGCTGAAGTGACACGATTAAGAGAATACAAGAATCAAAGGGGCATCGTTGAAGCATGTACCGCCAGCAGAAGGATAGAAGAATAATTTTGCGAGGGCCCAAAATTTATTTTTTTTTTTATTTTTTTTTTTTTGGGGGGCCCCCATCCATCACCCGAGTGAGACATTCGTTATTGCAGTGTATTACTTCTTTTGATAGTGGATCCAATAAAAGCCAAGTAAATACAAGCCAATAAAAGGCCATATTTTGTAGCAAGTACATTACCCAAATTAACCAACTCCTGAAGATTTATTTTTCCCTTCTTGACGGGCACGTTGCAATTTTTTATTTTAAAAACCAAAATAAGTGGCTTTATAACTCCATAATTCACTATATTCCAGATGCGACGATTAGTGTAGCTTGCAAAGCCTCTCAAGAATGCCTCAACAGATAATACGTAAGCAAAATCCAAATATACGGCACGAGGTGTTATGCAAACAAATACTATAATCCAACAACATTTAAATGTTTGTGGGAGGTTTAAATTTTGTCAGCTAACTATCATAGGTAGTTGTTCATTCCTGAAGCAATTGAGAAAACGTGAATGGTTGGTCCTAGCTAGCGGTAATGAACCCATCAATTATTAGTCACATCCTTCTTAAATCGCATACAAATGACAAATAATGGTGGCCCTGTTGGTGACATAAATATCCCCTCTGTAAAAAACAATTTGATTTGAGATAAACAGATCAATATTTGATTGCTGGTTTGACAAGGTTATAGGATTCCGTCTTCCGTCCGTTCATTATTTTAATGAAACGAGGGACACGATGTTGGTTGTAATACATAAACCACTCAGTTTATAGGAATCAGCAAATTTTTTTTACACCTTTCGATTTTTGAAACTATTAAGAAATTTCACACTATAATTTTTAACACCGAATTGTCGTTGCTGTAGCTAAAATATCAGAATCGTCCAAGTAGAATAAACAACGCTTTAAACTGCTCCAGATTTTTTGTTTTTAGCAGCAATTCCTGCTTGACGAATTTCATGTGAATGTTGGTAGCATGGCTAGCAGAGACGGTTTGACTAACACAGCTGGTAGGGTCGAACATCACTTTTGTCATCAATGAATAAAAAGTTGATTATTCGAAAAGTTCAATTAAATCCAAAACAAAATATTCCAAATTTAAAATATGACATTGCAAAGATCATCAATAAGCCTATTTCAATTATAACTGTTCGAAATTTTCTATCTCGAAAACTCCTTTTCCCCACTTTAAAGATATTCCGCAAGCTTCAATCCAACAGTTTGACTAGCGAAAGCTGAAGACAGCGATAGCAGGTGAATAAGGATGTACATAGAAACTTATGTACCCCTCCTACAACCTTCTATTTACAATCAGAAATATTTTTAGACAATTTGACGTATCATGACACAATTGAAGTACCGGTTTCGATCTTTGAAAAAAGAAAACCTTAACAATTTATTATTAAAATATAAATATTTTTGCACAACATCAAATTAAGTTTCTTTTATAAACTTTGCGCAGAACTACAAAAACATTTTGATTGACATATTTTGCAAGTTACCCGCATCTTAAAATTGTTTTGATTCTGTATAGACTAGAAAACCAAACAAAATCACATAACCATAACAAGATCTTTTTTGTTCGCCAATATATTAGTTCGCATTCAAATGTCACAATATGTCAATTTTATCTCTTCTAATTTCGAAATTTCTATTCATTTTTCGCTGATACAATAAAATAAAATAAAAAATGTCTTGCCTGCGTTTATTGTGTAACAGGACATCTATACGAAATGTTAACGCAGCCCTTCAACTATTTTTTTATTTACAAGAAAGCAAAAAAAACTACCAGCTAATAATCTAAAAAAACATAAAAACGCAACAAATCAAGATTCATTTCAATGAACCGGAAAGTCCTTTATATGTTGTATGCTTATGTTGTATAGTATAGTAAAAAAAATAATCAGCAAAATTTCGATTGAATTACCCGCGACGCATCAAGACCAAAACAATATTTATTGCTGATTGCTAATGTTTTGCGTATAAAACAAAAAAAAATTAATAAAATTGCAAATTTGTTTAGGCAGTGTTGCTATTTAATTTTTTTTGTACAACGTTGCAATTTTAATAAACCTATATATACAGTTCGAAAGTTGCTGGACTCATTGATCGATGAATCACATCCTTTTTGAATGGAGCACAAAAAAAAACTGCGTAAAGAGGATGAGAATCAAAAAAAAAAGTCGTTGTCAGAACAAAAGAACTTCAAGAAGAGGGTCAATTGTTGGTTTATTGTATCGAGATTTTTTTTTTTTTCGATATGATATGTACTCGTACATCGGTTTGTTTTGTGACGGGATCTCTTTAGTATTGTAAAAGAACAAAAGTAAAATTAATAAATTAAAGGAAGTAAGTATAATAATCGAATTCAATAATAAAAAAAGGATAGTGACATATAGTAAGATGAATAACTAAAAAAACACAACAAAGAAGAACAAATACTACTCGTATACTACATATATATAGCTACAGGCGACATAACGTCTGGCCAGTATGATTTTTTATTTTGACTTTAGAATTTTTTTATTTTTTTCATTTTTGAAAGGATCTCCTTTTTGTTTGAAAAATAAAAATTTGTCGATACAATTTCCGGGATTAGAGTAATATACAACAAAAAAAAAAAAATAACAAACGGAAAAACTCAAAAAATACTAACAATAACCAAAAATATTATAAAAAGGATATGCATTTCACTTGAGAATGGTTTTGATGCTGTTGTTGTAAATTTTAAGTAGTGCAGGGCGAGAGGGACCTACTTGATCGGATTAAAAATTTAGCACGGTTGGAGATTTTTATAAAAATTGTTCACACCCAACGTTTTGGAACGGTATACAATATATGTTTGTACTGTAAACATACACGTAATACTAGAAGAAATAGTAATTGGAATTTGAAATACACGATTAACTCAAAAATGTCAACCAATGTCTTTTTTGTGAGATATGCCCCATATAAAAAAATGATTTATTTATTAGATATTTGGTAGGTAACCGGATATTCCATTATCCAAATATATTTTAAAAGTATATATTCAGTAGTTATACAACAAGAGACTCGAAAATAATCGAATATACAGTTGAGAGGACGAGATGTGTTTCCTACGTAACTAGGGTATCCAAATAATCGACTTTTGATTTAACCGATTAATCGTTATTTTTTTCTAAATTAACCGATTAATCGTAAAATTAATCGACTTTAATGTAGAATTATTACAGTTGAGGTTTGTCAAACATATTTCGCCGAAACGTTTAAAACATTTATATTTTATACTCAAATTAAACTATCTATTTAAGACTTCAGAATTTTATTATTCATATCAAAAATTCACAAAATAAAAATTAGGAATTCATATGCAAATTACAAACAGAATGTATTTTTAACGTTTTATTTGTAACGATTTTAGTTATTACCTACTTAAAAAGTAATATTTTAAAAAGACAAGTGCATTTAGAGATGAAGATTGCAGGCTTGACCTAATTTTTTTTACAAAGTTCCCTGCAACCGAAAATGTGCGTTCGCTAGAAGCGGATGTAGAACGAATTGTCAACAATGCCTTATACAAATCTTCTAAAACCTTTGATCTCTTTCCTATTGATTCAAATAATTTGAAGTAATTTTTTTTTATACCTACGTTCGAGTAAATGCTTGGCGGAGCAATTGATAAAATAGCAGACTAGTTGATTATTTAAATCCATGTCATCATCGCTAATCTGAATTTCGTCAACTTCGCTGCATGAAATTCCATCACTACGATCGATTGATGGTTGCTATCTGATACAAGGTTTAATCGATTTATTAATCGTTCGGCGTACATTAAAACTTGAAAATTAGATGCAATTATTTTACCGCTTTAGAAATAAATTAAAAGCGTTACTAATACTTTGTTGCGTCTCTGAGACATTCTTAATTTCAGGTTTTGCAGTAATTCCAAGCTTAATTATGTATTTAAATCAGGTAGTTTGGTGAACATAAATTTATAAACACCCTCACATGTTAATAATGAGGCATCATTGCTACTTAGTTTTACTATAGTTAATTTTGCTGAAATTTGCTGCAAAGATGCGACATTTATGTTGGTTTCGTCTAATTTCACATTCATTTCATCCGCCCAAAATCATCCATCCTCAAATTTATACATTGTGCACTCCCGATACTTTTAATTTTTAAATAGATTTTTTTACTTGTTTCAATTTTAAGATAAGAAATATATACTATTGTCAATAATCGATTAATGCAATATCGATTAATCGTAAACCGATTAATAAAATAAATCGATTAACCGGTTAATCGTAATCGATTTTGGATGCCCTATACGTAACACATCGAGTCCGCAACTGTATATTCAGATGATTTTCGAAGCTCTAGTTGGATATGTTAAGGCTATACAATGAATCAACCAAATATAAACTGCACCAAATTGACTCATTTTTACGAAATGTCATAAATATTAATTGTTTGTATATTCATGGACCTACATAACATGATTTATTTGCTTGTGACCGAAACACCACTAGTTATGTTTCGCGAAACACAATTTAGCAACGCCAATAACTGATGTTATACAGCGTAACTAAGAAAAATTGAACTATCTGATTGGTCTATTTTCCAATGAGTTGTATAGTCAAATTTATGTAATTTGATTAATATTTTGCCTTTGGGATTTTCGTGTTTCATTCAGTCCATGTTATTTTACATGTATACCTAATTAATAAAATACAAATTCGTTATTTCTGAAATGAAAGGATACATTTTATTTAAAAAATATAAACTTCCGACCATCAACATTTAAAATTACAACAAAGGCGGCCGACATTGGTTTTAAATTGGATTTCGGTCGCAAAGTAGAATTTTGAATTGAAATTCTGCGAAATTCTAAAAAAATGTGCAATTTTGGATATAAAATTTGAACTTATAAAACTTGTATTATATGTTTTAAAGCCAGAAAACTCGATAACTAAGTTAGGCTAGTTTCGAAATTATAAATTTGTAGTAGTAATTTAACTTCAAAATTTAAATTAATTTAATTAATTTTTATCATGTCTAAAAAAAGTGTTTTCGGTAATATCGAACTGTACAAAGCTGGAAATTAGATAAAAAAAAATTATTGAAAGTACAACAGTCTTCAAGCGATTCGATAACACGATACTGGGTGTTAGGCTGTTCTTCGAACCAAAGATTATAGACACATAAGGTATGTACGTGCCTTAGGCGACGGATTTTACTGGCCTCAAAACCTCAAAATAATTTATAATATGATAGTTTTAAGTCTTATTCGATATTAAACTAAACGAAATTTTTTTTAATTACTTGTTTTCATTTGTTTATTATTCTCAATCAAAGATGACGCTATAGATAATCTAGAAGAAAACAATATTAAGCGAATTATCTTGCGAGAAATTTAATTTGATTTTTTTTGTAACAGCCAAGTTAGATTTAAAAAAAAATAGCGCTTCGGTTTTTTGATTTTATTCAAAATTTGTTTTCTTTTCCTGTTCAACAGAGAGATGAGAACTGATCATAAACTTAGTCATGCTCTAAAACAGTGATCAAATATTTGGCACGCAAAAAAATTTTTGAACTTTAAAAAATCGACATTTTTTGCAGTTATTCATACAAAAACTGGAAAAAGCATTTTTAGAATTTTGAATAATTTTGATAATGCTGGAAAATGGGAAACCAAGAAAGCAAGTTGATCATGTAACCACCTTTGGAATGAATATCAAATTTTTTTGACAAACACGGAAAACTCTAAAGAAAATTACTTGGTGATAAAACACATGGTTTGATCAAAAAATCGTTAAATTTTGCAATTTCGCAGGTTGTTTAAGTCAAATTGTCACAATTGCTATTTGGTTGTGTTGGTATACTTTTCTCTGACGTTTCTTGGTATTTTGAGCCAAGTTGGATGCTTAATTTATTGTTGGCCGTCGAAAAAGTTATACAGTTTTGGTGTGCTCAGCATCATAACGGTGTCGTTTTTGGCAAAAATTTATGATCAAGCAGAGAAGTGTGAGCAGGTGCATTATCTTGTTGCAAGGGCCATAAGTTGTGTCTGCACAAATCCAGACGGTTTGTTCGGATCGCCTAACGCAAATAGCGTATAACTTTCTGGAAATACTCCTTATTTATCGTACAACCAAACCCCGCAATAAACACATTACGGCAAATTTTAACAAAAGAGTTGATTATGCCTGCTTACAAAGGCCAGTTAACGCAGGAATTGAAGAATCCAGACCATTTCAAGCGATTTATGTTCGCTGATTAGATGCACTAGCAAACACGATTTAATGGCGAATTTTCAAAAAAAAAAAAATCATCTTCGGTGACGAGGCTCATTTTCATCTCAGCTGATAAGTTAATAAGCAAAATTCTAGCCTTTGGGCCGATGAAAACCCAGAATAAGAGTTTAGTGTGATTTTGGGGCTGGAAAACCCTGGATAAGACTTTAGTGTGGATTATGGTGAAATTTGACATGTGCGATGGAAATGGAATTTTAAAATTATTTTTAGATTGAGTTGGCCGTTTCTTAACCAATTATGCTAAAATTCGATAGCTACACTGGAAGTGGAATTCTAAATTTATGTTTATGTAGAATTCAGGGGAATGGTCAATGGATTTAAATTACCTATTTCTTAACGGATTTTAGTAGAATTTGACGTGGAAATGGAATTCTAAAATGATTTTTGGATAAAGTTCTGGAATATAGCCAAGTAGGATGGAGCTTGGCTATTACTTAACCGATCTAGATGAAATTCGGGATTCGCCGTTAGCACTATAAAATCTGCTGTACGTGTCCGCCACATACCATTTTTTTGAAACCGCTTAATAATATTGTTGTTTAAAAACCAACAACACGAAAACATCTTTTGTCCTAATGATTGGTGCGATATCATTAAAATATGCATAATAATAAAAACTAAATTAATGTCGCTTCTATGAATCGCAAAGACTTTATTTAAATCCACTAAACTATTAGAAGATTTTATCATTAGGAGAAAACAAAAGACTACCGAATTATCTGTCAACTGGCTCAAGATGAAACTGAATTACGTTGAAAAGTTCAAACCATATACTATGAAATGTATGCCAATATGTATGAAAGATACTAAATCGCATAAGTAATTAAGTGCTTGTTTAACAATTTGTTTTCCTACTCACTCCTTATAAAAGAAATGTGGAGTGAAAAATCGTCAACAAGGGCGTCTACTAGGCTGAACTATCTACATATCTCTGTTGGGTGCTATTGCTTTCAGCTCTCCCCATGGTTTAAACCATGTTATATCGCTTCCACTAGCATCGATCTCTTCCAGGTTATAGCTCTGCTTCCCACTTTTTGTTTCCCTTGTGGATCACGTTCTAACGGCATCCTTCTAATGTCATTTAGAGTTTAAATATATGTTTGTTTTGTTTGCCGCAATTAATTAAAAATGTGTGTGGCGGACGTGAATTCTCGCGGACTTATTAATTTAAAACAACCGGAGGAACTCAGGAAAGTGCCAATCAGACCACGGTCAGAGGGAGCAAGGGGAGATGCACGGGATATTTAATAAACCAATAACCTTTGGAAATGTATCAAAATAATAAATACAAATTTACAATTTTTCAACGGCCACATAATTACATCCATCTTTCTCTGCCGTATATCATGTTTTCCTTACCCCGGAGCAGTTTATTTTTACATAATTAATCGGCAAGAAGTTATTAATCTAAAACAATAGACGAAGGGTTATCCCGACGGGACTTCTTCCTCTATAATAATATTAGATTACCATCGGTGTGAGTCGAATATTTTAAATGTTATTATGACGTGAGCATATCATAAACCTGCAGTTTTACTTGAAGCTATTTTTCGATGTCCGCAGACAATACAATAATTGTATCTATATACCAACAAAACCTCTTTAATCTTTAAACCTCTTTATCCTTTGTTACCTTTTGTCCTCTTTATACTTTGCCCCAAAACCATTTACATAATTTCAGGAAACCGGATTCTGTAAAGGCATTCTCTACAAACTCCCCATTAACCATTGGTATCTGACACGTTAATTAAAACTGTTGATAATATTACTAGTAATGAGCTAAACGTTGTGCCAGAGTTGTAAATTTGGAACATACAATGCGTTTTGCAGCATTAAGGCATTGCCATAATGCCACATGCAATGTCGGCCTTGTATGTATGGAGCAATATACCTTTAAAATTTTAATATGAATTCAAATAAATAGAAGTTTTCCATTTGCTTCGTTGCTGTAAACTAACCAGATAATCGGTATGCCATAGTTGCTAGAAGTGTTGTACCATCTGCTGAATGTATTGTCATCGCGATAACCGATTCTCCTTTATATCTAATAAATTCGGTTCAGGCAATAAAGTAATTGGATGACCAATTAGGATATATCCCGGCGTTTATGGATCAAAAAATACTTGGATGATATTAATGCCTGCTTCCTATAAACCACCAAAGTTGGGAGTACCAGGTGGAATGAAATGTCAATTGATGTTATTGGTTGTTATGTACCTCATTAGGATCTCTTCTTTTTCCATCATGATCAGACATCGTTGTAGATCCTTTTGTGCACCCATAAAATTAGAGCCATTGTTGCTGTAAATATGACCACATATTCCCCGCCGTGCATGGAACCGTCGCGTCGTAGAGTCGCCAAAAATGCCTCGGTCATCATATCACTCACCAACTCCAAATTTATCGCCCTTGCATTTGCATCTGACCCATTAGTTATTGTTGTTGCTTTGCCTTCAAACGAACGCATTTGACACAACGCCCAATTACTCTTCTAACAGCATCTTTGCATCTTAAAATATGATAATTTTGTTTTAAGATTGACGTCAACTGTGTGGGTCCCGCATGTAGCTGTTTGAGATGTTCATCTCTAATAATCATGTTGGTTACCCGATGCTTTGCTGGGATTATAACTGGATGCTTTGTTTCGTATGGACTGTCTGCGTTATCCAGCCTTCCACCAACTCGTAACAAGCCAACTTGATCTATAAATAGAACGAGAGATAATATTTTAGAACTCTGATTTATTGGCTTATTCTTCGGAGCTGCACTCTTCGGATGACCAAATTGAAAGCATCACGTTTAGCCTCATTAAACCGCTGTCAGAATTCTATTCTCTCTGTTGATCTGCTTGTTGATTTTTTTCGAAACAATATAAAAATTCGAGCAATCACAAGTATAATTTTAGAAAATTTTGAACAACGTTCAATGAGCTCAGAGAGCCAATCGTTCGTATCTTCAATGTTCATTAACATAACGGGATTTTTCTTCTCTTCTTTCAGAGCTGCATCTGCTAATTCCGAATTAATTCGAGGTTGACTTGGCCAATTTTAGTTTGATTAGCCAGTGTGGACCATTCCACCATAAGCTATAGTTGAATAATTCATCCGGATGTAAACCACGCAAAACGCAGTCAGCTGGATTGTCAGAGGATGGTACATGACTTCATTGACTGCGGCTGGTATGTTGCAAAACGAAGGAAACCCTGTTTGCAAACATAAGTCTGCCATCTTCTTGGACATGAGGATATCCAGTTCAGCACCATTGTTGAGTCCGTCCATAAACGATATTTGAGTGTTACCTAAAACAGATAACTCAGCCTTGTTTGCAACACCGCAGCACAAAGTTCCCACCGTGGAATGCTGATTCTTTTGATTGGGGCCACTTTTGTCTTCGACGTCACAAGATATATATCACAGCAGCATATGCCAATTCGGACGCATGGTAATCTGCTCAAGTTGCTTCTAATTGCTGAGTAGTTTTCGAAAATTGGATTTTGTAATAATTCATCTCAATCAATTCCTAACAGCCACAGACTCTGGAATACTATTTTTATTTTGATAATTTTTGGCTACAATCCAATTGGGTCAAATATTTTTGACGCTTCCGACAACATGCTGCGTTTTGTCAATTTGTTATGCACTAAATTCACCTTAAATTGAAAAGTGTCATTTATAGGAGAATACCTCATTCTAAGTACTGATACGGCCCGAGAATCACCTTCAAAATCTTTAAATGGAATGTCTTTGTTGGCTTCGGGAATAGTGCACATCAACTCGGAACTATTGGATGCCCACTTTCGAAGATTAAATCCTCCTTTTTCCAACAGACAAATTAGATCCTGAACCATATTTTCGGCTTCCTTTTCGGTTTTCATTTTGTTTATTAGGAATTATTTTCGCAACTTTGAATCTAAACCGGCAGGCTTATAGACTTAGATGTAGAACTGAAAAACGATGGTGGAATTTGATCAGGTCCACAGCCTTTGTTTAAACACATACTTTCAATTTCGGATCTAACATCGTAATAAGTAATGTCAATATCATCGATACCGAATGAATTCCCTAAGCTTTTAGAGGATGCCAAATTAATGGGATGAATGTCAGAGTAGACTGATTGAAAATATTCACCAAACATATTACAAATTTCAGATGGAGTATTAACTGTATCAAAATCATTACGCATAGTTTGGGGCAAGGCTCCAAATGTTTTTATTGATTTGGTATAAGACCAACATTTTTTTGGATTAGTTAGAATGCAAACCTCAATTGTTTTTAAATAATCAAAATAACAAGATTTGATTAATTGGTTAACTAGCTTTCTAAGATTTTTAAACATATTCGCATATTCTAAATCATCGAAGAACTTAATTTTTTTTCTAATTAAAGATTTAAACTTTATCAAATTAATTAACTTGCTAGAATACCAATATGGAAGATTTGGCTTCATACATTTAGCAATAGGAATATTATTATCAATAATTTTGTTAATATTGTCATAAAAATGTTTTACGGAATCATTGACATTTAATCCATTAAATAATCGCAACCAATCAATTGTTTCAATATTACGACTAATTTTGGCATAATTACCATTCCTCAATAAGCGGAAGTTATTATTGTTATGTTTCATAAACTTGATACTACCAAGAAAAAGAATGATTTCAAATGAATTTAAATTAATGTTAGAAATTATAAGATCTAAAATACGATTATTTACATTGGTCAAACTATTGAACTGGCTGCTACCAGTAAAATTTAACATGCATATTAATAAAAAGCTGCACCACTATCTGTAAAACTAGGCTGGAGTGTACCATCATTCAAAGAGGGCAACCAAGTCATTCCTGTTTATAACATGACTCACATTATTAAAATATTGTTTATATTGATCTACTTTAGCGTTCGATATGTACGGGTCATTAATATAAATGGATTCATTCGAATTCGGTAGGTTAATTCCAATCAACATCTCTTCACCAAAAACTTCCCAATCCAAAATACGGAAGGAGTTAATGCTTCTATGAACCGCAATCAAGCAACCGCCACCATCATCTTTATTGTCTTTTACATAATCCCAACATAATCATATTGAAATAACACAACCAGTTGGAAATTGAATTGATTATTACAACAGGTAAGGATTTTCATCGATTGTTTGTGTTACAAGGTATTTGGAGACTAAAATCCCGTATTTCGAAACCCCGCGTATTGTAAAATCCAACAGTTAAATTTTTTTTACGAGATTATGGAATTAACTAAATTAGAAATAAACATTTACTATTTTAATTTTTTCAAACAATTTCATTTTATTGGTCAAATCTGCATAAATAAAAATTGAATTGTATACAAAATGAGTAAAATTTGAAGAAACATTTTGTGGGAATCACGAAACAAACAATCTTGAATTGGAGAAAATCTCGAAAATGAAAAATCTCGAAAGACGGAATCTCGACAAATAATCTTGACATATTAAATGGTTTCAAGGTTTTATAGAATGTTATTTTAATGGCTTGTAAATCATTTTGTATGAAATAGGATCGGCATGGTATTAATTCATACTTCCTTGAACTAAAATGAAGAGAAGCTTGGGGCTAAATTCCCTTAAAAATCCTCTATACAACTCGCCTTTTAATTATTTATGCAAATTATTTTAATTTTAAAATTATCAAATTAATTATATAAAGTTGACAAAACGATTAAACATAGGGGAGGCTACATATGAAATCCCATCTACCAACCGCAATATGCCGATTCTGATAAATCGCACAGATTGGAAACTGTGCCAATTAAAATTAATTTTTCCTTTTTAAACTCTTGTTTCTCAAAATGCACAATTGTCCCTTTAAATGTAGTAGGTGTTCCGGAATATTTATTTCGTTTAAACATTCTTGTTCTTTCTGTTCCAGGCTCCTGCCCCGTGTAATTGTTTCTTTTTATGCTGGCTTATCGTTGATATATTGAGGAGATAAATCTTAGATGGTTAATGCTTCATATGTTAAGTTTATTCGAGATCTCCTACCTTCACCAAAAAAAGAAAACAGACACATACAAACACATACACTTACTCACTCGTACATACAGACACTGCCTGAGACGGGAGTTTACCTAGAAGAAGACACAACATCTAGTAATGTATTTCCACATGGTAGCATGAAGCATGAAGGTTGTAAGCTGCAATTTTGTGAAGATATGGGTGATTGGAATTTTCGAGGATGGTATGACTGGTCTTCGTAGGTTTTAGATAAATTTTAAATTTATGTTGATTGTAAGAATTTTCTATGTTTAAATCCAAAA
Organism: Tipula helvola; assembly: GCA_963556165.1. NCBI lineage: Eukaryota > Metazoa > Arthropoda > Insecta > Diptera > Tipulidae > Tipula > Tipula helvola. The sequence continues at coordinate 368,512,444 of OY744481.1, forward strand.
AATTTATATTTTTGTTTTCCTCAATTTCCAAAGCGAATTTAATTTTTTGATGAACACTATTTAAGAAATTTAGAAAATTGTCTAACTGTCTGCAAGTATCCGAATATAAAATGAGAATGTCATCTATATGACTGTGCCAGTATTTAACATACATATTTGTAAAATTAATTTTTATTGTTTAAAACGTAACTATTTTCGAAATGGTTTAGTACCTGATAAAGTGCTACCCATAGGGAGACCATCAGTCTGTACATTTTCGAATTTGAAGTAATTTTGACTGGTAATTTCTTCTAGAAATTTGATTAATTCTTCTATGATCCGAACATCTACATTGTTATTTGTTGTTTACTAATATTTTCCTAGTGATTTTCAAAGTTTCGCTAATTGGTATATTGGAGTACATATTCGTAATATCAAATGAGACAAATTTGGCATTGGTTGGTATCTGTATTCCTTCTATTTTATTCACCAGTTCCACATTATTTTTTACTGAGTGGTCGTTATCGATTTTGATATTATTAAACATCCATTTATTTACCAATTTTGCGATTTTGTATGTCTGAGCCGATGTAAAATTCACGACTGGTCTTAACGGCATGTCGGGTTTATGTAATTTTAGCATCCCTCGTATTACAGGTGCTGTTGGTTTTATCATTTTAGACAATCGTATCTCTCTGTCGTTTAATAAGTGTTTGTAATTATTTCTTTTATACTTTTATTGTATCTTTCAGTAGGATCTTCATCAAGTGTTTGTATGTTTCTTTTACCTACGAACTCTTCTATCTTGTTGTTGTAAGTACCCGTATTCAATATCACAATGGTGTTTCCCTTATCCGCTTTGGTGACTTTGGCGTTATTGTCCGTTATTTTCTTCTTCTCCTCTAACCTTAGTAAACCCTGCTTTTATTTATTGCAAAAAAACTAAATAGTCTGCGAACATTTTTCTTATTTATTTATTAACCATGCAAAAGTGCAAAAATGGCTTACATTATTAAAAATATTATAAATTTAAAAATTGTATACAATAAAAGAAAAGGTTATAATGACATCAATAGATCTAACAATTAACAACAAAGCATTATAAAACTACATTTAAAACAAAAGGCTAGCGATTCGTTTTTTAAACTCAACTCCGGAAATATTAAAATCGAAACAATCCGCTGCAACATTTGAGTTTTACTCACTCAGATATTTTATTAGGTATAGTAATGTACGAGGAAAGGACGGTGGAATATGGGGACTGGTGAAATTATTGCGATACGCCATTTCGTAACTCTCCCAATCAACGTCATTCTGCTTTTCTTTGTTTTTATTTTAATTTTTGGTTGGTCATCTTCGTTCTTGTTTCTGAATTCAAAAGTATTCTAAAACATGTACATAATATGTAATTGTAATTTGTGGGCTTTACCACATTTTGATTGGAAGAATGAATTTGGGAAAGATAGATCGATTTGGCTTACGGGTCCCAGAAAACCCTGCATCCTCTGACTGTATTATTGGTGAAATTAACGAAAAAATTACTATCAAGTATGTAATGGGTAGGAAAACACCCACGGTTAGTAGAAACTAACTACAAATCGAGGTTAGTAATGGAGGGCTAAAACTTGATCTTAACAGTTTAACTGATCCGGAAATATCGAATTTCTGATTTAAAATGAACTTAATCAATTATTTTATTTTATATTAAAACAAATATTTATTCTTTAAATTTAAAAATATGAAAATTAATTTGTAATTAAACTGGAGTAATTATTAAAGCCCCGGTGGCACAGTTGTTAGCATGCTTGCTTTAAGCTCCGGAGGTCCCGGGTTCGATTCCCGACGGGTGCTGAAAAAATCACGGCTAGTTAATGTAAGGATCAATTAATTTATCACTCATTATCCGTTGTAAAAATGATTACGAAACTTCACTATGAAGCGGCCAAATCCCTCTATGGGATGTAGCGCCAGCGAAAAAAAAAAAAAAAAATTATTAAAGACGTTAATAAAATAGGCCTGACATATTATGTTAGGGTTCGTCGTCTATTCGATAATGGCTTACATTTACTTATGTATATGAAATATTTCCTAATTAAATAAAACAAGATTAATTTAATATTTATATTATTTGTTTAATTACATTTAAAATTTTATTTTTATATTACATATAAAATTACTATTTATTTATATAATTTAATTAATTTTTGTACAATTTTAATATTTTTAAATTTTACTATACATTTATATATTATATATTACTTTTTTAATAATTATTTTAATTAATTTACTAGGCAAAAACGAAAAAAGAAAAATTTAAATATTTAATTTATATTTACAAATATTAAAGAATTTTTGTTTACTACTAAATATACAATTTGTTTTTTATAAATTATAAATAAGAAATCGAATTATTATTTTTTTGTTAAGGAGTATAATTTATTTATTTATTTACTTGTTTTGTTTTTATTTATTTATTTTTTCATTTTTAAATAATAAATGTCCGATATGTTTGTTATTGTGTTGTTTTGTATTATATTATTGCAATTTTTCAATAACAGGAAATTAATTTTAAATATTACTTATTATCGCAACAGAAATATTGATTTACGATTTATTTTATGTGTCAGTTTTATGTCTGTTTTTTTGTTTTTTATCTTAAACCCAAAAAAATGTATAATTAAAAAATGGAAAATTCGGAATTTATAATTTATCAACGATCAGATTAATTCGACATCGCGCACAGATAGACTAATACACAACACAAACATGGCGTTTCACAAAACAAATACCAGAAGACAAAAAAAAACTCAAAATGGCGTAGTATGTGTGTTACCGCGATTGTTTTATCTCCGCTGATTGATAGATTTGATTATGGAGGGGCGGCAAAAAACGGGGACTTACGTGTAAATATTGGTGATTTATTATGTAATTGTATATCGGTTGCCAAGAAATATCACAAATTTTGTTAAAATACGCGCGCTTGTCTATCACCATAAATTTTTAATTTTTTAATTTTTTTTTTAACAATTGATCAACAATTTAGATGATCTCACACGTGATCAAAGTATGATCGATATTTATTCGATTTATTGTACGACAGAAATGACCTCAGTGAGTCAACGTTCATGGTATGTTACCAATAGCCACGAGCCGTTGCCTGACTTGGATGTATGAGCTGATGATGATACGAACTGGGTGCTAAATGCATATGCGAGGTGGGGATCGATGCCGATAGATCATGATGTTTACTATCTGTTGTACATAATTTGCCGTCACGTACCAGCACCGGGATTGCAACGCGTTTTGGCGGTATTGCTACAATTTGATGCGTTTGATGTTCCATTGCACCTTTTTCCGATTGGGCCCGTTTCGTTTTGTAACGATGATTTTGAAACCATATTTTCACTTGTGTCGGCGTTAATCGTATCAAACTGGCGAGATGTTCACGTTCCGGTGCGGATAAATATTTTTGTTGGCGAAAACGACGTTCCAATTCAAATGTTTGCGCTTTAGAAAATAATACACGTCGTTTACGTTTCTTGTGCGGTATTGTACTGTGCTGTTGATCCATATGATCATCGTCGTGTTCATTGTCCGGATCATCGTTAACATCTTCGTCGATATGATCGTCCACATCGAGATGATGATGTTGCGATTGGGAATTATCGTCGGCGGTGAGATGTATTTTGCGGGATGAGTTACCGGGTATGCTGGGTGATGTTGGTGGGCAGCCGCCAATTGGTGTATACGATAGCTCAGACGTAACCGGTGATGTGCTGTCCGGACTGGCTTGTTGCGGAATTCCTGTAAATATAAATGAAAATATAATTGTTAATACGTTTGTTCGAGCAGTCGGACAAATTTGGGGTTTATACGGAACTATACAATGACTTCATCCTCCGGTTCCAATAGCACCACTCTAACATATAGAACGTAAACATAGAACAACATTAGAATTTTATGATTTTTTTATGTATTTTAATAATTTTTATAGAATTTTATTTTTGTTTGGTGTATAATAAGGTCTATTTGACAAAATCAATTGTCCGCAGTCACACACAGTGAATTTGAGTTCATTTTCAAAGCTATATAACGCGCAGTACAAAAAAGGATAAAAACGGAAATATCAATATCTATTACATGACCGGAAACATCCCCAGGTAATTAAATTATAATAGACCTCTCACACAAAATACAAATTCTTAACAATTCGATATAATAGACCATAAAAATTGCCCACAACAAAAAGTCAATTTTTCTGCATGCCTTGCTCAATATACATACACAAAGACGTACCGAAAAATATTTCTGTACGCTTATTGTGTGCTGCAGATGCATTTCTATTTGCCATGATTTATTTAAGAAAATCACTTTAAATGAATAATTGATACCCTAAATTAGAGCTTGAGATAAACAATAAACACACAGAATGACATCTGCCTATTTCCCCCTTGATGTGTGTGTGTGTATAATATTGAAACTCAATAAAATAATTTGTGACAGATAATACAGTGGAAAACAATTACAACCCCATTACAACACCTCAATTTCTATTGTCACATTTATTGTGCGCTGCGACACTATTTAACTATCTCATGGCTTCTCTAAACATCCTAAAAATGAGGGAAATTTAAAATTTTACTCTTTACATTTTTAGGGGATGCATGGTTTTGTGTTTTTCGTTTTTTTTTTTTTTTATGTGTTGTATTTTATGTAAGGCGTGACATTAGGGCGTGATACGTTTTTTTTTTGGTCGTGATTGATCAAAAGTCGAGATCTGACACAATAACAAAACATACAAATGATTTACATATACATACATAAATAAAATTACAGTACATTATATTATAAAAGTGTACCACCGAACTCACACAAACACAAACACACACACACACACACAAAAAGACAGAAAACCACAAATACGAAAAACCTACCATAATAATCACTACTGTTATCGTGTGACCATGGCCTGGGAATAATTGACGAACCGGCAGCGGTTGTCGAAGTTGTTGTTGAAAAAGGATGATGATAGTGGGCCGGTTCACCTAACATACTATTTGGATGTGGTAAATAAGGAACTGTACCTAATAATCCATTTCCACCGTGCGCCGTTGTAACACCATTGAGCAGCGTATAACTTGGATCCGATGATGAGGCTGATGATGACGTGGTCGACAGATGACTTGTATTATTATTGCTACTGTGATTATTATGTAAATTACTATTATGATTACTATTTTCTACATTATTATTGTTATTATTATTATTTTCGGCACTATCCGTTTTTGAATCGTACAGCAAATCCGATATTTTAAATCCTTGCCGCTGTCCATTTGGCATTTTCATACTGTCCAATATCCTAGAAGGAAGCAAAACATAAAAAAAAAATTAAAATTAGTTATTATTTCCACCTTCGCACCTAAACACATCCAACAAAAAATGTAAGTCATAAATTTGTATGTTTCTGTACATAAGGAAGGATCTTTAAGGACTCTACAATAACAATAGAACGGTATATCCCTAGAATTGTAACACTTGTTCACAAAAAAAAAAATCGGAAATTCCTGAATAAATTACACAAAACAATAAAACATCAAAAGGAGGTAGGTATAGAAAATTTGAAGTTCAGTGAATTGATTTTGTATTGTTTTACAAATGAAACGTGTTGTATCATGTTTCTTGCTCGCATTTTGTTATCTTATCTCACGCGTTTCGGTCGATTTTAATTAATAGAAGTGTTAAAAGAGGTTACACAATAAAAATTAATTGTTTCAGTGGAAAATTTTATGGACGGAAGTTTAACAAAAAAAAAGTGTATTCAGGTCTTTTTGTTGACGGAAACTGTGAGTATTTTAAATTTTAAATAGTATTAGTTGATTACAGTTTATATAAGATATTTTGAAGTTAGTCCTTTCGTTTAGTGACGCTTCAGATCTAAGAGGAGGAAAGTCTATTCACAATTAAATAAAACCTAAAATTTGTGTAATTTTTAAGTTTCAGTCACTCTTGGAGTCTAAACCATCAAATCATGGCAAATTAGTAATTAGACAGTGATGGTTTATAGCAAAGACCAATCGAGTTTATAAAACATAACCTGAGAGATGATCAGCATATTTGATAAAAGTACGATCCCCAAATACTATACCACTATCATCACCGAGTGTGAATAAAACAGTAGCTGTAACGACGATCAGTAGGCCCGATAACCCTTATCCAGGTCATGGGTGACAGAATAACCGAGCTACACGAATTCGTGAAAACCAAGCATAACGTGCATCATAAGATTAAAAGCTTAATCTTAAACATGAAATCACTCTATAGGTACGCCTCGGAAGACCTGAATTAAAAGGGTAAGGAAGCAAGTAGGGCAGAGTAAGGCCACACAAATGACACAAACATCTCCTAATGTCATCACTTTCTATGTCAAAGAACGTAATGAAACTAGCGCTATCAAGCAGACTTCTTTAGCAGTAGAAAAGGATTCGATGGTCCAGGAAGCTGCTTCTGTTAAGAGGGGAAGATACGAAGGAAGCCCTGTAATCCAAACTAAGAAGAAGAGGAAAAAATCATTGCGAGTCAAAACAATTGTGCAGGATTCACCGCATCCACCTTCAAGTAATCCACGAAAAGAGCGACGTGCGGCCAGAGGGTGAAGCTCCCTGGTTTCAGGTGGGAAAAAGATTCGGAAACGTAAAGAAAAAGAGATGATATTCTTAAGAAGATTAAAGGCGATGATGGCCTCAAGTAGTTTGGAAACAACGTAGCCCGCATAAGAAAAACGGCAAAAGATGAAATGTTTCTTCAATTAACAGAAGTTAAAACAACACAAACTGCGGCTTTTAAATCTTCGCTTAGTACTTTATTGGGAGAAAACGTTCAGATCAAAGCATTGTCTCAGTCAAACGAGCAACTGATTGCTATTAAACATCTTGATGAGGTTTGGCTTACGAAAGGCCGATCTATACCATTGATGCGGTGAGCCTTGTCAAAAGTATTGCTCAAAATGCAATCGAGGGAAAGAGATGGAAGGTTGGCAAGAAAAAATATTGTGCTGTGGTTACACACGACGTTAAAAATGCATTCAATACAGCTAATTAGCTACAGCTACTCAGGGTTCCGTTTTAGGGCCGACGCTGTGGAATGTCATGTATGACGGTGTTCAGACTCACTTTACCAAAAGAAGCGGCAATCGTAGGATTTGCTGATGACATTGAGATAGCCATTGTTGCCAAGGTTATAGAAGAAATTCAACTCTTATGTACGGAGGCACTTGAGAATCTACATAACGGGATGTCAGCTGTTGGTTTGACGCTGGCCCAACATAAAACAGAAGCGATTCTTATCACAAGCAGGAAAGCTAAAGAGACATTATCTCTCCAAAGTATGGGCCATGAAGTTCTGTCGAAGTATGCTATCAGGTAACTGGCGGTGATGTTGGATGCCAGACTTTCATTCAAGGAGCATATCGAATTTGTCAGTAACAAGGCAGCAAAGGTTGTTTTCATGCTCTCGTAGGTGGTCCAACCTACAAGATCAAGAAAACCCTGTCGAACGTAATTGCTTTCATCATGCTGAGTCGAGCACCAGGATGGGCGTATGCGCTCACTGTATCAAGCTATAGGGAAAGAATAAATGCGGTAAATAGAAGATGTGCTTTAAGAGTCAACAGTGCATTTGTATCACCATAAGAGCAGAGATAATGACACGGTGGTAAATACGGTGGGACGAGTCATCGAAAGGCCTTTGATCGCATCGGCTAATACCAGTTTTAACGATGTGGATAGACTGTAGTCACGGGACGTCGACTTTTATCTCACATAGTTCCCTACATGCCACGGATGCTTTTGAGTGTATTTGTGCAAATTTAAAATTGAAAACAGCTCGGAATGCCCTTATTGTGTTGGGTTGGCTGAAGACGTCGAACACGTATTTTATTATTGTCCCAGATTCGACGATCTGAGGCAAGAAGTTTTTGAAAAGCTGCGAGTGCAAGTAAGCCTGAACAATTGTGTTAAGCTCATGCTGGAGTCGGAAGGTAATTGGACCGCGGTTAGATACTTCGCCGCCACTGTAATGAAGCGCCTAAGAGTGCTCGAGTCGAACCGTAGAAATATACAGGAGTAACAGCGTATGCTAAATCTCCCGACTGACGAAATACCTGACGGTGGTAACAGGAGGACAAGAGATACAGTGGCGAGGGTCTGACATATTTTAGTGGGTAGTCGACTTGAGGAGTCCCACACTCCCTGGTTGCTCATCCAGGGGTTCGTAAATGGATTTTGACAAAAACAACAAAAAACACATAAACATGTACACACAAAGTTTCTACAAGCTACATAGTTTCTCTAATATTTTGAATTCCGCAAAAATCTTATCAACAGAAAAAGCCATCGATATTTTTTTAGGTTTTTAAATTCACCGCTGATGTTGCTTCCAATTTACTGAATTTTCCAATAAATTCTCGCATTTAGTAGAGTGCAGTAATCAAACAAGATTTTATTAGTTTACCGTATGTAAAACAAATTTGAAACTAAACTTTGTAGTGCTTACATTTTGATGAAATTTTCAGTTTCGTCTGTTCGGTCCAGATAAAAGTAAACCAAGAATTTGTCGTGATTCGCGGACATTGCACAGTGTACAGTCGACTGAAATTTCTACAAACCCAGTGGCGGCATCATGAAATCCGAGTCCGTTCGAAGTTTTACAGAAATTTAACAATTTATCGTTAAATCGGCATCATGAACATTTTGTAGCCGGTAATTTACCATCAGAATTTGTTCTTTAATCAAAGAGTTGATGGTACAAATAATTTCAGATGAATTTCTCAGCTAAAGGCTTAATTTATTCCAAAATTCTCTTTAATCTTAATTCTTAGTATCACTATCAATTACGAAAAATGGAAGGGTAATAGTACCATTACCTATATGAGTTTCTGTATTGTGAAGATGGGTAGAGTACAATAGGGTGTACCCAATCTTTGTACACCCTGTCGCCATGGTATTATTAAATGGTTTTTCTACTGCTCGAATTTGTATTTAACGAAAAAAGATAACCGTCAAATATTACCGCCCGGATTTCATGTTGCCGCCCCCGAATTTCCAGGTTTAACAAATTTTGAGATTTCAAATCAAGAAATTTCTCCTCTTCGTAAATCAATAAGTTTTGAAGTCAAATTTGAATTTGGATTTCTGCAAAGCGAACCTGATTAATGGTGAGAACTTTGACAATTAATTAACTAGCGTGAATATTCGGGTAGCTAAGGATAATTATAATAAAGATACTAAATCGAATCACAGTCTGCTGCGTGTCGAATATCAATTCACGGAACGCCGTAATTCATCTAAAATGGCAATTAGCTGAAAACAGTTATGATAATTCCATCCGACATTCATTCAAATTGATTTAATAAAAACGTAAGTGTCATTTATCAGCTTTAGAAATTGGAAAAATTCTACCAACATAAAATTTCCAAATTTGGCAACGGCTGAGAATTAAAAAATGTCCCATATTCTAAAAATATTCCTTACATTGTCCTTGCAAATGAGTACTGTGATTTTCGAATTTGCAAACCTTGTAAATTTTGAAAATTTTTGATTTTTGAAATCATTACCAAATTTATAAAATCGTACAGTTTTCAAAATTCGAAATTGCAAGTTCTGTTTCAATTAAAATTTTGAAATTTGAAAATTATATTTCTTCGAATTTTTAAAAATTTTCGAATTTGATAATATTTAAATATTTATAAAAGTTAATTTTCAGTTTTCTTTATCTTTAATTCTGAAATATTTTGAAAATTCTGGAATTATTAAGTACTTTAGGTTCCATAGCTAACAACATTTAAAAATGAATTTCAATTTTATTATTTTTCAAGGTAAATCTGCGAAAACTTAACAATTGTTGAATACTCAACAATTTTATACATATTTTAAAATATTGTAAGTTACTGTTTTCGAGAGACTTTAGCCGTTTAGCATGAGCATATTACAAAATTCTTCATAAAGCCTGGAAAGTACGATCAAACGCCACTTTGCCCTATATGATTGGTACTCAAATATATTTTTGTTTATTAATTATAAATTCCATTGTTGGGTCTCTAAACTAACCTAACTACTTTTTACGTATTAATCATCATTGCACCTGGTATAATTTAATAGAGTGGGACGAACGATGTTCCATATTTTTGTTAAGAAAATCTTATGGGGGCTGACAATAAAATTCAATGTCATTGTTAAAATGAACATCGGCCATCGATGTCTTCCTTTCAATGACAAAGATGTTTATCGAATGACGAACATTCCTAAAATTTCTTTGAAAGCTTCAGATTCTATTAAATGTTAAACTAGTTTGAACAGATTTAATTTGGTATACCTGCTAGCTTCTGCATTCTGTTCTTAACACATTTTAGTTTTTAGAATATGAAAGTTTGGTTGGATGAATTTAATGAACTTCTGCTTTTTAAACATTTTCGAGATTTGAACAAAATGTACGTTATTTGCAATCATTACGGTAGAATTTGAGCATTATTTAAAATTTCATAACATTTAAAAATTTTACAATTACCCTATTATGATTGTCGCATCGATCGACAATTCCCGGAATTTCTGAATTTGTTTTAAATCGCAAACTTTACGGATTATGCGAATTCAAATTTGTGAATATTTTAAATTTTCCGAGTAAGACGACTTAAGATAATGGATAAATTATTCCTGTAGATGATATTGTTGAGCAAGATATTTCGATAAAGTTTGGCACAAAGAACAAGATATGATGTTAAATAGAATGCAGAATTAAACGATAGTAACGTAGGCGTCGTTTAGGACAGTACGGCTCCCGTACTTGCATATCACTTCCATAAAAATTAGCAACTTGCTTCAGAGAACTGCAAAATCACTTTTATGTATAAAATGAAGAAAAAAGTACAAGCAACAAATTAAAGCTATAACAAAAGCACCTCTGTAACGGTAAATTTAAACTTGTCATACTATTCTTCAATAAAATAACTTTAGGTACTGATACATTCACCTGGATACATCACAGAGACGACACATTGAAGCAAAAGGGAATTAAGTAACAATACAATTGGAACCAACATTAGCAAACAATAGAAATGATAAAATGACTGTCTCAACTTTATCGTAGAATCAGCAGGCGGGGATCCAGGATAAGGGGAGGGGGACAGACAATTGGCCCCGATGATGCAAAATATGAATATATTAATGCAAATATTTATCAATAATCAAAAAAAAAAATTCTTTTTAGAGGGCGAACGGTCTTTCAAAGCACAATGTAGAGGTACACGCACCTTTATCAGCGAGCAAAACAAACATCATGCTAATACCAGAAACACATTTTAAGAAAATAATTGTTTAATTACCGAATTATAGATAACATAACAGCAATTAATGTTCACCTGTTACACTAGCTCACTTTAGCAGTTTGACGGCTCAACAAAATAACGATTTAAAACTTTTATAAGCAGGGCAAAAAATTTGTCACAGCGAGCAATTATAAGCTAAACATCGATTTAAAGTTCCCTACTTATAAAACTGTCCTATGTATGTATATCCAAAAAGTTCGGACACAGTTTTCTCGATGCTTAACAGCTAATGGTAAACAATACCGCCCTTTGAAATAAAAAATTTAATGTTTGATGACTAATGAGGGGTAGTTAATGTGAAGTTTTGCTTGGTAATTTTGGGCAAATAAATGTGTCGGATGACTCTTTGGGGGAAGAGCTATCGACTTTCAAACCTAAAATACACAAAATATCCATTTAAGCGTGCTTGACGGCCAAAAATCTATACTCGTAGAAATGTCTGCGTGATGGGCTTCAACGATTATTTATGCAAAATGAAACCTATACAGAGGTCTACATAAATCTGAGTAACCGGTCATATCGTAAAGGTTTGAACAGCTGACTATAGAAGATTTTATTTTTATCGTCCAACTGAAGTAAGCTACTAAAATAAATTGCTTGATGAAGATATCCTACAACATATGTTAAATTCCAGTAAACTTGGGTTCCAAGTCAAACTCAAAACAACGGGATTGATCAAAGTTTCATAAATGTTCTAAAATATTTCTGTATGTGGTTATGAGATTATGAAATTGAATACCATTAGGGCTCGTTTTCTCGGGTAGCTGGTACCTGGGTATTTCACCAACATTTTTAATTACCCGAATACCCGGTAATAGGTTCGGGTAATAGATAAAATTATTAAAAAATGTCTGCCTTTTTTATCGTTTATAAATCATTCTTATAATACAGTTTCTACATATCACCGGTGAAATACTCGGGTACCCGGGTATCCAATACCCGAGAATCCGAGCCCTAAATATCGTTTCATATTACGATCTAAAAATTATTTTTAGCCTTCGTGTCCCTGAAAAATTAAGTCTTTCATTTTTTTTTTTTGTTAACTGAAAATTCAAAATATCTTTGATTTCTGGGCTTCTAAATATTAATTGTATTGTCTACGCCTACGAATTTTCTACATTGTCTACGTCGAAACCTATGTTTACGTTATTATCGATACTTGCAAGACAATTTTAAAATAGGTATAGACGCACAACAATGCGAGAAACCCAATATTCTATCTCATCTGGGCAAACCAGATCCCATACCCTAGCGCAGAAAAGAAAGAAATTGAAGCTATGTGCAGTGGTGCATTCACAACATTTTTCGACTTGTTAATCAGAAAAAATGAAGAGACCTTCTCTTTCTATTATTTGTGTGGGCAAAAAACACACAGAAATTAAGGTTTTCCTTGAGTTTTTGTTTTAGTGAATATAATTCGCTAAGTCAATACGTTCTTACCTCATACTTAATGTATGAAGTTAGAATTGTATTTTGTAGTTTGGTCGTAGCTACCTGAAGAGTATTCCGAACTTTTGAGCGTGCGAACTTTTCAGTACGAAACCAAAGTACCACATAGTAAATTAAAGGAGCGTTTTCATTTTTTTGGGGTCGATACATTTTGTATGACTCTTGGGTTAAAGTATTTCCCAAGTATTTCCCTTTCTTCATGTCTCCGCGCTTTCTCCTGAATTTCATTTACGATGAGGTTCACTTTAAGATCCCTATGGAGACCATTGTTTCTGGCATACCAAGGTGCATCAACGATGTTCTTTAATACCATATTCTGAAATCTTTGGATGTTATTTACATTGCTCTGACTGGTACAACCCCAAAGTTGAATACCATAAGTTCAAACCGGTTTCAATATTTGCTTATAAATTAGAAGCTTGTTGTATGTTAATAAAGAAGAGTTCCTTCCCATCAGCCAATACACCTGTCTGTATTTAAGTCTCAGCTCTTCACTTTTCTTCTTGACATGTGCTTTCCGTCGCAGTTTAGCATCCAGGGTCATACCGAGACACTTATAGCTGTGTTCGCATATGGTACTATATCTCGATTTATGGTTATCGGGATATGTTCGAATCGCCTGTTTGTAAAGTTTTATTTGCCATCTTTGTGTTCTAAATTATACTGGTTATTCTGTAAACTTGATCAATTGTTAAGTGTTGGTTATGAAAACCGAACTGATGATTTGGGATCAAGTCTTTACTCTTGGTTATCGGATTTAACTTTTTACCAGTAGCTTCTCAACTAGTTTGGACATGACGGGCAATAGCGAAATTGGCCTGTAAGATGAGGTTATATGTGGTGGTTACCCAGGTTTTGGGATCATAACAACTTCTGCAATTTTCCACAAGCTTGGTGCACATTTGATTTTAAATTCTGCATTTATTAGATTGGTGAGCTTCACCAGAGCTTTCCTTGAAAGTTCTTTTCAGGTTTCTGCAGTAATAAGATCGTAACCGGGAGCTGTTTCGTATTCATATTAGCTTTTATCTCACACACGGTTCTTTCGTTGTTGTCAGTAGGATTTCTTTACTTTCTGGTTTTCATTATTCCTAGCCCATTTCTCACTTGCTACTCTTATTGGAGGATTCTACATTATTGATCTTTCAATTCTTTCAGCACTGCTATCATTAGTTAATTTTCTTAAATAGTGGCTGATCGATTTATTTTTCAATTCTTTGATCTCTCTTCTTAGTTGTTGAGTGAGATTGTTCAAATTAATTTTATCTTGGAGGGGCCCTTATTTGTTGCCATACTCTTTTCTCTCTTTTTTTCTGCTAGGAGTTCCCTAATTTATAAAGGGTAGTTGTTTCCTTTGATTTTCTTTTTAATTTCAGGGGTATATTCCCAAGCTGATTGCTGTATATGGTTTACAAATTTGTCAACTACTTTGTCTAATTTCTCCTCGGTATTTACTGGAACCATTAAGTAAATTTTTCTTCTAGCGATAGTCTAAAACTCTAAAGCATTCCCAATTAGTGTGATTATTTACTAGAAATGGATTTCTTTCTTTCTGAATGATTTTTATACTTAACGTTAAAAATATCGATGAATAATTACGAGTTTAAGTTGTGGCTTCCATCTACTTGTAAATAATATACAGATATGTTCTTTATTATGAAGAAATCAATCAGATCTTGCACTTTATTTGGATCAATCGGCCAGTAGGTTGGTTCTCCAGTTAAGAGGGATTCACAACTGCATATCCTAATAGCTTTTAGGAGTTCTTTACCCTTAGTCGTTGTTAATCAGTGGACATGTTTTGCATTAAAGTCATCTCCAAGTACAAACCGTTTTCCTAATTTACTGAGGAACTGGAGATAATCTTTTTCTTTTAATGAATGCTTCGGTGGGCAGTAAACACCAGCAATACAAATAGAATTATTTTAGGTTTTGACATTAACAGCAATTCACACTTTTGATGAATACTATTTCTCATCAAAACAGAACTACCTTCTTTAGCAGTGTTTTCCGGGTAAATTGAACATAGAATTTTTTGGGCTTTGTGAAATTGAAATATTAACTAATGTGTTTGAGATTATTTTCACAGAGCCAAAAAAATCTAAATTCAATTTATTCCGAATCAAAATTTCGAATTAAGATACTTTAACTTTCCAACTTTTCACCACAGATATTTTGTCTATAAAAAGCCGAAAGAATCTTATTAATTTTAATACAGACAAACTTTTCTTTCTATTATTTGTGTGGGCAAAAAACACACAGAAATTAGGGGTTTCCTTGAGTTTTTGACTTAGTGAATATAATTCGCTAAGTCAGTACGTTCTTGCCTCATACTTAATGTTGTATTTTGTAGTTCGGTCATAGCTACCTGAAGAGTACACCGAACTTTTGTTCGTGTAAACTTTCAAGGATGGTTTTCATTTTTTGGGGTCCATACACTTTATATGACTCTTGGGTTAAAGTACGGAGGGGATTTTGATATTTCTACTTTTTTACTGTAAGGATCTTCGTTAAATACTGTAAGGAGGTCCCGTATGTTTTGGGAGAGAAAGAGTGATACAACTAACTATTTATAATCTTTTAATTAAAACGATTTAAAGTTTAAGAATTTAGGAAGCTTACCTAAATTTTACAATATTTATTGGAATCCAAAAATTTCAAATTTTAAATGAAAACAAGAACAAATTTTTAATCAAAGAAAACCCCATGAATAATAAAATACAGGTCAAATGAAATCTGATTACCTAATTACCTTTTGATCCACTCCTAACCTTCCTCGCACCAAAAAAACAACAAAACAAATAATTAGCCGCCTCCATTAAATTACGCATCAAAACGAAATCGGTCGTAATTTGGTTATCCGATCATCAATCATTTTTTTTTTGTTGTTAGTCTGTATAGAAATTAATGGGAATCGGAAATCCTTTTTGTATTCTATTTTCAGGATTCTTTATTTGTATAATGTCTTAATTTTTTCTTTGCCAAACTTATAAAAGGATGACTAATTTGCTAAACGTGACTTGTAATAATAGAAGTAAGATTTTTATACACTTGAGGTAAAAAGCTGCCATCTTGTTGGAAGACGAGTATAGATTTTGTAATCTGACATAAAAAGATTAATGTCATAATTATATGATGAGTAGCACCCCCATATCAAAAATTAAAACTGTCATCAAATATTTATAAAATAATTTAATTTAATTTTAAACCAAAAATCGAAAACATCTGGATGGTAATCCCTAATCTAAGGAATTTCCCAAAATATCAATAAACAATAAAAAATAAAAAAAAAGGATTACAACCTTTCTTTGTTTTACACTTAAACACAAAATTTCTTTGTTAGTTTACTAAATTATCAATAAATACACCAAAAAGTGTAAAAATCTTCGCAAAATCACACTTTTTGTCTTTTTTGTTTGGTTTTATAAACCGATTAACAAAAAAAAATATTATCACTCACCCAGGTAACGATGATCGAAGGGCGGCAGGATAAAATGCGGCGGGTAAAAATGCTGGCCCCCATGGTGGTAACAATATTGGGGACCATGTTAAAAATGGGGCTTGCGGTGCCATAATATTACTAAATATTGAGGATGCGGCTGCCGCAGCTGATACACTGTGCGCCGTACTAAATGCGGGCGATGACAACAGAGATGATGGTGGTGATGCGCTTATAATTGGTGGTGACGGTGTCGCCGCTATGTGACAACGTTTAAACTTTTTGTCAGCCACTTTGAAGATTGTTTACAAAATGTTTACTATTATTTCAAATTACAGTGCGTCGTATATAAATAAAGAACACTTAATATTTTAATTTTTTTTTTTGTTTGTTGCAAATCAATATAATTTCATCACAGTAATGTATTAGAGTAGTTAACACAAAAAAAAAACACTGGGGCTAATTAAAATTATAAAGTAAATCACACACCAAACAAAAACACTATAAACCGTTATAATATGTCATAAATAAATCACTTTGTATCACACAAGCACACATATGCACACGAATTATTAAAAAAAAAACTAAAAAAAATTATTGTTATTATTTTTAATTTGTAGAGTGCTGTTGATTAATCGAGAGGGTGCTTCTTATTCGAGAGTAAATTCTTGACTGTATCTAAGTGTAGTAAAAAAAAGATAAGAGCCCTCTCTACATTTCAGTCCACTTGTACACCCAATCCAAAAACTGTATATAATACACACATTATCCTTATATGAAACATTCATTTTCCTTTTTTTTTTTGTATACTTTGTATAATCTATATGTTAGTTTGAAGAGGGTTGCTACCCTTGACAACAACCAATCAGAAAATGACTTGATTTTTATTTATTTTTGTACTACAGAAAGGCGTGGTAACAAAGTCTACCGAATATGTACGTATTATATACGTAGAGTACTAAAGAGGATTTTTGGTATATGCGCGCCCCGACTACAAATAATAACAACAAAAAATCCCAACCCTTATATTTCAATATCCAAGTATAATACGTACTAGTAGTAGTAGAGTATATACTATATATATGTACTACTCACAGTATATTTAGAACACTCTAATGAATATTTTATATAGCCAGAGCAGATATATATCATGATATTAAGCTTTGTTTGTTTAAATAACAACAACACAGCACTAAAAAGCTTTATATTGTAACAAGGGTCTATTTCATATTATAAAGCTTCGTATATATAGATAGATGAACCCATTCTACTCTATAAAGTATGTATACACTCTAACTATTCTAGTTTTTTTTGTAAATTGTATTAGATTGATGTTAGAGATACGAATTGCCATTATTACTATTATTGTTATTATCATTAGGAAAGTCGTACCTATAATTTTGTTGTATAATTTACTATCTCCATAATATACAAACGAGTATATTATATAGACCTATAGTGAGGGTAGTTTTGATTTAGTAAAATATTAATTTCGGTGGTTTTATTATCACCATCCGCCCTCGCACGATCGATTTTTATTTATTAGGGATTTTGAAGTGTGCTCGCATTTCTCAATATGTTGGAATTTCCATTTTTTTTAGGGAATATTTTAGACCGCGCGATACTTATGTTTGATGAATGAAAGGAGTTACCTACACTAAAACCTCTTCATATTATAGTTAACATTTGTTAAAATAAAAAAAAATAAAATTTTGGAATTTCCCATGTCTTTATTGTTCTAATTAGTAATCAGACCGATGACCAAAACTAGAGTTATGTTTCATAATATAAAAAATCAATGCCGAGAATGGATTAAGTAAATCACTATCAAAAAACAAAGTTGTGGGCTAACCATGAAGCTATTTGGCATCTATTTGGCTCCTTAAAAAACGACCAAATAATAAGTTGAAGTAGATGATAAATGGAACACACAAACTTAGCTGGGAAAGAAAAATTTAGTTTAAAAAAAGCTTAAAAGCTTTAATTTAAAAAATTATTACCTAATTAATTTGAAAAGTAATGAGCCGTTGGATGGAAGGTCACAAGTTGAAGTTGACAATCGATGGGTATGGCGATGGGTACGGAGATGATTCACACGGGTGAGCAGCAAGATACCTGGGAGTCACACTGGACAGTCGCCTAAGCTATGGGGAGCACATCCGAAGGGTCTGTGGGCGGGCGGCGGTAGTTACTGCATCTTTGGGCAGACTGATGGCCAATATGTGGGGAATTGGCCATCAGTCTGCCCAAAGATGCAGTAAATAGTTCTAGAAAGGCGAAAGGTCCTTATGTCAGTGGTGCAGTTGATCCTCTTATATGGGGCAGAGTTTTGGACTGGCGCTATGGCCCATCAAAAGTATCGGACGCGAATGCTATCGACTCAGAGGAAAGGGGCACCGAGAATGGCGTGCGCTTATTGGACGATATCGAATGTTGCCGCTTTGGCAGTTGCCGGAGTAATACCGTTCGACTTGTTGGCATAGGAGTGGCGGGAGATATATCTGCGGAGCGCGAATACATGGAGGAAGGAGGCTGCAACCAGAGCTAGGGTCGAGACCATGAACGCATGACAGCGTAGATGGGAGACGACGGGCCGATAGACAGTCAGTCATAAGGCACGATGGACAGTCAGACTGATCAGGGTCCTTCGTCCATGGATTAACAAAGGGCATGGTGAGGTAATTTTTTTCGTGCTTCGAGTTTTTGGCGGGGCATGGGTACTTCAGGGCATACCTCCACAGGATAGGCAAGCTGAGGTCCCCTCAGTGTTTGTACTGTCCGGAGGCTCACTTCAATAGTGGGGGAAGTAACGCCGGACACAGTGGTAGAGGTAATGCTTCAGTCGGAAGAGGCATGAAGGGCAGTAGCATATTTCGCAGAGGCGCTATTGCTACGGAAGAGGGAGGAGGGTTGCTTAGCGGATCCATAGGAGGCAATAGGGGGACGAGGATATAAGCAATGCGGGCAAGACCGTAGTAATGTGGAAGCGGTTCCGGTTTGATTTTCCTGTGGCCTGACGGTGATATTTTAGTGAGTCAAGTCTCACACTGTTGGGCGGAGTGTAGCTCTGCTCTTCGCCTTTCGAAGGTTTTTTTATCTACAATAAAAAAATGATGTCGCCATAGCTTCAAAAAGTCGACATTTATACGACAATTATAGTCGCTTAAACTGTTATAATCGTGTTCTAAAACCGTCAAAATTTAAATTTATTTTGAAATTATGAGTGAATTTTGCGTTTCTTGAGGTTGTGGCCAACATGTTTAACTTCGAATAGGTACCAGTATATCTATGAATTAGGTAGTAGTGTTGAAGATGTATCTAAATATAGTGTTGATACGAAAAAGAATTAGCAACCCCTTAAAACTCAGATTTAAATTTAATTATATAATTAATTAATATGTCGATCATAACATACGTGTTGGAACGTAAATAGAAAACAAATCAAGAATCTCACTACAATCAATCGTATACAAACGAAGAGATCACGAACAAAAATGGCACACGGCTCAATTATACGAATAGAGAGAGGTTCCAATCTCAATAGTTTACATCTTCCCCTATATGGAGGAAGAATATAATTGGGAAGATTTTTGTCACTCGGTAATCTACGCAAGGTAAATTTTAAAAACTGTTTTTGTACACTTTTGATAAGATCCGAAGATTCTTGATAAAATGGGTCGCAAATAACTACGCCATAATCTAATTGCGAGCGCACTAACGTATCATAATATACAAGATTCTAATTGCATAAGTATCCCAGAAATCTTTAGAGATTCTTTTAACAAAACCTAACATGGAATTCACCTTATAGAAACAATGCCCTCTATATGAATACGGAAGGATAAATTAGAAGCGAATGTGATACCCAAATCTTTGAAAGTGTCCACTTTCTCAATTCTATGGTCTTTACGAAGATATTCGTATAGTTAAAGTTCAAATCATTCCTTCTACGGAAAAATCGCATTGTTTTACACTTCTTAGTATTCAATAATAAATTATGACAAGTACACCAATTTGTAAAATCCGATAAATCAGATTGTAAATCCTCTGCATCCCGAATATTCGAAATAGTTTTAAAAAATTTAATATCGTCAGTATATATGTTTAAGAATTTCAGAATACTTAATACCTACAGTCATTCACGTCATTAATAAACAAAATGAATAAAAGAAGACCCAAATGGCTTCCCTGGGGAACCCCTGACTGATCTAATTACGACTTAATCCACCTAATAGGTAAATTATTATAATCCAAAGACTCTAATTTAACCAATAGTAGTTGGTGATCAAGTTTGTCAAAGTCCTTGCTAAAATTTGAATAAACAACCTGTATATCCTTCCCCAATTCGAAAGCAATTGAAATAAAATTGGTCAGTAAAAACAAACTTGAGACAGTTGATCTGCTATGAAGGAAGCCATGTTGCGTTTATTTCTTAAACGTACGGGTAAAAAAAAAAATTTGGCTAATTTTTCAAAAAGCTTCGGTAAAATGGATAAAATACTAATGGCTGGATAATTTTTAATATCACTTCTGGAACTCGACTTAAATATTTTGTATTAAAGAGCATTTCCAAATGTTTGGAAATTATCTTTGCGGAAGACTTTTGTTAAATAGAACGGTGATTGGAAAGGCGACAGAATGGGCTGGCATCAACTTCCAATTGCAAGGAATTTTTTTTTTCAGCTACTGGGCAATAGCTCGATATCAAATCTGTCGTTACCGGTCTCTTTACATAAACGCTCTCAAAAAAGCGACGAACAAGTTACATTTATCGTTCAAATTATGACCCACCCGAACATCCAAAAACTTTCTATAAGGTCTAAAATGTAATTGATGTAAAGAATTGTATTCAATATTCGGAACTCATTTCTCAAGGATTCAAAAACAGCGTACCTATCAGAAGTAGGGAAAAGTTTAAATCTCTTATGAACCTTGTCTTTACAGTTTTTCAGATTAACAAGCTGTTCGCAATGAATTTATCATATTCTCCAAATTTAGAATCGCATGGAATATTGGTGACACAAACAATTAGTGAAAACGAGTGATATCTGATTCGTACTGCAATTATGTCCAAATTGCAATACTTAAAGGTACAAATGACAATTTATCCACAACAGCAATTAGCACACCTCCACCTTTCTCATATGTCTTCCAAAAGATGCCTATCTCGACGATGGACAATGTTTGATGTCGGAAAATATTCTTCAGTCTTAAAATTAGATGTCAGCCATGTCTCCGATATACAGATAGCTTTATATTCTTCGTCAAGTATACATAGATAAATATAGATCCCTCAATTTAAAGCGCATACTGCTCGCGTTATAATAATAAATATTTAGATCTGAGCTTCGAGGTTCGTTTCTTGATCTACACAGATGATTCATAAAAGGTCGAATTAGAATACCTGCACTCTAAAAAGTTTTTGATGTAAAATTACCCCGATAATCGATGGCAACACAATACCATCGATAGTCATAGTAAAATTACTCTCTAAGAGTATTTTGAAAGAATTGCGCATTAACGTGTAAATAAAATTTGCGCCACAAAAGATGAATTTTACACGAAAAACCAGTAAAATTAGCATATCAATTTTACGACCAAATACGTAAATTTTGGCTGAATTTTCAACTATATGTTGTAAATTTACACATATTAAAAGTAAAATTACCTGAAAAAGTACTCGTTCAGATGTAAATTATTTACAAAATTTACATATAAAAGCCTAATTTTTCTAAAATTATCAACTGATTTGTGTAAATTTACATATATATTTATGTAAAATAGCATATATCCATGCTTAATTTTACAGGATTTCGTTGGAAAATTTACACCTTTGACGTAAATCTTATAAGTAGATTTAAGTATTTAATCGTAAAAGCCGGTCAGTAAAGTGTAACTTATAACTCACTTGAGAATGAGATTAAATGTGAAAATTTTACTGTAAATTAAAACTGTGCGATGTAATAAAAAATAAAAGAAAATTGTTAAAGTTGTTTAATATGTTTTTATTTAAACTCATTAATAAATTCAATCACATTAATAGCCAAATATTCAAAATAAAGGTAGGCTACCATATTCAAATCACTATTTTAACTCAAAAATACTTATATAAAACAAAATTAAATAATACAAATAAAATGATTAATTCTCACACAATTATTTTTTAATATACATATATAATGTATGTATTGTAAATATATACATCTTCTAAAAATTTGATTAGATATATTTAAATTCAAATTACAATAAATAACCGTATTCAATCAATTTGTTTTGTGATATACCTATTTAATTTGTTTATTAAATTATTAATTTTTGATATATTATTAATATGATTTTTTTCCCCTCTGTACCTAAATTTTGTTCGCAAACCGAGAATTGAGAGTAGAATAACCGCAAATTTTTAGTAGTGGTAGATTTTGTGTATGTTAGTGGCCACGTGAGTGTTGTTTAGTTTTTTATGAAATTGACGTCATTTAATTTTCTTCTGTCTGTTAAAAGTGCTTGTATGTTAAAAATCATTAAACAACCGAAAATATTTTATTTAAATGTTTTTTTCAATGACAAACACGAAAAATAATTTATCCTTTCACTCAAAAACAAAAAAAAATGTTACTCCATAATCAAAAACAACAACAAATCAAATCTCTCAAAAATTATTTTGTTTGTAGAATGACAAATCTCAACTCAAAAGCAAGAGAGAAGTATAAAACACGAGAAGAGAAACGAACATAAGCACCAAAAAATTCAACCGATTCACCCGATTTAATTATTTTTGATGCTTACTGTCCTAAAAAACGCACAGATACAACAAACAAAAATAATAGAACACAACCACAAAAATGTATACTATACATCGTGTACGAATACAAAATTCTCAATTCTCGTGTCTCGGTTTGCGAACAAAATTTACGTACTGATATTATTAATATAGTGTTTCAAGAAAAAACGAGAAAAGAATTCTAAAGATTGAGAAATGTTTTTTGGGTATAAAATATTAAAGTTATAAAAATACGTTAAACACAAAGTAAATAAATCTAATATTTTTGAATTTTCAAATTTTCCGACAACAACCTTCTCAAAAAAAATGTAACTTGTGCTCTTATCGTCCGTTAATGTATCTGAAATTAGATAATTTTAAATATAAATGAATTAAAATCTGGCATTTTATTATTAACGTGCATTACACAATGCAACTTTCAGACTTCATATCACAAACCGATTGTAATTCGATACGAAAAAATATTTAAATGAACAATTATAATTCCAGAATATTTCAAATTTATAATTTTTTTATTAATTAGTTGTTATCAATCTTGCAAAAAAGAAAATTATGTAATTTATAATTGATAGAATTTTATAAAATATTATAGAATTCTATTGAATTTTGTAGAATATTATAGAATTATTATAGAATTTTCAATAATATTTGTAATCTATAAAATTAATAAAAAAAGACAATCAATTACTGAAATATAAGTCATTTCAATAATTTTTGATGGGCGAATTAAGTATAGATTTAGAACGTATTTTTCTAAAATTAACTCACCTATAAGTGCAAACCATGGTGTGCTTGTTGGACACGCGCTAATAATTTCCTCCAAAGTTGTTCCAAACTGAAAAAGAAAAGCTTTGAATATTTTTGCTTTATGTATACATTAGTGCGAACTTACCTCAAATCTTTTAAACATATAGGATGGATCCTCATTGAAATACAGGAAAAAACATTTTATTAGATTAGAGTTGCAAGAATTATTCGTATTACTGCCTTTGGCACACGCGTTGATATTTTTTTGTTTGCTTTCAGACCAAAATCGTTTGACTATTTCCTGTTTTTGTTCAAATTCAGTTTTAATTTTGATTGGATCTATGGCCATTAATTGTTCGAAGTGTTGAAAAGCAAATTCCTTTTCAAATAAAAAGGGATATGTTTCTTGAATCTGCTGAACGTCAGGTATGGAGCTGCGATCATTAAGGAAAACTCTCTGTACTGCAAAGCAGTCTTTCATAAACTTTTTAACTGTTTCGCGCTCTTCCGCTGATATCTTATTTTGTTTAAACATGTTTTGTAAATACTTTTGTTTGGATTCAATGCTGTTACAGGTTTCTCCAGATTCAATATTTGGTGGTTGCCAGTTGACACAAGTGTTCTTTAGAACATTGGCTGTTTTTCGCTGTTTTGTTGGTATATTTGCCATCAGCTCTTCACGAACACGGTTAGGAGGCCGATTAAGAAATGAATTTCTATTTTTCATAATAGTTATTAAGGCCACTGGTATTGTGGTAATAATTACTTGGTCATTATCTTTTAAATAAAATGAATCCGGGTATATGGATGCCACTCTATGGGCAACAGTTCTAATAATGGACATTGGAATGTAAAATGAAATCTGACGCATCTCATCGATGAGTATGTTGGCTAAACAGTTCATTCTTTTTCCAAGGTAGATTTTGGTTTTAAACATTGTTGTAATGTCTGAAGGAAATTTATTCCAGGGAATTATAAAATTAGAAAAAAGCATTACACACACTGAATTCGAGGATGATGTTGATGTATTAGTCATAGCTGTACTGGATATGCTTAGGGTATCAGTGTCCTCATGTTCTGGAGAGTTTGGTGGAGGAATTATGATTTCTCTGGATTCGTTTTCTACGCCCTGAGGTTCTACTTCTTGATTATTGTGTGGAGTGATTATAAATTCATTAATTTCGAGGGGCTGAGTATGTGATTTATCCGCAGAAAATGTTTCATTAAAAAAACTTGCAGAAATATTAACCTGTTGTGTCCAAATTTGGTGATTTTGGAGAAGCATAAATACATTTTTTTCTTCAATGTAATGCGCCAATACTTCATCATCGCATACTTCTGAACCATCTGTTTCAAGTACAATTTTGGACCCTTGTATCCCAACATCGTGAGCTGGAATAGAAAAACCGGATTAATATAATTTTATTTTATCAATTGTGATTGGTGAAGTATGCTAAATAGAGAATAAACTAAAACTTTAGTCCTATGAAAGATTTTCCATAGCGAAAAGGTTTTAGTTCAGTCCCTATCCTATCTACTCTGATATAACAGAATTATTAATTTAAACTTACCTTTTTGTAAGAGTTCATGAATTAGAGGTAATGTTAGAAAAGTTTTCTTGAGCATTCTATCACTGCTCCATACTTTCACTGCGTATTTCTTGTCCACTTGAGCCATATTATATTTATTTTCTTTACATACGAAGTTATGTTTAACTGATTGCCATATGGCTTGTAAAATTACTGATTAGATCGTTATAGTGACTTGAATATAGTTTTATAAAAATCCGAATTACTAAGCTTAAGTTTTTATATAGTTATAGTTATCTTATTAATTATATAGTTATCTTATTAATTTTTTTCAAAAACTATTCTCTAAAAATGATTATTATTATATTATTATTATAATGAATAATTAAATAAATTATTTAGATGTACGTTATATATTTAAATTTTTTTGTAAATTACATGAATTAATTGAAAAAACAATCATTCACGAAAGAACATGGAGGAGAAAAATAATATTTGTTTTTTTTAGTATGTGCAACGGTTTTTTTACAAGAAGTTTTTCAAGATGACAAATCGAATAGGAGCCACATTTTTCACTAAAATTTTCGTATAAACATAAGTTTTCGTTATACAACATTTTAATAGTTTTTCCATAAAACACAGCATGTTGATAGGATTTGTCTAAAAATATTGCACTTATTTGTAAGATTTCAATATTCCCTAATTCATTGCAATTTACCATGACAAAATCGTTTTCTTTGTAAATTGTATTGAAATATACTATTTTCTTAGTAACAAAACAAAAACCGTTTGGTAATGTAATGTTGAACATGGAGTCTGTTAAGTCTAAGACATTATCAGAACTAATGAAAATTCTGAATCTATCTTCAAAAAGTCCTACTTGCATCAACTGATGGTTTTCAGATAGCGTTAAAGTAATATTTTGAAAGTTTCTAGCCATTCTTGCAGTAGTTTTAAAATATTTATTTTTTTGTTCAAATTCCATAGTCCATAATAGTTTAAGCGGTCCGAATTTCCGAATTAATTCTGGGTAATGGTAGATAAAATGATGTTTGGGTCGTAATTTATACCTGGGAAAACAATCTTTCCTGTATTCGTAATACAAATATATATAGTGCGAGAGCAAGTCTATTTGGCAATTTGAAATTTCAGAAGCACAAATTAGCCGACACATTTCGACCATTGTTGTTAAAAATTTCCATACAATGTCATTTGAGTTTTCAATGTGATTCATTAAAATAAGCGGCATCATAACTAGTACGTGCCAAATTTCATAAGCTTTTCCTGGAACTTTAGTCATTGTACTTTCAATTTTCGGGAAAGAAAGAGAAAGTTTAAATTTTTTCCTTAGGTTCGATAAAGTAATATTTATTTTATCAAGGGATATAAAACCTGAATTAGTAAAATATTTTAAAATATACATTAAGTCGTATGGGATAATTCCTTCGAACAAGTCATGCGCCAAACAAGGTGGAAGACCTGGATTGCAAACATGAAAATTAACCAATCTGTTTAACACGGAATCTGATTTTACACCATGATTTGCATCAATAACGTCGATTGAATAATTTTCAATAGTTCGATTTTGACCAGGTCGCAAATCATAATTGTTCAGTGATGTCCGTGTGAAATAGCACCAACGACAAAAGAATTCAGTAGAACTGAAATTTTCAACAAACCCACCAATCTGATGGCTACCTAAATTATCGCCTGTCATTGCAAATAAAGAACCATGCATGTTTTTAATTGTTTGATCAAAAGAATCTAAATAATCCACTCCTTCTTTTTCTACGATAATAAGGTCCTCTATTAAAGGTTGAAAAACTTTATCAATTCCAAAATGTTTAACAAACTTCTCTTTACATAATAATACTAATTGTATGTTTTGAATTTGCGTTCGATATTTTACGTTCAGGTTTCCTATTATCATATATACCCCAATCAGCTTATGCTTCTTTTTTGAAGATCCCAAAGGGTTGCAAGTTTCAAAGGCATCTTGAAAAAGAATAATCTCTAGTTTTTGGGGAGAAGATGAAAAGAATATATTATTTTTGTACACAGAACCATCATTGTAATCAAAAAATACATCTTCTTTTTCATTTTTGCCTTCTTTAATTAGTTTTGAAAATTGAGAGTCTGACATTAACGTTTTAATGGTTTCTAAAATTGGCGTGTAGTGAAAATAACACTCATTATGATGATTATCAAAACCTAAAGCTACTTTTATGGAATTAACAAAACTCATTTTATTTCTTATGTTGCTTTCCCGTTTAAATTTAGAACCAACTTTTTTTATTTCGTCAAGCAAACAATTAAATGAGAGATCGTTTTTATATTTTGTAAGAATGCCTATATCTTTCAAAAAACTATTTTGATTTGAGTTAGCTACATCTATTATTCCATAAAGTTCATTATATAAAAATTGTAGAGCAGAATCTGACACTCTAAAAGAAAATTTTAATTTTGTAAACAATGTTTCGAAAGAATTTTCACGTTTTGTGCTTAAAAAAGATGTGGTGTTCTCAGGTAAATTTAGCTCAACAGGGTCATTTTATAAACTTTGAATTTCTAACACTTTCAGAGTCTTTTTATGTTGGACATTCAAATTGCCTAAATTAGCATAATGCTTTCGAGAAATATGTGATCTAAATGATGACCCATTTGAGAAAATTCTAGAACAACTATCAACAGGGCACGATATTTTACTATTTAAATTTATATGTTTTGTTAAATGCGAAGTGATATTTTTTAAAAATTTCGATGTGAAATTGCAATTAACTATACTACACTTGTATGGACTAATATTCACTACAGTATTTAGGGTTTTTAGTGAGGAATGGCTCCTAAAACAATGTACTTGAAAATTTTTATAATTGTCAAATTTTTTTTCGCAATGTGGCTCTAAGCAAATGTATTGCATATTTTTTTTTCCTCGATGTTCATACAAATGCCTATTATATTTTTTAATTACACTGGTCTTAAAATCACAATTTGAGCACTTAAACATTTTAATAGTACTTAACTGAATAGGATTATATTAATATTAAACTTAAAATTATTAATTATAACTATTTTTAATTTTAATTTATAAATTTTATTACATAAAACACTTTATCATCTTATCATGATCAGTCACTATAACGCAATGCATCTTTACAAAGAAACACGAGGTTAACACAAAAGAAAAAAAAAGAACGGTTTACATCTATAAACAAACCATTTTTGCGTCAGGAGAGTACATTTACGACTTTAACTGTAAATTTACACATTAAAAAGTATTGTGTTACACAAATGGTTTAAATTTACGACTTTAAGTTTAACTTTACATACTCGTTGGTATTTGTTTACTCTTTAGATACGATTAATACATAAAACGGGGTAATTTTACTATTTTTACTGTATTTATTTTCTTATGCACAGATATCGGTTGATTTGTAAGCAACCGTTGCATATTTACACCAAAAGTTGCCATTAATATCATGGTAATTTTACGCACTTCCATCTTCATTTTTTAGAGTGTGGAAGCCACAGATCTGAATTATTTAATTTATTGTAATGCTCCTGAGTCAAACCGATTTTAAAAGAAACGAAAGTCAGAGAGCTATCCGCAGCACGATCCTTTGCCAGCAATGATTTACAATCCACCTGGTCCACTATATGTCCGGTAGTTTCGAGCAAATGTAAGTTTGGATTGTTTAATGTTTCAACTAGGGATGGATCCTACTATCGTACAGATACATCTTTTCCTGTACAACAGCTGGAATTAATGTATCTACAGGCTGCCCCGTCCCGGTAATGCCCTGGTTAGAAGAAGGTAACAGCAATCCTGAAGAGCTATTAGTACGGTTCGCAATTTCGCATCATTCACATAGGATGACCGATAATACAATTCCGATACACCGGTAGCTTTATCCATTAATGTACCAATTAACTTTTTGTTTTCTTTTCTTTTCGAGTAATTATGGGGATTATGAGGAATGATCCCTATGAGTCCGAGAAACGTTTTCAGATTAGTGGCCTACACCATTTTTTATTCGATTGTAAAGGAATATTAAAGCTACGTATAGAATAATTTCATAATTGTAAGTCCTAGTTTCCACAGACAATTTCGTTGTATTTTTTACAACGGGAAATATTATTTTTATGCGGTTGTATCTGTGTTTCTTTTGTAAATGTATTTGTAATACAATTATAATTGTAATTGTATTAAACCTCAAAACTTATAAATACATATACAAACGAAATACCGACACAATCGTAAAAAGAAAAAAATTTCCCTTTGTAAAATTTACAACGAAATGTTCGGTGGAAACCAGGACTTAGTTAGCTATTTATAACTACAGGTTTTTTCTGAATCGAGTATCCTTGACGAATATAATTCTTCAAAGCTAAAAACAAATAAAATTAAAAAAGTGGGACGCAAAATTTTAAAAAGTAGGACGAAACAACTTTTTCGCCCTACTTTTTTCTTTTCATCAAGCAACCGCACCAAATATTAGTATTTTCCGAGACACCTAATTTTTTGGACTACTGTCTCAAACAAAAAACATTATTTGCTATATAATCGAATAAAAACTATTTTCCGAGTAATTTTGCTCTTTATACGAGCAAACTCAAAATAACAAATTTCAAGTAAATCTAGTAGGCCAACTCGGAATTTTTTTTTTTCGATTTCCCTTCTAATTTCAAAATTGTTCGAAATTTTGTTTTGTTAGTTTATATTATGCCTTTGACAAGTTTGGGATAAAAATAAAAGGAATTAATAAAAATTTATTATTAAAGCTAGCTGAAAATTACGGTAAGTAAAATTTAATTGATACACAAATATGTCGAAATGAAAATATGTAACTTATACATTTTGATAAAGTAAATTTTTATAAATCATTATAATTTTTAATTATTATTAATTATTCAAAATTTAAAAAATTAAATTCATTTGCTTTAAAACTATCTGTGCATTCATTTTCTGTTTCAAAGCAATTTTAGTAAAAATACTAAAACCTTTTGTATATAAATATAGCTATACAACTAAAAGATCATAAAATTTAGAACCTAATTTAGAGACATCTACATATGTCGTTTGCACATACGAGTACTTGAATGTTTGCTTTTATAACACTTCTGAGCCGTGTCAGCATTTAGTTCGTAAGTTATGAGGAAGCTTGAGAAAAAACCAAATATAATTAGAGCATACCTATTTCAAAATCATTAATCCCGCAACATGGTCTGCTGGGAATTAATTCATTTTTATTTTTGAACTAAATCTCCCGCTTTTGTAATCGAATAAGTCTTTTTAGTACTTTTTCGTGAAGGGATAATTTTAAAAATTAATTTGGTGTAATTTGTTGTAAGAAAATCACTCTAAAGCGTAAATTAAAGGTCGGTTAAGTTTGCACACTAAAATGTTTTACATAGTTGCAATTTTTAAAACATAATAAATTCTTCTCCTTAACTTTTGAAAAGGAACAACTAAAATTTTCGCAAAATTTTATAAATTCAAATTTTTCTAAATTTGGATTAATTTAGAAATTTTTAGATTTTATAAAATAAACATAATTATATTATGTATATGCCTAATGTTTGGCTGTGAAACTAGTTTCTGTGTAGCCTAATAATTTTTACATTTTTTAATAGAATTAAAAAATGGGTTTTGAGCAGTGTTTAAATTCATTTTTGGTTACCTTCTTTAATCGGAAGGAAACAAAAATATTTTTTTTATTTGTTTCTTACCTTGTGAACGAAATCCAAAAAAGTAAAATATCTCTCCTCGTGTAAAATACATAGGGTGCGTCCGAAATGGAAAATGCGCATTTAGCGAAGACACATTTCAAAAAACTGCATGCGATGTAGTTTTTATGTGCATTTTTAACAAGTTGCTTGATGTCAATTAATATTTAAATGAATCTTAATTATCGATTTATTAATTCAGAGTTGTCCAATTTCAATTAATTTAATGATTACAATGAAATGTAATTTAATTCAAAAATGCGCATTTTAAATAATGTGCATTTAAATTCGCATTTCGGAAGCACCCATAGTTTCGCTCCAAGGTAAAGAAAAAAATATTTTTTTTTTCCTTCCGCAAAGAGAGAAAATAAAGATTAACCTTTTGAGTGCCAACATGACTTTTGGAGAATTAACTAAAGTGCGGGGAGTGGGGGCCCCCCACTCTCTAGTTCCAATTCGAAATAAAAAGGAATCAACAAGTATGAAATAGAGATCGTATTAGTTCGTGTGTTATGTCTAGGTTTAAATATAATCTAATTCCCAACAAAATGGCGAATTTAAAATTAAATTTTGCAATTTTTTTTTTTTTTAAACAATTTTTAACTATAATAAAAACGTTATACAGAAACCAATTCCACAGTCAAAAAATTAGATTAAATTATCTGTAATTTAAAATATAACAACTAAAGTATTTTTAGGTTCCTTTAAGTTTGATGAGGAGTTTATATTTACCACCAAAATGGGTGGTGTGAAGTTTATGACAAATTGACAAAAAACCTTACTACAGCCAAAAGCGTAGCAGCATATTACATTTTTCGCAAAATTTGATAATAATAATGATTTTGTCGTTTGATATGCCTTTGTGTTCAGTAGAATTTCATGAATACCAGTGCCAAACGATATTTTTGCGCGACCCTCAGGGGCTGAGATTTTTATTTTAAAAAATTTCGCTATATCAAAAAAATGTGTAGCTGGAGTTTGATGGCCATTGACAGATAATCGTAGAGATAGGTACGCAGATCTGACTATGCCTTGGTGTTCAGTAGGATTTTATGAATATTAATATTGAATAAATAAATTCAACGAGATTTCTGGCTAAAATTGTTGAATTGTGAACAATGCCATTTAAGTTTTAGGTAAATGTAATATGTATACCCCTTGCGCGTGTTTTGAGCAAAAAGCTCCGACAAAAACGAAATATTTGATTTTTCTATTAACTGGGAATGATCTAGGAAGGAGCTAAATTTCAAAATTATATATGTATTCTAAATTCTAATTGGAAAAATAGCTAATTTAACTGTGTAATTTTTTGTTATTTTTTTTAGCATAAACTTCACACTCATATATAAACGCCCTGTGTATGTGATTTTCTTTCTTTTACTAAACGGCTCAGTATAAATTTCCGCAATATCATAGTTTCTTGTTATTTGTTCAATGCAAACGGTGAAATAAAATCTCGCTGGGAACTAAGATATGATCATTGTGGATGGTGCAATACCCGTCTCTAACTTAGTAAATACTGATGGTGATGTTAAGTGCCCTTTATGTTGCCAGGGTTTAGATGTACGCGTTTCGCAGATATGAGCCTTAGTATTTGATCAAGTAGGTAAATTCACAATTTTTTTCAACTGAAGTACAATCACTTTGATCAAATCAGCACGATAAGAAACAACTGTGCCTTTAAAATCATGATATTAAATCGAATGCGATGAAAAACAGTAACATTAAACCCGTCTTGCTATTTTTGCAGAGTACTGGTGAGGACCATATATGAAAACTACCCTATTACTGTGTGAATCGGAGTTGCATTTTAGAGAGATATGTATCCCAAAAAACGAGAAGAAATACGTTTTACAGTCAAAAATGTGAGGTCCAATGATTTTGTCGTTGGTTATAAACCCGCCGTGTCATTGAAGAAGCATTGTAATAACTAATTTAAGAAAAGTTAGAGAATTATAGGTTTCGTATTTTAGATGTATGCCGATCTCTTGTAGAATGACTCTCTCTCATAACCTTTATTTCTTGGAATTAATTCCTCATGTGAACACGGATGTAGTTTATAGATTTGGAGTGGATTTATTTTTCAGAATAGCTTAGTTCTTATTTCCAATTGGCTAAGCTACGAAATGGGAATCAACGATGAAGAGGATGGATTAAAAAATAAAAAGTCTACCTGTTTGTCCAGCATTCACGTAAAATTGTTGAAAAATTGTTTATGTTGCTTCCCATCATTCCTCACTTTTTAAATGTCAACAGTTAAATTTTGCGCCTCTTTCACCAATCCTTACATACAAAACAAAATTAACACCTCCGGATTACATTAAAATTCTAGTTTTTTTTGTACATCCTATCCAAATATAAATTTACTATACAACCATTCGAAATTCTTTTGATTGATTTAAAATCAAATTTGTCTGCATCGTGTTAACCAAACAGCCACGTAACAATATCTTCCATGACAATAAAAATAAATAAAACTCTAAACTAAATTGCCAATAAAATGTATGTTATTTTTAATAATAATTTCCTTTGTTCATCATAAAAATGTTTATCCTCCTGGCTTCTCCCCACATTCATACAAAACTTTTCTTCAACCAGCAACAAAACAAGAAAAAACAACCAAGGAACTGTCAAAGTTTTGATATTCTTTCAAAACTCAATTGAATTTCTTTTTTTCATTTTTGTATCACGGAACCTTTTAATCTTGTACATTTCTTGTGTTATTATTGTTATTTTATTGTCATTATTATTATTACTGTTTTGTGTATATGGTTTTCACCCTCGCAAATCGACCAAAAAAAAAAGGAATTTCATGTTTAGATTTTGGGTGTGAAGAAATTATCCAATATTATAGAATATAGCGTACAAATTAGATCAATTTTTATTTTTTAATCGGACAAGGTATTTTTATCCTGTTCGAAGGTGTTAAAAAATGTTAAGCGCGAAAATACGTTTAATCGATCCTCGTACCTTATTTTTTATAAAGAAATGGAAGTGAACAAAAATGTCAAAATCCTAAACAAATAAAGTACACGTGTAGTTACAACCCACTAAAAATATACACGGTAATTTTGGTACGGTATTGTTTGATCAACGGCAAAAGGAAGTAAAGGACATTTATTTCAATTATTGTGTAAAAGCAAAAATACATACTCCAAAGTCAATAAATAGGCAAAAAATTTGAAAGATGACTTTAAATAATAACCGATGTATGATTGTTAACAATATACGTAGATCGTTTAGAAACCGGATATAACGTATACAATATTCCGTATATAAAATAAATTCGGCTCATATTATCCAAAATAAAATTGTCGAACAATGCTTATACGCAACTAACTTCAATTCAAATGCATGGTAACATTTATTACATGAATCATGAATCATCGTTGGGTATTTTTTTTTTTTTGTTGGTTAAATTACATCTGCCCTTTTATACTTTGTGTGTACTAATTTAATTCGAATTACATAAAATACATAAAAACATATAATATGTATGTTATATATAGGTATCGTACATAAACATAATATGATCCTCAATAAAAACGGTATTGCATGAATTTTTAAGGTGTGGAAATAGAGAGAAGATGCGGTCTTATATACGAATTGAAACTAAAAATGGGGGATATATTTTTCAAGTCACTTTGATTTACCAAAAATTTTACAAAATTTAGTTTGAAGGCACGCAACATTTTATTTATATTAAAATATTACAATCAGTGTTTTGGAAAGGATTGTTGTATATAGCGTATATGTTGAGTTTAAAGTGCCAATTAAAATTAAGTGGAAAATATAGAGATTAATAAAATATGTTTTAAATGGAAGGTGAGGTCGGCGCTGCTTTTTTTCCGTGATGTTTAAATATTCCAATGCGGTGAAAATTTAGTAAGGCATTCAAAAGTAAAATGTTATGGCGCTTTATCACTAAAAATATAAGAAATGAACTGAAGAAATCAGTAAACAATTTTAGTTCTTCTTGTAGGTATTTAAAAGGCTGTCGGTTATGTTACC
Organism: Tipula helvola; assembly: GCA_963556165.1. Taxonomy (NCBI): domain Eukaryota; kingdom Metazoa; phylum Arthropoda; class Insecta; order Diptera; family Tipulidae; genus Tipula; species Tipula helvola. The sequence goes on from OY744481.1 coordinate 368,547,483, forward strand.
GGTTTCATTAAATAAAAACTTACATATTGCAATGATATTACTGAATTGAGAGACATTTGTATGTAAGATGTGAGTAGTTAAAATTAAGTGGAATCCTAAAATTGAAGAATACTCAAGTCAACTGAACACAAACGTTCCCAACAACCAACATAGGAGATGAAACCACATTCTCCACAATGATACGCTTTTTTCAAACCACAGTTTGATACGCTTTTCACAGTTTAAGGAACATATTCAGGGTTTCAGCCGATTCAATTTTTACTAAAAACCCTAGATCGAACCCAAACTCAATCATTTATGTAATCTACAGAACTATGTGGATGTTTTAAATAATAAAAATAACTTAGTTATTTTTAAAACGTAATTTAATTGAAAAGTAAACGGATTAAAACTAATTTAAATTATTGTTAAACTACTTAGGCGTTATTTAAGCTTAAAATTTTGAAGAAGAGATACACTAAGTCCCGAAATTTATTAGTACAACTTTAATTTTTACTGCAAAAATTTTAACCAGAGCGCATCAGAACATTTGAGTAGATGAAAATATTTATTCGTTGCTTCTAGTTATCGTAAGCGATTTGAAAATTTCCTGATTGGTAACGAGTTTCTGAATATCTTCCATTCGACTACCAAATTTTTGGAATAGGGCCGAAAGGCCGAATGTGGAAAGACCGAATGTGTCGAAAGGCCGAATGTCGAAAGGCCTAATGTGTCGAAAGGCCGAATGTCGAAAGGCCGTATGTGCCGAAAGGCCGAATGTGTCGAAATCTGATTGTGTCGAGAGGCCGAATGTGCCGAAAGGCCGAACGGGCCGAAAAGAAAAATAATCCAGAAAAAAAATCCAAAAAACTAAAATTCAGAAACGCAATTATCAAAGTGTGGACCAAATTAAAATTAAAATTTATAAAATGTTTATCGAATTTTTCTTTTTCCGTAAAGTTCTTAATATTCACGATAATGGATATGTTGCTTCATCAACCTTTCAGACACAGATCAAAGGAATCGTATCACTCATATCGCTTCTATTGATAGTTCGTTCTACCGCAAATGTGTCAAGTAACTTTGTAGTTAGCTTAATTCGTTGGGTTAGTATGGCATCGACGAATGTATTGGAACGAATTGCGGAATTAATGCTTCGTCAACCTTGGAGACACAGATCAAAGGAATTGTATCGCTCGAATGTGTGTCGACCTTCCGACCCATTCGGCTTTTCGATATGTGGCCTTTCGACACATTCGACATTCAGCCTTTCGACATTTCGAACGGATTACTTGAGACATACGGTGACCAAGGACAGATTGTCAAAACAAAGGAGCGAATTAAGGCGGTATTAGGATCCTTCAAATATTAGAGAAGTACTGCCTTTTTAGTATCATTTGGTAACAGAAATGTATCCGATTTATAGGCTTTCACAGAAAGAATGAAAATTTGATTGAAATTCAGAATGTCATACAAGTTTTAGAAATATTAAAAGCGACATATTGAAAGAGGAAGTTTCATCACATTTCAATCAATCCTTGCCTATACTTCTCACTATAGCGGAGGTGATATCAACCGGAGTAGCTTTATGTAGTCGTACTTTATCAAAATATGTACAAAAGTATAGTGTTATAGAGAAAGATGGTCTACCTATTATTTTGTCAGTGTTAAAATTGTTTCACTATACCTTATAGAATACGCGTTTGTTATCAGAACTGATTACAAACTGTTATTAGGATTATTTGGTAGGTATTGTGGATTTCCTAGAATGGCGGCAAGCCAGCTACTAATTATAGATTAGAATATGTTAAAAGTTGTAAAATGAAGCTGATGTTTTTTCGCGATTGCCTATTATTGATGTTACTGACGGACTTACATAAATTTTATTAGGCAAGAATATGGTAATTTAAATTTGTTGTCCAGTCGCGAAAGAAACAACAACCGACGATGTGTTGTCAGCGGTATACACTGCAAATCTCAAGGGGGATTTTTAAAAATTAGTTGGAGATAAATTTTTACCACTTATTAGACGAAAATCGGGGTTATCGAGTTATTTTACCTATAAGCTTAAGAGAAATAATGTAAGATGGGTATTCATATGAACTATTTCAGGATAGTAAAATCTAAATCGACTGCTTGATCATATTTATGATGGCCAGGAATGAATGTCGAATTGGAAACTTTAAATAAAAGTTGTCGTGCATGTTCGTCCGTTAGACCGTAACCTCCAATTTGTACCTTAATTCCCTGACAAAATACAAATAAAGTATGGTTTAGGATTCATGTTGATTTTGCAGGTCCTATGAACAGCAATTATTACCTATTTAATAATCACGGATCCCTTTGCAAAATGGGTAGAAGTTTTAGAACAAAAATAATTACACCAGATTATACCATTTCAAAATTAAGAGAAACTTTTACACGATTTGCATTGCCGGTTATAATAAATTTTGTCCGATTGTGCCATACAATTTAAATCGAAAAAGGCTCAAGAATTTATGGACCGGAATTAAGTTTATTTAAAGAACCTTGTGAACGGTTGAAGTATATGATTCAGACATGATTCGCGATTATAATTCCAACATAAACCAAAAAGGGTGGACACAGGCTGCCATTATTAAAATTTTGAGCAAAATAACCGTATCTTTGTAAAATGTTAATCATACGTCATGTAGCTCAATTTATTCTGCGTCTAAAAAACATATTCCAGGTATATTCCTTCAGGTAACATTGGGAGGTTATTGAAAATACATATTCGGACATATCATACAATTTTCCGCTCTTTTCGATTCTGGTATACCAAAAATAGGGGTCCCATTTATAAAATTTACGTTCACCTCAAAATGACCTTGAAGATGAGGTTCGAGATCACAACCAAGCTCACCATAAATTCCTTGTTGAAAATTATCTAAGATCTTACCTTGTTAATTTTTTGTTTTAACCGAAATCCGCGAAATTCCTAAGGGTTTCCATACTTTTTCCTCACCCTGTATGTTAATATAACGCTACTTAGCATTCTAAGTAAAAACGTTAAAGGAGTGGAAACCAAAAAGTGCAAAATTTCATTCAAACAGAATTACCGCAAAAAATAAAACAGAATTACCGCAAAAATTCTGAATCATGACGATATCACAAATAATGAATACACAAAGATCTTTGTTGCAGGAATTAAGGGAGAACACCACTGTGAGATTTTCAAAAAATCGATTTTTTTTTTTGCCTTTAAAAAATCCTTTAGACCCTCAAAAATATGATACAAATTCGTTTATAGCTAAAAAAAATTTTTTTTAGAAGGTTTTCAAGCATTTTCCTGAGAGCTCTTATTGAGAAGTTATTGATACCAAAAACTTTAAACGCGTTTTTCTCGAAACCGTGTTTTGGAAATCTGCACGCAGCAGAACTCAATCAATTTTTGTTCAATCGACTTGAAAATTTAACTGTAGCTTCTTAAATAGATTTAAAATCGAAGTACATGAGTTTTTTTTGATTCATTAAAAATTAAAAAAGATATACAACTTTTTATACGAAAATTATAGTCGAAAAATGAAACTTTTTCTTCAAACTTGTCTCAATTTTTTATTTTTTCGAATTTTTTAATTTCCTCATGTACTTCGATGCTAAAACTAATATATTTCATGAAAATATTTTATTTTTTGTTCCAGGAACAAATTTAAGACACTTCTACTGCGTGCAGCGGAGCGACTCTAGGCAAAATCACTTCTACTAAAGCTACTCTAGCGCCGCCATTTTGTATTTTTTTTTACATAAAAAATTTTTTTTGTTTACTTAAATATATGCCAAATATAGCCTAAAAGTTTTTTTTCTTTTAAACCCAACCCATTTCTCAAAAAAAAAATACCAAACTAAGCACTTGAAAATGGTAGGTCACAGTGGTGTTCTCCCTTAAGGATTAAAAATTTCATTTGATGTTGAAAGGCCTAATGTTGGAAGGCCGAATGTCGAAAGCACGAACGCCAAAAGGGCGAATGAGTCGGATGGCTGAATGTCGAAAGGCCAAATGTCGAATGGCCGAATGAATCGAAAGGCCGAATGTCGAAAAGCCGAATTGGTCAAAAGGCCGACACATATTTGTGGTACATCTATCAGTAGAATCAATACGAGCGATACAATTCCTTTGATCTGCGTCTACAAGGTTGACGAAGCATTAAATCCGCAATTCGCTCCAATACATTCGTTGGTACCCAACGAATTAAGCTAACCACAAAATAAATTGAACCATTTGTGGTAGAACTAACAGTAGAAGCGGTATCAGCGATTCACTTACTTTGACCTGTGTCTGCAAGGTTGACGAAACATTTACGAACGATACGATTCCTTTGATCTGTGTCTGCAAGGTTGACGAAGCAATTTCCATTATCATAAATATTAAGAACTTTACGGAAAAAGTCAAATTCGATAGACATTTTATGAATTTTAATTGTGATTTTGTTATCACTTGTGTTTCTGGATTTTAGTTTTCTGGATTTTTATTTTTCTGTTTTTTGTTTCTGGATTTTTTTTTTCTGAATTTTTTTTCGAGATTTTCACTCTCTGTATTATTTTTGTCCGTTTCAGAAAATATTTGCCTTCTTTATCGTGTGATAGTCCGTCATATTGGATTGGATGTCGCAAGCACAAAATATAAATAAAACAAGTATCAATTATCCTGTACACAATTTCGGAACACACCATTTCAAAACCCGAAACCTGAAGGGAAACAACTATGTTGTCTTTTTTACGTAATTTGACATTTAAACGTTTTCTTTAAGCTTAAATTGCTATTAAATAACTTTTTTGTTCATTATGGACCTAAAACCAATCAAATGTTTAAGAGGTCTTGTTTGGAGGCTTCCTTAAAATTTGTCATAAGTGAAATGGGAAGCTTTCAAAATTTCCTGGTTCGAATTTTAGAAGTTCTTGAAAACTATTTCAAAATACTTGCTGTAAGCTTGCAAGTGTTTTTACTAATCAAAATTCCAAGTGTGTCTTTAAAAACAATTTTATTATGTTTGAAGTTTTGTTTAAGCTTTTACTTAAAATTTGCAAAGTTTACAGTTCAATTTAATACAAATAATAAAAGTAATAAGCAACTTGATATAGCTAATTAGGTTAAACTGATTTAAAGAGGGCTAGTTTGTTAGGCGTATTTATTAGTACCTTACTCACCTTTCCGAAATTGGCGAAAGAATTTCGAAAAATCTTGATAAATATCTAACAAGCAACACTGTCAAAAATTTGGAAAGAACGAATCTAAACGAACGAATCTCACGAAAATTCTTCAAAACTTGGAGTAATCCGGGTACACTTGAATTTTGTGTAATTACCATCATCCATCATTATCTAGATGAAAACCGCTACGATCGCTATAAAATTTCGAATAAAATAATCTCTACATTAAAATTGGACAACCAGGAATAACCTCCAATATACTGTAACGCCAAGGTGACGCCAAGTAAATTTCGAAAACTCAAAAATCTCAATATGTTTATCAAAATTAATCTAAGCATTAAAATGATGCAATATCAACTAAAGAATCGAGAATTTATTAACTGTAGTTGCATCAAGAACATCAATGCAGGATCTTCTAAAATCGTATTAACTTTTGATATAGTAGTAGTATTACAAATACTTTTAACATTAAATTGACGTCATTTAGTCCCTCCTCGAGAAAGCCTGCCTTTTCGTTTTCGTCTCGTCTAATTTTTACTACAGAATGAGGCACCAAAATTGTTTAATTGTTTAGTGCACCTAAAATACTTAATCTGGTTTACCCCAACAAATACGTGATGGGCATCCAGTACTACCAAATGGAAATTGAATTTACCAAATAGGTCTAGATTACAAGTGCAACATATACATAAGTCTTAAGCCTGGCATGTGCGTGTGCCAAGAAGTTTGACAAGATCAACCTAAACGCTCTCTTTTAAAATGTATGTAAGTCTTATAAACACTATATACATTTTTAAGCCTTAAATGTCCCAACCATTAATCTGCAGAGATTGATCAGTGTGAAGTTTTTGGACACTTTTTTAGGACAAAAAATAAATGCGAGTGTACGTTTTAATTTGTTTCGTTTAATTCGCCTGCAATACGTCATTTCCGGAATGCTGTAAAATAAATATCCTCCTAATTTCCAATCTTCCTCGTTCGTATACGGCTTGTAAATCAGGAATCCTTTAATTTGTAAAATTTTAGATTTCCTAATTGACAAAGAGTCTTCTCTGTTAAATTCGACTCAATGCCTTCTCTTTTGATGTTGCAATGTTCAATATTATGTATGTGAGCGAATGGTCGGGATCTTTTTAAGACAGTTAGTACAAGGGCAACGGATGTAACTGCCAAATGAAACACCATACAAATTATACTTAGATTCCTCCTATTTAACTTTTTCGAGCTTGTTAGCTCGTCGAATTTTAGTAATTTAATCGTGGAGCTATTCTAAATAACGTAATCTTAGGATTTATTCCCAACATTGATTTTTTTATTCATTCTTTATTCCTACACCCATATTGCTCATGATCACTTCTCTAGCTAATCTTGCACATTTAGTTTATCGTTACTAACAATTTTATCGTGTTCTCACACCCAACTGAAAACAAAGGGGTTCAGTATTGCCAAATTCTCCGTTAGATTGTCCTACCTAAAATTGTTTGCTTCAATGAAAGCAAGGATTTATTTGTATAGTGAAAGACGTGTGCAAGAACATTCATATGTAAGGTTCAGTTGTCTCAGTCTCAAGGCTTTATCGAACGTTTGAATACTTTTCCGTAGCGATTTTGTTTTCTTAGATTTTTGTTTGCCTTTTTTGGGTAACCGACTTGAATCTTATTGAGTTCGGTATACCTCCAGTTTGGTATATTGATTAACCAAATTATTGCTTGTAAATTACTTAACCCTCATTAGTGTGTTGATAATTTGATAAAAAACACTTCGGTGTCATCGCAGAGAAGTATGGTGGGGAGATACATACAGGAAGCACAGTTCCAGCATCAAATAACGAGGTTATGACACATAGCACATGGCGTTTTCGTCAATAGAAAAATTAAAAGGCCGTGATAATTATGATTCGTGGAGGTTCGCCGTGCAATCATATTTTGAAGACCTAAACTTATGGGATGCAGTAATAAGTAAAGACGAGAACGAGAAAAACATTAAAAAGGCATGCGCAAAATTAATTTTGTTGATAGACAAAGCCTTTCAAGACGCTGGTTTATTCAGGTGAGTAGGTTTACTCAGGAGCTTATTATCAACGAGATTGACGGATTGTAGTTCCATAGAGGAATATATGAATAAAGTAATTACATACGCTTACAAGTTAAATGGAGTCGGATTGGCTGTGACGGATGAATGGACTGGAACTTTGTTATTATCGGGCCTACCGGATGAATATAGACCGATGATTATGGGCATTGAGGCTTCCGGAATCGCGATTTCTGCCGACTCAGTTAAAAACAAAATATTGCAAGATGTCAAGAGTGAATCTATGACAGGTGAAGCAGCATTGGTTATCAAGAAGGTTAAGTCAAAAGGACGGGACAAGAAATTCATTCGATGTTACAATTGTAACAAATTTGGTCATTATGCGTCTAATTGTTCGGAGAAACGGTCTACAAAGGCCCAGAAGTAGAAAATTTTGCTTGCATCATTTCTGAGTACAACTTCGAAATCTATAGAGTGGTATATTGATTCAGGAGCTTCAGCACATATGACATCACATGGGGATTGGTTCAAAGGAACCACAGTTCCAGCATCAAATAACGAGGTTATGACCGCGAATGACTCTCGTCTGACTGTCAGACATGTTGGTGACATTCAGCTGAAGGCCGGTAATGGAAGTGTTGTCAATGTTAAAAAGGTGATGTTTGTTGCAGATTTATGTGCAAACCTATTATCTGTTAGCCAAATAGTAAAAAGTGGTAAAAAGGTGGTGTTTGATAACGGCGGCTGCAACGTTTATGATCAATCTAACAAAGTAGTCATCACAGCAAAACATGAAAATAATATGTTCATATTTAATTGGCCGAGTGATAGTTTGGCCATGATATCCAATACTTCAACAGTTTGATGAAATTGAAATCAGAACATGCAGACACGTCTACCATTTAAGGATATTGCAGTTCGAGCAGATCAAAAACTGGATTTAATTCATTCTGATTTATGCATGCCAATAGAATATGCTTCGATTGGAGGTGCACGATACTTTATGGTGTTCGTCGACGGTTTCACAAGACGCATTTTTCTCTACATACTTAAGTCAAAAACAGAAGTGGTAAATACTTTTGTGGAATTTAAAAACTTTGTTGAGAACCAGACTGGAAGAACCATCAAAGTTTTACGTACCGATAATGGTAGCGAATACTGCAATGAACAATTTTGGAATATCATACGGGCGTCAGGCATTCAGCATCAATTAACAGCACCATATACGCCAGAACAGAATGGAGTTGCGGAACGGATGAACCGAACCATAGTAGAACGTGCGCGATGCATGATGTTTGATGCGAACTTAGACAAACAATTTTGGGCAGAAGCAGTGTCTACCGCGGTGTTTGCAATTAATCGTTCGCCGTGTAGAGTTATTAATGGAATGACCCCAGAAGAAGCGTGGTCGGAAAAAAAACGGATTTGTGGCGTTTTCGAGTGTTTGGTTGCGTATGTTGGGTACATATCCCAAAACAAAAACGAAAAAAATTTGACGCAAAGTCGAAGAAGGGAATCTTCGTTGGTTATAGCGAAGTATCGAAGACCTACAGAGTGTATGACTATGATACAAAAAGGATTACTATCAGTCATGATGTAGTTTTTCATGAGAATCAACGATTTGAAGAACAGATACTGTCAGAATAAGTCAGTTCCTCATATTTAGACATTTTCCCGGAAGAATCGATTTTCAATAATAATGACATCGGAGATTCGTTGCAGACAGCAACAAATAATCCAGATCAGAATGATAGTTTTACATCATCTGATGAAGTGAACAACGAAGATACATTTTACACGATCAGTGAACAAGAATCTGAGAATGAAATAATAACTGATGATTATGTGCCTCCTGAAACAGTCGAGATCAACATGGATGAAGGCGAAGTTAGACGTTCTTCTAGACAACCTAAGCCAATAAAATGGAATGACTATCTGACTTACAACGTTCATTTAATCGAAATGAATGATCCTCTCACTGTCAGCCAAGCTTTGAACCGTGCGGATAGTGAAAAATGGAGAGAGGCTATGTGTAGTAAATACAAATCGCTACAAGAAATTAATACTTGGAGTTTCGTTGATCTTCCACCGAATACAAACCCGATCAATTGTAAATAGGTATTCAAAACCAAGACGGATGCACCTGGAAAGATCATAAGGTATAAGGCGAGCCTGGTAATGAAAGGATGTTATCAGGAGAAAGGCATTGATTACACAGAAAATTCTTCGTTAGTCAGGTATAGCTCAATTAGGACGCTAATTGCAATCGCAGTGAAATTTGATCTTGATATAGATCAATTGGATGCAGTAACGGCGTTTTTACAAGGAGATCTTGATGAGGAGATCTATGTGTCGCCTCAGAAAATCACTGTATGGTTTAAAACAGGCAAGCCGGATCTGGAATATAAAATTGGACAACGAATTGTTAAAGTGTGGTTTAGCCAAATCCAAAGTTGATCTGTGCATCTATTACCAAATTAGTGGAAGTAAGATTATGTTTGTTGCTGTTTACGTGGATGACCTGATAATATTCACGAATGACAAAGAGATGAAACGAAACCTCAAAGAAAATCTGATGTCGACATTCAAAATGAAAGATTTGGGAGAAGCATGTTAAGTATTAGGTCTACAAATAGCACGGTCTGATTTGTATTGACCAAGAACAATAATCGGGATGCAAGCACAGAAAAAGAACGGGATGAAATGGCTAAAGTGGCATATCAGTCAGCTGTAGGAAGTATATTGTTTGCAGCTCAAGTGTCCAGGCCAGATGTGTGTCATGCCGTGAATTTAGTTAGTTGATTCAACATTAAGCCTGGACAGGCTCATTGGATAGCTGTTAAACGAATTTTTCGTTATTTAAGGGGAAGCGCAACGGCTAAATTGGAATTCAGAAAGACTGGTGACAACGGTTTAACCGTTTTTTCTGATGCTGATTGGGCGACCGATTTGGACCAGAGACATTCAACTACAGGATATGTTTTCACATATCAAAACGGTCCGATATCTTGGAATTCCAGAAAACAACTCACAGTGGCACTGTCCACAACTGAGGCTGAATATGTGTGTATTAACTTCGGCCATACAGAAAGCGATTTGGTTAAACGGATTAATGCGGGAGTTATTTGTCGAAACTTCAAAGTGTGTGAAGATATTTTGCGAAAACAGAAGTGCTAATAATGTAGCTATAACTACATCACTTTATTCGTGACATGGTAAACGACAAACGTATAATGAACTTGTGGATTAAGGTAAGTTTACATACATTACATTTTGACCAAATTTTATAAAAACGTGATCATTCTAATCTATAGTCAGAGTTGAATATCGAATTTTTAAAAGTAAAATACCAAGTGTGAGCAATTTAATGTATATTTCTAGCAGTGGTAATAACGCTTGTTAGCAATAAATATGCTGTAACACAGTGTTCTGGGTAAGCATTTATAAAACAGTGGCCGCATTAAATTCAGGAAGCTCTTTGATAACATCCACCCCATTTAATAATATTTTGTTGTTTGGAAGAGCACAACACTCACTATTGGTCTATTTAGTTAAGACTTGAAATATCCAAATTAGTTGTAACCACACAGAAATTGAAAACTTCCTAAATTAATTTATCCTACAAAAACACAAATAAATCAAATTGAAATTCAATAAATAGCCGTTTAGTTGTTGTAATACTAAATCGAAATAATAATCTCCCGCTGTGCTATTAATAAATTTTATTTTAAATTAAATTTATTGGAAACGGATATCATCGAATCGAGCAAACCAAACGGGGTGATTTACATGTCGATGACGACAATTTATTTTAAATATTTCAAGGAATTTAAATTTTATTTTAATTTTTTAAATAAACATTTCAGATCTAATCTGAATATTATATTCTTGATAATATCCTGCAAAAGCCAACAAAATTTACATAAATCTCCTGAATATATAGAAAAAAGGGATATTTGGTAGATATATAAATCGGGAAATATTTGTATTAAAACCGATACCATTACAAACATTAACTTTATATACATACATACTATGCATTAATTACTAACTGTCATAAACTTTTCGTAAGCTGCTCAATAATCTTCGACCATATTACAGCTTTCCATATAATGATTCTAAATAAAATCCAGTTTTCAAGATAAATATTAAGATATCAACTCTTATTCATTTATATAATTATGTGTTCTCACAATCGGGGTTTTCCAAATTAGAAATCCTGAGGTGTGCGCGTACATCTTTAAGTAATTTTCCCAAATCAAAATAAAATCCAAAACAGGTTTTCAACAAAATCCTTTTTTATATGAAAACAAAAGACTGTTAGTGGTAAGATGAAAAAGAAAAAAAACAAATTCAAAATGATTTTATGATACTGACACTTGCAAGAGAGAAGAGGATCTATTCGAATAACCTGAGATTAAAGACAATAAAATATAAACTTATAAGACAAAAAAGGTGTTTTCAATTGTTTTATTATATAACATGATTTTTTTTTCTTTTTCCTGAGTAAAAATATGGAACCAACAAACATCTGGAAGTACTTAAAATTGTTCTTTAAAACACATTCACAACATTCTTAAGGTATTATTTTCTTATTTCTTGGAGGTGTTGTGTATTATATTGATCCTTGCAAAAGAAATTATGGTAATTTGTATTATAAATAGTAATAGATTGTTTTGTTTATTTTTTTTGTCCGTGTGTGTCAAAAACACCTTTCTAAATTTTCTCAGGTTCTTCTTATCTATCGTTCTTTCTGATCTTATTTCAGTCTTTCTAGACTGTACGTCACCGTAAATAATGTAAATGCATTTTTGTGTTACTGTGTGCGACTTATGTACATTCTGTTAAATGTGTAGAATATAATTTAGCATCGTCGACTTCAATACATATTAACAATTTTTGGATAACAATAGATTTCGTATATGATTTCACCATGGTCAGACAATTATTTAGAATTTTCAGGAAAATTTAGGCGGATTCACAAATTTCCTAATTTTATTTCTTATCATTGAGCCGAAAATATAAACAATTTGACAGGATTTGAGAAAACTTTCGCTGTGTTAATATAGGAAATTTCCCTATTGCAGTTTAAAATTTTTGATAATTTTCCAATAACCGAGATACAAACTCAAATAGAATTGATTCAATTCAAAATCATTAGATTTTTCATAGTTTAAGATTTATAAATCTTTCTACAAATTATCCAGAAATTTGATAAAAAAAATAATTTTACTGTATAACATTTAATTGTTTTAAAAGTTTCCAAAAATAAAAGAATTTTTAATTTTTGGGTTTACTATATGTGAAGGGAGCTTCAAAAAAATTTAAATCTTTTGTAATTTTGGATTTTTCGTACTATCAAACAAACTGTGCATAGTTGTTTTCATTATTTTCAGATAGCTGGACCATCTGTTTATCTCGTTGGCCAAAAGCATTCAATTTTGTTGAACCTTACTATATTTCAGATAATTTAAAAGTTGACTGGTTTTTGAAAATTTAAATAATTGTTTAGCGCCAATCCTGGAGATGTCCCGAAGGTCCCGCACATTCTGTAGAATAACTAGGCCATATAGTATGTGTATATGTCACCAAACTGAGCTAAACATACTACATTTCACAGAATGTGAAATTTTTAATAATTTTGGATGATTTTGAAAGTTGTTATATCACCTACTACAGCTACAGAGATGTCCACGAGGTTTTTCCCACATTCTTATTTTCGGATAATTTGGTCATATGCCAGTCAATGTGGCCAACCTGATGCAGTTGTGATGAACTTTACTATACTTCACAGAATTTAGATCTCAAGGATTTCCACAAAATCTTGCTCACATTTTCGGATAGCTTGTCTAAGAGGCATCTTTAAGGCGAAACTGGCCTAATTATGATGAACTTTACTATACAGAGTTTGGTACTTTATGGAAAATGACAGAAAAACAGCCACATGATGCATTGCATTACAATTAATGGTGTTCGATAAATAGAAGCTCTGTCGCTGATACTATTTAATCTCACGTTGGAATACATTTTTCGTAAATGAGAAACACCTCAGGAGACATCTTAAACCGGAAGTCCAATCAGGAATATGTCAATATATGCATGATTGGCCTCCTAAATAACAGAATGTGTAGCCGTGGCCATTTACTACAGTCTAAATATGGTAATTAACTTAATAGAGCTGTACGTTGCTCATTCTCAATTAATGTCAGTAAGGTTCGGCCTCCAAACCCAACATAGAATAACTTATTGACTTTTTGAAACAAAATGAAATGTTTCACACAATTCTTTTGCGAGTTAAGCGTGAAATCACTCATTGTTTGTTGATGTATGCATGTATAGTATTTTAATTTTTGGTTATAGAATTCCAAAAACGTGGATTGCTTGAGGAGCAATTTAGGCTTCAAATGTATTCATGTAAGCTAGCATTTAGCATTTTTGCATATCTTAAAATTTTGTCGTATACAACTTGATCAGGCTCTTGTAATTTGGTATGCTTATCGGGTAGTAGTGTAGAAGCTTGTGATAGTGTAGCAATACATGTTGTTTGAATTCTGTAATCCATATACAAGGGCAAGAATAATTCCCAATAAGTTTATTTTTTTTTATTTTTTTTGACAATATTAGTTGATGATGTCAGATAAGTGTTGCTTGATTCACAGAAAAGAAAATATCTCGAGACCAAATAATTATATTATGCTCCTCCCATTGTCCACTAGGTCTTTGAGTGAAACTCGTTAAGTGTTTCATAGGCTCATTAAAATTATTAATTATTCCTTTCAAAAGAAGGATTTCTTCTGATATAATTAGCTGGTTTTGAATTTGTTGTATTTCAATGTTATAAGATTCTTCTATATTTAATGGTTGTACATTGACCACAACAAAGCCATTAATACATTCAATTTGAATAAAGGCGATGATTCATGTACAAATTTTGTCTGGCAGACATAAATAATAATCGCTCTGATTGGTTAATATTTATACGATAAAAACGAAATTCATACTTAGGCGATACATGTATAAAATTTTGTCGTATGGACATTTTTTGACATTTTAATAAAGCATAACCTAAAAAGTGTATTTATTTTTGTTTTTTTTGAAATTTGAACTATATTAATTTGAATAAACATAACATACAATTTAGTAGAAGCGAATAAGGTATAATTCGAAAATTAACAAAAAGCATATCTGTAATAAATATTGGTCTCTTATATTATTTTATTCTCAATGCTGTCAAAGTTTTTAAGGTTATGTGTTTATCTTTTACAAAATAGAGCAATGTTCAATTTTTAATTTTTGTCGTACGATAAAAAATATGGCCGACCTTCAACCAATCAGAGCGATTATTATTTATGTCTGGCAGACAAAATTTGTACATGAATCATCGCCTTAATTCTGCGTTTTTTTTTTTTTTTTTGCAAACTGGACATTTGATAAATGAAACGTCTATTTTGATTTCGACGTTCCTTACATCAATTTCTTCAAAATTTCCTAAATTTATTGGTAAAGTGTTAAACACCTTTGTAATTGAGTTGCACATAATTTTAAATCGCACCGTTTCAGGAATTAAAAAAGTTCAAAGCAGCATCACGTTGGTTGTTGCATCTATTTTCAATTCCATTTTCGATTCAATATCGATTTTTAGAAACTCCATTATTAATCTAATCACTTCATCTATATGAAAAGCGTTTTTGAAGCAAACCTAGTGTATTTACGTCCACTCTTGATAATATAGCAATGAGCAATTGGTTTTACTTGTCGTTTTTGGTTATTAAAATCTTGCGTTTGGTATATCTGCGTATGAAATTTTTCTGTATTTTTCTTCCAGTTTTCTTTGTTTCTGATCTCATCTGGATCTGACCCTTCGTTGGAACGTTCTAGATTCCTCACCCTTTATTTTTTATTATAGAAAAGTTTTTTAATCTTTTTGATGTTTTCTCTTTCATCAGGCTTACAAAACGACCGATTTTTAAAAATGTTCAGCCTATGTAATGGTGTTTCACTAAACGAAACCAGTTTTCTGCATTCGCATTCGAAATTCTTCCTTCAAACCATGATTCTGGCATTGCTAAGTGCACCAAAAGTAGGAGATAGGTGAAATACCGTTTTATGCAATACGTACGGCAAACTTACTATTATATTTATGTTTTTAGTTTTCACGAGGTCTTCTCTCTCAATATTTTCAAGTAATTGCCTGTAAATTTGAAAGAATCTATGGCATAAAATGGGCTCGATTTTGTGTCATTATCCATGAAATTTTCAGTTTCGCTTGGAATTTCAGTTTAAAATTCTAAAGCCACTTCATTTGTATTATAAATACGAGAAACATGAGTTTTAAGTAAATCAAATGAATTCTCGGTATATTTATTAATGTATTTGGAGCAGAATATGTATAAGATTTTTGTACTGATGCATATTCGAGCTATGAGCGAACAAAAGATTGATACAGGCAAACAAAAATCTAGGATCATTAAATTAGTTCCTAACATAGAGTTGGCTTTAGCACAGATCAAGTCAAAATGACGATTAAATGATAAGGTAGATACAAATGTAACTCCAAGATCCTTTATTTCATTAACTCGTGTCAAATTATTATTAGCAATATTATAATCATAAATAAGATACGATATTGAACGTGTAAAAGTACCGCAACTATATCCTTTTGTAACTCCTCTGCATCAGATAGATTTCGAATAAGGGAGAATATTTTGATGTCATCCATGATAAATTTGATATTATACATGATAAATAATAATAATAATTCAAAATAATATGAAAATAAGCGGACCGAGATGTGATTCCTGAGGTACTTCATAATGTATACATAAATTGGATCAGATAAATTAATATTTATTTTTACACGCTGAATCCGCCCAGTAAGGTATGACTCAAGCCATTTGATCAAATTATCACTAATACCAAGTAATTTTAATTTTTGCAGAACGATAAAGTGACGAATTAATTCAAACGCCTTACTAAAGTCGATATAAATAACATCAAGTTGAGTATTGCCTTCAACCACCTCTGTTGCACGTTTCGTAAATTCTACTAAGTTTGATACAGTAGAACGTCCTCGGAAAAAAATATGTTGCTCATCCACAATAAGTCACTTAAGACCAAAAAACATATAGTCACCAACAATCGACTCAAGCAATTTAGGAATTGACGACAATATTGAAATACCTCAGCAGTTAGATACTTCACTTCGATTTCCTGATTTAAATAACGGTACAATATAAGACGATTTCGAGACAACCGGAAAAACACCTTTCAAAAGTGAACTATTACATAAAATTAATAAAAGCTGAACTATTTCGTTACAGAATTGTTTTAGAAAATTTGAAGAAATACCATCTGAGCCACATCCATCCTTAAACATTTGGAGGGATTTAATGATATTATCTGGAGATATGTGAGGGGTATACAAGCACGTGTTGGCACAACTGCCTTCATAAGTTTCATACTCAACAATATCAGTTCGTTTATAATCATTTTGAAAAAACGAAGCAAATAAGTTTGCAATATCATCAGATTTATTCCCAGTTATATCATTGAACGACATTGTTGACGGACACCCAAAAGTTCTTCCTTTGGGGTCAACGAAATTCCAGAATGATTTTGGATACCATACTATGATGAACAAAATCCTTGTATGCATTACAATGCAAACTATCAAACTGTTTCGATAAATCTAAAAGTGATAACCTGTCGTCAGCACTCTTGGAGATCTTCCACCTTCGATATAATTTTTTTTACCGTTTCGAAGATTAATTAGGTCATTGTTAAAGTACGAAGGATTGTTAAGATTAACCTTTTAACAAAAATTGGGACAAACCTGTCGAATCCCATGAATAAAATATTATAGAATATTTGCACATCAAGGATAATGTCCACCGAAAATAAAAAACACGAATTCCATTCAACCGATTTGAAATAAGAAATCGGACTATCATTATCAGCACGCCTAAAATCAAAAAAATTTATTGAATTACAATAATTGTTGATATTGGAATTAGACAACAAAAACTCTGATGTGTTTAAATTGATTTCCATTGATTTATGGTTGACATCGCGTTGATGATGTATGGAATTGGTGACCCATTTATCATAAATAGACTATCTGAATTTGCGAAAAATAAATCCATAAATATTTCATTATAGTTGGGAATATTATTTATCTGCGGACAAGGCCATACGGCAAAATAGAATATATACAGATAGTTTCAGCACCCGATGGCGCGGAAAGCCATTTAACCTTTGGTAATTTCAAATCACCAAGTATCAGCACGTTGTCATGTAAGTTGAGTTTGGAAATTTTATTATACAAACAGTTTGTATATGTCGCATAAATTTCAGGTGACCTCGGTGGAATGTATAAGCCAATAATGTAAAACAATTTATATTCACCTTAACACAGTTCTATTGTTGGGTCAGTAACTACACTTACAACAGACGAATGAACAGCGATCAGTACACCTATACCCCACTTGTTTTGACACTATTTAATAGCGACTGATTACACCTGTATACAATGTAGTCTGCCGGAAAATACTCAGACCACGTAGATTGGCATATGGCCAATTTATCCGAAAATATGGGCAAGACCTTGTGGACATCTCTATTCTCTATGATGGGTGGTACAACAATTTATAAAACCATCAAAATTAATAAAAATTCTAAATTCTGTGAAGTATAGTAAAGTTCATCACAACTAGATTAGGTTGGCCATGTAGACTGGCCATATGGCCAAGTTATCCGAAAATAAGGGCTATTCGAGAATGTGGGAAAAACCTTGTGGACATCTCTGTGATCGGCGTTAAATAACTTTTAAAATCATCCAAAAAGATTAAAAATTTCACATTCTGTGTAATATAGTATGGTTAGCTCAATTTATGGTAATACATAGCCTAGTTATGCTAAAAAATGTGTGGGACCTTCGGGACATCTCCAGGATTGGTTCTAAACAAATATTTAAATTTTCAAATATCAGTCAACTTTTAAATTATCTGAAATACAGTAAGGTTGAACAAAATTAAATGTGTTTGGCCAACGAGATAAGCAGATGGTCCAGCTATCTGAAAATGATGAAAATAACCTGTTTCCTATGCAGGGTTTGATAGTACGAAAAATCCAAAATTACAAAAAACTTAAATTTTCACATAATCTAAATTTCAATTGGAAAAATAGCTAATTTAACAGTGTAATTACACATTGGTTTTTTTAGCATAAACTTCGTACTCATTTATTAACGGCTGAATGTAGCAAAAAAAATTGAGTTGATATAGTATCACTCACAAAGCAACAACAATAACTAAATGAAGCAAACCTAAACAAAACTTTAATCCTTTTCTATTTTCTATAACACTCCCCTCATACACGAATATGTGTTATATACAAACTTCAATTGTATGTTAAATGTTATATTGAAAAATTAAAATAAGTCTGTGGAAATTCTTGTATTGCAGTTTATTGAATTTTCAAAAATTTATTGTTGAAAAGTTTTGTATTTTATGTTTAGTTTAGTGGTTGGTTATTATATCCTCGTACTCGTTATGAAAGTAGTTGAATTATCTAGTAAGTACCTACATACTTTGCATTTTACATAAATTAGTTGAAAAGGGTGGTGTGACTGTAAAATCTTAAATTATAGAAACGAGTTTTTATATAGAGTGGATTAAATTAGACGGAAGCCATATTTGTTATAACATCTAGTAACCTATACCTGAGTATAAGGACAATTTAGTTAGTTTATACGGCATCAATTATGTAATCTTAAAACATTTATGACAAAAACAAGAATATTATTCAATGACTTCCGACTTGAGTCGGTATTTTGCTTTAATAAATTTCTATTCAACGGTAACATTTTTTTTTTGTTCTCCAGAGATCCTATTTTCGGAAACAACAAAACAAATTGTGGATATAAAGAATCGATTCCTGTTTTGTCGATTTATTATTGAATGGTATATACGAATTGTAATAGTTTATCAAACGGTAGGACATGATAAATCACTATATTATTGTGTATTTTAGGAACCTATTACCGTATCCTTTCAACATTATGTAAACATGTAATACATGAAATATATTATTTTGGAATTGGTTTAATCAATAAATAGCGATAAATCAAAATATTAACACAAAACCCTTTAATACGCGTATAAATAAGATTTTATTTATATTCAAACCAAAAATCAAGAACTTTCGAGTATTAAATAACAACAACAAAATTTTATAAATTATATCCCACTAACCTTTTAGCAACATCGAAAATCTAATAAATAAAACAAACCCCAAAAGTTCATAAAAAAAGAAAAGCAAAAGCAAAAAAATGAAGCCAGTTGTTCAGATTCTCACTCATAACTTCCCCCTTATAGTTTTCAATTTTTTTTTTTTATTCAGTTAATTGTTAATTGGCCAGTTATACGGATCGTTGGATTTTGCCTTTTTTACATATAGTACATACACGTACATAAGTATTTATATTATTTGTAGTAAGAAAGTATATTACTCGTATTATTAAAAACTAAATAAAAAAACAAAAAACTTAACGACACGAAAATGGTACTAACTGTCGCTGAAAAATGATACCGCGAACCGAAGAATTCTTAAAACTAAATTTGTTTATAAGCGAAACAAAATTATAAGTAAATTATCTATCGTTTATAATCTGGGGTTGCGCGGGGGGCACAGGATTTTTAATTTTTCCATATTTTTGCATATGGTATATGTATGTAGGTATACGATTATACCTGTCGTGGGCGGTGGGGGTGAGAAAAACATTTAAGTGGTTTTATATTTTTACCATTTCGATTCGTGACTTAAGAATATTCGAAAAGAAGTACCCTTGTACAATAAACAATTTATTTGGTTGGTGGATTGTTGTTGGGGTATTTCAAAATTTTTTGTATATTGGGAACAATTTTTATTTGTTTTTAATAAGTAACAGAACATAAAAGTTTTTTTTTTGGGAACTTTTTTAAAAATCGTCATACCTAGCCTTAATTGATTTTAAATTTATTTTTATGTGTTTTATTGGATTGGAGTTCTGTGTCTTTTCTTTTCTTTTTTGGTAGGTGTATGTTTGAATTTGTGAAAAACTTGTGAAGAGCTTGTTTTTGAGAAATGTTCATTTCATGTGAAACTGTTCAAATTTTGTTGTTACAAGAATGGTCGTATACGTGCTAAATAAGTCAATTCATTTCCTGATTAATACTGGGCTTCGCTAATCTAAACGCGGGTGACAAATATGCTAGCCATCGTCTGCTCAAGAGATAATTTAGAATCTACTAGAAGATTCTAAACAGGGCCTCAATTCCTCACTGTTATCTAATAGCCCATATCTAGTAAACATCACAACCTCACGAACTACACTCTTCTAACGCTTACAGTAATAACAATGCCAGATTCATGTCATTAGAGGATGCTGGCTTGCAAAGCTAACAGAGGAGGTCACTTATCAAAAATGTTGTTCCATTATTAATTGTAAACATT
The DNA here is from genome assembly GCA_963556165.1 of Tipula helvola. Taxonomy (NCBI): domain Eukaryota; kingdom Metazoa; phylum Arthropoda; class Insecta; order Diptera; family Tipulidae; genus Tipula; species Tipula helvola. The sequence goes on from OY744481.1 coordinate 368,568,153, forward strand.
TCCACTTTATCTTTCAATAAAGATATTGTAAGAATTTCAACAATTTATGTGTTTTATTCAAAATTAAACCTCAAACTTGAACACTGTCTATAAATATTTGTAAATATTTAAACTTACAAATATTCCCGGGTACACCGGGAAACCAATTTTTTTTATTCAATTGGAGTATGATCCCAATCGGTTGAGAAATGGCCTAGTTCCATTCAAATTAGCCGTTTTATAGAACCACATACGGAACTCAGATTGAAATTCGAATTTCATCATAAAAGAGAAATTTCACCCCATTAGGTTAAGAAGTTGCTTAGTTCCAATCAAATCCCTCATTTTTCATAACCCAGATCCTGTTCCATTCAAATTTGTCATTTTTATCATGTTGAGCAAGTTTCATCCCAATCGGATGAGCAATTGGCTTGGTTCCATTCAATTCGGCTATTTTCCAGAACCATTTTCGGAACTCATACTGAAATTCTACTTTCCACATACAAGCCGAGTTTCATCCCAATCACTTGAGAAATGGCTTAGTTCTAATCAAGCGGGCCCACAGGACCACAATCGGAACTCAAAATAAAATCTCATTTTAATCGTAAAAACCGAGTTTCATCCAAATAGGTTGAGAAATGGCTTAGTTCCATTCAAATTGGCTGTTTTCAGGCTACCCGAGCCGTGTCCGGAACTATATTTCTAATCTCACAAAAATATGAAAAGTTACAAAAACAAGAAAGAAACAACATACAATATGAAGAAAACAATTTAAAAAACAGGATTCTGAGCCTCAACATCGGCTTCGATGGACAACTTCGCAAAGAAAATAATTGCAACGACAATTACGGACATCGACAATTATTACACATTATAAATTGTATTTCAGCCAAAAAATGAAGCCTTCTCAAAATTAGAAGATTTAGCTCATTGGCTTAGGAATCTGAGGGAACAAATGCCACACGTTTCCTATACAGTACATTATTTCGTAAGTGTATAGCATTGAACTAATGTAGAAGAAAGCACCCTTCGTAATTTAATTTCGAGACTCTCAATATAGAAGAAATGCGAATCATTTCACAAACCAGATAAGAAGAGAACGCATTTGCCACTCGGAACACAATCCACAAACAACTTATAAAAAAAATTTGATAACAAAGGTAATCAGCGACATGATACCAATGAAAGATGTACATCTGTAATAAATCAGGTCATTATGGGCAAGGGATTGCAGAAATAAGAAAAAATTACAAAATAATAAATTGAGGCATGGCTTTTAGATTCCGGTGCCAGTGGTTTGTTAATTTTTCCAAATTTGAACAACGTGTTATAATGTATGCGGATGGGTGGAAAGACATGTAACAAACGTTTTATTTATACCAGAAATAAGGTGGTTTGCATATATTGGAGAGGGGGGGGGGGCAAAGTTGGTACATTAATCTGCCAGCTCCGTAACATTCCGGTAGTCGCAAGTGTACGTACGTACTGACTCCTCGCGGCAGCCACTGATAACTGGAACCATTAGGCAGAATGTGGCCTTTTGGGACAGGCTAAAGTACGGCGCTAAAGGAGAAAACCTTGACAAAAAACCATTATCTAAGGTAGAACAGCATATGCCGAAGGATGAATGGCTGATAGGTTAATCAGTCCATATATCGTCGCTTCCAGCGATGAGTATTACATCTGCAAATCATTCATTTTTTTGGAGGGGGCGTGTCAAGTTTTTAATGTTAAATTTGGCCTAATTTTTTTAAATAAAATACTTGCCACACTTTTTGGGAAGGGCTTTATTTAAAAAAAGTTAAGTCGAAATTAGCATTAACAATTTTAAGGCATTTACAAAAAATTAGCGATTTGCAGGTGTAATACTCTTAATTGGAAGCGACGATATGCGGACTCTGGATACCAGGCACCCTCCAGTTTTATTTAGCCTTCCTGTAAAGTAAAACTGGGTACAGGCGACTTTCTATTCCCAGCAACTCGCAAGAGTAAAATCAAAACGGTAGACCAGACACGGGTAGGAATATACTGGATTGGTACTGCCCTCTCGTAGCCCTTGAGTCCTAATGCTACCGCTTTTCTAGCAGAAGTAAATGATATAGTATACATCTAGGAGGGAGAGCAATGAGCCCGGATAGTATGTATCGCATGTAGCACGATAGTATGTATCCCGTACCGGCCGGCAGTATTATCAGGTTCATTAAGAGCCTGAATATTAGCTGGACGGATAATCAAGCCGGTCTTGGAGCACAAAAGATCTTTTAGGTCGCAGTGCGAGGTAGCTTAACGCCCACATGGCAATACAACACTAATTCTAATACTAATTCTACCAGAAATAATATTCAACCTCATCTCATTAGGAGCCGCTCACGATATAGGCTTACAATTCGTAATCAAATGATATACAGATTGCAGATTACTTGGCTGCCATTTTGATTTGGATGCCATTTGTCAGTCGTAGAGAGTGCTCGATAACAATTTATTATGGAGCATCTAACGTCGCAACAACGTGTTGAAATTATTAAAACATTTTATTTAAATAATCGTTCAATTGCGACTACGCAGAGAAAATAACGTGACTTTTTTAGTGTTAATGTAGTCCCGAGCAAGTCAACCATTCAGCGTGTAAAGTGTAATGAATAATTTCGAAGATGAAATAATTGAGCGACGATGCACATTTCAACTTGGCTGGTTTTATTAATAAACAGAATAGTCGCTATTGGGGCACTGAAAACCCTCAATTGGTAGACCAAAAACCACTACACCCTTGTAGAATAACTGTATGGTACGCCATTTGGGCCAGTTGGAAAACTTTCGTGTGCCCGAATTGAATTAATTAGGCCTACAGTACATATGTGGTTCCAATGAGACGGTGTCATATCACACACAGTTTTTCCTACCATGCAAATTTTGCGAGAAATTTTTTGCGGCCGAATAATATCAAAAAGTGATGATTTAGACTGGCCCCCACGATTCCCTGATTTAACCCCTCCCGATTACTTTGTATGGGCTACTTGAAGGAAAAGGTGTACAATAATAAACCAATCACAACCTCGATGCTTAACCTCACCTGTAGACCTCAAGATATTCGGCTAAGAAGTATTCGCTCATGTGCCGAGGGAGAAAAGGCGCAACTGGGACCAGAAGCAGCATCAGGTTTCTTTGGGGGATATGATGATCATGCAAAGGGCTACAGAGTATGGTATCTACAAGAAGACCAGTTCAGGATTTGTCGGGGTGTGAAGTTTTCAGATAAATTTTACATTCCTAACAACACTGTAAAAGAAAACAAGATTCTTAAACGCCATGAGGATAGCTAAAAACCAAATGTCACCTATCAAAAACAGTGATCAAAAATAAATTATGAAAAAAATATCTCGTTTTATTTAGGGTTTTTCATTAAGGACAATGCATCTTTAACTCGTCAGTGTCTACCATTTAATCGTGGAACAATACAGGCTTCAACAACGTCTTGAAATTATCCAAATTTTTATCAAAGTTCGTGTTCGATTAGCACAACTTTACGTGCACCAGTTCAAATTTTCGATCGTTATAATCGTCCAACTTGACGAACCATTGACTGTCTTCTGGAAAAATTCGAAAAAACTTATTCACTATGGTTGTCGTGCCAATAAGACAAAGAAATGCCAGGAGCTCTAAATAATCTTTAAGAAGATCTTGATTTTCATCTCAAAATCATTATAAGCGATTAAACTCAATGCTGTGTGAATTTTATTCTAGAGTCGTCATTATATGGTCCATATTTCTTTTCAAACGGAAATAAACAAGCAAGCTGATACCAATACCATAATGGTTTTTTTGTGGGGTAATTTGGAAGAATTAGACTTGGCGGAGATGTGGTTTCAGCAGGACGATGCCACATGTCACACAACTCGTACGAGAAATATCAATTTCCTTGCTACTTTTAAGGTCGAATTCGAGTTAATAAATAAATCTTGCAGTTGAAGAATGGTTAAACTTGATATGACAATGAAAATCACTAATGTCGAGTTCTATGGGCTCTGGAAGAGAGAATCAGACCGAAACTGAACTTTGAAAATTCTTAATAATTTCGATCTTCGTAAAAGCTAATTATCTGATTATGTACCATAAGAACCTTATATTTCTAACAGAATTCGTATTTACGCTTTAATTAAAATGAAATTGAAATTATTAAGAGTTTAATATGTGTTACGTATAATTGTGTCAAATTGTTAAGATAATTCCTCAATAAACGTCTTTAGGTGGCTTACTTATATCGACATTCGTGATCATAAAATTAGGGTCAGCGAAAACGTATTATAATTAATATTGTAAGACGATTACAAAACATCAGAAATAAATTCAAAAATCCAAAATATTAGACAGAAGCTATTCACAAAAAATAGGGATATGTATACGAATCATAAACAAATAAAATAAATTATATTCATTTTTTAAGCTAAGGATTCTTAAGGTATTAGTGTTTAGTGGATTGTCCTTAAAAATAATTCATTAAGTCTCGGCATAAACTCTCAGGCTTCTTTAAGGGCCAATCATAGTTGTTGCCTATTTTGGGCTATGTTTCAGACCACAGCTGTCTTAAAGTTCTTTCAAAAAATCTCAATTGGATTGAGGTCGAAGGATTGCGTTGGCTACTTTTGTGCCTGAAAAACAGTTTGGCCTCTCTAGAGATACGTTTAATGTTGTCTTCTGAGTAATGGTAGGTCACATTTCGATGGATCCAATTTAGAGGGTTTTTATCCAATATACAGGTCCTACACTACTACATTATATATGAGAGGATTCCCTCCAACAAGTTTCACTATTTTTTTGGTATACTGTGGGTAAAATGTTTTGTTTTTTCTCCTAAGCACATTCTACCTTTGTATCATCGGAATCGGAACCAAATATGTTAATTTTTGTTTCGTCGCTCCACAACATTTTTCTCACTGCATGCTCTTATGCAAATCGAATGTTTCCCCTAACATGCTTTTTGCTCAATAGTTGAAATCTTCGGGCTATTCTGACTCTTTCTTGACATCAAACAAACTTTTTAAAGAGGTCCTTTATATATTTTATTATTGTAGGTATGTTTTTTGATTTGAGTCCCCAAATAATCATCACGAAGTACGATTACAGACTCCTGTTTGTTCTCCATAAGGTTTGCATCATCCGCCTTTAATAATTTATTGAATTACTAGATGGTAAACTCGGCTGTGTAAAAATTTAATGCACTTCATACCTATATTGAACAATCGAAAATTATCAACAAAACAAAATTCTACTTCAAATTTGAAGTTTTTTGTGTTTCTGGTTTGAAGTGGGACTACTAAAAAATGTGCTTGAATCAAATGTTTATACCTAGTGTTAAACACATAATATTCAAAAAATATCTATAGCTAATTGAGAATTTTAAGAGCCTCTTAAATATAAAACCACAAGTCTCCAACCATATCTATATAACCGGCGGAGCTACCTATAAACGTGCGATTTGAGTATTTCGATATTTATTATAATTGAATTTAATCAAATCAAATTGATTACGATCTACAATAAATTCTCAAAATGTTTTTCGTTGTTTATACTTAATTTAATTACACCTGATTATACTGGATTTATAGCGAGCGTGCGGCGCAAATAGGTAAAATTTTTAGAGCACCACTCATTAACCATTTTGTGATATTTTATTAATCACAGCACCTATTTCGAGTATACTCTAGTCTATAAAAAAAATGTTAAGTATTCGCGCGGTGTGGTGAAAGGTGCGCGCTTCTACTCTACACACAACAACAAATTGATTAAACAGCCATCAAATTTTTTGATCGACGATCGATTTGACTCACAACAAAAACAAAACAAAAAAAATTTAAATAATTTTTGATTGATAAAAAAATAAATAAAATGAAAATAAAAATTTTATTGATAGTGCCCACATTTATTATCGCGATTTTATCTAAATGATGCGATGTGAACAACCAAAAGTTTTGGAGTGTTCTTGAAATTGTGTGTGTGTTCAGTGTGTACATAAATTTAGTGGTTAAATTGCTGCTATTATATTATTATGATTTTTTTTGGTGAGTGGTGAGTGTAAATAAATTAAATTTTCAATTTGTATTTTGTGTATTTTCTTATCGATCGTGGTCAATCGAATTGATCAATAAATTATAATTAATATGTGCACGGATTACTGTTAATATTTCGAAAGACACCTTGTTATTAAAAAAATAAAACATGGGAAAAAGTGTTAATTACATTAATTCACATCAATATTCTTTTCTTTTTTTTGTTGACCATTTTCCCATGGTGAATATGAAAATTTGTATGTCAGATCTTGATCAATATTTCTTTAAGACCATGATTATTAAGATCAATCGATGGAATTATTTTAGCTTAATTATTATATTATTTAACATTAATTTTGAAAGCACACTGGAATGTTGAAAGTTTTATGGAGGTACTATTTAGTGTAAACCACTTGTCACTCAGGATCACAAAAAGAATCCAAGTATTTCGTTTGATCGCCACGGGTAATCGATTTTTGTTCAAGATTTTGACTTATTGTATTTTAGCTAAAATCTTCTCACACTAAAAAAATTTGACACAAAAAAACTAAAATTTAACTTTCTAAACCAATTAAAAAAATTCCTAAATCTTTTAAACTAGAAAAAATATTTTTTACATACGACCAAGTTCCAGAGGATTTTAGCTAAAATAATGCACAAATTTCAGCATTTGAGGAAGGTGGAGGAACAAAGGTGATCCAGAAACTGAGCACAATCCATTCAAAGGCTTCCAACAAATTGGATATTGTCTAGAGTATTCGATTATCGAGTACCCGGGTACTCGGATAATTTGGCACTTGGATAATTTTATTCAGGGTCACGAAATAACTCTGCTGGAATTTATTCCGTCGACAATTTTTGTATGGCGAAATTAATACCTTTTTTAATCTGAATTAAATTAGATCCCTGTCTCATGTTTTAAAATGAAATAATTTCTCGCGGATTTAATTAAGTTTTTAAAAGTTTAATGTTGCGGATTTAATTAATATTTTACGCGAAAAAAATTCGAATTTATCGGCGAAATTAATTTATTTTCAAATAAATTTAACTCCGTTATAACAAAAGATTGAAATGAATTTAATAGAATCAATCAGTCTGATTACAGGACTGCTCGAAGTAATTTAGATAACATAATCATGTTATTGATTTTTCTCTAAATCCGTGGTAGCTATAAAATTCAAATTTCAATAGAATCAAATTTTGATCTCTGGTCTCCAAATCTCTATACAGACTAAAAATTACGATTGACTTCAAAACGCTATTTTATCGTAGAAGTTCGTTTAAACATTTTATAAACTAACTTCGAAAAAATTTTGGATTTTGTAAATATTTTTTGATTTTGCAAATTTAGAAAACAGAATTTAAGAAATTTAGGAATTTTTCATTATCGTATTTGCAAATTAAGTAATTATAAGAAGAAGTATATACATTTATATCATATAATAATTATTAAATTAAGAATTTTAAAAATTGATAAAAATATTTTTTTTTATTTTACAAAAATTTAAAATTTTCAAAATTTTTTTTCTTTATCAATTATTAAAATTCTTAAGTTAAAATCTTATTAAGAAACTTCTTAATTTGCAAATACAATAATGAAAACTCCGAAATTTTTTAATTTTTGCCTGCAATATCCTTAAAAATTAAATTTTGAAAAATACCGTAATTTATAAGTTTCGGAATTTTTAATTTTCAAATTTTAGATTGGTTAAAATTTCAAAATTTTCAATTTCGAATTTTGTAAAGTTCTAAATTCCCAAGTTCCCAAATAAAAAACTTGCTTAATAGCGTAGTTTCCTGTTACCGAAATCGCTATTATATCCATAAATTTTCTAAATTCCAATATTTCAAAATACTAAAAAGTTTGTACGTTTGAACTGGCGAGCGCAATACTGTAGAAGTTTCACACCTAAATGAGTAGTTTTACATAAGGCTTTGGAACTGTTGTTAGCTGTTAGTGTAAGCATTCCACCTTTCCATTGTTGAAGAGACCTCTAGGTAAAAATTATAAAATGGCTTAGCGGTATAATTTAGAGATGTAATGGAGAATATGTTGTTATAGAAACGCAGCGTTATAGTGTATCTAACGCATGATTGGGGCCATAACCCAAACACAATTCAAAAATTCCCATTTTGAGTTATGTCACTCTTGCAGCAAATGAGCGATATATCGATTTACTATCCTTATTCACCTAGCATGTGAAGTAAAGTTTATACGCATACTGTCTTGATGACGAGAAATGTATATTTAAATTTTGTTCTGAAAAGTCCTTAAAATTCTAATCTCCATATAGGCTCGAAAATCTTGAGTAGTCAAAAATCAAAGCAAAGGGAAAGGAGTTAACACCATCTAAATCTCAATACAACTTTAAAATTTCATATAACCTTTCAAAACTCGAATTATATCAAATATTCTCAAATATTTAGAAAATATCCCTTGTAAAAGTACTAATTTTTAAAATTGCGCCAATGTATTGCAGATAAAAGTTGTTTATTATGTTGCTGACAGACAATATAAGAATCACAATAAAAGCAATACAATAACTATTATATGTACGTCGTGAACTGAATAAAACATACACTACAATCTCGAATATCGCTAGGCGTAACAAATCACTAATAATTCTCAAAATTGATTAATCACTAACAGCCTCTGATGTTCTCCGATAATTTCAACAAATAGTCTAAATCAGTAAAATTATATTCCGCTAAAATTCTGGACGCAATACAACGGTAAAAATCACTCAAACGGCGCAATACTAATCGCACTGTAATGTCACACAAAACTAGTAAAACCTCGAAGTTTTCCTATTAAGCTACAAATTTCAAGACTTTTTGGGGTTCGGGACTTTTCGAACCCCGAAAATACTCAACATTAGTGACTTAAAGGGTACTCAACGAATGATCTGGAAAAGTCTCGAAACTCTGGAAAAACATCTAAATTGAATATAGGTGTTCAATTTAGATCTTTCAAATTTCAAAAAATATTTAACAAACTCGAAAATATCGAGCAATCTGGAATTTTAAGAAACTTTAAGAAACCGAACAACAGTAACCAATCCTTTACTATTCGCAATTCATTGCCGTAATTTTAATGAATATTTTCGAAACCGCAAAAGCGAATTACACATAGTTCTTATTGGGAAATGTTGAATAAACTCTGAACTTCAAAAATAGTAAAAAATGTTCGAATAATGCTTTATATATCAAGCAAAAAAAAGCCATCTCAAATTATCTCAAAAATCTTAGTAAGTCTTAAATTTCCCAAATAATTTGTAAAATTGTCGAATAATCCCCATAAATCTCGGGAATATTTGGTAATCCTTATAATTTTATAAAATTATTTTCAATTATCCATGAACGTCACGAAATTGCAAAAAGCTTGATATACCCGTATAATGCTTAATACTTAAAGTATGATCTCGAAAAATATAAAATCCTCGCAATAATTAAACTTAAAACTCCAAAGTCTTGAAAATCTCGATTAATCAAGCAATAGTCTCAAAAAATCTTTTAAATTTCGCGCAATCTTTAAAAACTCGAACGAAAAAGGTCTTTTCAGATTAAAAATTAGCGGATATTTCAGATAATTTATCTTTCGGATCTGTCTAGTCTCTCCGATGTAATAAAAAACACACCACTTGTTGTTGCCAAACATAGTCTTTATATGGGCAAAAATTTAAATTGCCATTGGCCAAAACTTCGAAAAAGAAATAGTGTTTTACTTATCCTCGAATTAGGCGGTCAATAATTAAAATAATCGAACCACATCGCTCCTAACATTGGGTATATAGAGCCGAAAGGCATATGATCGAAATAAACTCGTACGAAAATAATCAAAAATTAAAATACGAAGAGCGAAATTATTAAGAAGTTTGCAAGTTCAGTTTCGAACTGCTTGAGAATTATGAAAAATTTATTTTTTTCCAGTCCTCATCAGGCTATAGCGACTGAGTTAAATTTGTTGTTTTGATCTATAATCAGGGAATGTTAACGAGTGCTTATCCTATCTATATGAGAGTATTTACTCTTATACAGATAATTTTCCGAGGTACCCAAAAAATTAAAATTGCAATGCCCACTATTAACCGCAAATTAGGGATTAAAATTTCAATAATATTAATAATCAACAAGTCGGCCGAAATCTGGATTTTAATTAACCTATAATTTCAGGTATTTTTCCCGATAAGCTCGAGAAAACCAATTTTTTTAAGTTTTAAACATTTTAACGTAGAAGATCTAACAACTCAACCGTATGTTCAAGAATCTCCTTCGTTGAAGGATCGCTTAAAGTAAGTAAAATAACTTGCTAAAACTGGATAATTTCTAAAACTGTAAAATAAGCTCGAAAATGACGCAATTCGACATAAAGTAGCAAATGAATGTTACTGAATAAACTTTCAAGTCGCCTATGGGATATTTTAAATAACTTCGGAAAATCCACGAACTTGTTCGATAATTCTGGATAATCAGGAATATAATGCGACTAACATTTTTAATTAAAATCTCGAAAATATCGATCGATTTAGCACTCGATATTATTCCAATTTATTCGAGATTTTTTAGATAATTCGAGATTTTCGTATTTATTCTAGTCTCGCTTGGCATTGTTTTGTGCTTAGATTTTGTTAACGGTATGTTTTAGACTTAGACGAACAAAACAGAATCTTGAATTTATAGTCGATTTGAAGATTTCTTAAGATTTTTCAAAATTTTCGATATTTCGAGTTTATTCAATGTTTATATTTTCATTTCCTTTCGGCAAAGTCCACTGCGGATTTTTTAAAATTTCTTAATAGAGTGGATTTTTCCAGGCCCTCACAAGATTAAAGATTTTTTTCCATGGCGTACATCAGCATAGACAGATAAGACCAAAAAAATTTTTTGTGATTTTTAGAAGGATTTTGTAGCTTGGAAAAAAGTGCATTCCACGTCAGTATTGGTCTGCGGCCGGCGTAAAATTTGTGTATTTTATTGTTCAATAATGGATTTAAGCTAAATTTTGTTAAATTGTATAAAGTTAACCGAAAAACGGTAACCGTTTTGAACTATAATGTCTGCGGATGTCTAAAAATCGTGCTATGAAGCAGAACTGTTTTTCAAATAATTGAGAATCGATATCGCAACAATTTGGCGATCAAAGCGAATTTTGTACCTACAGCTTATTTTTTTCGAAAAAAGTGCGAATTAAGTAAAACTTAATTGCAATTTATATCTTTTGATTTATAACTCTAATCCTAAAATTGTTTTATAATACCCTCAGAAACCTAATAAAGCGGTGATTTACCCTCTTTAATGTGTAAAAAGGGATGGTTCCCAACTTTTATAATTTTAAGTAACTCTAACAAATAAAAAAGTAAACAATTTACACACTTTAAGTAGTTTTACTCACTTAAAATTGAAACTAAATCACACTTTTCAAGTGTAAAATCACGCTTCAATGAAAATTTAACTACATTAATTGAAGGCAACCGATAACCTCTATTAATTATAGTAAATTCTAACCAACATTTATTAGAGTGTATACAAAACTTGTCGAAAGTTGCTGACATAAAGTTGACTCACTGATTTTAATACGTTGGTGAATGTTTACAGTTAGACGATGACTGTTCTGTTTTCAGATTTCAAAGTCGGTTGCAGGCATATACAAACTTCGGAAATCAGTGAGGAGCAATATTAATATTTTACAGGAAAACAAACGCAAAAAACCAAAGTGGCAAAAAATGTCAGGACCAACCAAATATATCACTTGTTTCAAGAAATAGTTACTCCTGCCAAAAAATTTCCAGAGAAGTTTCGAAACTTTTCCACCGACATATTTTCTGTCTAGAACGTTTTCGTTTTTTATCCAGACAAATTTGCATTTTCCAAACTTATCCCATTATTTGTAGCTTAGAACATTAGGTAAAATACTCGATAACACAGGATCACAAAAAAATGAGTGGAGGGTTCCTTAGATCAGACCAAGTGAATTTTATGTTTTTGGGCTGCTGAAACCGAATCCGAGACCTGTTTGGCCACATCACGTCAACATTTTTTTCTAACCTCAGGAAACAGCTTGAAACTATAAAACCCAACAATATCAACTCTTAAACCTTATAACTTTATAACCCTATATTCATAGCTCAATAGCCTTGAGATCGATAGCCTATAACCCTAAAACCCATATCCTTAAAATCTGTAACCTCAAAACCATAAATCCCAATACTGTCGTGCTAAGAAAAAAAGTCATAAGCGCCAAAAAACGAAAAATGCGTTAGCGGCATATTTGGACTCTGCAAACAAATAAGTATTCTTCTGCTTTTTTAAAAAGTTAAATATCCTTCAAGTGCCATAAAATCACGGTATTTAGTAATCAAGTTTCATACTAAGACATGGCAAACAAAAACATAAAAATTGAAATTACGCAAAACTACAAAAAGGTAGATATGACCTTTTTTTAGCACGGTAGAATAAACTACAAACCGAAAATGCAGCAAAAAAACAAAAAAACTTACAAGCAAAACTCAAACCTCAATCTCGGAGAGTTTTAGCTTTATAATTACAAACGTTCATCACTTCATTACCTCAAAACCCAAAAACTCTACAATCTTAAAGTGTAACATAAGACAATTACATGTCACAATATAACTCCGAATCATGTAGAATTAAATTTCATAACCCCACAACCCCATAACTATACGTACAACCTAATACCTCAAAACACCATAACCCTAAAAATGCATAATCCTCCCATAACCCCATTGCCCTATAACCCAGAAATTCCATAATCTTATAGCCATATAACAAGTGAGCCTTCAAGAGCCTGAAATCTCAGAAAGCTGCAATCAAAACTTATGCTCGAGACTTAATTCTTGTTTTGCAGAAAGTTTGAACCAGATATTTAATCTTATTTCTCTTAAACTTTGGGTCTCCAAAACTATAATTCGAATATTCAATAAGGTCAAAATTGTCAGCATTGTAATAACCTACATATAGCGATACCCAGGAACAACGACTTGGACGTAGCAGGCTTCTGTTCCCTTTGGGGTGCTTGGTTTACGTGAGTCCCCTCGCCTCTCACGATTCTCAAAGAGCTTTACGACTTTGCAAGTAGCCATTTCATGTGTTTTTAGTTTTAGAGTGATAACGCATTCGTTTATTTGTAAATGACCTTCTTAGTGTTTTAATTTTGTCTTGGTTTACTTAAAATATCTCTTCAAAGACCAACAGTAGTTTGCCAACATATGGCTATCTCAAACACTCTGCTATCTCTTTTCAATATCTTTTAATTTTAAATCCTGGTGGAATCTTTCACCCTGCTCTTCACTAAAATCGCCTAAATTTTCAGGAAAGTACTCAATATGACAATGAAGAAAGTGCAGCTTTAGATTCATTAGGCGTCCAATATTTTGAAAAATGTTTACCATATTTTCAACTATAGTCACGTACTTAGGATCTTTCCTATTTCCTAGAAATTTTTTCGTAATGTCTCTAAAACTTTGCGAAGCTCCTTTCTCCACCTTAGTCGTTCTTTTTTGGAATTCATTGTCTTTCAAAAAATTTCGAATTAATGGTTCATCATAAATACCATCTCTTATTTTCGCATCAGACAGTTTAGGAAATTTTTCCAATATGTACATAAAAGCTTTGCTCTCCGTAGTTTTCATTGCTTTGACGAATTGTTTTACAAGTCCCAGCTTTATATGTAATGTTGGAAGGATTACTTTAACTGTTGGTATTAGAATCAGTTTTAAGATATATTTAGATCCTGGAGTTCAATTGTTTAGTTGGCCAATCTTTTTTCACATATTGTTAGGCACGAGCTCGGTTGTCTCATTCCCATAGAAAAAATGGATGTTTAGTGAAACCACTTTGTTGACCTAATAAAATTGTCATTATTTTTAAATCTCCACATATTTCTCCACTTGTGTTTAGCGTAATCTAATTTTTCGAGTAGGAAGCAAAGGATGAGGTACTTCTCATTTAACACCACCGAATGATCAACAGCTAGCGGAGCAAGATGGTTGCCATTAAGTAGCAAGACTGCTTTTAAACTATATGTTGAAGAATATATGAATAGACGTCAGTCATTAGCTGCATAAGAAACATTATACTCATTTATTAGTCCCGCCAGATCATTGAAGAAGCAAATATCCGTTTCTTTTGTTTATTAAGTTGCAAGGAGAATTTTAAGCAAATCGTTTTTGGAGTCCAATGATTGATCATTTCACTTGTTTCTATACCAAAAAAGCTCCACAAAAAATGCAGAAAGAGTCTACGGAATTATTGCATGATGTTTTTCTTGTAACATTATATTCTGCCCACCGATGTAGAGCTGCGGTCGTTTGATGACGATGCCTGCGGGCTCGCTTTCTTACTTTGGCCAGCCGCCGATACTTGGATTCCGACTCCCTGCATCATACTTTTCCGTGTGTCGACCATGACGGCATGAGCGCCATGATTCACGTGGAGCTTCTCTGGATGCCACACGGCAAAACTGTCAGAATCAGAACCAAGTCTTACGTGCAAGTACGTTTAATGTTGCATTTTAAGGTTATAGGGTTATGCGGTTATAAGGCTACAAGTTGAAAGATGATGGACTTATACAGATGTGGTGTCGTGGAGTTTTAACTATCCACCTCAAAATATTTTTTTGTCGCATTTAAGAATTGTAGGGTTATGGCATTTTGGTTTTATAGGATTAAGAGGTTTTGGATTACTGGGGTTATAGGGTTATGGGACTTCAGATAAATCATTAGGTAAAACTTAAAAATTTTAAAAATTTTAAAAGTAAATTTTCAAGTTTTACTTCTACCACACTAATTTCCCAAGATACAGCAATTCCAGTCTCAACGTAGGCATACGAGGCGTATGTTGCTAACAAACAGTATTAAAGTTTTTACATTAAACATTACGTTAAACATTAAAGTTGTGATAAAGCCAAAGTCAACATTTAAATAGCAACAAAAAAAAATTAAGTTGATCAAAGAATTTAATAATCGAATTCTACGTCACTGTATTTGGAAATTTTATTATTTTTATTTAATATTGCAACATTCGGATTTAATTGCGTTGGGGGTCCAAACGCTGCCATTTATAAATCCCAAACGCAATGAATAATAAAATGCACACGCATTATTTGTGTTTACTAAATAAATTTATGTTTTGAAAGCCATTCAACCGCAATAAATAATAAACAATTATGATTATGTAGAACACACATATTATATACAAACAAAATTATCCATTTCCAGCAAATAAGGATATACTCCGTGTACCGTATATACATATTGTTAAAATGAATTCAACCTAAAATAATTAAATTTTACTTATAGCTCGTATACACAGAGATTTTCTTTTTTATACCATTACATTTTCACACCCCAACGAAAACCCAGATTATCTGTTTTGTCTGGTAAATTAACTGGTAATCTGTAGACATTTTTACTATGAATGTTTATATAAACTTATACTCATATTTTGGTTATGTTTGTTGTCTTTTGTGTGTGTGTGTAAAAAGGCAGATCACGCATCAACAACTATTTGTACTGTATGTTGGTAAACTGAAACCAATTAAAGAAGATGAATAAGAAACCGAAAGACGGATGGATGAATAACTTCCGAAATCATTTTTTGAAAAGATGGAATTTAAAAATATTTCTTCATATTTTAACAATGTATAAATAAATTAAATTAAATTAATTTTTATATTGTCCTCGTCGTACTTGTTCATAAATTTCTAAACAGGATTTTTTTTGTAAGATGCCTGCGTATTATATACATATAGACATACATCTAGAGAAGAAATGAACGGATTATTTTGTTGTCGGTATAAAGACGTTAATTAAGTTTTTGTAATTGAGATTAAAATATTTGGGTTTTTTGAATTGGGACGCTTCCGGTTTTACAAGCTGATATAATTGGAAATTAATATTTATAATGGTTAACTAGTTGTGTGAACCTGTTTATTTATATTTATTTATAAGATTTAACTGTTTTGTTATGCGTACGTGGGTGGGAGTGTGAAGTAAAATTTATAAATGTACATAATAACGTTTAACATGTAATGAATTTCTCAGAATTTTCGATTTCATCAGTGCACCGAAAATTATCTTTATGTATAGTTACATCGATACCTTACAGCACACAAGTGTTATGTCCATTTTTACAATTTGTGGTAAATACAAATTTAGTCTTTCAGAAAGGCATTCTTTATCATTTATCGTTCTGTTATTTGGTACTATAATTGTTTATAGCACTATTTACAAGGCAATATGGACTTAGCACTTGTTTTCTCTAAGGTATCAATATTATATTTGCAATAATGGATTACAGTGAAATCTCTTTTAGTTTAGAGAGCGTCAAAAATGGTGACAAATTGGTTTCAAGTTGAAAATTTTTCAATCACTAGTGAAAGTGGAAGCAGACATTTTTTACCTAATAAATTTTATGTTCTTTTGTTTCTTGCTAATTTCATTTGAGAAGGAGAATCGGTCAAACAACTAAAAGGAATTCCAGAAACAATTGTCAAAAATGCTTCAGTCAAAAAACGAAATGTGTTTCATTCATAAAATTTCCCATACAAATATTATGACCAAGACTCCGTTTTAAAAGGAACTTCAGTCCAAAAAAAAAGGTGCTTCGGTCAAAAAAAAGTTTGACTGAAATGGTATTTGTGTATTTGGACTGAACAACTTGCGTGAAAGGGAGTTCAAGACACACGTTTTTGTTCTGGAATACTTTTTGTTTGGTTTATAGTTGCGGCCAAAATAGTTGAAGTAAAATCAGTTTTACTTTTTATTTTAGATTTTTAATATTGCCCGCAGGGTTTTATTAAACCTGTCATGTTCGTCCAGATATTTTTTCTGCAAAAGATCGGCATATTTTTAACTCTATGTTTTAGGTAAACCTCGATATATTAAAATATTTCTATAGTTCGAGATTTTCGATATTATCAAGTTCGCAAGACATTACAGATTATTCGGGATTCCTAGTGATTTCTTAATTTTTTCAGGATTATTCTAGAATTAAGTTTATTCGATTTTTTCGGGAATATTATTATAATTGAGAATAGTAATACCTTCTCATCTCGATATTAGGTTACTAAGAATTCAGTTGCATGATCGAGATTATTCGATATTTTCGGTAAATATTTTAGTCGCATTATATTTCAGATTATCGAAAATGTTCGTAAATTACCCAAAGTTGACTTGGAAGTTCATTCAGTAACGTTGATTTGCTACTTTATATTTAGTTGCATCAATTTAATATTTATCGATACCAGGGGGTCTCGATTTTGTTTGGCTGAAATGATACTACCATCTATGACTATATTGATTGTGGTTTGCTACAGTCCGTCAACTCCTACAGAATCCGATTTAGACGATTTTCAGGAATTTCTATCATCGCACATGATTGATCAATCATCAAAGTACTGTAATCTTTTAAAAGCGAACAATTTAATATCGGTTCCATTTTCACCTACCCATGATCGTACTTGCGTAATATTTCAGACCATGATTTACTGGCGATCTCTTATAAAGCTAAATCAAAGCGCATTAAAATGGGTTACAGGCTTATCTACGACTATAGTCAGATGCTGAAATTATTATGAATTATTTTTCTGACGTTAACTGGAGTTTTTTGCACTAGTCCAATAATGTCAATTTCACCTTCCAGTATTTTTATGATTGCCCATATTATTTTCATAATAATTGTGTACCAACGAAACAAATAGTTAATAGCCAATCTGTTGTGTTTCCATGGTTTAATAGTAGTATGCTAGCGAGAGATCACTCTTATATTAAGCATAGGAGAACAGCCGATGTCAAGGACTTAGTAATATATAGTAATGAACGCAATAGGGTAACTAGCTTGATAAAAATCTAAAAACAGAAATACTTTTTTGGAAATAGTTGTAGATTAACCATGAAACGAATTTGGAATAACTGCAATCATGTTAGATTAGGGGCTGGTAAATCTAAAACTTCGACCGATTTAGACCCTTCAATCATCAATTCTTATTTCTGCAACGTACCCATTTTGCCTGTTATTATTCTTTTACCTGAGTTTGAGTGCACAGGTAATGTCACGTCTTTCACATTCATCTGCATAAGTGAATTTGATATTTCCAAAGCTGTTTATTTTATTAATTCGAATTCATCAGGTCACGATAAAATCAACATAAAATTTCTTAAGAATATTTTACCGTATGTTATATCACATTTGACCTACCTGATTAATAACTGTATCATGCGTTCCGAATTTTCAGATATTTGGAAAATGAATATAGTGATTCCGATTATATAAAGAAGGGCATTGATTCTCTGGATAATCTTAAACCGATTAGTTTAGTTTCGATTCAATCAAAAATTTTTGAAATCATTTTTCGTGATCAAACCAACCAGCATTTAACTAAATTTAATTAGCTAAACCAGTTTCAATCCGAATTTCGTAATAACCATAGTACAACAACAGCCCTTCTTCATGTTGTCGATGATCTGGCTTGTCACCTTGACAAGATAAACTCATTGTTGTTCTTACAATTTTGGATTGCTCAAAAGCATTTGACTCTTTAAACCATGTTTTGTTATTACAGAAGTTAATGCTTTTCTTTAATTTTGATAATACGGTACTTAGACTTATGTTTAATTATTTAACAGATAGATATCAAAAAGTCATCATAAATGGAAAATAATCGGAACCTGAGCGTATAATGTCAGGTGTATTTCAAGGAACGATACTTGGTCCAACTCTATTTTCTCATTTTATAAATGACTTACCTCACGTAATAAAATATTTCAAATACCATTTGTATGCTCATGATTGTCAAATATATCTTGGTGGTACTAGTGAGACCTTCAATAATATCAATCTGGATCTATCATACATACTTGATTGGTCCAATTCTAATGGAGTCTCACTAAACATCGCAAAAACACAAGCAATTTTCATTTCTAAAAGGAACTTCCCAGTCATTCCTGACATTTTTATCCGATAATGTGAAAATTAATTTTATGAATCATGATAACAATCTAATGGGATTTACAAGTTGTTAATGGATGTGGTAAGATCAATTCCACTTTGTATGGTTTAAAGCTCAACAAAAATATTTACAATAATTCACGAAAGAAAGATGACAGAAGGCGAAAAATGGTGGTGAAACCAATTAAAGAGATACAATTAGACATTAGTGCTGATCAGTGGCGTAACTACAAATTTCGGGCCCCCCTCCCTCCGCAAAATTTATTGGGCCCGTTAAAATGCTTATTGTACCTATTAAGAAGTAAAGCTTTAAGTGAAAAACTTATTTCTTCCTATTGTCTAGTCTTGCATTAATTAAAAGTATCAGATTTCGAGACTAGATGGCACATGACACGAAACATCTTGTAATTCAATGCTCTGACGCTTTCTAAATATCTGTGGCCATTATCCAAAACAACATATCTCAAAATAACTCGAGTTATGTAGTTCCTCAAATCTATCAAAATGCAGAACAACTGCATCAAAATAAGCACTTTGATAAAGAGAAAACTGTTAAACTAAATGTAACGTTAAAATTGTTGCACCTACATATTTATGTTCCCCCAGATGCAGTCGTTCCGAATTTCAACAAATTTGAAAAACTACCCAACTCAAGTTTTGCTGTTTTGGGTAATTGACACTGATCGATAAAGCATCACAAATTTCGAATATAATATATGCAAAAAATCAAGAACCTTAAATTGTATAAGCTTTCAATTATCAAAGCTTTTTTAACCAAACCATTTTACTCATAGGTGTGATTTTATTGTAGTAGCAGAATTTTGGCTAAAATTTAGAAGATTTCATCCTAAAGCTAATCAACAATCATCAAAAGCTCTTAGTTTTAAAAGGTTTTCAAACCAAATCATTTTACTACTAAACTTGGTATTATAAAGGAAAGTGGTATTTTCAGATAAATTTAGAATATTTGTTTTCAATGAGCTTTAAGCTTGATAATTAATTTATACCTTTTGGGTTTGAACTTAACATTTTGGAGAATTTTCATAATTTAAGGTTTTTCTTAAAATGTTTTATGAACAAAAATTATGTTTTGTAAAAAATGTCAAGCACTATTAATTTTAAGAGCTTTCATTTAGAAAATTTTTTTAAACCAAACCATTTTAGTCAGAAATTCGATTTTACATAGGGTAACAGAATTTAGGAATAATTTAGTATATTTATTCTCAATGTAAATTTTCAACTTTTAATCAAACCAAACCATTTCACTAGGAAACTTGGTATTATTATAATTTTAAATTAAATCATTTTGGTATTTTGGAATAAATTTAGAATATTTGTTACAATGAGCTTTGGGCTTGATACATATAAATTAATACTAAGTATTTGGGTTTTCTCAAAATTACCCTTTGTAACGGAATTTTGGGATATGCTTAGAATATTTGTTTCCAATGAGCTTTAAAATTGATAATTAAATTATACTTTTTGGGTTTGTACTTAACATTTTCGAGCTTTTTTGATAATTTAAGGATTTTGTTAAAATGTTTTAGTTTGTATTTGCCAAAAATGTCGAAATTTAGTTTTAGGAGCTTTGACGTATCGAAGCTTTTTAACCCAAATCATTTCGTTTTTATTATGAAATTCGATAGTTTAAAAGAATATGGGATTTTTGAATAAATTTTAAGCTTGACAATTAATTCATACTTTTTGGGTTTGAACTTAACTTTGAGCTTTTTAATAATTTCTGAATTATGTGTTTGAAAAAATTGTCAATAACTATAGCTATTTTTAAGAGCTTTCACTTATTGCACTTCTTGTATCTTTTTAAACAAACCATTTTACTTCGAAATTTCATAAAACAAGGGATGCCGAAATTTTGGGTAGGATTTAGTATATTTGTGCTCAATGTAAATTATTTGGTTCTTTTAGTTTTAGGAGCTTTTCATACCAAACCGTTTGTATTTTGGGATTAATTTGGAAATCTTTGTACCTTCCATAAATTCTGCCTTTCGTTCAAATGTTTTAAGAGCTTTCATTTATCGAAGCTTGAAAAGTTCACACAAATCGTTTTACTCAGAAGTTGGATATTACAAAAGGTATTTTTTTAAATTCAGAATATTTGTTTTCAATGTAAAAATCCTTCATCCAAAATGTGTTTCCATTAAAACCAGAATTTAATTTTGTGGACATATGCGGGCCATCGTTCAAAACTAGATGAAATAGAACATGATTCATTTAAATGGCATCAAATAAAACGAAACATCTTGCAACTCTATCTTGAATATTCTTGAAAGTTCGGAAATATCAAATTATTCGTAAGCATATAAAATCAAAGGAAATCCTATACGTGCTACTCACCGCCATGTACAACGTAAATAAATTGGATATTCTTGAATAAGGTATTTGGACGACCCAACGTATACTTTTGCATTAATTGGTTCCTAATCCATACAGCAAAATATGGATTTACACCACTAACAACGGTCCAAGTTGTTTTTTATATTTTTCGTCCTTTCGTAAATATGTCTTAAATACCATTTTGTCCCATCTCTCTTCTTCGTCCGACCTGAAACGGTAGACTTTCTCATTTTCTGGTGTACCTTAATGAATTTGAAGTTTTCGTTTTGTTTATTTGAGCTTCCTATCTTCCAATAGGATTTTTTGGATAGTGTGTACTTTGTGGGACGTTGCCAAAACTTGTCTGGTGATGTATATTTTTTGTAAATTTTTGAAACGAGGCTTGCATTTTCCCGAACTCATTTTCCGGAGAAATTTTCACATTTTATATACATTTTTTGCCACAGCACCTACATAAAATAAATATTAAATTGCTGTAAAATTACATTAAAAATCTAGCAACTGTAACTAAATGCAGAAACTTTACAGGTTACAGAGCTAATTTATATTTTGTGATGGGTTAAACTCGCTGTTTAAATGTGGAAAAAGGAATTTGAATTGTGTATACAAGCGAAAATATTATTTTAAAAGAAATGATTTTGTTTGTTTTTCTTCGACCAAAATCTTGTTGTACCAGAATTTAGAGTATACATAGATGCTCTCTTTTATGATTGTGACTTTGATTTAATAATCAATAAAAACAATTAATTTAAGCTAATCTCCAAAGTTTAAAATGAGGAAATGAAGAAAAACCACAATTTCTTTAAAATTATTTTAATATTGTTCCAACAGCGTATGTGCCTTCAAAGTGTTTCTGTAAATAAAGAATTCAAAATATTAAATTTCAAATATTAGTCTTTCTGCAAGAAGCGTTACATGACGCATCGAAGAAATGTCAGCGAATTTAAAAATATCATCAATTAACAATTTTTTAATTTTTGCTTACACAGTTATAGAGTTGTGTGAATGTGACGAAGAAAAATTTGTAAGAGAGTTTACCTGTATTAGTATAATTCGCTAATACAACTTGCACAGTACATTCTGTATATATAGAATGTAAATTGTGGTATAATCAGTCCAGTCGCCGCGGCCTGATGAGAAGAATTGATTTTTTCATAATCATAAGCTCATTAGTTCGAAGCTGGATTAAGTAGGTTCGCTTACAATTTTTCAGAAATAGTAACTTCAAATAATTTAAAAATTTAAAAATATCTTTAAAAGAGCACTGCAAAAAATTTCAATTTTACTCGATAGCCATTGATGAAAGTACAGATACCACGGATACCTTCGAAATTATGGGAGAATTAGCTGAACTTTTACCTATGAAGGGTTACTACCACAGGGGTTTACATTCTTAAATCATTGTTGCAGTGCATGACCAACCTAAATCTGGACGTATCACAGCTAGTGTCTATAACAACTGACGGAGCGCCGGCAATGGCTGGCGAAAAAAATAAATCATTGCTCTGCTCCAAAAGCACCTGGAAGACCTCGGAATGAAACAAACCTTAAGAAAAGTTCACTGCATGATCCACCAAGAAGCATTGTGCGCGAAGTCCTCAAATTTGAAGGACATGATGAACGTTTCTGTGAAAGCAGTAAACTTCATCTTATCTCGGGTATTGAACCACCGTCAATTTCAGCAACTTTTATTGGAAGCAGAAAATCAATACGGTGACCTGCTATACTTCTGTAATGTTCGCTAGCTCAGTCAAGACGCAATGCTCGGAATAGTGAATGGCCCTGCGTGAAGAAATAGCCACATTTCTTGAGAGTAAAAACGCAAGTTCAAGTGAATTTTGCGACCCCGAATTGCTTTCACGCCTTGCTTTTTTGATAGATTTAACATCGTTTTAACAAGCTTCAATTGTGGGAAAGTCAACTTGAAAAATCAAACTCAAGCAACAAAATGGTTGTAAATAAAGTGGAATACATTTTTCAACAGGGGATGAAAACCCCTTTACAAATTTCGTTTAATTTCGAATAAAAAATATCGAAAATATCGAAAATCCCGATTACTTGTAACTCGGTAATATTTTGCACAACTCAACGTAAAAATTCGAGAAAATCAAATAATCTGGAGAGTCCCTAACAAGACATTTCCGATGTATAAAAATACTTAATTTTTAAAAAATCTATAAAATCACCAAATCGGTGGCCGAATTTCATTATAAGAATTTCTAAATTTTTTGAGACATTTCGAGTCCTCGTAATACTTACATAATCCCGTTTTCTAGCAATTGCAACTTTGTCAATTACGAGTTCGACCTTCGTAACTCTATACACGAGAGAAACATAATCGACACCCGTAGAGGTAACCGTACATGCTCATTACAAAATCCGGTAATGGACTACTTGATTTTCTGGTTTTGGAAATTCTAGTGAAAATTCAGTGAATTTCTAGTTAAAAATCAAACTTATTGAGTTTTCTAGTGAAATTGCACTCAAAACCAGATTTTGACTATTTTCTAGTTAATTTGCAGTAATATTTTGAATTATACTGGAATTCTAGTGATTATCTAGCACAAAAAATTACTAGAAAAATACTAGATGATCAGTTTTGCTATATAAAACGGAATATCTAGTAAATTAACTATTAATCACGTAATTTTCATTACCAGATTTCCAGTAAAAATAAAAATTACTTGAATTCCAGTTGTTTTTTTAGACCAACTTATTTTTTAATGTAGTTACCTGAAATCCAGTATAATTCTAGTTAAATTAAATTGAATACAAGATAATCCTGTTTGCATGTAAAACAAATTTCTAGTAAATAATTCAGATTGTAGTAGATATTCTATCGTAAATTTCATGTTATATACATATGTATGAATTTACGCTCATCACTGACTGACTCACTGATTGACTGGGGATTTGGGGTACGCTCGCTTTTCGGAACATTTGATTACATTTTTTTTTAATTGAGGAAAACGTTTCCTTCGAATGACTAAGTAGAAATAATTGTCTCATTTTCTTTCATTAAATTTTGTTCTGCCTTCGTGTTAAACTTAGCATTGAAATTTCTGAATTTTATTTTACAACTAATGGCTGATAGGGATGACTGCAAAAATATTATAGTTGTTTGTGCCAAACAGTTTCATGCGACACTTCAAAGAATCAGTTCTAGATTTTACAAGCTGCGTCTAACCATGTTAACGTTAAGCTACAACTTACAAATCTGTATTTTACCTAAACAAATTTGGATGCAATTTTGGCGGTCCTTAACAGGTAATTATATATAAATTGTATCTGTCCTAGGACGGGTTGTACCCCCTAGTATTAGAATATTACTAGAATTCTAGTAAAAGTAGCCGTTTGCTCGGATATTAATTTATTTTCGTAGTCTGATAGCCATTAATACGTATTAATTTCATACTGTGATTCTGATTCTACATTCGATTATTTTCAGATTAATTTTGAATTCGGTCTCTTGTTCAATTGGCTTTATTTTAAATGCTGGATAAGTCAAAATCATCGTTTTCTTTAAAGTTCTTTATCTTGTGCATGTGATTTTGAAGAAGAAATGTGAAAGTTTCGTCGAAACAAAATATGTTGTAATGCCAAATATTAATATCAAATCCAAAAACGCTTGTTTTATTATCTCAAATTTATTTGGACTGCTGATCTATAGTCAAATCAAGGGATAATCTAGTAAAATATTATGATGCATTTTCTACGGTTACTTTTCTAGAACTTTAGTAGAATAAATATAGGAAATCCAATAGTTTTGCAAGAAAATCTAGTATTTGACTTTACTTGAAATCTAATTACAAAATAGTACATAATCGCAAAATTAAGTGTTATTGTTTACTTGATTTTCAGTACTACATATTTGTATTTCAAGTAAAATTACCAGATTTTATTACAACCAGAAATCTAGTATTTTTTATTTTACTTGATTCAACTATAGATTATATAGTATGCTCACATCTAGTGAATTTTTGTTTACCGGGTACCATGTGAAATTATTGCAATTACCGTGTATAATTTGCTGTGAAATTGAAGTACATTAGGCTGAGAATTTGCGTGTTGAAGAACTTGTTTTTCTCAAACCAATTTTTATATAAAACTGTTGAAAAATTAACTCGATTTAATCGCCACTTAACGGCTGCTGGTTTAAATAAGTTTTATTTATTTAAATTATACAGAATCTTCGGGCACAATCTTCTTTTATTGCCATTTACATTTGAGCAGGATCTATAGAGGTTGTTTTAATAAAATCGGACATCTAACAATGATTTGACTGTTTGAATGATTTATAAATGTAATACAGTTTGATCTAAAATTACTTATTTTACCCATTTGAAATGATTAAATTTGAAATTGAATTTGATTAGAGTTTGAACGAAATTTAAAAGATTTGGTCAACGATTAAACAACCAATAAAAAAGACAACTTTTATTAGTAAAATTTTAAAAACTGAAAATATAATTAAAATTTAAATTTGGACTGAAAATTTCCAATTTCTTTTGGTAATTTCGATTAATTTAGAAATTAAAATTTTAAAATAATTTAGTTACTTCCATTTTTGACCTACCCCTTAAATAAGGACATTTTTAACCATTTCAGTTTAATTTTAAATTAACTAATAATTAGAACAACAAAGTTTAAAATTCAACAACGCTCTGGTGCATAGTGAAAATTCAAAAAAGTTGAATCGAGAGGAAAATTTAAAAAAAAAAACATCTTAGTACATTTTTAAAATTTATTACTACTTTGTGTGATGAGCTTTCGAAGGGTCTACTGAAACCTGGCAAAACATCGAATATTTGAAGAGGAGAAATCGCATTACTTGTCATGAAATGTCACAGAGGTTAATTTCTCAGTGGAGAAAGCTCGTTTAATAAAATGTTAAGTCTAAATATGTAGAAAAGCTTTAAGATTTAGCTTTCGTTTATTTTTAATCACAAACTAATTTTAAATACCAACCTAATACCGTTGCATCGTTAATTAAATAACTTTTTAGTATAAATCTCCACAAACGGTACTGAACCGAACAAAATTCTGTAAATCAGACATTTAGCTATAGACGAAGCAAATTTATTAGTATTTCTTTGGTTATTCAAATAAAGTTTTAGAATTTATCCTGCATTAAAACGATAAACACCCGTTTGTTAAATCAGAATATTAAATTTTCAAATATGGAATTATGAGAAAGCTCATACTTTAAAAATTAATTTTGCAAAAATTGAAGAATTTTTATAAATTTTTCACCGTCGGAAGCTTAATATTTTCGTTTAGATAATTGCAAAAAATTAACTTTAGTATTAACCGACGGTAGACAAGTATTTATGTAAAATTTGTAACTCACCCAAGTTTGTAGTCCAATTCTGTATCATAAATCGACGACATTGGATAATAATTGTTATCGTAGTAGTCATATCCATATATCACGTTTGATCCCGTTGGCTGAATTGCATTACTACTGGTATGGTTTCCTCCACCGCCGCCATACATATTATTAATGCCACTTTGATTAGGAATATTATTAGGATTGCTACACATTATATAAATATATTGTATATTGCACGCAACTTAACACAAAAGTTCTCTCACACTCAAAAATAAAAAGGATTTTCTTATGTAAAATAAAATATTCAGTGCAACAATATTATTATTAAATAAGCACTTAATTTATAAAAGTTCGATTTTTTTTTTTTAATAATATTAGAATCAAATAATAATAACAATATTTATGGATAATATACCCAATCACATAATAAACGAATAAGTTCGCGTGACACTAAACGAACAAAAAAAAATAAAAAATAAAAAATAAAAAATTGGTTTGGTCTTAAAACTCGTAAATACTATAAATTATGATTGGAAAATTAAATTAAAAATTAAAATCCGATTTAAATATAAAAAGAAAAACTTTGTATGTACAAGAAAAACTTTTAAAGTGAACAACGTTTTAATCAGTATTGAAAGTTGATCGACAATAAAAATGTAAATTAAAAAAAAAATTCAATAACTTTTTTTTGTATTTGATTCCCTGAATGATATCGATAATAATAAATGTGGTGGTTAATTTTTTTTTTTTTTTTGTATATAACACTCCAACATATACATATGTGTATAGATATACTTATATGTACTTTGTATATCTTTTTATTAAAACGTTTTATATATAAATATTTACTACAGGTGGATATATATAATGCGTTGTGAGTTATGTAGTATGTACTATATGTATAGTGCAGGACGAAGCCAAATTTGGCATTCGGTTTTTTTTAATTTTTCGATAGATAAAATCATCCTTGGGTAAATTTTAAATCTAATCATTAAAAACAAACCTTAAAATCCTAAAACAAGCCTAGGACTAATTTTAACTATACCCACTTTTTCTTTTGTCTTCTACTACACGATCGCACGTTTGAACATTCACCTGGAGAAAGCTGGATGAATTGCCAAAAAAAATTTTATTCTTGAGTAGATATGGTCAAATATTTCTAAATTTCTCCCAGGTAATTCTTTTCTGGCCAGCAAAGCTGGAATTGTAACAGCACAATTACGATATAATTTGGAAAAATCATATCATACGATGTCTAAAAGTATTTTCTGAAATGGCTTTTTTGAAGTGGTTATCAACATCCATTGAAAGTTCGTTTATTCTAGACATTTTATTTTTTTCGAGCAAATAAGATTCGTTTGGCTTTTTATAGACAAAATATATTAACAACATATTTCGACTTGTTAATCAGAAAAAATGAAGAGGAAAATCATTTATAATAATATATCTACCAAAAAAGTAGAAATACCAAAATCCCCCCGTACTCTAACCCAAGAGTTATACCAAATGTATTGACCCCAAAAAATGAAACCCCTCCTTGACTTCTCTACGTGGTAGTTTGATTTCGTACTGAAAAGTTCGTACGAACAAAAGTTCGGTTTACTCTTCAGGCAGCTACGACCAAACTACAAAAATACAATTCTAACTTCATACATTAAGTTTGAGGAAAGAACGTACTGACCTAGCAAATTATATTCACTAAATCAAAAACTCAAGGAAAACCCTCATTTCAGTATGTTTTATGCCTACACAAATAATAGAAAGTTGGCATGAACCAGACAAATAATAGAGAGAGAAGTTTGTCTGTATTAAAATCAATGAGATCTTTTCAGCTTTTTATAGACAAAATATATTAAAAATAATGGCATTCAATGAGAAGTTTCCTTGAGTTTTTGATTTAGTGAATATAATTCGCTAGGTCAGTACGTTCTTGCCTCGTACTTAATGTATGAAGTTAGAATTTTATTTTTGTAGTTTGGTTGTAGCTACCTGAAGAGTAGAACGAACTTTTCAGAACAAAACCAAACTACCACAAAAAATCCCAAAAAAAATTATAGACAAGGACACATGTAAAAAAACTTAAATTTTGATCAAATTTTCGTCACGAAATTTTCAAGTTTTGTATTTTTCATGTAGTATTGTAATAGTTATTTATTAAATACGCAACAATGCAATAAAACAATTAGAAAATATCATTGCTAATAAAAAACCGATTCATAAAATATATTTTAAAAAATATGACTAGAAATAATTCAAGACAATAAAAATAAACACAAATTCAATAATTTACTATAAAACTATAAAAATATCTACAAATTTTTAAATTGGTATTTTTTGTTACTTTTTCAGCTTTTTTCCGTTCATTTGTTACAAATCACTGAATTTCCTACAGTTCGTGGAAATATTTGCTCGAATACGTAACCTTCACCAGCTCCGGTTGCATTCCGTTTTTTCCATACGTCCACAAATATTTCATTATGGAGAAAATTCTTTCGATATAAGCGTTGCTTAACGGTATGCTAAATACACGTTCTGCTAATTTTAATAAATTATGACATTCGATCTCGATTTTCTTGAAAAAATATACCCATTGCAAGTCATTCCTTTGATTAATATCGATGAATGGGATGGCAGTTTTAAAATATTGCTTTATTTATATAGCTCATCGCCATTAAAAGTCCAATCAAAACTTTCTAAAATTACTAAAAAGCTTTCAAACAAGTTTTCTTCATGCTGCAGACTAAAATCGTTAAACAATGTAAAGGGATTATCGTCGCTGTAATCAAACCTCATTAACTTCCATCAAATAATTGGGCGTTAATTTATTCTCAATACGTTTTAGTAAGAGCCGCTTAGATTTCTTTCGTATCATTGCATAAATCCAACAATCCTTCTCTATAGCTCCCTCAGTTATACAAAAATACGTTATGACTAGTGGCCAGCATTTAATGTGGCCTTTGTTGGATGCATTTATTGCCAATGAATACGGCTTACCATTAGTTGGCTGGTTTATTAAAATATCAACAGAAAATGGTGACAAAACATTTTTTTATTATTGCCGTTATTTTAGTTCTGCCGCAATGAAGTTTCGGACCTTAGCTTAAATCAAAAAATAATTTTCATGTTAACTTAATTTCATATTCTTGTGACAAGAAACTGTGACGATGTATAATCTCATGGCAGATAAAGCCAACCTCTGTTGCCAAAATTTCATATTCTTGATCACTGTTTGGCTTAGTGTAATAGGAGGAAATTGGTAGCTTGCCGTATATTTATGTGTGCCGTATGCTTATTTAAATCTGAAATGCCTTCGTACTTGATGTAGAAAACTAAACAGCAATATCGATATTTAGCTTTTGTAATGTCTGAAGGAACTTTTATTATCCACTTCTTAAAATTATCGTTGCTCAGATATTCATCTCGCAAATTTCGCCTTTCCTGTAGTTTCTATTTTTTCGTTGGAGTTGATTTCGGGTTTTACACTTCAAATTGAACCTTTTACACTTGAAATTGAACATTTTACAACTCATACTCTATCTTTTACAAATTAGATTTATCAAACAAAATTTTATTTCTTAATTAAATTTTATTCACGATTTCAATGAAAATGCGATTCTAAAATGATTTTTAGATGAAGTTCTGGAATGTAGATAAGGACGAAACTTGGCTAATTTTAATGAAATTCTACATATACGATGCAAATGGGATTCTAAAATTACTTTTAGGCGAAATTCTGGAATATGGCTCGTATCCGAATGGAACTGGCCAAATAGTTCTGAAGGCTTAACATACAAATATTGGTGAGAGGAAATCGATTCTATACCTTTTTGAGTGAAACTACGATGGACAATAATTATTTGTAGGCCTGTAATTTGTATTGTATTGTAAACTAAGTATGATATTAATGAAATATCAGTTATAAAGAAAATGTCAAAATTTGCGTGGATTTGGCCACACATTTACGTAAAATAACGTGAATTATTAATTTGACGTCTATGGTCGGAAAAAGTTACAAATATGTATTTTAGTTAAATTTACAAATAAAATCTGGCGACAAATTTTTCAGGACGCTAATGCTTGCCGAGGAATTTGATGCACAAGAAATACGGCCGCAATATTCGAGAAGGTGATATTAATTTACCTTGTATGTTTCACCTTCAGAACTGTTTGGCCATTTTATAAAACTATGTATCTAAAATCGGCCATATTTCACGACTTAATCTAAAACTAATTTTAGAATTCCATTTCCATCACATGTCGAATTTCATCATGTTTCATCCTGATTGGCTATATTCTAGAATCACTAGAATCCCTAAATTATTAATCCCTAAATCATTTTAGAATCCCTAAATTTAATTAAGAAATAAAACTTATTTTGATAAATATAATTTGCAAAATGTTGAATTTAAAGCATGAAAGGCTAAATTGGAAGTGGCCAAAGGTACAATTTGACGTGTAAAACCTATATTCTTCCTCAGATTCTTGGTAAATTTCAGTGATTTTAGATTTTATGTAGTTACACTTGAAAATCAGATATTTTAAAAATATTGTTTAGTATGTTTTCTTTCGTCAATACGAAACATGGATAGGCGGCACATAGAAATAAAAATTCATCTAACACTATCCTCTACCCGCTCTACTTTCATCGAGATGAAAGATTTAATTCTTTGTTTAGCCATAGAAGGGGTTTATGGTCCGTGATGATTGTGAATTTTACTCCATATAAATAGGGTCCAAAAACGTTTTACAGCCAATAAAATGACAAACAATTCTTACTCCACAGTCGAATAATTTCGCTCAGCTTTATTCAATATCCGACTAGCATAAGCCACAGGTAAGTCTTCATCGCCTATTCTCTATTAAAAGACCGCCCAAAGTGCCACATCGCTAGCATCAGTCGTAACGTAAAACGTTTTTTTTTTAAGATTAGGATGCTATAAAATCGGTGATTGAAATAATTATTATCTGAGCTTTTGAAAACTTTTCAGAGAAAAAGTATCCCATGAAATAAATATGGTTCTATATCCTATCAATCCGATTAACGATTTTATTTCTATGTGGTTCTTGAATATAGGGGAGCTTTGAATACCTCCGAAATGGCACTTGTTATAATTATTAAGATTATAACCATAAACTACAACGTCGTCTAGGTAGACGAAGCATTTCAACCCATTTAAGCCGGTTAACAGGTTATTCATTATTCTTTGGAATATTGAAGCTGCTCCTGTCCGCGTACTAAAAGTTGTTTGTTCCTTATTATCTTCGATAAGTGAAATTTAGTGTTAATCCTCTACTAAATCTAACGAAATAAATATACAGCATCTCCCAATTGCTAAACGCCGAAAATCTACAACGGCGCGCCAGCGTTTTGAGTCATCAGTTGACTTTTTCGGTACTATAAGTAACAGAGAGTTAAACGAAATTATTTTTAAGCATTTACACCTTCAACATTAATTTCTGATTTTGCTGAATGCGGAAGGCGATACATTTACGGATTGTGAATTGGAAACTAATCGAATTCTATGACATCCAGCACTGGTCGCAGTGAATTGGTCGCCAGGCAGATAAAAAATATCATTAAATTTGATTATAGATGATTTTTTTTACTGTTCATATGACTAGTTTAAGTTTGACTTTCCAGATTTCATAATCTGTCTTGTAAGTCATTTGACCAAAGATTTATATTATGAATATAACAGTTTTCTAAGCTGTATGCGGTTCTAAATAAATGTCGTCTAAATTTTACGGGATAATCGTTTGTATATTTATGACACATTAGCTACGTACAAACCAGGTTTAACCATTCGTGAAGGAAAGAAATATTCGTTGTCATCATGGGTTTTAAATCTTATGTTAACGATTCTTTCTGATCGACTCAGGATAAAGATTGGAGGATTATTATTTGAAAGAGTTAAATTGATGTATTCATTGCCATTCAAACTGGCACTCATCAGAGTTGAATAATGTTTTGAGAGTCTATTTTACATTTATTTTTCACTTACTTGCACAATTTATAGGGATATTAGACGGTGCAATATGAAAATCGTGTGAAATTATTTTTTGATTCGGAAAGGTAATTTTCGAAGAACAAACTTACAATATAATAATTGATTTTATGCAGTAATCTCTTTAATGATTAATTTCTGGTTTGTGGCATAATGTTATTTTATTACTATTAACCAGGCATATTGCGAACGAAAAAAGTTATGATTCGCAATAACCATAGAAAGATGCACGCATAAACGGTATATATACCCAGGGCCGTCTTAACAAGTTTGAGTGAAAAGTCATCGGTGACTTTCTAATAAAATACGACACTTTTTAAACTAAAGCGACAGGCGATTTTCGGTGAATTTCAAGAATACGGGCTAAAAAATGTTGGTCCCTTGATAAAATAGAAAAATGTTTACTGTTTATTAGGAATTTGTTATCTGAAATCGTACAAAAATTAAGCGATTTGAATATGATTATCAGTTCGAAAATAGTACTTTAGAGACCGGTCCAGTAAAATGTGTTAGGCTGAGCATTTGTCGAAAGCTTGTTAGTAATAAAGACGGGCAAGATGGTAATTTATACCCGCATGCCTAATATATCAACTAAAGTATAAGTTGGATTTGGATTATACTTTAACCAACGTATAGCTATATTCTTGAAGAATTTAACTCAATACATAATCAACAGATCGCGACGGAATCATGCAAAATAGAAGTGGAAATATACTCTTCTTCAATCGTAGAGTCTTTCTCGATATGCTCCATTCCGTTCAGTCGCTGTTTCAACCGCAGGCAAGCATTAAAGTCTTATCGAGTTTAACTGTCGTTTCTTCAAACGCCACCGCTATGAAGTTTTCACATAAAGTGTATTGCTACACAAATTAGCGAAAATTGTAATTGTACAGGAAAAGTGTAGTTGTGGAAAAGAAGGTACCAGAGTGTTTTGCTTTCCTGCCTTTTAATAGATGTGGTTTTTTCCATTTTTACTAATTGTTCACTATTTCTTTGCAGAATATGCGAAACCTTTAATCAATATCAAAAATTATTTGGAAAAGCTGTCCACTAAATGAAAATATATTGTCGTAGGAGCAACCAGTCCGTTTGGTCCTTCTAGAGATGAGTGCATTTACAATACTTGGTGATGATATATCGAAAATCGGAATCGCGTCTGGCCAACGTGTAAAACGGTCGATGTTCGTTAGGCAGAGCTCAGGTACCTTAGGATAATGGAAAATATCCGAAAAACGAATCATTTGGTCATTAATTTAGTCGTGGCACAAACTCCAGGAAGCGAGATATCGTGAATTGCCTGGAGTGAACTCGAAATTTGGTTGTGACAAATGCACGAATGTTTGTTGTTGAGTATTCACTAACAAGTCGCTTCGAACTGGCTGGAATGGTCAAAACTTTTAATATAATCGAAACATCTATATTACCGTTTTTAAGCAACGATTTTAATTGTCATTGTTTCGTTGATCATCTATCAATTTTTCGTAATCGATCTCGGCGGTTGAATGGATGCTTTAGACACGTGACAAAGAGATCTGCAGTGATAGTTTCAGCTTCTTTAACGTGTCTGATATCAGTAGTCATTTGTCCGAAGAAATCGAGTTTTCGATCTATTGCGCCAAGGCAAAGGTAATCGTTTTTGGATCGGTATAGATGTGGCATCTTCTTTCTAAATACATTGCCTTGAGCTCGCGATTATACGTAGACTATAGCAAAGTTGTGTCTTGTCGAATTTTTTCGAGAAAAAAACCCAAGCGGTTGTAGACGATGCCGGAAGTGTCGACATAAAGCGAAAGTCTAGCTTTTTTTGGCAGATGAGCGAGTAAAGCAGCGTTGGACAAATCGAGTTGTACATTCCAAATGCACTTTTCGTTTTGTTGGTGCATGTGTCCTATTCGAGTATATGGCTTGCGTTTCGAAGGGTTTTGGCATGAATTTGCGGTAAGAATTGAGTATAGTCAAAAAATATTTTAGTTGCTCGACCATCGGCGGAAGTTGACCATCGACACTTTGATGCTTTTAATTTTTTTCGGGCAGAGGCAAAAGCCTTCGAAATATTGTGCTACACAATATCCGAGGAATTTAACTGAGTGAGAGGACCAACTGAGTGGCATAACCAATACGTCGGCCGATATTTGTAGATTGGTCGTCAATTTTTAGTCGCTTCCTGAATCCGATGCAAGCAGCTGGCTTTATTTGTAATTTGATTTGGCGATTTGCTTTGGTTTCAAAATTGCACAGCTTGTGGCAGTGTTTTGCTTCGACACCAAACTTTCAATAGTATACCCTCAATTCGGATGCTCTGTATACGAGATTTTAAACGATCAAGAAATCTATACCGACGCTGAATGATTTACTGCTACTATGGAGTTCTTCCATTTGGTTGCTTACCATCTTAAGCAAACTGCTTTCGGCTGTCGCTGTCGAGGTAGTTTTTTTCCGCTGTAATAGGTGGTTGCGAACTCGTTTAATGAATATCGCCAATGGTACTGGCGAATCCGTTATTTGGATGACTGCAGCCTGCGCGATTTCCGATATTCGTGCGGTAAATATAATGAAAAATGTCAGATAAATTCTTTAACTTCTGCTATAATTTATTCGATTTTGAATTGCCGAGCTGCACTTCATTTATTGCTTAGCGAAATCGGTTTTGCTGCGCGAATCTGAGTAGAAAGCGGTTTTAATCGGCTTTATGTATTTGTATTTACCGTCCACTTAAACTGTGCTGATTTCTGTTTGTATTCTACTTAGGTCGTTTTTTGTTATTTCATTTTTTTTAACCAATAACAATTTGATAGTTTCCATTCGTGTTACCTGATGTGGTAGATTTGCCCAGCAAATAGTTTTTAGTGTTCGCCGCGAAATGTTGCACATATCGGTTGGAAAAGTGGTTGTGTATTACAGTAGAGGGTGGTGCAAGAAATGTTGCTGGAGTTAGATAATGGCAGGGAATTCCGATTACTATATGACTTTAAATTAGGATCACTTGAGACTCAATGTGCCTGATTTGATTTGGTACAGGTTAATTTAACCAGAGAAAGTTTCATAATAAGTAGTGAAATTGTTATAAGCGTATGTCAAATTTAGGATCGTTAAATTTGCAAATTCTTCTTGGATAGCCTTAATTTGAGGCTGTGTGTCTTTTTTAGGATTTTCTTTTCGGGTGCGACCTGACTTAGACGTCGTGGTAAGAAATAATCAGTTTAAAATAAATAGATTGTAATAGGTTATATCCAAATAGGTTGGAACATTGAATCGTTAGTAAAACAAGGATTTTTTTTTATTGGCTTACCTGTAGTTATTTTCGGGTTTTCCGATTATTACGTTGTATTATTTATTATATAACAGTTACATAACAAAACGCTATCAATCAATCAA
Source organism: Tipula helvola (assembly GCA_963556165.1). Classification (NCBI taxonomy): domain Eukaryota; kingdom Metazoa; phylum Arthropoda; class Insecta; order Diptera; family Tipulidae; genus Tipula; species Tipula helvola. Next base: position 368,604,209 of record OY744481.1, read on the forward strand.
CCAACTGGACTGTTTACAAATGCTTATTACATGGTATACAAGACATTGATGTAATCAGGCTGATAAGGCGCATATACACAACAAATTCTTGTGCTATATAAAAGAAATCCGTTTCACATCTACAAACTCGTCATTGACCTAAAAAAAAAAAAAAAATCGCAACCTATGTGTATGAGGAAAACACACAACTACCAAATCCCCTAAACAGCTAATTAATTTCTTAAGAGCACACTTAGCTACCGCATAAAAACGCTAAATAGTATATGATTCACAATGTTAATATTTAATAACGCAATCATAAAAATTCAAAAATTTCATGCCAACCATTTTCATTTCACACAAATCAAATTTATTGCCTTATACAGACAGACGGACATATACAATTATGAGGTACGCGATTTCGATTTGAAAACACGGTTTTTACTGATAAAATTTTATTATTGCTCTGTCGTCGGAGTCGTCGAAGTATTATAATGTCATAAGTTACAAACAAAAAAAAAGAATTTTTTATTTTTTCGATAGTGAGAGACGAGATAAAAAAAATATCGCGCTTATCAATTTATTTTTTATTTTTTTAATTTTTTTTTTTATTGATGTTTTTACTGTTAGTGTTACTATCAGGAGTATACCTATATACAATTTATAATATTGATATGCGAGTATTAAGTTGATTTATCAAATAGTGCACGAGATAGTTTAGTGGTGGGGTATAGTTGGAGTTGGAGCCGAAAAAAATACCTGAAGTGCCTAAAACTATTGAAAGCCCCACTTCTAAGCCTTATCCTAAACCGATTCAATTTTGCAAAAGAAGATTAGACTTGGTTTGGTTTTGATTTGTATTTCCATGCATTTAACTCAATAGGGAGGGCTTTACGCAAATTTAAAAATTTAGCCTGAATTTTGAAATTTATACAAACCCAATTTATTCAGAAATTCAGTTCACAAATTTGTAAATTTTAAAATTAACGTAAGCTTCGGATTTTGAAAATTAAAACAAAATTTATTTGATCAATTTAGAATTTTCGTATGCTTTCCAATGTTGGATGTAAAGTTTTCCACACTTTTTTCCACAGTAATACGTATACGAATCCTATTGAAAAAAACCAAATCATATCGTTTGATGTTGAAAGGCCGAATGTCGAAAGGCCGAATGTCGAAAGGCCGAATGTGTCGAATGGCCGAATGTCGAAAGGCCGAATGTCGAAAGGCCGAATGTCGAATGGCTGAAAGTGTCGAACGGCCGAATATCGAAAAGTCGAATGGGTCGAAAAGCCGAATGTGTCGAAAGACCGAATGTCGAAAGGCCGAATGTGTCGAAAGGCCGAATGTCGAAAAGCCGAATGTTTAGTGAAATAATTTTTCTGGGATCGATATAAAATCTTGCATTTCAAAATGTTGCAACTAAAAAATCTTGCGTAACAAAATAGTGCAACTATTTCTCGTTTTAGTAGGTGTCATTACTAGATTCTATATAATCCGCTCCTACGTGCGGCACGCAGTGCGACATGTTTGCTGACTAGACGGTAAATTCTGGGCTAGTTGTATGGGGAATTTAGTCATCTACCTCGTGTACCGTCGGAACCTGAGTTCAAACCTCAGGCAAAGGAGTATTAATGGCCAATTAACAATTTCAATCGAAATCGCAATATAAACTTCAAGATTAATATATTCCTTATAGAGTAGATGGAAGTTTTCCAGCTTGGTTGATTAAGAGTTTAGTCGTCTACATCATATACTAATGGAATTCGAGTCCAAATCTCACACAATAAGTATTAACAATTTGTTCCCCTGGATAGAGGGGTAGTTTTTGGGCTCGATGTATGGAGTAGTATGTCAGCTATTACGTGTACTATCGGAAAGTTAATTCAAATCTCTCTCTAATCAAAATTTCAATTGGTGCCTAAAGTACCAGAATTTATTTTCCTTGATATAGGGGTTGCCCCCGAAGTGGAGACTACTGGGCGGGATGAAATGCCAGTTTATTCCATAGTTAGATGCTTCCTGAGCTGAATTGTTGTTTGCTTGCCTTATAGCCGCTGTATAACTCTTTACTTAGCGCGTTCCGTTTTGATTGATATTGTTTATGTTTAGAGGCGTTCCTCTTCTTAAGGTGAATCATTTAAATGCTGTCAGGTAGGCTGATGTTGTTAGCTCACTCACCAGTTCCAGGTAAATTGCTTTAGTAGAGAAACAAATGAATAATGCGATGCGCCCTTTGTAGGACTTGTTTCCTCTTCCTGTGGATACACGGATTCCAAATGGACCCGCGTAATCGATGCCCGTATTGGAAAAAGGGGCAGATGGAGTCACTCTAGCTTCTGATAACATACCCATTAATTGTTCTGATGTTCCTTTCCTGAATCGAAAGCATCTTACATAATTGTGGATTGTTGTGCGTACTATAGATGTTTACTATTCAGAATCGAATATTTTGTACGTATTTGTGCTAGGGTTGCTTGTATGCCTCCAAGTAATCAGAGATGGGGTGCTTCGTAAACTCAGTTGATGCTCAGTTGATGATCATGATGATAGTTTGCGGTTGTTTGTAGCTTTCTTCATCGTTTTGAGGGATTTAATGTCTGCGGCAAATTTCGACTCTTGTATTGTTTTTATGATTACATTGTGGGATCTGATCAGTTCATCTACTGTTAAAAAACTTGGTATCTCTCCAGGAACTTGATGTATTCGATTTTTAAGGGTAGTAATAAATCTGAAGCAGTACGCTATAGTTCTTTCGATTTTAAGAGTTAATGAAAATCGTGAAAACTCTATTAACTCTGGTTAAAGAGGTGCCATTGGTAAGCAAGCAATTTATGTTTAGTTCGTTATTCGCTGTTTTTTCAGGTGGTTCAAGCGTTAGAGGGTAATTAGAGTTTTTTAACCAATTTGGTACTTTCCACCAATGTTAATTGTTTCGCAATTGTCGAGCGTTCATTCCACGTGAAGCTGCATCTGCGGGGTTGCAACTGGATTTTTACATAATGCTACTGAATTGGTTGCATAAGTGACTGAATTTCAGCTATTCGATTTCCCACAAAAGTTTTGTATTTACTGGGATTGTCTTTTATCCACCAAGCGTTATCATCGAATCCATTCATTCATAAGTAGAAGCGTACTTCATGGCATCTTGAACCTTTTTTAATAAGCGACTTTCGTTTTTGCTGCTATTCGGTAAACTACTGGTGTGCCTTTGGAGCTTGTTGTTTTGTAGTATAGCACTGCTGCAAATACCTTCTCTGATGCATTGCTGAATCTATGGAGTTCCTTTTTTACTTATTGTCTGTGTTCTATCGATCTACACATGGTAATATTTTTGATCTCATTCAAACCTTCTTTGAATTGAATCCATTGTTGTTTTAGTTCAACACTTAATGTTTCATCCCATTCAACACCGGCCATTCGTAGGTAATGGATTAATAACTTTGCTTGGATGATTATCGGTGCAAACCATCCTAGCGGAACGAACAGTTTGGCAACTTCTGCCAATATGGTCCTTTTTGTCGGCTCTCGCATATTTTCGGACGATGAAATCTTGAACTCAAAAGTGTCTAATACGGGGTTCCAGATAATTCGGAGGGTTTTTATTGTATCATCGATTTTAATGAAGCACAGTCGATCCTCGCGAGCGTTTGCAGGTAGATGTGTTGTCAATTTTATATTGTTGCCGATTTTCTCAAATTAAAACTTTCTGCTTTCAGAAGTTTTATGAGCTGTGACTTTGCTTCTAGTATTTATTTTTTTTTTCAGCCGCCTGTGCGTTTTATGGAAAAAATCCGCGCACTCCATCTCTGGTTTTGTGAGAATTCGTTGGGGGATGCAATTGATTTATCTCAGTTGATGAGACGTGCAAGTTATATTTTATCTCTGTCGTTTTGCTGGGTTTTGATATTCTTTCTAAGATGACCCATCCAAATACTGTATGCTGCGCTACTGGTTGGTTTTTATTTCCTTTTATGAATTGCGGCTTCAAGATCTGAGTGTAATAGTCTGCACCCAATAGTATGGCAATCAGTACTGGAATGTTGTAGTTCGGATCGGCTAATAGCAGCTCGTTCAAATGGTTCCACTCTTTAAAATTAAAGCATCAATTTCAATTGAATATGCTGACGGATATGTTGATTGAAGGTTAATATTTACGATACTGTTAACCTTGCCAGCAATTTGTATGCCTTCACCATAAACCTCCGCACTGATTCTAGGGCCTACCAGATTTAAACCTTCTTTAGATTCTTTTGTTATGAATGACGTTTGTGAGCCGGTGTCAATCAACAATCTTAAAAGCTCTTCCCGTCCATCGAACCTTGTAGTTTTGACAAGAGCGGTTGCTAAAAGTGTTGTCTCATGAGTTTTCATCGCACTGTTGGTTCAAATGTTTCTTGAAGTAGTAACTGGAGGCTGCTTTGTACGAAGTAGATTGTGATCCTTGCCATTGCATGTTGCTTGATTGGAACATTGTTGCAAACTATATCGAGTAGTTACTAATTTTGAGAACAGCTCTTGGAAACCAACCCACTCTCGAGAGTCCCTGATTTCTAGTTTCTTATGTATTGTATTGCCTGTTGTAACCCAGCAGTACAATTTTCAGTAAGGCTCCTAATCTCAAAATAGTTGTTGTTTTTGAAATATTCCTGATTTTCTAGATCCTCTTGTGTTGTTTGTAGGCGAGGATCTCTTCGTGCAGCTCATCAATTTTCTCTATCGATTTATTTAGCTGATTGAATTTTTGTTTAAGAAATTCGAGTTCTTTCTTGCGAGATGAGGCTCTACAAGTGGCTTATTTTTCTTAACTGCTTCATCATTAACTTGCACTTTCGGGATTAAAAAATTGGGTATGATCTTTTTTGATGGCGTTGTTGTGCTTCCTGAATCACTATCCAAATTACTCAGCTCTAACAGCTTGGTTGTTGCTGATACTATCAGCGCTGTTTGTGTTATAAAGTCATATCTTGCTGTTGGAGTTGTAGCAGCAGCTTCTATCTTTAGGTTGATATCAGCTGTAATGTTTTCACAAGCACGTTGTATATGCTTACGCTCTTCTATGTAAGGCAAATCGTTTATGCCAGCGTAGCTTATTAATTTCTGGCCGTTTGTTTTGTATCTTGTACAGATCTGTGACTTCTTCTTTCCTTTTTTCCAGGTGGGCCTTTGTTTTTCTGGCAGCTGAATATTTTTTAATGTTTTATTGCAACCAATTTCATTATTCCTCGAGGTCAAGAAATAAAACTTAACACACAGATAAAAAGTTACCATATTAGCCTACCACGTTCTTACGGGTAATGATAAATGTAAATCATTGTTGGAATTATAATGCATTGAATTCTACCCGCTTTACCTAATTGAAGAGTTTTGATATTTTATTCTGACGGGGCCGATATCTTTTCATTTTGTTTGATGCAGGAATGTCCGTTTAAATATGAAAACATTTTACCAACAAGGTTGCCATAAGATGAATGGTTTACCAATCCATTTATTTATAACGGCTTTTTTAAATATTGGATAGAGTTTAGGAGACGCTTTATTGATTGCATCGCTTTATACGTAAGTTCTCACAAAGCCGCATGAGCGAGACCTTAGGTTGTATCATCTACTAAACTCTATCTAGTATTTTAACGTCTTGAACCACCAAACTTATAGTTTGTCCATATTTGATAAGTGATCATCAAGAGAGTGCAGTTGCCGAAAGATTTTAGATTGAGAACCATGACTAATATAATGTTGGCTAAAGGTAAGAAAATATGGAGAATGCCTAGTGATATCGTGTATCATATTCCGAAGAGCCGATCCAATAGCTTCCAAATATTTATTCCAGATATACGGTGATTATATTTAGTGTAAGCTCTAATAGCAGATAAAACTGACGATTCACCCGTTCAGGGAAGAAATCAGGGAATTCTTTTGAAGTGAACCGTTTGGCATTGTCGCTCACGATATGGTTTCGGGAACGGAAATATGCTATCGTGACAAGGAATTGGTGGGCTTACACCCTTTGCACACCTCACATCTCATGATTTCAAGCGTCTTCTTGAAGCCAAAATGAGCTGCATTTGGTGGACAGTCTGCACATTCAGTAACCATTAGAATTTGAGAACGCGGAGTGTACCATTTCAAACTGAAATGTGATGGTTTGTAGTATACTTATCATCATCATGGTTCTACAACACAGATGATTATCAAGTAGATTTTTATTTAGGGCAAGGTATTGTGTTCTGTGCTAAACCACAATTTAATGTACACACCAATCCAACCTCATCTGAAAGATCGAAAGTATATCTCGATAGAGCAGCCGGTACTACATGATCGCAGCCTTTTTATAGGTGATTTTAAATTACAACCTTGGAGTTGTAAACTCCAACGTACGAGTCGACACGAAAAATCCCTTTGCTTCATTATCCACGTCAGACTGGCATGTCTGTCGTGATGGTGAAAGGTAACCCCTTCACGTATTGCCGAATTTCATCACAACAACAATGAACTCCAGCTCTCTGTTGCTGTAGTTGCGTTTTGCACCGTTGAGCTTCTCGGAATAAAAGGCGATAGGATAATCAGCACCACTGTCAGATTTTTGATCATTAACACTTCTCACTCCGATATTTGAAGCATCGCATTCGATAAAAAATGTGTAAGAAAATTAAGATTGGAAAGTACCAGAGACGAGGTCAAGGCTGACTTCAGTTTACAAAATGCATGTTCAGCTCTTAAATAATCGGGTGAGTTGCTCCAGTGACACCAAAAACTGACGTCTTTACAATTATAATTTGAGATAACGGAAACTTTTTTAAATTTATGGTTTTTCAATATTGATGGTCAAATTGGCATCTCTTAGCGAATTGGCGACTAAATCCAGCAGTTCAATGTGCTGAAAGAAGGAAAGAAATTAAATTAGTTTGTCGTATTAATCGAGGTAGGAAACAGATAAAATTTAACAGACGGGCGATCTAAAAATTCTTCACTAACCTTGTCCACCAATTTTTAACTGAAAGGAGGATAGAATATGAACAAATTTTTTTTTACGAATTCAATGGTCCCTCCAGTACAGCTTACTACAGTGCAATTTACAGAAATGAGATCCATTCAGATGCCTACTCGATGTCAATGTTTGGATTGACTTGTTAGCAAAACAAATTGTAGCTATTTTTACTGCGGGCGATTGAATAATTCTGGGTCTGTGTTCGAGGCCGCTTCTTCAAGATCTGGTGGTTTGATATATTTAAATTTCAAACCCAGTTCCTCGAAGTGGGATAACATTTAAAGCACTGTTCTTGTCGGTAGTCTTTGGCACCGCAATCAAAACACGTAATCTACCTATTCGGATCAAGACAATTTTCTTGAGATGCACGACTAAATTGGAGGTCAAAAATCGGACTCAAGTTTTGTTGAAAATTGGGTCGATTATAATTTTATTTTGCATATTGTCCGTCATCACTATTAGTATTCAAAATGGGTATCTCTAACTGAAGGGTCACTGCTATTAAATCTTCATAGAATTATCTTGGCATCTCTGTCCACGACTTTCCATTTGGGATCTTACATCTGTTTTTAATCATTGAAAACGTTCCTTCAACTCGATTTTTAATTTATCCCACGTAATTGTAGGGTTTCGCTCTATAAATGTCCAATACCATTGATTTGCACTACCTATATGAATGTAATGAAGATCGTTACATAATCTTAAGAGTTAAAAATCTTTTAATGCGAACCATTTGGAGTACCATTACAACTTATGTCCCATTTTGAAAGTGATTTTTGGGAATTGTTGTATACAACTGCGTTGAGCCAGAATAATCAGGAAGAGGAGAAAATTGTTCAGTATCTGGAAAATGATTATCAGATCTTACTGCTCCTTTTGAAACTCTTTTTGTGGTATTTTACGGGTTTTGGGGTAGGTATAATATTATCAGTTATTTTGGAACTGTGCAGGAATTTATTCCTTTATTAAGTCAATCGATCCATCAATAGTAACATCAGATGAGACGTCTACATCCTGGCTTCCAGTATGTTCCTCGATCTTGTTATGATTAATTTGAGAGAGGCATACTTTCGTATTACGTTTAGTTGCCCCTTTGCTAAGGATGTTGGCTCCTAGGAAAAGGAACCTGACCGTTAACAAATGAATCTACAAAATCAAATTCAATCTGTAGCGATAGATTAGGAAAGAGAAAGCCGTTAATACCTTGGGCGCAATCTGTAATGAAGTGGTGCACAACATAAAACTAGGAATAGGGATAGGAATAGCCAATCTTAATTTAGGCGCCATCTATAACGACAGTGATGGGCGGCATGAGTTGGTTACGAGAAAAATCGGTTCCAAAACTTAGCGTCAAAGGAATGCCGCGATTGAAACTGTCTTTGTGTTCTGTTTTCATTATTTGCCTATATGACTATAAATGTTAATTGATTCCGTTGATCGTTTTTAATTTCCCAAAACACCTTAAATGTCCTCTATACGCTAATTCCATGATCACTCATCGAATTAAAGTACCCAGCGCAGATAAACCATCGCACTTAACCAATTCACTGTAAACCTATTACAATACCACTCGTAATATAATAAATTCGGCAATAAAGATGATAATACACACACGCAAATAAAACATAAAATCCACTTGAGTTGAATATATACTACAGAAAGATCCACCAACTCGAAATTTAAGTCCATTTAGGCCCTATTAACAATCCTATTATCACATAATATCATAATCATTATAACACCAATCGAATAAACATTTTTTTTTGTGTTATTTCCTTATCAATAAAAAATAAAAAATAAAAAATTTGTAATTTTTATCGATAGCTCAATATATATATAGTACACCCCGGTATATAACTGTTATATCGCGCTAAATATTATAAATCACACATAACCGTGCGTATCGATTATATATGATACAAAACCAAATACAACTGCGCGTATTTTACATATACATATGTGTTTAGTCAGGTACATATTATATGATATACAGATACATTGAACCAATTAATTTTTTTTGAAACATCAATTTGATTTCTTATCAACCCTCTTATCAGAAAATTAAAAAAAAAAAAAAACTTTGAACAAAATAAATAAATTTTCTGTAGTTATATATGATGATATACACAAATATTGAATGCGCGCCACATAGAATTGAGCTATTTGTTGTATTTGTCGATCGATTACAAGTTAATTGTAAAAAAAAAAAACTGGGTATTTATACATTTGGCCATCAATCATCATCGTTCGTTCGAAGTTTACTTATAGGATTATGGGTTAAACCACATATTGCAATGATTTATAATTTTGTTGATGTGGCATTTTACACCCACGCGCAACTACCGTTTACTCGCGTATATTTACTCAATATACAGACAGTAATCTGTCTAATTTGTTGTCATTCTGTTTATTTTTTGGCAATAGAGTTACAAGTGGATTTTTGTTTATATGTTTTTGGTGTACATATAGGTACTCAAAATCGTATATATACTATTAACGATGACAATGATGGCATATTCATTCGGCTGCTAATCATACACAAATTTTTTTCAATTACTTGTTGAATTTTAATAAACAAAAATCATATTTGATTTTATTTACCTTACGTAAAGTGAGGCAATATCGCAGCTATATGTATACACACTACAAAAACATTTTGTGTCACTTGAAATTGTTGTGTATTATATTCGGTTAATTTAATACTAATTGTGGTATACGCTCAAGAGGACTTAATTAGATTTGTATAATTATTTTGGATAGTATGTATGTATATATTCACGTGGGTGATTTATTATTTAACACAGTAAATTACAATGACAAATTGATTGGGAATACTTATTTAATTCTGTAACGAGCACACACTTTTGATGGACTATACATTAATTCATAATAGTAGAAGAGCATGTTAGACAATTTTGAGTAGGTATTTGAGGCAGCATGAAAATTTGTGTGACACTTTTTTAGCAATGTTTAAACACAAAATCAAACACCTGGCTGAAGGGTAGCGGGGCATTGTCAACCCTTGATTTTTTTAAGTTGAGAATTTTTTTTAAAATATAAAACAAAAAGCCAGATCATTTGGTCGGGTCTAAAATGTTGCCAGGCGGTTTCAAAGTTGAATTTCGTAAATTTCAAAAAAATATATTTGAGGCAAGCTATAACTTAGACAGAATAAAATATGCATATACCTAAAAAACATATTTTCAAAAAGACAGGTCATTTTAGTGGGACTCTCTACTTGCCAAGTGGTCGGGAGTGTTGTACACGAGTGCGAGTGAGTGACGCTATGAGTATAGGTTGAAATGTGAGGGAGTGCGGTGCGATTGGCTCTTGCAAGACCACGTGGCATAATAAGCAGGCAGCTATGTACGTCATATAAAACCAGCGTTTTACCATAATCTCCATTCAAACAGGCTTGATACGAGGTTTGAGGTATCACTATTTCGTAATAAAGCACTATAAGATAATGGTGGGTGTAATCGTTTACATCTATTGAAGTGTTTACCTGAAAGGAATGAATCAACAGATACATTAAAATATTTCACTTTCAACTGCAATATTCATTACTCCACAGTCTGCTATAAATTTACATGCAGCTTTGAAATATGCAAGCGTAATATGAAAAGATCCTAAATGAATAAATTGTTATTAAATAATGGCTTCTCTCTGCTCATCAAATTGAATTTGCATCGTAACTTTAGCGATAGCTAAACTGCTATACTACTTCAACGATTTTTTGGCTTTCTTTCAGTATTTCGAGAACAACATTTTTAGAAGTAGGTGATTCATTGATAGGTGTTAGATAGCCAATTTTTTGTTTAGATGTATTAAAGTCTTGTATAAACTTGCTGTTAAAGCCAATCCACATCAAAGTATTCGGAATTTTTAATGCATGTGACAGGCATCCAAAGTATATCAATATTTTTTATTAATTGTAAGGATTCTGGAATTATGGAACGTCGCTCATCTGTAGGTGGTAATGAAGTTTCTACCATTCATATTTTTTACAATATCAATCCAACTCGGGAGTAATTGCATCAAACTTTCATCGTCTTTTTCGCTTTTATTTATTGCTAAAATTGTTTGCAATTTATTTTCTTCTTCGTCATTATCCGGTATATCTTTTTGGATTTCATCTAAGTTCTAAGATATCGTCTTCTATATTGTCTAATAGAGGCACATTTTGGAAAATTATGCCAATAGTGTCGTATAATGTTTTTTTAATTGATGCTTTGTCACCAAATCGATAAAAGTTATCAAATGCTATACTTCCGTGAATAACCCATTTGTTCTAACAATACGTTCAGGACATAACGTGGATTGACTGGAAGATGAAAATGTAGCCTCTGTTTCTAATTCTTCAATCATATGGTAGCTGCAGCAATGCCCATACCTTTTAAAGGTATTTCATTTTGTGTTTAGACATTGCTAAAGAAGTGTCACACAAATTTTCATGCTGCCTCAAATACCTATTCAAAATTGTCTACCAACTCTTAGACTATAAGCTGTTTTGATGATTCTCGTTAAAGGAATCAAGTAGATCTGGGAGTATATTTGACAAATTCTTGCTTGAATCAATGATCCCTTCAAAGATACATCAGAGACAAGTTGTGATATAACCTATAATCAAGAACTGTGTAATACTTTGTGAGTTAGTTAATTGTATTCGCTCTTTTTACATTTTCTGTCGTAGGCACTTGGCGAAACACACTTAATACACATATTTTTAATTTTTTTTTAAAACACTTGTTAAATATTTCGCAAAATTACAAAAGGTTTAAAAAATCACTCGATCGATTTCGGCTTGTTAGGCCATCATCAGGAGTATCTACTAAACTGTAAAAATAAAAATGTAGTTATAGTTGGAAAAAGCAAAAAGTGAAACAAAATTATACAAATAAAAAATGTGGGAGTGGTAAACAATAAAAATGGTGAGAGCAATAAACATTAAAAATTAAAAGGGGGGTGAGTTAATGTCAGGTATATGATTATTGAATAGTTAACGGCCGAATAACAAAATTCCAGATGTTGTTGTTGTTTTTTTTAAATTTATTTATTTTATTATAACCCGACGTATTAGTCATTTTATGGGATGGTATGAGTATGGGAATAAAACAGTGCAGGGTCGGTAATTGGTGAGAAACGGATTTCTCTCTGTTCGTTGAGGATATTTTGGTTAAGCAATATAGCTTTTCGGATTTCATAAGATTCTAAGTTGTCTAAACGTCTGCTTTTTGGTTCTTCTGGATGTGTGATTTTATAACGTTAAATGATTATAAATGGATGATTCATGGCTACCAGATAAATGTTCTTTAACCATAAGCAGTATAGCAATAAGAAGTGATTTATTAGTTCAAATGAAATATCAACCAATATACCTCGAGAAAAATTGAGTCACAAATAAGGAATTTGATTGATCTCAATAAATAAAGTTATAAGTACATCATTTATATTTATAAGTTCTAATGAAATATGTACATTGTTTTGTACATTTACATAATAAATTTTTTTTTAAATTTTATTCGATTTATAAAAATTTGTTTTCGAATTGAAAGCGCATCTGTAACCAAACAAAACGCGTTCCATACTACTTCGCCTTGAGATTTAGTGTCCGTGAAATTTCTTGTCATATCTTTGATAATCAGTTGTTCTAAATGAAAGTGGATTTTTTTTGGTTTGAATGATTTTATGTGGTAGCATCCAGTAAATCGTTAATATGCTGGAAAAACCAGGAATTTTTGAAGACGTAGGCGTCATGTGATGCTCCGGGATATTTGTAGCTTACGTCCCTTATTCTAATGAACGAAAACAAAATACAATTAGCCTTACATAATAAAAAAGGAAAATACTTCAGATTTAACACTTACATATAGCTAACATTCACCACTATCTGCATCCATACAGCCTTTTCTATTTATAAAATCGACATGGCTTTCGTGTGGAAAATTTGCGGAATATAGCAAATACTTTCAAATTTTTTAGAAATTTGTTGAGCCTCCTCCTCGGTTGGCATTTTAATCACGTCTTGGACGTGCTTTAACATACCATTTATAAATAAATGCTCTTATGCACTGAACCTTTGCTTACCTAGAAAGGAAATTCACACCACATAAATTAAACTGAATTGAATACAGAAATCTATCTGTCAAAACAACAAACTTTTATAGTATGCGTTTACACTACAAATCGAAATCGCAAAGTTAGTGTGAACCGAAGCGAAAAAATAATTAAATACCAAAAAAGTAATACTTACTAGGCACGTATAATGTTGGTATGAGTCTAATATTAGGTCTAAGCCTGATCTGTTTTGGTTTTATTAATAATTATAGAAATCCCTGGGAATACAATGTTTCTGCAGGAGAGACGTAGAGGGTGTTAATTCCCGACAAATGCTGAATCCCGGGAGTCGGGTTTGAAAATGGTTCAATCCCGGGAATTCCCGGGATCCCGGGAATTAAAAAAAAAGCAATTTCCTGGTCAATTAACAAAAATTGTATGTAAAACTCACTAAAATCAGCAGTTTCAGTTTTCTTTTATAGTTAGTGAATTATCACAAACACATTGCGATAAAAGACTAGTTACTTAGACTAGTCCGTTTCTTACTACAAAAGTTCTATGAATTTGAATAAAAAACGTGTCGCTTCTTACTGAATTTTACTTTAACGGCTCCAAAAAATTTGACTAATTTGAGGTCACCTTACCAGATTATCTATTTCTGTCGTAACCACTGTCATGTTATAGATGAGTTTCCTACTGCTGCCAAATTATCAGTCAAATTTGCTGATTCGAAATCATTTCATCGAGTTTCGGTTTCTTCGCTCAGTAATTCTTTGTTTTAAGCTTTAGGTTATGTGACATTTTAACAAAAAATTGTATTGCCTGTCTTAATTCGTTAAACGAATAAATTGTTTGACTACACTAGATTTAGCACAACAGTTAAATTGTAATTTTATCGGTCAAGTGTTCAACATTTAATTTTATAGGATCCAAAATGTTCAGTAACGTTTGTAATTTCTTCGAGTTCTTTTCTGAATAGAAATTAAACAAACTCAGATCGTTTAGGGTTTTACAACACAATCACGTAATTTTAGAAAACTGACGATCTTTGTTTCTAAGCTGCTCCACCTTGTTTTACAGTCAAACAATAAATTTAATTCTTCCCCACGGTTAGCTTTAACATATGATTCTGTAATAACGAATTTCTAACTACAGATTATTTAAATAGTTTTGCGACAATTCTATCACTTTTCAAAGCGATATTAGCAAAATAAGTACCTGGCTCATCATCATATGGCTTTAAGTTTTTAAGTTTATCTAGTCTTACTAGGTGAGTATGTATATTTAATGTGGCGTTCAGAATACAACGTAACCCGGAAAATTGTTGATACATATTGACTTTTTATATTTTAAATTTTTTTAAATTTTTTCCTAAATTCCCGGGAATTTTATTTGAAAATCCCGGAATCGGGTTTGATAAAATATGTAAAATTCCCGGGAAATGGTTCCCGGGAATTCCCAGGAACCACCCTCTAAGAGAGTATACCATGCACTTAACATCATCTAGATGCCTATAAAACGCACTTATCAAATTCCATCAATGATTTGAGAATGTTCTAGAAGACAATAAAAATTATTTGGGTAACTGCAAAAAGGAAACTTTTGAATAGACAAATGAAACTTCTCTTATTGTTAGAACCAGATTTATCCTGATTAGTACTCATTGGAAAAGTTAGTGTCCCATTTTAAAAATTGGTGATCTTGCTTCCCGAACCATTCATATAAGTTCATTAATTCCTCAGAATAATAGCAACTTCGGCCCTTTACTATTCATTTTATTCATAAAACTGTAGTTGACTCTATGAATCATTCTGAAATCCTCATGTAAGCTGATGACAAAAAAAATCGCAACTATTAAGAATAACAGAGATGTATCCAAACGTTTGAAAACGTCCTCACCATAATAAAATAAATTTGTTTAATTTCTCGTAACGCCATTTTACGAGATATTTGACCTTTTAAACGAAAGATTTATGTGTAACTGGGGGTTTTAACACCGCTTTTTGGAAACCGAAACCCAGGATCTTAATCCTTAACCCTTATCTCCTTGTCTTTTTCGATATTATGGTACGAAGCCAAAATACCAAAATCGATATTGAAAAAGACGAACTACGATTAGAATATGACCTTGCTTTCTAATCGCCTAAAAAACTGAATATTTTTAAAAGTTATTGCAGTTAACCTGAAATTTTAACCAGAAAAATGTTGTTCGTTTCTTGCCTAAAGTGTAGTTAAATTAGTCGAAATCGTTCTGTGGCAACGTGTCGAACATCGATCATATGGGTTGGGATTATTCTAAAGTTTTAACATTTTATTTTACTCACTCTGCTATAATAACCGAACACAAAATCTCTCGGATTGTAGATATAGGAGTTTATGATGGGCATACTAACAGCTTATTTCTAACAAGAATTGATCGAAATCGGTTTGTGGCAACTTGTCGAAAATCGATCAGGGTAGGGAAAAACTCTAAGGTTCGAACATTTTATTTTACTCGTTCTGTTGTATTGACCGAACTTGATTGAGACTATAGAGTTGTCTCACCCAGGACAGAGTTTCGATTTAAACTTAAGGAGGATTAATTAAAAGTGGAAGACATTAACGATCTAGAAAATCAATAATTTGCAGCAGGATGCCGAGAAAACCGCGTGGGATAAGATTCTAGGTGATTTTATCACATATTTTTGAACCACTTGCGAGTTTTTATAAAAATGCAACAAAAACTGACCATTTACATACAAAACATAAGTGACTATATCACTATTGAATTATCGTATTGTTTTTAATTTTTCCATATGGCTCAAGTAACGATGAGAACAAATTTGTGTGCAAAAATAATTTTTTTAAAAACTAAATTAAATGTAGTTTAGTAAGTTAATTATATAAAAATTAATATTTTGAAAAAGGTTATATTTTTTAAAGTTGTTATGTTGTATTAAAAATTGAGAAATTGTTATGGACTGTATATAAGCTTTTATTGAATTTTTAAAATTTTTATTCCACTTTCAATAACTTTGCTTCTCAGAATTATTTTCTTTTGGGTACTTCAAATAATTTTCAGTAATAACAAAAATTGTCGAATAATCTTGAAAATTTACCGAACGTCTAATCTCAAAATCTCACAAATCTCGACAAGCCTTCAATAATAATCTCGATACCAAAACAGCCCTGGAAAATTTGAAATATCCCCAAAAAATGTCATATAAGTCACTCAACATCCTATATTCTTATCATTATCAATATATAGCTGCGATGGGTCATGTAACGAAAAAAAAAATTCTACGCTACGTGTAGAAAATGTGTGTTTTATGTAGCAAACCAGTAGAAAACGTAGCAAAGTTTACTATAAAAATCTACTGAAATTACATGATATTAAATATCTTACATTATCCTGAAAACTCAGAGGAAGGACAGAAAAATAATAATTTCCAATAATTTCAAAAAATTCTTTAAGACGTGATTTAATCTATTTTAGATTTCGAACTATGTATAGAATCGGCTTAATATTTCAAATATAAAATTTCACAAAAAACACATCGACAAATGTGTTTATTCCATTTGGTGCTGGAGGTGGCAAAAATTGACCGGATTGGCTGTGTATGGAAAACCAAAATTGGTAAATCTAATTTTTGGTTTATGGTATCGGTATCAACCGTAACACAATTAGTACGAGTAATGTTCCAAAATATTTTTTGCCGTTGGGCTATATTTTAATTTATAAATTCTGGTCTCAGCCCAATCTTATGGCCGAAAAAATCCTTCAGGCCATTTAATAATAGGTTTTATATTTGGAACTATTTTTAATAACAACAAAATATTTCAGACATAAAATTTCACTAAAATCCGTCAACAAATGAGATTAATGCTAGAGCTGAGAAGATAGTCTGAATTGGCTCAGTACGTAAAAATAAATTTGGCGGATATAATTTTTAATTTAAGATAGACTAAAACATGATGACATGGGTGAAGGAATTCTTCAGTGCTGGAATTTTATAATTTTATATTAGGAACTACTTAAAGAATCGACTTTATATTATATCAAATCTCAGATGTAAAATTTTAATAAAATACATCCACAAACTTGTCTCCTAGTTCGGTCCTAGATTGGTTGTTCAAATGATATATCCCAAGAAATTCTTCAGAGCGTGAATATTTCGATTTTATATTAGGAACTATTTCACTAAAATTTATTGACAAACGTGCGTGTTCCATTTGGTGCTGAAAGTTTAGAAAAGGCCTAGATTGGTCATGTATTTGAAAAACAAATTTCTCTTTGGCAAATATATTTTTTTGATTTATGGTTTGTACTTATGTACCAAAGTATTATTAGCAATGTGTTGGTTGAATTCTGGCCATTAAGAAACTTCATTCCTGCCCCAAACGGAACTTTTGCAATTGTTCACCAATTCCATTGAAATTTGGTACCTGACCTTAACCAATAAATTTGATGATAAATGAATTGGTTTCAGCACATCCAACTGATAAATCAAGGTTGCGGCTTTTAAAACTTTTCTAGAAGAGATTTAACTACAAATCGGTTTTCTAACCAGAGGATGGTTGTCGCCACCAAATCAATTTTTTCTTTTTTTTTTATCAAATACATAACAAATTTCGAGACTTAAGAATAGTCCTTGTTTTTTTAAGTCGAAATTTCGACTTTTTCAAATTTTTTCAGATTTCGTTCAAGTTCCGTTGATTTTGGCCTGGTCATTCAAGTGACAACTTCCATTGGCTATCCTTTTCTTGTAATTAATACAAACGCATACTCTGAACTAATACTACATAAGTCAATGAAGAAAATATTAATAAAAATGTATCGCAATAAAAATTTGCGATGGTTTATTGTGGCTGCTCGGTTTATTTCGATATCTAACAAAAATAATTTCAAATGAGTTTCAGGCATGAAAGGTGTGACAGTAAAGCTGCCTTCGAAATTGCTGAATTTTGACCAAAAGCAGTGCCGAATGGACATTGCTCAGAAGTTGCTGGTGATAAAACAGGAGTTTACAAATATGACTTCGAAAGTAAGATTAAATTGTCCCACTGAAAGCTTCTTATAAAAGAGGCAAACCCCAAAAAAGCTCGTCAAGTAGTTTAACTTGAGTTCTTAGGTCGTACGATCAATAAGGTGTACTTCCAGGAAGTTGTAGGCTGCTTGCGTGAAGCGATTCGAGCGAAACGTCTAGATTTGTAGAGAAACAACACAACTACACACCAAAACTAAGTAATCTTTTTGACAGCCAACAATAAACTAAGCATCTAATATGGCTCAAAATGTCAAAACGTCAGGGAAAAGTGTACCAACACAACCAAAAACCAACTATGTCAATTGGACTTAAACAACCTGCGAAATTGTAAAATTTGACGAATTTTTGATCAAGCCATGTATTTTATCACCAAGTAATTTTTTTTTCGGACTTTCCATGTTTGTGAAAAATATTTGATATATTCATTCCAAAGGAACGGCCAAATTGCTTTCACAGGTTCTCATGTCCCAGCATTTCGATATTTGGGCTTTATCAAAATTCTAGAAACGTCGTTTCCATTTTTTCCGATACATCCGATTTTTAAATAAAGATTGAAAACTGTTGCCAATAAAATATTCTTTTTATTGCAAAAGCCAGAGATCAAATCGAAGATAGCCCACATATCGTATAACAGTTTTTAGATTAACCATATGTTATCATATTAAATTAAATGTTTTACTAAAATCTGTGAAACCTCTACTCTATACTAGTGATTAAGGCCCTTTCTTATCAACCACCAGTAGAGAGTTGCGTCAGGGGTAAACCACGGCCTCTTAGCCACAAATTATTATTTAATTAAGCAAACCGTATACATAGATTCGATATAAGTACCTCCAAATACTCCAAAAAAAATTTGCTTCTGCGGGTTGTACAGCGAGTACGAGTACATATTATAAAACTTAGCATTTTATTTACAACCCACAATATTTACAACACAGATAAATAAAATGTACTTGTTTAAATATAGATTAGACCATAAAAAATATAAAAACTCAATTTAAATAGTAAAAATAAAAAATGGTTTTTTGATTGCCTAATTTTTTATCGATTAATACCAGAAACAACGCTAATGAAGAAGAAAACACGAGGCAGGTGAAAATTTTTTTATTATTACACCCGATGTTCACCCGATTTTTTTTAGTTTTTTTCTATTTCTAATATTGTGGGGGGGTCTATCTCCGTATCTGTATATATCGTGTATAACACTCATAATTTATATACTTCGCGTATAAGGGTTCTTAAACGCAAGCGACTTCTTCACTATATACTACTAAATAAAATTTAATCAATAACAATCAAAATATTTTAGAAGTGTTCCCAAAAACAAATTTTTACAAATCAAGTACATATTTTGTAATCAATCAATATACCATAACAATTAATGCAATATTTCAAGTTTGGAATTGGATTTTTATTGTCGGATTTTATTTATGGATAAGTTATTAAAGCAGTGTACTTGTAATGCTCGATATATGCTTGTTGTGCTGATAATTAGATTATAGAAAGGACAGCATATACAAATAAAAAATTATGTCATTGACATCGCGTCATAATATTTCGCGTTACCCTTCAAAAGTGTGATTCGTTACATGGAAAGTTATGTAAGTGCGGGTTCGGCACATTCCTACTGGCTATTTTCAAACTACGTTGCAACATATAATTTGTAATTTTATTTATTTGTCTGAATAAATAAATAGGAACTATTTTATTTGTTTAAAGTTTTTTTTTTTAATTTTATTTTATGATGATAAAACAAAAATATTAAAAAAAAAATGTTTTTTTTTAATTCTTCATATGCAGGGTATCAATCTATGTTGTTTGGTTAGTGATAAGAAAACACAGGAGTACATTTTTTATTATCAACAAAATAATAATCGAAACTATTTACAATAAATTTAAGTTTTGTTTTAATATTGATTGACTGGAATTAGTTATAAAACAAAATTGGCAAATATGCGATAAATTGAGGCCATTTACTGTAGCTGCAGGTGTTGGCGACATTATACAAGGGTTTGTAGTTTTATTGATTTTATTATAATGCCGTCTAACTATTTTCATTCTCTAATTTAGGGGAGTATTTTAATAGTTGGAACCCAAAAGGATTTGTTTTAGTTTGAATTCTAGAGCAGTACTTCTCAAACTGTGGGCCGCGGCCTCCTAGGGAGCCTTAAAACTTCGCTATAATATCTCTAATAAACCACACAATTTCCTCGCATTTCTGATTCTGCCTATTATCAATGACCGCTACGGTTTTCTGTGCTGTCCACAATCACGTGGTTAGTTTTTACTAACACATCCAAATATTTTTTCAATTTTCATAAACTTCACTCTAACCCGCAGATCAAGGTTTGCGATCTGAAACTCCGGCTCATGTTCATTGTAGAATAAGAACTTGCCTACCAAGCTCCTTATGATTGTGGATATTGTAACACTATGTAAAAACCTCACAACAGCTTAAATCAAACTTCTTCAATAAATTAACTTTTTCATACTAAAAATTGTTTAGTGGATGTCTCCCTGAAACTGAATATTAGGTGTTGTGTGTATATGTTTAGTTGATGATTTGTAGTGGTCATCATATTAGAGCGACCCTCAACAGTATACTGAAAAAGTGTAGGCATACATAAAAATTGTAAATAACCAGTAGAACAAGGCATGGAACAATTTTTTATAGAATAGACAGGTCAAGCTATCCGAAACAATTTTTATTATTTAGATATCATCATTTGACCCCACTTCATCGCAAGACAACATAGGCAATGCTGATAAATGCTTAGAAATAGTTAGGACAGCTTAGGAACAAATCGACGGCCGATTTTAGTTTTTTAAACTAAATGTCATCATAGAACACCCTGTTAGCCTCAAGAGATTTTCTTGAAAAAAATTACGTATCATCATTTGGTCCCACTTCATTGCAAGGAATCACTGGCTATGCTTATTAATGCTTTCAGAAATAATTAGGACAGCTTAGGAACAAATCGACGGCCGATTTTAGTTTTTTAAACTAAATGTTATCATAGAACACCCTGTTAGCCTCAAGCGATTTTCTTGAAAAAAATTACGTATCATCATTTGGTCCCACTTCATTGCAAGGCACCACTGGATATGCTTATTAATGCTTTTAGAAATAGTTATGACAGCTTAGGAACAAATCGACGGTCGATTTTAGTTTTTTAAACTAAATGTCGTCATAGAACACCCTGTTAGCCTCAAGCGATTTTCGTGAAAAAAATTACGTATCATCATTTGGTCCCACTTCATTGCAAGGCACCATTTGCTATGCTTATTAATGCTTTTAGAAATAGTTAGAACAGCTTAGGAACAAATCGACGGCCGATTTTAGTTTTTTAAACTATATGTCGTCATAGAACACCCTGTTAGCCTCAAGCGATTTTCGTGAAAAAAATTACGTATCATCATTTGGTCCCACTTCATTGCAAGGCACCACTGACTATGCTTATTAATGCTTTTAGAAATAGTTAGGACAGCTTTGGAACAAATCGACGGCCGATTTTAGTTTTTTAAACTAAATGTCATCATAGAACACCCTGTTAGCCTCAAGCGATTTTCGTGAAAAAAAAATTTTTATAATCATTTGCTCTCACATCATTGTAAGGCACCACTGACTATGCTTATTAATGCTTTTAGAAATAGTTAGGACAGCTTTGGAACAAATCGACGGCCGATTTTAGTTTTTTAAACTAAATGTCATCATAGAAGACCCTGTTAGCCTCAAGCGATTTTCTTGAAAAAAATTACGTATCATCATTTGGTCCCACTTCATTGCAAGGCACCACTGGCTATGCTTATTAATGCTTTTAGAAATAGTTAGGACAGCTTAGGAACAAATCGATGGCCGATTTTAATTTTTTAAACTAAATGTCATCATAGAACACCCTGTTAGCCTCAAGCGATTTTCTTGAAAAAAAATTACCTATCATCATTTGGTCCCACTTCATTGCAAGGCACCACTGGATATGCTTATTAATGCTTTTAGAAATAGTTATGACAGCTTAGGAACAAATCGATGGCCGATTTTAATTTTTTAAACTAAATGTCATCATAGAACACCCTGTTAGCCTCAAGCGATTTTCGTGAAAAAAATTACGTATCATCATTAGGTCCCACTTCATTGCAAGGCACCACTGGCTATGCTTATTAATGCTTTTAGAAATAGTTATGACAGCTTAGGAACAAATCGATGGCCGATTTTAATTTTTTAAACTAAATGTCATCATAGAACACCCTGTTAGCCTCAAGCGATTTTCTTGAAAAAAAATTACGTATCATCATTTGGTCCCACTTCATTGCAAGGCACCACTGGATATGCTTATTAATGCTTTTAGAAATAGTTATGACAGCTTAGGAACAAATCGATGGCCGATTTTAATTTTTTAAACTAAATGTCATCATAGAACACCCTGTTAGCCTCAAGCGATTTTCTTGAAAAAAATTACGTATCATCATTTGGTCCCACTTCATTGCAAGGCACCACTGGCTATGCTTATTAATGCTTTTAGAAATAGTTAGGACAGCTTAGGAACAAATCGATGGCCGATTTTAATTTTTAAACTAAATGTCATCATAGAACACCCTGTTAGCCTCAAGCGATTTTCTTGAAAAAAAATTACGTATCATCATTTGGTCCCACTTCATTGCAAGGCACCACTGGATATGCTTATTAATGCTTTTAGAAATAGTTATGACAGCTTAGGAACAAATCGATGGCCGATTTTAATTTTTTAAACTAAATGTCATCATAGAACACCCTGTTAGCCTCAAGCGATTTTCTTGAAAAAAATTACGTATCATCATTTGGTCCCACTTCATTGCAAGGCACCACTGGCTATGCTTATTAATGCTTTTAGAAATAGTTAGGACAGCTTAGGAACAAATCGACGGCCGATTTTAATTTTTTAAACTAAATGTCATCATAGAACACCCTGTTAGCCTCAAGCGATTTTCTTGAAAAAAATTACGTATCATCATTTGGTCCCACTTCATTGCAAGGCACCACTGGCTATGCTTATTAATGATTTTAGAAATAGTTATGACAGCTTAGGAACAAATCGATGGCCGATTTTAATTTTTTAAACTAAATGTCATCATAGAACACCCTGTTAGCCTCAAGCGATTTTCTTGAAAAAAAATTACGTATCATCATTTGGTCCCACTTCATTGCAAGGCACCACTGGATATGCTTATTAATGCTTTTAGAAATAGTTATGACAGCTTAGGAACAAATCGATGGCCGATTTTAATTTTTTAAACTAAATGTCATCATAGAACACCCTGTTAGCCTCAAGCGATTTTCTTGAAAAAAATTACGTATCATCATTTGGTCCCACTTCATTGCAAGGCACCACTGGCTATGCTTATTAATGCTTTTAGAAATAGTTAGGACAGCTTAGGAACAAATCGACGGCCGATTTTAATTTTTTAAACTAAATGTCATCATAGAACACCCTGTTAGCCTCAAGCGATTTTCTTGAAAAAAATTACGTATCATCATTTGGTCCCACTTCATTGCAAGGCACCACTGGCTATGCTTATTAATGATTTTAGAAATAGTTATGACAGCTTAGGAACAAATCGATGGCCGATTTTAATTTTTTAAACTAAATGTCATCATAGAACACCCTGTTAGCCTCAAGCGATTTTCTTGAAAAAAAATTACGTATCATCATTTGGTCCCACTTCATTGCAAGGCACCACTGGATATGCTTATTAATGCTTTTAGAAATAGTTATGACAGCTTAGGAACAAATCGATGGCCGATTTTAATTTTTTAAACTAAATGTCATCATAGAACACCCTGTTAGCCTCAAGCGATTTTCTTGAAAAAAATTACGTATCATCATTTGGTCCCACTTCATTGCAAGGCACCACTGGCTATGCTTATTAATGCTTTTAGAAATAGTTAGGACAGCTTAGGAACAAATCGATGGCCGATTTTAATTTTTTAAACTAAATGTCATCATAGAACACCCTGTTAGCCTCAAGCGATTTTCTTGAAAAAAAATTACGTATCATCATTTGGTCCCACTTCATTGCAAGGCACCACTGGCTATGCTTATTAATGCTTTTAGAAATAGTTATGACAGCTTAGGAACAAATCGATGGCCGATTTTAATTTTTTAAACTAAATGTCATCATAGAACACCCTGTTAGCCTCAAGCGATTTACTTGAAAAAAATTCCGTATCATCATTTGGTCCCACTTCATTGCAAGGCACCACTGGATATGCTTATTAATGCTTTTAGAAATAGTTATGACAGCTTAGGAACAAATCGATGGCCGATTTTAATTTTTTAAACTAAATGTCATCATAGAACACCCTGTTAGCCTCAAGCGATTTTCTTGAAAAAAATTACGTATCATCATTTGGTCCCACTTCATTGCAAGGCACCACTGGCTATGCTTATTAATGCTTTTAGAAATAGTTAGGACAGCTTAGGAACAAATCGACGGCCGATTTTAATTTTTTAAACTAAATGTCATCATAGAACACCCTGTTAGCCTCAAGCGATTTTCTTGAAAAAAATTACCTATCATCATTTGGTCCCACTTCATTGCAAGGCACCACTGGCTATGCTTATTAATGCTTTTAGAAATAGTTATGACAGCTTAGGAACAAATCGATGACCGATTTTAATTTTTTAAACTAAATGTCATCATAGAACACCCTGTTAGCCTCAAGCGATTTTCTTGAAAAAAAATTACGTATCATCATTTGGTCCCACTTCATTGCAAGGCACCACTGGATATGCTTATTAATGCTTTTAGAAATAGTTATGACAGCTTAGGAACAAATCGATGGCCGATTTTAATTTTTTAAACTAAATGTCATCATAGAACACCCTGTTAGCCTCAAGCGATTTTCTTGAAAAAAATTACGTATCATCATTTGGTCCCACTTCATTGCAAGGCACCACTGGCTATGCTTATTAATGCTTTTAGAAATAGTTAGGACAGCTTAGGAACAAATCGACGGCCGATTTTAATTTTTTAAACTAAATGTCATCATAGAACACCCTGTTAGCCTCAAGCGATTTTCTTGAAAAAAATTACGTATCATCATTTGGTCCCACTTCATTGCAAGGCACCACTGGCTATGCTTATTAATGATTTTAGAAATAGTTATGACAGCTTAGGAACAAATCGATGGCCGATTTTAATTTTTTAAACTAAATGTCATCATAGAACACCCTGTTAGCCTCAAGCGATTTTCTTGAAAAAAAATTACGTATCATCATTTGGTCCCACTTCATTGCAAGGCACCACTGGATATGCTTATTAATGCTTTTAGAAATAGTTATGACAGCTTAGGAACAAATCGATGGCCGATTTTAATTTTTTAAACTAAATGTCATCATAGAACACCCTGTTAGCCTCAAGCGATTTTCTTGAAAAAAATTACGTATCATCATTTGGTCCCACTTCATTGCAAGGCACCACTGGCTATGCTTATTAATGCTTTTAGAAATAGTTAGGACAGCTTAGGAACAAATCGATGGCCGATTTTAATTTTTTAAACTAAATGTCATCATAGAACACCCTGTTAGCCTCAAGCGATTTTCTTGAAAAAAAATTACGTATCATCATTTGGTCCCACTTCATTGCAAGGCACCACTGGCTATGCTTATTAATGCTTTTAGAAATAGTTATGACAGCTTAGGAACAAATCGATGGCCGATTTTAATTTTTTAAACTAAATGTCATCATAGAACACCCTGTTAGCCTCAAGCGATTTACTTGAAAAAAATTCCGTATCATCATTTGGTCCCACTTCATTGCAAGGCACCACTGGATATGCTTATTAATGCTTTTAGAAATAGTTATGACAGCTTAGGAACAAATCGATGGCCGATTTTAATTTTTTAAACTAAATGTCATCATAGAAGACCCTGTTAGCCTCAAGCGATTTTCTTGAAAAAAATTACGTATCATCATTTGGTCCCACTTCATTGCAAGGCACCACTGGCTATGCTTATTAATGCTTTTAGAAATAGTTATGACAGCTTAGGAACAAATCGATGGCCGATTTTAATTTTTTAAACTAAATTTCATCATAGAACACCCTGTTAGCCTCAAGCGATTTTCTTGAAAAAAATTGCGTATCATCATTTGGTCCCACTTCATTGCAAGGCACCACTGGCTATACTTATTAATGCTTTTAGAAATAGTTATCACAGCTTAGGAACAAAGCGATGGCCGATTTTAATTTTTTAAACTAAATGTCATCATAAAACACCCTGTTAGCCTCAAGCGATTTACTTGAAAAAATTACGTATCATCATTTGGTCCCACTTCATTGCAAGGCACCACTGGATATGCTTATTAATGCTTTTAGAAATAGTTATGACAGCTTAGGAACAAATCGATGGCCGATTTTAATTTTTTAAACTAAATGTCATCATAGAACACCCTGTTAGCCTCAAGCGATTTTCGTGAAAAAAATTACGTATCATCATTTGGTCCCACTTCATTGCAAGGCACCATTTGCTATGCTTATTAATGCTTTTAGAAATAGTTATGACAGCTTAGGAACAAATCGACGGCCGATTTTAGTTTTTTAAACTATATGTCATCATAGAACACCCTGTTAGCCTCAAGCGATTTTCGTGAAAAAAATTACGTATCATCATTTGGTCCCACTTCATTGCAAGGCACCACTGGCTATGCTTATTAATGCTTTTAGAAATAGTTATGACAGCTTAGGAACAAATCGACGGCCGATTTTAGTTTTTTAAACTATATGTCATCATAGAACACCCTGTTAGCCTCAAGCGATTTTCGTGAAAAAAATTACGTATCATCATTTGGTCCCACTTCATTGCAAGGCACCACTGGCTATGCTTATTAATGCTTTTAGAAATAGTTATGACAGCTTAGGAACAAATCGATGGCCGATTTTAATTTTTTAAACTAAATGTCATCATAGAACACCCTGTTAGCCTCAAGCGATTTACTTGAAAAAAATTCCGTATCATCATTTGGTCCCACTTCATTGCAAGGCACCACTGGATATGCTTATTAATGCTTTTAGAAATAGTTATGACAGCTTAGGAACAAATCGATGGCCGATTTTAATTTTTTAAACTAAATGTCATCATAGAACACCCTGTTAGCCTCAAGCGATTTTCTTGAAAAAAATTACGTATCATCATTTGGTCCCACTTCATTGCAAGGCACCACTGGCTATGCTTATTAATGCTTTTAGAAATAGTTAGGACAGCTTAGGAACAAATCGACGGCCGATTTTAATTTTTTAAACTAAATGTCATCATAGAACACCCTGTTAGCCTCAAGCGATTTTCTTGAAAAAAATTACCTATCATCATTTGGTCCCACTTCATTGCAAGGCACCACTGGCTATGCTTATTAATGCTTTTAGAAATAGTTATGACAGCTTAGGAACAAATCGATGACCGATTTTAATTTTTTAAACTAAATGTCATCATAGAACACCCTGTTAGCCTCAAGCGATTTTCTTGAAAAAAAATTACGTATCATCATTTGGTCCCACTTCATTGCAAGGCACCACTGGATATGCTTATTAATGCTTTTAGAAATAGTTATGACAGCTTAGGAACAAATCGATGGCCGATTTTAATTTTTTAAACTAAATGTCATCATAGAACACCCTGTTAGCCTCAAGCGATTTTCTTGAAAAAAATTACGTATCATCATTTGGTCCCACTTCATTGCAAGGCACCACTGGCTATGCTTATTAATGCTTTTAGAAATAGTTAGGACAGCTTAGGAACAAATCGACGGCCGATTTTAATTTTTTAAACTAAATGTCATCATAGAACACCCTGTTAGCCTCAAGCGATTTTCTTGAAAAAAATTACGTATCATCATTTGGTCCCACTTCATTGCAAGGCACCACTGGCTATGCTTATTAATGATTTTAGAAATAGTTATGACAGCTTAGGAACAAATCGATGGCCGATTTTAATTTTTTAAACTAAATGTCATCATAGAACACCCTGTTAGCCTCAAGCGATTTTCTTGAAAAAAAATTACGTATCATCATTTGGTCCCACTTCATTGCAAGGCACCACTGGATATGCTTATTAATGCTTTTAGAAATAGTTATGACAGCTTAGGAACAAATCGATGGCCGATTTTAATTTTTTAAACTAAATGTCATCATAGAACACCCTGTTAGCCTCAAGCGATTTTCTTGAAAAAAATTACGTATCATCATTTGGTCCCACTTCATTGCAAGGCACCACTGGCTATGCTTATTAATGCTTTTAGAAATAGTTAGGACAGCTTAGGAACAAATCGATGGCCGATTTTAATTTTTTAAACTAAATGTCATCATAGAACACCCTGTTAGCCTCAAGCGATTTTCTTGAAAAAAAATTACGTATCATCATTTGGTCCCACTTCATTGCAAGGCACCACTGGCTATGCTTATTAATGCTTTTAGAAATAGTTATGACAGCTTAGGAACAAATCGATGGCCGATTTTAATTTTTTAAACTAAATGTCATCATAGAACACCCTGTTAGCCTCAAGCGATTTACTTGAAAAAAATTCCGTATCATCATTTGGTCCCACTTCATTGCAAGGCACCACTGGATATGCTTATTAATGCTTTTAGAAATAGTTATGACAGCTTAGGAACAAATCGATGGCCGATTTTAATTTTTTAAACTAAATGTCATCATAGAAGACCCTGTTAGCCTCAAGCGATTTTCTTGAAAAAAATTACGTATCATCATTTGGTCCCACTTCATTGCAAGGCACCACTGGCTATGCTTATTAATGCTTTTAGAAATAGTTATGACAGCTTAGGAACAAATCGATGGCCGATTTTAATTTTTTAAACTAAATTTCATCATAGAACACCCTGTTAGCCTCAAGCGATTTTCTTGAAAAAAATTGCGTATCATCATTTGGTCCCACTTCATTGCAAGGCACCACTGGCTATACTTATTAATGCTTTTAGAAATAGTTATCACAGCTTAGGAACAAAGCGATGGCCGATTTTAATTTTTTAAACTAAATGTCATCATAAAACACCCTGTTAGCCTCAAGCGATTTACTTGAAAAAATTACGTATCATCATTTGGTCCCACTTCATTGCAAGGCACCACTGGATATGCTTATTAATGCTTTTAGAAATAGTTATGACAGCTTAGGAACAAATCGATGGCCGATTTTAATTTTTTAAACTAAATGTCATCATAGAACACCCTGTTAGCCTCAAGCGATTTTCGTGAAAAAAATTACGTATCATCATTTGGTCCCACTTCATTGCAAGGCACCATTTGCTATGCTTATTAATGCTTTTAGAAATAGTTATGACAGCTTAGGAACAAATCGACGGCCGATTTTAGTTTTTTAAACTATATGTCATCATAGAACACCCTGTTAGCCTCAAGCGATTTTCGTGAAAAAAATTACGTATCATCATTTGGTCCCACTTCATTGCAAGGCACCACTGGCTATGCTTATTAATGCTTTTAGAAATAGTTATGACAGCTTAGGAACAAATCGACGGCCGATTTTAGTTTTTTAAACTATATGTCATCATAGAACACCCTGTTAGCCTCAAGCGATTTTCGTGAAAAAAATTACGTATCATCATTTGGTCCCACTTCATTGCAAGGCACCACTGGCTATGCTTATTAATGCTTTTAGAAATAGTTATGACAGCTTAGGAACAAATCGACGGCCGATTTTAGTTTTTTAAACTATATGTCATCATAGAACACCCTGTTAGCCTCAAGCGATTTTCGTGAAAAAAATTACGTATCATCATTTGGTCCCACTTCATTGCAAGGCACCACTGACTATGCTTATTAATGCTTTTAGAAATAGTTAGGACAGCTTTGGAACAAATCGACGGCCGATTTTAGTTTTTTAAACTAAATGTCATCATAGAACACCCTGTTAGCCTCAAGCGATTTTCTTGAAAAAAATTACGTATCATCATTTGGTCCCACTTCATTGCAAGGCACCACTGGCTATGCTTATTAATGCTTTTAGAAATAGTTATGACAGCTTAGGAACAAATCGATGGCCGATTTTAATTTTTAAACTAAATTTCATCATAGAACACCCTGTTAGCCTCAAGCGATTTTCTTGAAAAAAATTGCGTATCATCATTTGGTCCCACTTCATTGCAAGGCACCACTGGCTATGCTTATTATTGCTTTTAGAAATAGTTATGACAGCTTAGGAACAAATCGATGGCCGATTTTAATTTTTTAAACTAAATGTCATCATAGAACACCCTGTTAGCCTCAAGCGATTTACTTGAAAAAAATTACGTATCATCATTTGGTCCCACTTCATTGCAAGGCACCACTGGATATGCTTATTAATGCTTTTAGAAATAGTTATGACAGCTTAGGAACAAATCGATGGCCGATTTTAATTTTTTAAACTAAATGTCATCATAGAACACCCTGTTAGCCTCAAGCGATTTTCGTGAAAAAAATTACGTATCATCATTTGGTCCCACTTCATTGCAAGGCACCATTTGCTATGCTTATTAATGCTTTTAGAAATAGTTATGACAGCTTAGGAACAAATCGACGGCCGATTTTAGTTTTTTAAACTATATGTCATCATAGAACACCCTGTTAGCCTCAAGCGATTTTCGTGAAAAAAATTACGTATCATCATTTGGTCCCACTTCATTGCAAGGCACCACTGGCTATGCTTATTAATGCTTTTAGAAATAGTTATGACAGCTTAGGAACAAATCGACGGCCGATTTTAGTTTTTTAAACTATATGTCATCATAGAACACCCTGTTAGCCTCAAGCGATTTTCGTGAAAAAAATTACGTATCATCATTTGGTCCCACTTCATTGCAAGGCACCACTGGCTATGCTTATTAATGCTTTTAGAAATAGTTATGACAGCTTAGGAACAAATCGACGGCCGATTTTAGTTTTTTAAACTATATGTCATCATAGAACACCCTGTTAGCCTCAAGCGATTTTCGTGAAAAAAATTACGTATCATCATTTGGTCCCACTTCATTGCAAGGCACCACTGACTATGCTTATTAATGCTTTTAGAAATAGTTAGGACAGCTTTGGAACAAATCGACGGCCGATTTTAGTTTTTTAAACTAAATGTCATCATAGAACACCCTGTTAGCCTCAAGCGATTTTCTTGAAAAAAATTACGTATCATCATTTGGTCCCACTTCATTGCAAGGAACCACTGGCTATGCTTATTAATGCTTTTAGAAATAGTTATGACAGCTTAGGAACAAATCGATGGCCGATTTTAATTTTTAAACTAAATTTCATCATAGAACACCCTGTTAGCCTCAAGCGATTTTCTTGAAAAAAATTGCGTATCATCATTTGGTCCCACTTCATTGCAAGGCACCACTGGCTATGCTTATTATTGCTTTTAGAAATAGTTATGACAGCTTAGGAACAAATCGATGGCCGATTTTAATTTTTTAAACTAAATGTCATCATAGAACACCCTGTTAGCCTCAAGCGATTTACTTGAAAAAAATTACGTATCATCATTTGGTCCCACTTCATTGCAAGGCACCACTGGATATGCTTATTAATGCTTTTAGAAATAGTTATGACAGCTTAGGAACAAATCGACGGTCGATTTTAGTTTTTTAAACTAAATGTCGTCATAGAACACCCTGTTAGCCTCAAGCGATTTTCGTGAAAAAAATTACGTATCATCATTTGGTCCCACTTCATTGCAAGGCACCATTTGCTATGCTTATTAATGCTTTTAGAAATAGTTAGAACAGCTTAGGAACAAATCGACGGCCGATTTTAGTTTTTTAAACTATATGTCGTCATAGAACACCCTGTTAGCCTCAAGCGATTTTCGTGAAAAAAATTACGTATCATCATTTGGTCCCACTTCATTGCAAGGCACCACTGACTATGCTTATTAATGCTTTTAGAAATAGTTAGGACAGCTTTGGAACAAATCGACGGCCGATTTTAGTTTTTTAAACTAAATGTCATCATAGAACACCCTGTTAGCCTCAAGCGATTTTCGTGAAAAAAAAAATTTTATAATCATTTGCTCTCACATCATTGTAAGGCACCACTGACTATGCTTATTAATGCTTTTAGAAATAGTTAGGACAGCTTTGGAACAAATCGACGGCCGATTTTAGTTTTTTAAACTAAATGTCATCATAGAAGACCCTGTTAGCCTCAAGCGATTTTCTTGAAAAAAATTACGTATCATCATTTGGTCCCACTTCATTGCAAGGCACCACTGGCTATGCTTATTAATGCTTTTAGAAATAGTTATGACAGCTTAGGAACAAATCGATGGCCGATTTTAATTTTTTAAACTAAATGTCATCATAGAACACCCTGTTAGCCTCAAGCGATTTTCGTGAAAAAAATTACGTATCATCATTTGGTCCCACTTCATTGCAAGGCACCATTTGCTATGCTTATTAATGCTTTTAGAAATAGTTATGACAGCTTAGGAACAAATCGACGGCCGATTTTAGTTTTTTAAACTATATGTCATCATAGAACACCCTGTTAGCCTCAAGCGATTTTCGTGAAAAAAATTACGTATCATCATTTGGTCCCACTTCATTGCAAGGCACCACTGGCTATGCTTATTAATGCTTTTAGAAATAGTTATGACAGCTTAGGAACAAATCGACGGCCGATTTTAGTTTTTTAAACTATATGTCATCATAGAACACCCTGTTAGCCTCAAGCGATTTTCGTGAAAAAAATTACGTATCATCATTTGGTCCCACTTCATTGCAAGGCACCACTGACTATGCTTATTAATGCTTTTAGAAATAGTTAGGACAGCTTTGGAACAAATCGACGGCCGATTTTAGTTTTTTAAACTAAATGTCATCATAGAACACCCTGTTAGCCTCAAGCGATTTTCTTGAAAAAAATTACGTATCATCATTTGGTCCCACTTCATTGCAAGGCACCACTGGCTATGCTTATTAATGCTTTTAGAAATAGTTATGACAGCTTAGGAACAAATCGATGGCCGATTTTAATTTTTAAACTAAATTTCATCATAGAACACCCTGTTAGCCTCAAGCGATTTTCTTGAAAAAAATTGCGTATCATCATTTGGTCCCACTTCATTGCAAGGCACCACTGGCTATGCTTATTATTGCTTTTAGAAATAGTTATGACAGCTTAGGAACAAATCGATGGCCGATTTTAATTTTTTAAACTAAATGTCATCATAGAACACCCTGTTAGCCTCAAGCGATTTACTTGAAAAAAATTACGTATCATCATTTGGTCCCACTTCATTGCAAGGCACCACTGGATATGCTTATTAATGCTTTTAGAAATAGTTATGACAGCTTAGGAACAAATCGACGGTCGATTTTAGTTTTTTAAACTAAATGTCGTCATAGAACACCCTGTTAGCCTCAAGCGATTTTCGTGAAAAAAATTACGTATCATCATTTGGTCCCACTTCATTGCAAGGCACCATTTGCTATGCTTATTAATGCTTTTAGAAATAGTTAGAACAGCTTAGGAACAAATCGACGGCCGATTTTAGTTTTTTAAACTATATGTCGTCATAGAACACCCTGTTAGCCTCAAGCGATTTTCGTGAAAAAAATTACGTATCATCATTTGGTCCCACTTCATTGCAAGGCACCACTGACTATGCTTATTAATGCTTTTAGAAATAGTTAGGACAGCTTTGGAACAAATCGACGGCCGATTTTAGTTTTTTAAACTAAATGTCATCATAGAACACCCTGTTAGCCTCAAGCGATTTTCGTGAAAAAAAAAATTTTATAATCATTTGCTCTCACATCATTGTAAGGCACCACTGACTATGCTTATTAATGCTTTTAGAAATAGTTAGGACAGCTTTGGAACAAATCGACGGCCGATTTTAGTTTTTTAAACTAAATGTCATCATAGAAGACCCTGTTAGCCTCAAGCGATTTTCTTGAAAAAAATTACGTATCATCATTTGGTCCCACTTCATTGCAAGGCACCACTGGCTATGCTTATTAATGCTTTTAGAAATAGTTAGGACAGCTTAGGAACAAATCGATGGCCGATTTTAATTTTTTAAACTAAATGTCATCATAGAACACCCTGTTAGCCTCAAGCGATTTTCTTGAAAAAAAATTACGTATCATCATTTGGTCCCACTTCATTGCAAGGCACCACTGGATATGCTTATTAATGCTTTTAGAAATAGTTATGACAGCTTAGGAACAAATCGATGGCCGATTTTAATTTTTTAAACTAAATGTCATCATAGAACACCCTGTTAGCCTCAAGCGATTTTCTTGAAAAAAATTACGTATCATCATTAGGTCCCACTTCATTGCAAGGCACCACTGGCTATGCTTATTAATGCTTTTAGAAATAGTTATGACAGCTTAGGAACAAATCGATGGCCGATTTTAATTTTTTAAACTAAATGTCATCATAGAACACCCTGTTAGCCTCAAGCGATTTTCTTGAAAAAAAATTACGTATCATCATTTGGTCCCACTTCATTGCAAGGCACCACTGGATATGCTTATTAATGCTTTTAGAAATAGTTATGACAGCTTAGGTACAAATCGATGGCCGATTTTAATTTTTTAAACTAAATGTCATCATAGAACACCCTGTTAGCCTCAAGCGATTTTCTTGAAAAAAATTACGTATCATCATTTGGTCCCACTTCATTGCAAGGCACCACTGGCTATGCTTATTAATGCTTTTAGAAATAGTTAGGACAGCTTAGGAACAAATCGATGGCCGATTTTAATTTTTTAAACTAAATGTCATCATAGAACACCCTGTTAGCCTCAAGCGATTTTCTTGAAAAAAAATTACGTATCATCATTTGGTCCCACTTCATTGCAAGGCACCACTGGCTATGCTTATTAATGCTTTTAGAAATAGTTATGACAGCTTAGGAACAAATCGATGGCCGATTTTAATTTTTTAAACTAAATGTCATCATAGAACACCCTGTTAGCCTCAAGCGATTTTCTCGAAAAAAAATTACGTATCATCATTTGGTCCCACTTCATTGCAAGGCGCCACTGGATATGCTTATTAATGCTTTTAGAAATAGTTATGACAGCTTAGGAACAAATCGATGGCCGATTTTAATTTTTTAAACTAAATGTCAT
Source organism: Tipula helvola (assembly GCA_963556165.1). Lineage (NCBI taxonomy): Eukaryota > Metazoa > Arthropoda > Insecta > Diptera > Tipulidae > Tipula > Tipula helvola. Next base: position 368,639,382 of record OY744481.1, read on the forward strand.
CATAGAACACCCTGTTAGCCTCAAGCGATTTTCTTGAAAAAAAATTACGTATCATCATTTGGTCCCACTTCATTGCAAGGCACCACTGGCTATGCTTATTAATGCTTTTAGAAATAGTTATGACAGCTTAGGAACAAATCGATGGCCGATTTTAATTTTTTAAACTAAATGTCATCATAGAACACCCTGTTAGCCTCAAGCGATTTTCTCGAAAAAAAATTACGTATCATCATTTGGTCCCACTTCATTGCAAGGCGCCACTGGATATGCTTATTAATGCTTTTAGAAATAGTTATGACAGCTTAGGAACAAATCGATGACCGATTTTAATTTTTTAAACTAAATGTCATCATAGAACACCCTGTTAGCCTCAAGCGATTTTCTTGAAAAAAAATTACGTATCATCATTTGGTCCCACTTCATTGCAAGGCACCACTGGATATGCTTATTAATGCTTTTAGAAATAGTTATGACAGCTTAGGAACAAATCGATGGCCGATTTTAATTTTTTAAACTAAATGTCATCATAGAACACCCTGTTAGCCTCAAGCGATTTTCTTGAAAAAAAATTACGTATCATCATTTGGTCCCACTTCATTGCAAGGCACCACTGGATATGCTTATTAATGCTTTTAGAAATAGTTATGACAGCTTAGGAACAAATCGATGGCCGATTTTAATTTTTTAAACTAAATGTCATCATAGAACACCCTGTTAGCCTCAAGCGATTTTCTTGAAAAAAATTACGTATCATCATTTGGTCCCACTTCATTGCAAGGCACCACTGGCTATGCTTATTAATGCCTGTATTCCATGGGAAAAATTGACTGACAGTCAAAAAAAACGAAAAGAGAAAAATAATTTGATGCTCCATATAAGAGACAAAGCCAACGTGTTTTTTTATTTTTTAGCAAAATTGTTTTGCTATAAAATAAAAAATAAAAAAAGCGGTGTCTTTGTCTCTTATATGGAGAATCAGATTATTTTTCTCTTTTCGATTTTTTTGACTGTCAGTCAATTTTTCCCATGGAATTGAGGCATAATGCTTTTAGAAATAGTTAGGACAGCTTAGGAACAAATCGATGGCCGATTTTAATTTTTTAAACTAAATGTCATCATAGAACACCCTGTTAGCCTCAAGCGATTTTCGTGAAAAAAATTGCGTATCATCATTTGGTCCCACTTCATTGCAAGGCACCACTGGCTATGCTTATTAATGCTTTTAGAAATAGTTATGACAGCTTAGGAACAAATCGATGGCCGATTTTAATTTTTTAAACTAAATGCCATCATAGAACACCCTGTTAGCCTCAAGCGATTTACTTGAAAAAAATTACGTATCATCATTTGGTCCCACTTCATTGCAAGGCACCACTGGATATGCTTATTAATGCTTTTAGAAATAGTTATGACAGCTTAGGAACAAATCGATGGCCGATTTTAATTTTTTAAACTAAATGTCATCATAGAAGACCCTGTTAGCCTCAAGCGATTTTCTTGAAAAAAATTACGTATCATCATTTGGTCCCACTTCATTGCAAGGCACCACTGGCTATGCTTATTAATGCTTTTAGAAATAGTTATGACAGCTTAGGAACAAATCGATGGCCGATTTTAATTTTTTAAACTAAATTTCATCATAGAACACCCTGTTAGCCTCAAGCGATTTTCTTGAAAAAAATTGCGTATCATCATTTGGTCCCACTTCATTGCAAGGCACCACTGGCTATACTTATTAATGCTTTTAGAAATAGTTATCACAGCTTAGGAACAAAGCGATGGCCGATTTTAATTTTTTAAACTAAATGTCATCATAAAACACCCTGTTAGCCTCAAGCGATTTACTTGAAAAAAATTACGTATCATCATTTGGTCCCACTTCATTGCAAGACACACTGGATATGCTTATTAATGCTTTTAGAAATAGTTATGACAGCTTAGGAACAAATCGATGGCCGATTTTAATTTTTTAAACTAAATGTCATCATAAAACACCCTGTTAGCCTCAAGCGATTTACTTGAAAAAAATTACGTATCATCATTTGGTCCCACTTCATTGCAAGGCACCACTGGCTATGCTTATTAATGCTTTTAGAAATAGTTAGGACAGCTTAGGAACAAATCGATGGCCGATTTTAATTTTTTAAACTAAATGTCATCATAGAACACCCTGTTAGCCTCAAGCGATTTTCTTGAAAAAAATTACGTATCATCATTTGGTCCCACTTCATTGCAAGGCACCACTGGCTATGCTTATTAATGCTTTTAGAAATAGTTATGACAGCTTAGGAACAAATCGATGGCCGATTTTAATTTTTTAAACTAAATGTCATCATAGAACACCCTGTTAGCCTCAAGCGATTTACTTGAAAAAAATTACGTATCATCATTTGGTCCCACTTCATTGCAAGGCACCACTGGATATGCTTATTAATGCTTTTAGAAATAGTTATGACAGCTTAGGAACAAATCGATGGCCGATTTTAATTTTTTAAACTAAATGTCATCATAGAACACCCTGTTAGCCTCAAGCGATTTTCTTGAAAAAAATTACGTATCATCATTTGGTCCCACTTCATTGCAAGGCACCACTGGCTATGCTTATTAATGCTTTTAGAAATAGTTATGACAGCTTAGGAACAAATCGATGGCCGATTTTAATTTTTAAACTAAATTTCATCATAGAACACCCTGTTAGCCTCAAGCGATTTTCTTGAAAAAAATTGCGTATCATCATTTGGTCCCACTTCATTGCAAGGCACCACTGGCTATGCTTATTATTGATTTTAGAAATAGTTATGACAGCTTAGGAACGAATCGATGGCCGATTTTAGTTTTTTAAACTAAATGTCATCATAGAACACCCTGTTAGCCTCAAGCGATTTTCGTGAAAAAAATTACGTATCATCATTTGGTCCCACTTCATTGCAAGGCACCACTGGCTATGCTTATTAATGCTTTTAGAAATAGTTATGACAGCTTAGGAACAAATCGATGGCCGATTTTAATTTTTAAACTAAATTTCATCATAGAACACCCTGTTAGCCTCAAGCGATTTTCTTGAAAAAAATTGCGTATCATCATTTGGTCCCACTTCATTGCAAGGCACCACTGGCTATGCTTATTATTGATTTTAGAAATAGTTATGACAGCTTAGGAACGAATCGATGGCCGATTTTAGTTTTTTAAACTAAATGTCATCATAGAACACCCTGTTAGCCTCAAGCGATTTTCTTGAAAAAAATTACGTATCATCATTTGGTCCCACTTCATTGCAAGGCACCACTGGCTATGCTTATTAATGCTTTTAGAAATAGTTATGACAGCTTAGGAACAAATCGATGGCCGATTTTAATTTTTAAACTAAATTTCATCATAGAACACCCTGTTAGCCTCAAGCGATTTTCTTGAAAAAAATTGCGTATCATCATTTGGTCCCACTTCATTGCAAGGCACCACTGGCTATGCTTATTATTGATTTTAGAAATAGTTATGACAGCTTAGGAACGAATCGATGGCCGATTTTAGTTTTTTAAACTAAATGTCATCATAGAACACCCTGTTAGCCTCAAGCGATTTTCGTGAAAAAAATTACGTATCATCATTTGGTCCCACTTCATTGCAAGGCACCACTGGCTATGCTTATTAATGCTTTTAGAAATAGTTATGACAGCTTAGGAACAAATCGATGGCCGATTTTAATTTTTAAACTAAATTTCATCATAGAACACCCTGTTAGCCTCAAGCGATTTTCTTGAAAAAAATTGCGTATCATCATTTGGTCCCACTTCATTGCAAGGCACCACTGGCTATGCTTATTATTGATTTTAGAAATAGTTATGACAGCTTAGGAACGAATCGATGGCCGATTTTAGTTTTTTAAACTAAATGTCATCATAGAACACCCTGTTAGCCTCAAGCGATTTTCTTGAAAAAAATTACGTATCATCATTTGGTCCCACTTCATTGCAAGGCACCACTGGCTATGCTTATTAATGCTTTTAGAAATAGTTATGACAGCTTAGGAACAAATCGATGGCCGATTTTAATTTTTAAACTAAATTTCATCATAGAACACCCTGTTAGCCTCAAGCGATTTTCTTGAAAAAAATTGCGTATCATCATTTGGTCCCACTTCATTGCAAGGCACCACTGGCTATGCTTATTATTGATTTTAGAAATAGTTATGACAGCTTAGGAACAAATCGATGGCCGATTTTAATTTTTTAAACTAAATGTCATCATAGAACACCCTGTTAGCCTCAAGCGATTTACTTGAAAAAAATTACGTATCATCATTTGGTCCCACTTCATTGCAAGGCACCACTGGATATGCTTATTAATGCTTTTAGAAATAGTTATGACAGCTTAGGAACAAATCGATGGCCGATTTTAATTTTTTAAACTAAATGTCATCATAGAACACCCTGTTAGCCTCAAGCGATTTTCTTGAAAAAAATTGCGTATCATCATTTGGTCCCACTTCATTGCAAGGCACCACTGGCTATGCTTATTATTGCTTTTAGAAATAGTTATGACAGCTTAGGAACAAATCGATGGCCGATTTTAATTTTTTAAACTAAATGTCATCATAGAACACCCTGTTAGCCTCAAGCGATTTTCTTGAAAAAAATTGCGTATCATCATTTGGTCCCACTTCATTGCAAGGCACCACTGGCTATGCTTATTATTGATTTTAGAAATAGTTATGACAGCTTAGGAACGAATCGATGGCCGATTTTAGTTTTTTAAACTAAATGTCATCATAGAACACCCTGTTAGCCTCAAGCGATTTTCGTGAAAAAAATTACGCATCATCATTTGGTCCCACTTCATTGCAAGGCACCACTGGCTATGCTTATTAATGCTTTTAGAAATAGTTAGGACAGCTTAGGAACAAATCGACGGCCGATTTTAATTTTTTAAACTAAATGTCATCATAGAAGACCCTGTTAGCCTCAAGCGATTTTCTTGAAAAAAATTACGCATCATCATTTGGTCCCACTTCATTGCAAGGCACCACTGGCTATGCTTATTAATGCTTTTAGAAATAGTTATGACAGCTTAGGAACAAATCGATGGCCGATTTTAATTTTTTAAACTAAATTTCATCATAGAACACCCTGTTATCCTCAAGCGATTTTCTTGAAAAAAATTGCGTATCATCATTTGGTCCCACTTCACTGCAAGGCACCACTGGCTATGCTTATTATTGATTTTAGAAATAGTTATGACAGTTTAGGAACGAATCGACGGCCGATTTTAGTTTTTTAAACTAAATGTCATCATAGAACACCCTGTTAGCCTCAAGCGATTTTCGTGAAAAAAATTACGCATCATCATTTGGTCCCACTTCATTGCAAGGCACCACTGACTATACTTATTAATGATTTTAGAAATAGTTAGGACAGCTTAGGAACAAATCGACGGCCGATTTTAATTTTTCAAACTAAATGCCATCATAGAACACCCTGTTAGCCTCAAGCGATTTTCTTGAAAAAAATTCCGTATCATCATTTGGTCCCACTTCATTGCAAGGCATCACTGGCTATGCTTATTAATGCTTTTAGAAATAGTTAGGACAGCTTAGGAACAAATCGACGGCCGATTTTAATTTTTTAAACTAAATGTTATCATAGAACACCCTGTTAGCCTCAAGCGATTTACTTGAAAAAAATTACGTATCATCATTTGGTCCCACTTCATTGCAAGGCACCACTGGCTATGCTTATTAATGCTTTTAGAAATAGTTATGACAGCTTAGGAACAAATCGATGGCCGATTTTAATTTTTTAAACTAAATTTTCTTGAAAAAAATTGCGTATCATCATTTGGTCCCACTTCATTGCAAGGCACCACTGGCTATGCTTATTATTGATTTTAGAAATAGTTATGACAGCTTAGGAACGAATCGACGGCCGATTTTAGTTTTTTAAACTAAATGTCATCATAGAACACCCTGTTAGCCTCAAGCGATTTTCGTGAAAAAAATTACGCATCATCATTTGGTCCCACTTCATTGCAAGGCACCACTGACTATGCTTATTAATGATTTTAGAAATAGTTAGGACAGCTTAGGAACAAATCGACGGCCGATTTTAATTTTTCAAACTAAATGCCATCATAGAACACCCTGTTAGCCTCAAGCGATTTTCTTGAAAAAAATTACGTATCATCATTTGGTCCCACTTCATTGCAAGGCATCACTGGCTATGCTTATTAATGCTTTTAGAAATAGTTAGGACAGCTTAGGAACAAATCGACGGCCGATTTTAATTTTTTAAACTAAATGTTATCATAGAACACCCTGTTAGCCTCAAGCGATTTACTTGAAAAAAATTACGTATCATCATTTGGTCCCACTTCATTGCAAGGCACCACTGGCTATGCTTATTAATGCTTTTAGAAATAGTTATGACAGCTTAGGAACAAATCGATGGCCGATTTTAATTTTTTAAACTAAATTTCATCATAGAACACCCTGTTATCCTCAAGCGATTTTCTTGAAAAAAATTGCGTATCATCATTTGGTCCCACTTCATTGCAAGGCACCACTGGCTATGCTTATTATTGATTTTAGAAATAGTTATGACAGCTTAGGAACGAATCGACGGCCGATTTTAGTTTTTTAAACTAAATGTCATCATAGAACACCCTGTTAGCCTCAAGCGATTTTCGTGAAAAAAATTACGCATCATCATTTGGTCCCACTTCATTGCAAGGCACCACTGACTATGCTTATTAATGATTTTAGAAATAGTTAGGACAGCTTAGGAACAAATCGACGGCCGATTTTAATTTTTCAAACTAAATGCCATCATAGAACACCCTGTTAGCCTCAAGCGATTTTCTTGAAAAAAATTCCGTATCATCATTTGGTCCCACTTCATTGCAAGGCATCACTGGCTATGCTTATTAATGCTTTTAGAAATAGTTAGGACAGCTTAGGAACAAATCGATGGCCGATTTTAATTTTTTAAACTTAATGTTATCATAGAACACCCTGTTAGCCTCAAGCGATTTACTTGAAAAAAATTACGTATCATCATTTGGTCCCACTTCATTGCAAGGCACCACTGGCTATGCTTATTAATGCTTTTAGAAATAGTTATGACAGCTTAGGAACAAATCGATGGCCGATTTTAATTTTTTAAACTAAATTTTCTTGAAAAAAATTGCGTATCATCATTTGGTCCCACTTCATTGCAAGGCACCACTGGCTATGCTTATTATTGATTTTAGAAATAGTTATGACAGCTTAGGAACGAATCGACGGCCGATTTTAGTTTTTTAAACTAAATGTCATCATAGAACACCCTGTTAGCCTCAAGCGATTTTCGTGAAAAAAATTACGCATCATCATTTGGTCCCACTTCATTGCAAGGCACCACTGACTATGCTTATTAATGATTTTAGAAATAGTTAGGACAGCTTAGGAACAAATCGACGGCCGATTTTAATTTTTCAAACTAAATGCCATCATAGAACACCCTGTTAGCCTCAAGCGATTTTCTTGAAAAAAATTACGTATCATCATTTGGTCCCACTTCATTGCAAGGCATCACTGGCTATGCTTATTAATGCTTTTAGAAATAGTTAGGACAGCTTAGGAACAAATCGACGGCCGATTTTAATTTTTTAAACTAAATGTTATCATAGAACACCCTGTTAGCCTCAAGCGATTTACTTGAAAAAAATTACGTATCATCATTTGGTCCCACTTCATTGCAAGGCACCACTGGCTATGCTTATTAATGCTTTTAGAAATAGTTATGACAGCTTAGGAACAAATCGATGGCCGATTTTAATTTTTTAAACTAAATTTCATCATAGAACACCCTGTTATCCTCAAGCAATTTTCTTGAAAAAAATTGCGTATCATCATTTGGTCCCACTTCATTGCAAGGCACCACTGGCTATGCTTATTATTGATTTTAGAAATAGTTATGACAGCTTAGGAACGAATCGACGGCCGATTTTAGTTTTTTAAACTAAATGTCATCATAGAACACCCTGTTAGCCTCAAGCGATTTTCGTGAAAAAAATTACGCATCATCATTTGGTCCCACTTCGTTGCAAGGCACCACTGACTATGCTTATTAATGATTTTAGAAATAGTTAGGACAGCTTAGGAACAAATCGACGGCCGATTTTAATTTTTCAAACTAAATGCCATCATAGAACACCCTGTTAGCCTCAAGCGATTTTCTTGAAAAAAATTCCGTATCATCATTTGGTCCCACTTCATTGCAAGGCATCACTGGCTATGCTTATTAATGCTTTTAGAAATAGTTAGGACAGCTTAGGAACAAATCGATGGCCGATTTTAATTTTTTAAACTAAATGTTATCATAGAACACCCTGTTAGCCTCAAGCGATTTACTTGAAAAAAATTACGTATCATCATTTGGTCCCACTTCATTGCAAGGCACCACTGGCTATGCTTATTAATGCTTTTAGAAATAGTTATGACAGCTTAGGAACAAATCGATGGCCGATTTTAATTTTTTAAACTAAATGTCATCATAGAACACTCTGTTAGCCTCAAGCGATTTACTTGAAAAAAATTACGTATCATCATTTGGTCCCACTTCATTGCAAGGCACCACTGGCTATGCTTATTAATGCTTTTAGAAATAGTTATGACAGCTTAGGAACAAATCGATGGCCGATTTTAATTTTTTAAACTAAATGTCATCATAGAACACCCTGTTAGCCTCAAGCGATTTTCTTGAAAAAAAATTACGTATCATCATTTGGTCCCACTTCATTGCAAGGCACCACTGGATATGCTTATTAATGCTTTTAGAAATAGTTATGACAGCTTAGGAACAAATCGATGGCCGATTTTAGTTTTTTAAACTAAATGTCATCATAGAACACCCTGTTAGCCTCAAGCGATTTTCTCGAAAAAAAATTACGTATCATCATTTGGTCCCACTTCATTGCAAGGGCACCACTGGCTATGCTTATTAATGCTTTTAGAAATAGTTATGACAGCTTAGGAACAAATCGATGGCCGATTTTAATTTTTTAAACTAAATGTCATCATAGAACACCCTGTTAGCCTCAAGAGATTTTCTTGAAAAAAATTACCTATCATCATTTGGTCCCACTTCATTGTAAGGCACCACTGGCTATGCTTATTAATGCTTTTAGAAATAGTTATGACAGCTTAGGAACAAATCGATGGCCGATTTTAATTTTTTAAACTAAATGTCATCATAGAACACCCTGTTAGCCTCAAGCGATTTTCTTGAAAAAAATTACGTATCATCATTTGGTCCCACTTCATTGCAAGGCACCACTGGCTATGCTTATTAATGCTTTTAGAAATAGTTATGACAGCTTAGGAACAAATCGATGGCCGATTTTAATTTTTTAAACTAAATGTCATCATAGAACACCCTGTTATGCTTTTAGAAATAGTTAGGACAGCCTAGGAACCAATCGACGACCGATTTTAATTTTTTAAAATAAATGTCATTATAGAACACCCTGTTAGCCTCAAGAGATTTTCTTGAAAAGAGTTACGTACCATCATTTGGTCCCACTTCATTGCAAGGCACCACTGGCTATGCTTATTAATGCTTTTAGAAATAGTTAGGACAGCTTAGGAACAAATCGACGGCCGATTTTAATTTGTTAAACTAAATGTTATCATAGAACACCCTGTTAGCCTCAAGCGATTTTCTTGAAAAAAATTACGTATCATCATTTGGTCCCACTTCATTGCAAGGCACCACTGGCTATGCTTATTAATGCTTTTAGAAATAGTTAGGACAGCTTAGGAACAAATCGATGGCCGATTTTAATTTTTTAAACTAAATGTCATCATAGAACACCCTGTTACCCTCAAGCGATTTTCTTGAAAAAATTACAAATCTGACTAATTTTCCGTTTAAATTTATAGCTCCGAGAAATGAACGGAGTTCCCGTATTACTCCAAACGCTTGAATAGGCATTTAACGTTTTCTTTATGCGAGTTCTCGTCCCTTGCGTGTACCAGGTACCTACAACTACAAGACTCGCACTAATGGCATCCATTATCTTTTGGATACTACCTAGGCGCTGCATGTACGCATCTGGCAGAGAGTGTGCGTTGGCAGAGGATGTGCGTTTGTTTCGTGGTCGTTTGATAGCTACCAGCTAGTGACTTTGCATAAGCCGAGGATGTCGCTTTAAACTTCACGGAAATATTTTACGACGCAACAGTTATGCAACAGCTTGACTTTTTGCGTGAAGTACATTTTTCATTGTTATTTGTTCCTCCTCCATTGATCGAGAAGATTCTTGCTATTTGATGTTTTGATTCTTGTTGTAACCTGTACAATTAATACTACAATTATTGCCTAGTAACGTGATCTTTATTTATACTCCTTGGATCCATTGCTATTCAATCCAACAAATCGAATGCCGTCCAAAAACCAAAACAAATTCAGATTCACAAAACCAATAAAACAAAACATAAACTAAGCCTCCGCTATTAATAACTCCAGACACTACCGCTGGCGTTACCACAATTCTCTTCATAGCCTCGAATTTTCTTTTCATCAACTCTTGTTCTGGAATGGCCAATATATACCTTGTTGGTTGTTGATGTTTGTCCGGTTGGTGCTCTCCTCCTGTGTTTGCCTTTTGGCTGATCTGCTGTACCAGAATGATCATTTAGACCCATGTGTTGTTGATCTCGATTCTACTTCAAATTCAATTTACTACCAAGCTCACTACTGTACTCTGTACTGCCTGCGAGTTTCAACGTGCTGCTTCTTGTGTTTTCCCATCGAAAGTCAGAAATCCTATCGTTTCAATTATTTTTTGAAATTGAATTTTTACTTAAATCTGACAAATTTAAATCGTTTTCTTCTTATTATTTAACCTAATACGGTTCCAACTAAAATTTATCATTTCCATTTTAAAAAATCGTTAATTTCCCATTCAATTTCATATTTTCCAATTTTCAATCCACAAATTGAATCAAAAAATTGAAAATTAATCAGTAACCACTACTGCCATCTCTATTCGAATAGGATGCAACAAACAATAACCATAATTATAGTAAATTGTGACAATCAGTCAGCTGTTCCGATTTCCGAATGACATTTCCAATTATTTGTCAACATTATTTTTCTTGGTTTGTTTGACGATCGAATTGTATTAACAAATTACTTTTTCCAAAAAATTCTAAAGTTTACAGCCACAAAGAAATAAATAAAGTAAATTTGCGCCGACCATGTCGACCAACCATGAGGCATACGTGGTTCTATCGCCAACAAAAATCAATGCACAAATTGAATCGATTGCTGGCTATGGTGAGTATTGTGCTCATTCATAATCAAAAATGTGATAACGCCCCAGATTTTGGTTTTGTTTTAACTCGTGTACGTGTATTTCAGGGAATAATGTGCTGCTTGGTACGCGACAAGGACATTTATTGCTGTACTCGGTCGAACCCAATCAATTGGATAATAAAATGACGCTCCAGCTGTTACAGTACAATGGGAATTTTAGTAAAAAACCTGTCGTCCAAATAGAAGTGGTACCCGAATATCAATTACTGTTCAGCCTCTCCGATAATATTGTGTCAGTGAATGATATACATCGAATTAATTTCCCGATTGTACACACGGCCCAAAAAACAAAAGGTGCATCCGTTTTTACACTGGATGTGACGCGAACCAAATCAATGACGGGTGAGACTGCGCTAGCCGTTCGATTGTGTGTCGCCGTTAAGCGTAAATTACAGTTTTGGTTTTGGAAAACGGATCAGCTGCATAAATTGGCCGACGATATTGATATCAATGATATTCCGAAAACGCTTTGCTGGTCTGGGGACACGATTTGTGTAGGATTTCGAACCGAATATGTGCTCTACTCGTTGAGTGGTGACAAAAAAGATTTATTTCCAACGTCATCGTCACGTACTGTTGATCCGTGTATCACACTAATTGGTCCAGATTGTTTTGGTGTGGCAAAGGATGAATTTTTGATTGCAGTCGATCCTAAAATTAATACAACCGAAGATGATAAGATTCTGAAGCGAGAAGATTTTTCTCGTTTACCTGGTGGTGCGAGCGCAAAAGAAAATGCAATGCCATTCAATAAATCAATGGCATGGTCTCAACCGATACAGCAAGTCGTTTGGGATGAACCGTATGTTGTGTCACTGATCAATGATGCGCTTGAAGTTCGTGTTATCGATGCGGGCGGGCCCGATAAGGAGACGCTCATTCAAACATTGGTCGATCTACAAAAGGCAAGACTCTTGATTAAGGCAAAACAAGGGCTACTGTTTGCCGCATCAATTTCGAATTTATGGTGTATCCAAGCAATCGATATACCGAAGCAACGAAATAATTTGCTGAAAATTAAACGTTTTCAGTTGGCGCTTCAGCTGACAAACATTTCGGATGAATCGGACGAGGATAAGAAGGAGAAAATTCGCAATATACAGACAAAGTACGCGTACGATTTGTTTGCGAACAAACATTTTCCAGAGTCAATGACCGAGTTTACCAAACTAAATATTGATCCATTCGATGTGATTCGCCTGTTTCCGGGATTATTTCCGGCCGACACCAAATCCAGTGCTAATTCAAGTATGGATAAAATGAGCGTTGAACTTGAGGGACGCGATTTAGAGAATGGCTTATTGGCCCTTATCGAATACCTAACCGTGTACCGTTACAATTTAAAGAAGGAGCTGTTGACTGGGAGCGAATCAAAACAATTTGGGAAGCAGAGCACATCGCTACTCTCAATCATTGACACAACACTATTGAAATGTTACTTGCAGACGAATGACTCACTTGTCGCGCCGCTTCTTCGCCTAAATTTCTGCCACTTGGAAGAGTCTGAACGTACCCTGAAGCAGTATCACAAATACGGCGAGCTTATAATTCTGTACCAAACCAAAGGACAACACAAAAAGGCATTGCAAGTGCTACAGGCACAATCTCAACTACCCGATTCATGTTTGTATGGCCATGATCGCACGATTCAGTATCTTCAACACTTGGGCACCGAACACAAGCACTTAATATTCGAATTTGCTGGTTGGGTGATCGAAAAGCATCCCGAGGATGGATTAAAAATATTTACCGAGGATATTACGGAAGTTGAGAATTTGCCGCGTGCCGAAGTGCTCGATTTCCTATTGAAGAATCATAAAAATTTGGTCAATTCATACTTGGAGCATATTATTCATGTGTGGAATGAGGCACGACCAATGTTTCATAATATTCTGATCAAACAGTATCGTGAAAAAATAATGGAATTGAAGCAGGATACACCTGGATCGATGTCTGGGCCGTAAGTTATACTCGCAGTAAGCAACAATTGTGTTCTGTTCTGATCAATATCTTTTCTTGCAGGCAACGCGAAGTTTTAGTCCAGAATACACGAGAAAAGCTGATCGATTTCTTGAATAAGTCTTCAAAATATCATCCCGACACGGTGCTGATGGACTTCCCGTATCAAGCTCTATTTGAAGAGCGTGCCATAATTCTGGGCAAACTCAAATATCACGAGAAGGTACTTGCCATCTATATTCAGATACTCGGCGATATTGAACAAGCCATAGAATATTGTAACACGGTATTCAGCAGTAAGCTTGATGCTAAAGATGCTGATGTCTATTTGATTCTGATTAAGTTACTTCTTAAGCCGCCGACATCGCCACCCTACAGCAATGTAAATTTACATCCACGTTGCTTAAAGCCGGACAACGAAACTGTACTCCAAATACTAGAAAAATATGGTGCAAGAATTAATCCGCACGCTGTTCTTCAAATGTTGCCCGATGACATTCCGCTTTGGCGTTTAAAGACTTTCCTTGAGATTTCACTGCACAACCAACTCGAACGTAAACGTAAAACTCAAGTACTCAAAGGTTTACTGTATGCAGAACATTTACAAATCCAGGAGCAACGTTTCCACCAGGAATCGAAAAGTGTGCTCATCACCGATTTTAGTGTTTGTCCCGTATGTGGCAAAAAGTTTAGCAGTCAGAGTGCGTTTGTACGGCATCCGAATGGTGATATTGTGCATTTCTCGTGCCAAGATAAAACGGTTAATTAGGAAAGCGTTTTTAAATCCTCAGTACATTATTCTAAAGAAATGTTAAGATTAAGAAAAATTCGGTTTGTCTCATGTATTTCCAAAATTTGCTGATAATAAAAGTTTTTATTCTTAAAATTTGTTTATTTACAAAAATAATAATTGTGTGTGTGTATGCTATGAGTATTATTACGTCTAAGATCTAATCATAAAATAAAGCAAATTTGATCTAAATCGGTGCGAACGTCTTCCAATCATTTATCATGTTTTAGAATTCGTACATACGAATCGGTGCAACCAAATCGTGGGAACGCTAAGAATGGGAAATACTTGATCAAAAATTGTGCCATAATCATTTGGGCATTAAAATACCATCGAAACAAAATGAATGGAATCAAGTACTGCTGCATGATAACCAACAAAAATAGAATGACACGGGAATACCATCCGATGGTCGGTATAATCATATTCGGATAGATATCCGATTTATTATTCTCATCGATGTTACTGTTGTTGCTGAGATTTGTGTCGATTTCCGATTTAAAATAATAGTATCCCTTAATCTCGTTCAAACGTTTCAAAAAGTATACGAAAGCATTATGATTGACAAACGGATTAAAACTCCACATTCCACTCGTAAGCGCTTTACACATATCGGTGAATGCAGACGATTCATTTTCTAGTGATGGTTTCAACACGTTCGTCATAATTGCGTGTAACCGCTGTTTTGTTGTATACACTGATTCGGTACAAACATTAAAACGATCCTCGATACCAATCATATAGCTGATAACACGCCAAAAATGTACAAACGCCTCGATATCCTTCTCGTTTTTGGTGATGCCGAGTAGATCGGCTTTCAATAGGGGATACCCAATGAAACCAAATTGGGTGACTGCCATATCTTTCTGGGTGATTAGGCCAACTTTACTTTTGGCACAGTACCGACTCATGCGGACATGACGTTTGCGGACTGCTTCAATTGATTTCCATGATCTAATAAAATAAAAAAATTTGGAAGTTTTTAGTTAGGAGGTAAATTACACAGTGTACTTCGAAGAATACTTACTTTGATCCCGGCTTCAATTCATCTCGATACCAATAAATTACATGGAATATTGTCGCTACATATCTTCGGTATGCTGTTCGCGGTGTTGAAGATTGTTTTGTGTGAACGAGCACATTTAAAATGGTTGGTATGGCTAGGATGGCGATTAGGCCACAAAATTTGCCCAAGAACATTGACCATAAATTTTTGTGGTAATACTTTTGTCCTCTGAAAAGAAAAAAAAAAGAAAAAGTCTGTGATTTTGAGTCAAATTGATAATTTTGGTTGAAATGTTGAAATAATTGAGCGAACCAAATGGACGTTTTTACAATAATTACAGGTCCCGAAACCTATTGTTAGAGGTATTAACCATCGTAATCGAAGCATTTTGGATTTTTAATGTTTAGAATTTGAGGGCTATAGCTCAGGGAATTATGAGTGAAACTGAATTTTCCTTGAAATGTTGAGAAATAATCGAGCGATCCTAATGGACGTTGGTAGAATAATTACAGGTCTCGAAACCTATTGTTAGAGGTATTAACCATCGTATTCGAAGCATTTTTGATTTTTAGTGTCCAGAATTTGAGGGCTATAGCTCAGGTGATTTTGAGTGAAACTGAAGTTTCCTTGAAATATTGAGCAATAATCGAACGATCCTAATGGAAGTTGGTACAATAATTACAGGTCCCGAAACCTATTATTAGAAGTATCAACCATCGTAATCGTTTTTTTTTAGATTTTTAGTCTACAGAATTTGTGGGCTATAGCTCAGGTGATTTTGAGTGAAACTGAATTTTCCTTGAAATGTTGAGCAATAATCGAACGATCCCAATGGATGTTAGTACAATAATTACAGGTCCTGAAACCTATTGTGAGAGGTATCCACCATCGTAATCGGAGCATTTTGGATTTTGGTGTCCAGAATTTGTGGGATGTAACCCAGGGGACCTTGAGTGAAATTGAATATTCCTTGAAATGTTAAGCAATAAACGATTTATCATTATGGACGTTGGTACAATAATTACAGGTTCCGAAACCTATTGTTAGAGATATCAACCATCGTAATCGGAGAATTTTGGATTTTTAATGTTCAGAATTTGAGGGCTATAGCTCAGGGAATTGTGAGTGAAACTGAATTTTCCTTGAAATATTGAGCAATATTCTAGCGATCCTAATGGACGTTGGTACAATAATTACAGGTCCCGAAACCTATTGTGAGAGGTATCAACCATCGTAACCGGAGCATTTTAGAATTTTGGTGTCCAGAATTTGTGGGCCCAGGTGATTTTGAGTGAAACTGAATTTTCCTTGAAATATTGAGCAATAATCAAACGATCCTAATGGAAGTTGGTACAATAATTACAGGTCTCGAAACCTATTGTGAGAGGTATCAACCATCGTAATCGGAGCATTTTACAATTTTGGTGTACAGAATTTGTGGGCCCAGGTGATTTTGAGTGAAACTAAATTTTCCTTGAAATGTTGAGCAATAATCGAGCGATCCTAATGGACGTTAGTACAACAATTATAGGTCCCGAAACCTATTGTTAGAGGAATAACCCAGCGTAATCGGAGCACTTTGTATTTTTGGTGTCCAGAATTTGTGGGATGTAGCCCAAGTGACCTTGAGTCAAACTGAATTTTCCTTGAAATGTTGAGTAATAATCGAGCGACCCTAACGGACGTTGGTACAGTAATTACAGGTCCTGAAACCTATTGTTAGAGGTATCAAGCATCGTAATCGGAGCATTCTAGATTTTTAGTGTCCAGAATTTGTGGGCTATAGCTCAGGTAATTTTGAGTCAAACTGAATTTTCCTTGAAATGTTGAGCAATAATCGAGCGATCCTAATGGACGTTGGTACAATAATTACAGGTCCTGAAACCTATTGTTAGAGGTATCAAGCGTCGTAATCGGAGCATTCTAGATTTTTAGTGTCCAGAATTTGTGGGCTACAGCTCAGGTAATTTTGAGTGAAACTGAATTTTCCTTGAAATGTTGAGCAATAATCGAGCGATCCTAACGGACGTTGGTACAATAATTACAGGTTCCGGAACCTATTATTAGAGGTACCCACCAATGTAATCGGAGCATTTTAGATTTTTAGTCTACAGAATTTGTGGGCTATAGCTCAGGTGATTTTGAGTCAAACTGAATTTTCCTTGAAATGTTGAGCAATAATCGAGCGATCCTAGTGGACGTTGGTACAATAATTACAGGTTCCGGAACCTATTGTTAGAGGTATCAACCATCATAATCGGAGCATTTTGGATTTTTAGTCTACAGAATTTGTGGGCCCAGGTGATTTTGAGTGAAACTGAATTTTCCTTGAAATGTTGAGCAATAATCGAGCGATCCTAACGGACGTACCCACCAATGTAATCGGAGCATTTTAGATTTTTAGTCTACAGAATTTGTGGGCTATAGCTCAGGTAATTTTGAGTGAAACTGAATTTTCCTTGAAATGTTGAGCAATAATCGAGCGATCCTAATATACGTTAGTACAACAATTATAGGTCCCGAAACCTATTGTTAGAGGAATAACCCAGCGTAATCGGAGCACTTTGTATTTTTGGTGTCCAGAATTTGTGGGATGTAGCCCAAGTGACCTTGAGTCAAACTGAATTTTCCTTGAAATGTTGAGCAATAATCGAGCGACCCTAACGGACGTTGGTACAGTAATTACAGGTCCTGAAACCTATTGTTAGAGGTATCAAGCATCGTAATCGGAGCATTCTAGATTTTTAGTGTCCAGAATTTGTGGGCTATAGCTCAGGTAATTTTGAGTCAAACTGAATTTTCCTTGAAATGTTGAGCAATAATCGAGCGATCCTAATGGACGTTGGTACAATAATTACAGGTCCTGAAACCTATTGTTAGAGGTATCAAGCGTCGTAATCGGAGCATTCTAGATTTTTAGTGTCCAGAATTTGTGGGCTACAGCTCAGGTAATTTTGAGTGAAACTGAATTTTCCTTGAAATGTTGAGCAATAATCGAGCGATCCTAATGGACGTTGGTACAATAATTACAGGTTCCGGAACCTATTATTAGAGGTACCCACCAATGTAATCGGAGCATTTTAGATTTTTAGTCTACAGAATTTGTGGGCTATAGCTCAGGTGATTTTGAGTCAAACTGAATTTTCCTTAAAATGTTGAGCAATAATCGAGCGATCCTAGTGGACGTTGGTACAATAATTACAGGTTCCGGAACCTATTGTTAGAGGTATCAACCATCATAATCGGAGCATTTTGGATTTTTAGTCTACAGAATTTGTGGGCCCAGGTGATTTTGAGTGAAATTGAATTTTCCTTGAAATGTTGAGCAATAATCGAGCGATCCTAACGGACGTTGGTACAGTAATTACAGGTTCCGGAACCTATTATTAGAGGTACCCACCAATGTAATCGGAGCATTTTAGATTTTTAGTCTACAGAATTTGTGGGCTATAGCTCAGGTGATTTTGAGTCAAACTGAATTTTCCTTAAAATGTTGAGCAATAATCGAGCGATCCTAATGGACGTTGGAACAATAATTACAGGTTCCGGAACCTATTGTTAGAGGTATCAACCATCATAATCGGAGCATTTTGGATTTTTAGTCTACAGAATTTGTGGACCCAGGTGATTTTGAGTGAAACTGAATTTTCCTTGAAATGTTGAGCAATAATCGAGCTATCCTAACGGACGTTGGTACAGTAATTACAGGTCCAGAAACCTATTGTTAGAGGTATCAACCATCGTAATCGAAGCATTTTAGATTTCTGATTTTCAGAATTTTTGTGCTTCGGGAATTTTTCTTGTAGTGTTAAGAAATAATCGAACTATCCTATTGTAGAACTCGTGGCAGCCTGCAATTACACATTAAAAAAAAAATCAAAAGAATAAAGGGCCATCTTAAGAGGAGTACTGGCATCCAGCAAATATCTCAAATGTCCCGACTTAGAAGATTTAGAGAAGAACTACATAAGCGGAGTCCAAAACTCTTTTGATCAAATATACTCTGTGGCCTAAAAGTACTCCAATTATCACTTAACAATTTTTATTGATAACCTCTAGAAAATAAAAACTTTAATTTCAACTCAAAGAAAACTTTAAAAAAAAATTGAAATTTAAAAAGTTTGAGTGAAATTTTATATGAAGTGCTGTATTTTAACTCTTACAGGACGCAGCGAATCAGCGATGTGGCCGAACTGGTTTTGAATACGTTCTTAAACTAGATAAACCACCCCACTTATGCACTCTTGAGTCCAAATTGAAAAGTTACATTTTCATAGGAGGATTCATAGGTGATCAGCAAAAATTTATTGAGTGAAAATTAAAATATTTTAAGACCACTGAGTCTGCAATTTGTTATTTTGGGAGAAATTTCACTCCATGATAGATACTAGGAAATACGTATCACACTCCAGAGGGACTCAAAACATTTTGGGATAATCCGAACAAATAGCGATATATAGATCACTTGATGCATCTCTCTTAACCTCAAAAAAATTTTGCTTTTAGGCAAAAATGTGATTGTTGACGAAATTTGAATAGATTCTGACCTAGATTAATAAAGACCAGCTATTAAAAATTCCAAATATGTAAACCTAACTGGATATAGGTAAATAATGCAGATCGCATATGAAAATCAACGGATTACTTACTATTTACCGCCACAGTAAATATTTGTCAATATTAATTTATGTAAGCTGTTAAACGTTCGTCTAAGATTTAAAAGTCGATATTTTGCTTTTTATAAAACAAACAGCACATTAATATACAAACACACATGGAGTCTTTGTTTTAAAAACACGTTTTTTACATTTTTGTGCAATCATTTCTGTAATAATAATTTGTACAGATAACAAAAAAAAAAAATGATTTTAATTTATTTGAACTTGGCGAGATGAAAATCTCTCAACAGCATGCTAAATATTTATTTACTTTGTTTAAAAACAGTACCTCTAACTATACAGCACACACAATAAAATAAGCGATGCAAAAAATGTTGATATGTGTTACAATTATGTAATTAACTGCGCGCATTTTATAGACGGTGATTACGAGTAGCACGCCATTTTATTCTAATTATTTAGCCACTCGAAAATCTGTGCGCGCACTTAATGATGATTATTAAAAGTACAAACATTATATGTATTATGTAATCATGTTCCGAAGGTCACTTTTAGCGGTAGCAAATGCGAATGAGTAAACATGTTCATTGTCTATGCTTGTGTATTTACGAGAGTTACATGTTGTTATTGTCAATTAGTATGTTTTCGAAAGTATGATCGCTTTCATTTTCTTTATGGTTTTAGGCCAATAATTTCCTCATATACGATATAATGATAAAATATTGAAGGTATACGCTACACTCTGGTAGATTGGTGAGATATACTTCAAAGCAAATTCTTAAAAATTCAAAACAAGTCGGTTCATCATGGTTTTGGGAGTTCACTTAATTCAACTATGGTCACTGCTGGGTGAAAAGCCTTTGGGGAAAAAATTACCTGGTTTTAAACTAAAGCCTCGATATTTCAAGCATAAAAAATATTCCAATTTCAATTCAAGCTGGAGAAAAACAAAATTGGAACTACGAGCGTGTACATACACTATCAGCTTAGAGACACTGAAACCAATACAGACCATTCAGTGGAGAACACCGCAATAGTGCCGAATAAGACCACAAATTAATTGCATAAATTATTAAATATTTAAAGTGTCGTCCATACAAAGTTCAAGAGCTAACAGAAAGAGCTAAAGTGAATCAACAAACAAAATCAAAGATATAGGAAAACATAAACCCGCAGGGAATTCCATTAATCGCCATTAACGATTAACCCCTAACACGTAACTGTTTGGTTTCAAGATGGTGCTCGTCTGCATACTGGAGATGTGGTTTTGGGTTACCTGCACAATTTTTTTGATAGTAGAATCATTTCGAATCGCTTTCCAGACCGTTTTAATGGAGGCATTCAATGGCTACCGTATTCATCGGATTTAAACCCGAGGGACTTTTTTTGATGGTGCTATTTAAATGATCAGGAGTATGTTAATAATCTACGAGGTGTGAGTAAATTGGAAAACGGAATTACGACTGATCTGCTCCTCCGAGTTACTAATTCCATTTCTAGAAGGCTGGAAAAAACCATTAATGAAAGTGGGGAATATATCGTATTGTAACCTTAGTACACCACTTAGTACATGCTTTTTGGAATTATTTCCAACAATCTCTCTTGCTTCATCACGATATTATTGTCGAAATGACCCTCCCCTCCCAAATCCCCCTCTTTATCAAATGATGAAGTGCGAAACGTGATACGTGATAAGGGCTTTCCTGTACATGGTATTTTCATAAACTTAGAGCATTCATACGAGAGCTTAAGAGGAACACACTATGGAAAGTCTTGTTCTAACTAGAATGTTTTACATATCGTTAAATATAAGATGATAATAAAAGTCAAAGTTTTGGATACTTTTGAGCTAACATCCAGAGTACGGGAAGGAATCCCGATGTATTCGTTAGCTGAATATGGCATAGCACAGCTGCCTGTATTATAAATCAACGCAGACATGGGTTGATCGATCGGTTGATCCACGTACACGGATGATTTTCCCCTTAAAGGGTGTCCTCCTCGCGTTCCAGAAAATTGAAGACCAATAAAGACCAATTTACAACTCAATCACAATGCAATCCCCAGTGGAATCACCAAATCAACCGCCAACCCAACCAATTGATTCAATCACTAATACAACCCTGAATTAACTTTCAAATCAACCAGTAACTTGACTCAAAATCAACTCGAAAATAATTCCTGAAACTTTTACTTAACCCCAATGTAAGCTAATTCAAACCAAATCTCAACCATCTACTCAACTCCACACACAAGAGCTAGCTCAATCCCGAAATCAACTTGATTCGAATGCTGCAAGCGTACATGAACCCAACTAAAACCAACTCAACCGAATCTCTACTAAACCCTCCACTTTCCTTTTTAATTTTAACCTTTTACTTTTTACTTTTTTGCTTTTTACCTTTTACTTTTTACTTTTTATCTTTTACTTTTTACTTTTTTCTTTTCGCTTTTTTCCTTTTTCCTTTTTGATTTTAACTTTTACTTTTTCCTTTTGACTTTTTAACTTTTTTGCTTTTTACCTCTAACTTTTTACTTTTTACTTTTCCTTTTTAATTTTACTTTTTCCTTTTTGAATTTTATTTTTACGTTTTAATTTTTTTGGCATTTTTCCTTTTACTATTTTCTTTTTACCTTTTACTATTTACTTTTTTCTTTTTACTTTTACTTTTTCCGTTTTGATTTTAACTTTTCCTTTTTCCTTTTTGCTTTTTACTTTTTAACTTTTTTGCTTTTTAACTTTTACTTTTTAGTTTTAACCTCTAACTTTTTACTTTTTTGTTTTTACCTTTTACTTTTTACTATTTCCTTTTCGCTTTTTCCTTTTTGATTTTAACTTTTACTTTTTCCTTTTTACTTTGACTTTTTAACTTTTTTGCTTTTTACCTTTTACTTTTAACTTTTAATTTTTTCTTTTTGCTTTTTACTTTTACTTTTTACTTTTCTTTTTTGATTTTCTACTTTTTACTTTTTACCTTTCGGTTTTACTTTTTGCTGTTTACTTTTTAATTTTTTGGCTTTTTACCTTTTAATTTAACCTTTTACTATTTACTTTTTTCTTTTTGCTTTTTACTTTTACTTTTTACTTTTTGATTTTAACTTTTACTTTTTCCTTTTTGCTTTTTAACTTTATTGCTTTTTACTTTTAACCTCTAACTTTTTACTTTTTTCTTTTTGCTTTTTACTTTTAGTTTTTACTTTTACTTTTTCTTTTTTTCTTTTTTACTTTTTACATTTTACATTTTACTTTTTACTTTTTGCTTTTTAATTTTTTGGCTTTTTACCTTTTAATTTAACCTTTTATTTTTTCCTTTTTGCTTATTACTTTTTAACTTTTTTGCTTTTTACTTTTACTTTTTAATTATACATTTTCCTTTTTGAAGTTTAGTTTTACTTTTTAATTTTTTTGGCAGTTTTCCTTTTACTTTTTTCTTTTTTCTTTTCACTTTTTTCCTTTTTCCTTTTTGCTTTTTACTTTTAACCTTTTTTGCTTTTTACCTTTTACTTTTTACTTTTTACCTCTAACTTTTTAATTTTACTTTTTCCTTTTTGATTTTTTACTCTTTACTTTTTACCTTTAACTTTTTACTTTTTGCTTTTTACTTTTTAATTTTTTGGCTTTTTACCTTTTACTTTTTACGTTTTACTTTTCACCTTTCACTTTTTACCTTTTACTTTTTACTTTTTGGTGTTTACTTTTTGCTTTTTACTTTTTAATTTTTTTGGCATTTTTCCTTTTACTTTTTTCTTTTTCCTTTTCGCTTTTTCCTTTTTGCTTTTGACTTTTTAACTTTTTTGCTTTTTACCTTTTACTTTTAACTTTTTACCTCTTTTTAATTTTTTCTTTTTAATTTTACTTTTTCCTTTTTGATTTTTTACTCTTTACTTTTTACCTTTTACTTTTCACTTTTTGCTTTTTACTTTTTAATTTTTTGGCTTTTTACCTTTTACTTTTTTCTTTTTACCTTTTACTATTTACTTTTCACCTTTCACTTTTTACCTTTTACTTTTTGGTGTTTACTTTTTGATTTTTACTTTTACTTTTTACTGTTTGATTTTTACTTTTTATTTTTTAATTTTTTGCTGTTCACCTTTTACTATTTACCTTTTACTTTTTACCTTTCAATTTTTACTTTTTTTTTTTTTTTATTTTACTTTTTGCTTTTTACCTTTACTTTTTACTTTTACTTTTCATCTCTTACTTTTAACTTTTTGCTTTTTACCTTTTACATTTTGCTTTTTGCTTTTTACTTTTACTTTTCCTTAATTTTTACTTTTTATTTTTTTTGATTTTTACTTTGTTGTTTTTACTATTGAACTTTTTACTTTTTCACTTTTTCCTGTTTACCTTTTACTTTTTACTTTTCACTTTTAACTTTTCTCGTGAGGAGTTGCTAGACTCCCATCGGACGCGTCCCCAGGTGGCGGATAGGGGAAAACCCTTACTGACTTGTCGGCGGGTAGATGGGAAATAAAATACCATTCGCGGATCAAAGCTAGCTAAGGATGGTTCCCTGAAAATAATAACAAATATGGGGGACTCGAAACGAGATAACCTTACGGCGCAGGGAATCGGATACCCAGTGCCGGCGACTTTGAGGAGTGAGCAAGCGGGCTCCCAGTCGTCGATATCCAATGACCGCAATACATCAGAGCTGATGAACTCTGACCCATTTGGAAGAAGTTCCATAGTGCAAAGATCACCAACATCATTAGCTAGAACAGTTGAGATAGAAAATGTAGAACTACGCAAACAACTGTGTAACATTGAAATAATTACGTCGGATTTAATGAACGAAGTAAAATCTCTTAAGTTGGAAAATGAGAAACTGAAAAATTCTTTACAATCAAAGGAACCAGAGGAAGAGGATGCTTTAGTGTTCCGTGAGAAAAATGCTTTGCAACCCAAGAAGCCAGAAGAACAGTGTGCTACAGAGTACCACACTGACGAAGAAGAATTAAGGGAAGAAACTGACTGGATCTTAAAAAAGAACAGGAAGAAAAGTCCTGCGAAAAAAAGGAAGGCAGAATCTTCTCCAGAGATTGTAGCTTCAAGCCGCACTTCAATAACTGCTGTCAGCAAAATATACCAGCTCAGGAAAACCAACCTACCAAAATTAAGGAAAAGGCTCCACCACCAATCAACATTATTGGCGTAACTGAGTACAGTACTATCCAATCTTTAATGAAATCGGTGACTACAAAAGATTACAGAGTTGTAGCACTGAACAATAACATTTGGAAAATCAGTACAACAGATATTGAAAGTTATAGAGCCTTGGCTTCAAAGCTGACAGATGACAGCAAGGAATGGTACACATACGAGGACAAAAATGGTCGTCCGATCAAATTAATGGCCAGAGATCTTCATCCAACCTGTACAAAGCAGGATATAATGGAATACCTTAAACACCAGGGCTTCAAAATAGAGGATGCGGTAAATATCCTAAAGAAAGAAAAAACTGTAACTGATCAAGGGGTTAAAATGAATAAAAGGGGGCTCCCATTGTTTATGCTTACTTTTAATGGCACGGAAAAAGTGGAAAACATTTTCAATATTAGGGCAGTCCTTAACATGAGAGTTCGAATAGAAGCGTTAAGAAAATCCACAGGCTTGATACCTCAGTGTAAGAAATGCCAAGGATATAATCACACGCAGAAATATTGCAAACGAGAGCCTAGATGTGTGAAATGTTCGGGAAAACATCTCGCCCAAGATTGTAGGTTCCCGCAAATTATAGAGGATGTGAAGTAGACAGGGAACTTCAAAATCGGAGAAATAAAAACAACAAGGCCCGCTAAACCGAGGGATGTTCAATAATAAGACAATATCTAAAAAACAAGTTGTAGAACTACCACTAACAAGTGCAATAGCAGGCCGAAAAACATACTCCCAGATTGTACAATAGCGGGAAGTAGTAAGTAACAAGGAAGACGGTCAAAGCCTAATTCTTGAAAACAAATTTAAAGAATATAGAAGCATTAAACTTAAGGCTACTAAAATAAGAAAGAAGCCTGGACGCTTTAAATAAGCGGTTAAATAAGCAAGAAACAGTGAATGAAATCACTTCTATGATGTACTAATCTATGATGATGAATAACACATTCAGAATCGCCGATTGGAATGCAAATGGGCTGTTGCAACAAATTCCAGAGTTAAAAATTTTCCTAAATATAGAAAAGATAGGTATATGCCTAATTTCAGAATCTCATATGACAAAAGATTCATTCGTTAGAATTCGAGGATACCAGTGCTATCACGCCATCCACCCGTCAGGAAAAGCGAGAGGAGGTTCAACCATATTTGTGAAGGAAAACATCAAACATTACGAAGGAGTAAAAATTGAAGAAGAAACTATGCAAGTAGTCACTATTAATGTTCGATTGAATAATCAAAAGTGCATTAACATATCTTCAATATATTGCCCTCCGCGTTATAATCTAAATAAAGGAAACTATGTTACGTTACTCAAATCGCTCGGTTTAAACTTCATAATCGGAGGCGATTTTAACGCTAAAAATACATATTGGGGATCAAGGCTAACAACCCATAAGGCTAAGGAGCTATTTGCAGCTGGTCGGGCACTAAACTGCGAGTTCCTGTCTGGAGGTAAACCAACATATTGGCCAGCGGATACAAATAAGATACCAGATTTGATAGATTTCTTTGTAACAAAAAGGATATCTGTAAACAACGTATTACTCGAAAACAGTGAAGGAATTTCATCTGACCACACACCTGTCATTATGACACTCAGTGATACCATTATCAAAAAAGAAAATTTACCTAGGTTAACAAATAATAAAACAAACTGGGATCTCTTCCGGAAAATAGTCGAAGACAATACTGAACTACAAGTGCCAATTAAAACTCCGGCAGAACTTGAGGTTCAATTGGAGCTGCTAAACAACAGTATTCTGCAAGCAACGTGGCAGAGTACTCCTCCTACTTGTAATCAAATGGAAAGTCACATCAACTAGCCAGTAGAATTGAGAGATCTGGTTAGAGAAAAACGGAAAGCTTGAAAAATCTGGCAGAGGAATCGAGCACCACAAAGCAAATCACGACTTAATTATTTAAGCGACATATTAAAAATGCTTATCAAAGAAGTCAAGAACAAATCTTTTAACGAATACCTGGCTGGCCTTTCTGGCAACAAAGACACTAATTATTTCCTTTGGAAAGCAACTAAAGGTCTTAAAAGCCTAAAGTACAAATAGCTCATATCAAGAATGACGATGGAACTTGGGCATGAAGTGCCAAAGAAAAAGCTGCATTATTTACAGAATATCTTGAAAACACATTTTAACCCCTTCCAAGGCAAACAGCTGAAGAAAATATAATTTCAGTAAATAAAGTGGATAACCTAAACATAAGACCTGTAACACTACAAGAGCTAAAAGATGAAATTAAAATCAACTTAAGCTCAAAAAAATCCCCTGGTTATGACATACCTAGTCACTGGACTTATAGTTAAAACTCTCCCAGAAAAAGGAGTACGAAAATTACTGCAAGTAATCAATGCAGCGTTCAGATTAAAATACGTTCCATACAATTGGAAAGTGGCAGAGGTGATACCTAATGATTCTAAAATCTAACAAGCCGCCAAACAAGAAAACATCATACAGGCCGATTTCCCTACTTCCTATAATTTCAAAATTATTTGAAAAGTTACTACTCAAGAGGTTAAAATCAGTAATAGTAATAGTAATCAGTAACTCATTCCTCCTCACCAATTTGGACTTATAGAGAGACACTCTACCATAGATCAAGTGCATAGAATCACAGATCTAATTGAAGATGCTCTGGAAAATAAAAAAAATATGCTCAAGTGTGTCCTTTAACAAAGTATGGCACCGAGGCCTGGAATATAAACTACACAGAGATCTGCCGAAGCAGTTTTACCTGATTTTAAAGTCATATCTAGCTGATCGACACTTTCGTGTAAAACATGAAGAGGAATACTCCGAATTAAAGAAAATATCGGCTGGAGTTCCACAAGGGAGTGTTCTAGGGCCGATACTCTATAAATACTTTATACGCGAGATGTGCCAAGCACAAAAGGAACCAATATTGCAACATTTGTAGATGATATTGCAATTTTGGCAACTGGAAACAACATAGAGGAGCCAACCAGCAAATTAAAAAACGCTGCTAATTCATTGAGTAATTGGACGAAGAAATGGCGCCTTCAACTCAACGAAACTAAATCTGTCCATATAAACTTTACCAACAAAAATGTTAATTGGTTACCTGTTCGACTGAATTCGCAACCTATTCCACATTCAAATACGGCAAAATATTTAGGAATGACGTTGATTTAGGAATGAAAAAAGAAGAGTTAAACATCAAATATAGAAAAATGTATTGGCTCATATGAAGGAACTCTGAGCTAACATTACATAATAAACTGCTATTATATCGGCAGATATTGAAACCTGTATGGACGTATGGTATACTGCTATGGGGCTGTACCAAGAAAACTAACGTAAAAGTAATTCAAACTTTTCAAAATAAAGTCTTGCGTATAGTATGGTCAGCGCACCATGGTACATAAGGAATGATAACCTTCATAAGGATCTAAAAATGGAGTACGTCGATGAAGAAATTAAAAAATATGCTAGGAAACACGTACAGCGCATCAGTCAACATGAAAATGCGGATTTGCGTCGTATGCTGAACAACCAAAATCCAGTAAGACGGCTTCGAAAAACGAAGCCCTTAGAACTAGGACAGATAAATTAATGAAGTATCCAACCTGGAGCTAACCGATGGTTTATACCAGAGGCTTCTAGAGTATAGAGCCATAATCATTATGACGTATTTTTTCGAAGCTTTTTTAGTGGTATAACTTTTCACTAATTTCCATTGGAATTCATAGTAAAAATGGTGTTTTTTAGCTTCACGTTTTTCATTGAAAAAACCAAAAATGTTACAAAATGTTTATACAAAAGTGTTCTACATATCTTTAGCAACAATATACAGGAAGGGTTTATTGGTATTAAGTAAATATTAATTGCAGAAATATTAAAATTAAATTATTTCTAAAATATATTTTCCGAACTTTCATTTTGAAAAATACATCAAAGTTGGCTCTGACGAATTAAAATACTTGCTAAATTTATCTTTAGTTTTACTAGTGTACGTTAGATGTCTATAATTGTTGGCAGAGAAATACGAACAAAATTTATTTAATCACACAATTATGACATGTTCTTAATATTTTGTGAATTTGTTTTGCTTTTCCTACAATTTTTTAGCTCAAATTTCCCCAGGTGACAATTTTTGGTACGATTTTTCAAAATGTTTAATGCCATCACTGCCATCTATGTATATTGGTTTAATGCACACGATTTGTAGTAAACTTTTCTTTTTAATTTGACCAGAATGCTGTTGTTATGAACTTTTTTTTATATTTTGGTTTAAATAAATCAATTATTAGAAGAAAATGAAAACGATTTACTTAAACGATATTCATATATGTTCAAATTCAAACATTTATAAAAATATTTCAGAAATCATAATTAAGAATTTGCAACGTTTTCATTTACAAATTTGTCTTAGGGAAAAATGTGATTTCCCATATGTTTTATGTGTTTTACTATGGAAATTTTGATTTTTTCGTCGTTTCTAATTCCCTTATAAAAGCTTCGTTTTTTAGATTATGGCTTGTATAATCAAGGTTGCTTTGGTTATACTTCTCAAACAGTTAACATCATTTAATATATGTAGATAAATTACTAGATGAAATTGTATTCAGTTGTAATATTTGTTAAATAAAAAATAAAAAAAATAAAAAAAAAAAAAAAAAAAACTTTTTACTTTTAGGTGAGGTATAGTTTCGGGTTAGTTCGTTACGCAGTTACAACAAGTACAAGTTCCAAAAGCTTTTCAAATCTCCGCTTTGACCATATAAACTGATTGGGAAAAAAAGTTCCATATCGGGTCTGTACCATGGGTACATCCAGACATCCAGACAGACAGATGGACATTGTTTTGTTTTTGCTTACCTACAAAATTTTTGGTCGTTTTGATAGGATTTCAATACTTTGGTTTTATTAGCTGGCTTATTTTGAATATAAAGAAAGTGTTCGTGCTAATCCACTATTGCCAGGGTTTACAAAACTGTAACACAATAACATTGTGTGTCATTATTTATATCAACCAAAATTTTCTTCTCTCAGCCCCAAAGATTTGGTTTGCTCAGCACAAAAAGAAATATTTGGGCAATTCTATTAAATATACATAAATGCCAAATTCTTCACATTTTACAAAATATTGGTAAAAAACATTAATCGCGGCAGCTTCAATGATTGTTATACATATTGTCATTCTCCAATCCAACAGTTCAACTAATTTATCAGGTTTAAACTTACCGTTTAAACATTTCCTCATTATACCACGGTGGTATATGTACTTCATATGTATCCACATCCTCGTCCACGGGTACT
Source organism: Tipula helvola (assembly GCA_963556165.1). NCBI lineage: Eukaryota > Metazoa > Arthropoda > Insecta > Diptera > Tipulidae > Tipula > Tipula helvola. The sequence continues at coordinate 368,669,559 of OY744481.1, forward strand.
GTATGTCCTTCGTTCAGCAATTTTTTAACATATTCGTGTGAATCATCATCTATGAACAAAATTAATAACAAAAGAAAAAATTATTTTAACATAAAAATTTAGTGAACTTACAATGTGGCACGTAACATGACAAAAATAAGTTTGCGGCACAAGTTATACACCGATTTAATAAAATAATTTAGAAAGTTTATTTAATGAAAAAAAATTAAATAAAATCGAAACAAACAACAACAAAAAACCGTGAAACGAAAATATCGCGGATATACAGTGGGGAGATGATGCAATTAGCGTTTTTATTCATTTATACTCAAATAGCTTTAGTTGGAATAGTAAGTAGTGAACAACAATAATAAAAGTATGTCGAGATCATTGAATGGGATAATTGACTTTTGTATCTTTGAGTGTATATGTATATGCACGCTGAAATAGTTTTTATAATTTTCTTTGTGTTTAAATCAGTTGGTGACCCTTCTTTATAGTTTCTTATATATAAAATGTGAGGTGTAGGTACAGAAAATCAGATATCTGATATTTTCAACCAAGGTTAGTGTTTTTTTTTGTATAAGAACAGAGAAGAAACACAACTTAATAGATTCGTTACTGAATGCTAAACGCAAAATATGTAAATACAGTATATTGCTTAATTTGGCGTCAACTTATATGCAACAATTTTGTTACGGAAAATTCTTTGTGTAAAAATGAGTGAATATATACGCAAATAAAAACATGAACTTAGGACTTAAAAATATTGTATGTTATAATTTGGTGCCTTGCGCGTATCCGAATCTGAAACACAATAAATAAATTATACAACAATTTTATATAATTTAGAGGAGTGTATATTATCCTTCATTACCACATATCCACATACGGCGAGATATGCAGCTCATTGCTGAAGAGTTCCATTTGGTGACGTAATGACGTTAACCATCTAATACGATGGCAAATGGTATTAATTCACAATTATAAATATTAGGCAACGTTCTAAATCAGGCAAATTATGCTTATTGATAAAATCAGATAATTCGCCATTACGTGAAACTATACTACAGTTTAATGTTTCGGTTTAAATCCAGTTCAAAGCACTGTAATGATCTAGGAGAGGTGTGCAACAGATTGTGTGTTACTATTATTAAAAAACACTATTGTTTGTCGAATAATTAATCAAGATAATATTTAAAATTAGTAAGCTGACCGACCGCAAATCAAAATTAATATAATTATCTATAAAATAAAGTTATTGTTTAAACTAATCGTAATCATATAAATAGTGTTAAAAACGTAAATCTTTTAAATCAAACATTACATATTGACTGTGTCTAAACGCTAAGCCACCGTTTAACACATTTTAATAGGATGTCAAAAGTGTGCTTGTTTTAACAAGAAATGTATTTATTTGCATTTCCGGTAATTATAAGCTAATATTGATCATTTATTTCATCTTTAAATTTCGCTTCGCAAATAATTTTATATAAATTTACAAATTGAAATGTTCAATATGCAGAAAATAGTTAGCCGTGAGAATGTGGTTTGTAGTGTATGAGAGAAAGTCAACAGCAAAAAAAATGGTAAAATTGCAAAATATGTATGTAAAATAATGGTTAGCGTGATTTGAATTTATAAATGAAGTTGGAAATGTAAAAAAAATGGTTCACACATTTCAGATATATGCTAATATAATAATAGACGTTTATGTAGCAAAACATAAGGGGCAAAGTGTATAGCACAGTAGGATTTCGTTTATACAGTATCGTTTGAATTAATGTGAACACAGGAAATTTATGAAACAAATTATTTACTAATAAAAAAATTTATACAAATGGATGTTAATAAGATGTGTGCCCACCTTTGCCTTTAATAACATCTTCCATACGTCTAGGCATTGAATCAATTAAATTGTGGTAGTTTTCTATTATCTGAGAATCCCGGAATCAAAACTCGACAACAGCTTCGACCATTTTTTGCATAGTTGTAACCAGGGCTACGAAGTCGGAGTCGGAATCGGGAAAATTCTGACCGACTCTGACTCCGCATTTTATGTTTTCTTTCTCTCATAAAATGCACCTCATCCTTAGTTCGAAAAATAGACTCCAATCATTATATTTGACCCCCGGTAAATTTTATAAAGGATGGCGCAGCGTAATGTTACACTTAGAAAAAATCTCAAAAATCCTCGCAACAAAAATAAAACATCGTTAACATATGTATAGAGAAATTGTCCTGCTTGATAACGAGATATTACTTACAGGAATTTATGTTATAGTGACCAGCCGTAATCTTCATTTATTAACCACCAAGAAAATCCTGTTGAAAAAGTAGAAGCGAAATATGAATTCTAAAAATTTCTAGATGACCATGAGCAATCGAAACGACTTCGGATTTATTTTTTTGATGGCTTGGCAAAAGTGGAAAAAATCCACAGAAGTACGAATGTTATTATTCTTGAGGCCATACTAATTTTAAGAACAAATTTGTAATTATCTGCAGTAGTAGAATTTTATATTTTGGTTACATGTAGAGTTGGAGTTGGAGTTGGAGTTGGAGTTGGAGTCGGAGTCGGAGTCGGAGTCGAAGTCGGAGTCGGAGTCGGAGTCGGAGTCGGATAGTCAATTTGTACACATCGGAGTCGGAAAATTATTTTACCGACTCCGCAGCCCTGGTTGTAACCCCTTTTCCGAACTTTGGCCTTATAAATGGCCCATAAATTTTCGATCGGATTCAAAAGTCCGGTCAATTTCCAGGACATTTTATTTATTTTTAATTTAATTTTAATTTATTTATTAATTTATTTCAATTTAAATAAAATTTTTACAATTTATTTATTTATTCACGACCACACCACGCGAGTTGGGCGGCATATCACCGCGATGAATTTCGAGAGCAGACTGAAATAAAAAATGCTACAAACTTGTTACTAACTTGAATTTATGACATGGCGCTGAATCTTGTTGAAAAATTGCATCACCAACAACAAATTTTTCCAAATTACTTTGTAGTGTCCGTTCTAGTAAAGCTTTGTACTTCATGCCGTTCATCATGCCTTCAACTGGCACCAAATTGCCTGGTCCCATGTAAGAAAGACAACCCCAAAACATCTTTTTTGGTGGATGTTTGACTGTTTGGTCGAAACATCTCGATGTTAGTTTATCTTCTGCAGATTTCCGCACAAACCGTGACCGTTGTTTCTGCACTACAAAGTGAGTTTCATCCGAGAACAAAATTTGTCTCCAATCCTCGGTAGTCCAATCACCATGTTTTCTTGCCTAAGCAAGTCGTTTCTTTATCATTGGTCCAGTCAATAGCTGTTTTTTCTGTGGTCGGATTGCTCGTCTTCCCACTTCGATTAGCCTTTATCGTATCGTAGCCTCATGAATATGAATTTCTCCGAATTAAGAGTTCCAGAGTTAAAGAAGGAACTAGAGAAATGGGGTTTGATCACTGATGTTAGTAAAGCAGCTCTATAAGCGCGGCTACGTGGCGCAATGGAGAAAGAAGGATTAGACGCAGATCATCATGATTTTTTCGTACAAGTAACGGATGAGGCAACCGTAGGGAAGACAGAAGGAACGCAATGATTGGTCGAGACAACACAAGAACCATCTGGAAGTTCCGATTTGTTGCAGTTAATGGCTGCTATGAAGCAGATGATGGCACAGCAAGGCCAGCAGTCAAACCAAATGATGAGACAAATGAGTGAAATGAAACAACAAAACGAACGACAAATGGAGAAAATTGAGAAGTCAAACGAAACGATGGAACGACAATTGAAGAAGCAGAAAATATGATATATTATATATATGGAAAGATTATTTCCGATTATATGGAAAGGCTGAAGATTGACGCATTCATTGACGGCATTCGAAATCCAGAGACACGCAAGGCGGAGATGTTGTCAGTTGTCACCTAAGGCGTCATTCGGAGAAACCATAGCTTGTATAATGATGAACGAAGCTGTGCAGACTATCACCAGACCGTCATTATTTAGGCGCCAAACGAATTCATACAATAACGGGAACATTGAGAGATGGTACCAACAATCGGAAGAGGCAGGCCTATTGGTGTTGGGAATATAACAAGTTAGGTCACCTCTCAAGCGACTGTCGGAGCTTAATACAAGGAGGAAGAAGATCACCAAATTTTGTACGGGCGAACGTCGAACGGTAAGGACAGAGGTCTAAAGGGAACGAGCTCACTTGTTGGGTATGTAACAAGATTGACCACATCTCACGAGATTGTTGGGAAACAAGAGCGAGACGCAGCGTAACAATCAAGAACGATGTTGAAGGTGTCGTTACGCTGGATACTGGAGCAACGCACACGATTGTCCAGGAAGACTTGATCGGAGGAGCTGTGCAGCTGGCTGATGGGTTAAAATTAAAAATGGCAAATGGAGATGGAGCAATAATAAAAGGAAAATTATTCGCGAACGTAAGGATCGGTGAAATTCTTTTCCCACACGAAGTTCTTCTTCTTTCTTCTTCCGCTGGCGCTACATCCCATGAAGGGATTTGGCCGCCTCAACGATGCTCCTCCAAATAATCCGATCCGCCACAAGAGAACGCCAGACACGGTGACCGAGTGTGTACAGGTCCCTTTCAACGTCGTCCATCCATCGGGTAGGTGGTCTCCCACGAGGTCCTACTTTCGCTCGTGCCGACTCCAAGGCCTGTTTAGTGGTCCGATTTTGTGAACGTAGTACGTGCCCAAGCCATCTCAGCCTTGACGATTTTATGAATCCTATGATGTCGACTTTATCGAGATCATTTCTGATCTCGTGATTCATTCGCATTCTGTACGTGGCTCCCTCTTTAATGGGACCGAGAATTCTTCTTATCATCTTACGCTCAGTTACAGCGATTTTCTGGATGTTTTGCGCTGTTAGTGTCCAAGACTCGCAACCAAAGGTGACAACTGGTCTTATCAGCGCCTTGTAGATGTCCAATTTTATTTTGCGCGATATATGAGGAGACTTGAAAATTTTGATATTGGCGTAAAATGCTCGGTAGCCTGCTGCGATCCTCGATGAAATGTCCACAGAAACGGAGTTTTGCTCAGTGATCAGTGATCCTAGGTATTTAAACTCATTCACCTTTTCATATTGAGTATCTCCTGAAATGAAGTCCCCACGAGTCTGCCTTCTCGCGGTCACCATGTATTTGGTCTTCGCTTCATTGATCTGAAGGCCTATTTGTTGGGCTGTTAATTCCAACGGGAGGAGGACCTCTTTCAGAGAGATGATGTTGCGACCCAGAATGCAAATATCGTCAGCGTATGCTAATAGCTGGGTTGATTTATAATACAGGCAGCTACGCTGAGCTATATTAAGCTGACGAATGACATACTCTAATGATAGATTGAATAGAGTTTGAGCTATTGGGTCTCCTTGCCGCACTCCAGATGTTATCTCGAAGGCATCCGAAATTTTGCCTTCTATTAGCACCTTACATATTGAGCCATCCATTAAGAGCTGGCACATTGAAATCAATTTTGACGGTATGCCCAGATAGGACAATACGTTCCATAACGTGTTCCTCTTAATGCTGTCATACGCCTGTTGAAAATCTATGAATAGACTGTGTACAGGGATGTCCTTTTCATAGCATTTCTCCAGCAAAATCCTCAGCGTGAAAGTTTGATCGGTCGTTGATCTATTTGGCCGAAAACCACATTGATAATCACCCAAGATCCTCTCGCTATAAGTTGATAACTTTGCTGCGACTACTTTAGCCAAAACCTTGTAGCCCGTGTTCAGCAAAGCTATACCGCGATAGTTGTTGCAGTTTAATCGATCTCCCTTTTTATGAAGTGGACATATTAGAGCCGTCTTCCACTCTACTGGGATTTCTTCTCTAGACCAAATTGTTGATATTAGCTCAAACATGCGGCAGAACAGATAATCACCGCCATATTTGAGCATTTCGTTGCAGATACCATCCTCACCAGGTGTCTTGTAATTTTTCATCTGCGATATCACGTTCCGTACTTCATCATATGATGGAGGAGGTGGTGGTGTCATCTCGACGTTAATATCGCGTTGAAGCAAGAGAGGTTGTTGCTCGGAAGGTGGTGCCTGTTTATTTAAAAGCGAGGAGAAGTAATTTCGCCACACTTCGAGGACGGTTTTGGTGTCCATTTCCAACTCGCCTGATTTGTTGCGAATAGCGCTGCTACGTGGATGAAAGTCCGTAGCTAATTCTCTTATGCAACGATATCTATCTCTCAGGCTAGAATTTTGGATGTTGCGTGCCTGTTGTTCATGCCATTCCCGTTTCTTCCGTCTACATAGCCGATTAGCGATTCTCCTCGCAGTCATGTAGGCGTTATGGGATTGCCTTGTTCTTTGCGATAGGTCTCGTTGTCGTGCGCGATCTTTTTCCCGAATAGCACCAATACAATCATCATCAATCCAGAGATTTTTAGGCCTTGACGGATTTTGGCCTATGGTGGACTTTGAGGCATCGGTTACCGCCGTTTTGATAATGTCCCACTGTTCTTGAACGGAGTCAGGAAGTGGTTTATTTTCCAAGATTTCTGATACAGTCATCCCGAAGGTGGTTCTGGTAACTTGCTCGTTCAATGCCGCAGTGTTCCAACGAGTGATGCGCTGGAAGCGATGATTATATGTGGTTGATAGACGAAATTTTAATTCAGCAACTACCAGGAAATGGTCTGAATCAATGTTAGCTCCACGTTTAGTTTTGATGTTTTTAAGGCTAGAAAAATGTCTCTTGGACAAGAGGATGTGGTCGATTTGGTTGACCGTTGTCCCGTCGTTTGATTTCCATGTGGCTTTATGAATGCGCTTATGTGGGAAGTATGTGCTGGCAACCACCAAGTTGTACAGTAAAGCTAGCTCGATGGTGCGCATCCCGTTGTTGTTTGATGTATGGTGCAAGGAGTTTGGGCCGATAGTGCTTCGATATGTACTGCCAGCACTGCCAATTTGAGCATTGAAGTCGCCCAAAACAATTTTGATGTCATGTTGCGGAATTTTGCTCAGGACGGTTTCGAGCTGGTCGTAGAAAGCGTCTTTGATTTGATCAGGCTTCTCACACGAAGTTCTGGTAGCAGATATTATGTATGAGGTCATTCTGGGAATAAATTTCATGAGGGCGAATGACTTCGTGTTGCATTTTGGAAGAGAATTATTGAGCAGCGATCACACCGAGGTGCCACTTAAATTTAACGGTATGGATGCCACAGTAAGGCGAGTAATCGTCAACCATCGTGAAGAGCTGCCATCGATGTCAGAGGCAATTGTGTAGGAAACTAGTGAACATTGGGATGAGCAGATATTGGTTGAGAGGTGCCGGATTGTGCCAAGAAAAGTGCGAATGTCGGGCGACTGAATGAAGACTCAATATGACATACGGGCAAATAACCAAAGATGGCAGGAAGGGCAATTGGTGCGGCTTCACAACCAGCATCGAAAGAAGGTGGATTCATCGTCGAAACTGCAGCCTACAGGGACACAACCCAATAGGACTAGGAAAGAATAAAGAGGTGTAAATTAATTTTTGGTTTTAATAAATAAAATCGTTTGCGATAAATTGAAGTGTTGTGTTTTATTCACAATCCAGTGAAACGAACCTTGATTGACATAGTGAAAACGTAAAAATATTATAAAAAATACAAATTATATGCAAAATGAAAAATGTATACAGGCATGGGCCAATTAATAGCATTAAACAAAAAAAAAATGTTCAGGTTCACATTAATTTGAACGATACTGTAGAGTGGCCTAAGTAACTGTGTTCGAGGTGATTTGAAAAAAAAAAAAAATACAATCTACGAACAGGAATCGAGGACCTTATTCTTGGAATCGATGAAAACTTCCCTATCTGTCAAAATTTCTTTACTAGTTCCGTTACAAATCCTTCTGCACCGAAAGGAAAATTTGTTTTTTATTTTTGTTTGTTTCAAGAAACAATTACTATTACTAACAAATATTATAGTTTTCAAATAAAGAAAACTAGCATTTTTTAAAAATAAGTCATAAATTGAAAAGATGATTTTATCAGTTTAAGAAATAGAAACTATTCTAAATTCAATAGACTTTTGATGTACTTGAGAGTTATTACGTTTTGATTTGATCATTTTATTCTTGAACAATAATAACCCATACATTTCTAAATTTAGTAGTTCTAAGTTATTGTGTAATGAAATCAAATTAATCTCATTAGTAATAAAATTATCATATTTCATTTCATATTTGGAGCGGAACTTAATTTCGCCGAAAGTTTTTGTCTAACAAAATTAATTCCATTTTTAATATGAAATAAACTCGCGACAACATTTTTAAAATTATATGTCACAAATTATAAATTCAAATTTATCGGCGAAATTAATTCATTTTCCTAATGAATTTAATTCCGCCGATACATATCAATTTAATCCAAAACAAGAGGAAGATTGAAAAACAAATATGGTGGTCGAAAATGAAATGAATGAACTTGAACTGAAATGTCACAAAATACTAAGTATCTAGACAAACAAATACACAAATACTAAGTACAAAGACTTGTACTTCAACAATAGATTGAAATGAATTTAAGTATATGTATTTAATGTATTATAGTCCAGTCCCTCGTGTTCGGAAAAGTGGTTAGTTAATTTTAAATTAAAATAGCTAGTTAATTTTCACATACACAAGTTAAAAAAAAATATAAGGGGCTGAAACCTCACGAGGTGATCAGAACTTCGGTCAATTCAACTCCCAAAGCAATCCGTAATAGAACTTTTAAGTCAATCTTCAGCTAAACCTCCAACTCAATTTACAACTAAATCTCCAACTCAATCCCAATCACCAAATTAACCGCCAATCCAACCCTCAAATCAAGCACCAAATCAACCCTAAATCAACTTTCAAATCAACCATTAACCCAACCCCAAATCAACCCTTAAATAATTCGCCAACCGAGCAATTCATCTAACCCTAATACAGCGGCGGTTCGACGAATTTTCTACAAGCCCAGCGCCCAAGGCAAGCTTTAATATGGCGCCTTTTTTGGAAAAAAATTTAACTTAAAAATGTAAAAATTAAAAGCCAAAAACGATTAAAAAAAACAAATTATTTTATTGAATTTAATATTTTGCATTTTACATTCATATCATATTGCACGTTGAAAACAAAAGTGCCACTTTGCCAAAAACACTAATTTTGAGTTATAACGACATTTACATTACTTGAAAGAAAGTGCTTCTAATGCAAAGATATTCATTCTACTAGATTTGATCTTAGACCATACAATAGAATGGACCACTAGCGAAGTGACGTTTCCAATTGTAGCCTGTCTCCAACATCTGCAGCGCAAAGTAGCCTTGTGGCCGATAGGGTAACTATAACAAGTATAATCAAAATTAGTACCCACAGATGTCACTACAAAATTCAGTAGATACATTTAGTAGCAATTGATGTCACTGCAAATTTAAATTTACATATAAATAAAATAAAAAACTATAATTCAAAAAAATTATTTTATTGAACCATAAAATGGATAATTTTATTGAACTTTGTTCTAACATAAGATTTATAAGATTTACGATGGATAAAGTTGCAGTGACATCTGTTGGTATAAACAAATCTACTAAATTTGGTAGCGACATCTGTGGGTACTAATTTTGATTATACTTTCTATAGCTATCTATCGGTCACAAGGCAGTAGCCTGCAGCGCTGTAGATGTTGGAGACAGTTAAAAGCCATTGCTGGCGGTCCATTATATTATATGGTCTAAGGTATTTACATTACTTTTTTACATATGTATACCTACATACAAAGAAAAAGTAAATTTGTACAAATTTTATTTTAATTATAATTATCAAATTACTAAATTTAAATTATTAGTTTTAAAATAGGTTATACTAAAAGGTTTGATTTAAATATAAACCTAAAAATATTTCATGTTACGAGTATTTCCATTCATAAAATTGTAATCAAAAATGATCAATTTTATATGGGTTCTTATGGGAAAACCTAAAATGTATACCCCTTAAATTAGGCTTCTTAATTTAAAGGGTCGATGCTGATGGCTTGTATTTCTAGGAGCTTTGGTTTTACCAACAAATCTTCAGATTCTAAAAGAAAATGCATGTGAAGTTGAAGTATTTAGTTCACAAATTTGACATGTTTGAAAATTAATATTGTCTGCTAAAATGACATATGTACAACAATACCGTTTTATGGGTTTTTGCCGCGGAGAATGACAGAAACTGTTATAAATTAGCTTTGAAAAAATGTTTTACGAAAAAAACCAGCTATCTCGAATCGAAAATAATTCGTTGATGATCTTCAATTTACACAATAACACGGGGATTTTTTCTTTTAAAATTATGATTACACACATTCTATAATAATATACAAAACAAAATCTAGTTATTTTAACGCAAAATGACAGAACCATTTGTTTTGGTTGATTAAATTCAAATCACGTTTACTGCTAATCTGCATTTACGATTTTAACCATTTTAAGGCTGAATAAATTCGATTTTGATTTCTGTACAATATTTTTACAAATGTATACATATAGTAAGTGCATTCATTACAGAACAGATCACGTGTACATGACTATGATTTTAAATTAATCATATGGTGGGAAGTTCTAATGTTCGTTTGGTATTTTAAAGAATATTTTTATGATCTCATAACGATCAGGCATGCAAAAATATAATTTGCTTTACGTGAATCTACTTCTAATAATGTTGTTTGTTTATTATTATTTAGCAAGCGCAGATTACTTTAATTATGTTTTACGTACTAATGTCTAATCTGCTTATTAATTTTAAAGTCTTAATTAAAAATTGACTTTTGTATGTGTATTATACTTATCTAGTCTACAAATATTTTTTTGAACTTTGCATGAAGGTTAATTTATAGAAATAAATGCAAAATTTTTATAGCGTACATACATATAATTCAAATTTAATTTGATGTCTACTGTAATAAAATATTTATTTACATTTACAATTATCTTGTTATGCAAATGGAGTGAAATAACCTTAATAGAGGATAACAGAGAAGTTAAACCATTAATTTATAAATGTGATAATTGTTTGTATAAATATTGCAAGATATAGACGTTTGGCAGAAAATCCAAAATATCTTAAATTAGGTACAATTTGTTTTTTTCATTACCTCTATGGTAAATCGATAATACGTTTTCAGAAAGTGATAAACTAAAATATACAAACTCATAATAGCTAAGCACAAACATGTTTCGTAGCATGTGACTTTCTGCGCTCGGTATACAGAATTACATTTTTTGCCTGCTATCGTGGATTTGTGTTATTAATGGCATTTCGCTTTCTAATTTCAAAAATTATAATTTCGTAATTTTGCCTACTAATACAAATGCCATACGAATGTCCAACATACAAGATAAGCTTCGCCTTATGGACTACAAACTTTCACCTTGAAAAGTAGAAAATAATAATTTACCACGTTGGTAAATGGAACTTCAAGCACTTTGTATCCAATAAATTTTTTTAATTGTTATGGCATGTTTTACAAAAATGGATTAAAAACGCTTCAAAGAAAAAAAAGATGATCCTGTAAAAATTACTGATTCCCGATATCACCGATATTTAACCGTGCGCGGATGCCTTGAGCATTCTCTGTCAAATCGGCAACCTTCCCTTGTTTTTGGGCTTAAAATTTGTTGGCCGTGTGGCGTTTTTAAAGTGTCCTTAAATTTTCAAAATGGCGGATCTAAGATGGCCGCCAAAATTGGCAAATTTTTCGACGTTCATAAAGATCATTAGAAACATGTTCTAGAAGGTTTTCGGTGTCGCTGATCACGAATTTGAGGTTAGAATTTTAATATTCAAGATGGTGGACTCAAAATGGCGGATCGAATATGGTCCAAAAATAGACCAATTTTTCGACGTTCATATGTGGAGATTGAGCAAAATAAATTAATTTACTGTCAAAAAAAATGTTTATAATTATTTCGCGCGTACGATTAGGCAGAGAAATCGAGATTTTTTGTAAGATTTACTAATACTAGCACAAAAGAAATGTCAATCAAAATTGTAACAATTCAAGACGTCAAAAAATCCGTAATTTTTAATCACTCCTTAATGTTTACGAGTTCCTTATTTATTAATAAATAAGTTGTGATGTTAAAATAATTTTTGTGACAAAATCTGTGTAATTTTGTACATAATCAAATTAAAGATTTACTGACGCTTAACATAACCCCAAAAAAATATTCACATATATTCACCAATACAACCATGAAATAAATCATGCAGCTTGTGCGCATACGATTGGACACATGATAAACTTGATTTTTTTGGCAATCCCAATCGAACTCGACAATAGAAATCAATAAAAATTTGATCTAGGGGATTTTTGGGGTCACTGATCAATGATTTGAGGTCACGGTTCCAAAATTTGTTGTGAAGTAGAATACAATTGTGTTGTATTGCAAATGATGTAGCGAACGAACCCTAAAATAAAAAGATAGAATAAAGATAGAAAGAAACAAAAGAACACGAAGAGAGTCAGTAATATAGTAGTTATGTAGATGGAATGTAATAACACGTGTATGTTCAATTATAAAATATATAATAAATATAATTGGAAGTTCTAAAATAATAATAAAGTGTATTATTACATTGCAACGAGTCATACAAAATAAATACATAAAACAATACATAAAAAATTAACACACCGGCGAAAATCACCACGTGAAAAAAAAATAAATAAGTAAGGTTAGAGTAACCTAGTAAAGTTCATAAAAATTGAAAATAATAAAATATTAAAATGGATGGCTTAAATAAACCGTCTCCTTTGGTAATAAAAGGTAATCTAGCCAATAATTGGAAGAGATTTAAGGCGGATTTTGAAGTGTTTTTGGTTGCTAGTGGTAAAGAGACAGCAAAAGAAAAAGTTAAAGTGGCGATATTCAAAAATTTAATTGGGTGTGAAGCCGCCTACATATTAGAATCGCTGTATATAAAAAAGGAAGCTGAAATTACGTTGGAGAATTGCATCGAAGAATTAAATAAGTATTGCGAACCTAAAGTGAACATATTGTATGAGCGATACAATTTTTACAATCGTAACCAAAAAACATACGAGCCATTCGATGATTTTTACAAAGATTTGTTTGCAATGGCGGAGCAATGCAATTTCAAAACGGAAACGGACGTTCGGAATTCGGGATCGACTAGTGTTTGGCAAGAAAGAAACTAACCTCAAAGAAAAATTTATAAAAGAGGGAAACCCTTCGCTGCAAGATGTGGTAGACAGATGCAGATTAGAGGAAAGAACATGCAAACAGGTGGAAGAAATTTTGAAGCATGCCGATATAGCCGAAATAAAAGGTATGGGTAGGAATACATTTTTAAAAAAGAATGAAAATGTTAAACAGGGTGACAATAATTTCAATTCTAATTTTAAACAAAATAGTAATTATATAATTTTAAACCAAATGTTAATTATAATAGGCATTTTCAAAATAAAAATAATTCAAAAGCTAGGTTTGCACAATCGAAATTTATTTGTCAAAAGTGTGGTGGAAGCCATAATCGTGGAAAGTGTCCTGCATACAACTCAGTCTGTGCTAAGTGCAAAGCAAAACATCATTTTGCAAGATGCTGCCGGGCGAAACATGTTAGAAGAAATAATAATTTAGAAAATGATCATTATATAGACATAATTGAGCTAGAAATATATGAAACGATAGGCAATAAGAAAGGGTGGTTCGAAAAATTGTTCATAAATAATGTTGAATTTAATTTTAAGGTAGATACTGGCTCTGAGGTAAATGTAATACCTTTTAACATGTTAAATAGATTGAATATTGATTATGAAATGGAAAGTACTGATGTAATATTACGAGCGTTCGGGGGTTCGAAAATAATGCCTTGCGGCCTAGTTAAATTAAACGTGAGAAGATGTTCAAAATTTTGTGATAGTAGATTCAGAGGTTACTCCAATAATTGGATTTGAATTAATTAAAAAGTTTAACGTCTTTAAAAATATGAACGAAATTACAGAAGATAATCCAGAGCAATTAAGAATTGTCCTAAAAGAGAATGCAATTCCAGTTACCAGACCCCCGAGAAGAATTCGAATCGCTATTCGTGAGAATGTAAAAGAAGCGTTGAATAATCTCGTAAAAAGCAATATAATAGAGATATTATCTGAACCAACCGAATGGGTCAGTAACCTAGTCGTAGTTCAAAAACCAAATGGTAGTCTACGAATCTGCCTAGATCCTAAATTTTTGAATGAAGTAATTAGGAAGGACTACTACGAAATACCGAGACTAGAAGACTTAAGTTCTAAATTAGCAGGGGTACAATTATATACAGTCCTTGACTTAAAAGATGGATTCTACCAAGTAGAGCTTGACAATGAATCAAGAAAACTGTGTGCATTCAGTACGCCGTTTGGTAGCTATAGGTTTAAAAGGTTACCATTTGGTATAAATATAGCCCCAGAAACATTTCAGAGGCTTAACGAGAAAAATTTCGGTGATATACCAGGAGTATACATCTATATAGACGACCTATTAGTAACTGGGCGAACAGAAGCTGAACACGATCGAAACTTAAAATTAGTGGTAGAACGAGCCAAAAAATTAAATATCGAATTTAATCAAAATAAAGTGCAATATAGGGTGAAGCAGGTTACTTTTTTGGGGAATACTTTTAATAAAGATGGTATTAGTTGTGACCCAAATAGGATCAAGGCAATTATACAGATGAGTGATCCCACGTCAAAAAAGGAATTACAACGATTCCTGGGAATGGTAAATTACCAGCGAAGTTTTATTCCTAATATGGCAGAAATGACAGAACCAATACGTCAATTACTGAGAAAAAATATAGAATTTTGCTGGCTTGGAACAACATATACAGTGTGTCAAAAAACTGAAAGGAATCATTACAAATACACCGGTATTACAGACATTTGACATAAATAAAAAAATTTTTATACAGACCGATGCTAGTCAAAATGGTGTAGGCTGTGTGTTGCTGCAAGACGGAAGACCAGTGACACAAATTGAGCAAACCGAGCACAAATTGAGAAAGAGATGTTGGCGATTCTGTTCTCGTGCATAAAATTTCATCACTACATTTTTGGGCGACAAGTTGAAATATATTCAGACCACACGCCACTCGTGAGCATTGTCACAAATGAAATGCATAAGGTAAATTCTTCGCGACTTCAGCGAATGAAAATGAAATTATTGAAATTCGAAATCAAGGTTATACAGGGTGGCTGATGAAAGCCGCTACCAAAAAAAAATTGAATAACTTTTTTTCTATTCAATGAATCTAGTTAATTTTTTTTTTATTTTGCAGATTGACTTTTACATTTAACAAAAATGGATAACTGGGACACTGAAACAAGAATTTGGATTGTCCGCCGCTATCACGCTCTGGAGTCCGTAGTTTCGGTTCAAAGAGAGTACAGGCGCACGTTTGGCGGCAATCCTCCGAGCAGATGGACCATAATGAGACTTGTAAACAATTTTGCCGAGCATGGGACAGTCAACAGAAGACCTTACCATCGAAACCCTTCAGTTCGAACGGAGGAAACAATCGCTGCTGTAGCTGCTGCCATACAAAACAATCCACGTGTTTCGACAAGAAGCTTATCTGCTCAAATGGGTATAAGCAGACAGTCATTACAGTCAATTATGCACAAAGATTTGGACTTATTCCCATATAAAATTCAATTGGCCAACAAACTGAACGCTGCAGACTTGCCGATTCGCTTGGAATTTTGCCAGAAGATGCTTCAAATGGTGGAAGAGGATGGAAACATGTTGAACTGTCTTTTCATGTCTGACGAGGCCCATTTCGATTTAAACGGCAACATAAACAAACAAAATTGTCGAATATGGAGTGCTTCCAACCCACAGTTACTCCATGAGACGGAATTGCATCCACTTCGTGTCACAGTGTGGTGTGCAGTTTCATCACGCTGCATTATCGGGCCCTACTTCTTCGAAGAAAACGGTCACACCGTTACGGTTACTGGAGACCGTTACTTGAGCATGTTGAGAGAGTTTTTCTATCCAGAATTACGCCGAAGGAGAATTTCTTTCAACTCTGTGTGGTTTCAGCAAGATGGTGCAGCTCCTCACATAGCCCAACCTGTTATGACAGAATTGCGACGAAAATTTCCCAATAAATTGATAAGCAGAAACTCCACATTCCGTTGGCCACCCAGGTCGCCTGACCTTACTGCACCTGACTTTTTCTTGTGGGGTTATTGCAAACAGGAAGTCTACAAAACAAAACCAACAAATTTGAATGAACTAAGGCAATCCATTCGAGAAATAATTGCGGCTATTCCTGTCTCAACTCTCCAAGCAGTAATGAACAACTTTTTGGTAAGATGCCGCACATGCATCAACGAGCAGGGGGGGGTATTTAAATTCCATTATTTTTAAAACTAATTAAGCTATATTTAATAAAATTGAATGAGCTTTAACATGAATAAAAGAAAAATGAATTCCATACACTGAAAAAAAAATTATTTGAGTTTCTTAATGTAGCAAAATTCATCAGCCACCCTGTATATAAACCCGGGAAGGAGATGCATATTGCCGATAATTTATCGAGAAGCTAATTAACAGACGAACGCGCCGACGAATTCAAAGAATACGAGGATATCATTCATACAATAAACATGTCCAACCACAAGAAAGAATTATTTATACAAGAAACAGTAAATATAATTGGAAGTTCTAAAGTAATAATAAAGTGTATTATTACATTACACCGAGTCACAACGACACAAAATTCAAGATGGCGTTTTCGACGTTCATAAAAATCAGTGAAAACATGATAGGGAGTTAGATATCGGGGTCGCTGATCATAAATTTAGGTTCAGAATTTTAAAATTCAAGGCGGCGGCCCCAAGATAGCCGCCATAAAAGGTCAATTTTTTGATCGGTAGAAACATGTTCTAGAAGGTTTTCGAGGTCGCTGATCACGAAAAGGACAAATTTTTTGACGGTCCTGCAAATCAATAAAAATATGATCTATAGTGGATCGATGACCACCATAAACGATCAATTTTTCGCCGTTGCCGAAAATTGATAAAAACAATAAAGGTTTATCTTTAGAGAACCAGCGTTTTGGCAACGTAATTCATAACACAAAAATCCTTAAAAAATGAATTTTCTGTCGTGGGTTGACTGTCGATCATGGGTCGAGCCACTAAGAGTGGCTTTCGGATCGAGAAGAGTCATATTAATGTTAAAATTGTCTATTTTGGAAAATAGTTCCCCAGCGGATCTTAAATTTACTATAAAAATCGAAAAATATGTTCGAGATAATTTTGGAGTCGCTAAATATGTATTCTTAGGATCTTGGGGTTGCTATATGGTTATAAATCCGTTATTAACTAATCTCAATTCAGAAAAGCAACTGCTAGAAAGTCCGTTCAAGATTTCTTATGTAAGATGCCATGCACGCAATAGTAAAAGTACGACATTATTGATCAATTTATATTCTTAGGTTTTTTTTTAGCTAATTACGAATTACGAAAAATTTTGACGATTTGTTATTATGATATGAACATTTTGAAACTATTATTAATTGAAAATATACGATCGGAAACCTTGGATTAGTGATGATACAAGGAAAAAAAGTTGAGGAACGCCGTCAACTTAAGTTGCAAATGTGCCAGCATCACACGGCAGAAGTGAAACGTAGATACGAAGAAACTGCACGTCAAGTAAAGAAGATGGCAAGGAATGATCAAAGGAAATATGCAGAAAACATTCTCAAAGCTGCTGAAGAGGCAGCAGCAATCCAAAATATGCGAGCACTACACCAGTGTGTAAGAAAGGTCACTGGCAAAATTACAAACATACCACCTATAAAGGATGGTAATGGTCAAGTACTAACAACGGATGAAGCACAGTTAAAGAGATGGAAAGAATATTTCGAGGAAGACGTCATCAACAGTACCGAAAACCTATGGTCATCAACTGGCACCAATAACGAAACTAGCAACACCCATCCACCAACGGAGCGGGAAGTTAAAGGTGTCTTTGAGGGACTTAAGAACAACAAGGCCGCTGGAACAGACAACATAACAGCCGAAATATTCAAAGGCGATTCATCTACAACTGCAAGCATATTAACACCATTAATTCAAGAAGTATGGGACTCTGGCAGATTACCACAAAAATGGAAAGAAGGCTTGACAGAATGAAGGGGATGGAAAGAAGGCTTAAGAGAATGCAAAAACTGGCGAAGTGCACATACGATCAATGTAAAGTTAAGGAGAAGGCAAGCTGGATTTAGACCAGGAAGAAGTTGCACTGATCATATCAACACCATCCGAATCATCACAGAACAATCCAACGAATTAAAGTCACCACTGTATCTGCTCTTCGTCGATTTCGAACGCGCATTTGATACGATAAATAAGAACGCAATTGAGAGACGAGATGACGAGTGTCTGCCAACTCTGTGAAATGGGCATCCCAAGAAGATAATTGAACTCATACAAGAAATGTATAGGGATGCTGGAAACAGAGTTCAATATAAAGGCAAACAAAGTGAAACATACTACAATACTCGAGGAGTAAGACAAGGTTGCGTACTCTCACCAATGCTGTTCCTTATCGTATTGGATAGTGTAATGCGGAAATTAGACAACAAGTCCCCTAATGGCATTCAATGGGGATTAACAGGCAAACTCAAGGACCTAGACTATGCAGATGACATATGCCTGCTCACACACAATCACTCTGATATGCAGCAGAAATTACAACAGCTATCAGATCTAGCAAATGAAGTTGGTCTCAAGATTAATATAAGGAAAACCAAAGTGATGAGACTTAACACAAACATAACCACTCCGATACACATCAACAATATACAAATAGAAGTTGTAAATGAATTCGTATACCTTGGCTGCACAATAGCAAAAACAGGTGGGACAGAAGAAGACATAAGTAAATGCATAAACAAGGCCAGACACACATTCAACATGCTGCATAAAGTCTGGAATACTTCCGTCCTGTCACGCAGAACCAAGATACGAATGTTCAACTCGTGTGTGAAATCAGTACTACTGTATGTGTGTGAGACATGGAAGCATACAGGCAAAATCATACAGAAGCTACAGGTATTCGTAAACAAGTGCCTTCGACGATTACTGAAGTGCTTCTGGCCTAACACAATTACTAACATCGATCTGCACAGGAAAACAAATCAATCAGATATTGAAACCGAAATAAAGAGGCGAAAATGGTGATGGATTGGGCATACCCTGAGGAAGTCACCGTGTGATATAAAGAGGATGTCATTGGACTGGAACCCGCAAGGGAAAAGGAAAGTGGGAAGGCCAGCAATGACAAGGCGGAGAACGATGCTATAGCTGAGGCAAAACAACTTGGGAAATCCTGGATGGAAATAAAAGCAGTAGCCCCCAACAGAGTAAGATGGTCTAGCCTAGTTGACGCCCTATGCTCCTATATTGGAGATAAAGGGAAAAAAAATTAATTGAAAGTGAGATTATTAATGTATAATCCTTGCGAAACTTATCTTCTTATCAGGTTTTAATTAATTATTTTCTTTATCAAAATAAAATTTTAAAAATCTAACTTATATATACGAGTAGCACAGGAAGTGTTAAAAGGTTTCAGTATGATCTATAGTAAATTTTAAGTTAGATTTCAAATCTTCCGGATGGTGTATCATAAGAGGCCATCTTGAATTTTAAATTTCTGACCTCAAATTCGTGATCAGTGACCGCGAAAACTCCTAGATCAAATTTCTATTGATTTCTATGAACGTCGAAAACGACTCCGAAAACCTTCTAGAACATGTTTCTAATGATCTTTATGAAAGTCGAAAAATTTGCCCATTTTGGCTGCCATCTTGGATCCGTCATCTTAAAATTTTAAGAAACTAATCAAAAATTTGTAAGCTATGACTCCAAAAAAACTTTTGAGTAAATTAACAGAGTTAAAATTACGTTTTTATAACAATTTTATTAAAAGCAGGAAACTTGTTTATCAATTATGATCCACGATTTTGAAAATTTAAGGAATCTTTAAAAACGCCATATGGCATTAAAATGTAGACATGTCAATGAAAATTTTAAACCCAAAAACAAGGGGAGGTTGCCGATTTGACAGCGAATGCTCAAGGCATCCGCGCACGGTTAAATATCGGTGATATCGGGAATCAGTAATTTTTACAGGATTTCTTTGAAGCGTTTTTAATCCATTTTTGTAAAACATGCCATAACAATCAAAAAAAATTATTGGAAACAAAGTGCTTGAAGTTCCGTTTACCAACGTGGTAAATTATTTTCTACTTTTCAAGGTGAAAGTTTGTAGTCCAAGGCTAAGCTTATCTTGTATGTTGGACATTCGAATAGCATTTATATTAGTAAGCGAAATTACGAAATTATAATTCTTGATTATGACATAAAGTCACATGCTACGTAACATGTTTGTGCTTAGCTGTTATGAGTTTATTGTATTTTAGTTTATTATTTTCTGAAAACGTATTATCGTTCGTATCGAAAAAAACAAATTATGTACCTAATTTAAGATAATTTGGATATTCTGCCAAACGTCTCTATATCTTGCAATGTTTATACAAATAATTATCACATTTATAAATAAATTGTTTAACTTCTCAGTCATAACAAGATAATTGTAAATAAGTATTTTATTACAGTAGACATCAAATTAAATTTGAATTATATATATGCGCTATAAAAATGGAATTTGCACTTATTTCTATAAATTAACCTCCATGCAAATTTCAAAAAATTATTTGTAGACTAGTTAAGTATAATACACAAACCAAAGTCAATTTTAACTTAAGTGATCTGCGACTGCGCTTACTAAATAATAATAAACAAACAACATTTAGAAATAGATTCACGTAAAGCAAATTATATATTTTTGCATGCCTGTTTGTTATGAGATCATAAAAATATTCTTTAAAATACCAAACCAACATTAGAACTTCCCACCATAAGATTAATTTAAAATCATAGTCATGTACACGTGATCTGTTCTGTAATGAATGCACTTACTATATGTATACATTTGTAAAAATATTGTACAGAAATTAAAATCGAATTTATTCAGCCTTAAAATGGTTAAAATCGTAAATGCAGATTAGCAGTAGGTAAACGTGATTTGAATTTAATTAAAATTTAATCAACCAAAACAAATGGTAATGGTGGCGTTAAAATGTGTGAACAATTTATTTTCGATTCGGTCTACAATTTGATAACTGGCTTTTTCATAAAGCATTTTTTCAAAGCTAATTTATAAGAGCTTCTGTCATTCTGCGGGCAAAACCCCATAAAACAATATTGTTGCAAAGTAATTTGTGTCTCATTTTAGCAGACAATTAATTTTCAAACATGCCAAATTTACTAATTAAATTACTCCAACTTTTCAAAAAACTTTTATCTGCTTTGACTAAATATTTAGATTAGGACCTACTGAATACAAAAAATACGCTACAAGACAAATTATGCGGCCATTTAGCCTTACCGCACAAAAACGATGTATGGAAGTCTGAATTTATAATACATACTCTCAAAATCTTCTTTAAGCTTAGACTAGTACTTGTATTGTGTATATAAAACTAATATCTATAAGATAATTTCTGCAATCAGAAACAGTTGGGCGGAAGTCTGGATTTATGTAGTGTGATATGGGAAATTTCATTCGTCCAATACGCCTTGACATCAATATTCTCAAATCCTTTGTTTATACATTTGAATAAAATCCAGACTCCCATGCATCTTTCTTGTCTGACAAAGTTAAATGCTGACAGCAGAAATTTTCTTTCAGTTTTATTTTGACATTCTCCTTCTCGCCTAGGTAGGAATAAAGTGACCAGAAAACCGGAAACCTAACTATGCAATTCGACGACTGCTTTCGATGGCTATATCGTTTTGTATTAAAAGGTACAAAAAGAAAAAAGAAAACAATAGTTATTGCTTTCCTTTTCTTTCTCGTACCTTCTAATATGAAACGATATCCGTCGAGAATGTCGTCTCAGGATGTTTTCTGGGTTTTCAAACTTCTGTGGGCATCCCGTAAAATGTCTTACATTGTCCTAGTTTTTAGAAAATATTCATTGATATCCCAAAATATATTAGCGGCAATGCAAAATTCGGAAGAGACCAGAAAAATAGTAATTTCAACAAAATGTATTTCGAACTCCAGCCCAAATGATTGACCAAAAAAATTCTTCAGGACGTAATTTAATATGTTTAAGATTAGAAACTATTTACATTATATAGAATCGGCATAATATCTCCGAAATAAAATTTAACTAAAATACATTGACAAAGTGTTTGTTCCATTTGGTGGTGTGGTTGGCAAAATTGGCAAATTTATTTTTTGATTTATGGTATTGATCAAAATACCATTAGTATAAGTAGTGTTCTAAAATATTTCTTGCCGTTAAGCCATGTTTTATTTTAAAAATTCTGATCCCAGAACCTTATCGCAGAAAATTTTTCAGGCCATGAAATAGTATTGTAGATAATAAATTTCACTAAAATCTACCAACAAACGTGCTTGTTCCATCCAATTGATGCTGAAGACTGGAAGATACTCTAAATTAGCTAAGTATTTGGCGAATAACATTTTTGATTCAAAGTTTGAATTAGCAACTACATACTTAAAGAATTGACTTTACATTTCAAATCTCAGATATACATTCTATTAAAATTCACCCGCAAAAGTGCCACCTAGTTTCATTTGAAGCTGGAGGTGGAGACGCAGTCTCCATTGTTTGAATTGGTTGTCTATGTAAAAAAAAAAAAAAATTGGTGATACAATGTTTCTGATAAATTTCTTGAATTTGGCTTATTTTATTTAACAAATCTGATTCCAAATGAGCTGACCCAAGAAATTTGTAGAGCGTGAATAATTCGGTTTTACAATAAAAGATACATACTAACAGAATCGGCTTAATAACTCAAACAAAAAATTTCTCTAAAATTGTCTACTTAATATTCCTCTTATCGCACCAGCAGATATTGATACGGCCGGCAACAGAAAATTTAAAAGATAGGCATTGTCTGCTGAAAAGGCTACACCCGTCATAATTAGTTATGAAAAAGTTAATAAACTGTCACATAATATTCAGGAACTTATCCACGAAAAGCGAAAAATTCGCCGTCAATGGCAACAAACAAAATCACCATCATTAAAAAGGAAATTAAATCGATCTATTTAAACTCTAAGATTTGCTTTGCGGGAAGAAGAAAACCAGAGTGTTCAGAATTATTTAAGTGAACTTTAAGCAACTGGAGGAACAGGCTACTCTTTGTGGAAGGTAATAAAAAATTTAAAAATGCCAACAAACTCGAATATTAACATTCATATTCAACACGATCATGCGAACCGGTTTTTGAATAATTTTGAGTGGTTTCCGTAAATCAGTTTGAGTGATATTTTGAATTATTTTGAGTAGAATTCTACATAAAAATAATAAGCTGTTATATTTCTATCATTTCGTTTTCAAGAAAATTTCAGTGGAATTAATACATTTCGAAAATCATCAGTTTTTAAACGTTAAAGTTATTTTGAGTAGAATTTTCTTTAGTAAATATTTTAATAAAATTTCAGTGATGTTTTTCAGTGACCTGCATTTTGAGTGAAATGTAATGATAATGAATGAGTAATGAATATTAATTTTAATAAATTTTGAATAATATTCTAAATAATTTATTCAATTATTTTTTAGCCTGAATAAATTCTAATAATTATATTTTGAGTGAAATTTTAATTTATTGAAATGTAAATTTTTGAATATAATTTCAGTGATTCATTGGTAAAATCCTAGTCCTAGACTATTCACATATGCAGAATTTTCATTGGATTCGAAACAAAGTCGATTTGACATTGAATATTTTCCAAACGGGGTTTGTGACGAATTTCGTCCTGTGATTTTGGGAGTTTCATATTTTTGTGTGAAATACCAAACAAGAAATTTAACAATTTAGATTCACTCAGCTTGCAAACCAATAAATTCATTTCAATTTAATGACTTTTAAAATTTTTTTAGGAATTATTAGAATTTTATGAAATACTCGCCAAATAATTTTTGGTTCATTAGGAAGACTTCAGAAACTTTTCGGATATTTCGGCAAACCGTAATTTTCGATTTTAAAATTTTTTTTCAAAATTTTAACGGTTTTGATAGCTGGAATTTTGAAAAATTAAGTACTAACGTTTCTTTAAAGCCCCGCATTTTCCAAGATTTTTAAAATGTAAATTTAGAAATTCAAGAACTTGTATAGTGCAGTTTGTAAAATCAAAAAATTTGTTAAAATTTAAAGTAATTTTAGAATTTTAAGAATTTCCCTAAACATATAGAAGTATTATTTTGAACCTCAAAACAAAAATAAAATATAAAGGGCTGAAACCTCATGAAGTGAGCCACTTAAGTTAATCTTCAGCTCAATCACCAACAATAACATTTGTGTAAAGTTTGGTTCAAATCGGTTAAGGCGTGTGGATTTGTTTAAATACCTTGCATATATCGATGGCTTAGTGAATATCGGCCCTAACCTACATTTCTAACATTTTTCAAGAAATGCAAAAAACGAGATTTTTGACAGATAATACCATACGTTTTAGGGCCAAACCAAATTGAATGTGGAACGTGTTTTATTGGTTTTTAGGTTTTTAGGTTAAACCAGTCGCACAGAAAGACGCGACGTGTTGCATTCTACATTTTGGTATCAAAATGTCATTTTTGAAAAAAATGTGGGTTAGGGCCGATATTCACTAAGCCATCGATATACAGGTTTTTCACTTCAAGTTAAACCTTTTACATTTCAAATTGAACCTTTAGTAAATTATATGTGTGGCCACTTAGGACGAAACTTAGCTATTTCTTAACGGATTTTTGTGAAATTTGACAAAACGAATTCTAACATGATTTTTGGTTAAAGTACTGGAATATGGCGAATAAGGATGAAACTTGCCCTATTCCTTACCCTATGAATTTTAAGATTTGCGATGAAAATGAGATTCTGGAATGATACTTCTAATTCCGAGACTCTACACTACCGTTAGTGGTTTTACACACAAAATTTTTAAAAACATGGGAGACATCCAGACGTCCAGACAGACAGATGTGCATTTTTTTTTTGTTTTTTTGCAGACTCAGGGACTTTGAACATCATGCACCTCAAAGGTTTTGCACATGACGAGTATAAGCGCGCGTGTAAAACCCAATTCAATGCTAATGTTAACGCTTGTAATGTTTATAATTCCTCATTTAAATGGCAAACGGTAAATGAAAACTAATAAAGAAGAAGAAGAGCGAAGAAACGTGTTCTCTGTTTGAGTTCTGCAGGATTATTCCGCTTTCGACAGAGTTTGTCGCGCCCCGATTTCATACCCGATAACTTTTTTTGAACTTTTCATTTATGAGTTTTATTACAGGCTTACTGATGTTTCGATACATTTAACTTACTCGATTTCGAGATCACTCAGTATGTTTGATATTGTTAATGATAGGATTGTTCAATATGTTTGAAATATCGAACAAATGCAAGAGTATTTGAGAGTTTTGTTATTCGAGTCGCTTGTTTTTTGTGAGCTTAGCGTTAACTTGCTCGATGTTTCTCACATTCACAAGCAAACGGCACCGAAATCAAATCTTTTGGAACTACAACACTGAAGGTAAACCTCAGATTACGACGTGACAATCCCAAGCATCGGTGCAGATTTCATTGCAGACTACGGATTGCTAATCGATTTGAATGGAAAAAAAAATAATCGACCCGCTAACTGGCTTGAATTCAAATTGTATGCGCATCACCGTCGACGAGACGACCGAATACAAAACGTACCAGTTGGATTCGAATAACGCTGGTCTACTGGAAGAGCTCAAGCAAATTACGATATTTCAACTGCTAGGAAGGAAAATTTCTACCGCTATATAGTGCATCGAATTATCACGACAGGACATACTGTATATGCTCGACCTCAAAGATTGGAGCTCGAAAAACTCGAAAAAGTACGAAAGGAATATGAATTATGAATGGAATATGAATGGCTATTACGACGCCGTTCGGACTCTTTGAGTTTAAGTTTATGGCATTTGGTGTACGCAACTCTGCACAAACTTTCTAGCGATTAATTCACGAAGTTTGCCGCGATCTCGATTTTGTGTTTGAGTATATCGACGATTTGTGAATCGCCTTCGACAACGCCCGAAGAGCAGAAAGAACACTTGCGAATAATTTTTGGGCGCTTAAAATAATACAATTTAACAAAAAATATGGCCAAATGCGAGATTCATTTCCATGGACAACGTGTTTCAACCGAAGGACTTTCGCCGCTGCCCGACAAAATCGAAGCATCATTTTCACTTTCGACAATGGTAAGTCAACTAAAAAGTTTTTTGGCAACACTCAACTATTATCGCAAGTTTTTTACCAAACGCAATGGAAACTCAAGTTAACTTATTGGAAATGATTCACGGAAATAAAAAGAATGATCGAATGCTGGTTACGTGAACGGACGAAGCAAGCAATGCATTTGAGAAGTGCAAACTCGATTTGTTCAATGTTGCTTTACTCGCGGCTGGTGCAGTACTAAGCGCAACTTCGATACAGCACGTATGATCGTGAGCTCACAGCAATGGATTTGTCCGTTAATCATTTTAAAGTCATGCTGAAAGGAAGAAGTTGTTACGTCTACACCGATCATAAGCCGCTTATATTTGCCTTCGCACAGAAACCCGAAAAAGCGAACGATCGTCAAGCGAGGCACGTAAAGGACACTGAAAATGTAACGGCGAACCTCTTATCACGTATATATATGGCTGACGATAACTAACATTTCGATTAAACTAAAACTTTTTACCGTTCCAGGCAGTGCGAAACGAATATATTGTGATTACTCCACTAATGACATTCGCCCATTCCGATTCGTGACGCAAAAATTTCGAAGTCATTTCATTGAGGCAATTTATGACATCTCCCATCCGGCTGTAAGAGCCACGGCTAAATTGATGACAAAACAATTCGTTTGGCCAGGCATTCAATCAGATGTTGCGAAATTTGTTCGAAGCTGCTTAAAATGCCAACGCGCAAAAGTTGAACGTCACACGCATTCGGAACTGGAGAGATTCGACACTCTGACAGAGCGATTTGCTCACATTAATATATGTAGATCTAGTGGGACCGTTCCCACCATCCGAAGGAAATCGCTACTGTTTAAAGATAATAGATCGACTCACACTGTGGCTAGAAGCGATTCCAATTCTCGATATGATGGCACCAACAGTCGCAAGCGACCGCATTGCGGGATTGATAGCAAAATATGGTGTGCCAAAAGCAATCACTACCGACCAAGGAACTCGACATTACAGGACAATGGCGCATCATGCACAGGCAAATGGCCTCATCGAAAGATGGCACAACACGAGCAGCAATTCTGTGCGACAATACTGAGAAGATGAATTTTTCGACGACCAGCCATCAAAGAAGACAACGACACAAATAGTCATCGACCTAAGAAATGCAATGATCAACAATCGTCCAATAACAACGGCGTGGCACGGCAGTCCGAAAGTATTCGTGCATGGAGATTTGCATACAGCGACCTTCGTATTTCTGCGAGACGATTCGATTCGCCCGTGCCTAACGCATCCGTACAATGGACCATTCGAGGTGCTTGCACAAACGCCAAAATATTTTCGCGTGCAACTGCCTAATCGCGAAGTGAACGTCACAATTGATCGCCTTAAGCCAGCTTATCTGCCGACAAGCAGTAAACCGACACCGATAGATCAAAGTCAAGCAATGGCGAAGGTATGGAACCGATAACAAAAGAAGAAACATCCGACGAACCGGCTACTATTACGTTGGTACCAGAATCAACGAAAGTCACTCGATCCGGTCGACATGTGAGTTTCCCGAAGAGATTTAGATAAACACCGACTTTCGTCTAACCGGGGGGTACTGTAGGCAATTTACGTTAGCCGGTACAATTTCAAACTATCGAAAAATTGAGCAACCTACAGCAAAAATATCAACAATCGAAAACAAGGGCCGCCATGAAAAAAAGGAAAAGGAAGATAGAAAAAATTAGCAGAAGAGACGAACAAGAAAAAACGTGTTATAAAATTTTTGGAGGCTAAAATGAAAATACATTTAATTAACATATTTATTGTTTTAACCCCAAATACCAAAGGGTTATTTAATTACCAAATAAATTAGCATAAAATTATTGTAATTGTTGTAAAGGATTATTTATTCATTATAGGTTTCAGCAAAAAATTGTTCCTCTTAATGGAGGCAAGCTGAGGATCATTTTCAATACCTACTGCTATACAGTGCTTTGACAGAAAGTTATTTGAGATGGTACCTAGATTTATATTACTTAATAAAATATTTGACATATAGGTCAGCCTGTATAGGCCAATTTATCCAATTACTACTATATCTGCCGTTATTTATTAAGGCCCAAATCGTGTTTTTTTAAATTTAATCAAAATTGTTAAAATTAAGTAAATTTGTATTCAAACATATGATTTACGTATCAGTGATGAGCTGGAAATGTACCTGCTTCTCGTCGTTCAATGTTGAAAGGCCGAATGTTGGAAGGCCGAATGTTAAAATTTTAATTATAAAAATACCTCTATTAAAATTAAGATTACAAATTTTATTTGCGATAAACTAACTAGTAAGAAGATACAGTTTGAAATATTGTAGGAGTAGATCTCATGCCGCCTATTTTCGGTGTATTTTCATCTAATTTTTATTTTTTCATCTGTGCTTCAATTTGCTGTATTCTAAAACTTCTATGCACATGCCAAAATAAAACTTCTTAGATTTTGTAGTTTTCGAGTTGAGAAAGATTCAGATTTTGAGGTCCAGGGAACTTTAAGACCCCATATATCCCGACCCCAGCTATCTTTCTATCTTTTACTGCTTTAGGCTGTAGTCGAAAACATCACATTTTGGAATATTCATACCAAAACTTAAGCTCCCAGTTCGTTTAGTTTTCGAATTGATAAATTAGTAGTTAATCCACAACGATATCTGTTGTCAAAATGTCAAATTGAGTACATACTATAAAACGGAGTAAAAAAATGTTCTTGAATTTACTACTATGATCATAAAGTAGTAAGACTTCATCCATTTAAATCGTGCGGGCTTATATCGAAACGAGTAGTTTTTGTTTTTTATGTTGGGTAGCACCCTAACAGGTATCGTTCCGCAACCATCCGTTCGCCTGATTTAGCTCCGTCTGACTTTTGGCTATTCCAGAACCCAAAAAACCGCTCCGAGGACATCGTGATTGAATAAGTACAAGCCGAATCGAAGAAGGTTTTAAAGGCCATTCCGGAATTCGATTTTAATGGAAACTGGAAAAAACATTGGCATAAGTGTATTCTAAACGTAAGGGATTACTTTGAAGGGGATGAAATATATTTGAAAGCTCCCAGAGCAAAAATGTTGCATCGCATCTAAATAAAATTCCACATACAATTTTCTACTTTTAACTGTCATTGTCCTTCAAAACTTCTCCTTAACTTTTTTGGCATACTTAAGAAAGATTTCCTCGGAAACGCGCAACTCAACACTAAGTACTAATCACTGATCACCAAGAAACATTGCATAATATTTAACGCCACTTAAATGTGAAACTCGCATCCTTAAAAATCTCGATAACAAACTTAAATAATCTGATAACCAACGAATCATCATGAAAGCTCTGAGAAATTTCGTCCAATAACCTCAATCGACAATCAGACTCGTATACAAAAACTTCTATCCGCTGTTTAAATGAAGAAAAAAGCAATTTGAATTGTGCATGCAAGTGAATATAAAAAGATATCTTTTGATTTAATATGCAATAAACAAATCAATATTTAAACCAATCACCAAAGTGTAACATGAACATGATCAAGTGATCACAGATCAAGATTTACTTAAATTTCGTTTAAATTATTGTTCCAACAACGGTTTTACTTTTTTGCTTGATTTTGCTTTCTCAGAAATCTAGGATCTATCAATTCTATGACACGTCCTAAATACAAAATGCGATATGAAAATAAAAGAAAATTTGAAAATTGCTGAGTAGTTTTTAGTTAATTAAGAATTTGTAAAAGAAAATCACCGAGGGTGCTATTTTATTGAGAATACAACTTTCACAAAATATGCCATGGGAAATTTTACGAAAAAGCGATTATTACAGCAATAGTATTTAGATTGCCATGCAAAATACAAACAACAACACGTTATTATAGCGGTAGTTTTACAATTTTCACCATGGCAACGCGATAGTTTTATAATTTTCACCATAGCAACAAGAAAATCCTAAACAATTATCTCTAATTTGTAATTGTATTTCAATTTTTCTTATTATCATTGAATTTTTTATACACACATCAAAGGAAAAGCCGTGCAAACAAAAGCTTGTCAAATAATTTGCATACGACATGACACAAATGGATGAATTGTGATTCAATCGCTGACGGGAAAGTTGTATTCTCTTACTAAATACAACACGTGCTGCAATTAATGATCTATAATTTTTTACTCGTTAAAACCGACGCAGATAATTCAACTCGTGCTGCGCACTCGTTGAATTTTCAGCGCGGTTTTAACTCGTAAAAAATTATCGATAATAATTGAGCACTAGTTGTATTACGAATGAACATAATTGTAAGTCGAATCATAGCTAAGGCAAACTGCCTTTAAATTTCATCCATTTTCCGGCAAAGATTAGACAAACAATAGCCGGACAATGGTTTATCTGTCATTTTTCGGTCAAAAACCAAACACATGAATTAACACAACACTACCGATGCATTGATTGTTGTACAAATTGGCAGTACTAATATAATTGAAAATTGCACTAATTTTTGTTGGTTAAGAGTAAAAGACTTAAAGTCGAGATTTAAAAAAAACATCTTAGATCAAAAGCAAAATACTGGCCCACGAATAGTACAAATTTCATAGATTCGTGGAAACTCTTAGGTGGAGCTGAAAATTGAAAATGTTGAGAGAGAGAATTGCAACGTAGACACTTTTGATTTTACCGACTATTAAATATTAAACGGGGGGACTAAGCGTGTAAACCGCAAAAACAATAACTATATTTAACAAGTTATTATTACAAGTACAGTTATATCATCGCTCGATCAAATTTAATTACATTTTTATTGAATAATTAGAGGTCAAACCTGAATACTTAGTGTTTTTTTCTATTTTTGTATTTAATCGCTTAACGATTGTTCTTAAGTCGTTTATCTTATATCCTTATTCCGTGTAGGGATTATTTAAATTAGTTTCCCATTCACGTGGGAAGGGAAGAGTATGATCATAGATTAAAATTAATACTAATAAGATAAAAAAACTGTTGATGATTTTGAGCAACAGTAACCTAAGATTGTGCTTAAGGCTGCGCATTTTGCAAGTATTTGCAGAAAATCTCTAGCCGAACTATCAAATCTGTTAATATAAATTTGAAGTTGTTGTTCGATTAATTTCACTTTTAGTAAAGGCGAATAATTAAAATGGGGGCAAAATTACTGCCAAATTAAGCTATAGACAATTATTTGTTTGTCTAATACTGTATTAGTTTACCGACAATACAATAAACATTAATAAATTCCAGTTTTAATTTCATCCATTAGGCAAAAATGTTGTCATTCATGTTCAAATATTGATGTACGACTATAAGGAATTCATCATGTGTACAAAATTGTGATCTGCGTAAAAATTGGCTAAACAAAATTAAATTTCATTATTAAGTACAAATATTGGATAATGGTTAATGAACTTCGAATTATGCAAAACTTTAATTTTTTTAAATTTAATTTTAAAATGATCTAACATGATCAGAACTGGCACGTAGTTTAGGCGACGTGAAGAATATTTAAATTAATCTACACATATCGACTGGCATTTCTAATATTTTATTAATGGTAAAAAAAATAAAAATTCAACGAACGATGGAAATAAAAAAACTCACTCAACCATTCAGTAATTTAATTACATATTATAAAACGAGGTAATCCAAATTTTTGCCATGTTACATATCACATCACGAGTCACACAACAAATTTCACCTAAATCATAAATTTTTCTGTTTTTTTTTTTTTTACCTTCAACTACACCAATTTTATTGTTATCACTATTATTATTTTTATTACCACTAGTATTATTATTTATATTAATCATAATTAATTTTTTTAACGAATATTAATGTTGTACGCTTACGCGATTTATGTTGAGTTTTGAACGGTTTTACAACTAATAATTTAAAAATTTTATTCTGTTGTTGTTGTACACAATATAACGCGGCCAACCAAAAGACGAGTGAAAGCAAAACAATCAAAAGTAAATAAGAAACATGAATTTCTTATAAATAAAATGAAATCCCTACCAAAAAGAAAAAAAACGAAATCTCGATTTTTTATTTTTATTTTTATAGAAGCAGAATAGTACGCGATCGTGTTTGTACAGTAAACTTACTCGTACAATTATCGATCATACACCATACAGTGATTGTAAAGCGGGGAATTGTGCAGAGAGAGATTCTCATCAGTAGGCAGTTTTTTTATTTTGTTTCGGAAATCGGGGTTAATCACGATTGTTAGCATATATAATTAGATAGAAAAAATTAGTCAGTTACCTGTGTTTTTATAAAAACATGATAAATGACCTACATTTGTATGAAAATAGCCCCCCAATTCTCTAAAGTTTCTAAAATATGTTTCAATTTTCTAATATTTTCCACCATTTTGCAGGAAAATCTTAACCAAAATGAATAATTATTAATTATTAATTACTACTAAAATCTACTGCGACTTTTTATTTCAAACAATTTTCTTTTTGCAGTTAACATGTTTTCCAAGAAAACCATAAATTTTAAGGACAGACACATTCATTACTTAAATTTTTAATTTAGTTCGTTAATTAAATTTACATTTTTATAACTAACCTGAATAGTTAAAAAAAACACAACATTCAAAAGAGTCATCTATGGAGTAATAGGATAACGAATAGTTCAATGCGATGTTTATCAACATGACATCTATTGTGAAATATTTGCAGTGGAATATGTGGTAATGTCGGTAAGGAAGATTTGAAAATGTGACAAATGAATCAATGAAACATAACTTAAGTAGATGTCTCTGTTGTTGGTATACGGCAAGATTTTCAAAATATGTAATAAATATTTATATGGAAAATCAATTTCTTGGTATTAAATTAAAAAAAACAAATTTAAATTAACTGAGAAATATTAATATTGTGCACGGATACAAAAACCAAATAAAAATCTTCAAATTTCTAATAGTAGTTCCTTCCAGTTCAGTTATAATTTAGAAAAAAAATGATTAATTATCTTCAACACAATATATGTATGTACATCAAAACAAATAGCGTGATTTGATCATTGATCTTAATCTTCACACGGTCCTTTCTTAAGACTGGTTGTGGTTGATGCCATGTTTGTAAGCGGCGTATAGTGAAATTCTTTCTAACAAGTTCCCTAAAAAATTATACATTTTAAGATTGAATAATTTAAACAGTTTCTTTAGTAGAGTAGACAAGAGATAAGAGGCGCATCTACTTCAACAACAACATTTATAAAATTAATGGAATAAGGTCGAAATGCCGAATGTCGAAAGGCTGAATGGATTGAAAGCCCGAAAGAATCGGAAGGCTGAATAACAAATGTCCGAAAGGGTCGAAAGACCGAATATCGGAAGGCCGAATGTCGAAAGGCCGAATATGTCGAAGAGAATTTGAATTCTTCAATTTAATTGTTGAACTAATTTTTTTTGTTTTGTCAATCTACAAACGATTTTATACGGGTAATTCGAGCCAAAAAAAATCTAACTAAAATAAATCAATTTCGTCCAATTAATACGCGAATTAGCCAATTATGGTGTGTGTCGAAGGTTTGTTTCTTTGCTTTTAAAATAAATCTCAAAATTCCTAATTATGCAGTTATAACAGAACAAAATAGATAAAAATGGGCTATTATACGTAGGCACCTATCTTTATTTTCAAAATTAGATTTAGTTAAAAATTTGAAATTGAATGTATTACACTAACTTTGTGATTACAAACTAACCAATACAAATTTATTTCCATTGGGAGAAATATTTTATTGTATTAAGTGAAGAACAATTTTCGGCTTAAGTCCACTTTCATACACAACCTCGGATTTTTATGAAAATTGGCACAATGAAACTAGATTTATTCGTGATAATTTTGGTATAATTTTTTGGTAAAACAAAAGTGAAAAATTATGGCAATTATTTGTCATCTTTGTGGAAAGGAGCCAATGCTAAGCGACTTTGGAGAGTTCGTTATTTTAGTATGTGAAATGGAAAAAGTAGACTCAAATTTTTTTTTGATAAATTCTGGTATTTATTTGTCTTCTTTGTGCAAAGAGGGAGAGGGCCAATAGTAAGCGGTTTTGAAGAGTTCTCAATTCATTATGTCATAATAATTAAAATACACATATTTTAAGGACCTGTAACATTTTCAACAATCCAGAAATTTTGAAATTTGTATAAAGTATGGGAAAGCGGGGGTTTGGGGGCGGCAGCCCCCATCCTCTAAGGTATCAAACGAATTAAAATAATTTTAAAAACACTTCTATATTTATTACACTTGCTGTGAAAATCTGTGATTCTATTAAAATGTTTTTAAACTGAGAATGTATTGAAATCTTGATAGGAGTAACTCTATGTATATTTACAAATGAAATTATAATTTTCATATTTGTATAATAACAATTACCATCCATACCTTTATTCCTCTTGAAAAATATTATAAAACCAATATTTTTAATTTTGCTATTCGGCACCAGATATCACTAATATTAAAAAAACAATAAAAATTTCACAACACAATAAAATTGTTTAGTAGAGACACCATTACCATGTAATAAATTGGGATTTTTAAAATCTAAATATCTCGTGAACCAATGACGTCCTGAAAAAAAAAATTATACCAAAATTATCAGGAATAAATCTAGTTTCATTGTGCCAATTTTCAAAAAAATCCGAAGTTGTGTATGAAAGTGGACTTGTTCCCAATTTTCTTAAGTAAAAGATGATTGTATTACGTGAAGGCAAATTCTGTTTACTTAACAGAATTCTGCTTCACTTTTTTCTCAAGAAAAATCATATTAAATCAAGAAAAATGCTAATAGGTGAAGGAAAATTCTATTAAGTGAATGAATTTCAGTACAATTAGTTAATAAATAGCCAAGTTCCACCTTAATTGGCCATACTCTAGAACTACTTAAAAAAAAAAATCATTTCCTAAAATGGAATCCTAATTTCAATTATATTTCCATCGTATAAATCGAATTTAATCCTACTAGGTTAAGAAATAGCCAAGTCTTAAAATGTATCGTTTTGAACTTATGGCCCTACTGAAACATGCCGTATTGCACCATGTGCCGTAATGAAATATGCCATAATGAAATATGCCGAAGTGTAACATACGCCATTGTCCCCATATAGGCATAAGCAGTGTACCATATGCAATATTGAAATATGCCTTACTACAGAAATATGTCATACTGAAGCATGCCGTACTGTCATATTGCGTAATGACATGTGCCTTCATTTACTTTTAAATAAAACAAGAATGTGTTATAAATTAAAGTAATATACGATTTTCCGTACAACTGTTCCGTAATTCCTATTAAAGAATGTTTGATAATTTAATCAAATAATTCAAAAACATTTTTAACGAAATTTTCTTATTAGTTATCATGTAAATCATCTTTTTCCCCCACCTTTAAAAATGCAAAATGACAAACTAGAGTAATAGAAATGGAAAATATGCATACGCGAAATACATAACATAAAAATAATTTTTTCTTACCTGCTCAATTATTAAAAGAGGCGGCAAAATATTATGTTCAGAAATAATATGCTTGACCACAAAAAAAAAAATAAACCTATTGCCTGTCCACATCAGTTAATATAACAAAACATACAAAAAATGTAACCGATACATCAAATAAC
Source organism: Tipula helvola (assembly GCA_963556165.1). Taxonomy (NCBI): domain Eukaryota; kingdom Metazoa; phylum Arthropoda; class Insecta; order Diptera; family Tipulidae; genus Tipula; species Tipula helvola. Next base: position 368,705,566 of record OY744481.1, read on the forward strand.
AATTAAATAAATTGGGTCTATCCGACTCTCGGACGACACTTTTCCCAGAAAACATCCGTTAAAGATCACAAAACCAACCATTTATATTTTACAAACATTTTTCATTATTTTAGGTAGGCGTTATTTTGGGCTTTCATAATATGTCACGGCTTTTCTCAAATTTGGAGACCTCTTCCCCAATATCACAATTGATCACGGCAATTTAAAATTTCTACTCTCATACCGTCAAATCACCCACTCACAACAAATGCTAGATTATTTAGAACTGACACATGTTGAGTAGCAATCAAAGTCGTATTCGCTATTTTTCATCTTCGACCTTTAACAATTAGATCCTATTATAAATCACTAGTATACCGTTGAAAGTCCTTAAGAATTTAAGTTACTCCATTTAGAGAGTATCCACACACAATGTTCAAAAATTTATTATTTATTATATTTACAATATTATGTGAGCAACGGGAGAATTGGCCGATATAATTCTTTATTCAATGCTTCAGTCTGGACGGGGCATCGCTGTGGACCAGTCGAAAATACAAAATAATAAAACACAAACAATACAAAATCAGAATTAACGTTAATTATCATGTGTTACCGAATACCACCCTCCTTGTCACATAGCATTTCATTTTATACATCTTCCAGTTCTCCTAAATCTGCGCTACCCTAGTGGCGTGATATTATTTTAAAGCCTCTCATAGTAATTTTCTATTAGAAGTTATTATACGACTTTCAATACCAATAGAATTTATTACTCAGAAATAATACCTTAAAAGGCGATTTTATTCACAAATACACAAATAATGTATCAATCAACATGTCGTTGACATTTCAATCATCAAAATGTCACAAAATGTCAATAAACCGTCACAGAAATGTCAGTGCCATAGAAACGGGAATATCTTGCTACCTTTAAAAGCTCACTAGATATATTTATTTTTAAATGTTAACGATATTATTTGCCACCAGCAAAGTATTTTATGCAAATTTAGAAACTTAAATTCCATATTACACGGTAATCTATTCATATTATCTTAAAGACACCTAGGGAACAATTGTTGGAATTTGCAAGTGTATTAACTGTAAAAAATATTTCTTTGCAAAGTTCGACATTAGCTCGGTACACGGATAAACAAATTTATATTACTCTTTTTGTCAAAATGACCTCCACGCAATGCTTCAATCAACTTCAAATTTTCTGCACAAGTAGATGATGAATTGTCAAATTTATCATCAACATAAGAAAAAAATCGTCGGTCTCGTTTTTGAGAAAATCTGTTTGGCAGTTTTCTCTTCCACTGCAACCTCCTCTATTCTATACTCAAATGGACCTAAAATTTAACACAAACTACTTATTACTAAAATCTATCTTTGTACAAAATTTCGACCAAAACTATCTATATTTGTGAGAATGGGAGGCAAAACAAAAATAATAAAAATGTGCGACTGGAAGGACGGAAGGACGGACACGACTTTTTTCTGATCGGTGTTTCGGGGTCCTGGTAACCTAGTTCGTCGAGAAATGTGAAAATCTGGAACAAAATTTTTTTCGCGATTACAATACTTACCCAATATAACTTCGTTATAGTGGGAAAAGTAAAAACCAAAAAAGACAAACATAGTTCCGACAAAATTTGATCATATTAATATGCTTTTAAACCATTTTACATTAAGAAATAAATTCAATAAATTAAATTATAATTCATTTTTTAATAATTTATTTTAGACTGTTTTTATAATACACTTAATTTCATATTCCTTTTATTATTTTCGTTCCTTTCGTAACGTATGAGGAATGAAATATGGACAAATGTAAAATGTATTTGTATTTGTATTGTACAACCAAAAATAAAAATTTCCTTGTTTTTAAATAAGGTGGTTCCCGTATATTTTATAAAAAATACATTACAACTGCGTCATTTTACGAATTTACGATTAGTTACAAAAATATCGTTGTTACAAGTAGATCGTCGTAAATTAATTTGTAAATTTTGTCAGGAAAATCCAGACAAAAAAAAGAACGAGATTTTTCACTACTTCAAGGATCTTGGATTCAAAAAATTCTTTATCTACAAAACAATTAAACTGTTTGAGAATAATGAACCTGTGGAAAGAAAACCCGACTCTGGTAAAAAATGTCAACTACAAGGTAGCAAAGTTCGAATGAAATTGAAAGGTGAAACAGTGGGTCGAACTGCAAAATCGTACAGAAAACTGGGTAACAAATATGAAGTTGCCCCAAAAACTATCAAGAAATATTTACAAAGTATGAATATTCAACGCAAACCCAAAAAATCGGCACCAGCAACTACAGACAAACAATTAGCTACAATCAAATCTAGATTAAGAGTGCTTTCCCAAACATATTTCGCTGCTTCTTCAGCTTATAAATGTGTGATGGATGATGAAAGTTATTTCACTGTTGAAGGTAATGAATGGCAGCCAAAATACTACTACGAGTCTCCCGATCACAATGCACCAGAAAAGGAGAAGTTTATTCATAAGACCAAGTTTCCAGGTAAAGTTATGTTGTGGTTGGCTATTAGCGAACGAGGTGTCAGTGACCCAGTATTTTTCAAAAGTGGTTTGGCGGTTAATGCGCAAACATACACAAACAAATGTTTACCTGTGCTTCAGAAATTTATAAATAAATATCATAAAAATGATAAAACGATTTTTTGGCCTGATTTGGCATCCTCACATTATGCCAACGCAACGTTATCTGATTTACTTCAACGCAGAATCGAATTTATACCTAAAGACTATAACCCACCAAATGTTCCACAACTAAGGCCCATTGAAACTTTTTGGGCAAATCTGAAGAGAATGGTATACAGCAATGGATATCGTGCCAAAAATGTTGAATGTCTGATTAGAAAGATAAAAAGAGATTTCAAGAAGATTGATACATCAGGAACGCAGGCGGCAATGAAAAGAGTGCCAGAAAGGATCAGGAAAGCGAATCGATATGGAGCACAAATTTTTCTGTAAATTTTATCTAAGAATTAAAGTTTTAAATAAATGATGGATTAAAATCATTTGATTAGTAAATAATTTTTTTTTTACTTTTTTTTGTTTGTCCATATTTTATTCCTCATACGTTATTCGCTGCTGTTCTGATAATCGTTCTTCGACCATTTTCCTTTTTACGTTATTCTTACAATACCACAACCATCGACAAAGTGGTAGTAACACAAATCAAGAGTGAAGATAGAAATGATCATATTTGAATTTAATATGAACGTTAACTATGACACTCGGCCGATCTGACATTGATCGATTCGATCAAAAAAAAAAAGAAAAAATTTTAATACAAACTTGAATATACATGCATATGTATAAATGAAAAAGAACCGTAGATCAGTAAATTATTTAAACAATTTATAAAATTCAAGTGTCACCACCCCGAATCGCCCCACTCTTAGCTGGCTCGTCACGCCAATCAATCCACATTCTCAAGTGCGAAGCCTCAATCACTCCATCATACGGGAGCTGAGTCAGCTGATAGTTTTCAATGTCACGAATGACATACCGATCATTCGGGAGTACTTTATAAACAACATACGGTCCGCGAAATTTTGGAATAAATTTTTTATTGGTCGCGATGATAGTATCAACATTTCTAATAACCACAAAATCATTTTGATAATTTCAATTCCATCCGAAATTTACTAATTCTTCGCAAAACTTTTTGTAACAAATCAAAATATTTCGCAATCATCCTAGTTGCTATCTGAATATCATCCATATAAACAATGATGAGTCCGAATTCAATAAACTCTCTTAAAAGACCGGAAATAAACCGTTGAAAACTACTGGGACCATTTTAAAGTCCAAACGGTATGTCAAGATCTTCAAACTGACCCTGTGGTGTTACGAACGATGTATAACAAAATGAATCTTCTGCCATTTTGACATGGTGAAAACAACTGCACAAATCAAGTACTGTGATGTATTTTTTTCCTTCCAAGTACTCTAAGAAGTCCTCAATAAGTATGGAAGTGGGTAATTGTTGCAAATGTTTCGTTTATTTAATGCCCGATAGTCGACACACATCCGTGTCTCACCACTCTTTTTTTTACGAGCACGATAGGTGATGCGTATGGCAAGTCACTTTTTTTTTCATTTTGTAGTCGTGACAGATAGATTATCCTAAGTAAACTGTTCTGGTGTAAAGGACTCAATCTGGAGGGCTATTTGTGAATTCAATTTAAACGTATTCGACTATAGTGACGAGCAACTTCCAGTGGAATTAAACTCATTCACAATAGTAGCATCATAAGCACAGAAATAAGTTCTATTCAAAATAGCGGTTTTATTCAAATTTTGGTTTAATTCAATATTTGATGATACATTGTCCGGTTTTAATGACAAACAAATACCAAATGCATCCACAAAATCCCGACCTCAATACATCATCTGAAGTAATCAAAAGAGACATCATTTTCACGATTCAATCAAATTTGACAATAATCGGGACTTTCCCGTGAATAAACAATTTGGTATTACCTAAACCACGATAGTTTGAGTAAATTCCCTTTGGGCTACACAAATTATCCGGAACAATAGAGCGATTGATGAAGCTAACCGGACTACCTGTATCAAGTAATGAATAAAACTTATTAAAATCTGTACTTCCTTCGCCACTGTGTGGAAAGCGACACTTACCAATTGTACGGCAGCTAAAGCTGCATTCATCTCATGTTGTTTTGGATCATTGTTGTCAGCATCAAATTCAGCAATTGCAGCAACTCTATTTATCTTGGTTGGGTAATCCTTAATAATGTGCCCGTTTAACCCACACTTGAAGCAAGCTCCTTGTTCGCGTTTGGCTTTGTTGCAGTCTTTAGTCACGTGTCTATATGCAGAATAATTGTAGCATCGCACCGATCTATGGTTATTTGACGAGACTCTTGCTGCGGAATGCGAGTGAAGTTTATCCTAAATTAATATTAGATTTTACAACAACAACAAAAATGTATATGTATGTGTTTAAAAGTATACATTCGGGCGAATAAGAAAAAATTCATTCAAATCAAATATTTGAACTTAATGCTAAATTAAAAAAAGTCCAAATATTCAAGATTTATAAAGATTTAAACTATTTAGACGTTCACAGAGCCAATCCTATATAGCTTAATAACGGACCAAAGCATTAACAACATATAAATCGACAATGTTTGCCAATTTAAAAACTTAATATTATTATCAATATCTCAGAAAATCGATATCTCAAAACTTACTTCTATCGGCAAACATGCCACTATGATTTTCAGATAGGCCTATGTGTGTTCTTTAATCATGATGAACTGCTAAAATTTCATATGGGGTTTACCTATTGAAATATCGATTATTCGAAAAAGAGAAATTTTGAATCTTAAGCATGTCTAAGAAAATCGATATCTCAAAACTTACTTCTATCGGCAAACATGCCACTATGATTTTCGGATAGGCCTATGTGTGTTCTTTAATCATGATGAACTGCTAAAATTTCATATGGGGTTTACCTATTGAAATATCGATTATTCGAAAAAGTGAAATTTTGAATCTTAAGCATGTCTAAGAAAATCGATATCTCAAAACTTACTTCTATCGGCAAACATGCCACTATGATTTTCAGATAGGCCTATGTGTGTTCTTTAATCATGATGAACTGCTAAAATTTCATATGGGGTTTACCTATTGAAATATCGATTATTCGAAAAAGAGAAATTTTGAATCTTAAGCATGTCTAAGAAAATCGATATCTCAAAACTTACTTCTATCGGCAAACATGCCACTATGATTTTCGGATAGGCCTATGTGTGTTCTTTAATCATGATGAACTGCTAAAATTTCATATGGGGTTTACCTATTGAAATATCGATTATTCGAAAAAGAGAAATTTTGAATCTTAAGCATGTCTAAGAAAATCGATATCTCAAAACTTACTTCTATCGGCAAACATGCCACTATGATTTTCAGATAGGCCTATGTGTGTTCTTTAATCATGATGAACTGCTAAAATTTCATATGGGGTTACCTATTGAAATATCGATTATTCGAAAAAGAGAAATTTTGAATCTTAAGCATGTCTAAGAAAATCGATATCTCAAAACTTACTTCTATCGGCAAACATGCCACTATGATTTTCAGATAGGCCTATGTGTGTTCTTATTTCATGATGAACTGGTAAAATTTCATATGGGGTTTACCTATTGAAATATCGATTATTCGAAAAAGTGAAATTTTGAATCTTAAGCATGTCTAAGAAAATCGATATCTCAAAACTTACTTCTATCGGCAAACATGCCACTATGATTTTCAGATAGGCCTATGTGTGTTCTTTAATCATGATGAACTGCTAAAATTTCATATGGGGTTTACCTATTGAAATATCGATTATTCGAAAAAGAGAAATTTTGAATCTTAAGCATGTCTAAGAAAATCGATATCTCAAAACTTACTTCTATCGGCAAACATGCCACTATGATTTTCGGATAGGCCTATGTGTGTTCTTTAATCATGATGAACTGCTAAAATTTCATATGGGGTTTACCTATTGAAATATCGATTATTCGAAAAAGTGAAATTTTGAATCTTAAGCATGTCTAAGAAAATCGATATCTCAAAACTTACTTCTATCGGCAAACATGCCACTATGATTTTCAGATAGGCCTATGTGTGTTCTTTAATCATGATGAACCGCTCATATGGGGTTTACCTATTGAAATATCGATTATTCGAAAAAGTGAAATTTTGAATCTTAAGCATGTCTAAGAAAATCGATATCTCAAAACTTACTTCTATCGGCAAACATGCCACTATGATTTTCAGATAGGCCTATGTGTGTTCTTATTTCATGATGAACTGGTAAAATTTCATATGGGGTTTACCTATTGAAATATCGATTATTCGAAAAAGTGAAATTTTGAATCTTAAGCATGTCTAAGAAAATCGATATCTCAAAACTTACTTCTATCGGCAAACATGCCACTATGATTTTCGGATAGGCCTATGTGTGTTCTTATTTCATGATGAACTGCTAAAATTTCATATGGGGTTTGCTTATTGAAATATCGATTATTCGAAAAAGTGAAATTTAGAATCTTAAGCATGTCTAAGAAAATCGATATCTCAAAACTTACTTCTATCGGCAAACATGCCACTATGATTTTCAGATAGGCCTATGTGTGTTCTTTAATCATGATGAACCGCTAAAATTTCATATGGGGTTTACCTATTGAAATATCGATTATTCGAAAAAGAGAAATTTTGAATCTTAAGCATGTCTAAGAAAATCGATATCTCAAAACTTACTTCTATCGGCAAACATGCCACTATGATTTTCGGATAGGCCTATGTGTGTTCTTATTTCATGATGAACTGCTAAAATTTCATATGGGGTTTACCTATTGAAATATCGATTATTCGAAAAAGTGAAATTTTGAATCTTAAGCATGTCTAAGAAAATCGATATCTCAAAACTTACTTCTATCGGCAAACATGCCACTATGATTTTCAGATAGGCCTATGTGTGTTCTTTAATCATGATGAACTGCTAAAATTTCATATGGGGTTTACCTATTGAAATATCGATTATTCGAAAAAGAGAAATTTTGAATCTTAAGCATGTCTAAGAAAATCGATATCTCAAAACTTACTTCTATCGGCAAACATGCCACTATGATTTTCGGATAGGCCTATGTGTGTTCTTTAATCATGATGAACTGCTAAAATTTCATATGGGGTTTACCTATTGAAATATCGATTATTCGAGAAAGTGAAATTTTGAATCTTAAGCATGTCTAAGAAAATCGATATCTCAAAACTTACTTCTATCGGCAAACATGCCACTATGATTTTCAGATAGGCCTATGTGTGTTCTTTAATCATGATGAACTGCTAAAATTTCATATGGGGTTTACCTATTGAAATATCGATTATTCGAAAAAGAGAAATTTTGAATCTTAAGCATGTCTAAGAAAATCGATATCTCAAAACTTACTTCTATCGGCAAACATGCCACTATGATTTTCGGATAGGCCTATGTGTGTTCTTTAATCATGATGAACTGCTAAAATTTCATATGGGGTTTACCTATTGAAATATCGATTATTCGAGAAAGTGAAATTTTGAATCTTAAGCATGTCTAAGAAAATCGATATCTCAAAACTTACTTCTATCGGCAAACATGCCACTATGATTTTCAGATAGGCCTATGTGTGTTCTTTAATCATGATGAACTGCTAAAATTTCATATGGGGTTTACCTATTGAAATATCGATTATTCGAAAAAGAGAAATTTTGAATCTTAAGCATGTCTAAGAAAATCGATATCTCAAAACTTACTTCTAGCGGCAAACATGCCACTATGATTTTCGGATAGGCCTATGTATCTACTTGAATTATATATAGCCGCTAAAATTTTATTTTGGGATTAACTATCCAAATATCGATTATTCGAAAGGTGACTTACATTAATTTTTAATTTAACTAAAGCATTTTTATTGCTTATAAATTATCAAAATGCTTAAGATGCTTAGACATGCTTAAGATTCAAAATTTCACTTTTTCGAATAATCGATATTTCAATAGGTAAACCCCATATGAAATTTTAGCAGTTCATCATGATTAAAGAACACACATAGGCCTATCTGAAAATCATAGTGGCATGTTTGCCGATAGAAGTAAGTTTTGAGATATCGATTTTCTTAGACATGCTTAAGATTCAAAATTTCACTTTCTCGAATAATCGATATTTCAATAGGTAAACCCCATATGAAATTTTAGCAGTTCATCATGATTAAAGAACACACATAGGCCTATCTGAAAATCATAGTGGCATGTTTGCCGATAGAAGTAAGTTTTGAGATATCGATTTTCTTAGACATGCTTAAGATTCAAAATTTCACTTTCTCGAATAATCGATATTTCAATAGGTAAACCCCATATGAAATTTTAGCAGTTCATCATGATTAAAGAACACACATAGGCCTATCCGAAAATCATAGTGGCATGTTTGCCTAAGATTCTAAATTTCTCTTTATCGAATAATCGATATTTCAATAGGTAAACCCCATATGAAATTTTAGCGGTTCATCATGATTAAAGAACACACATAGGCCTATCTGAAAATCATAGTGGCATGTTTGCCGATAGAAGTAAGTTTTGAGATATCGATTTTCTTAGACATGCTTAAGATTCAAAATTTCACTTTTTCGAATAATCGATATTTCAATAGGTAAACCCCATATGAAATTTTAGCAGTTCATCATGATTAAAGAACACACATAGGCCTATCTGAAAATCATAGTGGCATGTTTGCCGATAGAAGTAAGTTTTGAGATATCGATTTTCTTAGACATGCTTAAGATTCAAAATTTCTCTTTTTCGAATAATCGATATTTCAATAGGTAAACCCCATATGAAATTTTAGCAGTTTATCATGGTTAAAGAACACACATAGGCCTATCTGAAAATCATAGTGGCATGTTTGCCGATAGAAGTAAGTTTTGAGATATCGATTTTCTTAGACATGCTTAAGATTCAAAATTTCACTTTTTCGAATAATCGATATTTCAATAGGTAAACCCCATATGAAATTTTAGCAGTTCATCATGATTAAAGAACACACATAGGCCTATCTGAAAATCATAGTGGCATGTTTGCCGATAGAAGTAAGTTTTGAGATATCGATTTTCTTAGACATGCTTAAGATTCAAAATTTCACTTTTTCGAATAATCGATATTTCAATAGGTAAACCCCATATGAAATTTTAGCAGTTCATCATGATTAAAGAACACACATAGGCCTATCCGAAAATCATAGTGGCATGTTTGCCGATAGAAGTAAGTTTTGAGATATCGATTTTCTTAGACATGCTTAAGATTCAAAATTTCTCTTTTTCGAATAATCGATATTTCAATAGGTAAACCCCATATGAAATTTTAGCAGTTTATCATGATTAAAGAACACACATAGGCCTATCTGAAAATCATAGTGGCATGTTTGCCGATAGAAGTAAGTTTTGAGATATCGATTTTCTTAGACATGCTTAAGATTCAAAATTTCACTTTTTCGAATAATCGATATTTCAATAGGTAAACCCCATATGAAATTTTAGCAGTTCATCATGATTAAAGAACACACATAGGCCTATCCGAAAATCATAGTGGCATGTTTGCCGATAGAAGTAAGTTTTGAGATATCGATTTTCTTAGACATGCTTAAGATTCAAAATTTCTCTTTTTCGAATAATCGATATTTCAATAGGTAAACCCCATATGAAATTTTAGCAGTTCATCATGATTAAAGAACACACATAGGCCTATCTGAAAATCATAGTGGCATGTTTGCCGATAGAAGTAAGTTTTGAGATATCGATTTTCTTAGACATGCTTAAGATTCAAAATTTCACTTTCTCGAATAATCGATATTTCAATAGCTAAACCCCATATGAAATTTTAGCAGTTCATCATGATTAAAGAACACACATAGGCCTATCCGAAAATCATAGTGGCATGTTTGCATATAGAAATAAGTTTTGAGATATCGATTTTCATAGACATGCTTAAGATTCAAAATTTCACTTTTTCGAATAATCGATATTTCAATAGCTAAACCCCATATGAAATTTTAGCGGTTCATCATGATTAAAGAACACACATAGGCCTATCTTAAAATCATAGTGGCATGTTTGCCGATAGAAGTAAGTTTTGAGATATCGATTTTCTTAGACATGCTTAATATTCAAAATTTCACTTTTTCGAATAATCGATATTTCAATAGGTAAACCCCATATGAAATTTTAGCAGTTCATCATGATTAAAGAATACACATAGGCCTATCTGAAAATCATAGTGGCATGTTTGCCGATAGAAGTAAGTTTTGAGATATCGATTTTCTTAGACATGCTTAAGATTCAAAATTTCACTTTTTCGAATAATCGATATTTCAATAAGCAAACCCCATATGAAATTTTAGCAGTTCATCATGAAATAAGAACACACCTAGGCCTATCCGAAAATCATAGTGGCATGTTTGCCGATAGAAGTAAGTTTTGAGATATCGATTTTCTTAGACATGCTTAAGATTCAAAATTTCACTTTTTCGAATAATCGATATTTCAATAGGTAAACCCCATATGAAATTTTAGCAGTTCATCATGATTAAAGAACACACATAGGCCTATCTGAAAATCATAGTGGCATGTTTGCCGATAGAAGTAAGTTTTGAGATATCGATTTTCTTAGACATGCTTAAGATTCAAAATTTCACTTTTTCGAATAATCGATATTTCAATAGGTAAACCCCATATGAAATTTTAGCAGTTCATCATGATTAAAGAACACACATAGGCCTATCTGAAAATCATAGTGGCATGTTTGCCGATAGAAGTAAGTTTTGAGATATCGATTTTCTTAGACATGCTTAAGATTCAAAATTTCACTTTTTCGAATAATCGATATTTCAATAGGTAAACCCCATATGAAATTTTAGCAGTTCATCATGATTAAAGAACACACATAGGCCTATCCGAAAATCATAGTGGCATGTTTGCCGATAGAAGTAAGTTTTGAGATATCGATTTTCTTAGACATGCTTAAGATTCAAAATTTCTCTTTTTCGAATAATCGATATTTCAATAAGCAAACCCCATATGAAATTTTAGCAGTTTATCATGATTAAAGAACACACATAGGCCTATCTGAAAATCATAGTGGCATGTTTGCCGATAGAAGTAAGTTTTGAGATATCGATTTTCTTAGACATGCTTAAGATTCAAAATTTCACTTTTTCGAATAATCGATATTTCAATAGGTAAACCCCATATGAAATTTTAGCAGTTCATCATGATTAAAGAACACACATAGGCCTATCCGAAAATCATAGTGGCATGTTTGCCGATAGAAGTAAGTTTTGAGATATCGATTTTCTTAGACATGCTTAAGATTCAAAATTTCACTTTCTCGAATAATCGATATTTCAATAGGTAAACCCCATATGAAATTTTAGCAGTTCATCATGATTAAAGAACACACATAGGCCTATCCGAAAATCATAGTGGCATGTTTGCATATAGAAATAAGTTTTGAGATATCGATTTTCTTAGACATGCTTAAGATTCAAAATTTCACTTTTTCGAATAATCGATATTTCAATAGGTAAACCCCATATGAAATTTTAGCAGTTCATCATGATTAAAGAACACACATAGGCCTATCTGAAAATCATAGTGGCATGTTTGCCGATAGAAGTAAGTTTTGAGATATCGATTTTCTTAGACATGCTTAAGATTCAAAATTTCACTTTCTCGAATAATCGATATTTCAATAGGTAAACCCCATATGAAATTTTAGCAGTTCATCATGATTAAAGAACACACATAGGCCTATCCGAAAATCATAGTGGCATGTTTGCATATAGAAATAAGTTTTGAGATATCGATTTTCTTAGACATGCTTAAGATTCTAAATTTCTCTTTTTCGAATAATCGATATTTCAATAGGTAAACCCCATATGAAATTTTAGCGGTTCATCATGATTAAAGAACACACATAGGCCTATCTGAAAATCATAGTGGCATGTTTGCCGATAGAAGTAAGTTTTGAGATATCGATTTTCTGAGATATTGATAATAATATTAAGTTTTTAAATTGGCAAACATTGTCGATTTATATGTTGTTAATGCTTTGGTCCGTTATTAAGCTATATAGGATTGGCTCTGTGAACGTCTAAATAGTTTAAATCTTTATAAATCTTGAATATTTGGACTTTTTTTAATTTAGCATTAAGTTCAAATATTTGATTTGAATGAATTTTTTCTTATTCGCCCGAATGTATACTTTTAAACACATACATATACATTTTTGTTGTTGTTGTAAAATCTAATATTAATTTAGGATAAACTTCACTCGCATGCTGCGGAAGTACATAGATGATGCGGTATAGTATTGTTCGATGATGTTGTTATCATGTTACCAATTTGGTTAGCATTTGTGCTTTAAAGCTTTCATATCATAGAAGAAGAGCTTTTAATTGTTTTATTGTAGTAGCGGTATAAAACACAGAAAAAGCCACACTATTATGCCGAAGTCCCCTGATCACAGAATCAATCAAGTCAGTGTTATCCACTTGCGCCAGACCAGCAAACTCCTTCATGCTGTATTTATGACATAGGAACATAGGAAGATAGGGAGTGTGACACGACCAAAAGTAAAAAAATTTTCAACTAGAGCATGGAAGTAAAGGCGGGGCTTGTGATATTTTAAATAATTTGGTCAGAATGACCCCTAATAATTTGATTAGGAGATATGCATTACCAAAAGATGTATCTGAAGACTTAGTTAGTGAACTGAAAAGTCGAAACTTGGTAGTCCCTGGAACAAAATCTTCAATTTATCGAGAAAGAGAAAAGTAATTTCGGAAGCACTTTACCAAAGATAAAAAAACTTCATTGGTGTATTGGACATATTTACCAGCACTGATGAATGATTTAAAATTTAATATTGAAAAAACTAACGAGTGAAGACTATTCATTGACTCATCAAAACTTAGTCTAAAAGCGGTACTATTGCACAATGGAAATAAATATATCACTGTCGCATTAGCCCACTCAATCTCTATGGGGGAAAATTATGGAAATCTAGGATATATTTTGCAAAAAATCAAGTACTCGGAGCACAATTGGCAAGTTTGTGGGGATTTACAAATTATAACAAGACTGCTAGGGCAGCAGCCTAGTTTTGTAATTGAAGAAACTATATTAGATCCCTCAAAAATTCTCTTACCTCCAGTACACATAAAACTTGCGCTGATGAAGCAAATGTGAAGGCATAAGATAAAGAATATCAATGATTCCAATACATAGAACAACAATTTCCAAAACTGTCAGAAACAAAAAAATACTCAAATACGGAAACTATTTGAAGACAAAAATTTCATTAAAACCATGCAAAAAAAAATGAGAAAGCTGCCTGTCTCAGTTTTAGAGAAGTTCGTGAAAATGTCTTAGGAAACACTAGAAGTGAGCATTACAAAGACATTGTTACAAAGTTGATAGAAAATTACAGGCAATTGGGATATCTTATGAACTTAAAGCTCCATTTTTTGGATTCCCATCTTGATTACTTTCCTGACAATTTAGGCGACTATAATGAGGAGTAAGGGTAGCGCTTCCACCAGGATATAAGGAACATGGAAAGGAGATATCAGGGAAGGTGGGATGTTAATATGTTAGCGGACTATTGTTGGATGCTCAAGAGAGATAAAGAAACAAATCTGAAAAAAAAAGACGTGGAAATTCACTTCATGGGTCATTCAAGGACAAGAGATTACGTTATAAACGCAAGTGATATCAATAAACTTTACATGAACGCTCGTGATAGGTCAATGAACAAAAAGTTGATGAAAAGCAACAAACTGTAACTCAATCTTGAGCAGACAAACTCAAACTGCAGCAAGGTCAGGGGAACTCGTTTCAGCTAAACTTTCTTAGTTGCCAGTAACTTTGTTTCAGTCACACAAGCCACGAATTTGTCTTATTTATCTTCTATTTGTAACTTATACTCTCTGAATTTCAGTTTGCTTGTCATAGTTGAAGTGTGAATTTTGCGTCTCGGTTTGAGTAACAGTTTATTAATTGTCTGACTTTCTAACAATGGTTTAGTCAAAAGCCATTAGTAACCAAAATAGAAAGGTAAATTACTATGGAAATGCTTTGGCCATTTGGACCAAAAGCTGGGCTTTTTTGGATTACTGAAATGTCACAAGTAAATTTGGACTACGGAATCCTTTTTTGCAGATAAATATATTCCGGAAACGATATACATATCTGAAGTAAACGGTACAAAAAATAGACTTTGGTCCAAAGATGGAGCAAAACGGACATCGAATTCGTATTCAGCACAACAAAATGCATAAGAATTGACATGTCAGACCTCGGGTTCAGAAATATTTTTTTGTGTGCCGGTGTAATCAATACTCTTTCCCAGTATCGAAACAACTCAGAAGTTAGCATAATATAAATAAATTTGCATCAAATTAGTAGTAGTTAACGGGCCTATTGCGGGAACCTTAGGTTGCGTACAGTGACCTGCTATATCGCCTGGTTTTCGGAAATCAAAACACTACATCGCTTGGGCGAAGATGAAGGCCGGAAGTATCATGTGGGAGCAAGGGTTCTGGGGCAAAATTTTTATGTTGACGATATATCCGCTATCCTTGAGGTGATTTTAAGTTAAGCAAATTTTACTGGAACGATCATATGATACTGAAAAAATAGAGCAGCAACATCGCGAACAATTTGTAAATTTTAACAAAAATGAAGTCATAAAGACATTAGGATTTAAATGGCAATGGGAGGGTATCACTTCATTCTGAGTATCGAAATATCATAGCAGAAGGTTTCTTCCCTATGATTTTGCATTGCGAGGAATTGTCTGAATTGCTTGGCAATTTTCCGTTGCTTAATAATGTTGTTGGTTTGTAATCCATTTAGTTCTCAGATGAAGATTATACACCGCAATTTTGTTCTCTTTGAGCCTAAACGTTACACGGAATTGTCAGATATTCCTGTATGGAAGCTTTGTGTTCCAAACTGAGTGACCAACTCGTTAATTGTACAAGAACGTGTTGATCCTACCGAATCCGTGCTCAAATTTCATAAAATCTTGTGAAATCGCCAAAATAAAAAAACTTTCAAATCAAATTTTAATACCGCCAGTTAATCCATTAAATTGGTCCCGACGCGAGCAAATTCAAGATAGTAATTGTCCGTAATAAGATTGGTTTGGTAAATTATGAAGTTGATAGTCTTGATCTGATTTATGGGAACCAATCCTGCCGTCAAATTTTATCCAGAAACAGATTCGTTGGCCAAAAGCGCTGAGGCTGGAATGAAAATGGAATCATCAAGGTTAATTTAATTAAATTATTCAACAATAGATGTCACTATAAGCAAATTTTCCATCACATTCTAAAACGACTAAATAGAAACAATTATACACAAAATACAAAACAAAATAATATTGTTACTTAACTAATTTGGCTGCCACCTAGCGGTGGATATTTAATATTTCATTGTTGTGTACAATCACCGGCCAGAATATTCTAGTAATCGTTGTTACCCAATGAAGTGCCCATGAATATTTTCCACATAATTCCTTCTTCATAAACACAATATTTGCATTGCAGCCTGCACTATTACGTCTGAGTCGAATTTAATAACTAAATAAAAATTTTAAAATTTTTGGAATTCCTCGAAAACAAATTATGTCTCTCTCATCACTGAGGTTCAATTAAAGATAACCTCAAACTTAATATTTCAGATGAAATTAAAAAATTTATTCAAATAGAAAATTACAAATATAGAAATACGGTACCCAAGGTTATCATTGGTTTAACCTAATTTTAGTCTTTTTATACAAAACCAAGCGCACGCAATCCATATATACATACATACCATATATGTACATATAATGAATGAATATTTTATGTCCCCATGTCTCGATTTATTTATCATGCAAATCTTCAATTTCCCACATACCGTTATTAAGCCTCATTTGACTTGTATATTCAGTTGACCGCAGGTAGTTGAATTTATACAATGACCGAACCCAATGAATTTTTCAAGCAAACATTTAACAAAAAATTCCTATTCGAACGTGCATGGAACTTGAGACGCAAATATTTCACCAGACCAAGTATTTTACTATAATATATCATCTGCGCCGCCATTATGACAATAATTTTGTTTATCTCTTATTACAGATAAAGTGAAAAATGAAAGTTTCCACGAGGCGATTGGTCCAATACTGGTGATTGGTCAAATCTTTGGTTCGATGCCAATCAGCGGTGTATTAAACGAGAATCTTAATGAAATGAATTTCACATGGTGTAGCCTAAAAATTCTCTATCTCATTGCAATGCTCATAGTTGGGGGATTACAAGGATTTTTAATATTTTATGATTCGTATAAGCACACTTTTACATTTCGCAACGTTGAACCGTGCCTCTTTTATTTTATAACTATGCTTTCAATGGTGTTGTTCCTGATGATGGCACAAAAATGGAAATTACTAATTAAGTATTGGCGTGATCAGGAGGATATTTTTTTGCGGGATCCATACAGTATGACAGGGTTGCCGCTTAAAATGAGAATACGAATTTATGCGATCAGCTTTATGCTATTGGCATTAAGTTAGTTCACTCACAGCTACTCATTTGTTGTGCTAATCAATTTTTCTATATGTATTTACAGTGGAACATATGATATTTCTGATCGCCAATATATTGTTCTATTACAAAGAAATGCTTCGATGCGATTTAGTGTACGATGATTTTATACAATTCTATTTTGTAAACGAGCATTATGAAATTTTCAAACTGATACCGTACAACATTTTCTTTGGATTTATACTGAAGTGGTCCAATCTTGTCTTAACGTTTGCCTGGAGTTGGACCGACATATTTATTGTGTGTATTAGCTTGGGAATTGCAATGCGATTTCATCAGGTTAATCATCGAATTCAAGTGTCATACGACAAAGCAAAAACGACCATATTTTGGATGGATATTCGAAAGCATTACACGCAAATTATGAAGCTGCTATTTGTCGTCGACCAAGAAATTGCATTTTTGATTATATTGTCGTGTTCCAGCAATTTGTATTACATTTGTTTCAAACTATTCAACAGTTTTACGTGAGTGCTTTCGATTATTGTGTACACAATGTAAAATATATTTTTAATTTATCCGATTTCAGTGAAATCCCCGATGCCTTTAACAAATTTTATTTTTGGTACTCGCTACTATTTGTTATGTTGCGTACATTGAGTGTTTTGATGGCGGCCGCATTTGTTAATGATGCATCAAAAGCACCATTGAAAATTATTCGCGATATACCGACAAATGCATGGAATTTTGAATTGAGACGATTTTCCGAATTGCTTACGGATGATTATGTTGCGCTCTCAGGGAAACGTTTTTTCTATTTAACGCGACGTACTGTACTAGCTGTATGTAGCTATATATAGTAACATTATTCAATAGTTACAAAATATTTAAATCTATATATTTTATTTACAGATGATTGGCACAGTTGTTACATATGAAATTGTACTTTTGGATCAGCTTCAAAAATCTGATGTACCAGCGAATGTAACCTGCTCAAATTTATCACGATTTACTCTGTAAAGCTATTATAGTGCATATACGTGACGTGCATTTCTAGTAATTCAGATCTTTATCTAATTTAATAAAACAATGTGTTGAGTATTTTAAAAAATAATTAATTTAATATGCAAATTATACAAAATAACCGTAATTTGTTTATTTAGAAATCGCAAATAACAAAAATAAAGCGTGTTGAAAATGAAATTGATTTTTTTAATCGAATTTGGTATCTACAAATGTTAGAAGTGGTTAAAATTTCCGACAGTGTTGAGGTGAAATTTTGTGTCCCTTATGAATCAGATACGCAAAATATTTTCAACTACTGTGTTACACAATAAAATGAAAAATGTTAGTTACAGTGATCGGAATAATATTATTCGAGTGGAAGTGGAGCAAAAACGTAAGATTGGATACAAATTAAATAATTACGCATTGATTTACTGTGCTGACGGATCATGATTTTAAAATCGCCACGTTCGGCATGGTTTTATAAATAAATTAGCTTTTTATTCAAGTTTGTTTTGAATGAATTGCTTCGAATTGACGGTAGTTAATGTGCTCAAACTGGCCAAGTCGGACAAAGCCGAAGTAATTGCGTAGCAGAAATTTAGACAAAAATGAAATCAGCATCAAATTCGAAGCCTTAGTCAAAGAAAATATCGAATTCCAAGTCGTATTAAAAATCAAAGTCCAAGCTAATCTCAAACTCAAGCTAATATTAAAACTAAAACTAAAACATCAACATCAACATCAACATCAACATCAACATCAACATCAACATCAACATCAACATAAACTATAACATTAACATTAACATTAACATTAACATTAAGATTAAAATTAAAATTAAAATTAAAATTAAAATTAAAATTAAAATTAAAATTAAAATTAAAATTAAAATTAAAATTAAAATTAAAATTAAAATTAAAATTAAAATTAAAATTAAAATTAAAATTCAAATTCAAATTAAAATTAAAATTAAAATTAAAATTAAAATTAAAATTAAAATTAAAATTAAAATTAAAATTAAAATTAAAATTAAAATTAAAATTAAAATTAAAATTAAAATTAAAATTAAAATTAAAATTAAAATTAAAATTAAAATTAAAATTAAAATTAAAATTAAAATTAAAATTAAAATTAAAATTAAAATTAAAATTAAAATTAAAATTAAAATTAAAATTAAAATTAAAATTAAAATTAAAATTAAAATTAAAATTAAAATTAAAATTAAAATTCAAATTCAAATTCAAATTCAAATTCAAATTCAAATTCAAATTCAAATTCAAATTCAAATTCAAATTCAAATTCAAATTCAAATTCAAATTAAAATTAAAATTAAAATTAAAATTAAAATTAAAATTAAAATTAAAATTAAAATTAAAATTAAAATTAAAATTAAAATTAAAATTAAAATTAAAATTAAAATTAAAATTAAAATTAAAATTCAAATTCAAATTCAAATTCAAATTCAAATTCAAATTCAAATTCAAATTCAAATTCAAATTCAAATTCAAATTCAAATTCAAATTCAAATTCAAATTCAAATTCAAATTCAAATTCAAATTCAAATTCAAATTCAAATTCAAATTCAAATTCAAATTCAAATTCAAATTCAAATTCAAATTCAAATTCAAATTCAAATTCAAATTCAAATTCAAATTCAAATTCAAATTCAAATTCAAATTCAAATTCAAATTCAAATTCAAATTCAAATTCAAATTCAAATTCAAATTCAAATTCAAATTCAAATTCAAATTAAAATTAAAATTAAAATTAAAATTAAAATTAAAATTAAAATTAAAATTAAAATTAAAATTAAAATTAAAATTAAAATTAAAATTAAAATTAAAATTAAAATTAAAATTAAAATTAAAATTAAAATTAAAATTAAAATTAAAATTAAAATTAAAATTAAAATTAAAATTAAAATTAAAATTAAAATTAAAATTAAAATTAAAATTAAAATTAAAATTAAAATTAAAATTAAAATTAAAATTAAAATTAAAATTAAAATTAAAATTAAAATTAAAATTAAAATTAAAATTAAAATTAAAATTAAAATTAAAATTAAAATTAAAATTAAAATTAAAATTAAAATTAAAATTAAAATTAAAATTAAAATTAAAATTAAAATTAAAATTAAAATTAAAATTAAAATTAAAATTAAAATTAAAATTAAAATTAAAATTAAAATTAAAATTAAAATTAAAATTAAAATTAAAATTAAAATTAAAATTAAAATTAAAATTAAAATTAAAATTAAAATTAAAATTAAAATTAAAATTAAAATTAAAATTAAAATTAAAATTAAAATTAAAATTAAAATTAAAATTAAAATTAAAATTAAAATTAAAATTAAAATTAAAATTAAAATTAAAATTAAAATTAAAATTAAAATTAAAATTAAAATTAAAATTAAAATTAAAATTAAAATTAAAATTAAAATTAAAATTAAAATTAAAATTAAAATTAAAATTAAAATTAAAATTAAAATTAAAATTAAAATTAAAATTAAAATTAAAATTAAAATTAAAATTAAAATTAAAATTAAAATTAAAATTAAAATTAAAATTAAAATTAAAATTAAAATTAAAATTAAAATTAAAATTAAAATTAAAATTAAAATTAAAATTAAAATTAAAATTAAAATTAAAATTAAAATTAAAATTAAAATTAAAATTAAAATTAAAATTAAAATTAAAATTAAAATTAAAATTAAAATTAAAATTAAAATTAAAATTAAAATTATAATACAATAACAATTAAAATTAAAATTTCAAATAAAATTTCAAATAAAATTCAAATTCAAATTCAAATTCAAATTCAAATTCAAATTAAAATTAAAGTTAAAATTAAAATTAACATTAGCATTAATATAAACATAAAAACATAAACATAAAACATCATCAACAACATCAACAACAGCAGAGTGGCTTGTTACGAAGAAATCAACTAGAGTTCGAGGCTCGTCATTTATTGACTAAGAATTTCACTTTCACTTTGGTCTTGAATTTGGATTTACTTTAAATTTCGTAATTTTACCGCTGATTTTCACTTTAGTCCGTTTCTTACTTCGGCTTTGAACTGTGTCTTTGACTTGGACATCGATAAATAATTTTTTGTTTTACGTTTCGCGTCAGCTACTCCATCGATTCTGGCTGAAATTTTGTCTTTAAATTTGACATCGGCTTTGCTTTTGACCGCGATATTGAATTCCACTGACCATGACTCCGAGTTTATCCTTGACTTCGGCTTAGAATCCGAACTTAAACCCCGATCGTGATTTCGGTCTTGCTAATGACTTTGTCTTAGTTTTCGCGTTTTAAGGATTATTTTGATGATTCACTTTACTTTGAACGGAGCTTCAATTGTGCCTTCGGTTTAACTAGATGCTTTTCTAGATGCGTTTTTGACTGAGGTGTTCGCTGACATTTTGACACTTTAAAATCAACTTGAGTTCAAAGTTCACCTTTGATTCCAGCAGCGAATTCGGCATTCAAATTTTAGGATTTAGTTTAACTTGGCACCAGTTCGCTTTAATCCTCCATGTATAATTCGCAATTAACAACTGAATTGAACGACATTAAATTCGCCGTTTATTTCAACTGTGAAATTAGCCTGCTATGCATAAAAATTCTACTTTCAGTTCGACTTTGGCTTCGAATTTAAATTTAACTTTAACTTTCACTATTACTACTTTGATTTCACTGTTTTGTATTCTTTAACTTCAAATTTGTCTTGTGATATCGAATTTGGTTTTGATTTTGTCTGCGAATTCGGCTTCGAATTTGAAAATTGACGTCACTTTTGATTTCGCATTTTTCGACCACAATCAATCTTTACTTTTACCTTCTCTTAGCATCGACCTATAATTCAGCTTTTACAAAGGATTTAGCTTTCATTTTGTCGAATTTGAATTGTGCTGACTTTAAATTCTCTATACTCTGAGTCCAACTGTGTTTTGCGTCCAACTGTGTTCAACTGTGTTGAACTTTCACACCGCATTTTGCTGCGATTTAGTCTTACATTTTGACTTTACTCTGCTTTTTAATCGGATTATGAATCTGTGACTCTTAGTTCACCTTTGCGGCATAAAATTCGTTATACGTATTCGCAAGACTTTGACATTTTAAAATTGACTGGACTTAAAGTCAACCTTAACTTGTTGTTAACTTGACTCCGGCTGTGACTTTCAGTTTCCCTTGAGTTTCGGCTTAGAATTCGACATTAACGTCACTAATCAAACTTTGACTATTTTTGAATAAAAACTTAGATAATTTTAAAAGCAAGTATGGTGTAACTGGAGATTCCATCCCTGAGCGCGGTCTTTCTCCAACCTCTCGCTTGCTTTGCTGCCATTTAGCCAATCTCACAAAGTTCATTCTCACATACACCCATCCTAATTGGCCATATTCCAGAACATGTCGGATTTTATCTAAATCGGTTTAGAGTTAACCAAGTTTTATCCTAATTGGTCAAATATCATATGCCACAACTTCATCTTAATTCATTTTAGAATCCCATTTTCATCGAAATCCGTTTTCATTTTAGAACGTGTCATTTTAATGAAAATCATCTGCCAATTATATCAATCCAACGTGTACGTGTGTGTCAGAAATCGATATGTCATATCAGAATTTTAGATATGTTTTATCAAAATTCGTTGTCTCGTCAGAATTTGAATTTTTATTCGAGAAAGAGATATTTCTGATAAATCATATCAGAATTCGATATGCCATGTCAGAATTTGAATTTTTGGTATCAAAATTCGATATACCATGTCAGAATTATATATATACAATATCAGAATTTGCATTTATGATGTCAGAATTCGATATCTTATGTTAGAATTTGATATATCACGCCAGAATTCATTATGTCACATATTCGAAATATTATGCCAAAATCCCAGCCATGTTAGAATTTGAATTTATCAAAAAAAAAAGTTCAATCAAAAAATTCGAATTATCATGTCAGAATCGGATATATGTGCCAGAATTAGATTTGTAATATCAGAATTATTTATAATGTCAGAATTCGATACGTCATGTCAGAATTTGAATTTTTGATGCCAGAATTCGAGTTATCATGTCAGAATTAGATACGCAATATTAGAATTTGTATTTATGATGTCAGAATTCGATATATCATGCCAGAAATCGACACGTCACATATTCGAGAAATTATGCCAGAAATTATGCCATTTGCTACTGTTAGTCAGAATTCGATACGTCACGTCAGAATTTGAATATGAGATGTCAAATTCGATATATTATGATATTAAGCCAGGATTCGATATGTGGTGCCAGAATGTGAATTTATGATTCCAGAATAGATATATCTATCATCTGAATTTGATGCGTAATGCCAGAATTTACATTTTTGTTGTCGGAATATATGTATCATATGTGTTAATAATGGCACAGTTCAATATATCAAGTCAGGGTTTGAATTTATGATGTCAGAGTTGGATATATCGTGTTAGAATTCGAAATATCATGCCAAAACTTGGTAAATCATATCAGAATTCAATATGTCATGTCAGACCAGAGTGTGAATTTATGATATAGTATGTAGTTCGGTATGGCACGTCAAAATTTGAAATACCAAGCCAAAACTCAATAAATAATTTAAGAATTCGATATATCATATATTAGAATTCGAATTTATGTATGTTAAACTAGAATTCGATTCGTCCTGTCAAAATTAGAGCTAATGCTGTCCAAATTCGATATGTCAGAAGCCGAAATTTGAATTGTTGATGTCAGAATTATAAAAGTATATCAGAATTCTACTTACGACGTTAAAATTCGATGTGACATGTCAGAATATGAATTTAAAATGTCAGAATTGTATATCTTATGTGAAAATTAGGTAAGCCAGACTTTGAGTTAATTATGCCTGGATTCAATACATCAGAATTCGTTATGTCATTCCAGGATTTGAAGGGCCTTGTCCCAATTTGATAAATCTGTCACGAAATTTTCAGAATTCCGTATATCATCTCAAAATTCTATATGTTATGTTAGAATTCGATATGTTAAATCAGAATTTGAGTTTTGGATGTTATAAATTCGAAATGTCTAGTTGAAATGCGATAATCATGCCAGCATTCAATAAAAGATATCAGAATTCGATAAGTCGTATCAGAAATTAATTTTATGACATGAGATTTTGAATTATTGATATTAAAATTCGATATATCGTGTCTGAATTCGATGTATATTCCAGAATTTGAATTTGTATGTCAGAATTATACAACAGGTTAGGTTATAGTTCAATAAGTCATTAGATACATTATATCCGAATTTGAACTTACGATGTAAGGATTCAATGTCTCATGTCAGAATTCAATATATCATGCCAAAATTGCTAAGTAGTAGTATGTATGAATTCGATATGTCATAATTTGGGTTACATAGTTTGGTTTATGTTTACTACATTTTGAGCAGGATACTAATT
The DNA here is from genome assembly GCA_963556165.1 of Tipula helvola. Taxonomy (NCBI): domain Eukaryota; kingdom Metazoa; phylum Arthropoda; class Insecta; order Diptera; family Tipulidae; genus Tipula; species Tipula helvola. The sequence goes on from OY744481.1 coordinate 368,730,188, forward strand.
CATACTAAAAGAGTTAAATTACATACCTACAAAATGCACTGCAGCAAGGAATGCAGCTCAGCTGATTAATTCCCTTGAAAGTACCGAACCAACATCTTTTCTTAAGGCAACAACCCCCACGTTTTAAGTGATGCGCAGACGTTCAAATTCATCTGGTAATATTAAATATTCGCTAAGAACTTTTCGGACCACGGGTCGTTTCGGTTGGAGCATTTTCGCGTATCGTTTCATAAACATGTTCGTCTGACATGAAAGTCAAACGTGTAAAAAACTGTGTAAATTACACAGTGTAATTTATAAGTTTCGTACACGGTTGGGTGTGTAAATTACACAGTGTAATTTACACGCCGAACCGTGCACGAAATTTATTCTTAAACAGATCTGTAAGCGTATTACACCCAAGCACAAACCAATACCCTCACCCATATCAAAACCCAACATCTTCAACCATACCTAACCCCACCCCACACTCACCCTTACGCTTTACCTTACTTAAGAGTTAGCTATTAATTTCGTTACGTTTAAATGGGTGGCCGAACTTTTATTTCCAATAATACATCGATGTCAGTAAATTTACGATTGATGGTTTCTTACACATATTCTATTCTATACTTCACGCTGATAGCGAACACAAAAGCAAAGAAATTTGGGTATAAAAAAAAATGATGATGATGTTATACAGAAGATTCCCAAATAATTGACACAAAATTTTTATTTTTCAGATCCACCAAAGAATGAGAGTTTTCACGAATCTATGAAATTCGTATTATTCGTCGGTCAGTGTTTTACTTTGATGCCAGTCACTGGAATATGGAGCGATAATTTAAATGCCATCACATTTAAATTTCTCTGCCTTCGTGCCATTTCATCTCTTATACTTATCGCATTCTTACTAATGGAAATTGCCTTATCTACTAATCAAGCCATTAACGCTTTTAATCTGTCAACTGTTAGTGCTTTAGTATTTCTACTAGTAGCTTTTTGTGGCTTTGTTCTACTGTTTCGTTTGGGCCAGAGATGGGGTAATTTTATGAGATTTTGGGCGGCACGCGAAGATTGTTTTCTAAATGCACCGTACAAGGAGAATGGAATTCGGTTAAAATACAAAATCAAACTGGTTGCAACAATATTTTTTGTGATGGCCGCAAGTGAGTATACTACATATATGTACCATATACATAATAATTTATTTTGTATCTGTTCTTATTTTTTACGCAGTTGAACACTGTATGTACCTCGCGGCAGCCGCAGACTTTGCCTACAGACAGTATTCAATTTGCAAAATCAAGAAAATCAGTTTCATGCATTTTGTATTTTACAAAGAAAGGACCCATGTCTTCACCGTGATCCCTTTTAATTTTTTCACCGGCCTAATAATCACGATACTGACTGTGACGTGTGCATTTTGTTGGAATTTTATCGACATTCTTATCATTGTGACCAGTATCGCACTAACAAAACGTTTCGAACAGCTAAACGATCGTGTAACAGATTATTGTAAAAATCCGGGTGTTGAAATGTTTTGGATTGAGATGCGAGAACATTATGTCAAACTAATACAAATTCAGGAGTGTATCGACAATGAAATGGCCTACATAATTATGTTATCGTGCGCAAGTGATTTATTCTTTTTATGCCTTCAACTGTTCAACAGCTTTAATAATGCACCATTTTTAATAAATAGCATTTATTTTTGGTATTCACTTGGTTATTTGGCATTGCGTGCGTTTGCCGTTTTTTATTCGTCGGCCCTCATTTATGAGGCGTCCAAAAAACCGTTGCAATTGTTGCGTCATTTTCCCGTCAAATATTGGAATAAAAATGTTCAACGCTTTATGGAAATGGTTAAAAATGAAACGGTTGTACTGTCGGCAAATCAATTTTTTTATCTCACCAAAACTATGATATTGGGGGTGAGCCGCATGACTAAACGTAAATCAAAATTCGTTAACTACATTTTTTTTATATTTTTTATTTTCAGATGGCTGGCACAATAATAACATATGAACTTGTTTTAATGCAGGAGATAAAACAGGATCCGGAAATACGATCATTTTGTAATATAACACGATTTAATATTTCTTCGATTTTATAAGCAAACAATTAATAAAAATTATTTCTTGGAGTCACATGGTCGTCGTCCAACAGTACCTAAATTACTAAATTTGATGCCATCGCCAGAACCACCACCACCACCACCAATGACTATGGAATCAAATTGGTGTTGTTGCTGTTGTCGTTGCTGTTGCAGCCATAATTGGTGTTGTTGTTGATGTAACCTCCAAATTTGTTCGTGATTCCGGTGGGCTGAGCCTGTAAAAATACGGTTTTGGTACAATAAAAATATTTTGGTAATGTCAGTGCGTATATAATTTACCTCCACTAAAACGTTCGTCATTAAACCCATCACCAAAATGTCCGCCCGCTTGTTCGTTACCATACCATGGTAATTGAGGTGGTCCACTTGATCCAGTTGGTTGGTACGGAACATAAATTATAGAGGGATGAGATGGTTGTTGTTGTACTGGATATTCAGGTTGTAATGGTGAAAATACTGGCGGTGAAGGATGGTAATCTGGTTGTTGTTGTGGTGGATTTACGAAAACAACTTGTTGACCGCCACCACCGCCATTTATGTATTCTGCGTCGTTCTCAATAGGAGCGTACGATTCACCGCCACCCAATGACGGGAACACAGGGTGAGTTGGATATTGAGGATAAGTTGTTGGTGGTTGTACCTGGCAGCTGGGGCATGGTCGTGACTCTCCTGTCAGTGGCCAATAAACTTTTTGGTTAATTGGTTCTATGGCAAGTTGCCTATCGTCTGGCTCTGTAATTGGACTGTGGGTTTGTGTTGCTGGGATATTGTCTCGATTTTCTTCTGCTTCGGATACACCAGATCGGACATAAAATGTTTCCACCTCTTCTTCATCGGGGCCTTGTGACTGGCCTATACTATGCAAATTACCAGAATTTTCGCCATAAAGGGTTGCCTCTTCTGTTTGATTGTGCGGTTCAAATGTCACCTAAAATATATTACATACCACATGTTATCTCACAAGATGAAAATACGATAAGATTTGTAGTTCACTTACTGTAATTTCACCGGCAGCTAATCCCACAAATATTATGGTCACCACGACCAAACCCGGAAATGATTTAAACATCGCGACTATCTATCTAAAATTCTCTAAGTTTAAGACTTGTTATTACGATTAAAGCAGAATTATGACTAAATTCGTGATTTCTGAATATACACTTATCACTTGAATGTTTATAATTTAGCGCAATATTGATAAGCGCTCATCTCAAGATTTCTATTTTCATGCGTTTAATAACATCGCGATGAAATGCTATTTACTGTGGATATATTTGCACATGATCAGGGTTGAACAAAACACAATTTAATTTTTTGATTTATTTTATTTTATGCAACAAAACTAAAATACTGAATTATTTATTATCCAATCGGTGAAGGTGGAAACACGCGTATAAATACCCGGATGATTTGGTTCACCACATCGTACACCCCACGAGACAATACCAACGACAACCCATCTACGATTTGGAAGTTGTACCAAAAGCGGCCCTCCACTATCACCTTGACATGAATCTCGTCCACCTTCGAAAGCGCCGGCACACAAAAATACGTCGGTAATACGTTGCGTAAACGATAGTTCACAACGCCGTTGTGACCAAATCGGAACAATAACTTCCATTAGTGTATTAGAATATGGACCACCGAAAAATTGGGTACCCCATCCAATAATCACACCCGAATATCCATCCCACGTTTCACCGCTGGGTGGCATACAAACTGGCCATATGTACGAATTGAAATTGGCGGCCGTATGCAATTTTAAAATTGCGATATCATTTTCGTATGTCGTCTTATCAAAATCAATATGCTCCCGCTTTTCGATGACACGAAAATCTCGTGCCCTCGTCTCATTGTATAAATCAAAATTGTATTCGCCCAATCGTATAAATAAATCGGCCGGTCGATATCGCCGGGTACAATGAGCCGCCGTCAAAACATGTTGATCAGTGATTAGAACACCGCCACAAAAACTTGTTTCCGATGGATTTGTAAGAACGGCTGCCATCCATGGCCATTCACCCGGATCAGCTGGTCGACCACCAGTGATTTTAGGAAATGATTTTGTGGCAACACCACATCCACGATCTTCTGGTCGTTCTACTAACGGTTCCGGTTTATCAACCTCACTCGCGTCTGCTATACCCCAAATTGGTGCTTCATCATTGCCACCCGTCGGTAAACTGTTACTAAAATCGGGTCCAGCTCTTTCACTAATTTCCGTCGGGCAACATACACCAATCGCTGATCGCTCGATTATGCAAATATAGTCGAGAAAACGAAATAAATTATTTTTTATATCTGATTTGAGACAGTGTTGTATATGCTTGCAGAATCCTTTAGTACCATCGGGCGTTAAACATTCTTGATAGTTTATGTTTGGCTGCAAGAGTATATCGAAACAATAAAATTGCGCACAAATTTATAAATGCCCAACACAAACTTACCCGATTCACTGCTATAAATCCATTCAAGTAGACAAAATTTATGAACAAAATACAAATAATTAGTAAACCCTTCATACTATTTCAAAACTATATAAATTCTCGGATATTAATTATTTTTGATCCACTCGCTTCTAATTCAAAATTACAACTAACAATTTATTTCCTTTTTGCATACAGTGTAATGCGTGCGCGAAAACTTCCTCCGCGTCTCGCCCTTTCTGATTAAAAATGCAAAACTATATACGAATAGAATAACAACATGAAAGGCAACATTTTGCTGGAAAGATACCGAGTATCGCGCGCAGAGATGGAATTATGTGTAATAAAACAAACAAAAAAATATTCTAAAATCGGCTTATCAATCTTGGTCCCATTAAATTCCATTTCTATATAAACACTCATAATAATGTAGATACTAAGAGAAAATTTAGGCCAAGGCGATCTAAGTGGATTACATATTACGTACAGATAGAGGTCATAGAGTGCAGTACACAAGTTGAATTTATAATGAGCACAAAAAGCGAAAATATTTGTGTTTATTTTGATAAGTAAGTAAGTCAGTATACAATTTTTGGAGAGTTCGGCCCTTTATAATGACATAAGTTATGGAGTGTTATCAAATCCGTTATTCAACAGTTATCCAGTTTCCGTTTTATACCAAAAACAGCTGAAGATAAAATTTCTGCTTATTTATGAAATTTTTTAAATTTATTTGCAAGTAAAACTGTGCGATAAGAGCAATTTGCCTAAAATAAAAACTATTTTTGGTTAAAATGTGCGGGTAAAGTTGTTAACACATTCGTAGTTTATCAATTTAAATTCAATGTCGTTTTGTCTATGATAAATATTGCTCAAGTTCAACATTTTTTTTCTTACCAGGAATACGCGCAAATAAATTTATTTCCCGATATTTCTATGTATATTTACATATATATGCGGGATTTCACTATTAATCATTTAGCAAGATATCCCAAAAAAAATTGGCAGTGTGGTTAATATTCGATTTTCTAAACGGGGGTGGAATGTACTGTATATGATTCTTTATGTTTAGAACTATTTATTTTGGCAAATTTAGGATAATGGCATTTGTTTCCTTCGTGCCTTCCGCTGGCGCTACATCCCATGAAGGAATTTGGTCGCCTTACAAATGTTCCCTCAAATAGTTCGATCCGCCGCAACAGAATGCCAGACACGGTGACCGAGTGTAATTAGGTCTTTTTCAATGTCGTTCGTCCATCGATTTTGTGAACAAAGCACGAGCTTAAAACATCTTAGCCTGGACGATTTTATGAATCCGATGATGTCGACTTTATCGAGATCATTTCTGATGTTGTGATTCATTAACATTCTGTACTTGGCTCAGTTTTTAATGGGACCGAAAATTAATCTTGTGATTTTATGCAATTTTTTGAATGTTTTGTTCTGTCAGTGTCCAAGACTTGCAATTAAAGATGATAACTGGCCTTATCATAGATGTTCAGTTTAGGAGACTTGCATATTTTGATATTGGAGTAAAATGCTCGGTAGCCTGCAGCAATGCTCTATGAAATTTATTTGAATTCATTCTGTGGATCTGCCTTCTCGCGGTGACCATATTCTTCGCTTCATTGATTTGAAGGCCAATTTGTTGGGCTGTTATTTCAAATGGAAGAAGGACCTATTTCAGGGAGATTGATGTTAGTTTGATTTATAATACAGGCAGTTGCGCTGCGAAATATGAAGCTGACGATTATTTCAATAATAGATTGAAGAGAGTTTGCCTTATATTAGGGGTTAGAGTTGGCATTCTATTGGTGACAAAATTCCGAATTATAAAATCCCGAAAATAAACCTAAAAATCTAGTTTTTTAAATATAACAAATGTTTGAAATATTATTTTAATTCGTTATATATGTACCTTAGAAGATGGGAGCCATCGCTTTGAAGATTTTTAAAAAAATCTAATATTCATAGAAATTGGAGCATTTTTTAAAAATTTAACTCCCTAAAGCCGCTTAGCATTGGTCCTTTCCGCGCAAGGATGACATGAAATTATGTAGATTCCTTTTGTTTTCATATTGTAGTTAACGGAAATCTAATGGGGGTTCCCTTATCGATGGGGCAGTTTACTTATATTTTTCGGTATTTTTTCGAGATTTTTTCGTTCGTAAATATGACGGTAACCCCCAGTACCATCCTCAGCGTAAAAATTTGATCGGTCTTTGATCTATGTGGACGAAAACCACATTGATACCTAAGATCCTCTCGCTATAAGTTGATAACTTTGCCGCTTGTAGCATGTGTTCAGCAAACCTATGCTGCGATAGTTGCTGCAGTTTAACCGATCTCCCTTTTTATGAAGTGGAGAGAAAAGAGCCGACTTTTCTGGGATGTCTTCTGTAGACCTAATTTTTGATAAGAGCTTAAACATGCAATAGAACCGATAATCGCCGCCATATTTGAGCATTTTGTTGCAGATACCATCCTCACCGGATGTCTTGTGATATCCGCCTAAAAAAGTGTTACTATAAATAAATGGAAAATCGAGTTTAATGGAGAAGGAGGATTGTCATTTACCGATTTTGTGTCACAGGTCGAATTAGTTAATGTAGGCCACTAGTTTTATTCTACATTCCACTTGCTGAGGAGACGCGCACTCACGTGGGATCAAACAAATTATTTTTATTTTTTATTTAACAAATATTACATGAACAAAACAAAAAAAATATCTTCAACGTCTACTGTGGCAGCTGATGTGTTGCCAGTCGGTGTGTCTGGTTTTAGTTCATTTTGTAGACCAGACCGTCAATTCTAAAAACTTGATTTCGCCGGGTTGGTGATCTGTGCGTTTTGGTTGATCTAACGAATGGTGATTTCTGATCAGACTGTCCGTTCATAAGTGTGTGTAATTTCCACTTAGTTTTTGCGTTTCGCTATTTTCACTTTGTACCAAAAAAACGTATCAAGAGTGGAAGACTATCCCTATCTAAATGTAACATGTTTTGCTGGTCGAAATAGGCTATATTCGACAAAATTGCTTTGAATTTCCCTAAAATGTCAATTAATTATGTTTAAACTTAACTAGTTCGCCACAGGTGCGAATTCGACAGAAAAATACACAAGCCACTGACACAGCACAAAAGCAATCAGACAGACGGTTCAAGTCCGGTGCACGCACAACTGAATATCGTAACCTCAACCGACAATCAACCGTAAACTGTGTTTGAAAATGATACACCAATGCAAGCTGGAACCAAACAAATAAACGTAAAAACTGACTCGCTAACAAAGGCACAAAACCATACGCAAACCCCGACCAGGGAAACTAGCAATTTAGGAAACTATCTGCACAGCAGAGAACATGAACAGGAAAACCGGCCTGATACAGGTATATCGAAGAGGACAGAGGAGTCAAAGGAAAATAAGAAAATTAAATTAGTTTCAAAATATCAATACAATCGCACCAAACATAAAATGTATGTGGTAGCAGATAGTTTTCCCATCAACGAGGACGGGATAATAGGTCGAGATTTTTTTGACGAGTGCAAAGTAGACATCAGATACAGTTCAAATACTATACAAATAGGAGTGAGATAAATACTTTTCTCGAATCAAACAGAAAACGCAATAGTACTCCACGCGAGGTGTGAAACAGTAAACAACAACGAATCAAATAAGTTTAACACACTAAACCAGGACACACAAATAAAAAATGTACAAGCATTCTTTGAACCATATCAATCATATATACCAGATCATGCCCATGACAATGGAGGAAACGAGGCAACGGCAGAAAAAAACAGAGCACAGCGAATTATCGAAATTATCTCAGGCAACTTAATGTGACAAATAACGCACAGGAGAATTTAAGTAATTTAATGTTATGTAAGAGATATCAAGATATTTTTTATGTGGAGGGTGGCAAGTTAACAAATATAGGAGGAGTATAGCATGAAATTAATCTATACTCATATTCCACGCCGGTCCATGTACATAGGTACCACCTTCCACAGACACACAAAGAAGAAATAAACAAACAGATTCAGTAAATGCTAATTGACGCTAAGTTCAAATCTAGAGGCAGCCCGTTTAACAGCCCATTACTAGCTATTCCTAAAAAAGCAGATAAAGACGGAAAACCAAAGTGGCGTGTTGTAATTGACTTCCGAAAACTTAACGAAATTACAATTGGAGATTCTAACCCACTACCAAACATAAATGACATCCTCGATCAACTTGACCACGCACAGTAATTTTCAACCTTGCGGCTAGTAGATACCAACAAATTGAAATGAAACCTGAAGATTGTCACAAAACAGCTTTTAGTACAGCCAATAAATGCCCTGAAAAAAGAAATCACATTCCTTAGTCACCTCATTACCACTAACGGAATTAAACCAAACCCAAATAGTGTACAAGCGGTACAACATTTTCCTCAACCTAACAATATTCGTGAAGTTCAGTCCTTCCTAGGTCTCACGAATTACTACCGCAGATTTATCCGAGTTTTCTCATTGATAGCAGAACCACTAACAAATAATTTACTAAAGACATTAGAAATAAGCTTGACAAACACCCCAATACTAAAATACTCGGGCATGACACGTCCGTTTATACTTACAACTGACGCTAGCAACTACAGTTCAAGACCAGACCTACACAAGCATATATCCAAGGAGAATTCCCAGTCGCCTATGCTAGTAGAGCACTAGGCAAATCGGAAAGAAAGTACTCAACGAGAGAAAAAGAAATGCTTGCCATATATTGGGCAGTAAATAATTTTTAACTGTACTTATGTGGTAGGAAATTCAACATAGTATCAGATCACAAACCATTGACGGGAAATTTGACGAGAGTTCCGAACAGAATACTAAAATGGAATTTGAAGCTATCTGAGTATAACTTTGAAATCCTCGCAAATGCAGACGCACTGAGTAGAATTAGATACAATGCCATATTAGTGATCTACGGCATAAGCTAGCGCAAAAAGATAGATCAAGAAAATAAGACTGGCGGACAAAGTACATGCAAAACTATAGATAAGCCAATTTTTCTACAAGACGAGATAGGTAAACCGAAGATTAGAGTGGTACATGATATAGGCGAAATATGTACAACAAATTTTAAACGAGTACCATAACCTCCCTTTATGCGGGAATTCCCCTACAATTAACGGACACATCAAGCAATCTTTTCCAAAAAGTCGCTTTTGGCATTGTGGGACCCTTACCTACCTCAGACAATTTAAACAATTACATATTAACATTCCAAGATGACCTGTCAAAGTTTTCCGGGGTAATCTTAATCCCAAAAAAAGCTCTTTGTCAGTATTATATCACTACGGAATACCAGAAAACATTTTAACAGATCAAGGTAGTAACTTCAAAGCATTTAATGAAGTGTGCAAACTCCTTAAACTAAAACATATCACCACGACAGCGTAGCACCCATAATATCCCAAAATAATATTTAAGAAGTTTCACTGATGTGGATCGCAACAATTGGGAGGCGATGTGCCATTACGCCATATTCGTAAACAATACGACACCGCATCGCACAACCAATTTCACACCAGATGAGCTAATTTACGGACGTCCAGCTCAAATACCTAGTGCTATCAGAAAAGAACCAGAACCCACGTATAAGTACGATGACTACGCATCAGAACTGAAAGCACGTTTAAGACTGACACACGCTATGGCACAACAGAATATAATGCAAAGAAAAAAAAAATAAAGCAGTAATACCAGCGATATGATAAAAAAATCATCGAAATAAACATTCAAGCAGGTGATTTGGTATACCTCAAAAATGAAACAAGAAAAACGAAACAAGACCCCCTGGGGTTACGTAAAAGTACACAACAACAGACTTATCAGAAAAGAATAATAATAAAACACCAAAATTATTTAAAATAAAACACAAACAGACAACATTTTCACAGATACAATGGAGCCCAATAAAAAAATAAGTATAAGAGGGTAATAGCTTCGGAAGAGTACAGAGAAAGGGAAAAGACAACACCACTCCCTTCAACAAATTATATACAAGATAGGATCAAAGGAGGAAGAATGAAGACACTGAAGAGGAAAAAAGGGACATAGAGAGAATACTAAGCATCACTAAACCAGGATAGTTAAAGGAAAGATTGGAGATTTAACGAGTAGAGTTGAAAAAGGAAATAACAAAAATAAACATTGAAAATTGAAAAACAAATTTTTATTGACCAAATCCATGTAAAACATGACAAATAAAGTTTTAAGACATAAATCCTAAACCCCATAAAAGAAGAATTATACTTAAGAAAAAAAAGGTTTTTTCCCCCCTAACGCAACTATAATGCGGAAAGTCAATTCAAGCAACTACAACAAGAAATCGAATAAAACTCCGAGAACAATAAGGCTCATAAGCAACGACCCGGAATCTGAAATTAGCTTGGACGACCCATTTTGGGAGACATTTAGGAAGATAGAGAAAATGACCAAAGAAGACAGGAAAGAAACAGAAAAACTAAGACAAGAAGAAATCAGCAATAAAAGGAGTAATCATTATAAAGTTGATCCAGTTACCCAATAATATAATACCACAGATAAGAATATCAGATGGACCAAGCCCGAATGATTTTGCGGTTTTTTGAACTGGAACCCAATATTGAATGTGTCTGTAATATTTTATCTTGGACTCAAAATAGTACTAAAATTATTCACGCAACACCATCTATCGTAAATAAATATAAATATTTTTTAACAAATATTTGCTTTTATTGAACAATTTTGTTTGTTATATTAAATTATAAAGTTAAAGTTAATTTTTTCATTAATGAATATGTGTAATAGTTGAATAAACTGGCCATACTCTAGCTCTTGAAGGTCATTAAGATTGCAATAGTTGCTGAAATAATTATATAACTTCACATTATTATAACCTAGCGATCGTTGAGAAAATGATTTACTATACATTGGTAATCTAAAATGAGTATTCCTGGTATTATAATTATGAACTTCTCTGTTGGTAGACAGCAAACTATCTAAATATTTAGGAAGATCCTCCTTTTCGAGGAAATAAAACAGTTTTAGCACATTAAAGTGTATTCTCTGGCTTGCCAAAATATTCGGCCAAAAAATAAAGGCCAAGCCTTTCAAAATATTTTTTAAGCGTAGTGGGAAATTAATGAATACAACGACAGTAGTTGGGAACTATTAATTCGGCCAATTATAACGTCGAGCACGAAAAGTGCGCATGAAACTTGCCTACGGACGGACAATGATTCAATACTCAGTAACAGGCAACGGCCTAAATATGGCGGTAGCACATACCTAAGAGGCTTTGCCGCCCGAGGGTGCCGCCTTAAGGCAAACATCAGAAATCGCTTCTGAATTGATTCTACACGGCTTTAGAGGAATTGTTATAGTACGGATTCCAGACAATTAAGGCATATTCCAAGTGCGAATAAACCAATGACACAAAGAGCACTTTTAGAGTATACGGATCATAAAAATCTTTTGATAAACGGAATAAAACTCCTAAAATTAATAATAAGCTATTATCACAGCCATTTCGTCTTCTGGAAAAGTTCATAATTTTACATTTAGAAACATTTAGGCGAAGCTTATTTAAGTTACACCATTCACAGAAAATATTTAATTCATGTTGTAGATTTAATAGATCGCCCTCATTTTTAATCTTGCAAAATATTTTTACATCATCAGCATAAATCAAAAACTCACAATGTTTGAAGCACCGTACACATCAAAAGAGGTCCTAGATGGCTTCTTTGTGGGACATCAGACAAAACATTCATATCTCTAGATAAAATATTATTTAAAAGAACTTTTTGAGTACAGTTCATTAAATATGACAAAATCCATTTTAAATAAAGGACATCGCACTTCAGTTGATCCAGTTTCTTTACAAGTAAGGCATGATCAATTTTATCGAATGCCTTACTAAAATCGGTAAACAGTACTTCAACACTGTCACCACCTTCTAATGCTTAAGTCAAAAAATATGTGAACATGCGTTGGCTTTCAGGAATTTACGGTCTTTTATCATCGATCCAAATAATTTAGGAATAGCCGATAAGATTGAAATACCTCGGTTATTTTCAATATCTGATCTCCGGCCACTCTTAAAAATTGGCTTAATGAAATTGGATTTCCAAATTGAAGGAAATACTCCATTCGTCAAACTCAAATTGAAGAGGTACGTCAGCGGTTGAACCAAACCATAAGCACACTCTTTTAACATTATAGGGTGAATTTTGTCCGGGCCACTATACTCATACTCACATTAACATTCAATAATGGCTGCAGAACGTCATCGGTGGCAAACTGAATTTGAATGTTAGAATTATTACTAAAACCAAAGTCGAAATCATCATTCGAAGATGGGACATACTCATTTTCAAAAAATTCTACAAACATGTCAAAGATTCTATGTAGATCACCAACAGTAACAGAATTGAGAGACAAGATTCAATCTCAACAATATATGAATTATACAAGAAACGATTTAAAAGTTTAAATTGAGCTCTAAGAGCCCTAAATATTTCAAAATTTACGACGGATGAACTCACTGAAAAACTCACTAGAATTAAAATTAACGTTAACATTAACCCAGTTCTCAAAAGTTAATTTAATATGTAGTGGTGTATGAAAAATATTCGAAGAACTGCCTAGATAATCACAAGTAATGATTGTGCCATGTAATTCCACTGGTATGAACACTAGATCAAGGATATTGCTGCTCTGGCACTCAATGTTGTTAATCTGTCTTAGTCCAAGAGAACAGATAGAATCCATCACGAGGCCTGAGATTAAATCACCATTGAATGGCAGAAGATCGTCATCATCACTAAGCCATTTTATTTTCGGCAGGTTAAAATCATTCAAAATCATCATAGAATCGAATTCAGCAGCTACAACTGCAAGTTGGTTTGAGAAACACGCAGACAACTCTCCCATTACACCAGCTTATCCTTGAAAGCAAGTATACGGCACGTATGTATATCCTTCGAGACCGCAATCAGAAGTCTGCCACCTCACTCTCCGAATAACGATCGCGTCTGAAGACTTGGTGCGAACCAGCGACACAAATGACATCATAGTCATTTTCAAACACCGATAAATAAATTTCATGCGATTTTGAATGAAAACCGCTAGAGTTGTGATAATAAATATATAATTATGGTTAGCTCCAGCAGAAATCGGCATTGCAGGTAGAGCAATAAATGCAGATAGCAGTACTCTCACAACCTCTTCAATTCCAAACTACTTAATATGCACGCTGTATTAACAAGCATTAGATCCCCACCTGCCCCATCCCCCCGTCCTTTTTACCACTCTCCTTATTCTCTCTACATATGCTGGACACTTATTGTAATATTCATTTTCATTGCGCTTTCGCACACCTTCACCTTTTATTAGCACAACCATCACAAATAAATGTATCGCCTGCTGCGATCCTGGATGGAATGTCCATAGAAACTTTGCTCAGTGATAAATGATCCTAGGTATTTGAACTCACTCACCTTTCCATATTGTGTATCTCCTGAAATGAGGTCTGAAATGAGATCTGCCTTCTCGCGGTGACCATGTGTTTATTCTTCGCTTCATTGATTTAATGGCCAATTTGTTGGGCTGTTAATTCGAATGGAAAGAGAACCTATTTCAGGGAGATGATGTTGCGACTCAGAATTCAAATATCGACAAGTTATGCTAATAGTTGGGTTGTTTTATAATACAGGTAGTTGCGCTGCGCCATATGAAGCTAACGAGTGACATATTCCAATGATAGATTGAAGAGAGTTTCAGCTATTGAGTCTTCTTGCCGCACTTCAGAAGTTATCTGGAAGGCATTCAAAATTTTGCTTCCTTTTTGCACCTTACATACTGAGCTAGCCATTCATTAAAAGTTGGCACATTGAAACCAATTTTGACGGTATATCGAGGTAGAACTTACGATCCATAACGTTGGAAGTCTTTGAATAGACTTTGCACAGGGATGTCCTTTTCATAGCATTTCTCCAGCACCAGGGTTGGTGACAAAATTCCGAATTACAAAATCCCGAAAAAAACAAAAAATTACCCAAAAATCCAGTTTTTTAAATATAACAAATGTTTGAAATATTATATTTTAATTCGTTTTATATACCTTAGGAAGATGGGAACCCTCGCTTTGACGATTTTTAAAAAATCTAACATTCATAGAAATTGGAGCATTTTCTAAAAATTTATGTTTTTTAATAATCACAGGCGCACAAAACAAAATCGTGACCCATAGAGGATACCCCACTATTCCTACGTTTTCGTGGTCGCTGAAACCGAATATGACCATACAAAATGATTAAAATTGCCCATTTTCCCGTTACACCCCGCCCCCCTCTCTGAGTCGAAATTTCAATTTCCGCATGCAAAATTGAGATGGACATTTCTATGTTTTTTAAATTGAAAATGACAACAAAAAGTAAATGTAACCCCTCCATCACACCCTTACTACCTCGTAAAGGGGGTTGGAATTTCTATTTTCTTTCAAAATTGAGATGGATGTGTATGGTATTTTTATCTTTTACGCTCAGCTCACGATTCGGCGTGCTTCTTTGAAGTTAGTACTCTGGCCTCTCACCATTCGGGGTGCTTGTTTGAAGTGAGTCTCCTTGCCTCTCGCCATTCGGGGTGCTAGGTTGAAGTGAGTCCCCTTGCCTAGGAGTGGAGCAGAAGCTTCCAAATTTCCGGCCCGTCGAAAATTTCTTCTTTAAGTTTTTTTTTTTTTTCGTCTCAATCTCTGCAATCTTTTCTGGGGCTCTAGGCACTCCCAACTCTTTCGCAGTTCCCTTTTAACGTCCTACCTTACGCCGTTGCCAGCCAACTCGAGGACGTACGGCTATAGACCCGCTTTTGTTTAAACCACCTGCACATTGCATTGCTTCATGCCAGCCTATAGTACTGACATGAAAGGTGGGTCGGCCCATGGATTCCGCACTCTCAACAGGGGGTCATAGATGTGTTCATCGTCATCACCGATCGTAATCAGATGATGAAAAATCCCTTTTGCATCCCGCCCCTATAGGGATTCGAACCCGGTACCTCCCGATCCAACCGCCGTAGCTTTAACCACTGCGCCGTTTGGTCGGTCTTCTTTAAGTTTAGCTTCTGATTTGCTCAGAGATTTCCTCTGGATGTAAATGAAAGTGGCTCCCTCTTTGTCTAAAGCTTTCACAAATTGATTTAAGCATGAATTAAAGAGGCACCAGAAGGCCATTTATAGTTTTTATAATGCTTCTGGCGATCTCGAATTTTCCGCAGACACAAGAAGCACGGATGCCTTGTGAAACCACTTTGTGGTCCCAGAAGGATTGTTAGTATATTCAGATTGCCGCAAATCTGCCAGTTGTATTCCGTATAATTTTTTTTTTTTCAAGCACAAGCTTCAATGATTTATACTCTTCTGGCATATTTACCGAATATGCTATCGGAATCGAAGCTAACTCATTGGTATTGTGTAAGAGGGCAACTTGCAGACTGCGGGTGGAAGAATCGGTGAAGAGCCTCCATTATTCACTCCTGTAAATGTTTGGTTTTAAACAATTCATGAGGCCTCGGATATCAGTTCAGTAGCAGAGAGATTCCTCTTTCATGAAAAAGGGAAGGAACACTTTCTCCCGAAGTCTATCCTTCTTCATGTTTGACGCGAATTATTTTGCGGCATCTTTCGCTAACCCCAAGTCCCTCACAATATCATTTAATTTTTTCTGATCCCATGGCTTTATACGTCTATCTCATTTGGAGCGACCATCCGCTTCATCGCTGTCAGAATCTGAATCAATTTCACTCCCAGCCTCAGAACTGTTTGAATCCTCAGTTGGCTCATCAATATATCCATCTGACTTTCATCTTCAACTGTATATCACCAGAGGGATTCATTTCAACATTACTGGCTGAAATATCATCATCATCATCATCATTATAAATTGAAGGAGTAAAAGATGAAGCTGTTGCATTATAATATGATTCGTTTCAACGTAGCAATATACATCCAACTCAACTTAGCATGAAAATTGAAATTTCAACCCCTTTCCGGGGATAGCAAGGAGGTGCTAGGGGTTGACGGAAGGGTCAAATTTACATTTCGTTGTCATTTTCGGTTCTAGTCACTTAAAAATTAAAGAAATGTACATCCATCTCAATTTTTCATGAAAATTGAAATTTCAACCCCCAGGGGCTGGTAACGGGATGGTAACGGGAAAATGGGCAATTGGAATCATTTTAGATGGTCATATTCGGTTTAAGCGACCTCGAAAACGTAGGATTAGTGGGGTCTCCCTTCTGGTCAGTAGTTTACTTTGTATTTTTCGGGATTTTTTCGATCGGGATTATGATGGTAGCCTCCAGCACCATCCTCAGTGTAAAAGTTTGATCGGCCGTTGATTTATTTGGACGAAAACCACATTGGTAATCACCTAAGATCCTCTCGCCATAAGTTGATAACTTTGCCGCGACTACTTTGGTCATTAACCTTGTAGAATGTGTTCAGCAAAGCTGTATTGTGATAGTTGCTTCCACTTTTCTGGGATGTCTTCTGTAGCCCAAATTTTTGATATACGCTGATGGAGGAGGTGGTAGTGTAACCTCGGCGTTGATATCGTTAAGTTAGTGTAACCTCGGCGTTGATAGGCGTTAATAGCTCTGCTACATGGCTGAAAGTTCGCAGCGATTTCTCTTATGCTGCGATAATTATCTCTCAGGCTAGAGGGTCTCGTCTGAATAGCTGATTAAAGATTTTCCTCGCAGTCATGTAGGCGTTAAGAGATTGTCTTGTTCTTTGTGACATATTTCGATGGCTAGCGCCTTCTTGCTTCCGAATAGCAGCATCGGTTACCGCCGTTTTTATGATGTACCACTGTTCTTGAACGAAGTCAGGAAGCGGTTTATTCTCCAAGATGCTGGATACAGTAGTGTCAAAGTTGGTCCGGGTAACTTGGTTGTTCAATGCTGCAGTGTTGCAACGAGTGACATACTGGAAATGATGATAGTATGTGGTGGAAAGACCAAATTTTTATTCACCAACCACCATGAAGTGGTTTGAATCATTTTAGTTCCACTTTTAGTTCTGATGTCTTTAATACTAGAAAAATGTGTTATAGATAAGATTATGTGATCGATCTGAAAATGGTTGAACTGGTGAAGACGCTTTTGAGGGGGAAATGTGCTGGCAACCACCAAGCTGTAGAGTACTACTGCAGCATCGAAATCGCCCAAACTAATTTTAAAGTCATGTTGCAAATTTTCTCAGGACGATTTCGACCTGGTTATAGAAAGCCTTTTTGATTTGATCAGGCTTTGTTCACAAATGTGATGTTGAAGTAATGTCCATGAAACCTGAGTGTACAAATCCGATTTTGGCATGAAATCAGTCACAAATTGACGTCATCATATTTATTCATGTTATTGCTGTGATAAAGAGTTAGTCCGTTTCAAGTATGTAATCGATGATTTCATTGCCGATTATTATTGTTTCCTCTCCGGGCGGTTTAGACTGAGTACTTTCCATGTTTCAAATTCAAAATCGTTGTCCTTATATCGTGTGTGAGGTCGTTGTTGCGAATACAAAAATATCCCTGATTCATGTAGGGTAGGAACGGTAGTTTCGTAACAATAAGGTTCTACAGGTTGGGCTGTTACTCCAACGCTAACCTCCTTTAAGATGATCATAGTTCTCACACTTTAGCTGATTCCTTTAAAAGAGTAGTTTTAGCTAACAGCTTTCTAACATCCTAACTGCCTCAAATTCCTCATTGTATTGTAAAAAGCTAAGATTGCCATTCAATAGAAGCGTTAGACTTCACAGAGTCAAATTACAAAGTGGGCAGAAAGATACTAAAACAGAGTTGCACGACGAATTCAATTCGCATTTGCGGCCCCTACGAACGCTGCATCGGCCAACAGAGCAATGGGACGACTTGATTGTGTTCTTAATCTCAAGCAAATTTGATTCTTGAAGATAAGGCTTCGCCGTAACATTCAGCTATTCCATCGTCGTCCAAGTCAGCTACACTCACATCAAAGTTTTAGACAAATTTAATCACCCCTAATTTTATAAGCATTTTATTAGAACAAGTGTATTGTCAAAATTGAGGGAATTGGCACTTCATCTATACAATCTTCCCCCAGTGGATGTGTTACACTACGATCAATGGTAACCAATTTTTCTACTGACTTGAAGTACCAGTTCTACCTGTAATTACGAATATCGCTCCATTCGTTTCTTCCAGCTAATCTACGATTGGCTGATCCAAATTTTGCAAGCGCCCAAAATATCGACCTGCGAATTGGAGCGGAAGTGTTCCTCGATTTATTCAAAGTCGGTCAAATCAAATTAGGAGACCATTTACCGTGTCTTCAAAACACTGTCCATATCAGGACACTTTTCGTGCACCTCACCAGATGCTAGACAAGAAATTTCACTACTAACATCATCCATTACGACCAAATAATGACCATGAATTACGGTCAATTGCAAAAGGTTCCAAATTGATTACTGTGAATGATCACCCATGCGATAAACATTTTGTTGAGCAAGTGCTATTGCAATTCTCATAAACCTACAATCCTGACCAACTCCTCCACAATGGCCATGTGACGCTTTTACAATTTGGAGACAAGGTTTTGTCGAGATCCTGAACTTCATGCTGCCTATACAAATCATTTATCGATGAATATTTAGTAATCAAGCATAATGTGCAAGCACCAGATGATCTTCTGGCGAAATAATGCATATGAACCTCTACAGCGTTACCACCTAAAAGCCGTAACGTACGGCACATCTTCAGCACCATTTCTTGCCACTCGGTGCCTCATATACAGTGTGCAATTGATAATGAAGAAAATTTCTCTGCAGCTAGCGATGCAATTCGACATGACGTGTATGTCGATGACATGTTAACTGGTGCCAATTCTATAACTGTAGCATACGAATTAAGGGAGTCAATAATCAAAGTGCTTTCCACGTGCGGAATGGAACTACGGAAATGGTACGCCAATTCGTCAGTTATTCTCGCCGATATTCCGCCTGAGCATCATGAGCAAATGATCCAGTTTGACAACGACGACTACATAAAGACACAGGGAGTTTTCTGGCAACCACAGAGGAAACCATCTATTTTTGACTATACACACTGCGAATACAGAAGGGTAACGATTTTGACAACAGTATCTGCCAAAGAAGACAATATTCTTTCAAAAATGAAATATATCAATAGATACCAGAAATTAACAAGAGTGATGGCATATGTTAGCAGATTCGTGAACAATACTCGCAAGAAGAACCACGAACGAATCACAGGACCTCTGAACAGCCAAGACTTCCGGAGCTGAATTGGACTACAAAGAAAGGACTATGAAATGCACTCAAGCCAATTCAGGAGTCCATCACTATTCCTGATGTGAATGGTCTGCTTCGAGTCGGTGGTAGATTGCAGTTTTCCTCACTGCCATACTCTACGAAACATCCTATTCTACTTTCTTCCTCCCATCCATTTACCAAAACTCTGCTTACGTATTTTCACAGAAAGTATCTTCATGTTGGTCTTCAAGCATTGGCAACGATTCGTGAACAGTTTTGTCCAAACCATGGTCGAAAGTTAGCAGCCCAAGTTTTCGAGACTGCATCCGATGTCGAAGAGTCAAGCCTATTTCAATAGTACAAGAGATGTGAAATTTACCGAAGGAGCGAGTTGAAGCAGCGCCACCATTCCAATGCGTCGGAATTATTTTTTGTGGTCCATTTTACATCACACAAGGAATTCATGGCAGAACACCAATTAAAGCGTATCTCTGCATCTTCGTCTGTTTTGCAACCAAGGCCGTCCATTTTGAACTCGCTGCAGATCTCTCTTCGGCTGCCTTCCTAGGTGCATTTAGACGGTTTTGTGCAACAAGAGGAGTATGTAGGAAGGTGTTTTCTGACAACGGTACAAACTTCGTTGGAGCCAATACTGAATTAAACCAGTTGTACCAACTTCTTCAAAACTTCAAATTGCAGCAGGGCATAAAGAATATGTGTCATGAGAATTAAATTCAATGGACTTTCGCATCACCATGAAGCGGCCGTAAAATCGGCGAAATTTCATCTGCGTCGTGTGATGGGCAATGAAATCTTCACATATGAAGAATTAAACACACTGTGTAAACAAGTGGAAGCCATTTTAAATTCCTAGTACTTAACAGCACCTACATTAGTTCCCGATGGTACAGCAATTCTTATTATTGAACATGTTTTGATCGGCAGACCATTAACTGCCATTCCATTGGGAACAATAAACGATGGCGCCTCATTCAACAACTGAGTAAACATTTTTGGGTCAGGTGGTCGAAAGATTATCTACAAGAACACCAGCATCAACGGAAATGGACTACCCAACAACCAAATATAAAAATTGGTCAAATTGTGCTGGTTAAGGATGAAAATCTTCCTCCCATGAAGTGGCAAATGGGAAGAATTATCGCAATAAACCCTGGAACTGATGGTTTAGTCCGCGTGGGTCAGCGTTCAAACCGAAACTGAATCCATGAACGAGCCATCAGCCATCACTAAAATATGCCCACTTCCACTATGGAAATTGAACTCGACGAGAGTTCAAGGCTGGGAGAATTAACACGCGCAAAACAGCAGCATCATATTCAACTCCACCCTATGTTGATAAAATAATATAAAATTATTTTTTTACGAAGGGAGAAAATTATCAAGAATTTTGCAAATACAGTTTCGATCTGACTGAGAATAACGATTTTTTTTTTTTTTACCAGTCAATCTCATCAGGCTATAGCGACTGCAATGCAGTTGCATGTATTGTGCAGTAAATATTGTGAGATAAAACTAAAGATGGGTAATACGGAGTTATGGGACATCGTAATGACCCAAATCGGATATCTTACAGACTGTAGGAGAAAACTGCAGGGGCGGTTGAGAAACCAAAGAAAGTCGCAGTGGAAAATCAGGATTATGACTTCTGCATAATAAGAATAACCCTACGAAGGAAACAACGCTAAATTGCAATTTTGAAGAAACTTAATGACCGTATTCAAATGACAATGTTGCAGCGGCCCAACCACTAATTGATAGGACTAACCATTATTCGGACAATACAATAAAGGGAAAAATGATTGGCAATCTAATACACCGCATCGGTAAAACGATTGAAGAATCACTCACGCATTTTTCAGGGCCCAGTCATCCTCAAGGGGCAGTCGTCTCGGGGGGAAGGAAGGAATAGGAAGCCAGTATGCCGCAGGCTGGAGATCGGAAAATCCAAAATTAATGGATAGATTTCCAGACACAGCAGAAGCACTGCCGTAGGTTAATACTCGAATGTCGGTACGAAAAAGTCATAGAACCTTGAATTCCAGGAGGAATATGTCGCCTTATCGGGATGTAATTTATTTACGATAATCAAAGGTTTAATATAACGAACAAGCGATTTATTTTATAAGTTGGTTACAACAATAATTATATATGAATAATTGTATTAGATAAATTAAATCCCGTGCAGCCACATTTTTCTAAGTTTTGTGCATCATAATAAAAAAATTTAGATTTTATTACAAATTGTCGCTTTTGATAGTGAGGCTGAAAACTTGAAATTGTCCATGGCAGCCATTTCGTACGTTATAATTGTGCTAGCCAACTAAAATAAAAATAATTGATTGTTATGAGGATTTCTCTTTTACTATAATGGCTGAATTACCGCTAAAACTAGTCCTTTTGAAATTACAAAAATGTTGCATCCGGACAATGATACACGCTCATATTGTAGCTGGAACATAAAACGTTCGGCTTCCGAATTCCAAGCATCGGGTGGTAAACACCTTAGGACCGGTAAAGGTTGTGTCGACATGCTGGGAATCCTGGCGGCACTAAACAACACTGCCAATAAACTAAACATTAAAAATACAAATGATCCGTTGTAGTAGAGCCGATCGATAATAAATTCTGGATCCCTGTAATGGAAGATAATTAGAATTATTTGCTTAAAGGATCAAAGCCCCGTATTACAATCGCAAGCTGTAGTACAATTGAATGCACAAAAAGTACACATTGTTGAGACACGCCAATAAAACCATGATGCCAAAATTATCATTAATCGTGCAAACAAGATCGGCTAATTTTTTATATTGTAATCGGCAGTCGGTCCAAAATATTTCTGCCACATTTGTATCGCGCATAGTTTCAATTCGATCCGCTAATTGTTTAAAACGTTCCGAAATTCCAATGCTTATCAGAATTAATATTAAATTCATGAAATTCCTTGTAATCATCATTGAAACATTTAACAATTCGGCTAGAATGGCAATTAAATTGTGGTAACCAACCTGTCGATGGAAATGCCGTTTCACATGGATGAACATAAATTCCAGAATATTTTCATTAAAACCGCACACTTCTTGTCGCATCAAACCGTAGAAAAATAATTGTCCAATTAATAGTCCGTTCTCCGCTGTAATAAAAATGGGTTATTTATGAGCACGCATCAAAAATCTGTCTTTATAACTCACCAAATGCGCCCAACAAAAATACACAACTGATCATACGAATTTTGAAACGCAACGAATATTTTGGTTTTTTAAACGGCGTATATAAATATATTTCCTCGACGCTAGCCCACTGCCGCATTATATTTTTCCAACGCATACCAATTCGAAAGAATAGATAGTGTGCCGCAATTACCAACACAAAACTGACGCACGTATTAAATTCATCGAGCGAAAATTCTTTATGTTTAATCGTGAAGCTGAACAGTCCAAAATCAAACACCACTAGAATAAGGCACAACACAGATCGAGCTGTTAACGATGACATCCATCTGAATTCAAGGTCATTCACATCGTCGCTCATCACATTCTGCACTGGGAAAAAACTAAACAATTGTACAAATTGAATTACGGGTCCAATGGCTTGATAAAATGAATCATTATCCGTTGACCGCCGTTGTTTAACCACTTCGAAATTGTTATTAACTTTTGATAGGCTGTTGCGTCGATATTCAATCACTTGTTGGATTTTAATTTTATTGTGGGTTGCCGTTCGGTTAAACATAAATGGGTTAAAACCAAATTTTAATTTTAGAATTTCTGATGATCTCATTGTTCTGGAAATTCGTTTTTTACTGCGCCTAATGAGTATTACAAACAAAGAACGTACCGTGGAATAATGAATGTGAGTGTGAACAAGTAATTATTAGTAACATGCTAAATCAGTGTTTTATAATTTCATTAACTAAATAATTGCATTGCGTGACTTACAAAAGTAACACTTTGCAACTTTGATAACATTTTTATCTTTAGGTGATTTATATATGATTGGAATGGGTACAGTTACAGTACCGATTTATTTCTAGCATCAATTTTGTGTAAGCGTGATCGTATAATGTTATCGCAAAGTTGCGAGATGCACGTGCTGAACTTAATGTGGGCTTTTAGTTGATTTCCAGCATTTTATTTTTACGGATGAACAACAGTGGCTGATATATCGTTCAGAAGCTTGCTGCCATACAACTTGGATTTACAGTTAAAGTCAAACCAACGAAGTGAAGCATGTTTTGTTTTGTTTTGCCAATTTTTATTTATTTAATTGGGTCTGTGTGGAAGTACCAATTTTATTGAATCTCCATGTAAAATTCAAAGATGGCAAACCTTGCTACTCAATAACGTGGTCGCGTTTTGGCATCACTAACTATAATTCGTAAGTTCATGATCACTATTATTAAAGTTACTTCGATTATTGATATCGAGATTAGATTACAAAAACTTGGGAGATTGTGGACTGAGTTTTTTGAAAATGAAGATCAAATTTCGCTGATGATTAAAGTTACTTTATGATCGGATATCAGCGGTCACTAATGCGCCAACTGGTAATGCGTGTTCTTTTGATACATTATTACATCAACAGCGAGTATTTCTAGAAAGCTTTGCTGATAGGACACAATCCATTAGGTCTGAGTCTCTTAAACTACCTCGTGTGAATATTGATAAGTTTATGGGAGATTATGAAGCAAGGCCATCGTTTTGTAACTTATGCACGTCACCTGTCCATAAGGTAGAAAATATTTCGAATGTTCACATGTTTCAAATTTTAAAAGGGTTGCTTGGGGTCCTCCCCTTCATATTATCAGAAATTTTTTGGTCACTGATGCAATTCTGGGGCTGGGGAAACATTGGTCAAGCTATTTAATAAAAAGAGACCGATACCTAATACGCACATAGATCGATTTTGTGACTAGCCATCTGCAGTTAATGGTTCAATAAAGTATCTTTGACAGATTAGTGATACATCGGACGAGATAATTAGAGGCATCAAGGCATTAGGTGAAGAAGCTGAAAAGAGAGATCCATGCCTGATTCGTATATAATTGCTGAATAAGGTTGACGAGGAGGCGCGAACGACATGGGCTAACGAAACCATTGACGATGATTTCGCAACAATTGTTCAGTTTCTGGACTTCCTAAATAATCGATGCTTTGCGAAAGAAAGTGCTCAATGTGACAAGAAACACTTGGTCTGGTACACTTCGTCAACAAGTGGGAAATGCCCCTGTTGCCATTATCAACATACGTTGAATAGATGCATTAAATTCCAAAGGATGCCAGTTTCCAAACGACGAAGCAAGGTTAATCAATCTGGAGTGTGTTATAATTGCCTGAAGAAAGGTTCTAGCGTTAGTTCATTGCCAGCCGACTATTCATGTAGTATTTGTAAATTAAAAAACCACACATATTTAAATTTTGATAATTTACCTTCGCCTTCCAATCAATCATCGACAGTCAGTTCTGTGGCTCCAGTTTCAACCAGTGAAGCGGTTTGTTCAGAATGAAGTTCTCAAATAGATTCAAGTTTAGTCCACACTGCTACATCACGGCTGGCTGTGTTACCAAACAGTATTGGTGTACGTCCGGGGCTCTGCCGGAACTAATCAGCTAGCTCGTGCATTGTTAGACTCGGGTTCATAGTCTACATTTATTATTAAAAGCTTGGTGCAGAAATTACAGCTCAAGCGATCACCGGCAAATGTTGGAGTATCCGGTATTTCTGACTAAGGCTGAAATAACGAAGAGTGTCGTTAAGCTAACTTTGCAATTAAGGTTCGAAAATAACAATTATTTCAACATAGATGCACTCATTATGATGAGGTTGACTTCAACAATCCCTCAATCCAAGGTAGATGCAACGGCCGTTAAGGAACTGATGAAACATGATTTGCAGCTGGCTGATCCATCTTATAATATACCAAACAGAATAGATATCTTACTCTTTTTTGAAGGCTGCACAGGTCAAAGATGGGTAGTTGCCGGATCTCTAAATAAGCACAAGAACTCCATGAGATCATAATAGTCCGCAGTCATACGAGAAATCGATATATCCCGAACGTTAGAAAAATTTTGGAAATTGGAAGAAGTTCCAAACCCATCAGAGCAGTCTGAACTTGAACGGGAATGCGAAAGGCATTATACTAACAACTATATGCGGAACTCAGAAGGAAGGCACGTCTTAAGGCTTCCTTTTAAACGTGATTCCGCTCAGTTAGGTCATTCGACGGCAGCGGCAGTCAATCGAATGATGGCAATGGAGCGTAAATTTATTAAAAATGACAGTTTCGCAATCAATACTCGGCGTTTATGGAAGAGTATACCTTCAGTTGGGACATATGGAACTGATACCACCAACCGAGAAGGCGTTAGAAGACAAGAAGTGTTTCTATCTATCACACCATGCAGTGATTAAAAATGATAGCACAATTACGAAATTACGCGTAGTCTTTGACGGTTCGTGCAAGTCGGCATCCAGAATTTCACTGAACGATAAATTGTTAATTGGGTGTACAATACAAAAGATGATGTTCCGAAAACAAAATGTACAGATAAGTTAGAGTCAACCGATTGGACCTAGATTACCAACGGATAGTTAGGAGAAATGCGGAATCCGAGCCTATACAAACTTACCGGCTCACAACAGTCACATACGGTACGTCATGCGCTCCATTTTTGGCTATTCGGGCATTACACAATTAGCTGAGGATTATAAGGTTACATTTCCAGTGGATTCCACAATTACTATACGAGATTTTTTCGTGGATGACTATTTATCCGGAGTAGTAGTGGGGGGACTTGGGCTGACCTACATTTTCAAGGTCATTGTTGTTGTTGTAATTATGTAGGTCATTGTTATCTAGGTCAAATTATCTAGGTCATTGACCTACTTTGTTGTATCTAGGTCATTGTTATTGTTATTATCTAGGTCAAATAATCTAGGTCATTGTTGTTATCTAGGTCATTGACCTACATTGTTGTAAGATCGATGACGAGACCGCGCCCCCCATTTCCGATTTTTTAATTGTTAATGAACTTGACAATAAAAAATTTAATATCCCACGTGCGATTTTAAATGGTTAATGAACTTGGCAATGAAAAATTTAATATCCCACGTGCGATTTTAAATGGTTAATGAACTTGGTAATGAAAAATTTAATATCGCATGTGCGATTTTAGATGGTTGATAACGTAATTTATTCGAAACTTGATCAGAATAATAATTTATTTGCTTGTCAATTTATACACAATGAAAACGTAATAATAATGAATTCTTTTTAATTGACGTTTTATGTCCGTAAAATGATTATTGATTGACGTTTCCTGTCAATTAGTAAATAAGAAAATAATTTATTAATTCTACTTTGATGAGAATTGATAAACAATGGTATAGAAAAATGAAAACGAGATCAGGAAAAATAATTGCTTTTAATTATCTAGGTGAATATCTACTTTATTGTGAATTGATAATCGTATAGAATAATGAAAACATGAACAGAAAAACAATTTTACAAAAAATTCTTTTTGATTGACGTTTTATGTTTATCCGTAAATAAGAAAATATTTTTATATAGTTGAGTCATCATACTTTGTTGTTTTTAATTATCTACAATGAAAACGTGATCAGAAAAATACCTGTTTAGCAGTAAATAAGAAAATATTTTTTAAAAGAGAATTGATAAACGGAGATATAGAAAAATTAAAACGTTTTCAATAAAAATATAAGTAGCTGTTTTGAGGGTCTAAGTTTTATTACGAACAAAACCACAGCATACTCAGTAACTCTAAGAGATTAAAATTAAACGCGTAAAAAAATGAATAAAAAACAAATATTGAGAAGATATTTTGCCGACGATGTTGCAACGAACGATCAGATCGAGAGGGAGATTCCAACCTTCGAGATAGTAACTGAACGAGTTAAGCAAAATCGGAGGTACAGAATCAACAGAAGAGAAGTAACTTTTAAAATCAAGGAATTGCCTCAGGATGTGTCAGATCCTATTGAGTGGATAAGGAATTCCATAAACGGAGTAATCAACTATATCATTAAAAGTGTGCCAGTTAGTGATAAAATTGGCCTGGAATTTAAATCTGAGAAATTTCATAGTTCAGCATGGCTACATATACGATCGGTTCGAGATCTACATTTTGAAGATGTATGGGGTCTGCTGAGTAGTGTGTTCCAGAGCAATTCTGAAGGTTTAAACACGGATAGCTTCGAACTTATCATGACACAGATAAAATTACCAGTGGGACAAGGGCGACCACGTACGTTTACCTACAATACTCATGTCGAGGAATGGAGAAATAGAAAAGGATTCATCTACATAGAAAATAAAGATAATCTTTGCTTACCGAGGGCTATTGTTGTTGGGAGGGTGTATGCTAAAAATGGAACAGCCAAGGAAAAAAAAGTGATTCGGCAGAACATAGGCAAACATCAGGATTTGAAAGTGCAAAAACTACTTGAAAAGTCATGTATAGTGATACCTGAAGAGGGTAGTGGTTTGGAGGAACTGCAGAAATTTCAACAGTATCTTACACGTTATCAGCTTTGTGTGTATTCTGCAGGGGAAAAAGGTCGAGAATTGATTTATCAAGGACCATCAGCTTCCATGAAAATCAACCTCATACATCACAATAACCACTACAGTGTGATTACTTCGCTCACAGCAGCTTTTGTATGTGATTATTA
Organism: Tipula helvola; assembly: GCA_963556165.1. Lineage (NCBI taxonomy): Eukaryota > Metazoa > Arthropoda > Insecta > Diptera > Tipulidae > Tipula > Tipula helvola. The sequence continues at coordinate 368,758,763 of OY744481.1, forward strand.
TTGTGAGGAATGTCACATTCCTTACAATACCAAGAATAAACACAAATGTAAGGCTGCTTGTGCAGCATGTGCAGTGAAACCTCGTTGCGAATTAATTTCGAAAATTTTGTGTAAGGAATGCAACAGAGATTTTGTTAGTGACCGTTGTTTTGCCCAGCATAAGGAAAATGGTGTTTGTGAGAAGTTACGTCGGTGTAATAAATGTCACCGTACAATAAATCGAAAAAGAGTACATCATTGTAACGAAATGTTTTGTTCGATTTGTAATACACATCAGCCCGAAAATCATCTGTGTTATATACAGCCAAATACAGCCGAACCGAAACCAGAATACACCATATTTATATTTTTCGATCTGGAGACACGTCAAGAAAAAAAATATCGTAATAAAGATGATGATGACACTACAACCGTGCATGAGCCTAATCTTTGTGTTCTTCAACAACGTTGCTACAATTGTACATATATAGATGATATGAATACATGTGACACCTGTGGAGATAGGCAGAGGATTTTTCCCTCCGGAACAGATGTTATATCGGATTTCATGAAGTACGTGCTTGCGCTGAGAGATAAATTTAAAAAAATTGTGGTGATTGCACATAATGGACAAGCTTTCGATCACCAGTTTATTTTAAAGTATATACTGGAGAAAACCTCACATAAACCAGAGTTAATTATGAGGGGATCAAAAATAATACTCATGGAAATCGATAGGGTTAAATTTATTGATAGTTTAAATTATTTCCCAATGCCTCTATCAGCACTGCCATCGGCGTTTGACCTGTCATCAGACTTCAAAAAGGGATATTTCCCTCATTTATTCAATACTAAAGAAAATGAGAAATACGTTGGTAGTATACCGGACATGTCATTTTACTCGCCCAATACGATGAAGGTTTGTGACGATTGCAATGATACATGCAAAAAACACGGGTGCCGAAATAATTTTTTAAAATGGTATCATGATCAGGAAAATTGTGAATTTAATTTCGAAGAGGAGTTTGTGTCTTACTGTGTATCAGATGTACAGATACTTACACAAGCGTGTTTGAAATTCCGTAAAAACATGATTGAAGAGTGTAACGTGTGTCCCTTCACAGAAGCTACAACAATAGCATCTACCTGTAATATGATTTTTAGAAGAAAATTTTTAAAACCATCAACAATTGGTGTTATTCCACTAAAGGGGTATCGTAATATAGATACACAATCTAAGTCAGCTGTGAAATGGTTAATAGAAGAAGAGGCCAAGCGGAAAATAAAAATTAGACATGCGTACAATGGCAGAGAAGTGAAGATTAATGGAATGAAAGTGGATGGGTATGCTGAAGTTACAAAACAGATATTTGAATTTCATGGGTGTTATTACCACGGACACGAGTGCTTGCCTATTAATCGAAATAAGGTATTACATGAAGATGGCGGAGACACCTTGAATTCTCGACGATTACGAACAGCTGAAAAAACGGAGAGATTGCGTACGCTGGGATATGAGGTGATCGAGATGTGGCAATGTAACTATAAATCCACGGTGAGTGATAATCATCCAGTGCTTGAAAATATACCCTTGAATCCTAGAGATGCATTTTATGGCGGTCGCACCGGTAACACGAGGACGTATTACAAAGCTAAGGCTGATGAGAAAATAAAATACATCGATGTATGTTCATTATATCCGTACGTTTGCAAGTATCGTAAATACCCTGTTGGGCATCCTGATGTACTAATCGGAGAAGAATGTAATGCTATCGAACTGTGCAAAACGGATGGTTTGATAAAGTGTAAGATATTACCACCTCAGGACCTATATCACCCCGTCTTACCTGTTAAAATGAACCATAAGCTAATGTTCGTTTTATGTCGAATGTGTGGAGAGAAAAATCAGTCAGAGTGTAATCACACCGTCGATGAACGTGCATTAACGGGGACATGGGTAATAGATGAAATTTTGAAGGCTATTGAGAAAGGATATACGATTATTGATATTCAAGAAATCTGGAGGTATAAAACTGTCCAACATGGAGAGGAAACGGAGGGCTTATTCACCAAATTCATCGATAAATTTTTGAAAATAAAACAACAAGCTTCAGGATGGCCTTCAGATTGCACAACTGAGCTACAGAAAGAAGAATATATTATGAATTATATGCAACAAGAAGGCATACAACTGGAAATAAATCAAATCTTGAAGAATGCCGGCTTAAGAATGTTGGCCAAGCTAATACTAAACAGTTTTTGGGGAAAATTTGGTCAGCGGGAAAATCAATCAAAAACAACTATTGTGAGAGCCCCGAAAGAACTGTATGATCTGATAAATAATTCGTCAATAAATATCAACACCGTTCAAGAGGTAAACGAAGATGTCCTAATAGTTAACTGGGAGTATAAGGAAGAAGCTGTCAAGACGTTACCTACCGTAAATGTCTGTATTGCAGCGTACACTACAGCTCATGCACGATTAAAGTTGTATAGTTATTTGGAAAAGTTAGGAAACCGTGTATTGTATTATGACACAGATTCCGTTATCTACGTTTCATCTGAGGGAGAATATGAACCTCCTACAGGTTCATTTTTAGGAGACATGACGGATGAGCTGGAGAGTGAATATGGTCATGGCAGTTATATTACCGAGTTCATATCGGGTGGACCCAAAAACTATGGATTTGAAGTTTTTTCCACAATAAAAAATAAAAAACTCGGTAAATGTAAAGTTAAAGGGTTCTCTCTAAACTATGAGGCCTCTAAATTGATCAATTTGTCATCGATGAGAGAGTCTGTTTTTGGAGAAAATATTCCAATACCTGTTATTTCTCATAATATTAGGCGCACAAAACAACATGATGTAATAAGTACAACAGAGATCAAAAATTACAGAATGACAAGTACCAAGAGGAAATTTTTGGAAAATCATGATTCGCTACCTTACGGTCATAAAAAATTATGTATAAATAATATTTAAAAACTTTATTTTTATTTCTAATTGTAAATTTAATAATAAAATATTATTTGAAAATTAAACAATGTCTTTTTTACTTATCCAGGAATTATGTGTTGAATCAAAACCGAGCCATTTCACATAAACTTGGTTACCTTTTCTCTTTAAGATTTGTTCCACAAGGTAGGTATCAGGGTGTTTAGTTTTTTGAAGTTCTTTCTCATAAAACTGTCCTGCTATGCGTACTCCTTGATAATCTTCAAGTAAATATGTAACTGGGAAGCGATTATTGACGTTGATTACTTTAAATATTTCGGTAGTCCAATTAGGAGTATACCCTTTTGCGAAAACATTTTTATATTTACTAATTCGAACAAAATCGCCTACGTGAAATTTGTTCTTATTCTGTTTCAACTTAGGATTCGCATATACTCGTTTCCAAAGGTTGGCTTCATTACGTTTGGTAACCTCAACAGGTGCTAACTTTATTGTTCGATGTTTGCTATTGTTGTATTCCTCTACAAGTGTTTCCAGATTATGTATCCATTTATAAGACCCTTGAAGGCTGAACTGTCTCCACATCTTTTCTTTAAGTGTCCTGTTAAACCTTTCCACTATACTCGCTTTTAACGAGCTAAATGTAGAATAATGATTAATATTCTTTTGTTTCATTAGTTCTTTGAAGTGTTTATTAAAAAATTCATTTCCCTTATCAGTTTGAAGATTTCTCGGTATCCGTTTACTCTGAACGAAGATCAATTTCATGGCATCAGTAATAATCTTGGAAGATTTATTTTTTACAGGTAGCACCCAAGCAAACTTGGAAAAGGTATCGATTACCGACAAAAGATATTTAAAATTTGAATTTACTTTTGCGTACGGTATCATTTCCACGAGATCTGCCTGCCACAGGTCATCGAGCCCCTTGATTTTAACCCGACGACGTATAAAATTTTTACGAGCTGGTTTATGAAGCTCATTAATTATCTGAACACGACTCATTGAATTTGTGAATTCTAATAAAAGAGTACAAGTATACACAATCTTATATAAACATTTTTTAGAAACACTGTCACTCACAAAGAAAAAAAATCGACATTTAGAGACTGACTAATTCATTGGGAACAACACCATGAGAAAAAGAATTAACAACAAATAATTTGGTTATTTTATTTTATTTAAACAACAAAATTTAATTTATATTTATCGGTTTTAATCATAATTAAAACCCCTGCGTCACACAAAGTTTTCATTTGCTGTATCTCTTCCTCTTCCAATATATTGTAGCGCTCTGGTAGAAATAAGGTATTTTCCTCTGTCTCCACTATCGTCTTCCTTCCGTATTGTGTCTGGACCGCTTTCACATCAATGACAATGTATTTCTTTCCAATTACCATGTCAACGAATCTGATGGTTGCCTTCTCTGTGAACGCCTGAACTCCATTGAGTTTTTCCAATAACTGTTCCGATTGTTTATCCATGACTTATTATTTTCAACTGTACTTCAAACTCTCAAATCAGTCTACCTTTATACTTTTTCGAAAATATTTTTACCCCCTCCACTAAAACAATTTATCTCACCCCACCATTAACTTTGAACAAATGGGGCTTCGCCAAAATGGGACGTCGCATGGCTAATCAACAAATGGGGCTTCGCCAATAAACAAAATGGGACGTCGCATGGTTAATCAACAAATGGGGCTTCGCCAATGAACAAAATGGGACGTCGCATGGCTAATCAACAAAAAACCTGTTAATGAACTTTCCAAAATCGCACGTCGCATACCCCCGCGCCGCGAATCAAAATAACTTGGATGAAAAAAGAACAACCAATATTTAAGTAGAAATATTTTTTTTTAAATCTAGTTGTGATGGGAATGGGACGAGAAACATTCGATGTAAATAAATTCTATTTAATTTGTTAAGTTTAAATTTTTTTATTGATCAAAATTCTGTTTACAAATATTTGAGTAATAATCGTTTACTATTTTTTGTTTGCATAAAACGGGTATCTCATTAAATAATTGTGCGCAATTAAAAAAAGCAGGGCCAACTATAGGTGGTACAAAAAAGTCGATCACATTTAATGAATATGTCTTCCGGTCACAGCATTTCAACACATATAAATTGTAATAGTCTCTGACATGGAGCCAAATAGCTTCACCCCAATTGATGATTGATTGTAGAAATGTTAATAAATCTTGAACACATGTCCATTCCTCGTGATTTAGGACGATTTTTTTACATCCATTCGTAAACAAAATACGCCTCTCGTTGCTTCGGCAGGTCAGTTTTACATCACAATCCCCATTTGTTTTTGGTAATTCCGCAAATGAAATGTTATTTTGTCCGCTAAAGTGATTTTTTATTGCCTGCCAATTTTTGTAAACTGATGTTGTCCATGTTTCGGTACTTAGCACTTGAAATACCGTGTTTTTAAATAAAACTATAGTTGGTTTAAACGTTTCAATATCGAAACCGATACTTAGATAACTTGTATGTTGATTATTTAAATAATACGTGTGAGACAGCAATACGTTAGGTACGTTTTGCTTTTCTGATAACTTTTTAACTTTACTAGTTTTAAAGAAATTTTCCATTTTGTTATTGTTCACAATTAGAATTAAACTAAAAAATTTTCTAAAATCTCGCCGTATTTATACCCATTTTTTTCACACTAACACAAGCACAAATAAACTTATACTATTATACTAATTATTGTACGCTGAATTCCTTTCTGAATAACTTTTTTATTTTTACATCATTTTCGAAATGATTCGCTTTATTAAATAATTTTACAAAACTTTTCATAGATTTTCCTTTACACTTGCTCAATAAAAATACACAACAATATTGGCCACAGACCCCTGTGTATAAACTCTGCAACTGTTTTTTATTATAAACGATACACTTACTATTTTGTTTTAAAAACTTTTTGATTGATTTATATTTAGATGGCTGTCTTCCATACGAATCAAAAAATTCAGCACATCCTTTTGTTGAAATGTAAATTGCTAACCAATGCTGTCCTGGTTTATTAGATTTGTCTGTATTAATAACATATAAAGCTGGTTTAGATTTAATCATTTTTGGTACTTGATCTATTGCAAAAACACCTTTAAAATGCTTTTTTGTACATTTATGTGATTTCATTGCTTTATGTATGTCTAATGTAGACATTGTATTATTCGTATACTCCATTATTTATTACATAATTTCTTTAATACGCTTTCCTATTTATAGTATTTTAATAATTTGTAATAATATTACGATTTTTATCAATTTCTAGAGTAGCGTCATATTCCAGATATACTAAACATGTTTTAGTAGTATTAATAGCTTCCCCAAATCTTGCTTCTAGTCTTAAGTTTCCTTGATTCATTAGAGAGTTGCATGTCTCATTACTCGACATATCAGGCGTTAAATCAAAAGCTAACATGAAATATCCATTTTTGAACATTTCTTTAGTAATCAAATTACCTTGCGCTGTATGTAAAATTCCATTTGCGCTAAAAATTGTTGAATATGCTCTAGCATAACTGGATGCATCTGTGAAATTCATTTCAATCGGTTCGTTAGGAATTTGAACTCCGTTCATGTAGAGTGCAAAAGATGTTAATTTGTTATGCTTAAAATTATAGGGATTTTTAGATCTTTTTCCTGAATAAGCATCATTATCAATCATCATAAATATTAGATTTGTAGGAAGCTGTCCAATAACTATATTATCCAGTGAAATTGAAGAGCCACCAGAGGCTATTGTAAATGTTTTTATTTCATTTCGTTTGTAATGATATTTTGCTGTTGTATTCTCGAGAATTTTATGATGAGCAATTAATATATTCGGATTTATTGTAACGTGTTTCATATACAATGTAGCTTCAGTGATTTTTACAATTGACGTATCAGTTTCCGCCGCAAGAAAGTAAAACTCTGGTTTATTAAGTGTCAACACAATTCTTAAATCAACATTATTTAATAATAGTAACGGCTGATTCAGCATATCGGCATGTAGTTTTCCATAAACTTCAACATTGGCACTGTTCTTAGTTAAAGCAGCTCTTGCTTTTAATCCATCGTTTGTGGTAAGGTTATCAAGACTCTTCGCATCCAATTCCCAACCGTTTAACTGAAGGTGAGTTTTATGTGCATCGCCACCATAATTTAATAATTGTTCTATATATGCACGATAACTGTAATTTCCATTACTTGAATTTATATTCTTTCCATTTAAAGAAATGCTAACTTGATGAAAAAGTGAATGTAATATATTGTTTACTAGTCCCGGTTGATCTTTGTCCGCCTCAACATACATACTACCATCGGCTTTAGTTATATGAAATTTTAAACGTAAATTTATAGATGATAAATCTAAATATGAATCACCATGTCCATGACACGCAAATTCAATATATGTTTGATTTTCTAAACTCGTGATAGGTTTGTATGGTACTTCTTCATTTTTTAAAATATTTGTTTGAATTGATGGCGGTTTGAACAGATCTAGTTCTGATTTCATGCATTCGGTAAACGACATTATGTGAATATATCAATAATACGATTTTTGTTTAATTTGGTTTTTGCTATATTTTTCCTTTTTTTCACCGTGTTTCCTCCACGGTTTCTTTTAGACTGTTTACATACTCCTTTCAAAGATCCTTTTATTGATTTTTTAAAGCGTTTTTTAATTCCAGAACCCGACATTTTTTTTATTTTTTCTGCTGCTTTATCTCTTAATTTATCGACCATTTGGATTGATGTATCACGGAGTATTTCATTAACAGGTTTTCCACGAAGAAAATCGGTCCCTGCCTCGATAACTCCACTTTTTATACCTTGCAAAGCTGACGACAGCAATGGAGTTAAGTATCGAAATATTCCACTAAAAAATCCTCCAATTCCTCTTCCCTTTTGATATCCATTTTGAAATCGTAATAATGGACCAAAATCTTCAAGGTTGTAACCTCCGCCGGACTGGAGAGAATAATATTGAGTGTAATATCTATCCATTTTCATTGTTTAATGAATGAGTCGATGCATTGGTCTTCTTTATATACCTTTACGAAAGTGTAAAACTAAACTGGTCATGAATAGACCATCTTCAAAATTTACTTGTTCTCCTTGTTCATCTGTTATTAAAATACTTATTTCAGATATACTATGTTTTTCAATAGGACAATATTGAATATTATCTATTTGATACGATCGAGGTATACTTTTATCGGTTTCTGCTCCGAAAGGAGCCATAAACAAACAACGGACGGACGTATCACCCATAATTCGAGGTTTGATTATATCACAATAAAAGCATATGTATAAGGGATATGGAATATCTCGAGTTGTTAAAATTTCTTCAATATATTTCTCCTTGAATTGTTGTATTTTAGTATTCATCTCTGTTGTTAATACGAACTTTTTAATATCACTTCTAATAGATTTAATAAACTCTGACCATTGTTCTTTTTTAACCTGAGCAAATAACATATCAAAAAATTCCTCAGGTGTATATTCCTCATTACTTATAAGTATTGCATGCACATTTTCCAATAATTTAAGTTGAATAAATGGCTTAGCATCTTTCTTAATATAAGTGAATGGTCTTATTGCAATTAAGCCCAGGTAACGATCAAAGAAACCTTTTTCCTTAACTTTTTCATAAAATGCTGGAGCCGCATTTAATAAATCAATTAATTTTTCATTCACAAAACCTGATTTTCCAGTTTTTTTAATCTTAATTTTTGTTTGAACTTCTTGGTTTTTTATTGATGTATGGGCAACATTCGTTAACCCCACATACCATTTATCACTAGAATCAAAGGTTATAACATTTGGAAGTTTAACTGTGAAGCGAGATAAAGAATTACGGGGATAGTAGTTTAAAGAGCTATTACTCAAAAGCGTAACATAAGTGAAATTATCCATTGTTAACTCTGTTCAATTAATGAAAACACAAACACAATTATCATCCTTTATATAACTTTTTATTTATTCAATCAAATTTGGTCCAATCTTGTTTTGTTTTCGGTAACGAGCGCAAACTTTGACTGCGACTTATTGTTTCAACGGTAGCTGGACGGGTACTTTTTCTTTGAGGAAAATTTAATTCTGTTTGTATATATCCATCAGCGCCTTTCCGGTTGTTAGATTTATTCTTTTTTGGAGGTTTGTCTGGCTTTTGAAATATTGGTATGGTTATCACATCACCGTTTCTCATTTCAATTGTTTGGTGGTTCTTAGAGTTTCTAATTTTTATTACATCTCTATGATCATATTCCTTTTCAATATTACTGGTGAAAACTTCTTCATCATCATCTTCGGTATCACTTGCATTAGGCTGTTGTAATTCAGAACTAGGAAGATCGCCTACACCTTTATACTCTGGTATATTAGGAATATCTATTGTTTGAGTTGATCTATGAAATACTTGTGGTTGTTCTGACTGTCTGTCTTGTTCCTTCATATAGATTCGTTTGGTTTGAACACCTACTCCCTCAACATGTTTTGGATGCCATTTAAAATGATTGTGATCCGCTTTTTTTCTTTTCAGGTTTGAATAGTTTATCAAATTTTGTCTATATAAATGCCACTTATTCAGGTCGGATATGTTTTTGTTATGTAAAATTGATTTCATATTTTTATCTAGGGATGATAGCTGTTCATCTTCCTGTACAATATGTTTAAATTTTTCGAAAATTTCCGGTGGTATAACGATCATTCGTTTTAGATTATTCATAATGCTTTCTCAATTAGTTGTCCAATGACCCCCGATAGAATGCTGCCTATTAAGACCGGTAAAAAACCTCCTTTTTGTACTAGTATTTTTCGCTTAGAGGTGATATTCAGTTTTGGACATATCAGCTCACGTAGCTGCCTTTTATACTTTTTTAATTTGTTTTTCTGATGTTTCGAAATTTTATTGTTACCGTTTAAAGTGTTGAGAGATATTTCACATATTGTTTTTATTACTTCAGAATCCGAAGCTTTCAGTAATGCTTTTCGTAACTGAGGGCTACAATCTTTTAAAACATGTAGAATATGTTTGTTTGCCCTCAAACGTTTCATTTTTTGTACACAACTTTTCATTTTCAAATAGTACGAGTGGACAGTAACAAGTTAAATAGTTCTGTTTAAAAATATCTGTTCGGAAACGGATCAAATCGTTTGTTGACTGAGCCAAATCAAAAAACAAATAACCATGAGGCTTCGAAGTAACCTCATTATATACTCTCATAAGATCTACTGAATTTTCGGGGTATATTTGTCTGGCAAGAGATAAAATCTGAGATTTATCACGAGGGTTTTTAAAAACTACTAGATATTTGCAATTTAAAGAAATATCACGACAGTATTTTGCTTGATGAAAGACGTTCTGAGTTACTAAAACCACAGATATATTATTATGATGAGAACCTTTCGTAAACAGTTCGCAAATATTTTTATTGTAAGCCTCTGTCATTAGATCATCTAATATTATAAGAGTACCGTCGTCAATATTTTCAAACGTTTCTGGAACATTTTTCACGATTTCTATTCGCTTTCTGTTTAGTATGTCTTTCGGTATAGCTTTTGCTATACCATTACACCACAAAACTTTTTTAATATTTAAATTTCTCAATAATTCTAACACGAATGTAGTTTTACCACAACCCGATGGTCCTGCCACCATCATTGTAAAGGGCTGAATAATATTCATTGTTACATTGATTACAAGGGTATGATACTAATAATTAAAACACTTCCTTTTATATGTTTCAGAAATTTATTTTTCAAATATTACACATCTCTGTACAAATTTTTATTAATTCGTTTATCTCTTCAAATAATATATCTAGAAATTTTACAAACACATCTGGACCACGACACGTTATTTTCCTTAGTAATTCCTCCAATTGCTGGTCCTTAGGCTGTCTTTCAATGATGTCTAACATTTTCCGTGAAATGATATTTTTATCCAAACATTTTTTTGCGAACTTTTCAAATTTTAACGTCTGACATAATGATGTAAGATTTTTTAATATAACATCTTTGTGTCTACCTTCCATTTTGTTATTCGAGTAAAACTAACAAATTATACACTTTTCACTTGTATTTATACCTGAAATTTTGTTTGAGAAAATTAAAAGTTTATCAATTCTCATCAAAAATAGAATTAGAAAATATTTTCTTGTAAGCTAAACAGGTAACGTTGATCAAGAATAATTTTTGTAAAATTATTTTTCCTGATCACGTTTTCATTGTAGATAATTAAAACAACAAAGTAGGATGACTCAACTATATAAAAATATTTTCTCGACCTACATAACAACAATGACCTAGATAACGACAACAAAGTAGGTCAATGACTCAACTATATAAAAATATTTTCTTATTTACGGATAAACATAAAACGTCAATCAAGAAGAATTTTTTGTAAAATTGTTTTTCTGGTCATGTTTTCATTATTCTATACGATTATCAATTCACAATAAAGTAGATATTCACCTAGATAATTAAAAACAATTATTTTTCCTGATCTCGTTTTCATTGTTCTATACCATTGTTTATCAATTCTCATCAAAGTAGAATTAATAAATTATTTTCTTATTTACTAATTGACAGGAAACGTCAATCAATAATCATTTTACGGACATAAAACGTCAATTAAAAAGAATTCATTATTATTACGTTTTCATTGTGTATAAATTGACAAGCAAATAAATTATTATTCTGATCAAGTTTCGAATAAATTACGTTATCATCCATCTAAAATCGCACATGCGATATTAAATTTTTCATTACCAAGTTCATTAACCATTTAAAATCGCACGTGGGATATTAAATTTTTCATTGCCAAGTTCATTAACCATTTAAAATCGCACGTGGGATATTAAATTTTTCATTGCCAAGTTCATTAACCATTTACAAATCGGAAATGGGGGGCGCGGTCTCGTCATCGATCTTACAACAATGTAGGTCAATGACCTAGATAACAACAATGACCTAGATTATTTGACCTAGATAATAACAATAACAATGACCTAGATACAACAAAGTAGGTCAATGACCTAGATAATTTGACCTAGATAACAATGACCTACATAATTACAACAACAACAATGACCTTGAAAATGTAGGTCAGCCCAAGTCCCCCCACTACTACTATCCGGAGCCGATTAATTCGATGAAGCAGTGCAAGCCATGCAAGAGACCTCTGAGATGCTGAGTAAAGGTGGTCTAATATTAAAAAAATGGAAGTCGAACTCAAAAGTGAATTAATGGACTAAATTTCACCAGATCTGAGAGACGGAGAAATGCTTCATATTGACGACAATTCTGGGACCGTTAAAACGTTAGGACTTCAATGGAATCCAATAAAAGATACGTTTTCATACGGGATTATAGTGCAAACCAAATTTGCTGCATCTAAACGAGAGCTTTTATCCCAAATAGCTCGTATCTTCGATCCATTAGGCTGGATGTCACCCACTGTAATTGTTTTTAAGTTAATTCTACAACAACAGCCAATCTACATTACAGGAACTTAAACAGATTGAAATTCCTCGTCTCTTATTGACACATAATTCTACGACAGAAGTACAACTTCACGGCTTCTGTGACGCTTCCGAACACGCTTACGCGGCAGCAATTTATATCCACACAACTGATGCCACTGCAGAAGAGTAAACCCAAGGCTAGTAATATCGAAGACGAAGGTTGCACCGTTAAAGCAGGTATCTCTGCCTAGGCTCGAATTATGTGGGGCTGTGTTGTTGAGCAGATTAATTCAATACACAAAACGGACGTTGAAAATTGAGAATGTACAGTGTTGGGCTTGGACAAATTCTGAAATAGTCTTGTCGTGGTTATCAGATGTTCCAAGACGTTGGAAATGTTTTATTAGCAATAGGACGTCAGAAATATTGGAAATAATTCCCCGATGCATAGATGGAACCATGTATCATCAAAGGAGAATCCGGCAGATATCGCATCACGTGGGCGCAATCGAAAGAATTCTAGGATGAAATTCATTCTTTAAATCAAAATAAAAAAATTGGCAGAAAAAGCAAATTAATTCTATTGTTCCCTTTTATCGATCATGAAGGACTTTTAAGAATAGAGGGAAGATTGCAAAATTTAAATGTTTCCTTCAATGCAGAACATCCAATTATTTTACCAAAAATACACGTCTTCAACGATAAAATTATACGAGAAACACATATAAGGTACTTACACCCAGAACCCACTCTTCAAATTAGTATACTTCGAGAAAGATACTGGATTTTAAATTGTCGTAATGCTGTGCGATACCAGAACAACAAATGTGTGGAATGCCGAAGCCAAAAAGCAGTTGTATCGCAATATGTTTCGCTACAAAAGCGGTTTATATTGAACTTAGTTATGACATGACAGCTGAAGCCTTCATCGCAGCTCTTAGGCCATTCACAACTCGTAGAGGTATTCCCACCCAAAATCATCTGTGACAATGGCACAAATTTTGTTTGGGCAAAAATACAACTGGGCGAGCTATATGAGGTGTACAAACAAAACTACATAATAACCTTGTATCCAATTTTCTTGCACAGAATGGCATAAAATTTACTTTTAACCCTCCCAGTGGCGCACATTTCGGTGGCTTGTGGGAGTCAGCCGCAACATCGATAAAGCACCATCTTAACAGATTTACTAAGGGTGCTATGATGACGTCATATAAAGCGGAAACATTATTAGTCCTACTCAATTCAAGGCATTTGTGTCCGATTACAAACGCCATTAATGATTTATGTGCATTAACTCCAGCACATTTTTAATCGTTGAACCGATTTTCCACAATTCCGGAACATTCACTGGAACATTTCGTCAGCAACCGGTTATCTAGGTGGCAAAATGTCCAAGCAAGGATGCAGAGTTTTTGGAAACAGTGGCAGATCCAAAACTACTTACACACGTTACAGCAGCGTCGCAAGTGGAATCATGAAACAGAAAACATAAAACTTGGTGAGCTTGTAATCATCAAGGACGAAAATTTACCGCCGACAAAATGGTTACTGGGTCGTATTATCGCGACGGTAGAATCCATGAAAACAGGTGCATACGATTGAGAAATCGATTCACTTGAAAGAGTTGTACTAGATTATAGAGGGCGCCTTTATTAATGTGACAGATGAGGCAATCAGGGAAGGATTGTTATTTTCGATATTGGACGTCCCTTTGATTCCACCATTAAGAGGCGAGTGATTAGGGGGACTCCACAAGGAGAGGCCTTGTGCCCGCTTCTTTGAAATATAGTGATAGATGGGTTATTACTGGGGCTAGAAAGCGAGAGAGTATTGAAGTGTTCGCTTACGCAGATGACCGAAGTAGCGATAACTGTCTCCGGGAAGTTCCTAAATACGATTGTGGACGTAATGCAGAATGCCCTCACAATTGTTACGAAATTGACTGTCAAATATGGACTGGGAATTAACCCGTCGAAAAGACGGAGCTGGTACTCTTTATTAAGAAATACAAAATCTCAGTAGTTGTCTCTCCTTCCTTAAACGGCACAAGGCTTGCCTAACAAAGCAAGATATCCGAGTGTTATCTTGGGCAGTAAGCTCAATTGGAGGCTCAACATTTTGTACAGAGCAGACAAAGCTACTATAGTGATTTACCCCTTGCAGGAACAGATTGAAGCCGGAGCCTCAAACCTGGCTGAAGTGAATGGTGGCCAGCTCTGGATAAAGTAGCATAAAACTTAAAAAAATAAAATACGGCTTTCAGCAGTGTTTCAGTGGAAATATCTTAATACGGCACTTGACTATAAGGAATTTACTATAAATATTGAGTTGACAAAACTTGACTACACTATACCTACTCCACGCTTTGAGAAGGGCTTCATAAGGGATCATATATCCTTCAAGGGAATCCTGGAGAGATGTGCCAAGATCGGTAACGGGAGCTTCGTAATTCTTAATGGATGACTCCAAGCTAAATGGCACTGTGGAAGCTGGATTATTCTGTGATAAATTAATTGTGAATATTTCTATTCGTCTCCCTGATTACTGCAGCGTGTACCATTCTGAGATGATAGCGATAGAAGAGTTCGAATAATGAAGTGGTATCCTCAGGTGACATCGCTATCTTTGTGGATAGTCAACCGGCAATCAGGTCGATAGAATCAGTCTGCTTGGCGTCACGGGTGAGTATTTCAACATTCATTTAATCTGAGTCCCGGGTCACTCGGACGTCACAGATGCAACTGATAAGGGGAAGTTTGGGAAAGCCTGTCACTGCGTTTAAACTAGCACTTATTAAACTGGCGCTAGCCTTAGCAAAGGAAAGGTGAACTATCACTCTTACCTATAGCGCAGCAAGACAAGTTTGGCCAAAACTAGACTTGAGGTGCACCAGAACATAAGAACGATCACACAGGAATACTCAAGGGACACTGCCTTTTTGGTGAACATTGTATTTTATAAATCACTGAAATCGGAGCACAAATGCAGATTTTAGATTTGACCGTCCAGTTTTGAGATCATAACCTTGATAATTTTCTATGAAATTGGTCGAACCATTCGAGCGATCCTATAATGTCTATTGGATCAACTATTACAGGTTCCAAAACCTATTATTAAAGATACGAGTCATTGAAATCGGAGCACAAATGCATATTTGAAATTTGAATGCCTTGTTTTGTAATTGCAACCCTGGTAATTTTCTCACCAATTGAATTTTCTACGAAATCGAGCGATCCTAACGCCTGTAGAATTAAATATTACACGGTGCAAGATCTATTATTAGAGGTGCGAGTCATTGAAATCGGATCCACATCGGATGCAGATTTTAGGTTTGAACGTCCCGTTTTGTTATTGCAGCCCTGGTAATTTTCTCACCAATTAAATTTTCTATGAAATTGGTCGAACTACTTAAGCGATCCTAACGCCTTTAGAATCAAATATAACACGGTCCAAAACCTATTATTAGAGGTACGAATCATTGAAATCGGAGCACAAATGCAGATTTTAAATTTGAACGTCCGGGTTTGTGATCACAACCTTAGTAATTTTCTATGGAACTGGTCGAACAAATCTAGCGATCCTAATTATTGTTGGATCAACTATTACAGGTTCCAAGACAGGAGTTATTAGAGGTGCGAATCATTGAAATCGGATCCACATCGGATGCAGATTTTAGATTTCAACGTCCGGTTTTGTTATTGCAACCCTGGTAATTTTCTCACCAATTGAATTTTCTATGAAATTGGTCGAACTACTCGAGCGATCCTAACGCCTTTAGAATCAAATATACCACGGGACAAGACCTATTATTAGAGGTACGAATCATTGAAATCGGAGCACAAATGCAGATTTTAAATTTGAACGTCCGGGTTTATGATCATAATCTTGGTAATTTTCTATGAAATTGGTCGAACAATTCTAGCAATCCTAATTATTGTTGGATCAACTATTACAGGTTCCAAAACCTATCATTGGTAATTTTCTCAACAATTGAACTTTCTATGAATTTTCTATCTTATGTGGCGGTATAAATTCATATTAAATCAGCGGAGTTAATACCATTTGAAAAATGAAATAATTTCAAAATTTTTATTTTCTTATTGCGATTCAATCGCTAAATAATGCAAATAATTTAATACAGTCATTGATCCAGTTCTATATTATAAATCGGTACTGTTAGAAAAAAATATAAATTATCATACAACTATACATTATCAATTACAATAATTTACATTATTAGAGTAACACGATTTTCCCCTAAAACATGCGAGCAACCCTTATAAAAAAAATTGATTGTCTTTGTTCTTATATATAGTATTGGTCGCAATGAACAACTTAGTGGGTAACAAAATAAAAAACCAAAATAATATTCAAAACCAAGTCGTATCATCTTCAAAAGCTGATAATTTGGTTAGCGATGATACATTCGTCCGAGCCATTGCACCCGGTATAATTTCTCTGTTTATATCTAAATTTTCAAATTATTTTTTTATAAATATTTCAGTAATTCATTTTGTACAATATTTTGGCATCTTACCAGTGCGAAACTGTTTAAAATCGGAACCAAACACAACCACATTTAAATGGATATCAATTCCAAGTATTATTACGATATTTTGTGGCTCGTTAGTTTTAATTCAACTTTTAATTTACTTGTTCATGTTGCTGCAAGCCAAAGTGGATTTAAATGAACTAGATCCGTGTGTATTCTTATTGACTGCGGCTGGGGGGCAAATTTGTTTTTTACATATTGCAATAAATTGGAATACGCTTATGACACAGTGGTGTGATGTCGAACGTATATTTTTACGTTCACCCTATAAGAGACGAAAATTTACATTAAAATTGAAATTTCGAATTTTTAGTGTCATATATATTGGTTTGGGATTCGGTTCGAAAAGTTTTTTAACTTTGAATCACATCATTTATCATTAACAACTTTTTTGATTTTTAGTTCAAGAAGGCCTGTTTTTGATAAAGGGATTTTTTAACATATCTATTCTAATAAATGAGTGTCATTTGGAACCAGACTATGCCAAGTACTATTATCAAATGTTTAGATCACCGATTTATGCAATTATCGGGTACAATCATTTTATTGGAATCATAAATTATGTAAGATAAAACACCAAAAGATGAATCTTCATTACTAATTTCTATAATTTTAGTATATCAACATCTCAATGACCTTGTGTTTGATCACATCAAATCTAGTACCTATATTGATGAGTCTTGCAATCGCTGAACGATTTAAGCAATTTAACGAACGTTTGGCATCAGCAAATTATCATCAGGTTGCCGCATCATTTTGGACCGAATGCCGGGTGCATCATCAGAAATTAACACAACTCGTCAATTTGGCGAACAAATATTTTGGCCCATTAATTCTGGTTGTTTGTTTCTTTAACATATATTTTTTAGCCATGTATCTTTTTAGAAGTGCCAAAGTGTAAGACAATATAATCAAATCAAAACGATAGATTATGTTCAATAATAATATTCTAATTTTGTAGTCAATTGCCATTTGTCACGGATAAAATCTTCTTTGCGTATTCATTTGCCTTTATGACGAGTTCATTATGGTTGACAATTAGCAGTGCGGCCCAAATTAATGATTTGTCGAAAAAATCGATGTCGGTTCTTTTGACCATACCGAAAAAGTGGTGGAATATCGAAGCAAAACGGTTTATGTGGCAATTACAAGACGAACGTGTCGCCTTATCGGGATGTAATTTATTTAGTATAACAAGAGGTTTAATATTACGGGTAATCGGTTATTGTTCTATAATATATTCAGTTAATTGGCGTTTTATTATTTTAGCTGGCCGCAACTATAACTACATATGGACTCATGCTATTTGGTAAATTAAATCCCGCGCAGATGGATGTTTATAAGATGTGTGCGCTTTATAGAGATAATTGAATGTCATAATTGTTATTAAATAATCAAATACGAAAGCAAAAATTTTAATTTTTATTACAAATTGTCGCTTTTGATATATTTTTTAATGTATTGGCTGAATAACCCATTAGAATGCAAATTATACAAAAACCCTGTATAAATTATACACAACAAAAATGTGTACCCAAACACATAGATTCAAAGAGCATATAAAATATACACTATCTCAAAAAATTGTCCGCACCTAGCACTCAATAAAGGAAACATTGATAAAAAAATCCAAAGGGTTTCAGCAGACTGAAAGGAAGAACATTGAAAATGTTTTATGGTTTTTAAAAAAATATAAAAAGTAATTTAAATTAATTTTTTTTGAATTTTTATTTATTTTTCGTTTTAATACATCAATCGCCGCAATTATAGGATCATAATAACTAAAATAACTAACATATTTCATATTGTCGATAAAAATTTGGTATAATAAAGATCTATCTCCAAGCTATTTTTCATGAAATTCACAAACTCTTCGTTTTCTGGCTTTTTAATATCTAAATTAAAATCACCTGCCACTATCATAGGCGAATCGGTCAAATTAAATCGTATGATATCCGGAAACACTTCTGCAAACTTTCTTGTATATGCACCCAAATTCTTTGCAAGAAATGCTTGAATGTCTGCCATACAAGTATTTGGGCTCAAATACACAGATACCATAATACATCTTTGGCTACGGGTTATGGTTTCTGCTGCACATATATCTCCAATTTTAGGCATAGATGACCGACGGCTTCCCAATATACGATCGTCTACAATCTACATGAATAATATGTCTATATCTACCGATAGGTGCGAATTTTTATTTTGCTCGAACCTGCTTGCGCTTATGATTGCTTTTACAATGGAAACCATCCATATCGACAACTTTATCATTGTCCATCTAAGCTAAGTTTCAGTACTAAGATTGACTCAACTTTGCACATTAACAAGTGCAGTGCCAGCATCGGCATTCATAATGTGCTGTTCGCATCGTTTTGTCACCGAATCCAATGGCGTTGATTCCAATCGAGATATTTCGTGACGCAAATCAGAATTTCGTAAACACTTTGAATGATAAAACTTGAAATCATTCTTCATATTAGTTAAATATAATCCAATTGCATCCGTAACTCTTGAAAGTGCTATATACATAGTTACATACACCAGCGATATAAATACATGGATAGGGGATAGAACAAATTTTATGGAGCAACTAAAAAAGTATTAAGTGTGTGATAGAGAAAGAAAAAACCTTCGTCCTTGTCTTTAAATTCGAATTTTCGAATACCAAATTCAAATTTATGTATAGGAGGCGGTAAAGCAAAGTAGCTGTCGCCTAGAGACGGAAAAAATAAACGCTGCAAATTCAAAACATGCCAGATACAATAATAGAAAAGTAATAACAATAACATCAGGAATCATTTGTATACGATTTAAAGGTGTATTCATTACTGTATCACTGTCCACTTAAATTCAAGCAAATGGGTGTTATGCTAAGGCTGTAGAAGGCCTAAATATAAATAGATTGATTGCCAAAATTGCATCTAAGTGTAAAGTTCATATCGGATCAGAAATTTATCCAGGCAAACTCAAGCAAAGCCAATTTTAATACAAATACCAAATGTGGCACTATAAAGACAACCAACTCTATCTGTGTATTTATTTCACCTATCAGATTATGCCGAATAGTACATACCTTCAATACTACAATATAATTTAAATTTTTCAAGAGGTTTACATTTGTAATAAAAACTTTTAATTTTAAATAATACCGAAATGTATAATTTTATTTTTCAAAGTTTGAGTGATTTTAATAACCGAATTTGGACAACCGTTAATTACACTGGCCGACGTTTTCTTTTTTTTTTTTTAGAAACGGAGGCGGCACAAGATGATTTTAATAATTTTAATAAACTTCTGAACATCAAATTAAAATTTCTCCATTACGTCTCAGATTCAAATAAGTTGTTTTGGGTTTCAATTTTTTTTTTTTTGAAAATTGATTCATAAATTAAAACCTTATTTCAGGCAGTAATAATTACTAACGATGGGTAATTGGCTACCTAATGAACAAAATGATTTGATTCCACAGTTCACATCTGATGAAGGAAAAGTCATTGAGAAAAATTGTCTAAAAGAAAGTAAATCAACGATAAAATATATACTTTGAATTATTATTTTGTGAAATAAACCCCCGTCCTGCCCCTTACTGGAGCGTATGTAATTAAAAGAAAGTTATTTAAAACTAAATACAATATATTTATTTTAATAAAATCTTTTAACTTAATTTTTTTTACATTTTAAAATTTAGATTATTAATTATTAAATTTAAACCCCATGGTAATGGTTATCTGGAACGCCAAGAAAGTTGGAAGATCCTCCAACAGTTGGGCGGAGGCAGCATATTCTTGCATTCTCGCTTTCTATTATATTTCTGATAATTAAATTTTAAAAAGAAACATATATGTATGTACCTAGTTATAGATTTTAATAAAAATGATAAATAAAAAAAAAATTATATTATCTTTATATTTTGTTTTGATACGAGTCTCAACTAAAATTAAAAATAATTCTTAATTAATCCTTCTAATACAAAAATCTAAATGTTTATTTAGTAAAAAATGTTGGAGCTATATTATGTGTACCGAATGAAATTTGTGATTTGTACATGAAGAATTAAAACTAAACGACCATATATAATCATTATTTTTCTGTACTTGTTCTATTGCACATATTGTACAGTTTTTAAATAATCGTATTCATTCAAACTTTTTGTTCATTTTACGGCGAACATTCACCTTTTCATAATCCCATTTATTATGTATGGATGTGATCTTAAGCCGCATTGGCAAACTGCTTGCCAAACCATATGTTTTTTTGCCAAATTTTTCAACAGCTATGGTAGTAATTGCTCCGTCCAGTTCTTTACCTTTCTTTTTGATGTAATATTGGGGACCTGGAAGTGTCGAGAAATCCATTTTGACGTAGGTCTCGTCGTTCATTACGAAACAAGAATCTTTTCTTTCGTTCAACCATTTGTTGTGTTTCTTTGCTCGATCGATCCCTCTATTAAATAGTTCAACACTTCTTTTGGGGATTTTTGACTTCTTGTATGTCCGTAGATTATTTCTGGTTTTAGCTCGTTCCACAATCGATTTGGTTGTTTTGGTTTTTCTGGCCAAATCTCGCACAGACATCGAGGGATGTTTCGAAATGACTCTTACAATTTTCTGATCCAACATTTTATTTGGAGCACCTGATTTTTCTCCGGATCTGGGCTTGCGTGATACAGAAAGATTGATTTGACATTTTCTTTTACATTTGTTACCGTATTATTGGAAACACCGGCCAATTTACCAATTTTTTTATTGGTATACTCGGGATGATCATTGCACAATCTATTTATTAAATCACATTTTTCTCCTTATAATGCGTCCATTTCGAAACAAATAAAACAAATGCCCAATTTGACGTTTATTCGTTTTTTTAAATTGTTTTTCTACAAAATAACGGTACCAGTTTTTTTCTTTTGCGTAGTAACCTATGAGATAATATAAATTTGGGAATCACAAATTTCATTCGGTACACATAATATTTCTTATTTTTACTCAGAGCTCAGCGGTATTGGCAATATACCTTGCATATTGAATTAAGTTGTCTCGAATATAACTATGTTATATATTAAAATTTTCAAAAAACATACGTTTCATTTGCAAAACATTGGTAATCATGTTAACATATTTAAAATACATCTTTTGTTTCAAACTATAACGGAAATTACATAAGTATAGTTACGTTTAGCATTCGCAAACAGAATTATTTGGCTAATTTAGAAAATAATCTGTGGTTTCATAAAAACGTTTATAGAGTTAGTGACTTCCATGTTAATTGAGTAAAATTGTGAATTACAATTTGCCGGAATTAAAACCCAACTTTTATTTATTAACATTTTAATAAGTTGAAAGATGGATTTCTTACGTAATATAAAAGGTAGGTTTGCATCAAAAACTAACTGCGTGGTAGCAAATTGCAAGACGAAGCGAAATGATAAAGATTATAAAGCTACATTATTTTCGTAAGTATCAATTAATTTTTAAAAATGGAATACATATGTTCTTTTAAGACAATGTAAATGTAAATATAATTTTATAGATTTCCGAAAGATGAAGCTTTAAAAAAAATTTGGTGCGATAATTTGGAAATCACTGAACATTGGGTACTTGCGAAGTACGATAACTTACGTGTTTGTTCTCTCCATTTTCCATCAAATTTTTTGATTTGGGCTGGAAATAGGTTTATTTTGACTTCAAAGGATGCAGTTCCCAATAAAATGGCTAAAAATGTAAAATTAAAATCTCTATGAAATAAGTGAAAAAAACTAATGAATAAATAATAAAACTCTTCTTAGTTTTAACAGGAAACTTGTAAAAACTTGTCCGCTATGGTGGAGGATCCTTCTACATCTGGTGAGCCCCAAGCTGCGGTGCAAAAACATTCTATCCCATTTTCCAATCCTGAATCTTTCACCGAAATCCATAATACCACAACTAGACAGCTCTGCGAGGTAAATTATGTTTTAATCAAATCGGTCAGTCGATGGTCACGCTTTCTTCACAATAATTTTAGGAACGCTTATTTCAAGAAGAAGAAATAAATCAGTTTGGCAAAATAGACGATTTATTCAGTCTAATCGAGGATTGCAGTACTTCTGGATCAAACTCCGAATATTTTCCTCTTCAACAGGGATACAATGAAACTCAACCAAATAAAGGATTTATGGATGAAGTTCATTTTGGTGTAGAAACTGAAAGGCCATCAACATCACTAGGATTTTGCGATACCAATCTGTATTCAGCTTCTTCCTCCGAAATTGTTCCTCTAACCAAATATTTAAAATTAGAAAATCGTTTAAAAAAAAAAAATATGCAAATTAAAAATTTAAAGAAACAATTAAATAGAAAAATAGAAAAAATTTTATCAATTAGTGACATAGTAGAATAATTAAAGAAGGAGAGGCTAGTGGACGAAGAATGTGAAAGGCTAATTAGACACTCGGCTAATGAAGTTCCGGTCGCCTTGTTTAAGCGGTATGCATCAAACGAATCGATGGACAAAATCAGCAGGAGCACGTATTCAAAAGAAATAAAAACCTTCGCACATACGTTTCATTTCTACTCTCCAAAAGCTTACAATTATGTGCGTGAAGTTTTTAGATGTGCTCTTCCACATCCAGACACAGTACGCCATTGGTACTCAAAGGTTGATGGCACACCCGGGTTTACCCAACAAGCTTTCAGTGCGATTAAAAATAAAGCAAATGTTTATAAACAAAATGGAAAGGAGTTATGTATAGCTTTGATGATGGACGAAATGTCCATCATGCGAAAAACTGAGTTGGTAGGCGGCCGTTTAATTGGCCAAATTGATATGGGGATCGATCATTCTAATGATGGCGAAAAGGATGCAGTAGAAGCACTCGTCATTATGGCAGTTGGAATAACGGATTATTGGAAAATTCCCATTGCTTATTTCCTTATCAATGGAATCTCAGCATCGGTGAAAACGGAAATAATATCTTTAGCTATTGAAAAATTAATCGAAACAGGAGCTAAAGTAGTATCCCTAACGTGTGACGGACTATTTTCAAACCAAAATATGCTTGAAAATCTGGGTGCTGTGTTGAATGTGAATGAACCTAAACCGTGGTTTCATTTCAAAGGTAATTTAACTTGAAATAATCTTTAAATTTGTATATTGAATAACAGAAGGCTTATTTTACAAACGATTAAAATTGGTTTTATTTTTCAGGAAATCCATTACAAAAAATTTACGTGATATTAGATCCGTGCCACATGCTAAAACTCATTAGAAACAGGTTGTACGCTGAAAGGGAGCTTAAATCGGAGGACGGTGTAGTACGATGGGAATATATCGAAGCGTTACACAAGCTTCAATTAAAAGAAGAATTTAAACTTGGAAACAAACTTTCAAAAAGCCACATACAATTTCAGAATAAAAAGATGAAAGTTTCGCTTGCAGCACAAACCATAAGCCAATTAGTGGCCACCGCAATGAAATTTTGTGAATCCGATTTACGTATACCAGAATTTGAAGGGAGCGAACCAACTGTAAAATTTCTAACGACAATAAATAAAGCATTCGATTTGTTGAATTCACGTAATCCGTTTGGTAAAGGCCCTAAAGCACCTCTGAGTCAAAATAACGTGAATTTGTGGATGCCTGAAATCACTTCGATCACTAAATATTTAGAACTAATTAAATTGAATTCCGATTTATCTATATATAAATCAAATAAATCTACTGGCTTTTTGGGCCTTTACTTAGGACTCATAGTGGTGAGAAACATTTATAAAGATTATGTAGAGTCGAAATATTTGAACTACATACTTACGTACAAGTTTAGTCAGGATCATCTTGAGTTATTTTTTTCTGCAATCCGCTCCAGAAGTGGAAATAACAACAATCCCACTCCAAGACAATTTATCGCTAGCT
This sequence comes from Tipula helvola, assembly GCA_963556165.1. NCBI lineage: Eukaryota > Metazoa > Arthropoda > Insecta > Diptera > Tipulidae > Tipula > Tipula helvola. The sequence continues at coordinate 368,783,625 of OY744481.1, forward strand.
ACAAGCAACTACTTGTACATAGTCAAGTTAAAAGTTTTAGCGGGAATGTCGGAGAAAGCGACGAAACTGAACTATTGGCTACGGTAAGTCAAATTCAACTAACTAGTAGGGCATCTAATTCCGGAATTCGGAATTCCGGTATTCCGGAATATCGGCCCATATTTTAGTTTCAATTATTCCGGAATTGAAAGCATTAATTCCGGAATTATCGGATTTCTATTTCTCCCACTAATTTAAGTAGTTTCAACTTAATTTTATGTAATTATTGTACTTTGTGTAGTATAAAATAGTGAAATTTCTCTAAAGTGATCACTAAAGAGTCACAGAAATGTTGGTCACTTTATGGAGGTGTTCAGTTTAAGGAATAACAGTCCAATAATTTGAAAATGAAAAGTTTTGCCAACAAATTATTTTGTAACAAATGTTATAGATAATATTCCAGGGACTGACAAAAAGTGGGCAATTTGGTAGATGTTCAAAATTGGTCACTTTTGAAAGTATTACTGTGTTTTTCTTTTGCGTTCACTAGGATATGACGCCTAATAAATGAATTACAAAACAATAAATGCACGTCTATAAAAAATGCATTTTATCCATCATTAAAATACACCTGTTAAATTAGTATTGTTGCCAAAGAACATTGTATTTAATGGGAAAGGTCTTCATTCCAAATTGGACTCAAACAAACAAATTCAGAAAGTTTCTCGTCCTTACAATTCCGGTATATATTTGATGAAAGCAATTTAATTAACTGAACAATTCAATAATTATACTCCTTGGTCCAGTATGCTAATTGCGGGAATCATTGCGTTAACGTTATTTCAACACAAAATATATGATTTGATTAGTTCTTCAAAAACAAAAATATAAACATATCGCAAAAGTATATCTACAAAATTCCTTAAAATTTTTTATTGATTTATCGCTAAAGCTCAGTATGCAGCTCGCGCTAGGATAAATTTTAACGCGGTCTCCACAAGTCTCCACTAAATTACAGATAAATTCACAAGCTAAAAAGATTATGTAGAGATAAATTTTGACATTTGTTTTATTTGTCCTACAAATAAGCATTTGTAGTCCTATGTAAATAAGTATTTTAATAAAAATTTAAATTAAAAGTTAAATAAAGTATTGAGTGATTTTTATCAAATGGATTCAACTGACGAAGACAATTTTATTATTGGTGCCGCAGCTATTGTCTAGATCTTCTTCACTGTACTCCATTTTGCGATTTAAAAAAATAAATGTTTATTTTTTGGTCGCTGTCAAAATTTATCTCAATTTTATTGTACTAGGCAGATAAATTGCTGCGAAAACGTTTGTAGACTTTCCACTAGCGCAGTCTGTATTTGAATGAGATAACTACACAATTTTCACGTCAGCTACGTACCGCATCTGCGAAATCGTGAGCTAAATATTTTTTTGTTATTTCGCTAGCTAAATTTTACGTCATATTTGTATGGAAAATTTATCTTAGCGAGAGCAGCATACCGAGCTTAAGAAAATCAGTGTTTGCTAGTCTTTTGAATTAAATTTGTGACAGCAAAAGTGCAAAAATGAAAAAAATTCAATGTTGTTAGTTCATTTTATTCGCTCGTTTTTCAGGCTGCCTGAAAAATATTAAAAACGTAGGTACACGCTTTTGCATTGTGACTAGCGAACTAGCCGTACGTAACAATGATTTTTCCTACGTTTCGAAAACGACTTTAATTTTGAAGCGATTGAGGTGCTCTCGAGGCCCTATTCATCACAATGTTTATGAAAATTTTCCATCAATTAGCATCGAGCCTGAAAGAGCGTATTTAGCAGCAGGAAATATGAAAAAGCAGAAAAACAAGAAAATAAATTTCAATCAATTATTAAATAATGAAATAAAAGAAATTGGTTGTTTCTTCTAAAATTTTGATTTTTAATTTTTAATCAAAGATTATTTAAAAAAATATCAATTCCGGAATCAAGAGCATTCAAATCCGAAAATTCCGGAATCACATTTTTCCCAAAAATTAATTTAATTGACTATACAATAAAATTTGCTCCATTTTTAGTGACGTAAATCAATGTGATTTTTGATCAATCCCCTATCCATGTATTTATATCGCTGACATACACTAAAACAATTTATGACATTTTATGAATTTTTACACGAAATTCATCTCTTGTGTAGTATTAATGTAATTAATATAATTATCAATAGCGACATATTCACTTTGGAAACTAGTTCTGTTATAAGAAGTGACATCAGCATTATGAAAGAATAGACGTATGGCATACTGAACAAACATTTTAAATTTCCTCAAGATTGTCGAATCTGCTCTCAATAACATTTGACTGATCATCAGCCAAGATATTGCCATTACCGAATTTTGTGAGTATCGAAATAAACAAAACATCGGTTTGACGAACAACTTTAATCAATGAGAAATATTTAAGTTGACGTCACATTATATCTCCTTCAAACACCATTCTTGGACGCCTATATACCGGCGTTACCACATAAAACAATGTTCATCCCACCAAATGGCTTATATCAAATTCACTGGTGACTTGTTGCAATCTACAATTTAACGTATTTAGCAATTCCGCTCCAATCATACTGACTTCATCAATAAGCAGAAGCACAATACAAATATTACGGAAAGCGGACCGATACACATATTTGTAAATTTTGATGAGTAAAATCAGAGTCTTTTTTAATGAAATTGAAATTTTAAACACCGAACGGAGGGTTTGCCCACCAATGGCATAATATTCATCAGCTTTACATATGCATTATACATAAATTCCATGAAACCCTTAAACGTGAATGTCTTTCCACATCCAGCAGGTCTACTAAAAAATATTTCTATCGGGTCACTTTCGGGATCGCGCAGACGATATATCGCTACTAAAACCAATTCACGTTGAGATTGGAGCCGCCGCTCATTCTCTTGATATAATATTTGTTTATACTTTTCGTCACTCAACAAATCGTCTTCTTCATTTCGAAATGGATTAAATAACAAAACCATCTCGCGACGATAATTGTCATAATCTTTATCGATGTTATAATCGATCCATCGCATCATTTTGGGCTGATCACGTTTATAGTATTCCCTATTCAACCGCTAAGCCCAAATCGATATGAAATCAATTAAAGATACCATATACATATTATCTAACTGCTTTACATATTTTTCGATAATCGTATCTCGCTACATATCACTAGATTCCTGAGCAACCATTTCTTGATCCAACTACCCTTCAATTTTTTTCAATTTTAATCTTTCTTGTGGCCAAGCCGTAGTAATAAATTCAATCTTTTCACTCGTTTCAGGCATTGGTAATCGTAACAGAAACCAAGCGGCCTCTTAAACAGTCATCTCAAAAGAATGCAAAACTTCAATCCCAACAGACTTTAATATTTCACTATATTAATTCTCAGAATGCTCCAGACTGTATGATAGAAACTGTTCTTCGTTCGATATTCCATTTTTATGCCAAAAATTGCTTCATATTCTCATAAGTTTCGGAATCTAAATTTTGCTTCAATTGAGTATATTTTCGTTTTAAATCTTTCCGGCGTTCATCATTCGCCACCAACGAAAAGAGCACTTCGGTTCTAGCCATAGGAAAGAACGAAGCATGAAGTCTACAAATCGGACTGTTTTTTTATAGCATGTAAAAGCATGTTTATGTGTCTGAAAACTCAGAAACTTTTCAAACAATAAAGTGTTATCAACAGATACCAATCGAATGACCAGTTTGGAACATTGTTCATCCACAATATAGAATATGCACATGAACACTGCCGCGATGTTGAAACTCAATTCTTTTAAAATAGTCTACGGCATAATTATCACCAAAAGGACAATTTCTTTTAAGTTGAAGAATCGACATAAGCACATTTACCAGTTTATTAAATTATAAATTGCACGCCACTGGACCTTCATTAACTAAAGAAGCTCGAGTCATAGTACTCAATTCGTCCACACTTCCCGATTCTTTATGATATTGCAATCGATATAATAACGATATTAAATCATCCCATTTAACTTCCGATGCACTCAATGTTAAAAATATCGTTGGTTTATTGGCTGCCGCATAGCAAACAAACTTTGTTTACGCTCACTCCATTATTGCGCCGAATTTGGCATACTTTTCATAAATGATAAATTTGAATCAATACAGAATATCCCCTATCATATTTCTGGTGGTATTTTCCATATCAGAGGGTCGAAATGCCAAGTATAATCCTTTACTCGCTCGAATTCGTAAAATTTGTATCGCCATATATAATATATGCTGTGGCGTCACTGTGGCAATCATAAAAGGTGTGACTTTTTTGTCTGGATTAAAAACACGAGGAAATCCTAAATAAATTTTAGGAAACGACAACCCCTCCTTGCCCCGGAGCCAAATCTAAATATTTGCCTTCGCTCCATAATAATGTATGTGCTGACCGAGTAAAATTTCTTGTGCGTTATCAAATTCCAACGGTTCTAAGACATCAATATTTTTATTGGATTTATGGTTGATTGAAAAAAATGTTCATCAATTTGTACATTATAATGCGCATACAACAGAACAGATGTTTCGCTCCAAATAATACCATAACTATCAATGGGATTGAGATCTGGTGACTGGAGAGAATGAGGTAGTGTAGACTTTATATTGTACAATAACCATTCCTTGAAAATATCCAAATAACCAGGCCGGCTCATTATCAATTAATGTCAAATGTCCTACACCCCTTGAACTAAAAGCTCTCCAAATTTTACTTCCTTATGATTATGAAAAAATCAATCTTCTCATCAGGCCGCGGCGACTGGACTGATTGTACCACAATTTACATTCTATATACACAAAATGTACTGTGCAGGTTGTATTAGCGAATTATACTAATACAGCCAAACTCTCTTACAAATTTGTCTTCGTCACATTCACACAGCTCTATTCCTGTGTAAGCAGATGTTTTCAATTAACAAATTTATTTTAAACTATAGGAATACGAAATTACACGAATTAATTAATTAATTCAAATTAGAGTAAAAAATTGTTAATTGATAAATTTACTTTCGTTCGAGAGTTTAATATTTTCCCAGAACTCTTCGGGCTCACTCGCATATTTGATATGATATGATATAGAACTGCAGGCCAACTGTAATTGTGATCCTAGCTATGTATAGCACATTGGTGGAGTATGCCTAAACCATTATTAAAAACCAAAAAAAATTATTCCTACGGGAACTACTAGTGGTCTGCACTCATTTTTTATCGGAATTTGAGGTAGTAGCCTCACATTTGCTTTCACAACAATTATTGACTATTATAAGCAAATATGGTAAAACTAGAAATGTCTTTGTTTTAGGTGATTTCAATGTTCACATAGGTCGTAATCATCTGGGTTTAAGGCGTATTGGAATTATTGGCAACAACTTATTTCATCTCTAGATACAAATTAACGTGGATATATTGTAGTGGAATTTGCAATGCAAAATAGTCTCTCCATCTGTACTACTTTTTTTCGCCGATCCTGTCGCGTTACCTGGAAAGGATCCACAACTGAATCCCAACTAGACCACTTAATGTTTAGACGTCCCAAAACTTCAATTCCAAAGAAATATATCACCAAAGTAAATTGTATACTAGTAAAAATAGTTTTTCCGATCATAAACTAGTATTCGGCAAAGTAAATAAAAAACTATCTGTGGATCCACACGAAAAAATGTTACGAAAGCCAAGATTTCAGTCAGTGGAGAATGGATCTTATGAAAGATCCAGAAATTCTTAAGCTACATATGAATGACTGCAGGTGCTCCCATTCCTCTCACTGGGGACAGATACTTTTAGTTTTAAGTACATCGAGTACTTCTCCTTCTCTCATATCCGAGATAGATCATTGGCCGTTAGGTTCACCACCAACCCCTGAGGAAATTCAGTCAATCTTACACACCACCAGAAGAGAGACATCACCAGGTCTAAATCAAATATCTATTGAGCAATTACAGTCTTTACCAGAGGAGGGAATGCGAGTGCTGACACAAATTATTCAACAGGTCTAGCTTACAAATGATCCTCATTCCGAATGGTTAGAGACAGTTCAATTCCGTCTACTAAAGAAACGGCGGCCCTCTTAAATCTCAGACTATAGATAGATAACTCTGTCGGACACAGGATATCGTGTGTATACCAAATTTTTATTGATGCATTTAGAAGAGATTCACAAAGGAATAGGATCTTATCAGGTTGCATTCCATCGCAATCTTTCAACTGACAATCATATGTTTGTCCTGCGACGAGTACTTGATGAAATGTGGAAGACAGGAGAGATCGTATACGTTTTGTCCCTAGACCTCAAACAGGCATTCGAAACAGTCGATCTTAATCAAACCTGCATCATCCTTCCTCATATTGGCATTCCCCATCACCTCGTGAATATGATAATATGGTGCATGCATGAAGAAACATCCATTATATGGTGCAAGCAGCGAACCCAATTCGGATTTAAGCAAGGTTGTACCGCTCTCACCCACATTATTTATACTAGTTATTGATGCTGTTTTAGAGACCCTATCAGAGGTTATACCAAATTTACTTTTAAATCAAGATCAAGATATAAAGTTACCACTCTACGTTACCACTAACAAACATCAATCGTCCGCAGAACATCGGATACCTTTTGATCTCATGATTCAGATGTAAAAACAGTTAATAACACCATCATGCCATATGGGTTACGAACCGCAGTCTTGACGAAAGCAACTAGGTTACGCTTAACTCGGTATGAGAAGGGCTTTCTAATAATACCTATTACAGTATTGCCGTAATCGTCCCCACCAAGTATCTGCTAGAAAAATTCTGCTCGGGAAAACCATCAACAGAAAAGTGATATCTTATAGAGCAAATTATTGTGGTCATATATTGAGAAGACCCAGAGGCCACTTACTGAATGCAGCTTGGAGATTTACAAGAGGGTATAAAAAAATTGGCAGACCGATCTATATTTGGCATGATCATTCCCATTAGACAAAATTTTCAACATATACATATATGTATATATAGAAGTTGCCGCAAGGTTATTAAAATCAGCACTAACGCAGGAAGCCGGGAAGGTGTATATGATGTTTATATTTTCAGTACCGACTACTATTCGTATTTGTCGATTAGTATTTGATTCAGTACCGATACTTTAATGTTTGCCATAATTTGCATCTATCACATATCCGATCTATGTATCTATGGTATATTCTGTATCTTCTATCGATACTATGTGTATACAGGGTGTCTAAAAGTGTAGGAAGTTTATATTTCCGGAAATTGTAAGAGAATTTAATTTAGCTTCGAACTGATGACTGAGCTTATGGTTATGAAAAAATCTGTCTTCTCATCAGGCCGCGGCGACTGGACTGATTGCAACAATTTTAATTGATTTTTAAGTGACGCTGACGAAAAAACAATGTACTATAGAAACATTACCCATAAGTTGGTCGTTGTAAATGCTGGACCCATTTTTTTATAGCCAAATTTTCCAAATAAGACACGTCGGGTAAACGATAGTAGGAAAATGGTAAAATACCGGTAGAGGAACTATTGGCATTTCTTATAGAAACAATCAGCATCGATTAAAAGAAAATGAATCGAATGAGGCTGGTTCTGCCGTCACACCATCAGGTTCCACAAATTAAGTTCCAACGTACCTATTTTTGAAAAAGGTGTAATGTAGTTTAGTTTAGAGGGGTTTTATAAAATTAAAAAAATCAAGAATTTGTTTAAAAATTGCCACCGATCATAACTTGTTTCGACATCTTGCAAAAGAATTTGTCAAATTGGTTCTCCTAAACTATGCTATCTAATCCAGAAAAAAATTGCAAATTTCGTTATTCATTTTCAAACGTATATAACCCCTTTAAAACCCCAAACCAATGAGGCCCTCCAATATTACTTTAGTATTTTCAGTAATCTCCTCTCAAAACTTATACCGGTCTTACCTATGTAGAATTTGCATCCTGTGCTTAATGATTTTTTTAGTCTTGCGTGTGTGCTTTTGGAGCATACCGAGTTAGTATCATTCGAATACTAATTCACGTTATACGAATGCGGTTTATAGATCAGTACTAAACCCATGCCATTCAAATACATATATCTCATATTACGTTAAATAATAAAATTACATGGTGTTAATGTACGTGCGGCACACAACGAATTTATTTAATTGATTTTTATATAATATTAACGGAATGGTTGTGACATGTTACTTGTGATTAAAATATTAATTATCAGTTAGTCAGAAATTCTAAAATTAAAATCAAAAATGAGTTTTTAACGAGCCATTGAACTCAGTGCAAAATGTGACGAATATTTAATTGTAACAGCTCAATCTGTGACTTGTTTTATTATAGCGGTGCTTAATTTTAGGCCGTTCACCTTCGCGTTTCATCACAAACAATTTTTCATCAACAATTTTTAATAAAACACTAAAATGTTTTATTTGTGTTTCATTGGTTAATAAAAATAATGACGTTCACTTGTCCCGCAATAGCGCACATATCTCAGAAATAGCTGGGCGCCATTGAGTGAATTTATCAAATAACATGAGTTCATATGTAGTTATAGTTGTTGCTATCTGAAATAGTAAAACCACAATTAACTGAATTACAAAAAATAATGAATTGCCTACCCGTAATATTGAATCGTTTGATATCGAAAAAAAATCACATCCTGATAAGGCAATACGTTCCTGCTGCACCTGCAACAAAAATCGTTTTGCTTCAAGGTTCCATGATCCTTTCGGTATGGTCGACAGTACCGGTATTGATTTTTTGGACAAACCGTTAATTTTGGCCGCACTGCTAAAGGTCAGCCATAATGAGCTCAGCAGAAAGAAAAGTGAATACGCAAAGAAGATTTTATCAATGACGAATGGTAAATTACTATAAAATTAGAATACTATTAATGAACATTGACTTGGCTTGATTTGATTAAGTCCTTACATTTTGGTGCTTCTAAAGATTTGCATGGATACAAAATATATATCAAAGAAACAAACAAGAACAATTATGGGACCAAAATACTTGTTCGCCAAATTGACGAGTTGCGTTAATTTCTGGTGATGCAGACGGCATTCGGTCCAAAATGACCCGGTAACATGTTGATGGCTTGCTGATGCCAAACGTTCGTTAAATTGCTTAAATCGTTCAGCGATTGCAAGACTCATCAATACAGATACGAGATTCGCTGATATCATACACAATATCATTGATAGGTTGAGGTACTAAAATTTTAAAATGGTTAAAGAAAAACATTTGTTTGGTCTATTATCTTACATAAATTATGACTCCAATAAAGTGGTTGTACCCGGTAAATGCATAAATATATGGTTCAACGATTTTGAAAGTGTACTTGGCGTAGTTTGACTCAAAGTGGCACAGTTTTATCAGAATCGATGTGGTATGAAATCTCCTCGCCAATAACAAGCAATCGTGCGCTAAAAATCATAGAAATTATTACTAAATATGTTATTCAGAATTACAGACTTTTCAAACCTATTCCCAAAGCAAGGTATATGACACTAAAAACTCTCAGTTTCAATTTTAGGGTAAACTTTTGTTGCTTGTAGGGTAAACGCAGAAATGTACGTTCAATATCACACCACTGTGTCATAATCGAATTCCAATTCATTGCAATACGTAAAAAACCAAAGTACCCTCCAATCGCCAACAAATTTAATATGAATGCATTTAGTTCATTAATGCCAACATTGATCTTAAACAGCATGCTTATGTGAGGCACAAATTGAATTAAACTTAATGAGCCACAAAATAATGTTATAATAGTTGGAATTGATGTCCATTTGAATGTGGTTGCGTTAAGATCCGAGCTTAAGCAATTGTGCACTGGTAGGATGCCAAAACATTGCATAAACCGAATTACTGAAATATAAAGAAATAATTTGAAAATTTAGGTATAATATGACTATTTTACACAGAACTTATACCGGGCGCAATGGCTTGGACAAATGTATCATCGCTTACAAAATTATCAGCTTTTGAAGGTGACACGTCATGAAAATGATTTTTTTTCGATTTTTTTGATGTGATATCCACTAAGTTGTTCATTGCAACCAATATATTATACAAACACAAAAATAATTAATTGGACAATTAATTATCGCATGCTTTAAGCTAAAAACATATTATGCAAGGAATTTAAATTTTAATAATTAATAAAGAAGTTATGTAATTGTATAAAAATCAAACCTGTTAACAATAGCGACCAAAAATAATGAAACAGATCCGGACTCTAAATACACCCTTGATGTTATCCCAAACTTTCATCCCAGGAAAATTTGAAATTACCTCCGACAACACAAGCGTAAAAACTAATCCAAGACTTTTTTATACACTATTGAAGTGTATCCATCCCAGAGTTTTTACTCGAGGGAAAAAATCCACCCCATGATTTTTATTTATTATGATTTTTTTTTTGTATAGTTAAAAATAAATAAAATAAAAATACAAAGAAAAAACCTTCTGATCAAGATTATCCCTACGTCATAGAATTTTCGCTACGTCAATAAATGTGTTGCCTTCCCACCATAGTAAAAAAAGAATAAAAAAAACTTGAAAACAATTCTTTTTAAAAATAAAAAGATACGTCCACCTAACAGAAATCTTTAAATCCTCTTGGTAAACCAGAGGCAATGGATACAACATCCAATATCGACGAATACCGACAGCCTACAAACTTCGGTTCACGCCCACAATTCCAACAACCTCAACGGTACAATGTCCAAATTTATGGATCACTCAGGTTTAGATCCCAAGAACTATTTAATATTGAACAAAACATGGAAGATCCCATGAACAATTATTGGGAAGAATACCCACAAATATCTCGGAAAGAATCTTTTGTAGAACCAATACCTTTTGATAACAATTATGCATTGGCAGCAAACGAACCAGTACAGCAAATAATTTAAGAGAATTATGTGCGCTCATTTGATGGAGAATTACAAGACGAGGATTTTCTCCAACAAGCCTCGGAACCCCCATTGGATACACAGATAGCAACACACTCTCTGGATATACCCTACCATATATATCCAAATTAGTACAAGAAAACACCTGCTCAAACTTTTAATAGATACTGGATCTAATAAATCCTTTATTAATCCAAAAATTATGCAACCAGATTGCATTCAAAACATTAAACCTACCCTATAATTAAAACTCTATTTACCACTCATGAAATTACACAATCTGTAACCGTTAATGGTTTCAACGAACTACAAACCAGAGAACGAATGGAATTCCTCCTACTTAAATTCCACGATTACTTCGATGGTCTCATAGCTCTCAAACTCATGCAAAAACTACATATTACTCTAGATCTCGGAAACTCTAAACTCTTCACTCCTAATACTGAACTTTCACTTCTTTTCAAGCCTAATTTGATGTCAAAACATTATAAAATATCACCTAGAAGTAAAATGGTAATTCAAATCCCTGTTGATAAAGAAAACCCCATTAGAAATTATGAACATATATATGATCAAGACACATCTGATCAGCCAATTACTCAATTACTTCGAACATCACATCTTAATCCTGAAGAAAAATAAGCTATTGAAAAACTGTGCTCTAATTATGATGAAATATTTCAAAGGGATCATAACAAACTGACGTTTACCAATACCATTAAAAATGTAATTGACACAGGTAATAAAAAACCCTGTTTCACAAAATCGTATCGCTTTCCTTATATCCACAAAGAGGAAGTTTAAAAACAGATCACACAAATGATCGATCAAGGCATAATTAGGCCTAGTTTTTCACCTTGGTCCTCACATATTTGGATAGTTCCGAAAAAAACGAACGCCTCAGGAAAAGTTAAATGGCGCCTTGTCATTGACTATAGGAAGCTGAATAAAAAAACCGTATCGGATCGCTATCCTCTACCAAACATAACAGATATCCTTGATAAGTTAGGAAAATGTATAATATATTTCACTACTCTGGACTTAGCATCTGGATTTCACCAGATTGAAGTCCACCCAAAGGACGTAGAGAAGACTGCTTTTACAGTGGACTTCGGGCATTACAAGTACGTAAGAATGCGATTCGGCCTTAAGAACGCACCCAGTACATTTCAACGCGTAATGGATAACGTTCTCGGGGAGTTACAAGGCAAGGTGTGCCTGTGCTATATGGATGATATTATCATCTACAGCACCTCACTACAGGAACACATGGAAAGCCTTGGAAAAGTGTTTAATAAATTAGGTAGAGCAAATTTAAAAGTCCAACTTGATAAATCCGACTTCTTGCACAAGGAATTTGCCTTCCTTGGACACTTGGCTCAGGGCGTAAATCCTAACACAGACAAGATCCTTGCTAACAAAAATTTTCCTATACCCAAAACGGAAAATAAAAATAAAAGCTTTTTGGGACTAATGGGATATCAAAAATTTATCCCGAACTTTGCAGACACCACAAAACCTATGACAGAGTGTCTGAGAAAAAACAAAAAAAATTACGTTGGACCGTGAATATATCAATTGCTTTGAAAAATGTAAAACCTTATTGTGCAACGAGCCCATTCTCCAATATCCTGACTTTAATAAACCATTCATAGTCACCACAGATGCCAGCAACGTTGCTGTCGGTGCTGTCTTATCCCAAGGTAAAATCGGTGAAGATTTGCCTGTATCACGTACACGATCGCGTACACTTTCTATATCGGAACAGAAATATTCCGCCATTCAGAAAGAAATGCTGGCTATTGCGATGGATTTTGAAATTAGAAGAGTTCGTCTATAATATCCAATACAATAAAGGAACACTCAACGCTATTGCAGACGCGTTATTCAGAATTACACCTGAAAACCTAAACGGAGAAATTAATAACTCAACCTCAAGTGAATCAAATAACGACACATTGATGTCCACTTCGCAAATCTTGATATACCCACAACTAAAAGCCCTGTTAATCACTTCGATAGACAATTAATAGTCTATTTAGCAGACTCCACAGATGAATTTAAAGTAAAAGAAGAAACTTTGCTCGACTCAAAGAAACGCATAACCATTAATTTCCCATATAATATTCAAACATTCAATAGGCTTAAAGTGATAATGCCTCAACTCACTGGCAACAGACAATAGAGATGTTGTGTTTACGCATCTGATGAATGTTTCAAAATAGTATACAAAGCGTATACTGATAATACCATAAGCATTACGGGTCATTTTTTTTCTAGCTGTTTCTTGCAATAAAATGCAGTGCAAATTTTTTCTTTCATATCCACATTAATTTTTAGCCTTCCACCTTTATTTTAGAGCAGCTTGGGAAGTAGTCTAAATCAAAAAACCCTAAAAACTAAAAATCACTTCAACAATTAATTTTAAAAAAAATTTTGTTCGAGATTCGAACTCGAGACTTTCAGCAAATGAAGCAGACATTCTACAATTAAGCTAAATTTTCGTTAATTTGTATGAGAACACCATGATCTCGGGGTCCAATCATTTTAAAAATTAGCCTATAACCATCAGGAGGGAATATAATTTCACATATGTATGCTTTATAGGTCTTGTGACCTAGCCCCTTGGTTAAATTTATGAGTAATGGTCCTGCAAAGTCAACTCCAACTTTGAAGAATGATCGAACCAGTTCTGAGCTGTAACTCGGCGGATTAATGCTAATGGAGTTGGGTCCCACATGTAGCTTTAGTCGAGTGCACGAAACACATCTGTGTATGAGTTTACGAATCAAATTTCTGGCATTGGGAATCCAATATTGTTGTCGCGATAAGGCAAATAATAACGATGGCCCAGCGTGCTTATGTTGTCTATGCATTTCTTCAAGAATTAGCACTGTTATTGCTGATTTGGCTGATAATATAATCGGATGCTTAGTTGAAAATGATACATCGCAATTTTCTAGTCTTAAAACTCCAAACTCATCAATAAATGGACCTAATGATTTTAGGCTGCTGGATGGCTTAATTGTTTTAGAATTTTGTGTATCTTGAATCTCCTGCCGAAAATGATTCCTTTGATCGTACTTGCAAATGTATAATTCGTATAATTTGTTTCTGGTCATGAACTTGGATGTGTTTTTCGTTACCCGGTGCTGTCTTGAACCTGCCATGAATCTGAGACAACATGCTACTGTTCGCTGGAGTTTATGGAAAGACGAACATCTTTCAATTAAGGAGTCAAATATATGTTAGGTTCCATGGTTGATACATGAACAACAACGTTTTTATTTAGATCGAAATTAGCATAATTTCTTTGTTGGGGTGGCCATAATTCTGTTGGCTGTTGGAACCATTTAGGTCCGGTCATTCATAATTGATTGAATTTGACGTCATGTAGATGTACTCTGTACATATGAGGACAATATCTCTGATGTTCGATTGGCAATAAATGTGGGCCAGCGCCTAGCATGATCACTCAGCCAGTCGACCACAATTGTCGAATCTGTCCACAAAACTACTTTTTTTACATTAAGATTCGTTTCCTCTTTGACTACATTCATCAACTTGGCCAACAGAACCGCGCCGCATAATTCTAGTCGTGGAAGACTTTGTTGCTTAATTGAAGCCACCTTTGTTTTTGCCGGCATCAAACTTGTGTATATTTCTCCCGTCACCGAAGTTACCTTGTAATAAATTACTGCAGCGTAAGCGAGCTGGCTAGCATCACAAAACCCGTGCAATTCGACCGTTGACTTGGTAGTTGTCTGTACAAACCGTGGAATTGATATTTCTTTTATCATTGGAAGAGACGATCGTGTTTGATCCCATTCGAGCGCTTTGTCCTGTGGCAGAGGATCATCCCAATGCAAGTTTAAAATTCAAAGTTGCTGGATGAAAATTTTAATTTTGATGCAAAGGACCAAATAACTTTCCTGCTTCCGATAGTATGGTTCTTTTAGTAACTTTTGGATTTTCTGGTAATGCAACTCGAAATTTAAATTTATATCGTCTGTGGGGTCGTACTGCAAACCTAAAACCTTTATTACCTTGTCCTTGATTGTATATCGTCGATTGCTTTAATATGTTGTTCCTGATCTTCGCTCGGGATATCGTTTATGTCTTCAGGTGAATTGGAAACCCATTTTCTAAGAGTAAATCCGTCGCTAAATAGAATTTTTCGTATTGATGTTTTCAAATTTTTTGCGTCTTCGATGGTATATCCCCCTGTCATTAGATCATCTATATATATGGACCTTTCGATAATGTTAGAAATCTTAGGATATGATGTAAACACGTCTTCTGCAAATTGCTTCAGGACTCGTGTAGCTAAATATGGAGCTGATGCTAACCCATATATGCACTGTAAGCAATTTAAAATATCTTATGGGATCCGATAGTGTGTTTCTCCAGACAATTTTTTGAAACTTGGCGTCGTCTTCATGAATTTGAATTTGTCTATACATTTTTTCAATGTCGACCGAAAATATTATTCGATGTTCTCGGAATCTCATAATTATTGCATAGAGTGTAGAAAATACAATGCGAAGCATCGTTGTTGAGCTTTCTGCCTTAATGACTCCGTGATGGGAAAGAAAATATCCATCATCTTTGGCCGTCGTATTTGGTATTTCTTCCATATGGCCCAGGGTGAGATAGTCATTCATAAATTTAGCGTACAGCTTCTGAAATGCGTGGTCTCGACTAAATCGACATTCCATACTTCTTAATCGTTGGATAACCATATTAAGTGAACATCCTAATTTCGACGTATCGGCTTTGAACGGTAATCGTACTTACCATCGCCCATCTGAATTTTTTCGTTACGTACTCTTAAAACTTTCCTCACACAGTTCTTCTTCTGGCATTTGAATTGGTGCGACTTTCGGAATTGCTTCTAACTCCCAGAATCGCTTGAGGGTTTCACCGGTATTAAATTCTTGTATGCTGTTTGTACCACACCACATTGAGTTATCTTCATTAGCTGATTTATCAGTAATGGCTCCTGCCACCACCTATCCAAATATTGTATTTTGTAGCACCAGATTGTCATGAAGATGATGCTTAAGTTCTCCAACGGTCAAAATATCTAAGAAATGATCGACACCAATCAGTAAGTCTACGTTGTTTGCTCGATAGAATTCTGGATCGCCTAATTGAGAGTTGAGTTGAGAGTTTTACTGGTACTACCCTTTTCAGCATTTATTCTTCGGTATAAAAGCTATGAATTACACATAGCCATGTCTAAGAAATAATAAAAAATTCGTAGATACCAACGTTTACTACGGAGTCTAATTTTTGTAGTGGCCCACAACACAATCTGATAGGTCGATACCACCTACATGTCGATTATACGACAAAAGGATGTTCAGCAGAAACTACCAGACTTGTCCCACCATTTAGATGTTGGGTATTTTTCTGCCAAATTGGATGCTAAAGTGAACATTTTGTTAGCTCTCCAAGCGACCATATAGCCACGTTAACTCCATTGCAGTTACCGACCTGTTCTATTGACGTACCGCGCGGTTCTTTTTTAAACACTTTCTCATTTGGCAGCTTGCAGATGGGAATACGGTTTTTTCTTATAGTTCCTAAAGCTAAAATGCTGCATCTGAACATGTATTCAATAAGCGGAATTGTGATGTAGTAATTATTAAAAACAGCCGGTAGTTTTGATTGGCAAGCACATCGCGGGCAAGGCGAACTACAACATTAGATGATGCCCCTAACTGCGGCTCGCCGGCTGCGCATCTGATTTCATATCTATGCTATACACTTCAAATTTATATCCATACCCAGTTACACCACATATAACATACAATTTGAATCCACATTTATGGGGTTTGTCGGGTAAATATTGTTTCAGCATATTTCGAACTTTTGTTCACAAACCCAAACGAACTTTTTTGGAGTTGTGGTCGAGTGCCTCTATCAACGTGGTAATATGGGAGCATTTTACTATTGTCTTTGAAGTATAATGACTGCCTAAGTAATTCGAATCGTTTCGACGGCATTGTCGAATAAATTGGCATATTTCTTGACAAGTTACATTTACAGGTTTATTAGCATCTTTCTGAACATACTATAAATTAGTCTCTTATAAGGCCGATAATGTCCTCAGTAAACAGATATGAAAATACCTCAAAAGGAGCATCCAAACGTAGTATTTCTAGAGGTAATGTGTCAGATCCATGAAAACGTAGTTGGTTGTCATTTAAGTTCAAGCGCTTCGTTTTCCATGTGATATTACCCCTAGGCACATGATTAGATGTACTTGGAGCCGCTGCAGAACTAGTACTAGGAGAAGCGAAGGCCTACCTTGGATTCTTTGCAGTACTACTGAACTGAGTATTGATGGATGTAGTTACTAGGGTCTGGCAGCCTGAACTCCATTTTCCAAATCAGGTAGTACCTCTGGGTCCTCATCAAAATTTTCGTGCTCATTCAGCTAACCAAAAGGAGTAACCAAATCAATTGCAACTGATGAACGGAAATGGTTCAACTTACTTACGCGCAATAGACAAACGAAACGAAAATGCATGTTACGCAGCCAAGGACGGGATAATACCCATTCCAATCAAATATAACTCATATTATGTTAAATAATCAAATTATTTGTTGTTACTGTATTTGTGTCACAAAACTGACTTATTTATTTGATTTTTATCTAACACAAACAACTTATGTTTACAATAATAATTAAACGCTGATTAATAGCTAGAGCGTCAGAATTCTTAAATTAAAATCAAAAATTAATACCAATTTGAAAAAGATTGGATTTGTAAATTTAAAAAAAAATTTAAATTTGTATTTTGTTACATAATTAATAAAAATTATAAAGCTCAATTGTCCCGCAATAACGCACACCTCTTAGAAATATCTGGCTTCTTGAAATTTAAATTTCCAAATAACATTATTTCATATGTAATTATAGTAGCGGTCATCTGAAATAATAAAACCACAATTAATTGAATTAGAAAAAAAAACAAATGATAAATCGCCTATACATGTAATATTAGACCTCTGGTTATCGTAAATAAATTACATCCCGATAAAGCAACATGTTCATGCTGCAACTGCCACATAAATCGTTTTGCTTCAATATTCCATGACTCTTTCGGTATGGTCGGCAGTATCGACATCGATTTTTTTGACAAATCATTAATTTGGGCCGCACTGCTAAATGTCATCCAAAATGAGCTCGTCAGAAAGAAAAGTGAATACGTAAAGAAGATTTTATCAGTGACGAACGGTAAATTACTATAAAATTAGAATACTATTATCGAACATCAACTTGTTTTTATTTAATTATGTTGCCTTACACTTTGGTACTTCTAAAGATTTGAATGGATACAAAATATATGTCAAAGAAACTAACAACCAGAATTAGTGGACCAAAATACTTGTTCGCCAATTTGACGAGTTGCGTTAATTTCTGGTGATGCTCCCGGCATTCGGTCCAAAATGTCCCGGCTACCTGTTGAAAGCTTGCTGATGCCAAACGTTCGTTAAATTGCTTAAATCGTTTAGCGATTGTTAGACTCACTAATACAGATACTAGATTCGCTGATATCGTAGACAAGAGCATTGATAGGTAGACGTACTAAAATTATAAAATTTTAAAAACGTTTTTTTTATTCTTGGTTTTTTACCTTACATAATTTATGATTCCAATAACATGATTGTATCCGGTAAATGCATATATATATGGTTTAACGATTTTGAAAGTGTACTTGGGGTAGTTTGGCTCAAAATGGCACACTTTTATCAGAATCGAAGTGTTATAAAGTCTCGCCGTCAATAACAGGCCTTCGAACGCTAAAAATTAAAGAAATTATTACTAAATATAATATTCAAAATTACAGACTTTCCAAACCTAGACCAAAAACAAAGTATATGGCACTAAAAATTCGTAGCTTCAGTTTTAATGTATACTTTAGTCGCTTGTAGGGTGAACGCAAAAATACACGTTCCATATTACACCACTGTGTCATAAGCGTACTCCAATTCATTGCAATACGTAAAAAACAAATATACGCCCCAATTGAAGTTAAAAAGTACACGAATGAATTTAGTTCGTCAAAGCCAAAATTTTTTTTTATTTGCATGCATATGTAAAGTATAAATTGAATTAAACCTAATGTGCAACAAAATAATGTAATCATGCTGGGAATTGAAAACCATTTGAATGTGGTTGTGTTAAGATCCGAGCTCAAACAATTACGTATTGGCAGGAGGCCGAAACATTGCATAAATCGAATTACTGAAATATAAAGAAATAATTTGAAAATTTTGCTATAATGTGACTATTTTACACAGAACTTATACCTGGTGCAATGGCTTCGACAAATGTATCATCGCTATCAAAATGATCAATTTTTGGAAGTGCCACGTCTTGAAAATGATTTTTTTTCAATTTTTTTGATGTAATATTCACTAAATTGTTCATTGCAACCAATATATTGTACAAACACAAAAATAATTAATTAAACAATAATTGTTCGCATGTTTTAAACTATAAAAATGTTTTGTTCAAGGGATTTAAATGTTAATAATAAATTAAGAAGCTATGTAATTGTATAAAAATTACATTTGGTAACAGTAACGACGAAAAATGATGCAACTGATTGACTCAAACATAAAATGAATATCTAAATCAAAATCGCAATATTAATTGATTGATTTAGTGTGTGCGACCAAGCCTATAAGGTAAGTTTCCCAGAATATGCCAGGCTCACTTTATATCCTTATACATACAACAAAACCGAAGGAAAGGAAACGTATGTTAGTAATAAAGACTCGACCTGGTTTCTGGTACCTATAAGTAGTCGATTAACTATCGTGTTTTAGTTAGTTGTATTACAATAGTATTATAGTACAATTTCTGACTACAAATTTATATACTGCTTTCCGATTCAAGGTTTTTCGCTAGATTATGAATTGGATGTCTATACTGGGACGATAATTATAACCAAAAATTGGAATTAACACTCTTGAAGTTGCAGACACCGACTCGAAATTTGTAGTAAATTTTAATTACATATTTGTAAACGTTGTTCGTTCATGTACTTCACCATGATGAAAATGTTGTCTTTACTGAATGTTTTAACACTGACAGTATGGTTATTAGTTTAAGGGTGCGCTCACAGTGAAAGTTCAAAGTTGGCAAGTCCCAAATGGAAAACCCGATATTAACGTTCACGAGATATTACTGCCTAAATACCTTCATCAATACCAAATGAACCATGAGATATATTGTACCAGTATATGTATGTACATTGTACAGTAAGTACTGTTCTATCTTAAATCGCAATATCATAATACCGCTTTAACACGAATGGGCATTGGTTCATTTAATGATATTTGTTTGCACCTTGGTGGTTGATTTGGTGAATACCGACAAATATCGTCAGTGTATTAAATTCCCCCTAATGGCAACTATCTTTTTAATGCGATCCTTCATCAAAACAGTGACCACGCCTAGAGACAAATCAGCTAAACACGGAGAAAAATGCTTGAGTTGTGAGATCTTGCACTACCTCAATGTGGGTAGCTTTAGATGGGCGTAGCTATAGATGGGACACAAATGAAAATTACAAGATAAGCTTTGTATACCATTTTTGAGCGGACTTTATTGTTAACATTGAATGGATTGGCATAGTCAATTCCAGTTTGAAAACGACGATTGGGATGCATACGTTCTACTGGCAATTGTCCCATGAGTGCAATCGATAATGGCTTATTTCGAAAACAAATGAGGCAATTACTGAGATACCTGAAATAAGGCTATTTCTGGTATCCTGAATTTTTGTCTAACACAGCTGAGCAAACTTTGAGGATCTGTACGAAGGTTACGTCGATGTTCTGTTTTTTACAATCATTAGTCGGCAGCAACAAGGGGTGTTTTTGGTCGTATGTTAAGAGTTTAGAATTTTTTAATCGACCAGATAGGTCGATGTAATATCGCAGTAGACCTTAACGGATTCAATATTTTTAAACAATTTGTTTTCAGTTAATTGTCTGATTTCTTTGGCGTAATATTCTGATTTAGTCGATTTAACTAATCCTTTTAATGCGTCTTCAATTTCTTGTGTAGTTAATTGATTATTAAACGATGCATTTTCAATGCCGCGAATATTATTCGATAAGTATTTCAAAAAATGGCGGGCAATTACAGATACACGCAAGAGATTATCATCGCATGCTCCATCGAATACAACATGCAAAAAGTGGTTTCAACGATTCAATGTTTGTGATTTTGACGTAAGAGACAAAGAACGTGAAGGCAGACCAAGAAAATTTGAAGATACAGAATTGGAAGAATTGCTTGATGTGGACCCTTGTCAGGCTGAAAAACAATTGGTAGAAGAGTTGAATGTTACCCAACAATGTGTTTCGCAACGTATACATGCAATGGGATTGGCTCAGAAGCTGGGAAATTGGCTGCCACACAAATTGAAGGAACGGGACATGGAACGTCGGAAAACCAAGTGCGAATTGTTACTTCAACGACAACAAAGGAAGGGGTTTTTGCATCGGATCATCACTGGGGATGAAAAGTGGATCCATTATGTCAATCAAAAGCGCAAACCAGTGTGGGTCAAGCCAGGTGAACCAGGGCCGTCGATGCCAAAAGCAAATATCCATGGTTCGAAGGTGATGCTTTGTATTTGGTGGGATATGAAGGGTGTCGTCTATTATGAGCTGCTGAAAGAGCGTAAACCCATTACGGGACAAGTTTATCGATGCCAACTGATGGCTTTAAAGCAAGCTCTAGCTGCAAAACGACCGGAATAGGACAAAAGGCACGATAAGATTATTTTACAACATGACAACGCTAGGCCACATGTTGTTATACCTGTCAAAAATTACTTGGACAGGCAGAACTGGGAAATTCTATCCCACCCGCCATATTCACCAGACATTGCTCCCTCTGATTACCACTTGTTCCGGTCGATGCAATCAGCCCTGGCACAGCAGCACTTCACTTCATATGAAAACGTCAAAAAATGGGTCGATGACTGGATCGCCTCGAAACCACCAGACTTCTTCCTTCAGGGAATCCGTTTATTGCATGAACGATGGGCGAAGGATATAGCTTCCGAAGGAGCATACTTTGAATAAAACATTCTTTCATTTTCTACACAAACTAATGTCTTTTATTTCAGTAAAAAAGGGCGAAAATATATTTGTACACCCAATAGTTTTCCAAAGCTGCTGAAAACGTTGTGGTGTAATTAAAAATGATTTCCTCAACTAAATTATGATTACCGTAAAGATTTCGAGGTTCTTCCGTAAACATATAGGACGGACCCACCACCACGGACTCATATCGCTTTTGCTTGGTTGAGTAATTTATTGTTCAAATCAATAACATGAATTTCACAGGGATTGTCGCAAGATGCCACTGATAGGGAACAATAGCCATAAGTATCGTGAAGCTAATGGTGTATACCCCATTTCTCAGCGGTAGGGAGGAATATCAAATTTGGGAAATGGGGTATACATCATTAGGTTCATGACACTGAAGGCTATTTTACCCCATTAGTGGCATCTTGCGACAATCCATGTGAAATTCATGTTATCGATTTGAACAATAAATTACTCAACCGAGCAAAAGCGATATGACGTAACAAAAAAAATAAAAATTTGGTATTCCTCCCCACCGTTGAGAAATGGGGTATACACCATTAGATTCATGACACTTAAGGCTATTATTCCCCAGTAATGGCATCCTGCGACAATCTCTACTGCTTATACTCGACGTCTAAGGCTTTTAATTTCCATCAATGGGATTTGAGGTAGTCACTTTGTTGCTTATTGGTTAGAACAATGCCCATTCTTTGCAATAAAATTTGGCCTTATATTAGAAGAATATATAAAATAAATCCCTCCTTTTCATTTCTTGTTGTTTCAGAAACTATCCTTTTTAATATAAAACTAGGGGGTACAGCCCGTCCTAGGACGGGTACAATTTATAATAACCTGCATTTGCGATGAGGGACTCCAAAATTGCATTCAAATTTATTTTAGGTAAAAGACAGAATTGTAAGTTGTATCTTAACGTTATCTCGGTTAGAACTGACTCCTTGAAGTATATCGCATGAATCTATTTGGCACAAACAACTATCGTATTTTTGTAGTTAGTTATGCGTCGTTTGAAGAAAAAGTTTTCCCCAATTCAAAAAAATGTAATCAAATGTTCCGGAAAGCGAGGGTTCCGGAGTCAATCAGTGAGACAATCTGTGATATATACATAATATTTTCCTTGATTTACAATACAAAATTTTTTCGTGTATGTCAATTCATTTTCACGTATCTAAAAATATTGAAAAAAAAAAAAAAAAATTATCTAAAAACGTTTAAAATTCGTCGTACCTGACCACGCGACCCTAGAATAAAAAGGTTCTAAGTAACATTTTTTTAAAAATTGAGTTATACATGTAAGCCTACTAATTTTAGCCCAATCTTTCGATTGGTGTTGTCAGATTTACTAAAAAATGGCTCATTTTAAAGATAGATGTGTTAAAAGGTTGTAACTCCAAAGAATTTTTTTAATAATTCATAAAAAATAGTTCTAACTGCATCAAAATTGTTACATAGAACCTTTTTACTTAAAAAAATATGTTTGATCTATATGATACAACTTTTTTACTATCTTTGCTTAGTTAGAACTTTTTTATTCTCAGTATTACTCATAAAATTAAATGAAATGTCAAATTTTCGCGGTTAAATAATAGTTTTGTTCCATAATTTGTCGTGCGATGTAGTGATTGTTCTTGTGAAATAAATTCTTAAAGTGATTTAAATTCTTGTTTTTTATCTAATTGTAAGTATACATAGCTATGCTTTTGTGTTTTTTTTAATTAGCTTATATAGCAACTAATTTTATTTTATATTAAATTCAGAAAGTCAATGTCGCAAATTTACATATTCGAGGACACAGCGGTTGAAGAAGGCGAGCAAATTCTAGAATTTGAGCTGCCTACAACTAAAAGTGATTGACTATAATTATAGACGATCCCGTCATTATTTTTTTTGTTGGATCACAAAGTACAGATGTATAGTACAGACAACTGTTCAAAATGGGACAACGGTAACTATCGATATCAACAGCAATCTTATGAAGATCGGCATTCCTTATGGAATGTCCCCTGATTCAGCCAACATCGAATTGGTAATGGTTTAATAATTCGAATAATTTAATAATTGTATACGTAATTAACTCCTTTATTTTTACAAAAGACTCCAACAAGAAAACGGCGGCGTAAACTTGTTAATTGGCAAGTAACCCAGCGTAATAAGAAATACCAAGAATGCCTGGAATTTGGAAATAATAAAGGACAAGTTACACCGCATTCCCAATGAAATACTTTTTACTTTTGCCTTACAGGATTGTATGAATTTCCAACATAACAAACAAAACCTTTTGTTTGTTATGTTGGAAATTCAAACAATCCTGTAGGGCAAAAGTAAAAATTATTTCATTAGGGATGCCTTGTTAGACTGCAAAAAGAAATAAACAATTTGAAAAATTGTTTGTTAGTTTGTAAGCAAGTTGTGCCACAATAATTTCTGAATCTGAGCGGAAAATCATTTTCAAAGATTCTATAAGCTAGACCAATCAGGCAAATATAGCTTCATTTCGATGTCGACAGAACGGACCCTATAAAATAAAGTGCAACTATAATAAAATATCCCGCCGCAAATTTTGTTTGTTTTTTATTTTTTTAATATTAACGGCAACCGCATACCAATATGCAAACAATTTTATTTAGGCATGTTACCGATTTCTCAGAAACCAATATACACGGTATATGAGAAAATGAATATGTCTGCGACAGTTTCAGCGAGTAAGAAAGGCACAAACAGCTCAAGGGCGATGGATCCTGCAACCGTAGATTTCATTATTCATCATATTAGCAGCTTTCCTTGCGTTGACTCGCACTACTGCAGAGAAAAGACTCGCAAAAAATATTTGGATGGAAATTTAAATGTATGCAAAATGTTTGATTTATACAGCAAAAAATGCTTAGAATCAAATATGATACCAGTGAAAGTCAGCTATTATAGATACATTTTTAATACTCGATTTAACTTGGAATTTTTAAAACCAAAATCAGACAGATGTGGCATTTGCGAACTGTACAAAATCGATAAGGCACGCTTGCAAAATAACGAATATAATGAGCATATAAACTTAAAAACGTCCATGCGAAAATTGAAGGATGATGACAAGCAAAATAAAATTCCAATATTATGTTTCGATATGCAAAAAGTTATATCGTGCCCGAAATCCAACATCGACGAATCGTTTTACTTATCAAAGTTAAATACTTATAATCTTACAGCACACTTATCAACAACAAAAAAGGTATATTGCGCCATATGGAATGAGGCCACCATGGGACGCACGGGCAACGACATTGCATCGGCTTTATATAAAATTTTAGAACGTGTTTGTGACGAGAACGATATAACTAATTTAATAACTTGGAGTGACTCTTGTGTGCCACAGAATAAAAATTCTTTTATGGCATATGCCATTCAACATTTCATATCACTTCATCCAAATATAGAAACTATCGAAATGAGATTTTCAACACCGGGTTATTCTTGTATTCAGGAAATCGACAACGCCCATAGCCAAATTGAAAAAGTATTATCAAAGAATGAATTTTTTTCACCTCTTGGGTTAATTCGTCTGCTAAAAAACATTACCGTATCAAATCATACAAATGAAACCAACCAATTTTTTTAATTTCGACTTATGCGCAAAAAATCTCAACTATAAAGTAGTGCCATTTAGTGCTTTAAAAATGTTACGCTTCTGTCGTAATCCATTAGAAGTCAAGTACAGCTTAATGTATTTTTCAGAAAGCTATAAAGAAGTATCAATAAGGCCGCCGACAAAAACCACCAGAAATCACGGTCGTCAACCAAAAGCAGCGGTAGTTAAAGCTACAAATCCGACTGTTAGTCTTAACCATAAATGTATACCTAACAATAAAAAACTCGATATACAAAAAATGTATAAATATATGGGGCAACAAGACCTGGATTATTACCAAACCATCCTAGCACCAAGCAATTAAGGTTTACCTAGAATAAACTTTGCAAAATTTACAGACTGAATTAAATAGACTGCGTTATTATAATTTAAGTTAATTTTGAAGTGGAATATTGATATAGATACACAACAATCCTATATGTAAATGACTGTGATTAATTAAATTAATTTACAAATTTTGTTCTTGATGTATTTATTCTATTAAACAAATAAAATTTAATTTTTATATTTAAATATTTTTATTTAATTTTACTAAACAGCACGAAGATAGAACCTTGCAATAAAATTGTATTTCCAATTTTTCTATTACATGTAAAACATAGTTGTAACTGATCACTTACAACTCTTTTAAATAAATTTTGGTTGTATAAATTTACTAAAGGTTCTAACTGCAATTACATTTTTGCTTTTTTACAGCCTAATATGGAATTTTTTGTAAATAAGAATAACAAAATAGAATATTTGTTGTTCGATACATTATTAATATTAATACATCAACAACCCACGAGAAAATATCCCCTTCCAGGAAAATAAGCTTAATGAAACTTTGGTTGTCATTTTCTCGGAACTGTAAATACTGAAATTAGAACCTTTTTAATCTAAGGTCGCGCAATGTCGATGAAAGTGACCAATAGTAAAATAATACGATGCGCAATAAGTTATTACCATTGGTCGCTTTCTTCGACATTGGCCATTTTACGACCAATATAAACGTTTTTAGATAGGAATTTTTTTTTTTCAATATTTTTAGATGCATGAAAATGAATTGAAATCAACGTTATGTTTTTCAATTCGTATTGAAACAATGAAATGCCGTTATGGAATAAAAATAATATTAAAAAAAAATATTAAGTACTTTGGTGAACATCGAACCCGAAACATTTTCTATTCGAAGCTTGTTGTTGTAGATCAACACCTTTTTTTTTTTTTTTTTTTTTTTTTTTTTTTTTTTTTTTTTTTAAATAGATTCTTTATTTAAGATCGATAATTCTTATTGATTACTACTGTTCCATAAGACGCTCAAGTAATAAATTTTCAATTTAAAATAAATTAAATATTTCAATAATGTTATGTGAGTTTCTAGACTCGTTCAAATATAATAATATGTAGGCATAAAAAATTATAGCTATTAAAACTTTGCCCTTTTTCCATTTCAATTTAAATTTAAAATTTAACTGTACTAAAACTAAACTATACTAAACAATTATTCTAAAAAAGTGTACACAAATTGTTTTATATAACTATCATCTTTGCAACCACCAATATTTTGCTCTTTGTGCAATATATTTGTTGTTATCCATTTGCTTGAATTCCGTGTTGAACCTTAGATAAGCACTAGTGTTCATAAATTTCGCTACGTCAAAGCCTTTTTCCGTTGGTTTTCTTCTTATATGGTAAATTAATGGTAATTGGTTATCGTTTTGTATGAATCCTTTTTTATCCAGGTAAAGGAAAGCTTCAGGTCCTGGTATATTATTTGTTTCTATGCTTTTTTCTATTATTGTATCATCAGTATAATAGAGTCCAAACGTTAATGAGTTATCGCAATTTAATGTTGTTCTGTTGATATGATTCCTTATTAGCTTAATAATATGTATATCAATTCGATCGCTTTTGAATTTTCCGTATTGAACTCTGTTTGATATGTAATGGCGAAAATCCGTTGCTGCTTTTCGATGTAAACCTGTGCAGGCTCGGATGCATTTTCTTTCGAATAGGCGTATGCGCTCCATATAGCTATCATTGCAATTAAACCATACCGGGCAAGCATACGTTATGATCGGCCTTATTAATGTTTGATAGCATATTCTTTTTACTTGCGGATCAATGAATCTAGAGTAAAAAATTGCCTTATTGTTTAAGAACGCATTTTTAGCTTTAGTTAGTTGTATGTTTATATGGTTTGTTAAGTACAGGAACTGGTCGATGTTAATTCCCAGATATTTCACATATGGTTTTTGTTCTATATTTACGTTGTTAATTTTTATTTTTAAATTGTTTCGATTTTTCCTTGTATCGTTATTTGCCAGTTTATACGATCTTCTAAATAAAATGGTTTCGCATTTAGATTCATTCACCTTTATCCTCCATGTGTGCAAAAAATTTATTATAAAATCTATTGCCCTCTGTAAATCTTCATTTATTTTGCATATTTTCTTGTTAGAACTGAATATTACTATATCGTCTGCATAGGCTATTGTATGGATTTTGCTTGAGTTTAATTTTTCGTTACTTATTAGATCTTTTGTATACAAATTGAACAAAATTGGAGCAGTTATAGAACCTTGCTGTAATCCATTGTGGACGTTAAATATTTTCGTTGATGACTCGCTTCCATTGGTGGTAATAAATTTTCTGTTATACAACATCTCGACTAATATGTATATTATGTCCCGTTCGAAGTTCATTTTATTTAATTTGTAAATCAGACCATCGAGCCACACCGACTCAAACGCTTTCTCCATGTCAATTAAAACAGCCCCCGTACATATTTTATAATTTAGATTGTGAGCTATATGGTTTGTCAAATTTGTAATAGCATGTGTTGTAGTATGATTATGTCGAAATCCAAACTGGTTATCGGGAATTAGGTTGTTTTCGATTGTATGCTTATAAATTTTATTATAAATTATGGTCTCAAATATTTTACTGATGTTTGACAGAAGACTGATCGGTCTATAATTTAGTGGATTGAACTCATCTTTACCTTTTTTCTTAATTGGGAAAATTTTGGCTTCTTTCCAGCAGCTTGGGAAAGCTCTGTTGTTTAGAAGATTGTTGAAAATTGTGCATAACTCTAATACTATTTGATCTGGTAAATGTTTTAGTATTATATTTGGGATGTTATCTAAGCCATAAGATTTTTTGTTGTTTACACAGGCTAGTATCGCTTTTAGCTCTTCGAACGAGATGAAGTAATTTTGGTGGTAATCCTGTTGCTCGTTTGCTTTGTTATTTGCGTCGAATGTGCATTTAGTGATGTTATTTACTTTTTCGTATGCCTGCTGCTGTTTTATATTCTGGGTTGTTCGTAAAATAATTTCTTCATGACCTATTTTGCCAAGCGCTGGGTTATCCTGTGTGTTCTTTTCAATATAATGTCCAATGATATTCAAATTGTCTTGTATATTGAAGCAGTTAAATTTTGATCCGGATTTGGGCATTTTATTCCAGTTAATATTTATGTTAGTTAACGTAGTCGCTTCATGTTCGTCAATATTCAGCATATTTATTTCTCGGCTACTCGCTGCGACTCTTCTAAGTGATTTAATATCTTTGAACATACCTGTACCTGGTCTGATAGCTTCCATTTTGTTTTTATAATGTTTGTTGATTTGTAATTTTATATTTTGTTTAATTAGCTCATTCGTCCGCTTGATTTCCGTTTTAAGCCGATTTATTAGTTGAGAATTGTTTGATCCAATACGTTTCAGGTTTTTTATGGAAGTTATTATACGACTTTTATGTTTGTAGAGATTCTCGATTGTATTGTTGGTAAAACATTCCATGTTATTCCATCTTCTTCTTTTATGCATATTTTTTTGCAAGTTTTGCCGTATTAAATCTGTTATGCTACTAATGCACTCTCCTATTTCGGTATTCGTGAGGTTTCTATCGTTAGGTGTTATGCTCGCTTGGTTGTTATTTCGTAAGTTGCCCGTGTATATTTTTGCCAGTCGTTCTTTCCACGTATCCCAATTATTATTTTGAAAATTAAATATTTGTTGTTGTGGTACGTAGCACATGTTGTTCTCTGGTTCTATTGACTCCAGTTTTATTACTATGGCTCTATGGTCACTTTCATAGTAATGAGTCGGTATTTCTCCTCTGTCATTGGTTGAAATAGTTAGTCGTGTATCTACAATTGCTAAATCTAGATAGCTATTTGCTGCCGGAAATGTAGGTGAGTCAGGCTTATATATTTGTGAACGATATAGCAGATTATTTTTCGATAACCACCGATATAAAATATTTCCTTTATTATTGTTTGTATTGTTACCCCATGTTGTGTGCCTCGCATTTAGATCTCCGGCTATGATGTAGTAATTATTCAAATTATTCAGCTCCAATTCTTCGAATATCTGTTTCCATTCCGTTTCAAATTGGCGATCCGTCACTATCTTATTATTTCCGGAGCAATAAACCGATATTACGAAGAGGCTTTGACCCTGTTTCAAGTTAATTTTTATCACTGTAGATTCTATTCCCACACTATTTTGTAGTTTGTTGATTTTTATGTGTTCGAATTTAAATCTGTTTTTTAATATTATTGCAGTGCCTCCTCCTTGTGCACTTGCTGGTCTATCTTGTCTTATTATGTTATATTGTTCGAATTCTAAGTGATGTTTGAAATTTAATTTTGTTTCATTCAGCATTAAGATATCCGGCTTGTGGTTGTTCATAAAATTTAATCGTCTAGCGATGCTGACGACTGAGTTTACATTTAATGATATTATCTTGAGCTTATTCATATTCTGTGTAACATACTTAGAAGCTGTGATATTTGTTCGCTTTGTTGTTGAATTACTTCTGCCATTTTTTCAACTTTTGCCGCTAATTTCTGAACCGTTACTTGTTCTGCGTTGTTGAGTTTCAAAACATTTGCATATGTTCCATTTTGTGCGTTTACTTGTAATGTTTCATCCATCTTGGATAATATTGGCCGCTTTT
The DNA here is from genome assembly GCA_963556165.1 of Tipula helvola. Classification (NCBI taxonomy): domain Eukaryota; kingdom Metazoa; phylum Arthropoda; class Insecta; order Diptera; family Tipulidae; genus Tipula; species Tipula helvola. The sequence goes on from OY744481.1 coordinate 368,814,320, forward strand.
GTTTCTCTGCAATTTTTTGTTTTAGTCTCTCTAACGCCTTTTGGTAAGTTGGGCAACCTTTAAACGATGCTGGATGTCCGTCGGTTTTACAATTGACACAGTATATTTTTCCTTGTTCGATTGTATCTTTAATTAGGCACTCGCCTGGCTTGTGTTTTGTAGCGCATTTGACGCATCTGTATTCAAGGTTGCAGTTCGCTGCGGCATGACCAAATCTTTGGCATTTGTAACATTGCATGATTTCTTGCTTCTTTTTGAGATTTTCCCAAGTTATTCTTTGATAGTTCATTGTTTTTATGTTGTAAAGTTGTGTGATGTCGGTGTCTGGTGAGCACTGAATTATATACACTGGTAATTTAATATTTTTTTCCATCGAACGTTTGGTTTTGAGTTGTGATATATTTATGACTTTAATTTGTTGATTTTCCAAGTTATATTTTATTTCTTCTATATCTTCATCCTCGTTTAACCCTTTAAGGACAGCGGTTTTCGGCTTTTGTTCTTTTGGTGTGTACGTGAAGTATTTAGTATTTACCTCTTTGAATACTGTTTTCATTTTGTCGAAATTCTCGTTGCTACTGAAGATGAGTGAATGTTTATCATTGCTGACTCTTCGAATCTCAAAATTATCAATTTGAGCCCCTTTTACTAATTTTAAGGTATCTTTAATTTCCTGATTATGTATGTGCAACGGTGGTGGATTGCGTGTTTTTATTTGTTTCGCTGTTTCTTTATTTTTGCTTGTCGCTTGGTAAATATTTTTTTCTACGCTATTTGTTGTGTTGTTATCATTTGTATTCTTCCGTTTGATTGCTCTTTTCACCTCTTCAAATGGGTTATTCTCCTCCTCGTCGCCCATGTTTGTATCATCTTGATTGACCGCCTCTGAATTATTTTCTATGATGGGTTCAAATCGGTTATTTTTTAACACCTGGTCTTCGCTTGTTGTTCTATATTTATGTTCTATGAGCTTCTCCATATTAGCAATACGCTCTCTTAGATACTCGTTTTCTGCTTCAAGTTTTTTTATTTTGGTGGTCCTTTGCTCTGGCGTTACCTTGATGGGTTGACTTTTACTCCCCACCCTATCCTCGTTAGAAATTTTCATTCTTTTATTTTTTTCTGTTTCTATCCTTATCGGGTTGTTTTCTTCATCACTACCATTTACTTGTCCTGTTAATTGTTGATGTTGTTGTGACACGTTATTATTATTGCTCATGAGTGCCATGTCATTGTATGGATTTTGACATCTCCCGGTATGATTTGTGCTGTTTTCGTCCACTCTTTTTGTCCCCTTTACCGTTTTATCGGTATTAGGTTATATTTTATTATACTCCTTTCACGCTTTTTTTTTTTTTTATTAAACAAATTGTTTTTATTTCACTAATTTTTAATTCACTACTTGTTCGTGTAATTGTTGTTTAATTATCCTGTTATTTATCTATATAATTTGTCTAATAGAATTTTTAAATTTTCAATTTTTATTTTTTTTTTTTATTTTTTTCGCAAAAATAAAATAAAAGCACGTCTTATTCGCACGCTTGCTCGATTCGATCTGTAGATCAACACCTATATCACTTAGGCTCCCCAGATATAAAATTTGACACGCTACAAACATACAAATATTCAAAAAAAAAATATTCAATAAAAAAGTACAAAAAAAAATTATAGTAACCTTTGAGCGTTACACGCAAACATTTCTGTTTAATTATTATATTAAAACTAGAAGCAAAAGCCCGTAATAAGGGCGTAAATATTACTTCTTTTAATTTCCCATAAGAACTAATGCAAATTCGGTCATTTTGACTTAAATATTTATGAACTAAAATTCACTCGAATTGAATATATTATTCGATAATTTGCGTCCTCAATATGTTTAGAATTAATGATTGAAAAATCGCAGAAGAAAATCTCTCTACATTTTCAGGTAGGATGAAAAGAAAACCACCCTTTTTCACTACTTAAGCCTGATTTACACGTATCGAACAAAATTTTTGCTTGATGCCCAACAATTTTTGTTAAAAACTTAGAGCTACACGCAATAGAAAAAAATTTCATGTGATAAAAAGAGAAAAGTATAAAACAAAAATGTCGGACATACTATAATTTTTTGGCGGTATAAAATCGACGATGTAATATTTTTGACGAATAGGGCGAAGATACTACTTTAATTATCAAAATTACCACTTTTTCCGTAAAATTGAAACTTTTCGAACGTAAATTTTAGTTTTGAATTAAAATTTTTAAAAAATAAAATTAAAGTGTTATACAAATTTCAAAAATCGCCATTTTGATTGTTTTGTTTTCATAAAATATACTCGGGTCGAGTATATTTTATAGTTCAATTTTTGCTGTTTATAGTAACAAATGTAAAAAATAAGAAAAGAACGCCTAACAAAATTTTGTTCGACATCGAGCAAAATTTTGTTTGTTAACGTTTTATCCCTCTCTGGCAAAAGAAAATCATGATATACATACTATCTTTTTATTTTTTGCTAGGCATCGAACAAATATTTTGTTCGCTACGTGTAAATCACGCTTTATTCGATCAAACAATAAAATTTTTCTGTTTCAGGAAAACAAATTTAAAACAAATCAGGACTGCCTTGATTTTTGACCGGCCCTTCACATGACAATCGCCGTATATAGTATAGTAATATTTCATTTGTTGAATTTAAAATAACATGTAGGCAATGTAATTTTTCACTCATATGTTTTTGTGAGGTAATAAATATTACAAGGAAACAGATATAATATTAAAACAAGATAGCATGTATCAATGCCGTCTTGAATATACATGCCTATGACTACAAACAGTGACGACACACTAAGTCTCCGCCGCTATGTGGCAGTGTAGTAAAGTAAAGATTTTTTTTGTTTTGTTTCATCTTTCATGTTAAAATAGTTTTTTTTTTATTTAGTGCATTGTATATTTGTATTACGTCAAAGGAAGATGTCACGCGTTTGTTTCACGCTTTGATTTGTTTTTCAAATCAAGTACATAAATTAATTTTTATTTGATTTAATTTATTTTCAGTAATATTTCCAATATTTAATTATTAAAACACATAATGCACTAGATTTATCTAAAAAATTTAAATTTACATGAATAAATCAAATTCACATGGTATTCTTCTTTGATCAGAAAGTGCGTGTCTTCCTTCTTTGAAGCACTATGCCAGGGTTGCCACTTTTACTTAAAAAATACGGAGTAGATGCGGCTTAAAAGTGGAATAAATTAACTTTTTTTGGAGTAAATCCTGCCTTAGTAAAACATAATGCTCTTATTTCAGAATAATTATTATATTGTAAATAAATCATAGATTTTAATATAAATAATTCAATTTATTTTAATTAAAAAGTGTAAGTGTAACATATTTTGATATTCATCATAAAATCATATAAAAAATTTGAGAGTATATGGGACATTTGCATTTAAATCTCACATAAAAAAATTTAAAATATAATTTTTGAATCATAATTTAATTAATTTTTGAATTAAAAAAAAATTTAAAATATAATTTTTAAATCATATTTCTGTTTCTTTTAAATCTGGGCGTGAGCAGATTTGTGTTTTGCATTTTTTTTTATAATCTTTTGTGCTATTTTTAATTTTTCTGTCATGAACGTTACCTAAAAATACGTTTTACGTTATTTTTAAAATTATTAATTTCAAAATACAAAAGATTAATATACCATTTGCAAGTAGACATGTCACCAATGAGAAAATACATCAATAAATTAAATTTATGTTTTTAAATTTCACAATTTATCTAAAATAAATAAAGTAACGTTCATGACAAAAAAAACCGTTTTTTTAAAAATAAAAATCCAACATTATTTAAAAATATAAATTTTCATAAATTTCTGTATTGTGATCATTGATCAAATACTTAACTTATACCCGTTAAAAATTATCTGGAAAATGCTAAGGGGACAAAGAAAATGCTTGGGGACAAAATCATGTGAGATTTAAATGCAAATGCCCCATATACATTGCGTTGCAGTCTTATTTCAGTTGATATTTTCCATCGATATATTTGAATTTGTCTGAAAATTTTAGAAGTTCTGGTGTATCACCTGTTTCCAACGAGCTTTGTATGGTTTCAAAAGTTATTTAGTAAACATAAAATTTTCGACAGTTGTCGTATTTAGGTTGGTTTTCAAGTTGGTTTTAATTAAATTTAAATTTTGAAAATTCCTTTCTGCTGATGCAGTACTATGAGGTAGGGAACATAGATTGGCATGTATTTTGAAATGTCGTTATAGGGTCTTCCAAGCAATCCTTGTAAAGTTTCAATTCAATCTAGAATTTGGTGAAATCCCCCGAAAATTTTGCAGCACTCTCAAAATTGCCAATCAATCTGCGAAATTGATTATTTAAAATTTCTAAGCCAAAGTCGTGAAATGGAAAATTGATTATTATAGGCATGAAAACGGAAGGCTTCCTGTTACGATCTCATTAATATTTAAATACATATGTATTTCAATAATTTCAATTTTTCGTCATTAATATCAAACCTCTGTTTGATTTGGGCCGCAATTTAAATATAAAACGATATTAATGTTAATTTTAGCGCTTTGACTTTTTGTTCTTCCAATCCTTCTGAAATTAGGAAATTTTGTAACCTAATCCCAAAATGCATTGCCGTTGGTGTAAAATAAAATTCTGAACCTTTAGTATTTATGTCAATTAGTTCGCCCACATTTTAAATCTTTAGCCAATTGCGAATCATGGTAAGTTGTTTGAAGTAGTTTCGGTAAAGAGTCCATTTGTAAAAATGGTAAGTCGTACTGCACGCAGTACATTACGCAACCAAATTCAGTTGCCTTTTTGCGGTGACTGGTTGAATTAACAACAGATTGAAAGCTCTGTTCAGTGGTTGTTGTTATATTTTCAATTTACAGATTTGTTGCGTTAAATTTGCTACTTGTTTGATGTCATCTTAGATGCGTTAATTGTTCACTAAAAGGAGTAAATTTATAACTTATGAAGTTAGCCATGAATATGAAACGCAAATATTTCCTTAAAAAGAGGCACGGTCAGTCAACGCATCTATTTTTATTTTATTATATTTGTTATGTTGTTTACATGTTACTATGTCATATAATTAAATTTAGGGTTAAAATGTTAAGTGTTTCTAATAGTTTGATCATTATCGAGTCAAAATCAATCATTTATATTTCGGCATTAAAAATGTAGCAGATTTACATAAGTGGCCACTTAATCTTGAAATTTTAATTGTAGCAGATCTGCTCCATTTGTAGTAAAGTGGCTGCACTAAAAAAACTAAATGAATAATCAAATGTTTTCGGACAAAACAAAAACAAAAAAAAATATCTTTACTTTATTATACTGCCGCCTACCGGAGAGACTTAATGTGTTTCAATTTGTAAAAATTGCTTGTAGTTATAGGCTTGTATATCTAGTAGGCATTGCATTATTTCATAAAACAATAGTTTTAACAGTGTAAATCACTCACACTTACGAATAAAATAAAATTCCAATTGGAGTTATATACGTATACGTGTTATTTTTTTGTTATAAACTTCACACCCATACTTTAGCTTTATCTTTTCTCCACAAACCAAAACAAAATCCACCTCAATATTCAACAATTTTTATTTGATCCTTGTGTTTATATCCGGGCACCCGATTTTAAATGCTCGAGGATTGAGTAAACCTGGTGTTAGTCGTTTTTTAAATCCCTTGACATCCAATATTTGAAGAAAATTGAAATTGTTAAGAGTTTAATATGTGTTGCGTATAATTCGCTAATACTTAACTACATGGTTATAGAAAATAATCAAAAGCGTAATTACCAATTCGGTCGCTAAAAAAATTAAATTTTTCGGAATTCTCATTCAGATCGAAACTGAACTTGCAAAATTCTTGATAATTTTGCTCGTCGTAAAAAATAATTATCTGGTTATGTACCAGAAAATCCTTATATTTCGAAAACCTAGATTTGAATATATTTTGTCAATTCTTACAGAAAAGTTAATTACTAATTATTTTTATATATATATTATATATATATATACCCGGGTGGGTTGCTAGTACAAAGTATGAAGTTTATTTGGTTTGGAAATAATAAATTATAAATTAATTGCACGTATAGAACACTTTATCGCTGAGTTGGTATGTTCCACGCATAGTCGCATACTGATCTTTTACATAAACCATACGACTTTCATTCCTTCGTCTGTTCGGATCAGATAATAAATCACTCATCATTTTTCTGCTTGAGGTATTCGACCAGTCCTACCGCGCATCTAATCGATGTAATCATGATTTTGAATATTCCAAAAATATTCGTGGAATGTTCAATGCTGTCTGGGTTTAGGCTGATTTTGTTTTTGGTCGAATCGATATTGAAATCTTCGAGAATTTAATTATATGCTTCTCGAAGGTAATGGGAGTAACTTCGTTTTTTATTGATTACTGTTAAAATTATTATTAGTTGTTAACTCACACCCTGTCTCAATTGATATACTTAATACTTACATAGAGTCGATTTCTAGTCATTTTTATAATTTATACACGTAAACAAATTTAGTTCCAACTTATTTCTCAAAAAGGTGTAAATGTGGTATAGTTTAAAAGGGTTTTGAAAAATTTAAAAACAAAAAAGGATTTCTTTAAAATGTGATGTAGATATTTTTGCCAAAGGAATTTTTTGTTTTTCATATAAACTTACTTACCTAATCCGGACAAAAGTAAGCAAATTTTTTGACTCATTGCCAAACGTATAGTAAACTACGGTTTTATTACTGTATTAAGTAATTTTATGCCATAGTAATAAGAACTAACAGGCATCGAATATTAGATTAAAACTTCTACCGGTTTGTCCTATTTGGAATTTGGGGTTGAATCACAAACGGTTTTACAGATACCGCCGATTAATGATTCTTACCATTTTGTGTGTACAATCGGGGTATACCGGACAGTAATTTTCCTCATTTTAAGGTGCCAGTCTCATTTTAATATAATAATTCGCATTGTACGAATGCAGTTTATACATCGGTGCTGTACTCATTCCAATCAAAAACAGCTCATATTATGTGCGTCACAAAACTAATTTATTCAATTGATTTTTATACAACAATAACCGCAAGGTTGCGGCTTATGTTTACAATAATAACTAAGCGCATACTAAAAGCTAGATGGTCGGAATAAAATCAAAAATTCAATAACATTCTATCAAAATTAATCACAATTTGAAGGTGATTAAACGATGATGGTCGAAGGATTAGTTGATTTGTACAACGGTTTTGTTTTTGCCCAAGAATTTTCACTGGACAGAAGGTAATAAAAACAAAAAATTTTAATTTTGTATATTGCTACATAATTAATAAAAATTATGAAGCTCAATTGTCCCGCAATAGTGCACAAATCTTAGAAAAATCTGGCTTTTTATAATTTATATTATCGAATAACATGATTTCATATGTAATTATAGTAGCAGTCATCTGAAATTATAAAACCACAATTAACTGGACTAGAAAAAAAAACAAATGATAAATCGCCTACCCGTAATATTAAACCTCTTGTTTTCGAAAATAAATTACATCCCGATAAGGCAACATGTTCATGCTGCAACTGCCACATAAATCGTTTTGCTTCAATGTTCCATGATCCTATCGGTATGGTCGGCAGTACCGACATTGATTTTTTCGACAAATCATTAATTTGGGCCGCACTGTCAAATATCAACCATAATAAGCACATCAGCAAGGAAAATGAATACGCAAAGTAGATTTTATCAATTACGAACGGTAAATTACTGTAAAATTAGAATACTAGTATCTAACATCAACTTGTTTTGATTTAATTATGTTGCCTTACACTTTGGTGCTTCTAAGTATTTGGATGGACATAAAATATACGTCATAGAAACAAATAAGAAGAATTAATGGACCAAAATAATTGTTCGCTAAATTGACGAGTTGCGTTAATTTCTGGTGATGTACCCGGCATTCGGTCCAAAATGACCAGGCTACCTGTTGATAGCTTGCTGATGCCAAACGTTCATTAAATTGCTTAAATCGTTCAGCGATTGCAAGACTCACCAGTATAGATATTAGATTCGCTGATATTATACAAAAATACAGTGATATGAAAATGTACTAAAATAATAAATTGTTAAATAATTATTTTTTTTTTTTTGGTCTTTTACCTTACATAATTTATGATTCCAATAACATGATTGTACCCGGTAAATGCATATATGTACGGTTTGGCAATTTGAAAAGTGTACTTGGTGAGGTTTGGCTCTAAGTGGCACACTTTTATTAGAATCGATGTATTATAAAATCTCCGCCCCATAAACAGGCCTTCGTGCGCTAAAAATCACAGAAATTGTTACTAAATATATTATTCAAAATTAAAGACTTTTCAAACCGAGCCCTAAACCAATGTATATGGCACTAAAAATTCGAAGCTTCATTTTTAATGTATACTTTTGTAGCTTGTAGGGTGAACGCAAAAATACACGTTCCATATTACACCAGTGTGTCATAAGCGATTTCCAATTCATTGCAATGCGCAGAAAACAAAAGTACGCCCCAATAACACATAAAAAGTACACGAATGAATTAAATTCGTCTAAGCCAAGATTCTTTTTTAATTGCATGAATAATATGCAAAATATAAATTGAATTAAACCTAATGTGCAACAAAATATTGTAATCAATAATCATGCTTGGAATCGAAATCCATTTGAATGTGGTTGCATTAATATCCGAGCTTAAACAATTACGTACTGGTAGGACGCCAAAACATTGCATAAATCGAATTACTGAAATATAAAGAAATCATTTTAAAATTTAGGTATCACATTACACTTTCACACAGAATTTATACCGGGTGCGATGGCTTGGATAAATGTACCGTCGTCGCTATCGAAATGGTCAACCTGTGAAAATGTTGCGATTTTTAAATGATTTTTTTTTGATGAAATATCCAATAAGTTGTTCATTGCCACTAATATATTGTACAAATATAAAGGTAATCAGTTGGAAAATAATTGTTTGCATGTTCTAAACCAAAAATGTTTTATTAAAGGAATTTAAATTTGAATAATAAATGAAGAAACTATGTAAATGTTCAATATTTTCAATTTGTTAACAGTAGCAACTAAAAATAACGAAACCCAGTTTGATACCTCACGAGGTGATCAGAACTTCGGTATTTGGTGTCTTCAGATACCATTCACCTGTGTTATAAAATTAGTGTGACAGTTTTGACAGTATTGCATTCTATTTTAACCAACATTTATTTACTTATACAACACAGCCAAACAGGTCAAAAGCAGTCGAAAAATCGTATTCTAGAACTTTACACCGAAAGTAGTATACAAAATTATACTGATCTCTCTAACCAAGTACCTGACCATATTCCAGAACTTTATCCAAAAATCATTTTAGAATCCCATTTCCAATCATCATAATCGGTTGAGAAATGGGCAAGTTCCATCATATACAAATATGTTAACTACTCACTACATCCTAATCCAACCCCAACTCAACTTGTAACCGTGATGGTTAGGGTTGCATGCACCTGTGGTCGCACACGGGGTTGGAATAGCAACTAACCGAAAAATAGGGCGGGTTACTAATACCCACAGGTGAGTTAACCATCTTTGTTTAATTTTACTGACTTACGTGTGCTAGACATAACTATACCACAAAATTTACAATTCCATTATAACGGTACTCGGAGAATTCGGGATAACGCCAGACCCGACCTACCTATCCATCTCACCCAAAAAAACAAATCACTCGAACACGACAAAATAGACGTTCGAGTTTTTTTTTCTTAGGCAATAGATATCACATCCTGACCTCCACTAGTACAACAAAATAACCTGGGTCACCTACTCGGATATCACTTCCCCAATCACCAACTTGTTGAAAAAAAGGGTGAAGTTCAAATGGAATTGAGGAAGCCGATCTCGCGTTCGAGAAATCAAAAGAACTCCTAAGTATTGCTCCAATGCTACATAACCCAGACTTTTCACACCCATTCTTCATAAGGTGTGACGCCAGTATACAAGGCATAGGGAGTGTACTTTTCCAGAAAGACGAGGATGGGCAAGAGAAACCCATCATATTCATGTCTCAAAAATTGATTAAAGCTCAACGAAATTACACGGTGACCGAACTTGAGTGTCTGGCTGCAGTAGTGAGTATAAAAAGTTTCGTCCATACATAGAGGGCTACCGATTCACCCTGATCACGGATCACGCCAGCCTCAAGTGTTCACCAAAAGGGTACCGAAAACATAGTTTCGGATGCTCTATCCAGGGTACGCTGTGAGACCATTGAAAAATTAGAGAGGCATGCAGGGTTAAACAATGACGAGCTATTCAACAGTGAGACAGTTGCAGACAAAGGTTATCAGGCAATCAGAGAGAGATTGAAACTGGATCCACATATAAATTCTAACCTACGAATTCATAGAAACAAGCTGTTTATTCGCATAGACCCTAAACGACCGGTGTTATTGTCGGATATTCCAAGTTGGAAATTGTGGATTCCCGGCGAGTTGACCAACGTGCTAATCGATAGAGAGCACAGCCCTCCCTACGGAGCGGATGCCGGTATAAAAAAGACCCTCGAAAGGTTGCGGCAGCTATTTTATTGGAGCAAGCAATCGAAGGCTATGAATATTTGTGGGCGTCCGCCGATGGGTAAATTATCCATATCCGAACGACCATGGCAGAAGATATACATCGATTTATTGGGTCCTTACCCAAGGACGTCGCAGGGTAAAACGGTGATACTCATAGTATTGGATAACTTGCCCAAGTTCGTGTATTTAAAGACGCTAGCTAAGGGCACGACGGGATTAATAGTGAATTTTCTAAGAGATGAATTGTTCCCGCTGTTTAGTGTTCCCGACTGCTCTAATAAACGAACTGGGAATTCAGCATGTGAAGACGGCTTAGTACTCGCCACAAAGCAATGCTTCGGAACATGTAAACACTCAGAAAAATAATATGTTTATCGTATGATTAAATTTATCATAATATGATTACAAAAATCAACTCCACATTTGATATGATGGTAGTTAAAAGATTTATAATAAAATTATGTTGTATGTACATATATCATTGTTGTTATCAAAATATAATTAAATATAACATAAAATTAATAAATTCAATCATTTCAGAAATATGATTGGAATAATCATATGTAACTATGATAATTTTAATCATATTGTGATCTTCTTAACCATATTATGATATTGACTTTAAAACAAATATAATAACTGCATAAATATTATGATCTATCCTAATATAATAGTATGTTAATCGAAACCAAAAATTTGTTAACGGTAATTTATAAAAAATAGATTAATTTGTGATTTTGTGCGTGCTAGTCGAAATAAAATTTATTTTTAAATACGAGAAATTAAAGCTAAATATTAAAATATTAAAAATTTATTGTACAAAAATTATAGGTAAGTCTATGTGAAAGTATTTAAAAATGTGTGGTGTTAGTAAGTTACATATTAGTGATTTTATTACATAATAAAAAGTGTCCACGCAGTGTTAGGTTATATTACGTTTCACCGCATGGTAAATCATAACTTTTTGTTTTGATTTTGCACAAAAATTACAGTGAGAATACAACTTTCACAAAATATGTCATGGGAAATTTTACGAAAAAGCGATTATTACAGCAATAGTATTTAGATTGCCATGCAAAATACGTAAAACAACACGTTATTATAGCGGTAGTTTTACAATTTTCACCATAGCAACGCGATAATTTTACAAATTTTATCATAGCAACAAGAAAATCCTAAACAATTATCTCTAAATTTGTAATTGTATTTCAATTTTTTTTATTATGATTGAAATTTTTATACACACATCAAAGGAAAAGCCATGCAAACAAAAGCTTGTCAAATAATTTGCATAGAACAGGACACAAATGGATGAATTGTGATTCAATCGCTGACGGGAAAATTGTATTCTCTTACTAAATACAACACGTGCTGTAATTAATGATCGATAATTTTTTACTCGTTAAAACCGACGCAGATAATTCAACTCGTGCTGCGCACTCGTTGAATTTTCAGCGCGGTTTTAACTCGTAAAAAATTATCGATAATAATTGAGCACTAGTTGTATTACGAATGAAAATATTATTTCTTTAATACAATGACATCGAATAATTTTAAACTTTGTTATATTTGGCTCTAATAACTTATATGTATGTAAAGTGTACTCGTGCATAATGTTTTTAATAACGAACGCTTGTTTGGCATATATTCACTAAAAAATAGATTTAATTTTGTTTTCATACTGAGAGAATTATGAATAATCGCATGTTACTTAAATTCAAAGGGATTTGGGTTTTAAAATTGTGTTTCCATAAAAAACATTGTATAACATCATCCAACACTTTTTTTTAAAAATATGAAACCGAAGATCTGCGTAATGTCTAGCAATAGCACTGTATTGACGCTGTCTTTTAAATCCTTAAAAAAAATGGTTGTTATCGATCATGTGGGTGAGTTGGGATATGATGATGTAGTTAGTTCAGGTATATTTATTTATTTTACATTATTTATCTATTTTTTATGATTTATGCGCAATATTCATAGATTATTAAATAATTTTATGATCTCCGTTCATCCGCACAGGTATCAGTCAATTTAGCATTAATGAGGGACCCATAGTTTTGTATGATGCAATTACAGAATGTGAAATACCTTTTGATATTTTCAGTACATACATAAAGCAAATTTTAAATTCCAATGGTATTTTACATATCAAAATAGTGCCTATTGATTTTCAAAATGTTGAATTACAAAATCATGAATTTAGCAGCAATTTGTTAGAAATTCAAGAAAAAGAATCAGAACAAATTATATTTGAAGCACAGTCAAGCAGCAATAGCACCGGAGAATTAGTAAGTCACCTAATACCAAATAGCACTAATCTGAACGTTTAAACTAAATATTTTCAACATTATAGGATATTATTGAAATTATAAATAAGCATTGCCTAAAGCTGATAAAGAAAATAAACTCATTTTTAGTATTGACACCTTCTGAACGAAACGAGCTATCTTCAACTATCATTAAACAAAAATTAAACTCTAAGCCATCGAAATCGTAAGTGAAAGATTATTAAATAATAAAATAATATATCATAAATTGAAGCAAAATTCTATTCCAACTGCTATAGGTTAAACAAAGAGGACTTTATTCAGCTATCACTATAAATTGTTAATGTGTTTCCACAAGAAGTTTCAGAAACGTATTATATCCCATCAACGGGATCTATAATAGCTAAAGGCAAACTTTATAACTGTTATCACAATTATAGGGGTCAGCTAAATCGAGCTGGTGTAATTCGGAGGAGAAGTAGATCATCTACTACTAGCTCAACGACTTCCGCAGCAGATAGTGAAATAACCAATTTAGGTGAGTGTGTATATTATATATAATATAATAATACTCGAAATATACGTTTTTTTTAACAGATACAATTGACACCGAGATAGAAGATGATATTGAATATGTGAAACTGAATGTTCCAGATAGTACGGACGAATTTGCTGAAAAATGGCGAAAAACCCACAAATTTAGGCAAAACCTATTAAGATGCTCTATGCCGACGATTGAATATATTGAACTTTTTCCCGGCTGAAAAAGTGCTGAAATTAAAAAATTGGTGAGAACTGAGTGCTACTAAAAATAGAACAAAATTTTCACAAAGTTTTTATTTTACAGATGGAAATAGATTTAAAAATAAAGTACACTGACTTTGATCCAGACGCCATACGGAATTGGCATACTATTTACCCAAACATCATTCAACGGGCGAATAAAATTAATCGAGACAGCGTTGTTAAAAGTTTATGCCAACGTATAGAAGCTGCGGAAGAAGGTATTTATTTTCACATCAAACTACATTTCAATTAGGGCACTTTAAAGCTTATTCAAAACTTAATGTTATTTATTTAACAGCAGAAAAAAGCGCATTAGTATTTCTGGTACTACCATATATTTTTCCAGTTAATGGAAAACGAACATACGGCAACGGGAAAGTATCAAAAATTGAGATTCAGCACTCATTCATTTCATTATATAAGGTATAAACTTGTATAATACTGAAAATTTGGAAAAATTATTCTTTAAAATTTAATTTTTTCCAGACTGCAGTTGAGGCATTCGAGGCCGAGGCTATTCTGGAGGCACCTAAGGTTATTTTTGTGGGAAATCCAATTAGCATTGCGTATGTATTAGTTGTGGGAGAAAGATACATGTATTGTAATCCTGTGGAAGCTGTTGAATGCTGTTTTTATTTGTATATGGGCCTAAATATCAAATATCCAATTGCATGCAAGTCTATTTGGCATTTCATTCAAAAGGGAATTTTCAAAATCAAAACAGAATTTGATGAAAATATTCCATGTGTGCTCACACTAATTAACGATATGCAGAGTAATAATTAATTTTAGTTACACGTTTTTATATTATTGTTTCATCTATATTGAATTTTGAATTTTACTAAATATATATTTTCGATTCTATACAAAATGACAACAATTATCTGTAAAATGTGTAGCATTTTTTTCTCAGATAAAGCCGATTGTCTACGGCATATTAAGATATGTCATAAACACATTGAAAATTTTCGTTGTATTTATACAGATTGCATGAAGCAATTTTCGCTTCGAAATTCATTTTTAAAACACTGTTATAATGGATGTTATGGGGTTATGTGTCATAACATACATTATATCTTATTAAAACTATGCTAGCTATATTAACGAGGTTTAATACGTAATTACCCTGAGTGTGGTTAATATTAAAGTTAATTTATGTATTTGTTGGTATTTAAAGATGGTAAGCTGTTTCTATATGTTAGGTTTGAAACAGGCTTACTGGAGAAATAAGTTGTTAGTTGCTAAATGAAAAGAACCTCTGTCTTCAGATAAACATTTAATAAGTGTTGCCACCTCTCTTGATGTTTATTTGATACTTTGGTTCTCAGGCCAGCAGTGTTAGTTGGTGTATTGGTTAGTTTATATTTACCTTGGTTGTTCTTGTTGATCGATCAGGCAGCAGGATGGTTCCACGAATATTTTTAAATGATAACAATTTTATTAATTTATTCACTTCTTTTTATTTCTTGAATCTTAGGGAGAGTAACAGTGTCTCCTTTGAATATAGATTTAATAATGAGTTGTTTTGGGTTAAAATTCCCGTTCTTATATACTAATTTTCTTTAATATTCTTACACTAACAAAACATACAGTATAATAAACAATCTTATGTTATAACCATAAATTAATTAATTTCCTCATTACACATTTAGGTCTCTTCCGTTTTTATTGTTTTTTTATTAATTTTCATACATTGTATTTCATAATATATTGTGTTGTATATTTCGTCAATACTTCATTCATTATATTTCCTATATTATTAATTTTAAGTTATTTATGACCTACATTTTATTACTTCCAGCCATGTTATTTTTATTTACTTTATTTTTGTGATTTTACATTTCTTAATTATGTATTGACATTTTTATGTTTGGGTTTTTCATTACCACCAGACATTATATAATTTCATGCATCGATTGCGTTTTACATTTCTTTATTGTTCTTTGTTACTTTGTATGTTGTACCCTTTTCACATAAGGTTATTACCCTATGTTACATATTTTTATTCATCTTCGTTTTCTTAAAATTACAATTGGTGAACAACCTAAATAATTGGTACATACAGTTTACTACTTTATCATTAATTTATGCATTATATGTTTCACAACAACACATTAGCCAGAATTGCCGTACAAACTTAATTGCTACGTCAAAATTAAATGATGTTCCTGATTCAACGTTTGCAAATTCTGTCAATTCAATTTCCATAGCTGAGTTAAACGACAAATTTGTATATTCTCATGACAATTCTGCAATTCCTTCCAATACAAATACACCAGAAGATGTAATTAATCAAATGTCTGATGAGTATCTACGACTGATTTTAAAAATTTACTGTGATGATAAAATTTCCAGGAAGAAAGCATTTCAAATTTTACAGATAGCATGCAACTTTTATTCTAGTTTCATAAAAAAATCTTTGCCATTAACAAATAATGATAATCCTGCTCTTTCTTCCTTAACTCTTCTCAATCCCAAAATTCTTAGATCAGAATATTTGCTAATGAAGGAACTTAAACAATTAGATTTCTTCATTACAAATAAACCATACGTAATTCATTTAGAAAATCAAGAGATTTTAGACAATTTCAACAAATTGGTAATAAAAAAAATTGATTACACAATGCAAATTATTCCGCTAATCAATCTATTTAAAGTTTTATTTAATAAAACATTATATTTAGATCATATTTTGGCATATATTTCAAATTTAAAATTTTCTTATAAATCTACATTGCATAATTATATTGAAAGTGAGGATTGGAAAGCAATTGTTGATTCCCTTCCTCATTATGATAATGTGCAATACCTACCGTTATTTCTATACTATGACGATTATGAGCCAAATAATGTTTTGGGATCTAGGTCTGGTGATAAAAAAATTGGCGCTTTTTACTTAAAGATACCTGTATTACCAACACATCTCAATTCAAAATTGTCGTCAATATTTCTTGCCGGTTTGGTTCACGTAGAAGATAAAAAAAAATTTGGGAATCAAAGAATATTGAAACCAATTATTGCCGAGTTAAAAGAACTCGAAAATACTGGTATTTTTGTCGAACATAGAAATATTACAATAAAATTCGTAGTTTGTGGTATATTAGGCGATAATTTGAGACTCAATTCCATATTAGGATTCAATGAAAGCTTTAATTCAAGATACTTTTGCAGAATTTGTAAAACTCCTTCTGAAATTACTCAACAACTTTGCAATGATAATTTATGTGAAATTAGAACAAGAGACAATTATGTATTAGACTTACAAATTGGAAACCCATCTGAAACAGGCATTAAAGAAAATTGTGCATTCAATTCGTTAAAATGATTTCATGTTACAACTAATGTAACCGTTGACGTTATGCATGGCTTGTTGGAAGGAATTTGTCATTACGACTTATTATTAATACTAAAACATTATGTTAAAGACATAAAGTATTTTTCTATAGAACAATTAAATTTTAGGATTCAAAATTGTAACTTTGGGGCACAAAATATAAACAAACCGCCATTGCTAAGTTCTGATATCTTAAATAGATCCAAATTTAAAATGAGTGCTTTTGAAATGTACACTTTTGTAACATATTTCGGAATATTAATCGGTGATTTGATATCGAAAAGCTGTAATTTTTGGAAATTATATTTAGTTCTTCGTGAGATTATAAATTTAGCATTTTCACATGTAGTACTCAAGAATGACTATAAATATTTAAATATTCTAGTAGAAGAACATAATATGTTATATTTGAAATTATCATGTTTACACTTAAAGCCCAAATTTCACATTCTTACACACTATGGACGAATAATGCAAAAAATTGGACCCTTATAGTTCAACTTAGTTCAAGCAGATTTGAATCCTATCACCAAAAATTAAAAAAAATTATTAATATGTCTAAAAACAAAATAAATATTTTGTACACTATGTACAGCACTTAGAAACCAAATAGCTTTGACTTACGAATTGATGAATTTCCCTTGTCTCGAACATGAAATAGTTCCTGGTAAATTAAAAAGGTTAACAGATAAAACTATAGCATCAAATTTTAAATTTATTTGTAACGGGCCCTGCTTTTTGACAAAATATATAAAACTTGACAATTATTATATATTAATTATTAAAATAAAAATTTTTAATATGATTGGGATTATTAAATTTGCTTTAGCGCATTCACTATAAATTTAGTAAATTGCATCATATTCCCGATTATGTGCCAATTATTTATATGATATAATTAGTCATATTCCTATGCATTTATCATATTCGTTTATTATAAATATGATGGTCACCACATATGATAAAATTAATCATATTTTTGTTCTGAGTGAACCGTTCAATAGTGGCGTCTATAAGAGCGTATATCGGAACAAAATATTCAACCTGGGACAAATTGCTTCCTTAGATCGCAAGTTCCCTTCGAAATGTGATGCATCCCAGCAAACCTGAAGTCATATTAATTTTTTGGTTTCGTCTCATATCGGTCCTACTTTAGTCATTTAGTGACATGCACATCAAATATTGGTCATTGTGTTGACCACTACTCGTTAGTGGGTCTTATTGTGATCATTATGCTGGTTACTTAGCCATAGGGTATCATATATTGGTCGGCCTGTTGATCACTAAAGCATAAGAAATCATATATTGGTTTTCCGTATGACATGAAGTTATAAAAGGTCATACGTTGACCATTTCTATGACTTAGAAATAATAAGAAGTCATTTTTCAATCATAATTTCGACTGGTCATTTATCGAGTATGCTGGTGCTAGATAAGACACTTAATGACTTTTTTTTGTAATTTGTAACCAGCTTGTGCTTTATTTCGATCACATGTATTAAGTTATGGAATTCAATATGATCAAAATAAAACTCAATAGGATAATTCACCTTAAAGTCATTAAAGTGTATATAATTTAGAATGAGTGTGACTAATATTCCCAATGGTACAAGATGCTGTCAAAATACGATACAAATCTAACACAATTTAATTTTCACCAAACATGGATGACAAACTAAAAAAACATCAAGTTGGAAAAATTTAAAAAATAATAGAAAATTCCAAAGACGTTTTCGAAAAATAGTTTTGTCAAGATTTTCAACATTTAACAATGAGGTAAACAACAGATTTAGTGTTAAATTCAGTGAACATGAAGATAATTTGGAAAATGAAAACTCATCGTTTGCACATCCATCCCCATCAGGATTGAATAATTTATCAATTCAGCCATCTACGAGTTCACAACTTATTAGTCACATAGAATTCACGGAAAATCCAACTAATTTTGTGCATTGCTCTTATGCTCAAGATGATAGTATGCATGGTAGCGCAACTAGTGATGCTTTTAATGACAACGATGATATTGATTATTTTAGTCCAGATGAAAACTATGACGAAAAAGAAAATAATGATGATACTATTGATAATGTGAATGAATCCTCTACATGCTCTGGCACTAACGGAGAACGATTGCCATTCAAAGAATTTTTGAAATCCTGGACACTCCAGTATAATATACCACAAGCTGCTTTAAAACCACTAATCAAAGAACTAAATGAAAATTTTAACGCCAATTTACAAAATGATCCCAGATCATTAATGCAAACTCCCCGTCAAACAGGGCACAGTTTCTTACAAATAGAAGGTGGTGAATATTGGCATCAGGGGCTTGAAGTATGTTTAAGAACATATTTCTCAGATTTAAAGGGATCAATGTCGATTTCATTAAATATTAATATTGACGGTTTATCTATTTTTAGAAGTTCTAATTCAGAATTTTGGCCAATATTATTTAACATATTTGAAATACCAGAATTTAAGCCTATGGTAATTGGAGTATTTTACGGAACGAGTAAGCCAAAAAAATAGAAGAATTTTTGAAACCGTTTGTCGATGAAATGATTCCAATTCTCGACAACGGAATAGATATAAACTACAATCTGCTAACTGTGAAAATCCGATGTTTTATATGCGATACACCGGCGCGGTCTTTTATAAAAGGCACAGCTTATTTTAACGCTAAACATGGATGTATAAAATGTACAACTGTAGGAAATATTCACATACCTCAAATACTTCCATAATCAAAATACTCCTTCTAGAACAAATGAATGATTCCGAGCAAGGATGTATGGCTTACACCACAACAACTATAAAACCAAAGTACATGAAGGTCCGATTTTTCGCACAAAAATGGAACCAATCACATCACCATTATTACGAATAAAGTCGTTAGATATGATTAAAGATATAATCGTTGGAGATCCTTTACACGTTTTACATCTGGGGATTGTAAAACGATATTTAGTGAGATTTAAAGACAGCAGTTTAGGATACGGTTCAAAGTGGGACTCGAAAACAACACATCTTATTAATGAGAAGTTATTAAAAATTAAATTACCTCAAGAAATACATCGCGGAGTTAGAGGTATAGATGTTCTTGCTTTTTGGAAGGGGCGCGAATTTGCTTCTTTTATTAATTATATAGTCATAGTCATCCTAAAAGATCACTTACCTGTGTGTTATTCTGTGCAACAACTATTTTCTCCTCTAACCATTATAAAAAGTATTGGCCATTGGCCAGGTCTTTATCAGAGCATTTTGTTGACAACTATACCACATTGTATTCCGATCACGTAACCTCAAATCCACACAACTTCTGTCATGTAGCAGATGAGGTTGAGCGTTTTGGGCCAATGCCAACAATATCTACATATCCGTTTGAAAATACTTTGTATCATATTAAAAAAAGAATAAAGTATGGCAGTTTGCCAGTGACTCAATTGGCCAATAGGCTATCCGAAATAACTAAACGAGTGGGTGATCGAATTTCGACAGAAAATTACCAAGTTTTAAAATATCCTTTAAAAATTGATAACGCAAATATTAAAAAATGTTTGTGTATAAAATTAAAGGATAATTTCATTATAAGAAATAATTTTGAAGATAAGTGGTTTCTAAATTTGAACAAAGATATTATTGCGATGGAATATGGCGTTGAAATAAACGAAAATCCTTTTATTTATGGACGTGAGATAAAATATCGGGATGATTTTTTCTTAGACCCTATAGAATCGTCTAATATTAATGTATATTATACCTCAAACTCTACCGAATTTGGTGCTAGTGAGTCATATTCAATAGAGGAAATATTATGCAAGTTTGTACCAATAAATAATGGAAATGGTCGTGTTGTATTTATACCGCTGCAGCACACTCTGAACTAAAAAATATATGAAGTCAAAATAATCAAATAAGACACAGAGTTGAAATATTTGTAAATGTATTCACGAATAACACAAATGTATCTTAAAAGTAAAACTTAAATTCAGCCTTTTATTTCCAAAAAATTTCTAACTAATACTAGCTAAATAAATTTCATTTACTAAAATGGAGACAACATAGATTTGACCAAAAAATCAAAAATATTTAAATAAGTTTAAAAATGTATACCAGAAAGTAGAATAGAATCGTAGCAACCACCGGTAGCTTTGATGGTTAAGGCGGAACACGTTCTGATGAGGTTATTGCATGTATAGTTAAGGGTTCGAATTCCAGCCGGAGTAAATAAAAAATAGGTAAGTGAAAAATAATAATATAATTAATAATAATTCCAATGTCAAAATATAATTAGAAAATAATTAAAAGTATTAGATGAAAAATAAAAATAATAATATCGTAGTATAGATTAAAAAAAAATAATGAAAGTGAGGAAGAATGGAAATAAATCTTGAGTTATTTTTATGAGTTTTTTCCAAAATCATAAATCGGTTTTATATTAGTCATTAAGTGAAGCATTATGACCTAATCATTTAAACACCAAAGAAGAGTTATTGTGTGATCTGTCTTTTATCGGTCATTATAAGTCATTTAACGATCCATTTTTAGTCGTATTATTGAATCCATTTGATCATACAGTTGTTTCTACGATTTACATTTATGATCTGGTCACAAAAAAAAATCATACAGAATTATATATGAATGAATTAAAGTCGTAAAAATCGGTCACTTTCGATCACACAAACATCAAAAATTGGCAAATGATGATGTTTTTATGATTTTTATTTATGACTATGTCATAAAATGAAACCATAGAAGAGGATATATACTCGATTTAACGGCTCATAATACGATTTCTGGTTTGCTGGGATGAATCCCTTGGGTAAACTCCACATTTTTTGCAATTCGGTTATCACCAAATCGTACATGCCGATGACTATAAAATTTTGTCCCAACTCAATCTGTTAAGCGACGGTACCTTAGACTGGATCAACACTTCTGAAAGATTGGATGGATTCTATCTGCTTAATATTGCATTTAATCGATTTTCTACATTCTATGTAGCTTGCCCAAAGATGTGAAACTGCCGTCAAATTTAGCAAGCGGAATATTTGGAAGCGGGAACGAAAGCGGATGATGAAATATCTGCGAGAATGACTTTTCATCAATTTTTTTTGTTATTATTAAGCGTTTCTAAAATATTTATAATTGACGATACAGCCGATCTACAATTAGCTTCAAAATCGGAACGAACTATTTCAGAAGTTTCGATTGCGGTAGTACTTATGTCCTCTAAATTTGATTGAGAAATATCAAATTTATCGTAAAGCGTTTGCACTCTATTGTAAATTGATTCTAAATCACCTTTGGTAAGTTTAGTTGCGTCGGTTATTATATTTTTGTGCCTGGTTATATAACCTTTGTATTCGCTTACCGACCTTTTACACGAATCAATTTTATTTTGATCACTCAATTTTATTTAATCGAACAATAAATATTTATACACACTGGGACCTCCGGAGCTTAAAGCAAGCATGCTTAAAGAACTTATAGTGCGAACCTTAAAATGAGCGCCGATCTGGTGGAAGGATTTATACAAGCTCTTTAGTTCGTATCTATTCTTAAAATTGAAGGACCAACTATTTTTAATAATTTTCCAAAACATGTGAAGACATTGTGGTGTAGTTAAAAAATGATTCCTATGGTCATTCAGTCTCATTCCGCCAACTAAATTATAATTTCCGTAAAGATTTCGAGATTATTCCGTAAACAAAGGACGGGCCCACCACCTCAGTCTCTTTCTCTCCTTTTCATATTCTATTAAACATCAAAATAATACTAATCCAAGTTACATCGATTCACTAACTTAATCATAGAACCTAAAAAATTCCCTTTGTGAAATTAACAACGAAATTATCGGTGAAACCAATACTTAGACAAAGAAATTTTATTTATAACTTTAAAAACATTGAAACATCGAAAAACTATTGAGATACAATCCTAACATTCAAATCTTTATAAAAATAGCATATTTTTACGTATTTTGGAATACAATTTTAACAAAATTTTTTGTACAGAAAATATACTTCTTACTTGATTTTGTCAATACACCCAGTAATTAAAGTTTAGCCTTATCTTTTCTCCACAAACCAAAACACAATCCACCTCACCCTTGTGTGTATACTCGGCCACCCGCAATAGGCCCTCTCTATAGAAAAAAAATTATAATGATTTCATTAAGGGTCGTGAACGATCCTCATATCTAGAAAAAATTACAACTTTCAAAAATCTAGAAGATAAGTGACTTCAGTTAATAAGGCAAGTGACTTGGGACAGACGTGTTGCGTCAGTATATATATAAGTTCGCATAAAATTAAATATTAAATAAATCCTCATTCTGGCCCAAAGATCGTACCCAAGTGAATATATATTTCTGCAGGTAGTGGGCGACCTCCTCTATCTAAAAAATATCACATCTTTTAAAAATATAGAAGATAAGTGTCTTAGGGCAGACGTGATGCATCCCAATATATAAGTTCGCATAAAGTTGGATATTAAAAAAATTTTCATTCAAGCCCAGAGATCGTACCTAAGTTGACATATATTTTTATTAGTAGTGGGCGACCTCCTCTATCTAAAAAATATAATATCTTTCAAAAATCTAGAAGATAAGTGACGTTTGTCCTAAGTCAGTTCTTCTAGATTTCTGAATGTTGTTATTATTCTTAGATTGAGGGGATCGCCATCTATCCGTAATAAAGTCTTTGTCATATTTTTTGGATAGAGAGGACCTCTGACTATCTGTAAAATATGTGTGCACTTAGTTACCATCTTGAGGGCTCAATCTGGAATTTTTATATATCAAATTTCGAATGAACTTTGATTTTGCTAAATTCTTAATTCTTTGGACAATTTAAATTAAAACTTAAGTTTATTTAGTTGCTTTTTTGCAAATTCAAATTACATAGTAAGTAAAATAATTTGTTTACCTAAAAATTCATAATAACGAGAGATTTATTATTCTTACTAATATATTCGCAGGAAAATCATTATTTAGGACAAATGTTTAATTTTAGGACAAACGTCACACCCGTAATATTTGAGGATTTAGTTATATGGTTCTCGAAGGTAATTTCTAGTCAGTTTTATAATTAACACACATAAACCAATTTAGTTCCAACTTATTTCTCAAAAAGGTGTAAATGTGGTATAGTTTAGTTTAGAGGGGTTTCGAAAGATTTAAAAACAAAAAAATGTTTGTGATTTCTTTAAAATGTTCTTTAGACATTTTTACCAAAGGAATTTCTTAAACTTTTTCATACAAAATTAAACGTGAATTTTGTGATCCATTGCCAAACGTATAGTAAACTCCGGTTTTATTACTGTATTAATACCCGGTTTCACAAAATAACAGGCAATCTCCAGTTAATTAAAATTTCATATCTTTCTTCTATTAAGAAATTGCCTTTTATTTCATAATACAAATTCAACGCAGGCTAATTTTTTTTCTTTTTTACATGAAAATTTTAACCGGAGAGCTAAATATGTAGCTGCCCAATTTCGTCCAGCTAAATAATTAGTTGGAGGCTAAATATTTCTATGTAAAAAAGAAAATTGGGTCTATCCAACTCTCGGACGACACTTTTCCCAGAAAGCATCCGTTAAGATCACAAAACAAACCATTTTATTTTACAAACATTTTCCGTTATTTTGGGCAGGCTTTATTTTGGGCAGGCTTTATTTTGGGCAGGCTTTATTTTGGGCTGGCATAATATGTCACGGCTTTTCTCAAATTTGGAGACCTCTTCCCGAATATCACAATTGATCACAGCAATTTAAACCTTCTACACTCATACCGCCAAATCACAGACTCACAGTGCTAGATTATTTAGAACTGACACGTGTTGAGCAGAAATCAAAATCGTATTCGCTATTTTTCATCTTCGACCTTTAACAATTAGATCCAGTTATACATCTCTAGTATACCGTTGAAAGTCCTTAATAATTTAATTTACTCCATTCAGAAAGTATCCACAATGTTCAAAAATTTATTATTTATTATATTTACAATATAAGGTGAGCAACGTGAGAATTGGCCGATATAATTCTTTACTCAGTGCTTCAGCCTGGACGGAGCATCGCTGCGGACCATTCGAAAATACAAAATCAGAATTTATGTTAATTATTATTTGTTACCGAATCTCACCTCATTGTCATATAGCATTTCATTTTATATATCTTCCAGGTTCCAGCTCTCCTAAACCTGTGCCATCCTAGTAGCGTGATGTTATTTTAAAGCCTCTCTTAAGCGGACATTACATGGTCAGTAATAATGTCATTATTTGAAATATTGACAAAATTATTGACCGTGTAATGGTGATACTGAAGTACTGAAAAGCGGTATTGAAGAATGACCGATAATTCCATAATTCCGGCATTACGGCATACGATACTGACAGTATTAATGATCGTGTAATTTAAACGGTAGCGTCGAAAATAATGTTGAAGAGATGGTTAGTGATAATAAAGACTTATTAGTCCATTTTATTGAGAAATTAGAAGAGTGGTCGGAATTGTGGAATTCGAGAAATCCGTTGTATATGCGAAAAGATAAACGAGTTTCAGCTTTAAAACAGTTGCTGGAAATTTTTATAAAATTTAAATCTGATGCCACAATAATTGACGACGTCAGGAAAAAAATAAATACGTTGCGTTCGAATTATAGAAAAGAGAAGAAAAAAATTGAAGAATCAAAAACATCTGGCATTGGAGTGAACGAAATATACAAGCCTTCGTATTGGGTTTTTTATGCTTTACAGTTTTTAGACACTGCTGAAAAACCAATAAAAAGTCAATCATCTATAGTAGAAAATGAAACAAGACTGGAAGTGAGTTTTAAATTTGTTTATTTAACAAAAAGAAAAACATTAATTAATTATAATTTATTTTCAAAATTTGTTTTTTTAAGACATTATACAAAAAATATAATCAAAATTCCAATCATATTTAACCCTTAAATGACACACTTAAGAAAAATCACATAAATGCCACACTGAGGTCTTTTAGACCCCAGCATGATAATTGCCTATTATTCCTTGAATTTTTCTATATTTAGCTTTGATAATTTTTTCCAATATAGTTTAAAGCTTACTAAATGAGATCAAATTATTACATTAATGAAATTTTAATTTTATGATACCAAAATAAAAAAGGTTTGTGAAAAAAATAAGTAAAATAAGACATATTTACATAAAATAGTTTTACATAAAATAACCGTAATTTTTTAATTTTCAATATTTTTAACTAAAAGTTTAGCGGTATACCCTTGAGATAGTATCTTGTTAGATAAAAATAAGTTCGATACTGAATCTTTAAAAAAAGGTATTTATTTTGCAATATGAAAGTTGAATTTTTTCTTATCGTCGAAGATGGCCGACCACGGCTCTGGCCAGCCGCTTGACGCTCTCCTACATACAAAAGCCGTTGATCCAAAGTACTCTCTTCCATATCTTTCTGGTATACTTCCATGGCGCTCTCTGAAGCACTGCACATCGAAAAGTCTGAATCATTGTTTTTACTGTCCACAAACACGTTATCTTATCCTCCTGAAGATGCTTCGTCGATGGGTTCTAGCACTTCTCGGACGGTTCGACTCTGCAAATTATTCGCCATCTAATAATAATACGTCAAAATCAAAAGAAAAATAAATTTTAACAACGAGCGCAGTCTTACCCACGACCAAAAACAATAAAATAACACAAAAAACGGCAAAACAACTTTGAAAATTTATTTCATACACAATACAAATATTTTCATTCAATTTTGATTCAATCCGATCACTTAGAGATCTTAGTCATATTCCATTTTTCTTGTCTGGTCATGGTCTATTAGTATGTCTCTGTTTCTTGAAAATCGGATAAGTACCTTTCGAATTACTTTGTTTACAGACAGATATCAGCAGCGGGGATATAAGGCATCTCTCTCGCTCTAGGTATGCTAGAGTTGAGATGCCTAAAAATTATTCCGATTTTCACACAAATATACGTATATGACACACTGGGGTTCGTTGGACCCCACCGTGATTTTGGACATTTCTACACAGCTGCTAGCAGCCAACCGGCTTGCGCTGAATACGTAAACAGGTAGTGCAATATCTCAACTTTAACAAGGGAGGGGACACGAGATGCATTTCCGGAGGAAACATTTGAATATGAACGATTGAAAAAGGTCTGGGGTCTACTGGACGCCATGTGTCATTTAAGGGTTAATAGAATTTTTAAATGTTGCATTCATTGTTGAAATAATTGCAATACTGATCTCTAACTTCTTTTGCACTGAATTCTGAGTTACGATGTGAATTTGCTTGTATGCGTTCTCCCAAATTTGTTGATTCAATGTTAATCGTGGGTGTGTAAAATTGCGGTGATTCTTCCATTAAAAAGTTCTGTAAATAACAACAAGCCAAAGTAATTATTGTCGTTTTTTCTGGTGCAAGACAAATAGGCTTTTGGAATACTCCAAATCTAGCAGCTAATATCGCAAAAGCATTTTCAACTACCCAACGTGTAGCAGAAAAATCTTTATTAAATTTTTCTTGCTTCGCTGTGCAATTTTTCTGAGAATACGGCTTCAGTAAATTTACATTAAGTGCAAATGCTTCGTCCGCAACAAAAACGTAAGGAAAACATTTTGTTGAATTTGGAAGCTGGGTGGGATCTGGAATTTTTAATTCATTTTGTTGAAATAGTTCCCAAAATGTTGTATAAAATAACGCACCGCCATCGGAAACTCTGCCAT
Organism: Tipula helvola; assembly: GCA_963556165.1. Taxonomy (NCBI): domain Eukaryota; kingdom Metazoa; phylum Arthropoda; class Insecta; order Diptera; family Tipulidae; genus Tipula; species Tipula helvola. The sequence goes on from OY744481.1 coordinate 368,842,083, forward strand.
TTGCACCTACATCCACCATTATAAACTGCCGATGCGCATTAACTAATGCCATTAATATGATGCTGTAATAACCTTTATAATTATAGTACAACGATGCCGTATTGTTAGATCTCCGAATGGCGATGGGTTTCCCATCAAGTACTCCTAGACATGTGCTAAAGTTACACTTCTCTCCAAATTGTCTTGCGATTATTTTCCACTCTTCACACTTTGTTGGAAACTGAAATTGAAATGTTTTTTTTATGTTACAGGTAGAAAATACATCTGAATCATCGTGTTCTATAATAGAAATGTAAATAAAAATTCAGGTCCAGGCCAATCTTCGATTGACTCATCACATCATCGTTTCCGATCAGAAACCAAACGCAAAAATGAAGATCATATGGCAAAACAAAATAAGTTACTGAACTTAGCTTGCGATTATTTATCTCAAAACGATTCGGATCTAGACACTGCAAAGGTCTGGAGTAAGAAACTCAAGTCATTGCCTTCCGAGCAAAAACTATTCGCAGAGAAAGCCATACACGTTGTTCTATTTGAAGCACAATTGGGAACTTTAACTTCGTGACACCCCATATACAATGCCAACATAAAAATAAAATTTCAGAATCTAGTCCTATTGAAGTTTTGTTGTACTCAAATTCGGATTACACACATGAAACAATTTTATCCACAAGAGTGATACATTTCAATTTTCTGTTGCCCATCAAAGCGAAAATCAGTCAGTTTCAACATTTTTAAGTAATTTTAAGTAATACATTTAAATTGAAAATTTTCTTTTTATAACGACCTTCTCTAAACGAACAATTTTTGAAATCAATTTTCATTTTCAGGCCTATTGAATTTACTAGCTTTTGTTTTATAGTTTTTTGTCAATAAAGAATTACAAAAATACCTTGAAGTTTTATTTATCTTACCTTTATACAATCTTGTAAAACATGAACAACCGCACTACACGTTCCAATACCAATTTGGCTTATGTATGCTGGCGATATAAGAACAGAAAATTGTAGGTCCTCAAAGCTTCTTCCAGTAGCCAAGAACTGTAATATTAGTGCTAGCCGCTGTTTCACTGAAATCGATTGCCTCATGTTTGTATCTTCTCGTTTTATATAGGGAGCGCAACCATTACCAATAGCTTGTTAAATAAATCTTCGCTCATACGAAAATAGTTCCGATAATCACCTTGGTCAGTAATCTGTATTTCATTTTTAACTCTACCCTTTCGACGGTTTGTTTTTTTATTCACTGCTAAAGCTAACACAATTGCTGCACACGCTTTGTTCATATTTTTAAGTTAACACACTTGTGTCTTTCCATGTACTGATATAATAACTGACGAAATGTATTGACCGTCTAAGGAAATAAACATAACTGAAGTATTGATTCAGTACCTTAACCGCCAGTAATTAATGACATTATTACTGACCGTGTAATGTCCGCTTTAGTAATTTGCTATAAGAAGTTTTATACGACTTTGAATAACAAGCGAATTTATTATTCAGAAATAATACCTTGAAAGGTGATTTTATTCACAAATTCACAAATAATGTATCAATCAACATGTCGTTGATATTTCAATCATTAAAATGTCATAAAATATCAATAAAACGTCACAGAAATGGTCAATGTCAGAAATATCAATGATTCAATGCCATAGAAACGGGAATATCTTGCTATATTTAAAAGCTCACTAGATATAATTATTTTTAAATGTTGACGATATTATTTGCCATCGCAGCAAAGTATTTTAGGGAAATTTAGAAATTTAAATATTATATGGTAATCAATTGGTATGGTAACATTTTATTATCATTGGTATATTAACTGTAAAAAAATATTTCTTCGGAAAGTTCAAGATTAGCTCGGTAAACAGATAAACAAATTTATATTACTCGTTTTTGTCAAAATGACCCCACGCAATGCTTCAATCAACTTCAAATTTTGTGAAGAAGTAGATGTTGAATTGTCAAATTTATCATCAACATAAGAAAAAAATCGTCGGTCCCGTTTTTGAGAAAATCTGTTTGGCAGTTTTCTCTTCCACTGCAACCCTCTCTATTTTATATTCGAATATATAAGTTAACACAAACTGCTTATTACAAAAATCTATCTTTGTGCACAATTTCGACCAAACCTATCAATATTTGTTAGAATGGGAGGCAAAACAAAAATAATAAAAATGTGCGACTGGAAGAACGGAAGGACGGACGAACGGAAGGACGGAAGGATGGACGCGACATTTTTCTGATCGGTGTTTCGAGGTCCTGGTAACCTAATTCGTCGAGAAATGTGAAAATCTGGAACAAAATTTTGAAACCAAACGCAATTGCATAAAAGAAGAAAGGGTGAAAATATTATTTAACTAGATATTGGTTATTTTTTTGTGAAACCGGGCATAAGTAAATTTATGCTATAGTAGAGTCATCATTTTGTGTGTACAATCGAGTTATACCGGACAATAATTTTCCATCGGTGCTGTACTCATTCCAATCAAAAACAGCTCATATTATGTGCGTCACAAAACTAATTTATTCAATTGATTTTTATACAACAATAACCGCAAGGTTGCGGTTTATGTTTACAATCAAGTTAAGCGCTTACTAAGGTAGTCGGAATCCTAAAATTAAAATCAAAAATTCAATAATAGTATATCAAAATTAAGAACAATTTGAAGGTGATTAATCGATGATGATCGAAGGATTTTTTGATTTGGATGACGGTTTAGTTTTTACCCAACAATTTTCACTGGACAATTGGTAATAAAAACAAAAAATTTTAATTTTGTATTTTGTTACATAATTAATAAAAATTATGAAGCTCAATTGTCCCGCAATAGTGCACAAATTTTAGACAAATCTGGCTGCTTGTAATTTATATTATCGAATAACATGATTTCATATGTAATTATAGTAGCAGTCATCTGAAATTATAAAACCACAATTAACTGAATTAGAAAAAAAAAACAAATGATAAATCGCCTACCCGTAATATTAAACCTCTTGTTATCGCAAATAAATTACATCCCGATAAGGCAACATGTTCATGCTGCAACTGCCACATAAATCGTTTTGCTTCAATGTTCCATGATCCTTTCGGTATGGTCGGCAGTACCGACATTGATTTTTTCGACAAATCATTAATTTGGGCCGCACTGCCAAATATCAACCATAATGAGCTCATCAGCAAGGAAAATGAATATACAAAGTAGATTTTATCAATTACGAACGGTAAATTACTGTAAAATTAGAATACCATTATCGAACATCAACTTGTTTTGATTTAATTATGTTCCCTTACACTTTGGTAATTCTAAGTATTTGCAAAGACATAAAATATACGTCATAGAAACAAACAAGAAGAATTAATGGACCAAAATACTTGTTCGCTAAATTGACGAGTCGCGTTAATTTCTGGTGATGCACTCGGCATTCGGTCCAGAAAGACCAGGCGACCTGTTGAAAGCTTGTTGATGCCAAACGTTCATTAAATTGCTTAAATCGTTCAGCGATTGCAAGACTCACCAGTATAGATAGTAGATTCGCTGATGTCATACATAGTATCATTGATATGTAGAGGTACTAAAATTATAAATTGTTAAAGGATTTTTTATTTTTGGTCGTTTACCTTACATAATTTATGATTCCAATAACATGATTATACCCGGTAAATGCATATATATACGGTTTGACAATTTTGAAAGAGTACTTGGTGAGGTTTGGCTCTAAGTGACACACTTTTATTAGAATCGAAGTGTTATAAAATCTCATCCCCAAAAACAGGCCTTCGTGCACTAAAAATCACAGAAATTGTTACTAAATAGTAAATAGTATATTATTCAAAATTACAAACTTTTCAAACCGAGCCCTAAAACAAGGAATATGAAACTAAAAATTCGAAGTTTCATTTTTAATGAATACTTTTGTAGCTTGTAGGGTGAACGCAAAAATACACGTTCCGTGTTACACCACTGTGTCATAAGCAATTTCCAATTCATTGCAATACGCAAAAAGCAAAAATACGCCCCAATAACACATAATAAGTACACGCATGAATTTAATTCGTCTAAGCCAAAATTATTTTTTAATTGCATGAATATTAAGCAAAGTATAAATTGAATTAATCCTAATGTGCCACAAAATAATGTAATCATGGTTGGAATCGAAATCCATTTGAATGTGGTTGCGTTAAGATCCGAGCTCAAACAATTACGTACTGGTAGAAGGCCAAAACATTGCATAAATCGAATTACTGAAATATAAAGAAATAATTTTAAAATTTAGGTATCGCGTTACTCTTTCACACAGAATTTATACCGGGTGCGATGGCTTGAACAAATGTATCGTCACTATTGTAATGATCATCTTTTGAGAGTGTCGCCACGTCTTGAAAATGATTTTTTTTCGATTTTTTTGATGAAATATCCACTAAGTTGTTCATTGCAACTAATATATTGCATGTTCTAAACCAAAAATATTTTATTAAAGGCGTTTAAATTTTAATAATATATGAGGAAACTATGTAAATGTTCAATATTTTCAATTTGTTAACAGTAGCAACTAAAAATAGCGAAACCAAACCAATAACTGACTTTAGGCTGGAATAGCGAGTCTGTAAGGACTTAACGTAAGAATACGATATATGGACTTTGCATAAAACCGACCACTCAATCTTTAGTTGTCACTTTACCCCAACTTAACAGAGCGGTCGGTTGTTGACGCTCGAAGAGGATAGACGTGCTTTTGTCATCCTCTTCGTACATTTAATTTAATTTTAACTATTTTTGTTTTAAGCTTTAAGGTTTTGTCTTTGTTGCGTTGTGTTTAGCGATAAATAATTGTAAAAGCATAATAATAAAGTGAAAGAATTGAACATAAATATCGTACAGGTATTTCATATCACATAGATTTATGTTTTTTTATTATTTAGTTTTTAATTACAATCTAGTCTAAGCCTAACAAGCAATTTTTTTATTATTTGATCACGCTTTTGTTGTGCGCTAGATAAATTTATTTTAACTGATTTTACACTAACTCAAAAGGCTTTACAACATGATGAATTAACCATTGTTTATGGCTTCTAGCAAATTTAATAATTTCGGTTTTGATGGGTTATATGCCCAGGTCTGTGGATGTTGCTATTTCTGACAAACCATTGTGCATTGACGATGTTTCTTAGCTCTTTATTTTGGAATCGTTGGATAATATCCATGTTGCTCTGCTTGGTACATCCCCACAGCTTTATACCTTAAGTCCAAACAGACTTCAATATTTGCTTATAAAGCAGACGCTTATTAGGGATTAGTAACCAATACATTTTATTGTATTTTAATCCCAACTCGTCTCTTTTCTTTGTAACATGAGCTTTCCAGCGAAGCTTAGCATCTAATGTCATACCAAGATATTTGGCAGTGTTTGCATGTGTTATTTCTTGATTATTTAGATATACTGATTTGTATACTAATCTCTTGTTCGTAAAGTCGACATGTAAAGATTTAGCCTCATTTAATTTTATGCGCCATTTTTTTTCCAGTTATATATTTGCTATATGGCGGTTTGTAATTACATTGTGACAACACTAAGTGACACGGAAATTTTTGGTTTCATTCCTAAAACTAATTCATATGGCATGAGCCCCGTAGAACTGTGTGGCATCGAATTATACGAGAATGTTAAATAAGGAAGCCATTTATCCCACAAAAACATCCTTAAATACTCGCCCAATGTTTTATGAAACCTTGCGAGAGAACCAATGCCGAAAATACATATAAAATATTCAACGAATGTTATTGCTACAGTTTCTGCTTCTTGAATGGGGATAGCCTTGGCGATAGTGTATTTCGAAAGGTCATCCTGCATTGTTAGAATATACCGATTATTTTTGTGTGATGAGGTGATTGGCCCGAAGATATATCCAGGAATATTTTTTCGAATGACCGAGAAGATGTGGTCATCATTTTAATTGGTTCTTTAGTGAACCTAGAGTGCTTATTTACTTGGCATAGTTTGCATCAGGATATTATATTTTTAATTGTTGAGTACATTATGAGGAAAAATGTAATATTCTCTCATACGAATATAAATTCTATACAGGCCCTGGTGGCCGCAACAAGAGGAGATATATGAAATTCTAGTACAAGTTGTTTTATTTCTGTTTCGACAGAGTCTCCGGACAACCGATGGAAATGTTTGATTTATATTAGAATTTTCTAACGATGATGGCGATTTAGATGTGCTCATCTTTGTCTTGTTATTCGTGTCTGTATTATTTATTTCAGTATTACGGGATTGTGATCGAGTAACGACGTTGCATTAAAGAGGTATTTCAGAATTGTCGGCTATAGAGATCCTAATTAACGCATTAACGTTTCTGTTCTGTGTGCCAGGTTTATGCAGAATTGTATAATCATACTCATCCAGTTTAATTTTCCATCAAGCGTGATGATAGATTTTTCAAATTGGACATCCAAACAAATGGTTTATGATCCGTAACAATCGAAAATTTGTACGATATAAATATGGCCGGAAATGATGAACTGACCACACAATGGCAAGCAGCTCCTTCTCAATCGTTGTATAGTTTTTTTCGCGTTTCTTTTGATTGCTGGTGTTCTTTTTTTGCCACAACAAGTAGTGGAAAATTCCATAGACTTACACTATTTTTAATAATTTTATCCTCGAGCATTATTATTCCAATTTTGTAGAATAGGGTTGTCGGTATTGCCGTACATGTATGGCTTCTACATTAGGTAGGGTACGAATTTTATGAATACCAACATTTGTTGAAGTCAAAACATCGCCTTCAAGATGAAAAATATCATTATATTCCCCAATTATTTCATTAAGAGTGCTGTATTCTTCTGAATTCAAATGTTTTAAATTTATCAAAGATGAAAGAGTGTCTATCTAGTCTATTATCAATGACATCATTGCATTTTTGTAATTGGTAAATATGGTACTTATTAAGAGGTTCGACTGTAATGTTGAAATCGGTTAGAGTAACTTCGGCTTCAGAAATATTTCCGATAGAGATTGGCATTGAGTTGTTTTATGAATTGAATTTGATATGAACACGGAAGGTGCTACCTCCTGCGATAAGCAAACATATTCTGACTCATCAACAGAGTTAAATAACACTGTAATTGTGTTCTCTGAACGAGGAGAAATTCTAATAGACAGCGGACAATTCAATTCAAGTTCTTGGGATAAATTTAACGAAACTAAAGAATTTTCTAACGGTATATTTACAACTTGTTTTAGAAAATCAATATTGCATTTAAATTTGTTGAAAAAGTTCAAGCCCACTACTTCTATTCATTTTGACGGTGTTATTCAATAAATCATTTTTAATAAGGGACACTACGGCGGCAGGATCTAGGAGGAAAGGAATGGTTTCGAATCTACTTATGTCAAGTTCGGTTATAGGAAAAATAATGTTTTCTTGTGTGAAATATTTATTTTCGACTGGTTGAATGAATTTGGAATACTCTATTATTATGGGTTCTTCAAAGGAGTGTCTTTATTACACAAGTGACAAACTTTTTTAGGTTGAGGTTTTGCAGTAAAAGAAGAAGAATCTGATGTAAGAATTCTAGAAATTTTTTTAAGAATAGTTTCTTCCTGGATGGCCTGATTGATGGCTTTGTTCAGCTTAGTAAATCGACATGCTTTGATGATTACTTTTATCGATTGGTCTAGACCCTCCTGAAACGATTGAAGTACAATGTGTGCATTAAGGTTTTGAATTGTGGTAGCTGATTCCTGCCCTTGAGAAGCGATGTATTCTTCATTAAATCGTGGACTATAGAATCTCAACTCTAGTGGCATAAGAATGAACATCTTCACCTCTGCTCTGCCTGATGTTAGCCAATTCCATTGAATCTGGCCAATAGAGCGACTCTCGGAAAATTCCGCTGTTAATATTTTCTTAAAATCAGCGAAAGCTTTTATATCAGCATATCGAATTACATTATATGCTTTTCCCTCCAATTTTAGTTTAAGTAATTCTACGAAGGCAGGTTTTCAAAAGTTGCGCACGAGTAGAATTTATGAAGTTGTCTTGGTTCGCCGTTGAAATTTGGAACAAGTTTTAAGGCATTCACTCCGATTACTAAAAGAAAATTGGGAATTCTTATCGGAAGATGTGGAAAGAAAATTGGAAATAATTTGACTATTTAGATTACTGAGTCCAACAAAAGGAGGTGATTCATATTATACAATAATATTAACTGAATTTTTTAATCATAATTTTGAATATTCCTGAAATATTCGTGGAATGTTTCGATTTTGAAATATTTGAGTATTTAATTATTTGCTTCTCGAAGGTAATGGTGGCAACTTTGTTCTTTATTGGTTAATTATTGGTGTTAATTATTGTCTCACACCTTGTCTCAATTGATATACTTACATAGAGTCGGTTTCAAGTCATTTTTATATTTTACACAAATAAACAAATACAGTTCCAACTTATTTCTCAAAAAAGTGTAAATGTGGTTTACTTTAGAGGGGTTTTGAAAAATGTAAACACAACAAAAGGATTTCTTTAAAATATACATTAATCATTTTTGCCAAAGCAATTTGTTAATTTTGTCCATATAAACTTGGCTATCTATCCGCTCATATTTTTTGCTCTTTTTCTCATTCGGTAAGTCAAATTTTGAAGTAAATGCAAAATTTTTTTAATGAATTATTTTAAAGGAGTTATATTGCACTTATCGCTTCTAAATTGTGTTTTGGTTAACTTAATTCGTTGGGTTAGTATAGCATCGACGAATATATTGAAGCGAATTGGATATTAAATTGAAAAATGCTTCGACAACCTTGCATGCACAGATCAAAGAAAGGTTATCGGATCGCTCCTATCGCTTCTGCTGATAGTTTTCCACAAATGTAATAAGTTGTGCCAGATCTACATATGCCTATAAAATAAAATTGATTTTTTTTATTTACTTTAAATAAATATTTTTTCTGGATTTTTATTTCCATTTTTTTTTTCAGAAAAATATGAACACATATCGACGCTAATTCGATCAAAGGCTCCTCAAGCGACACAAATTCTGAAATTACGTTTTTAATTTTTTATTTTACTCTGCTCTGTTCTCTTTCGATTACTCTAAACAGAACAAAGATAAACAAATTGGTCCCGTTGCTTTCACCGTTTTTCTATAGGACGAACGGCACAAGTGTGTGGTTTCGATATATTTTTTCCAATGCAAGTGACATAACTCAAAGAATCTAAAATTTTGAAAATAAATATTTTCTTTTTAAAACTTAATTGGGATTTGTTTTAGTAAAATTCGTGTTTCAAAATACTTCTTTATGATGTTAAATAATTTAAAAACAATCTGCTGATTCTGTTTTATTGTAAAATATTCTACACAGTATTTCGGTTCTGCTTCACAATTTACGTTTTGTCGCTTAGGCCCTTTAATTAAATTAGCATCGATATGTGTAGTGATAGTGATCCATAAATTAAAATGAATAACACTAAAATATAAGTATGATCGACAGCTGTTTCAAAATCGTATTTTTCTGCGCAGCACCATATGACGTGCTAAAAAACAAAACAAAATAGAGAAATTTTTACAAAAACAAAAACTAAAAACCAAATTAATAAAAAGAGAACAAAGTTATGTATTGACGATTGGAGCATCACGGATTCCACCTAGTGGAATATTTTTAAACTGAGCTACCTGATAATTAGACGTTCGAAATTGTTGTAAATAATTCCATTTTTGATCTGTAAACACAATTTTTACTTACCGGATTAGTAATAATTCTAAATGATTCCAATTTTGGACTATAAAAATAATTTTTAATTACCGCAATGCTAAATTTTCTTTCGTCGCATTTGTGAAAAATGTCATTTTATCAGGTGCATCATTTTAACTATTGTCCTCGAGAGGCGCTTTCTTTACTTTTACAATCGTCAATAAGTAAACAATTTTTTCAATTTGCAATTTTTTTCTTGCTTTTATTTTTTTAGATAAAAAAAAAAAAAACATTATTATGTTACAACTAGCGGGTACAGCCCGACCTAGGATGGATATAATTTATATATAATGTTGATGTCAAGCGGCCACTGTCACCATCACCATTTGACCATTTGATATTTTTTTAACCGTTATTTTTTAGCCAAGTAGGAATAGCTCGAGACTAAAGGCTTTTTAGGATTATTGTACTTTAAATAGACCGTAAACCAAAGGGTAAGGGCTTTTAAGGACGATTTTACATGCGTTAGGGCGTCACACAAAAAACCTTACAAACAGAAAAAAAATTAAAAAATCGGGGTGGGCTGTGTCATCAACACGGGCCGTAGGTGTTTTGCGTGATAGCGTTTATAACATGTTGAGATTAATTATTTTAATTTAAACTAAATTATCTACCATATTTTTTTATGCACAAATTAGCATCAGAATTACTCAAGTCAGATGGGGCGTTCTCTCGCTATAGTGCGGTCAATCCCTGTAAATCGCTATTTTGTAGATTCAATTAAAATTAAAATTAATGTGTAGATTAATTATTTTAATTTAAAAAAAATTAACCACCACTGTTTCTTTACGCAAAAATTGACTTCAGAAGTGCTCGGATCGGATGAGCCATTCTCTCACTACAGTTGTTGAAGGATTTAAATCGCGCGAAATCATTCGATAATATTATTGTGAGGCGCAAAGCCTAAGGACCAACCTAAGAAATCATATATTTACATTAAAGGTAATGCTTACAGTTGATTAGTAATTGCCCACAACCAAGGGAAAAATGTCTTGTCAATTTTCTGAACATGCGGTGTAAGATGTTATCACGTCAAAAAAAAAAAATTGAAAAACAAAACTAAAATGCCTTGGCCACAATCGAACCCTGGACTTTAGCCGCTCTAGTCCAAAATATTTCTACTAAGCCATATCAAATCAACCTAAGGAAATTTATTCAATTTTCATTATTATATTTTTTCAAACATAGCATGCTTTGAAGTTTATGACAGAAAAAAATATGTTACTACATACAACTCATAATATAAAAGTTTTTAAATAATTTGTTGTAGTGTTTAATCATAAACGCAGACCACGTATTTTCTTGTGTAATTTGTTTATATAAGGATCGAACCGAAGACCTTTGCCGCTCTAGTCCAATGCGTTACCACTACGCCACAAACAATATAATAACTATTATTTTATTTGCATTGTTAAATTGTTTTATTTTTTCAAAGCGTTCTACAGCCTCGCTAGCTAAATATATTAATGTTTCTTTCTTTGGTAAGTTAATTTTTGAAGTAGTACCAGCAATTTTATGCCATAGTACTACGAACCAACAGACGTCGAATATTAGTTTTGTATTTTTCGTAATCTCCTTTTAAAACTTCTACCAATCTGTCCTATTTGTAATTTGGGGCTATAATCACATACGCTTTTACAGATACCTTTGATTAATGATTCTTGCCATTTTGTGTGTACGGGGTGTACCGGATGAATGCAGTTTATACATCGGTGCTGTACTCATTCCAATCAAAAACAGCTCATATTATGTGCGTCACAAAACTAATTTATTCAATTGATTTTTATACAACAGTAACCGCAAGGTTGCGGCTTACATATGTTTACAATAATATTTAAACGCTTACTAAAAGCTAGATAGTCGGAATCCTAAAATTAAAATCAAAAATTCAATAATTGTCTATCACAAATTAAGAACAATTTGAAGGTGGTTAAACGTACCGATGATGGTCGAAGGATTAGTTGATTTGTACAACTGTTTAGTTTTTGCCCAAGAATTTTCATTGGACAATTCGTAATAAAAACAAAAAATTGTAATTATGTATTTTGTTACATAATTAATAAAAATTATGAAGCTCAATTGTCCCGCAATAGTGCACAAATTTTAGACAAATCTGGCTGCTTGTAATTGAAATTATCGAATAACATGATTTCATATGTAACTATAGTAGCAGTCATCTGAAATTATAGAACCACAGTTAACTGAATTAGAAAAAAAAAACAAATGATAAATCGCCTACCCGTAATATTAAACCTCTTGTTATCGAAAAAAAATTACATCCCGATAAGGCAACATGTTCATGCTGCAACTGCCACATAAATCGTTTTGCTTCAATGTTCCATGATCCTTTCGGTATGGTCGGCAGTACCGACATCGATTTTTTCGACAAATCATTAATTTGAGCCGCACTGCCAAATATCAATGATAATGAGGTCACCACCAAGGAAAATGAATACGCAAAGTAGATTTTATCAATTACGAACGGTAAATTACTGTAAAATTAGAATACCATTATCGAACATCAACTTGTTTTGATTTAATTATGTTGCCTTACACTTTGGTGCTTTTAAGAATTTGGATGGACATAAAATATACGTCATAGAAACACATAAGAAGAATTAATGGACCAAAATACTTGTTCGCTAAATTGACGAGTTTCGTTAATTTCTGGTGATGTACCCGGTATTCGGTCCAAAATGACCAGGCTACCTGTTGAAAGCTTGCTGATGCCAAATGTTCATTAAATTGCTTAAATCGTTCAGCGATTGCAAGACTCACCAGTATAGATAATAGACTCGCTGAAGTCATACATAATATCATTGATATGTAGAGGTACTAAAATTATAAATTGTTAAAGGATTTTTTTTTTTTTTGGTCTTTTACCTTACATAATTTATGATTCCAATAACATGATTGTACCCGGTTAATGCATACATATTCGGTTTGATAATTTTGAAAGTGTACTTGGTGAGGTTTGGCTCTAAGTGACACACTTTTATCAGAATCGAAGTGTTATAAAGTCTAGCCGCCAAAAACAGGCCTTCGTGCGCTAAAAATCACAGAAATTGTTACTAAATAGTATATTATTCAAAATTAAAGACTTTTCAAACCTATCGCTAGAACCATGTATATAATACTAAAAATTCGAAGCTTCATTTTTAATGTATACTTTTTTAGCTTGTATGGTGAACGCAAAAATACACGTTCCGTCTTACACCACTGTGTCATAAGCGATTTCCAATTCATTGCAATACGTAAAAAACAAAAGTACGCCCCAATAACACATAAAAAGTACACGCATGAATTTAAGTCGTCAAAGCCAAAATTATTTTTTAATTGCATGAATATTAAGCAAATTATAAATTGAATTAAAACTAATGTGCCACAAATTAATGTAATCATGCTTGGAATCGAAATCCATTTGAATGTAGTTGAATTAATATCCAATTTTAAACAATTACGTAATGGTAGGAAGCCAAAACATTGCATAAACCGAATTACTGAAATATAAAGTAATAGTTTTAAAATTTAGGTATTACGTTACACTGTCACACAGAATTTATACCGGGTGCAATGGCTTGAACAAATGTATCGTCACTATCAAAATGATCAACTTTTGAGGGTGTCGCCACGTCTTGAAAATGATTTGTTTTCGATTTTTTTGACGTAATATCCACTAAGTTGTTCATTGCAACTAATATATTGTGTAATGATTTGGAAAATTATTGTGTGCATGTTTTAAACCAAAAATGTTTTATTAAAGGCGTTTAAATTTTAATTATAAATGAGGAAACTATGTAAATGTTCAATATTTTCAATTTGTTAACAGTAGCAACTAAAAATAATGAAACCGAACCAATAACTGACTTTAGGCTGGAATAGCGAGTGAGTTTTAGCTTAACGTAAGAATACGATATATGGACTTTGCATAAAACCGGCCACCGTAACTTTAAGAAATTTTCGTTAAGTTTCGTTAAATTTAGTTGTCACTTTACCCTAACTTAACAAAGCGAAATTTTTCCCTAGCACAGAATGAGATATTAGTTCAATATGGGCATATTATAGGATAACAATATATTTTTTATATTAATTTGTATAAAGTAAAATGGAAAATAACAAATTAAATATGTTTAGGTAAATGAATATAATTAGTGTAGTGTTTAGTAGAGACATGTTTATGACAAGAGTTATACGGATTTATTCGTTAAGTCACATTATGAAATATGAATGAAATAAAAATGGTTCTTATAATTCATTAAATTCTTGCCATGTTTTTATTCAATTTTCAATTTGTGCATTCGCTCTTACAGATTGGCTAGCCGACATGTCAAACTTTCTTTGAATGTTTTTCTTATAAAAAAAAATTATTTTTAATTTTTTATCAACAATAATTTACAAGTAAATTGTGCACCAAATGCCATAAACCTATGCTGCTGCACAATCAAACATCATCTAAAAAAATAGTTCCCCAAGCAAAAGTAGATGAAAAGGCATCAGAAAATATATTTTTGGAAAATGTTATAAACCGTGATGGTTCGACCAATAATGATCGAATGAAACAAACGGAAATTCAGATGAATGAAAATCCAGGTAAAGTTCCGAAATTACTGGACAGAAATAAATGGCTGGCTGACCTTTTTAATTGAACCAACAATCTCTTTTGTCACACTCTGTTGAGAATGAGCTTATGCTCAAAATGGAGTGTGCCAGAAGTTTAGTAAATTTATATGTAATTAAATAAAATAAAATTAAAATTAAATTAATTCTGTAAGGAAAAACTTTCGTCAAAGTCCGTAAGGTTTCTTACTGATTCTTACTGACCCCCTGTTCCAGTCTAAAGGGGTTACCAACGAATCAGTAAGAATCCTTACAGAATTTGACGAAAGTATTTCCTTACAGTATATTTGACGTATCAGCCACCGAATCCGTAATAACTGACAAGTACAGTATTAAAATTGTAATGTGAATCGGAAAATTATTATTTTTAAGAAAAGTGTGCCGTGAAAATTTTGATGTATTTTCCTTCAGTTCGCGTGTTAAGGCGGTATTCCATGGAAATATTTTACTGAATAGTAAAATACACCAAAAAGAGAAAAAAATCAAACACCATATAATAGACAAAGACAAGGTGTTTATTTTTATTTTTTTTTTTATAGCAAAGTTTTATTGGGGAATTTTTACCACAATTGTAAATTAACCTACAAAAAATCAAAATTATTTCTTGTTGTACAAATGAATTTGCCAATGTATGCTTGTATGTGCATTCGTGAATTACGTCACCTTTGCCGTTAAGACCAGTGATGAGTGAAACTCGTCGAAAAGACTAGCGAGATAGAGGGATGAGTTCAACCAAGGATAAAAGTTAAAACATGTCATGAATTGGAAATTAAATACATAAATTGAATTTATAAAATGTAAACCACCGATTTCAATTTAAAACCACATTTGAATTTATAATCGATAAAATTTATTAATAAAAATAAGAGAATTATTTTATTCAAATTCATCGGATAAACTTCCCGATAGTGACCTTGGTTGCGACAACAATGAATCTAAATCGTACTCATGCTCAAATGATAAGTAGTATCCAAACTAAGCGTTTCACCGTCGGCCAACGAATCACGTCCCGTAATAGTCATGTCTTGAGACACGCTATTATTCTCTGAATTCGATTTATCCAGTTTTGATTTTAATAGTGCAGTGTTCAGACTGGCAGATAGGATATCCTCTAGCTCGATACACCCCTCTTCAGCACGAATTTCTATTCGGTCGCTTTTATGGGTTACAGACCAGAGTGGGGGTAAAAATGCGCCACTAAATGAATTTTCGTCATATTTGGTATTTCGATGCCCTTAAGTTGATTATCCTTAATGTGTAACGAAAACGGAGATCGGTCTTATTATTGGACTGATAGCATTGGATACACAACAGTAGAAGTTTAGGAAGATCTGATTTTCTCGTAAGCCAAGCACGATTTACACTAGAATAAAACGTCTCCATTTTTTTTTTAAAGTTCGATAGCGGTGTGAGTGCCTCTCACGCCAATCTTTATCCAGCTCAACATTTAATAGACTCGAACTTAAATTTGCTCGTCCGCCGTATTTAAATCCAGCGAGCTGTGCATAACATAACGCAAATCTAGCGCACTGGCTACACATACTCCGTAATGTTTGGCCAAGTAACTGCATCATCATGAGGTGCTACGCCCACCTTATTAATATTATTGTTTTCAAGGATTTCTCTTAATTCCGGTGGAATTCTCTTCAAGTGGCACAATCGAATTAAAGCACAGAAACCTTTATGTGTGGCCATTTTAGTGCTACTGGACGGCGTGAACCATCAATTACGTTGTACTCTTTACAATCGATAGAAGTACAAAAAAATACGATAAATTCACAGAATTCTTATCGACCACACAATTCTATTCACTCACATTTCGTTAGTTTAAAACCATGCCACGTACAAACTAAACCAAACTAAATCCATCATAGAAACTAAATCCATCATCTCGTGATAAATCCAAATTTTCTACTTCTTGATTTGGTGATCTATCTGTTACATAATTCATATACAAATCGTCGTCAGTGTAAACTAATACATTTAATGGCCAAATCCCATATTTTTCAAATGCCGAAGTAATGTTTGCAAAGGTGATTAAATATCATAAATAGTAATAAGTTTTCCTGGAATGTGAGCATGAAGTTATTGAAAGCCACCTTAAGATAATTTTTAAACGGACCATAAACGCCTACGTCTAGAGGTTGCAAACGGTGAGTGCAATGTGGTGAAAAGGAAAGCAACACAATGCCATTTGCTTTAGCATAAATAATTGATGTAAGGGAGGTATGGCTTATACATGATTATCCACAAGCAAAAGAAAAGGTGCTTCAATTGAGCAACGCGTATTACACATTTAAGGTGCTTCAACACTTTAAAAAATAAATCTTGGTCATCCAGCCGGTTTTGCTTGCAGGTCCCAAGCTATTTTTGGAGCACCGTGTAAAAACATAACGTGACAAGCTCACCTTTCTCAGCCGATACCATCTGACCTATTTGTTTAGTACCGGTTTTTGTAATAACCTATACAACAATAACAATTATGAAATGATACCTACCATTGGAGATTGTAAAACAGTATAGTTATTCCTGTCTCGACAAGATTGTATATATCAGATGCTTTAAATTTATGAGGTTCCATTACAATTTTTAATTTTTAAAAAACTAATTAACATTTGTACGGTTAAAAGAAGTAGCTCTTGAGAAACTCGCGTTTTCAGGCTTACGAAGGGATATTTTCGAGTGGCGAGCCATGAATCCCTTTAACCAGTTATAGATGGAGTTGGTTTTCTTCTACTACAGTTTTCTGTTGCTACTAATTGTAACTCCTCCTCGTTCGTAAAGATTTGATGATGTTTATAATTGGCTTTACCATCGTACCAGAGTACACGTCGGACCAGAATTTTCTGAATCATTTGCATTTGGTAGACTTACTTCTGCCTTAAACTTTTTCATCCTTCCAAACAGAGCGAATTTTTTATCCCGTATTCGATGCTCGCGGCTCGATATATTTTTCGGCCCTTAATTATATCTTTTAATGCCTTTTCCATCAATTCTTCAGAAATAATTGGCCGATCGGTTTTTCTTTTATACATTTTTACCATATTAAATTCTAATAAATATAAATATAACAATCAAATAAATTTAAATACAAATTTAATTTCATGCACTACATTTAAAAATATTATATGTAGATATAAAAACCAAAAAACTTACTTTGATGCAACAAAACTCGGCTTTCCGTCACAAAAATCAAAACAAAACTGAGAACACAATAATATTATTTTGCTCAGGTGAGTAAAAATGTGTTACAAAATGAGAAAAAAATTAGTTGAGTTGTACTATTTCTACCATTTTCGAAAAATTAACTTTGTCTACTTTATAGCCCCTCTCCCCTACATATCATGGTACATATAAATATTACAAGGTATGCTTGACAGCTGAAAGCACATGGAGCGTGACGTC
Organism: Tipula helvola; assembly: GCA_963556165.1. NCBI lineage: Eukaryota > Metazoa > Arthropoda > Insecta > Diptera > Tipulidae > Tipula > Tipula helvola. Next base: position 368,859,875 of record OY744481.1, read on the forward strand.
ACTCAGAGTCAAGTTGAATATTTTTTTGCGAATTGGTTTAGGTTTATAAGAGTATTTTTAGATTTTGGAAATGGAAATAAGTTTTAACGATTTTACACGATAGAAAAAACACAAATCCTAACCAAACGGAGTCAACGTTACGAAATATTTTACTCAAAGTGACGTCACTAAAAGGAAACATGGCGATATGTCGATTGGTTGAAACAAACCTTGTATATTTATACCATGGGTACATATCATATGTTTATACTGTTGTTGTTAAATGTACAATATTATCTGTATATGTACATATAAGAATCAATTCAAATAAATAAAAGTGTTTTTATAAGCAAATACTCAACAAAATGTTATTTTTGACCAACGGTAAGCGGAAAATAACAATCTTTTAGCAAAGTTTTATCTAATTTTACTAAGGTGACAACATAATAATTGCCGCCCCGGTGGCAACTGTGTTATTAGCATGCTTGCTTTAAGCTCCGAAGGTCCCGGGTTAAATTCCCGGCGGGTGATGAAAAAGTCACGGCTGGGTTAATGTAAGGATCAATGAATTAATCACTCATTATCCGATGAAAAAATTATTACGAAACTTCACAATGAAGCGGCCAAATCCCTCTATGGGATGTAGCACCAGCGAAACAAAAAACATAATAATTAGACGAAATGATGGATGGCACAAAATTTAGCTCGAAGATAGTAAAATCACCCAAACATTTAAATAGACTGGCACATGAAACTCTGCTTAATGCAGTACCACAATCGATATATCAACGTTTCGGTATTGCAATTTTTTGACGAAACCGGAACTTTTGCAGAGAGAGATAAACGAATCTTGATTTCAAAATCAACCATGAAACCATCGCATTGAAACATTAGGATTAACGAGGAATTATTTTGTCTTACATTTATTACAAAACATAAAGGATAAATCGACATCCAGAAAGCACCGTATAATAATAAAACAAATAAAAGTGCAATTATCTAATGAAATAATAAAAATTAATATCATAAATCTTTTAATTCAATAACTAATTAAATTCACATAAAAACTAAAAACAAAAAGCCAAACAAATAAAATCTAATCCGGAACAATGCTGTCCTCTTCAATTGTGACCGTAGTTTGTACTTCCTGTGTCATTTTCTCCTGTATAATTTTTATCATTTCATGTGCACGAACAACACTAATTGTTTTAGCGACGCTTCGTAATTGGTTGGCAATACTTTTTCCAAATTCACCGTAAATATCATCTTGTGGTGGTATCTCGATAACTTGACGGATAGCATCAAAATATTTTTCATCACGACACGCGATCATATTTGATGGCGCACAACTATATTTTTGACCAGACGAATTTATTGAATCTCCTTTGGTAATTTCATCTGAATCGCTTGCCTATAATATATTTATTATGTATAAATTATTTTATTTAATAATCTTCCTTTAAGTTATTTACATTGCTATCCGTTTCACTATCACTAGCCATGTATTCTGATTTTTGGTCGTCCGACGTGGATTTCTCCAATTCACGCAATTCGATAATTTGTTTGATACAAGTTCTGAGTTGATTCATTTTATATATTTATGCTCTTTTTAATTTATACACTTTCAATTATGTATGTATCTGTATGACTTGATCGATTGCCAGATGGAATTTGACTGAAGACAATAAAATAAAAAAACAGTTCGATAAAATGACAAAAGTAAAATAAAAGAACCGGTTTTTTACAAAAAAAAAAACAAAATAATAATTTACCGTTGCAAAGGATACAAAACCGAAATATACATACATACATACATTAAATAGGACCGGCCCATGATTCTATAAATCCCAGGTTAGCTCGATTTTTCAAAACACGTGTTTGTGACGTCATGTAATTCTTTTTTACTTTTCGTTTTTTTATTTGTTGTTGTAATTTATATACGTATTGAGAATTGAGTGACGTCAAAAAAAAAAGATGGCCAATTGTTTACATATTTCGAGCTAACCTTTTGTTTTATTGAATCATGGGATCGGCCAACTTGTAGTGTAGGTGTCGTAAAATTTTTAGAAAATTTAATACACCTAGTTTAAGTAGGTATACAATTAGGTAAGCTCCTTTCTCCGTAAAAATATTGGTAAAATCTTTCGTTTTATCGGCAGAGCTATATTGGTAAAAAAAACATGGCGGATGGAGAACGTTTTCACACAAATTTGTTCGATGGAAAAGATTTTGACAACTGGTTATTTAGATTGCGCATTGTTCTTGATGAAAAGGATTTAATCGAATGGATCGAAACAGATGCTGAAACTAAATGTGATGAACAAGTGGGCGATTATGCAGAGACAAAAATAAGTCTCATCAAAGAAAAGTGATAAAAAATGCAAGTCTGTCGAATTGTTGACAGCCATTTAGAGTACGTAAAAGTGTATTTGGTAAAAGACAAAACATCAACTTACAAAATCATCGATGCTTTGCTGCAAACATTGCAACGTGCCAGTATTGCGAGTGAAATTGGAGCGCGAAAACGCATGTTATTGATGAAATGTGCATCGAATGAAAGTTTGCAAGAATATTTGCTTCGATTTGATAAATGTTTGCGTGAATCAAAAGCATGCGGTCGTGAAACGAATGACCGCATGGCCGTCGTCTCGTTTTGGTTAATTTGCCGAGTGAACACAACATAGTCGTCACGGCACATGAGATAACGGACCCAAAGGATTTAACAATAGAACTGGTTCGCCGTCGATTGGTTGATGCGGAGAGTAAATATAATGGCATCTAGGGCGATTATGTCACACAAAGCACCGATGGTATAGTGATTTATGGAGATCGATCGAAAATTCAGTGTTATTATTGCAAACGTTTTGGTCATCGGAAAACTGATTGTCCGAGATAGAAACATGGCACCGGAAAATACGGCACACAACGACAAGGACAACAACAGTACCAGTACCAACCGAAACAGCAATATCAGCAAAAAAACAAGGGAAAGCGAATGTTGCGAGTCTTATTTTTAGTTGATGTTGTCAGTTTTGCATTGGAGTGTAAACGCAATACCTGTGTGCGTTGGTATACATTGATTCGGGTGCTAGTGAGCATATGGTGAATGATGATTCATTTTCCAGCGAATGGAAAAATTTAAACAAACCGATTTCGTTTGGTGTTACAAAAAATGGAATTTCATTTGCAATACAAATTGGTGTTGTTCGTAACACGGTCGTTAATGGGAAAGAGAGACCATGTAGAATCAACGATGTTTTGTTTACGTTCGTCAAGTTCGTACTTGTTGTTCACTTGTTGTTTTAAATGAAGTAAGTGACACCGAAAATCAACAAAATCGGCTAGGTGAAAAATTGGCTGTTGGGCGTCGTTTGGTAACTACCAAACCCAGTGATGAAGCATTAGTCGGTGAATCGCATGAGATACAAAATAAATCAATTTAAAACATCGAATTGTTGCACAAGCGTTTCGGTCTTTTGAACACCAATGATATTCGGCGATTGGCATCGATGGTGGACAGCATTGAAAAATTGAATGGTAATTTGACTGGAGTGTGTGAGCCCTGCGCACTCGGCAAGTAGGCGCGAAAACCATTTTGGAGTCAAGGCGGAGTACGATCATCAAGAATTGATATCCAGTGATGTATGTGGGCGCATCACACCACCCACGCTAGATGGCAAATGTTACATTGTAACGTCTCCGGATGATTTCACACATTTTGTGGCTGTTTACTTGTTGGAAACCCAATCACAGGTAATGGAATAATTTGTTGATTTTCCAATATAATTTCTACGCAGTTCGAGCGAAAAATTTCAATATTGAGATGCGACAATGGTGGTGAAATACTCATCGCATCAGTTCAAGAAGTTGTGTCGTGATAAAAGTAATCGGGTTGAATAAACGGCACCATCCGAAGCAAAACGGCGTAGCAGAGTTTGAGTACAAAACGCAGCGGAATTTTGCATGTTCCGGATGCTTTACGCAAGAAATTGGCTGATAAGTCAAAGCGGATAACCATGGTCGGATATGCAAGAAACGGCTATCGATTGTGGGATGCTGAATCGTTACGAGTAGTTATGCGTCGTGATGTCAAGTTTAATGAGTTCCGGTTGGCGGATATCAAGACCAAAGATCAATGAGGTTGAACGATTTAAGTAACATGGGATGAAATGACATACAAAATCAGCCATACAAAACATGTTTTGTCGTATTTGCGGTAATTAGAATCATTTTTCTTGCTCAGTGGCTAACTATTGTAGTGATTGCGTAGCTACAAAACAGGCAGAAGCTGTGCCATATGTGACAGTCAGAGAGGGATAACGTATAACCGATGTTGATTGGCATGTTCGCCAAACTATGCGATGGTAATCAAAATACATTTCGAGGACGTTAATTTTCCGTAAAATAGCCCTCAGGCTATTTTGAATAGTCGAACCTAGAAGTATAGAGTCGGGGCGTTGATTTGATGATGTCGCATGTAGAAAACATTTTCGTCTAGTTTATCAGACATTTCATTTGACGACATTGTGATCTACGGCGGATTGAAAGGCCATAAGATGAATTTCATTTCGATCTAGCTGTGGTGTGGTCTTTTAAAGATTCAGCCAAGGTCCATCCGAAAATTATTTATTGTGCAACAGGGAAGTTCTTTTTAATAATTTAGTTTAACATCAATTTTCTCAAAATGTATGGTAAATTATTTGAGAGTCTTCCATACCTCTGAACTGGCCAACTTAGTGGGCTGTGTATTGACGGTCCGTCTACAAGGCGCGCTGCTACTCCTGTTAACGATGCCACCTTTATCGCATGTTTGCCATAGCACCTCTTCACTTTGTTCTCGGAGTACGTCGTTCGTTGAAGACGAAGATCATTCCAGTTCCGGAAACTCCTGTGATGAACAGTCTCGCGCGGTCTGTGCTACCATTCATTTGTTCTTGGATACTGCGAGTGATGTGAACGAACTTCTCTCTCTCTGTCCCTCTCTAGGTCACGTTCTCTATAGGCCTCCATATGTCTGCTTGTTTCCTTCAGTATTTTGCTCGAGCTAAGAATGCCTCTCGTGCCGTATACAACTCCTCCAAGAATGGAACTCGTACAACTGGTGGAATGTTTCTTACTGCCATCTTCGTATTTTCCTTGAGCTGGATGAATGCCTTTCTTTTACCAGTTTCTAATTCCACTTCAAATGCGTCGTCATCAAAACCCTCCTCACTTTCAACTTGCTTCTTCGTATAGCAAGGTTCGGAGAGCACTGCTAATGCAAGCGCAAGCTCGCGTTATTGAGGTCATAATCCGGATTTGTCATTTCCTTGTTCTTCAACTGGAGCATTTTGTACCGTAGTGCATTTTTTTGAACTCTTTCTCGTTTGGAGAATGTCCTGTGCTATGCCTACATTGAGCTCTGTGGGCTGTACCTTTGACATATATTTGGCGACATAGAATGCTGTTGCTTTGTGAGATCGATACGGTTTTATGTCCATGTTGCTTTGCAATAGCTTGAAAATTGTCGGATTGTAGTTATTGAACCATCGATCTTGCTGTCGTCGCTTGAGCCGGCATATTCTTTCTCTGTTTCAGACATTATTATATTGATCTATTGGATCATTCTTTCTACATCATTCTTTGACAAGTTCATAAAACTCCGATCCTTCTTCAGGAGTTTCACAAATGCATACATGGTCCAATAGCGCTATTCCTTCTGTTTTATCGTATGATGCGTAACTCTCAATCCATAGCACCATATGTAAGTATGGGCTGCCTCTATTCTGGAATTTGATTCTCCACCAAAAATCCTTCACTCGTCCGCCGAATATTAGGCTCATATTCCTGTTCTTCGTTCGGCCTTCCATCGGCTGTCAGAAATACCTTTCTCATGTCTAGCCAGTTAAGATTATTACAACTTAAGGTCACAAAGTAGCTTGGTGTTCCGAGGTATCTGATTTGTGCTATTAGCTCATTCAGTTCCGTTCTCCAATAAAGAGACGATTCTCTTAAGTTCTTAATGTAGAGGTGGAAATTTTCTACTAATTGTTCATTAGGACCTTCGATGTACAGTGCTCGAACATCGACAGGGCGTAGAAAAGGCACTTGGTTTATTGAAATCTTTCATCGCTGCCGAATATTCGGTACTGAAAGTAGTCCAATGGTGTGATCCTAACAGGTCGTTGTTCCTTCAGTTCATTGACATGTTTGTGGAAGTGGTAGTAGCAAGTGAATTCTTCTGCTTTCAACTCATGGGCCCAATTCACAATATTATCACGTGTCTTACGTATAATTTCATTAATGTTGCTAGACACTTTAAGTTCTTCCTCAACGCCAGGTTATGCACAACCTATTGGCGCAATTAGAGAGGTTTGCACAGCGTTGCTCGGACTGTGAACGTCTTAGAATCACATTAGTTAGGAATGACTTATTCCATTATTCTTTCGGCGGCAATGTTGTTTTCTTGCGCGTGATATGATTGAGCTCATCAGGCAGCGATGCTAATTTATTATTCGGCTCGTCAAATTCTTTCATTTGATGCCCATGTCATGATCGCGAATCCGCCATATTGAATTTAGATTGACGGTACGTATTGTGCTTGGCAAACCCTTTCATTTGATACCCATGTTAATGTTATATTTGATACCCATATTAAGGAAATAGAGTCCGCCATCTTCGGGCATCTGCCATATTAGATATAGACAGTAGTGTAAAGTGGATGGTCCTAGGCCAGCCGAAATCGATTCCAGCCGAAAAATTTTTTACATGTAAATTACAACAACATAAACGATTACGTATGTTTTTGCTATGGGTATACTACAGTGTAATCCCGGTAACTAAATCTCTATATAAAATGAAAACCTAAGTATATAATTTTCTTAAAAATCTGTCGTTCAACTGTATATTATATTTTTTAAGACATTTCGTTAGATGGCAGCACAGTCATAAACTTTAAGCTTTGAACTTTTTAGTATTACTTAATTTTTCGTTAGCTGGCGCACATTTCTTACAGTTTTATTGTCAACCACGATAACTAAAACTCTATATAAAATTATTCAAAATCAGGTACTCAAGTGTAAATTATTATTTTTCCAAGTTTATCTGTAGATGTCACCTTCTAAAGTTTATTTTATGTACATGGTTCGTAACTTGATTCAATATATACAGTTTTATTATCAACAACGATAACTAAAACTCTATATAAATTTATTCAAAATCAGGTATTCAACTGTAAATTATTATTATTTTTCCAGCTTTAGCTGTATAGATGCCACCTTTCAAAATTTATATTATGTACATGGTTTGTAACTTGGACGAATAATTTTTATCACATAATTAAAATCGGATAGTACAAAGTTATAATAATATTTTATAATTTAACCTTGGCATTGAAATCTTGATCATAATTTTTTTGTTTTAGTTTACCAACTTTATCTGTGTATCATCTTTTAAACTACATTTGGTGAAAATAAAATTATTTTCTATTTAAAAGTTATAAAAGGGTACGCATTTATTGTATGATACATAAGAATAATGTATATTGTTAGACCGTTTACAATGATGGTTGCGGTGTGGAAAAGGGTGTGGAAAATCTACTTTCGTTATAAATTTATTAAAACATTTGAATGATTGTAAAAAAGTAAATAAAATTGTATGGTGTAATGGAAACTCAAAAGCGATACCACAAGATATCTATGAAACAAATCAGATAGAAATTATAAAAAATATCCCAGACACTTTTGAAAATTGTGAAGACGGAAGTATCATAATATTAGATGATCTAATGACAGAAGCTTATAATAAAAATATTTGCGAACTTTTTACCAAAGGTTCACATCATAATAATTTGTCTGTTATTTTAGTAACTCAGAATGTGTTTCACCAGGCAAAATATTGTTGAGATATTTCTTTAAATTGTAAATATTTTGTAGTTTTCAAAAATCCCAGAGATAGATCTCAGATTTGTTCTCTTGCAAGACAAATATACCTTGAAAACACAGCAGAACTTATGAGGGTAAATAACGAGGCTACTTCGAGAGCTCATGATTATTTACTATTTGATTTAACACAATCAGTCAACGATTTATTTCGTTTCCGTACAGATATCTTAAAAAAGGATTATTTTACATGCTATTGTCCAACTATTTTATTTGAAAATAAGAAAGTGTGTATAAAAAATGAAACGATTGAAGGCAAACAAACATACCTATTCTACATGTGCTAAAAAAGTGTAACCCACAAACGAGAAAATCGCTACTTAAGGTCTGTTCCCCGGAAGTTATAAAAACTTTATGTGAAATATCACTGAACACATTAAATGGAAACAATAGAATTTCTAAACAGTGTAAAACAAAATTAAAAAAGTATAAAAGAGAACTTCGCAACTTGGCTTGTCCAAAACTGTGTCTCTCTTCAAAGCGTAAAATTCTTGTACAGAAAGGCGGATTCTTACCCGTTTTAATCGGTACTATTTTATTAGGGTTGATAGGCCAAATAATTAATCAGTCATCATGAGTAATTTACAACGGATGATTGTTATACAACCAGAAATTTTCGAAAAAATTAAAAAATATTTAATTGATGATAGTAAACTATCGGAATTAGATAAAAATATGAAATCAATTCTACATAACAACAAACTAACTGATTTGAATAAGTGGCATCTATGTATATAGGCAGAACTTATTAACATATTCATCAATGAAAAGAAAAAATGCGCATACGAATAAATTTAATTGGCATTAACCAGCAATACATCATGTTCAAGGAGTGGGAGTTCAAACTAAAAGAATTTTTTCTAAAAACCAAGAATCAAATACAGATTCACCATCACAAGGCTTTGATAAGGATACACAGCTAAACCAGTTTTTACACAATCAGACACAGAAGAAATATTTGAAAATAATGACGGTGTATTTGATGATGATAATGATGATGATTATGATGATGATAGAGTTGTTTCTGATGAGTATATTGATCCAAAAGAAATTTTGCGGGAAAGATCTTCTTCACACTCTAACATGTACAGGACATTTGAAATGAGCGACGGTACATCAATCTATGTTCCAACAAAAAAACATATTAGAAAACAAAAAGTTCTTCAGCATCCAAATGCAGGATCATCACAATCAACTTGCGACCTACCTACAAGGAAAAGTGGTCGTCCGTTAACAGTTCAAACAATAAAACGTAGTGAACAAGAACGCTTATTACGAAATCCACCTTGGACAAGAATGAAATAAAAAATTTAAAAATAAAAAGTTATATAAAGGATAAAACCAGTGTTTTTATTTATTAATTTATTAGTTATTAATGAGAACAGTGATGGATAATTTCACACACGTAACTCTTTTAAGTAACAGTTCTTTAAAATATTACCCAAACAATTCATTATCAAGGTTCACGATTAAACTTCCTAACACTATAAATTTGGATTCTAATGAGAAATGGTATGTTGGTCTAACTAACGTTGCTCATACTTCCATAAGTGAACAAACGAAAATTACAATTAAAACGCCATCAAAATACATACTTCCTTTAAACGTTGAATTTAATGTATTTTATGAATTATCGGTCTTAGTTTTAAACAAACCATTTGGTAGGTTTGCTTCCATTTCCAGAAATTTCCTTTGGAAGAGGGAGATTTTTCATATATTCTGGAAAATGGAGTTTATGTATTTTCTTTAATATTAGATTGGAAATCTGCATTTTCCGGAATATGTTAAATAAATATGTGTCCAAAAATTTGTGACCGAAATACCTTTCAAGAAGGTTGTTCAGTCCAAATACGTAAAGGGCATTTCAGTCAAACTGTTTCTTGGCCGAAAAACCTTTTTTTGGACTGTAGTTTCTTTATAAAAGGAGTTTTATCTTAATATTTGTATGGGAATTTGATGACTGAAACTCCTTTCGTTTTTTGACTGAATTTTGTTTGCTTATATTTACTCCCGAGGAAAAATTTTGCCTGGAATTCATTTTAGTTGTTTGACAGATTCTCCTTCTCAAAAGGAATTTCAGTGACAAATCCAAAAGGAATTCCAGTCAAAGTGTTTCGACTTGAATGCCTTTTGAGTTTTTAGATCAAACTTTCCTAAGTGATCTTTCCTAAGTGATCAATAAACTTTTGGATCCGGTGATACCCTAAGCTCCAAAAGTTCCTAAGGTTCCTAAGGTTCCTAAAGTTCCTAAGGTTCCTAAAGTTCCTAAGATTCCTAAGGTTCCTAAGATTCCTAAGATTCCTAAGGTTCCTAAAGTTCCTAAGGTTCCTAAGGTTCCTAAGGTTCCTAAGGTTTCTAAGATTCCTAAGGTTTCTAAGGTTCCTAAGATTCCTAAGGTCCCTAAGGTTCCTAAGGTTCCTAAAGTTCCTAAGGTTCCTAAGATTCCTAAGGTTCCTAAAGTTCCTAAGGTTCCTAAGGTTCCTAAAGTTCCTAAGGTTCCTAAGGTTCCTAAGATTCCTAAGGTTCCTAAGATTCCTAAGATTCCTAAGGTCCCTAAGGTTCCTAAAGTTCCTAAGTTCCTAAACTAATCTTAGAAACCCTAGGAATCTTAGAAACCTTAGGAATCTTAGGAATCTTAGAAACCTTAGGAACTTTAGGAACCTTAGGAACCTTAGGAATCTTAGGAACCTTAGGAACCTTAGGAACCTTAGGAACCTTAGGAACTTTAGGAACCTTAGGAACTTTAGGAACCTTAGGCACCTTTGGAATCTTAGGAATCTTAGAAACCTTAGGAATCTTAGGAACCTTAGGAACCTTAGGAACTTTAGGAACCTTAGGCACCTTTGGAATCTTAGGAATCTTAGAAACCTTAGGAATCTTAGGAATCTTAGGAATCTTAGGAACCTTAGGAATCTTAGGAACTTTAGGAACCTTAGGAACCTTAGGAACTTTAGGAACCTTAGGAACTTTAGGAACCTTAGGGACCTTAGGAATCTTAGGAATCTTAGAAACCTTAGGAATCTTAGGAATCTTAGAAACCTTAGGAATCTTAGGAACCTTAGGAATCTTAGGAACCTTAGGAATCTTAGGAACCTTAGGAACTTTAGGAACCTTAGGGACCTTAGGAATCTTAGGAATCTTAGAAACCTTAGGAATCTTAGGAATCTTAGAAACCTTAGGAATCTTAGGAACCTTAGGAATCTTAGGAACCTTAGGAACCTTAGGAATCTTAGGAACCTTAGGAATCTTAGGAACCTTAGGAACCTTAGGAACTTTAGGAACCTTAGGAACTTTAGGAACTTTAGGAACCTTAGGAATCTTAGGAACCTTAGGAACTTTAGGAACCTTAGGAACCTTAGGAATCTTAGGAACCTTAGGAATCTTAGGAACCTTAGGAACCTTAAGAACTTTAGGAACCTTAGGAATCTTAGGAACCTTGGGAACTTTAGGAACCTTAGGCACTTTAGGAACCTTAGGAACCTTAGGAACTTTTGGACTTAGGGTATCACCGGATCCAAAAGTTTATTGATCACTTAGGAAAGATCACTTAGGAAAGTTTGATCTAAAAACTCAAATGGCATTCAAGTCGAAACACTTTGACTGGAATTCCTTTTGGATTTGTCACTGAAATTCCTTTTGAGAAGGAGAATCTGTCAAACAACTAAAATGAATTCCAGGCAAAATTTTTCCTCGGGAGTAAATATAAGCAAACAAAATTCAGTCAAAAAACGAAAGGAGTTTCAGTCATCAAATTCCCATACAAATATTAAGATTAAAATTCCTTTTATAAAGAAACTTCAGTCCAAAAAAAGGTTTTTCGGCCAGGAAACAGTTTGACTGAAATGCCCTTTACGTATTTGGACTGAACAACCTTCTTGAAAGGTATTTCGGTCACAAATTTTTGGACACATATTTATTTAACATATTCCGGAAAATGCAGATTTCCAATCTAATATTAAAGAAAATACATAAACTCCATTTTCCAGAATATATGAAAAATCTCCCTCTTCCAAAGGAAATTTCTGGAAATGGAAGCAAACCTACCAAATGGTTTGTTTAAAACTAAGACCGATAATTCATAAAATACATTAAATTCAACGTTTAAAGGAAGTATGTATTTTGATGGCGTTTTAATTGTAATTTTCGTTTGTTCACTTATGGAAGTATGAGCAACGTTAGTTAGACCAACATACCATTTCTCATTAGAATCCAAATTTATAGTGTTAGGAAGTTTAATCGTGAACCTTGATAATGAATTGTTTGGGTAATATTTTAAAGAACTGTTACTTAAAAGAGTTACGTGTGTGAAATTATCCATCACTGTTCTCATTAATAACTAATAAATTAATAAATAAAAACACTGGTTTTATCCTTTATATAACTTTTTATTTTTAAATTTTTTATTTCATTCTTGTCCAAGGTGGATTTCGTAATAAGCGTTCTTGTTCACTACGTTTTATTGTTTGAACTGTTAACGGACGACCACTTTTCCTTGTAGGTAGGTCGCAAGTTGATTGTGATGATCCTGCATTTGGATGCTGAAGAACTTTTTGTTTTCTAATATGTTTTTTTGTTGGAACATAGATTGATGTACCGTCGCTCATTTCAAATGTCCTGTACATGTTAGAGTGTGAAGAAGATCTTTCCCGCAAAATTTCTTTTGGATCAATATACTCATCAGAAACAACTCTATCATCATCATAATCATCATCATTATCATCATCAAATACACCGTCATTATTTTCAAATATTTCTTCTGTGTCTGATTGTGTAAAAACTGGTTTAGCTGTGTATCCTTATCAAAGCCTTGTGATGGTGAATCTGTATTTGATTCTTGGTTTTTAGAAAAAATTCTTTTAGTTTGAACTCCCACTCCTTGAACATGATGTATTGCTGGTTAATGCCAATTAAATTTATTCGTATGCGCATTTTTTCTTTTCATTGATGAATATGTTAATAAGTTCTGCCTATATACATAGATGCCACTTATTCAAATCAGTTAGTTTGTTGTTATGTAGAATTGATTTCATATTTTTATCTAATTCCGATAGTTTACTATCATCAATTAAATATTTTTTAATTTTTTCGAAAATTTCTGGTTGTATAACAATCATCCGTTGTAAATTACTCATGATGACTGATTAATTATTTGGCCTATCAACCCTAATAAAATAGTACCGATTAAAACGGGTAAGAATCCGCCTTTCTGTACAAGAATTTTACGCTTTGAAGAGAGACACAGTTTTGGACAAGCCAAGTTGCGAAGTTCTCTTTTATACTTTTTTAATTTTGTTTTACACTGTTTAGAAATTCTATTGTTTCCATTTAATGTGTTCAGTGATATTTCACATAAAGTTTTTATAACTTCCGGGGAACAGACCTTAAGTAGCGATTTTCTCGTTTGTGGGTTACACTTTTTTAGCACATGTAGAATAGGTATGTTTGTTTGCCTTCAATCGTTTCATTTTTTATACACACTTTTTTATTTTCAAATAAAATAGTTGGACAATAGCATGTAAAATAATCCTTTTTTAAGATATCTGTACGGAAACGAAATAAATCGTTGACTGATTGTGTTAAATCAAATAGTAAATAATCATGAGCTCTCGAAGTAGCCTCGTTATATACCCTCATAAGTTCTGCTGTGTTTTCAAGGTATATTTGTCTTGCAAGAGAACAAATCTGAGATCTATCTCTGGGATTTTTGAAAACTACAAAATATTTACAATTTAAAGAAATATCTCAACAATATTTTGCCTGGTGAAACACATTCTGAGTTACTAAAATAACAGACAAATTATTATGATGTGAACCTTTGGTAAAAAGTTCGCAAATATTTTTATTATAAGCTTCTGTCATTAGATCATCTAGTATTATGATACTTCCGTCTTCACAATTTTCAAAAGTGTCTGGGATATTTTTTATAATTTCTATCTGATTTGTTTCATAGATATCTTGTGGTATCGCTTTTGAGTTTCCATTACACCATACAATTTTATTTACTTTTTTACCATCATTCAAATGTTTTAATAAATTTATAACGAAAGTAGATTTTCCACACCCTTTTCCACACCGCAACCATCATTGTAAACGGTCTAACAATATACATTATTCTTATGTATCATACAATAAATGCGTACCCTTTTATAACTTTTAAATAGAAAATAATTTTATTTTCGCCAAATGTAGTTTAAAAGATGATACACAGATAAAGTTGGTAAACTAAAACAAAAAAAATTATGATCAAGATTTCAATGCCAAGGTTAAATTATAAAATATTATTATAACTTTGTACTATCTACTATCCGATTTTAATTATGTGATAAAAATTATTCGTCCAAGTTACAAACCATGTACATAATATAAATTTTGAAAGGTGGCATCTATACAGCTAAAGCTGGAAAAATAATAATAATTTACAGTTGAATACCTGATTTTGAATAATTTTATATGGAGTTTTAGTTATCGTGGTTGACAATAAAACTGTAAGAAATGTGCGCCAGCTAACGAAAAATTAAGTAATACTAAAAAGTTCAAAGCTTAAAGTTTATGACTGTGCTGCCATCTAACGAAATGTCTTAAAAAATATAATATAAAGTTGAACGACAGATTTTTAAGAAAATTATATACTTAGGTTTTCATTTTATATAGAGATTTAGTTACCGGGATTACACTGTAGTATGCCCATAGCAAAAACATACGTAATCGTTTATGTTGTTGTAATTTACATGTAAAAATTTTTTCGGCTGGAATCGATTTCGGCTGGCCTAGGACCATCCACTTTACACTACTATAGACTGACATCATTTAGCTTATCGTATTCTGCTTGGCAAACTCTTTCATTTGATACCCATCCCAAGAAGGTTGTTGCGAAATAGGTGATCTGTTATCTTGGGCCGTCACTTACCTTATCGTTTTCTACTTTTTAAGCCATTCATTTGATACCCATATCAAGGGTGCTGTAAATAAACAGGCAATCCGCCATCTTAGGGCTGCGGCCATTTTGAACATATTACAAAATTAAGAATACTATTGTTGTATTGTCACCAGAATCAAAGGTGTGTGCAAAATTTCCACTCAATTGGACATTGGGAATAGGGATAAATATCGATGGAAAGGAGCGTGTTAAAAAAACCTTTTTCATTGACTCGTTTATTATCCAACCATAAACTTCTTAATAAATTAAAAACTTAAATTAAGTGCTTATTGAAATCAAAAGACACAAAATTTAATTAGCCCCATTTATGTGTCACATTATATCGATTTGCACCATAAAGGTGAAAGTCACATATTTCGTGCTTATAGTCAAAATCATGCTCATTGGTTTATTTATCGTTTAAACACGTATAAGAAACTAACATACAATTAATGATTATCGTGGTGAGTTTTTAGATTAAAATTTAGATTGCCTACCTACAATATTGTGTACAAAAAAAAAACTCACATGTCGCCATATTTGCCTCTAGTCACTAAACACTCCGATTAGTGTATGGATATGAAAAATAATTTTTTGTATTCAATACGATTTGGCCGCCGAAAATTTGTACGACTAAAGAAAGAACGGATATTACGAGAAAGTAAGTTACGTCAAACCATAAAAAAAAACACTTTATTACCAAAATCTCCTTCTCTATATTCACAGCTCAAACAAAACATGAAAGTTTCAACGAATCAATTGAATTTATCATTGGGATTGCACAATATTTTCCAATATTCCCAATTATCGGTTACCGTAGCCCAAATCTAAATGATCTTACATTTTTACCAATTCATGCTCGTACATTTGCCGCCATATTGTTTATATTTTTTGCCCTCATCGAAATTGGGTTGGGCGCTCGCCATGCAATTAAATTTAATTTTCATTTCACGAGTATGGCCAATTTAATTTTTCTCATAGAGAGTACATCGGATGCGATTGTATTGTTACTGTTGGCAAGAAGATGGAAACATTTTATGATACAATGGCGAGAATTAGAAAATTGTTTTTTATATGAACCATATGAAATGGATGGGTTAAATTTAAAGGAAAAAATAAGACGGACCGGTTGTTTATATGCTGTGCTAGGATTTACTGAGCACCTACTTTTTGTAGTGTCAACCCTGATCTACGATTATTTTCAATATAGCTCGTGTAAATTTTCGAATACAACATTTTTAAATTTTTATTTTGCCAAGGAGAAGCCGCATGTATTTCTTTATCTGCCGTTTAGTATGTTTGCTGCAGTTCCGGGATATGTAAGTAAAAAAAAAAAATTGTATTTGTGGTTTGCTTTTAATCGGACGTCTAGTTGATGTTACTTTGTTTAATATTTGCATGGAGTTTTGTTGACCTGTTTCTTATCGTAATAAGCATCGGGCTCATTACTCGTTTTAAACAATTTCACAAACGACTTGTTGATAACTATCCTACGATTGGAGTGAATAGTGTACTTGGACCACAATTTTGGACTGATCTGCGATATCATTTCATCAGTTTACTTGATCTGCTCCGTCTGGTTGATGAGGAGGTGTCATTATTGATCCTGTTGTCGTGCGGAAGTAATTTATTTTCGATATGCTTTCAGATTTTCAATAGTTTTAAGTAAGTAACCCACGCAAATATTTCGAAAATAAAGGATTGTAGTTTTTAAATAAAATAAAAAAATTTGACCTTCAAATAACCTTGACAAGTCATTTAATTTACAATGCTGCAATCCTTAACTTTCGTGTTATTTACGTGGATTAAGTAATTATTATGCCTATAATTATTTACTAATTTCAGGGCTATACCACACATTTTACGTAGATTTCATTTTTGGCTTTCATTTTTTTGCTTAATTTCGCGCACGTTTTGTGTCCTATATCTTGGATCCGCGATAAATGAAATCGCACGCGAAATACTCCATGTTTTGCGAGATGTACCAACAAAAATTTGGAATGTTGATATACAGTGCATGATGAATTTATTGAACAGGAATGAATTAATTGCGTTGACCGGCCGAAAGTTTTTTGTGGTAACGCGGCGAATTATTTTGGGTGTAATGCTGTGTAAAGTTTAGCTGAAAATTGGATGTAAAAGTAAATTTTGTTTTGTATTTTAGATGGCCGCCACAATTGTTACTTACGAACTGGTTATTATGCAGGAGACTACTTATGATGCGGAAGATAAACCAGTGTGTAATACAACCCGATTGAATTTTATAAAAAATAATTATTGATGGACTGCGCTTAATCGCATAGTTCTGATTTGGCCAATGCGGCGTCAACAATCAAATTCTCCATCACAATCATTTGGTACGTGGCAATCGTTCCAGTCATTCCAAGTATAAATTTCTTTGTCAAAAAAAATAGTTTCCATCCACTTAGAGCGACACGCTCGTGCTGCAGTTGGAATAAAAATCGTTCAGTTTCTGCGTTCCATGACTCGGAGGGTATCGTTTTGAGAATAAACAATGGTTTCTTTGATAGATCATTAACGCGGGCCGAAGTAAATAATGTGGTGGCAAATTTGCCCCCCAAAAAAAGAAATGACCCGATAAAGTAAACCTGGTCCGAGACAAATGGGAAATCTCTGCAAAATATTTTTTTTTAAAATCAGTATGTAAATACAAAATTTAGATTACCGTACATTTTTACGCTATTAAAGAGCTGCGTGCACAAAAAGTACACGTTATTGAAACAAGCTAGCACAATGATCACGCCAAAATTATCATTAACCATAATGACAATATCGTACAGCTGATTGTAATGCAGCCGACAATCGGTCCAAAATGTTTCTGGCATCCTCTTATTTTTAACCAGTTCAATTCGTTCGATAAACTGTTGAAATCGTTGCCCAATTCCAATACTCATCAGAATAATAATAATGTCGAGGAAATTCCAAACGACGGCCATCGATAATTTTAGAAATGGGAACAAAAGTGCTAGAAAATAGTTAAATCCAAAATTCGAATAAATATGCTGCTTGTAATGCTGGAACGTGTACTCAGGTATATCATCATCAAATCCACAAATTTTGATACGCATATAGTTGTGGTAGAACATCTGTGTAACGTAGAGGAAATGTTCGACAAATGTTCCAAACAACAGTACAAATCCAACTAGTCGAATTTTGAGTTTCAATGAAAACCGCTGCCGCCTGTATGGCGGGTAGAAAAATATTTCCTCGTATTCAGTCCAACTTTTCATTATGCTGCTCCAATGGCGGGCAATATAAAAAAAGAAAATTAGTCCGAGCAGATTTACGGTAAAAAATGCTGTGGTATTTAATTCCTCGAGCGTAAACGGCAAATGGCGAAATTCGTATAAGTAAAGCACAAATTCGAATACAACTAGGCCAATACAAATCATTGCCCGAATACTAAGGAATGAATACCATTCAAAACCAAGATCATTGACATTGTGGCTGAGTACATTTTGTACCGGTAAAAAACTAAAGCAATGTATAAATCGGATAACTGTGAAATAAAACAAAATATTTAGCAATAATCGGCGCACTATATTTTGAATACACTTACCTGGTCCTATGGCTCGAAAAAATGAATCATTTTCCGGTTGAATAGCATCGAATAGCTGCAACCGACTTCTCCGCGGTAACAAAAAATGCTGATTTTCGATTATTTTAGGTGCACCTCTCTTGGTCGCCATAACGTAATTTTCATACCAAGTCATAATAGTAAATGGCATGCAGATTGCATGTCTATTACGTAAATATTTGTATCATCGCGCTTAATTGATTTGTTTGTTTGTTAAAATACTTTACACCGCTTAGCAAACTATTTCGGACAATTTTTATGTGGAAAACAGTAAACCAAATTTTTGTACCCCACACTGTAAAAACCATAAAATTAACAAGTAATACAATTTGCGATGAATTACTAACAGTGATTTAAAATTAATGTCCATTATATCGTGTAAACAATAAGATTTATATAACATATACATCACAATGAATTTAATTGAACGGGTTAGGGAAAAATTTGGGCACATCCATACCAATAATAAGGTTCATTACGTATCCGAGGCCTATAATCTTCGGGAAATTGTTAACCTGCATCGGCATATTGTGCTGCAAAGTAATGGGCTGCAAATGTTTGATCATTTTCGGAATGGAGACGATACATTTTTTCGGGCAATTGGTCCAGGTAATTATAATATTGCGATGCTGTAAATACGCACACGGCTTACTAATCTCAATAATTATTACAGTTCTTCGTTTTGGGCA
The DNA here is from genome assembly GCA_963556165.1 of Tipula helvola. NCBI lineage: Eukaryota > Metazoa > Arthropoda > Insecta > Diptera > Tipulidae > Tipula > Tipula helvola. The sequence goes on from OY744481.1 coordinate 368,878,976, forward strand.
GATTTTTAATTTTCTTCCCATACAAAATTTGCTGAGCGATGATGTATCAAATATTACGTTCCGGTGTATATCATTTTTATCCGCTAGATGTATCTTGTGTATAGCACTAGGCCTAATCGAGTTTATTCTGTACTTAAAGGAATTTAATACTTTATCACTTACGTTAGACCAATTTTCAACATCGGCTTTTTTCGCAAGCAATTTAATTGGTATGCTGTGTTTTTTTTGGTCAGCTCACATTTGGAATAAACTGATGAAATGTTGGGCCAATCTTGAAGAAGTATTCCTGTATCCGCCGTACAAACGATGCAAATATTCGTTGAGACTAAAAATTCGTTGCGTTTCGTCTGTATTTTTGTTTTGCCTGTTTGTTGATCATTTTCTGTACACGGCCCAAATATTGTACTTCAATTACATGAAACATAAGTTGTGTGATGTGATTACCGAAGATTTCTCCGAATATATGTTTATGCAATTTAAGCGACATATTTACATAATTTTTGGATTCAACTATATTTTAGCCATTGTTTGCGAGTGGTTAACCCTATCGATGGTGGTCAGTTGGAATTTTCTTGATTTAATCATCATCCTGTTTAGCATTGGGATTACGGAGCGATTTGGCCAGTTTATAGAACGATTGGAGTCGGTTCGGAATAAGGTATGTACATATATGGATTAGTAAGGTTACAAGATAATTTAAATATTTTATTTTATAGAATATGCCAGAATCATTTTGGACAGAATGCCGTATACACTACAATCGCCTCCAAGAAATGGTTAATTTGGTTAACGACAATTTTGGCCTAATCATTTTGTTGGTGTGTTTCAATAATGTGTACTTTTTGTGTATAAAATTTTATAGCAGCATTAAAATGTAAAATTCAACCAAATGTGAACGGGCCCGCCAGATACACCTTAAAGTAAATATATTTTCTGTTATAATTTCAGGGCTGAATTCCCATTTGTGATTAATCAAATCCATTTCATCTTTTCGTTTGTTTTTTCGATTGGTAAATTTATTGGGCTGCTGTTAACGGCTGCTAAAATCAATGAGTTTTCGGTGAAACCATTTTCCGTGGTGCGTGGTATACCATCAGAATCGTGGAATTCAGAGACCGAGCGCTTTTTAATACAATTGCAAAATGAGTGTGTGGCTTTAACCGGTTGCAAATTGTTTTATATTACAAAAAAGTTTATTTTAGGGGTAAGTTCGGACACTGGTTGTTGCGACAGAGATCTTATTTATTTTGTATCCGCAGATGACAGGAACAATTATTACGTATGAAATGATTGTAATGGATACTTTAACTGTGAAGCCTGCATTATCAGAAGCCGGACTATGCTAAAAACTAAACAGAGTGTATTGGAATGCATCAACAATTAAATATTTTGGAGTTTCTGTTGCTGTTAGCTTACAACAAGTGCGTTTTTTTATTCGCTATTCGAAGCCGCTATCGAGAGCTGTCATATAATACTAGCTCTGGATAGCGGGTCCATAGAAATAGGCAGAGCTAAATATTTTTTATATCACGTTTTCACTGAAGAATTGATTTAAAAATTATAGTTTGACGTTAAATAAATTTAATTTTGCAATAAACAGCACATCAAATTTAAATTTAGATGCAGAAAAAAATTAAATTAACTGCTCCGCATAGCATCTATCGGGAACAAATAAAAAAACGCGCCAAACGTTATTTATTTTTAAAAAATGGTTCAGTCTATTGCTTAATAGATGGCAGTACCTTAAACTAACATAGCCTTATTACAACATATTCGCTTTTTATAATTATGACTCTGTTTTCGATTTAAGAATGTCATACGGAATAGACGTGTTTTCTGTAGTGAAGCAAATTAAATTGAAATAAATCGTACTGTGTATATTTAAAATCACAAATATTAAATTGCATGAGTGTTTAACTGAATCTAAATTTAAATTATATTATCGTGTGGTGTAGAAATTTTCAATGGAAAACCTAATTTCAAAGTGTACTGGACTCGGTTCAATTTCTTCATCTAAAGCGAGGCGGACATAAACTTCATCTACAATAATTTCGGTTCAGGCCCCAAAGGCGGGTGAATATAAGTTGTGTCGTCTCTTTATTCATAAATAAGATTCACATAATGATAATATATAAATTATAATCAAACAGACTTGAAATAAAAGTGTTTAAAGTTTATAAAGGGAGTTAGTGAAAATTTGTCGTGAACAAATCATTTGTATACGAGTGTGGAGTGCGATTATCCGCTCGTATTACGAATTGCAAGTTTCGAGAGGTCGAAATATATGCTGCAAAATTCTCTAAAAAGAATTTTTAATCATCAGTTGTCTGTCGTATTTCACATTGTACGAGCAAACAAAACCAAATCGCAATTGAATTGCGAGAACTCGAAATGCTTACATGCATCCGTGAAACGTGATATGTAATTTAATTAAATGGTATAAAAGTGGATTAGAGGAAGGTTAACTTATCCAAATAGTAGGATGCTGCATTATCGATTTCTGCTGGTCAGTCTAAGGGGGAAAGTTGTTGCTTATGCGGGTATTTTTATTGATTTAAATATTAATTTAAATACAATTTGCTTATTTTCGCAGAATTAGTGATTATTGTGAGAAATGTCAATTTGGCTTTAAACGAAGTTGGCCGCAATTTGCAATTGCTATGTTAGTCTAGTACAAAATTTCGGAGTTTTCGATCGGTTGCTGTCAAATAGGAGTTATGTTTATGTTTTGTTTTGAGTGATTGTGGAAATCCACCTAAATTGTATAAAAGAGCTGTTATATAAAAGAGTAAAGAGGTGAATGCAGGGACCGGAAAAGAGTGATCCTCCAGTTAATAGAGTGCTACCAGCTTGAGGCGTGATTTTTTAGTACATAATTTACGATAGAATGATTGAAATCAACCAGATGGTCGTGTTCGATGACGGTTAGTGGAAACGTATAAGATGTTACGAATATTAAATTAAAAAGAAGTCGTGCAAATGGATTGAATGCTAGATAGCTTCATTGTGATTTTTTGTTTAAGGAGGGCAGATTGAACGGCGGAATGTTGTTCATATGTTCTATAGGAAGTGGCATAGATACAATTTTGCTTGTATTGTTACGGGCATTTATTAAATATATCTTAATGGGATTCAATTGAAGTGTATTCATTTTATGTCATATTAGGTTAAGCCGGTGAGGTTTTTTTTCGATGTGTAAAATGAAAACAGAAGGAGATGGTGGGTTCGTGATCTTTCTGTGGTTCAATTCTGTTAAATTGGGTCATCTTCAAACATTTAGAGAATTCAAAGTACGATATGTTTTATTTTGACAGGGGTTGAATTTCGAGAACATGGCGAACATTTGAGTGAAGCTGATTATGGTGTGAGAGGGTCGGAACAGTCAAGTTAGCGGTTCTTGTCCCCTTTTGCTTTACTTTGTTTACATGGTAACCATTGCCATCTGTGATTACAGGTAAAAATTAGATAGTTTTGGTTCTTACGAGGTTATGTACGCTGGAATTTAAATTTATTAATGAGCAAAATAAAGGATTTGAGCAAAATTTTGTGTTTAGAAGCAGGAAATAAAAACAACGTTGATGAGTTGAATTAGGAAATACAAATTTATTAATAAGCTTAGTTGATAAATTAGTGATAAATATGCAAGAATTGGTGGCTTGATTTGTCTCTTTCTAGAGTGTGATAGTAGAGGGTTAGGGATGGCTGCCTTTCCAAAATACGTGTACTAGTCAATTGTAGATTATGGTTGTTACTTTGGGCTTCATGGTATTTTCGTTCAAGCTAGCACAATTTTATTGTAGCTGTCTTTGGCGGAACTTCATATGGGTAAGGCGTGAACGGGCGCCTTTGTGAAACTGGTGAGGGGTTTGCGAAGTGATTTCACAATCTATGCCGCTTTTTTAAGGAATTCAAAAATTTAGCAGCACTGTGCGTGTTTCATGGTAGGAGGTGGTGTCAACAAGAGTACATTCAATGAACACCACCAGTAGGTGGCATGCCAGGTACTTCTAGCGGGGTGTCAACATTTTTTTCTTTTTTCATAACTTAGAAATCCCCTGATCAAGCATGAAGTGATTGGTTAAATTTAAGTATAAATTTAGAAAGAGTTACGATAACTTCAAGATACAATTTATCATTAAAAGTTAAGTTAAATTCTCAATGAAATTGCACACCATCCCGAGCGACGGAAATTGCCTATTCAATGGCATAGTACGTCAATTGCAGCTGCAAGCTTCTCTAACTCCGAGCTTCTCTTGTTAACGCTGTTTGACCTAAATGCCAAAACCAGACAAACGGTAATCAGCAGATAATTTACCTAACTAGATAACGCTCTCGTCTGCTCAAATATAAATTTATAAAACTAGTTTATTTATCAGACCGATTCCACTGCACATATTTCCGGTTTGCATAATGTAGCAAGAAATGTTCATAGGAGAATTATCGCCACACAACACTATTTGAGTCGCCCGTTATGAACCTCCGTTGCATCTCTTTTGGCCTGGGCACCTGAAACGTCCTTAACAATTATCAGAAACACGACGTCATCGACGCCATTTTGTTTGACAATAATGTTCATATATGAATAGTGCCCAGGAAACAAATGATCACAAAATAAGACGGAGGGGGTGGGTATTTTGATAAAGAAACAGACCATCATTCAGACCAGGCGAATTACGAGCCGATCCTTGCCCCAAGTCTTGTGATATTGTCTTGCTTGGCGATTTCAACGCCCGTCTGGGTCACGCAGACGTGGACTCTGAAAACGAAAATGGAGTTGCTAAGTTTTATATTAACCAGTAAGAGCAACCGGTTAATTTACATAAAGTCTGTTATATCTATAAGCGATCACCGCTTAATATGGATTGATTCTAACATTCGAAAATTAAAGATCGAAGGCCCTTTGTGTCTGTGTCAGTATCTAAATCAACATTAGCATCCCAAACTAACATCTTCAAAACTTTAAATCTATCACTATTATAAGAATTCCGAAAATTAGCAGTCATATCAAACACCGCCCTGTCACTCTCCTTTGCGTAAACCATTTCAAATCCTAGTAACACTAATCTGTGGCCGTTAATCAGTTACTGCAATAAAACTGCATCCCAACAGGTGCTAACTGTCAAAATTTCCACACGTCGGCGAGCATTAGCCTCTTTAAAAGTGCGAAATATTATAAAAACTCTCGTCCTCATCTATTATAAAACTCTCATCCCCGTCTACAAACCGCCAGGAGCGATTGACTGATGCCTATTCTAGTCACCGGTTACTAAAGTGCCAAATCATCCCATAAAGTTATCATCCTACTCCCCTCTGAACGACTCCGTAGAACCTTTTCATTTTTTAAAAAGTTCAAACAAGGTCAAACCTCATTCTGTGGAAATTAGGTTCTCCTCTTGGATTGATAAACTTCGTAAATATGAAGGAAATTGGCAAAATACCTTGGAGGAAAACGATTATTGTCCCCTGACCCTCCGCCAATCACCTCAACTCAATGCCAAACTCAATCCCAAAACCAATACGGTCCAAAAGCAACACGTGCTCAGAAGCATCAACTCAACTCAATTCCAACTCAACCCATAACTCAGTGCTCAGCTCAACCCTCAATTAAACACCAGTCTCAACTCAATCCCCAAATCAACGCGGCTCGAAAAACTACATTGCTACATTAACTCAACTCAAAACAACTTAAGCTAACTTCCAACACATCATCAAAAACAACCCTAAAAATAGTCCCAACTTAACTGCTGACTCCTAGTCTACTCAATCCCAACTCAACTCTAACTCAATATTAATTGAGCCTTAGTCCAACGCCAGCTCAGCCTTAACTGTACCTGCAACGCAGCCCATAAATCTAACCCAAACTCACCTTCAACTCAACTCCAAAATCAATAAGGTCTTAAGAACTAGATTTGTATTTGAAATTTGAACTCAACTCAAGCTAACTCCAATTTAACTATCAATTCAATACTCAAGAACCAACTCAATCCAACTCAACCCACAAATGGAACCAAATTTAATCCTCAACTTAACCACAACCGTAACCCAACTCTACGCTCAACTCAAACGCAAACTCAACGTTCAACTCAATCCTCAAATCAGCATATATAAAAAATTGGTCAACGTCCAAAAGCTATCCAATTCTCTATCTTGACAATAGAAACAGATTTGTAAAAATATGCAAATCGCGCCAACCGTTCTCGAGATACCAAGGGTACAGGCAGATAACCAGACAGACGGACGGACGGATTTTTTTTGTGTTTTGCTTTTCCGAAATCAGAAACTTTCAAAACGTCGAGCAAACTGGTTTTACATACCAGCAAAATGTTTGGTCATTTTTGGCATTATTTTAATAACATTGGTTATTTTTAACCGAAGTTAATTTAGTAGCCGTTTCCTTTTTAATGTATCGATAGTTGCTTTCCAATCGACCAACCGCAAGCACCCGCTAGCAAACCGCTATGTAGAATGGTTTTTGTCTTTGCTATGGTTGATTGGTACGCTCACATTTGGATGTTATGAGTAAAACATAACCTTAAAATCGTAATTGTGTGCTATTACCAACAGTACTAAAGAAAATTGTAGATAATACAGGTGAATGGCAATTGTGCAAAGCCTTGCTTGATTGAGGGTTCCAAAATTCCTTGGCTATGGCGAAAATTTGATTTGGCGGCACCCTCCATGAAAAAGTACTCATGTTACTATTTCGGGTATAGGTCAAAGCAAAGCGGGAACATCTAGGGACAAAGCTAATTTGCTGTACCCAAATGGACATCTTACCAACCGGTCTCATTTATTGATCAGAACCTTTGACAATACGTAAAACACCTACCATTAGCCGATCCCAATTTTAGTCAACCAAATCAAATCGATCTATTGATAGGAAGTGAACATTTTTTCAACTTATTAATCACGGAAAGGATTACCGGAGGTAAACCAGGGCTAGTAGCATACAACACAATTTTTGGGTGGATTGTCGCTGGCTCAATTAGGATAGGCGACCACAAACCAACAAATACGTACGGTTTACATACATTGCGAAGTTGCTATTGATAACTCTTTAAGATTGTTTTGGGAGCTGGAATTAGTCGCATCACCAAACACGTGAGCAAATTATACAGAGGAAGAGACCACTCGTTCCGATAAAAGTCAATTTATAGTAAAGCTTTTAGCTTCTATTTAAATTAACTCAACCACAATTAAAAACCACTCTCAATGGAGCATTCAGAAGATTACAAGCTGTGGAAAGAAGATTTGAGCATACAGAACCTGAATTCAAAACTGTGTATTGTTTATGGAGGAATATTTGAAACTGAATCATATGGAAATCATACCATCGCAGAAATACATAGATCCAAAGGACTGTATTACTCGACAACGGAATTGAGAATAGTTTTCGACGCTTCAGACCTATACTATCTATGAACCACTTACCGCTATATTAATACGATTCCGCATGTACAAGTTTGCCTTCACAGCGGATATAGAAAAAATGTTCAGGCAACTAATTCTGCATCCTGATGATCGAGATTACCACAGAATTATTTAGAGACCTGAACCAACTGAACAACCAATACATTATTGAATGCATACAGTCACCTATGGTACAGCATAAGCGCCGTATTTAGCAACGAAAGCGCTTCAAGTCATCGGTAATAGTGTCCTACAAAACAATTCATAAGTTGCGGACAAAAAATACACGATTTTTATGTGGACGATTTCATGTCGGATTTACAGACTTTAGAAGATGCTTACAACACTAGAAAGGATGTATCAATTCTTGTAAAATGATGCGGCTTTCATTTTCGAAAGTGGGCATAAAATACAATCATTAGAGGAACTACCCTAATAAAACGGGATTAAAATGTGAAGTACTATCTCAATCCGCTAGAATTTTTGATCCATTAGGCTGGTTGGCAACCGTCATAGTAACGATAAAGACATTGTTTCAGAGTTTATGGTTATAACCGCCAAAGGGAGCAAGTATGAAAATTAAAATTCCGCGATCGCATATGACAAAGGAAACCGAATTTGAACTTATTTTGATTCACCAACGGCCCAATTAATTGCGCATCGCGAGGTACGTTACATTCAAAGCTAGTCTAATACAAATTATGATGGAACGAGCCTGTGTGGTTAAGTCATAGGATGTATCCTAATGGCCTCAGCAATCACACTTCAAATTTGATGAACTATTAGCGAAAGAGAAGAAAAATGTCAGAATTTTGCATTTTAAACCAGCTAGTAGCCAGAATTTCATCATTCGAAATAATTGTTAGAGTTCTGGCATAATGCATGATACATAGATCATGCATAGGTACAAATTAACCATTTTTCAACTGAGATTTTCTCATTAAAAGCAAATAAATAAGTACCAAAGACCAGCAAAATTTGCAGTTTACATACATTTTTGGATGTGATCCACTGATATTCCCTAAACGCGAGATAGCCATATTGCTTGTAAAAAATATATTCATATCACCACATATGACTCTTGTTGAGTATTCTTCGCCAAAAATATTTCCTGATCAACAGCCGCAGAATAATAACAGATATAGTAAACGGGTAAGATTTAGTTCACGGCCGAATTATCAAATTATGGGAAACTTACCTTCAGATCGTGTTCAACTTCAAAGTATTTTTTTCAAAATCGGTGTGGATTTCACCGGACCGTTACAAATAAAGTATATTCATGGCATAATAATGGCATTTTGGTTCAATGGAATAGAACCTTCCGACAAATCGTGTGGTCATTAAGTCAATACATAGATGGCAGCACTAGTTTGGTAAAATCGAACCACAAGAGCTACCATCTTTCGGAAAACTCCGAAAACACAGGCAACTTTCACATAATGCCACTAGGTGTCACTAAATATTTTCTATCAAAAAATGTATGTCATTTTTATGTAGGCATTTTGTAACTATAAACAAAAATATTTTCGTGTCATAAAAGTGACTATTATTGGTACGTGATAAATAAATTGATTTTGGCTGTCCCTTTTTGAAAACCGTCAGTAATATTTTTTTGATTGTGTAGTGACATCTAATGGCAAACGCTCTGTATTTCTTTTTTGACCGTGCTGCCTCTTTCGGAAAACGCTTTGTACTTTTTCAACAATCGTGCTGCCTCTTTCGGAAAACATGATCTATAATTGTAAAAAAACCAAAATAAATTCACAATTACAAAACGTGTGAACATTTTGGGATTAGGTATCTAATTTGTTTCCTTATATTTATGTAAACAACTACAGACATCTGTGATACACTAGTTGAACTTAAAATATCTTTATTAAGTACCTTTTCTGCTTTTGGGGTATTTTAAGTAGCCACACCACAAAGCTACGCAGGGTTCTAAAACTGAATTAAATATTTGGGTAAATTGATCAGGTCTGCTTTTAAGACATTTTAGCTCTGGCTACCTGATTTTAGGGTCGTCTTATTCTGATCGATTAAAGTAAAATTTAGATTCGAAGGTAATTCAGACTCGAGTTCAACTTCTGGCTCCGGGTAGATTCTAGATTTCCGATTTTCTTTGTTCCGATGATTCTGGTTTTTACTCAATTTAAGGTTATCCAAATTCCGGATTCTGGTAATGCAGATTGGTGCAATTTAATTGGCTCAGCTTGATGATGGGTTATTCAATACCAAATAGAAGTAATTTATGCTTAACTAAACAATACAGAACCAGGATGATCGATGTCGCCTTCACTATATAAAGCAATGTAACTTAAAAAATTCAATTGGTAGAACAATACTCTATAAACAGAGTTTTTGCAATGAAGTTATTTTAATAGAAAATAGTTGCAAATAGTTAGTAGCATTTATCTACGTGCATAGATCTGAGTGTATGGTTCGTTCAAAATCCAATTTATCAAATAGAAGTATTTCGTAAGTAATTATCGTCCCAACCATCTAAAATCAGAACAACGTTTTATGTATATTAAAAATAAATTCTACAGATAAGAATGTTCCCGCTTACCGCAAATATAAATCGTCTCGTCACGTAAAAATAATTTAAGCCCGACAACGAAATAGTATCGCTGCTCAAATATTCCATAAATCTTTCAACTTCTTCTGAGCTTATAGCCAACGATATATGACGCAAAATTGAAAATGTTTCGTTGGACAAATCATTAATTCGGGTCGCCGAAAATAACACCGCACATGTTTTGGCCACAACGAAGCTTAGCGAAAACCAAAAATAAATGCGATTGATTGGAAAAGCGAAGTCACTACGGAATATAATATGTATATCGTTAGTGTTCGAAAATAATCGACGTATTGATTTAAAATTTATGTAACTTACATTTGAACACTGTTGTAAACTTGCTGGCATATGAAATACATATTGCTGGCGCATGATAAAATTAAGGCGAAACCAAAATATCGATTAATATATGTAAGAATTTCCGTTATGCTCATATATTGTTGCCGTATCTCGTTCCAGGTCTGCTCATTAAAGACTACCATTTTCAATGATTTCATGCGATGATTTATTTGTTCTAACCGGCTACTTAACGCTACACACATGGTGACAATTAAAACATCCAAATAAGTCCAACCGATGGTCATTGTGAAATTAATCCACTCGGTTAACAGCACCATAGAAATACTGTAGTCAAAATGTGCAGCGTAATGGACTTTCAAACCGTAATAAAACTGTTTCAAAACATTTCCATTGCGACCACATATTTGATTTCGTTTGTGAAGCGGATAAATTATTTGACTTAAGAAAAGAAAATGTTCCACTGGAAAAAATAAAAAATAAAAATGTATTCAATATTTAATTATATACGCATGCGTATAATACTTACCAAAAGCTGCGGATATCACTAAAAATGTTACCAATCTCAATTTAATCTTGAGACTATACTTTAATTGTTTATAAGGTGGTCGTAAAACTGCATTCTCATTCCATGTCCACACACGTATTAAACGATGCCAATTCATTGCGATTCCAAATAAGATGATATGTGCCAGACATGCACAAATATCAAATACAACGGCCCACATAATATTAAGGGACAGGCGAGGAACCCGCCTTACTAATTTTATAAGCAAATAAAAGTCGAATAGCGCACAGCTAACACCGATGATTGTTTTAAAAGTTTGAAATGATAACCATTTGAATTTAATTTTTCGTCTGTTCGTATCCAAACAATTAACGATTGGCATCAGGGTAATAAATTGTCCAAAACGAATTATTGGGCCCATAGCTCGAAAAAAATAATCATCGTCACGTACTTTATATTTTTTGCGGTAGGCCGAATAGTTTTGCGATTGTTGGTGAATCGAATCCATGTATAATTTCTCACGAACTTCAATCACATGATGCGAAGGTTTACCATACAATTTGGTATTTGCCGCCTGATAGTTGTAATACTCATTTGTAGTCGATGGGTCATCAAGACCAAATTTTCGAGTCATTTTTCTATTTTTACGTTTTACTCGAAATGTTAGCTGCTTATACTCGTAGGCATTAATGAACGAGACTGGGGAAAATTTAGCATTTCATTTCGCATGCAATCAATTTTTATTTATAGGGACAAAATAAACACGATTTTCATTTAATAATTTGTTGCCGATAATTACATTCTGGTATGTAATTATGCCTATATATGCAAATCGTGTACAATTGTTTGGAATTCTATAGATAGTGAAACTTGATTACAGCTAATCAAACAAATCATGTAGTTGAACAGTTTGAACTAAATAATCCGGACTATCCATTTTGCGCTGATCATATTCAAATTATATTCTAATTCTGTTTCAAATATTTTCCAATTCCATACTAATTCTATTTTAAGTATATTCTAGGCAATTTTAATCTAGTTCTATTGTAATTCCATTCTAATCCTATTTCAATTCTGTTCTAGTTCTGTTTCAATTATTTTCGAATCTTTTCCTATCCTACTCTATTCCAATCTATGTAATTCAATTTCAATTTTTTTAAAGTGCTTTAATTTTATTCTAGGTAAAATCTACATAATTGTATTGTAATTTTGTTCCAATTCTATAATTAATCTGTTAATTACTTTTCATATTCTAATCTAATTCTACTTAAATTCTTTTCTAATCCAATTCTAGTTACTCTATTTGTATCCTAAGGATATTCTAATTCTATTCAAATTCTATTTTAATTCTGTTTTATTTGTATTCTAATTACATTCTAATGCTATTCCAATTCTATAATTCTATTCCAGTTTCATTCTAATTCGATCCTAATTCGATTTTAACTATGTTCTATTTATATTCCAATTCTAGTCTAATCCTATTTGAACCTTAATCTAAATCTCTTCTAATTCGATTCTAAACCTGTTCTAACGGTATTATATTTCTATTATCCTCTATGCGACTTGGTAATCTGGATTCTCATAATAGTGAAGTTATTTGTAATATGTTTGCAGATTACTTTGAGTCAATTTATGTACCCAGTTCTTCTTCCAATAGCGGCTTACTAAATGCACCCAATACTAATTGTGTTTCTAATGCCATTTCCTATTTTACGGTGGAAGATGTACTAACTGTATTAAATTCGATTGACGTAAACAAGGGTCCGGGTTCGGATAACATATCGAATTATTTCATCTTTCAGTTAAGAGAACAATTGGCGGAACCTTTGGTATATATTTTTAACTTATCATTAAATTCTGGTATTTTCCCGTCTAGGTGGAAATCGGCACTTTTGGTGCCAATTTTCAAAAAAGGCGATAAAAGCTTCATCGAAAACTACAGGCCCATTTCTCTTTTAACAGCATTTAGTAAAATTTTTGAGAAACTTGTGTATAACTTAATATTTCATGAAGTAAAATCTAGTATTAGCACTTCACAACATGGATTTTATGAAAAACGCTCAGTTTTGACAAACCTTCTTGAATTCTCAAGTTACACGTTCGATAGTGTAGACAAGGGCTTTCAAGTTGACTGTATTTATACCGATTTTAAAAAAGCGTTTGATACAGTATCTCACGATGTATTAATTAAGAAATGCTACAAAATTGGACTTTCAGATAAATTGTGTATTTGGTTATCATCGTATCTTAGCGACAGGTTTGTACAAGTAAAATTTAATGGACAATTCTCAAGATCATTTTTGGCTACTTCTGGTGTTCCGCAAGGTTCTACTCTGGGGCCTCTTTTGTTCACAATTTTCATTAATGATCTTTCTAGCATTTTTGACTGTCCCCATCTATTTTATGCCGATGATTTAAAAATTTTTAGAAGAATTACTGATGAGACTGCACCTCTCTCTCTGCAAAGAGATCTTGATAAACTTCAAAACTGGTGTCTTTTAAATAAACTAAATTTGAATACTGAAAAATGTCTAGTAATTACCTTCACTAAGAAAATTCGTCCACTATTAGTCAGCTATAATATTGCAAATTTCAACTTAAGGAGAGTTACTCAAATTGCTGATTTAGGTGTTATTTTTGACACTAAATTGACATTTGAAAAACACATCAACTCAATTTGCGCGAAAGCACACAAAATTCTTGGATTTATTTTCCGTAGAGGAAGAGATTTTCGTAATCCCGAAGTCCTAACCATATTATATAACAGTCTAGTAAGAAGTAAAATAGAGTACGCTTCGCAAATTTGGAACCCGTTCTACGAATTATATAGTGAGCAAGTTGAGCGAGTGCAAAGAAAATTTACGAAGTTCCTAATTTTTAAAACTATACCTTATGTAGGAAGTATCCCTTACATTACTAGGCTTAAGATATTTAGCATGGCAAGCTTACAGAATAGGAGATTAGTATTAGACGACTTATTGCTCTACAAGTTACTAAATTCCAAAATCGATACCGTCGCTCTAAGTGATGTGCATTTTTATATTCCTGGTTATTTGCTCAGAAACAATCAACTATTCTTTCCTATACAATCGCGAACAAATTTAGGTTTTGCGAATCCACAATCTAGACTTCAGCGCAGCCACGATGAATTATTCTTTAATCTGGACTTGTTTTCCTTATCTTTAAACCAATATAGATCATGTCTCTTTAATTTGGTCAGTTAACTGTTTTTGGATTCATTATTTAAATATTTAAACATAAAGTATACTCTGTTTTAATTCAATTTTTTAATGTTTCCAATTGATTGATTTTGCAGTTGCTGGTGTTGCCTGTTAGTAAATATCATAATTTTATATCGTTATAATAGTTTATACATTTTGGGAACATTTTTATTACATTTTGTATGATTATTGGTATTATTATTATTTAGTTATTGCTACTGTTATAGTAGCATTGGATTATAATTATAATTTTTTTTTAAGTATGTATTGATGTTTGTAAATATCAGTTTTGAGGGTACACGTAATTGGACTTTGTCTGTGTGTTGCCCCATTATGAAATAAATAAATAAATAAATAAATAAAATAAATAAATATTGTACTTACTATAATTTTATTCGAATTGTCTTCTAAATCTATTCAAATTTTACAATTCTATTCTAATTTTATTCTAATCTAATTCTCTTTTTAATCTATTCTAACTTTATTGTAATCTTATTCTGATGTAATTCTAATTCTACTATGATAATTTTATTCTTTCCAGTTCGACAATTCTATTCTAATTCCGCTCTCATTCAATTCTAATTTTATTCTAATTCTTTTTTAATTCTATTCCAATTCTATTGGAATTCACTTCTTTTTCCATTTTGTTTTTTTTTCTCCTAATTCTAAACTAACTGTTTTCTAATTCTACTTTAATTATTTTTTAATCCTAGTTTAGTTACTCTAATTCTATTCCATATATTCCCTAATTTTATTCTAATTCAATAATTCTACTTTAATTTTATTCTAATTCTAATCTAATTCTATTGTAATTCCATTCTAATCCTATTTGAATTCTGTTCTAGTTCAGTCAATTCTGTTTCAATTCTTTTCGAACTTTCTCTAATTCTTTTCTTATCCTATTCTATTATATTTCTATTCAAATTATATTTCAATTCTTTCCTAATTGCTTTAATTCTATTCTAGGTGTCATCGAATTATATTCTAATTCTGTTCCTATTCTAATTAATCTGTTAATTGTATTTCTAATGCTAATCTAATTTTACTTTAATTATATTTTATTCTGATTCTAGCTTTCAATTCTTCTTTTAAGTCTAATTCTTTCCAAATTCTATTCAAATTCTATTTTGTTTATATTCTAATTACATTCTAATTCTATTCCAATTTAATTCTAACACGATTCTAATTGTTTCTTAATATGATACTAATTAATATTATATTCTATTTCTATTCTAACTCTATTCCAATTTGACTCTTATTCTACTCTAAATCTAATACTATTGTAAATCTATTCTAATACTATTCTAACTGAGATTCTAACTAGTATTCTCATTCTAATCTAATTTCTTTCCATTTGAATTTTATTCTAAATCTGGTCTAATTTTATTCTAATTTTATTCTATTTCTATTCTAATTCTAATCTAGTTCTAATCTAAATCTTTTCTAAATCTATTTCAGCTCTATTCTAATCCTATTCCAATGGTATTTTAATTCTATTCTAATTTTACTTATTGTTTTACTATATCTATTCTAATTCTCTTATTCCTTATCTATTCGAGTTTCTAATTGTTTTCTAATTGTATTCCAATTCTAATCTAATTATTAACTAATTTTATTCTAATTCTATTCTAGTTCTATTCTAATTGTCTTCTAATTCTATTCCAATTCTATTTGGATTTAATTCTAGCTTCATGTCAAGTTTCTAATTCTATTTTAATTCTATTCTTATTTTATTCCAACTCTATTCTAATTCTATTTTAATTCTACTCCAATTCTATAATTCTGTTCTTATTCTTTTCTAATTCTACTCGAATTCTATAATTATATTCTTAATTTATTCTAATTCTACTTTATTCCTACTCTAATTTTACTTTAATTCTATCCTAATACCATTGACACACTGCGATTTAATGAATCGGATTTAGTGAAGCGAATTTAGTCGTAGTGTGTCAACACTAATTTTTGCTAATCGCGTTTTGTTTCATAGAGTTCCTGAACCAGTTTAGCTAAATTGGATTTATTAAACCGCAGTCTGGCAATGCTATAAGTCTATTCTAATTCTATTCTGATTCTATTGGAGCGAAAGACGGCCATTTAAAATTGCCTAAGCGCAAGCTCAATCATTTTTTCAACTGGTGGTAATAGGACATCTGCGGTTAGGCCAATAATTATTAAATTTGTATCTCATGAGACCAAAATGAATTTTTTAATGAAGAAGTACCAAATGGGTCCTCTGTTTAATGACCAGCTAATAAGAAATGCTGTTAGAATGAAAATTTTAGTTTGTGATAGGCTGACAAGCGAAAATATTAAAATATTGAACTATTTGAAGCAACAACAAAGCTTGAAAAAAATTAGCAAAAGTGGGTACAAAAACGGTAGAATTTATATTACCAAAAACAACGGCGATATTCAAGGGATAACTACGCTTTTTGAAGCGCAGCAAACAGATGCAAATTAAATTTTTCCTGTGCAATCCATTTCATCAAATACACAGCAACTTCTCATCTATCAAATAGCAAGCAGTCATCCTTGTTATTATAATTATTATTAATTCTTTTTTATTTTATTATTATAACCGTTTTTTTTTTTTTTCTTTGAGAGTTGTTATTATTTCTACTATTATTATTTATTGTGTTGAGCATGGATATTGAATTTCACCCGAATCATGAATATTTCCTAGATATAAACCACTTTAATAGAGCTGTGGGTTCGATAGAAGGCATTGACGTATTGTATATAAATATTAATCGGCTCAAGAACAAAATTGAATATATAGAAGAATTTATTTACTCAAGTAAAATAAAGGTAGATATAATTATTCTAACTGAAACATTTCTAAGCAAATCAGAAACCAAATTTTTAAATCTTTCGGGATACAGGGGATTTCACTTAACTAGAGATAACAGGCCCGGTGGGGGTGTTTCAATTTATTGTAAAAGCGAATTGTCATTTGAGTTATTATACTCTGAATCTTATTTAGAAAATGATGTTATTGTTTTAAAATCTAAGCTTCTTAAAGTTTCAATAATAGGTGTTTACAGGCCGGGTCATACTGACCTAGACAATTTCTTAAATTATTTTAATACAATCCTAGAAAAATATCACAAAGCAATAATTATTGGAGATCTTATTGTTAACTTATTTGAAAAAGAGAAAATTGGCGTTGGAAAGTATAATCGCGTCCTCGCTATAAATGGTTTTCATATTGTAAATAATATTAGCTCAGAACATTACACGAGAAAATCAACCACAATTTCACTATTAGATCACGTGATTTCTGATTTGAATAATAAAATGTATATGCTGTTGGATGATATTTTAATAAGTGATCACAGATTCATTTTGATAAAAATTTTAAAAAATAAACCACCTAACAACAAGACTAGAATAGAAATTATTGATGAAGGGGCTGTTGTAGATAGTATAAGGGAACTGAATACTGATAATATTGACTTTGATACTTTTTTAGCGTATTTCAGGAATTGATTTTGACTAATACAAAAATAAAAGTTGTGTCACCGAAAAATTCCAGCTTTGAAAAACCTTGGTTTAATAACTATACTAGAATAATTATAAAAGAGCGGAATAAATTCTACAAACTTCATAAAAGTTACTTAGGCAATATTTATTTTAAGGAGATATTTTATTTCTATAAAAGACTACTTCGGAAAAAGATTTATGAATTAAAAAAGGAATACTATTCAAATCAATTTTTAGTTAGCCAAACAAATCAAAAAATAATGTGGTCCCTTATAAAAGAAATCCTAACAAATACACTCCGCACAGATAATCATGCAGTTCCAGAAATTGAAATTTTTAAAGATAATACCATAATTACTGATCCCATAATTGTAGTGCAGGAACTAAATACATATTTCACTACGATCAATGATTTATTAGTTAAAAATATAGTCACAAACCGCCCAAATTACATTTCTGTAAAAGTATTGCCTTCACATTGTTTGATGAATTTTGATTCTACTGTTGAAAGTGAAATTTCGAAGCTTATTGACAGCTTAGATAGTACATGTGCTAAGGGGTATGATAAAATGTCGGTTACTATGCTGAAATTATTGCAAAATAAGATATCTATCTCTCTGTCGACATGGATAAACTTGTCTTTTTTTAATGGGTCATTCCCTGACTCGCTAAAGATAGCTCGGGTTACTCCGATTTTTAAATCAGGAGAAAGAACAAGTCCATCGAACTACAGGCCTATCTCAGTCTTGCCGGTAATCTCCAAAATTTTTGAAAGAGTTATTCACAATCGTCTGTTGGAGCATTTAATTGAAAATAATTTGTTAAATAAAGACCAATATGGATTCCTGCCAAAAAGTAGCACGTTGTCGGCATCACTGAATTTAACAGAAAAAATATACAATAGTCTTGAAAGCAAAAAATGCACAGCAGTGTTATTCATTGATTTACAAAAAGCGTTTGACTGTGTTAATTTCATCATTTTAATAGAAAAACTAATCAGTGTCGGTATCGGCGGGAACTGCTTAAAATTGATCAACAGTTACTTAGAGAATCGCAAACAATATGTTAGACATAAATCGAGCTCCTCACCTTTTCGTGATGTAACATCGGGTGTTCCGCAAGGTTCCATTTCAGGGCCTTTGTTTTTCTTAATATATGTTAACGATTTATTCGAAGTAAATTTCAATGGAGCTTTGCAAATGTTTGCCGATGATGCTGCACTAGTTTATACTAGTTGCCGGTCTTACGATGAATTACAAGTTCAAATGGAAGATGATTTGGAACTTTTAAAATTTTATTTAGATCAAAATAAGCTTCTACTGAATGCGCAGAAAACCAGTTTCATTATTTTTCAAAATAAACAAATTGATAATATATTTAGAGAAATAAAATATAGTGGTCAAATTATAAAACGAGTAGAATGTGTTTCTTATTTAGGTCTTCATCTGGACCCAAAATTAAATTTTGTTAATCATATTAATGCCATTCAACACAAAGTAGCTCCTTACATTGCAGTCTTAAAAAAATTGGCAAATATTTAAATGAGCAAGCTGCCCATTCTATATATTTTAGTCACATTTTGTCGCATATTCTTTATTTAAATACCATTTGGGGTTCTGCTCCTGAGTCATATATCATGCCACTGCAGTTTTTACAAAACAATGCAAATAAAAGTATTAAGCATTTAAATAGATTCACACCGTCATATTTACTTTACAATGAACATATGTTACCATGAACATAAAACAACTAATTGAATATTCATACTTATTGACCATTTTTAAAATTAATGCAGATTTGATAAAAACGAATTATGCTACATTACAAAATGTCAATGTCACTAATCGAAATACTAGAAATGCTCTGAACTTTAGATTACCTAATTATAAATTAAAAAATTCACAAAACAGTTTATTCTATAGAGGACAACAATTATTTAATGACCTACCTAATTTAATTAAAGAAGGTTCAATAGCTTCATTTAAAATGTACTTAAAGAAAAAACTTTTTAGTGAATACTTAACCGAGTACAGTTTAAGCCATGTACTGTGAACTTCGTTTAACTCACTGATTTAACAATACAATGCAATTTTGTTGAATTATTAATTTTGCTACATACATATATACATTCTCAACACTTTATCTTTATTTTTATTATTATAATTATCATTATTATTATTATTATTATTATTAAATATTATTATGCTTTTTTGCTTTAAATATTTTTTAATTAATTTATTTTTTTTGTTACTTTTGTATCATTTATATGTTCTCTTTATTACTGTAATTTCCATATATTGTAAAATTAATTTTTTTTTGGAAATAAATAAATTATTTCTTCTGTTAAACAACATTTACAATCGGGACTGTCGGTCTCTTTATCTTGGCCGTCCCTGGCCTGATATTTCAACAACTTACCTTCAATTATTTTCGCGTTCCCGATACGATGATCACAGGTTCAGTGATTTTTTAGAAATAACACACTAACTCACACCCACAGTTGAAGCATGCCAGTTAAACGTAAAGTTTACATGGGAAATATGCGGAAACAAAAGTTAATGAGACGTTCAAATGTTAGCATGTGTAATCCAAATGAATAAGGCTTTAGATTTCAGAGATACCATTAACCCAATCTTATCTTATGGGAAATTTTGAATAGCAATAACCCTGCCTAGGTTATCTCGTTGATGCACAGGTTTGCAACCCGAAGAACAACTACCTCTTAATTCAATTGGTTTAAGGATAAATTAGGGTTTTTGAACGACGAAGGTAAGGTTTGCTTCCCTTAATCGTTTCTGTACCACCTCTAATAATTGTTTGTGTTCTTTAAAGGTAAACAGATCATCCAGGTTTGTATAAGAATACCTCTGATCCTCAAGTTTATGTGGTATAACTCTGCGCATGGGTCACCACTTGGTCTGTGGTGCAATAAAATATATATAAATATGTATTGAGCAAACTGTACATGCAGCCTCTTTAATTATCTAAATCTAGAATATATTATCATCGACATTATGTCAATTTTTTTGTCAATTTTTTACACACTTTATCACACTTTAACTAAATATTTTCAAATTTTATTCGTAAAATAAAAATCCAAAATTAAGTTTTAGAAAAGCTTTCTATAATTGTGATAACTATTAAAATTTATTTATACGTAGACTAGTTTCGAGCATTACCGCTTATCATCAAGTACATATTTAAAACTCAGAGAGTTTTAAATATGTACTTGATGATGAGTGCGAGTTCGCGACAATATTCTGCTGAAAATTTTTCAGCAGGCAACCAATCAATGTAGTCTATTATGTAAACAAATTTCCCCTTCCGAATAAAATATTTTTAAATCGCATGCAATCCTGCTGAAAATTTGTCAGCAGAATATTGTCGCGAACTCGCATTGAGCGGTAATGCTCGAAACTATGATAGTAAATAAATTTTAATAGTTATCACAATTATAGAAAGCTTTTCTAAAACTTAATTTTGGATTTTTATTTTACGAATAAAATTTCAAAATATTTATTTAAATCTAGAAGATAAAACTTCCTGTTTCACGCAAGTGGACATGTGCATAAAATAACCCGGCTTCAATTCACAAAATCAGCAATCCCGCATACATGTTTTCTCTCTTTGTGGTATAAAGGATATTATCCTTTTAGAGCGTGACTCGAGTAGCTCCCAGATTTGGATCTGCCAAATTTCAAGAATATAGGGATTCATCTTATATCTACAAATTCCCACCTCCAACTAGGTCATCACATGCTATTTGTACACGCATAACGAAATCGAGTGATTTTATCAGCTTCATTTTTAGTCCTTCAAAACGTATATTCCAAGATCCTGTATTAATCAATCAAAGCCCTGTAGGTACTAAATAATTAATTTGGTATCATATCGAAATAACGAAATTTCGAAATTTTGAAAGCGAGATTCCTAAATTCTTCTTGAAATTTCTTTTGTGTTTCAAATATTACTTTTTACCAAATTTTCTTAAATTTCAAAAATATCAAACCAATTTCTGCTTAAATTTTTCAAATCTCAAATATTCAATAAATTTGAAATCTATTTGCTAAAATCGTTAACGTCTAAATTCTATCAACCGAAATTCCTAAATATTTCTAAGTTAATGAATGAACGAGTTTCAAATTTTGTGAATATAATACATTTTTAAAACAATTATGTACTTTCAAATGAACTAAATTTATCAATCTTATATTCGATGACTGTAGACCGTTGCTGCTAAACGCTGAAATATTTGTCATGCAGATTTCGGATTGTGTCTTAATAACAATTATTCTCCTACAGGTCACGAAAAGTGTATGTAGTGTGCTATAGAAATATTTGTTTTCTGGCGGTAATATATTTTGAAGAACTTCGATAGATGTAATAATTCGGTTTTTTAAATGTTGACAGTTCGAACTAAGCAAAAACTTAAATTTGTAGAGTAATTCAAGCTTTAATATGTTACTAATTAATAGAAACTAAATTTTAAACCACTTAAACCACGGAGGATTCTGATATAAAAATTGGATTGGTTCTTGCCTTAAAACCAACAGAAACTGTTGGTGAATGATTGATAAATGACCATATCTTTACTGTGTCTGATGAAAGCACCGTTTGATTATTTGTGCAGACAATAGTACTCCATTCTAGCGCCATAATTAACTATTTAAAGCCAATATTGAGATTAAACTCGTTATTGCATTATCTTTTGCCATTATCGAATGCAGTTAGATTCGCTTATAGCTCTTTTCGTTAAAGTAAGGATTATAGAATACTAACATATACCTATGGAAGAACAGCTCAATATTGAACAATTCCTTTGCAATTTTTGAACCTCATATTTGAAGTTTATCACCGGATGGATATCGTCGCCAAGAAAATTGTAGCTGCTGACTGTTGGGGTATCTGAAGCGCGAAATAAAGTGAATTTTACAAGCAGATAATAAACTTTAGATAATCATTCAATAATTGGCATGTGCTGTTTTGGTACAAATACTTAAAGAATGATTAGTTCAGCGATCATAACAAAACACATACGATCAATAGATCTTGAAATTTTAGCTAAAATCTAAAGGGTTGTACTTCACAACAACACACTTGAAATTTGAATTATTTAGTTTAAATGCGAAAATTTTCCGTCAAATCTGGATACCAACATTATCATGAGGCCAATCGTCAATCGATTTTTCTTAGGATTGACTTTAAGACCTATGAGTATATTATTGGTTGCAGCTTTGTTTACAATATGTTCTTGAGAGGATATTGTTTAAGCTTATCTCTGGACCAAAGGCTCTTCGATTTTCCTTTTCGATTTATGTTTTATTCAGGAACCTTAAATTCTCGATGGTTCTGTTTGTGGACTAAACATTCCTATAATGGTAGAATTTATTCTAAGAATTCTGTCTAAAGAATTAGAGCTTGCATTTATATTTCTGGTAATATCGGTGCATCTCTTATTCACGAATGCAGTTCGACTGGTCTCTCAGCGGTTCTGATCACTATCGAATCTGGCAAGTCTTGCACTGAACTGATCGTCAGTTCATCTTCCATTTGATTCTTCTCATCCACGCCTTCGGAGGAACTTACTGAACTCTTAAAGTGGAGTATGGATAAAAATAGTCTCCTTTAATGGTTGTGATGCCAACGGGCTCGTTAAATTGTATAAGTTCATCTGCGCTAGAAATTCTCAATAAAGGCTATGAGCCCACTATTGTCAATTCTACGCGGCGGAAAATTACTGATGGGTCCGGGTCAAAATGCCGCGTTTTAAAATGTCGCGTTTTAAAATATCGCGTCTTAAAATGTCGCGTTTCAAAATGCCGCGAGGTACAAAATGTCGCATGGTACAAAATGTCGCGTCTTAAAATGTCGCGTTTCAAAATGCCGCGAGGTACAAAATGTCGCGTGGTACAAAATGTCGCGTTTTAAAATGTCGCGTTTCAAAATGCCGCGAGGTATAAAATTTCGCGTGGTACAAAATTTCGCGTCTTAAAAAATGTCGCGTTTCAAAATGCCGCGAGGTACAAAATTTCGCGTGGTACAAAAAGACGCGCGTTTCAAAATGCCGCGACGTGCAAAATGTTCAATTTGGATTAAATTGTGTATCTGATATCAACTTCCGATATATAAGGACTTAACTTTAACATTTTAGTGAAGGAATATTCTATTAAATTTCAACATTTGCGTTCTTTTTCTTAGACCCACTTTATAATTACATAAAATTACATTTATAAATAATTTCCATTCAGTGAAGGAAAATTTTACTATATGTTTAAACACAATTTGCTTGTTTCAAATAATTTTTATTAAATTATTTATTATTTCACATCATATTGTGTTGATTTATAAGGGATTTTTCAAAACGCGTCATTTTAAAACGCATCATTTTAAAACGCGTCATTTTGTACCACGCGGTTTTTTGAACCACGCGGTTTTATGAAATGCGACATTTTGTACTACGCGACATTATGTACCACGCGGCATTTTGAAACGCGACATTTTAAAACGCGACATTTTGTACCACGCGACATTTTTTACCTCGCTGCATTTTGAAACGCGACATTTTAAAACGCGACATTTTGTACCACGCGACATTTTGTACCACGCGACATTTTGAAACGCGGTATTTTAAAACGCGACATTTTAAAACGCGGCATTATGAACGGTTCCCATTACTGATATAAGTCTGTGCTCGATGTCTATTGGGGGGCGAGTAGGAGAGTCAGCAGAGGCGCAATAACTTCAACAGCAACGTCAATCAACACGTGCTACAGTTAGTACCAATTTGGTAGACCGCTTGGGAACATGATGATGGAACGAAATCTCGCCCCCTCCCTCACAACTGCCGATGGAAATAATAGTGAAGAAATTTCTTACAGCTATTCAGAAAAAACCTGCGGTACTAAGTAGGAACGCTGATTAGGAGATTGTATTGTCTTGTGACTAACAACTTGTCAAAAAAAAAAAAAAAAAAAAAAAACTAACAAAATTTACTAACTATCGACTGCATAGGTGGCTGAAACCGGGTCGAGTCTATAATGCTAACATTCCTTTCCTATCCTTCGGTCTTGTTATATGTAAGGTGGTGTACGGTGGATCCGGCGTATCCGGGAATCTTGCTGAGGCTTGGTCGTACATCCGTATCAATCAATCAATCAAATAAGTCTGTGTTCGTTGTCTATTGTTGGATTCATTTTAAATTGGAGAGTAACAAATAATATTCTCACTTCTGACCACAGGTGTATCTATTTTAACATCAACATTAAAAAACCACTGGGTCAGAAACTTATTCAACCTTTGTTGAAGCTGCTGCAACCTTTGTTGTATTGTTAGCCGTTTGGTTTCCTCTAACAGAAATTTCTTTAAAACTGACTTAACCGTCAGTACATTGCGTTCGGCCAAACCAATAGACTCAGGGTCGTAAGGTGGTGACTTAATTAGCTGAATATTCAGTGTTTAGCAAATTTTAAAAATTCAAAGGAGCCGAAGGGGGGGGGGGCCGTTGTCTGACACGATTTCATTTGGTAACCCAAATATTGAAAATGTTTCATCTAAAGCATAAACAGGCATCAACAATTATCATAAAATTGTTATTTTCAAACTTAAAAAGATCTATATGTATCCTTTGAAAAGGCCACATTGCTTCCGGCCAACTAGTGTTTACTACTTCTTTGGGCATATTCCGACTTTGTTGGCAAACGATACAACCATTGACATAGGATTCAATGTCCTTGTCAATTTTAAACCACCACACGTAAGACTGTGCTATCATTTTCATGCGAACTATTCCTATACAGCATGATTTTCATGCAATAATTCCAATACTTTTGACGACAATGTTGCTGGGCTAACTACGCGGTTCATATAATAAAGACATTTATCTTCACACGATACATAATGTCGTTTATTAAAATAAAATTTTAATTCTTCTGATAATTTATTGGAGTCTGGCCAACCATACATACAAAAATCAATTACTTGGCTCAAGCATATGTCCTTCTCTGTCTCTGTAACAATATTTTCTAATTTTAGTGGTAAATTATCAATAAAATAAAAAGATTTAATACACAAATTACTATCAATATTTGTTTTTGACTGAACAGGTAATCGAGACAGCGCATCTATATGTGACATTAGGGATCCTCGGCGGTATTCAATACGGTAATTATACATTGATAAAATTACAGCCCATCGTTGCAATCTTGCAGCTGCAACCGTAGGAGTGGATTTATTCTGATTAAATATTTCACAAAGTGCTTGATGTTCCGTTTCAATCACAAGTTCGTGACCATAAATACAAATTTGTGAAATTTTTTGAGACCAAACACAATCGCTAACGCTTCTCTATGAAGCTTCGAGTAGTTACGCTCTGCCGGAGACAAGGTACTAGACAAAATTGCACCAACTCCATACGGACTAGCGTCTGTAACGATGGGTTTGCTAGGGTAATATAGTTCTAACAAATTGTACTTATGAATTAATGCCTTCCATTTTTCGAACGACGACTGACAGCTAGGCGACCAGTCAAATTTAATGTCTTTTCTCAAAAGATAATATAAATTTATTAAGTTGCTTGTTAAATTAGGGATGAATTTCCCATAATACTTCAATAACCCCAAAAGGATTGCAATTGCGGCACATTGGTTGGAGCTAGTGCATTAATAATTGTCTGATTTTTTCATTATTTGGACGACTTCCTTCGTGACCCAAATAATCTACACTAGGGGACAATAATTTACATTTACTCAAATTTATTTGTACTTTGTATCTATTTAATTTTTCTAATACTAACCACAATTTATTCTGACAATCTTGAGTCTTACCCCCAAATAAAATATCATCTAGATATGAAACAACTCCTTCCAAACCCGATAGTATCTGGTCCATGATGGATTGAAATAGGGAGGGGAACTTTTCAATCCGAAAGGCAGTCTTTTGTATCTAAATAACCCCTTATGGGTATTTATGGTTAAATATTCCCTCGAATCTTCAGAGATAAGCAACTGCTGATATGCGCCTTTAAGATCTATCACACAAAAATATTTGCAGTTGGCTAAACTAGCAAATATGTCATCTAATCTAGGCAGAAGATAGTGTTCCGTTTTAACCATCTTATTTATGGTCACTTTAAAGTCTACACACACTTGTATTTCGCCGTTTGTTTTGGGGACAGAAACTAATGGGACTGGCCAATTACTAAACTTTACGGGCTAAAAAATCTCTAGTTTACATAATCGAGCTAACTCAGCTTCTACATTTGGTCTCATCTGATACGCTACGGTGTATGTTTTATGAAATATAGGTAACCCTCTATTATATGATTAGCCGACCCACTGTCCATAACGTTTGGAAATTCAATTTTAATTTTCTGTAAAATATCCTTAGTATTTAAGCTATTTGCCGAACATGAAGTTATGCCTATAAACATGGTTTTTCATTCAGGAAAAAGAACATTCAGCCAGGATCTTCCCAACAATGGTTTAAATTCACTTTCCGAATCCACAATAATTAAGTCCAACCTGCATGCCTTTGCTCGAAACACTGTAGAGAAAGACTCAATAATTCGATTTAATGTTTTATAACTAAACCTATTTCTATACTTAACAAAACTGATGACAGACGAGCATGCTCCAGTATCCACCTTCATTGAAATTTCTTGATTTTCTATTATTATTACGCACTCTGCCGGTTGGTTAATTTGATTGATACTATTAATTATTTTGACTGTTCCGTAACGAATTTTATTCCGGCAGGTCTTTGATGTATGTCCATAATTGTAACAACTATAACATTGCCAATGCTTTATTGGACACTGACACTCGTGATGACTGTATCTTCTACAACGGTCACAATTACTACGCTGAACTTTTTCATTTTGTGGACTTCTGACACTTCCACTTCTCTCCTGACTGTGACGACTGTGGTTGGATTGACTGCGATGGCCTGACCTCGTTCTATCGGACTGACTTATGTAGTGGCACCCTATACGACTGGATTAATTGATTTTACTTCCTTGACAGACATTTCAATGTTCAAGGCTTTCTCACAGCATTCATCGAACTTATCAGCTGGATATTGTAAGAGCTCTCGCTGGATTTCTTCGGATCGTAAACCCACAATAAACTTATCCGTTAAAGCAGCATCTAGAAAGGTTTCAAATTCACACGATTGAGCTAACGACTTCAGTTTCACAGTAAATTCGGATATAGATTCCCCTTGTTCTTGTTTCGATTTAGAGAATTTAAACTGCTCTGCCCTTTGGAATGGTTTGAAATGTCACTTCATTATGTTGACAATTTCAGCGAAACTAAGTGTGCTGGGAGCTTTTGGTGTAGCTAAGCTTTTTAAAATTTTGTACGATTCACCACCGTTAATGGTAATGAAACTCGGTACTTTTTTTTCTTCCTGGACATCATTTATGAGAAAATATTGCATTAGACGGTCTTCATATGCTTCAAAATCTTCCCCTGGGATAAACGCCTCTATACTTCCAATTAACGACATTTTTGGATTCACGAATATAGTTTTATTTATTTCCACTTTAATTAATTTCTCGGGCATTTATTTACACAAAAATGCGCACTATTTTATATCGCCTACGGATGTTCCAAAATGGCGTTCGGGCGAGCACACGAGCACAAACCGTATAAATCAGATGGTCCTGATGGGATTTTCCTGGCTGAATTACAG
This sequence comes from Tipula helvola, assembly GCA_963556165.1. Lineage (NCBI taxonomy): Eukaryota > Metazoa > Arthropoda > Insecta > Diptera > Tipulidae > Tipula > Tipula helvola. The sequence continues at coordinate 368,907,159 of OY744481.1, forward strand.
CATGGTTTTCCTATTATTAAGCACCACCTGCTCCACCTTTATTGTTATTACAGTTGCTGATAACCACCTGAATGTGTTATTCGATTTAACGCAGAACGCTTTACATATTGTGGATGCATGATGTGGTGGAAAGGATCTACATACATGTCAACGCTTCTAAAACTGATTTGGTTCAGGCTGCCTGGGGATGTACTCCACAGTTTTTCAAGCGGAATCAATTGCTCTTACGCTCTGTGTAATTGAAGCATTGAATCTCGCTGTTACAAATACAAATTTTGTTTTTTGTACAAACAGCTTATATTCATGGGACAGTCCCTTGACTGTGCCAAAATTTGTTAAGGACTGAATGTTCAACTAATAGAGTGACGATCATATGGGTTCCTGCCCATTGTGGCATTGAGGGCAATAATATTGCTGATTCTCTAGTAAAATCTGGCGCTGGGTTTAAATTGGTCGGTCCCGAACCAGTTGCTTCCTTTCCATTTAACTATGCTAAGAAGGGCTTATAACTTATAGCTGCCGCATTGCGAAACTTTTTATTAGCGGACCTAACTTGAGGGCCACTAGGTTTGCTTTATTTGTCGGCAGCAACCAGTTGAGAGTCTTGATCGCGAATCTTACTGGTCATGGCCATTTTGGTCAAATCATCATCAACAACAGAATCCGAATATTCGCTTCGAATACCAATTCATAGTTGAACAGAATGGAAATTTAAGACGCCAATCACTAACTTTTGTTCAACTTCAGGATGCTCGCTTGTGAAACTTGTCAAATACCACCAGCGATGTACGGTAAGCTTTGACAATTTCATGCTTGAATAGTTAATGCCGCTGGCTGCAGGGGCGCTCAGAAAAGTAACTCCGAAAGTGACGGGAGGCCATCGACCCACCACAAAAATTCTGTAAAATTCTGGTAACAAGTTTAATTTAATTATTTAGGCCAAATTTCCTTTTAGCTTTTGTTCAAATTTTCTTAGCTCTATGTTCACGAAACCAAATGACACATGGATTGTAATCAGATTTATCTGCGAATAAAACTTGTTAAAATTCTTTTAGTTGTAAAACACTAGTATTTTATTACAAATGCAATTTTTTATTTCAAATTAAGTTAAATTTAGTTAAACTACAGCCAGTGTTATCGTCTCGGGTAAAAGCCACCAATACTTCGGTTTAATATGGATAACAGAATAAAATATGCGCAGATATTTAAAAAAATGGTAAATATATCAAAAGATAAAATCTGTTATTAGATTTATTTCCTACATTAGTCGTCACAGATTGAGGTGTTCGTTGAATTACTGGAACCACCACTGGGGCCTTGCTCATCAAACTGCAATAAAACTAACTCGTAAGTAACTACTGTACCGGCAATCTACAAATAGATTATTACTTATAAACAATTTCAGAATATATGTGTAAATAATACTTACACCAAATAATAATTTTCGGGTCATAAAAAAAAAATTACTGCCCGACAATGCAATCGATTCGCTACGGACTTGTTCCAAAAATCGATCCAAATCACTACACCAAGCATGACTCGGTATCGTGCGTAGTATTTCAACTGGCAGCTTGGATGCATCATGGATTTCCGCAGCACACAAAAAAACGAGAATCGTTCGTCCAATCAGGTACAACAAGGAAAACCAAAAATACAATTTATTAATTGTGTGCGGCAAAGAGCTGCGTGCAGAAAAACGTTTTTTGTTTACATAAATTTCATCTAAACACCTGAACACGAAAAACCAGCTATACTCACTTAAAAATATTCAGCAACTGAAAACAAATGAAATACATATTATTTGTACATGACAAAAGTAAGATTGGAGCCAAATGGCCATCGATGAATTCGACCAATTCGCATAGTTGAGAATATTCACAACGTATTTCTTCCCAACATTGTTCCGGCAATATTTTATCACACATCGTTTTAAGGCGACGATTCACTTGCTTGAATCGGGTCGAAATTCCAATGCTTATTAGCATTACGAACAAATCCATGTAATTCCATGAAACGGTTAGCGAGAAATTTGAATACTCCAGATAAAGTGTTACAATTATGTGATATGGTAGAACGTTGAACATGAACAAAAAATTCTTTGAAAAATAATATTCCCACCAATCCTCAACGAACACATTACACGTTTTCGTGTAGAAATACATATTGTACCAGTTCGAAATATTGAACAGTATATGCTCCACTATATACATAAATAAAAAATATAAATTAAATAATAAAAAAATGTAAAAATGTATTATAAATATCACCGAGCGCTGTCGACATAATAAAACTGGCCGCCACTATAATTCGAGTCCTTATTGTCCAGCCAGGCAATCCGTATGGCGGTTTTAAAAATCTCTTCTCTAAACTAGTCCAACGTTTCATTATCCTACCCCATTTTTGGGCCATTTTAAGAAATAACACAAGCGCGAGCGTACAACACGTGAAAAATACAACACCAACAATATTTTTGGCTGTAATTCCCTGTTTGGCTACGTCCCGAAATAGAACTGAGCCAAAAAATAACCCCGTAAATATATTAACACATGTTAGAATTGTACGAAAATTGGTCCACTTGAATTGTATTGACTCAATGCGAGTGTTTAGCACACCAGCCACCGGCATTATACCAAATACTTGGCCGATAATTAGCACTATGTACAATAAAAATAATTTTGTGTTACACTAGCATAAAACAGGAACAAAAATCACAAATTAATTCACCTGGTCCCATAGCGCGAAAAAAAAAATCACCACCATACTTTAGGTTCCGATTTTCATTGAACACGTCAATAATAGCGTCTGGTTCGTCCATATCGCCTTGAATTTCAATACGTTCACCACTTTTAACAGCTTTATGGAACTGACGACGTTGACGAACACGTCGAACAATAATATTTTCATTGATTTGTTTTCGATGATTTGTATCGATATCGGTATGGTAAATCATTTTTATTTTGTCTTAAATTAAATCCGATACAAAATGTAAATTATTTGAACTTGAACAAATATGATTTTACAATAAAAGTACTTGAAATACTACTATTCATTGAAGTTGGGACAATTTGTGGTTGTTAACACAATATAAACAATTTTGATTCGAAAATATGATAGCGGAAATAATTTGTTTGGACTTGATGTGGGACACGCGCGTATTCAACAAACAACTTTGTTAATCTCGATGTGTTAGGTGCTTAGACCGAATATTATGTTTATTGTGTGGATACACATACATATAACATATATGTATATAGCAATGGCAGTGAACTTATAAAATTTTTAATTTTTTTTTGAACCGAAACGTTTCAGGAAACAATTTGCCTGTTCTTTGCAGGGGGCCCGTATGTAATTTGTTTTACACATCAAGGCCAATTTCATTTTTTGAATTCCAATTTGTAAAAAAATTAAATTGTAATGCGGGTTAATGAATTGCCTCCTATACAATGTATGCAGTGAGTGCTGTCGTTTTGGTCGATTTTCTTGAGAGTAATTGGATCGTAAATTTTCTACATATTCGTGTTAATTTCGAAGATCCCTTTTTATTTACTATCACTTCCAAAACTATGGAGGGCGAATTACATCAAAATCCGAATTTATTTTTCGTGATTGCTTCAAGCGTTTTGTGGGTTAGCTTCAAATTCTCCTGGCAGTGGAACCCGTTATATCGAAGCCAATACATAGTTGAAGCTCTAGTAAGCTTTCATCAACTCCATATTTGAATTGAACAACTTTGGGTCAAAGGGGCAGTCGGAAAAATATTGTAGTCATCCATAAAGAATGTTTCAATCCCATATTTCATGATGTTCTGTTACTTTTGTTCTATATGAAACGGAATTCCAAGCCACCGTAATTCACAAAACTGACATTCAGTTAATATCAAAATTTGAGTAAATGCAACGATATAATGACAAAAAAAGGCAAAGCGGCCCTACAAGAATAAAAGCAAATGAAACATTGGAATAATTCAAATGCAACACTCCCTCTAATTATTTCATGCCTTTCATTCCCAACATCTCGATATTCTTGGCAAACTTCTGAATTGCCAATGGCTTTGTAAACATGTCTCCCAGCTGGTCCTCACTGCATACGTAATCGATGAGAATCACCTATTTGATTCATACAGCGGCCGGATGAAGTGCAGCGATGTTTTTGGTCCGCTGATGCCATTCGGAATTCTTGATCAGCCGAATTGCACTCTGATTGTCGACGTAGAGTGTTGGTGGGCTCTCTTGAACGCAGACCACACACATAGTAACCGGTGTAACCATACCGCTTCCTACGCGCCCTCATACGCTACCATGAATTCTGCTTCGGTAGTGGAAAGGGTCACTATCTTCTGCCGATGACTCTTCCATGTGACAATGCCCTCGCCCATAACAAATGCATAGCCGATGGTTGACTTTCGCGTGTCATCATCGCGTGCATAATCAGCATCGGAATATCCTCTCAATGTTATCGACGATCCAGAATACTCGATTCCTCTTCCGGCCGTTTTATTCAAATATCGAAGAATACCCTTGACAGCCGAAACATGGGGTTGCTTTGGATTGTCCAGATATTTGCTTACTTCTCCCACTGTATATGAAATGTCAGGTCTGGTCACAATAACGGCAAACATAAGCGATCCAACATTCCAACCGCTTGCCGATACGGGAAGTCGACGCTGCCCTCCTCGCACAATTTGTCCAATATGACATTGATGTCGACTGGAGTCGAAAATAATAATGTTCAGTCCATTCGATGCCTCCATGAAAATCTCTTCGTCCAGGTCACCGTTCAAAACCGCAGTCTTCTTGTCGATCTGCATCATCTCCAGATCTTCTACTGCGGCGATTGATAGAATGGTCCGAATGGAATCGTATCGAACCAGTTGTGAAAACGTTTCACCATAATCAACTCCTTTCCGTTGTGAAAAACCTTTTGCAACAAGGCGAGCCTTGGAAATGGAACCAGATGGATTTAGCTTCAATTTAAATACCCATTGACATCCGACGACGTTGCGGTTCTTCGGGCGTTTCACCAGCTCCCATGTTGAATTCTTCTTCAGTGATTGCAGCTTCTTCATACGTGTTTGACTCCAACATGACTGCTGAATATCCACTCACTATCAATCGATCTCGTTCGTTCAATTTCTTACGCAAATTACAACACACAATAGTGCGTACATTCTCGATTTCATCCTCATCGTTGGACGATGTGTTATGTATATTCTCAGATGTGCCAATACACTGCAGATACTGTTCCATGACTGGCAGGTTTTCTTTCGTTCTGTGGTCGGCCGACGATTTCTGGATCGGCTCTTACTTCTTGACATCATGATTCACATGTTTCTCATTCAGTTTTACGTTGTAGCTCACAATGATCTTCTGTGTGTTTGGATCAAACAGCCGAAAGTTCTTCGACGTGGACTCGTATCTAACTAGAAACACTTTTTTTGCCTTGGTGCCCTATTTGCTGCCAACAATTCACACATGACCCATTTCTGGTTTCACACCAAACCAATTCTCGTATACGGAGTTGCAGTCGGACATTTCTTATTCGACGATCTGTTCAAGATGTACACTGCTGTTCGTACTGCTTCGAGCATTCCACAACGCCATACACCGTTGACCTTGGCTTCAACTAGAATTATGACCGTGCCACGAATCGGTAGATGAAGGCCGTTTGCGATTTGGACAAACCGCTCGACATCGTATCGCTTTTATTAAAAGTTATGGAAAAAGTTATTAAATGTAGAATTGATCCATGATTCAATAAATTACCCAGGTTAGCTCGATTTTTTAAACCACGTGTTCGTGACGTCATGCAATTCCGATAAATATGTAAGTTATTCTTTTTTACTTTTTGTTTTTTTATTTGTTGTTGTAATTTATACGTAAAAGAATTGGGTGGCGTCAAAAAAAAAAGAACGCCATTTTTTTACATATTTCGAGCTAACCTGGGTTTTTATTGAATCATGGAATTGACCTATTTTTATCGAGCCACAATATAATTAGTTGCTGTCAACACGGGGGTAGAATTAAATTACTTCGGTCCAAAGAGCACAAACTATTGAAATCCTGTCAAAAATGACGAAAAACTTGGTTGGTCAAAAACCACTTTTCTCGACGTTTTGAAAGTGCCTGGTCTGTCTGGATGTCTGGATATCTTGATGCCTGTACTCATGTTATCCGATCTCATCCGAGAACGGCTTGTCCGATTTGGAATTTTTCTCGCCACTCTATTTTTATGGTCAAGATGGAGATTTGAAAAGCTTTTGGAAACAGTACGTCAAGAGGGTGGGATACCTGCCATATGAATTGACCCAAAACATCTGGTTATATTTCTAAATATTTACGAATTTTTTATATAAGTTTGTTTGATTATTGAATTGGGCATTGAGTTTGGGGTTGAATTGAAGGTTAAGTTAGGAGTCAATTTTCGGGTTGAGTTGCAGTTAAGTTGGAGTTGAGTTGGGGTTGGATTAGGATGTAGTGAGCAGTCGACCAATTTTTTATATAATACTGGTTTGAGGATTGAGTTTGGCGTAAAGTTTGCGGGTTCCTTTTGAGGGTTGAACTAGGGTTGAGTTTTGGTTGGATTAGGGTTTAGTGATCAGTTAAACTGAGGATTTGTGATTTTTTTTATAATCATTTTATTGGAATTTTCGGATAAGAATCCGATTTTGATGAAATTCAGCATTTCCAATGGAAATGGGATTCTAAAATGATTTTTTGATAAAGCTCTGGCATACGGCCATGTAGGATGGAACTTGGCTATTCCTTAACCGATTATGATGAAATATGAGTGCGCTGTAAATGGGATTCTAAAATGATTTTTAGATGAATGTACAATTAGGATGGAACTTGGCTATTTCTTAACGGATTTTACTGAAATTTGACGTATACGATGGACATGGAATTGTAAAATGATTTTTGGATCAAGTTTTGAAATATCATGGTATTATTATAAGGCAGATTAACGATATTATGGTATGATGGTACGATGCTATAATGGTATGATGGAGTGATAGTATTATTGTGTGAAGGTATACAGCTGGATAGTATGATGAGATGACATGAGATGAGTTAGGTTAAGGTTGATTTGAATATTGATTTGGTGATTGAGTTGAGGGTTGGGTTGGTGGTTAATTTGATGATTGAGTTGTAAATTGAGTTGGAGGTTGAGCTGAAGATTGACTTCAGAGGTTCATTCCGGGATTTATTTGGGAGTTGAATTAATCAAGACCGAAGTTCTGATCACCTCATGAGGTTTCAGCCCTTTATATTTTATTTGTTTCATTTGCTATATCAATATTGAAGTCTTCAACGAGTATATTCTTCTTCTGCATCGATATGACATTTAATATTGTTTATTATGCAATTAATTGATTCGAATTTATTTTTTATATTTCGCGCATTAAAATATAAAAGATTCAGGGAATTTCTAGATGTTGGTATCTTGTTGAACAAGAGATGATACTTAATTATTGTGTTTTTGGAGTAATGGTAATTTCTGTTGAGTTATTTGGACGGATTTGATTTGTTGGACCATTATCAGTCCTTTGCCGACTGAATAATTTCATTGAGAATTTCAACTGCATGATCCTTATATTTAAAGTGTTTCCTGTCAGTTTTATTGTTGCATAACATCGCTTGTTTCTATGTATTCATTATCTTTGTTTGCTAAGTGAGGCGAGTAAGGCGAGTGGCCGGATGATAAATCCAAACATGGCGTCGCTATTAATTAATTCTCACCCTCCCGTTGCCATCCACCTTGATCTGTTGATTATTTGCATTTTAATTGCACTTCCTTCTATAAAGCGATGACCCAAAGAATTTTAAAAATTGATCAAAATGGTTCAAAAATCAAAATTAGCCAATCTTCTATTTCTACAGTAGTTGCTTGTCGATGCTCCTTCTTACACTTTTGTATTTTATGGTGATTAATTATGTTTTGATGAGCAGTGCCACGATGAGCTGTTCCATCAGGGTGGTGTATCTGGGTATTTTTCTGCTAGTGTTATACGTTTCGGATATTAGCATGCAATCAATTTCTTTCTATCAAGAAACTTTTAACTGCATGCCTATTTCCATAATCTGTTGGCATTCCGGAATACCACGGACATAGAATGATTTGAAGTCACCATTTTGGTCATTAATTTTTCCATCATAATTTCCAAGCGTCGTGACGAAGACTGCTCAAGCAGTTGTTCATGGTTTTTTGAATTGTCCATTGAATACTTTTTTTCATCGTGGCCCAGGTTTTCAGATCTTCAACCACCTTGTAGGTTTTGTTTACTTTCTGTTGGAATGAATGGAATCGGGCGTTTCGCTCCGCCAGGCCTTTAATCACCAATGGTACACCTCCTCAGCATCTTTTAACTGTATTTAAACTTGGTCAGCCCCTATTAGTGGTAGATCGAAGTTGTCGTAAGCCATTTGCTTTAACAATACAGTTAGAGGATTAAATGTCTCTAAGCCTCTCACAAATATTGTTGGCGACACCCTATGAAATCGTGTAAATAAAGGCGCTGCAGGTTGCGCCAACCATTAATCATTCATTTTCATTTGTTTGCAGTTAGCTTTCGTTGATATTGATCCATCCTTTTTATCTCTAAATATATATTTGAACACAGTTGGTGGGATTTTGTGAAGGATGAATTCCAATTTCAGGAACAAAATCGTAGTCAACCTGATGTTATCAACATGCGGTTTATTCAGTGCAGGGCAGTAAGAAATATTTGACCCGCAGAGTTCTCTATGCCCAGTTACAAACTTAACAAATTTGTTTATTCAGAAAATAAAGCCTTATGTTAAGAATGGAAAGATTTTTTATTTCATGTCACGAGATTTTTTAGCTTAGGTGTAAATGGTGTTGCTGATTGTATACAGGTATGTATGAAATCTGAGGTTGCATCTTCTAAGTTGGGTAACCAAGGATTGAAATTGTTGCTAGCCGAGTTGTTTGGTGTACTACTGAAGGTGTGAGTGCTTGAACTCACAATGTAGATCCGTCGGATTCCGATATATTTAAATGTCGCTTCAGTAAACTGATCCATTAACACATCCAGTAATTAAATTGTTGGGCAATCGAGAACTACGAGAACCAAGAACAGGAAACGTTCTAATTATTTCAATAAATAATGTTAATGTTCAGGGAAGGCTGCTCGTTGGATGTTGCGCAGGAATCGATACTCGACCTCGGTTTCTTCAGAATAAGTTGGCGAAGGTATCTTGGTGTAAACGGGGGCCAATGCATGTCATTGTAAAAATAATTTGCGCTCGTCATCATGGGAGCGCAGCACCCTTTAATAAAACGCATTACGAAAACAAAGCTTCGTCAAATACCCCTGAAGTTGCTGGAGACGCTCATTGAGTCGGTAATATCTTGAATAGGTTCCCCCATTAGAGCAATTTTCAAGCTGAGCTGGTTCCTCATCCTCAATTGGCTGATGTGGAGGGGCCAATTTTCCTCATTTTGGTACATGAACTCAGGGCCGTTGAACCAAATACTGGAATTGGAAAGCTCGCTTGGCATAACACCACGACTGCCGATGTCTGCAGGGTTCATTTCACCTGGAATGTGACGCCAGAACACAATTTTGATTATTTCTTGAATTATGACACGCGATGAGCAACAAATGTGTTCCATTTATGGGGCTCCTTATTTAAGCAGCACAGACAGATTAAAGAATCGGTCCAATAATATTCTGCATAAATGGTGATGTCATTCAAAACCTCGCTCTTTAGTCGACACACCAAATTTGGCAGCAATTTGGCAGCAATTTGACAGCCAACAGCTCTAGTCTTACTGATCGTAATTGTTTTGGTGGGTGCCACCCGTGATTTGGCACAAAGCAATCGAATTACCGGACGTCGGTTCTCGAAACATGAACGGAGGTATACGCAGGCATTATATGCTTTTTCACTCGCATCCGAAAAAGCATGTAACTCGATTCTGGTGCCATTCAGTCCCAAGTGAGCCCAATTCAGTACGAAATCGGTTCCAACCAGCTGACAGCTCTGCATTTAACTCCTTGTCCCAATCCAATTTTTGCTGCCACAGATCTTGATAGAAAATGTTTGCACGGGTTATAATTGGACATAACAATCCTAGTGGATCAAATAAACTCGCCATTTCGGAAGGAACAATTCATTTCGTAATTTTATCCGAAGTAGTCTATGGAAAGTAGGAATATCGAAAAACATCACTCCTGTTGGTTGCCAAATTAGTCCAAGCGCCTTTACTACATCATGGTCGTCGATTTTAAGGAACTTCTCTCGATGCTGGGTGTCAATAATTTGGATAATGAGAAGCTTCCCGCCTCCAGCAATTTCGTGATTTGTTTTCTAATCTCCAAAAGCTCCTCGATTGAATTTTCGCCCGCCATCGTATCATCAACATAAAAATTCTCACGGAGCACTCGAGCGCCGATGATGAAGTCTTGCATGACGTGAATACGCAATGATGCGGCATCAAAATCGTCGACGACCTCCAAGTGTTTCACTGTCTTGTCCTTCAGAATAAATTCCGAGTAGCTTGCTCTCATTTCAGGCAAGCGGTAAAGTCTCTTCTCCAAGTTCCAAAAACGGCGCATTGTGATATTATAAGATTTGCCCCAACACGCTGGATTTTTCGAAAACGGCAATCGGACAATGTAACATCCATCATTAGTTCGGCGAGTGTGAAGAACATAATGGTCCTCACATTCTTGGTTTTTTGGACTTATTTCCAATTTTGCAACAGGATATGTTTCGATCTCCCAAAAAGACTGCACCAGCTTTTTCATGTTGGCAGTACTTGTGAGAGCGATTCTGGCAGATCGAGGCCATGAATGATGCGGACTGCTAATTGTTCATCCAAATTTGGTTTCCTGTAGTATATTGGAAGGTGTTGACACAATATTTTTTTCCCAGGCAGCAATAGATCCCAAAATAGTCCGGCTACAATAAGCAAATCGACATTCTGGGGCTTGAAATATAATGGGTCAGCCAGTTTTACTTCAGCTAGAATTTTAAACTCCTTTGATGAAATTGGATGCGGCGGTTGAACATCAGTGATCTTAGAAAGAATAACCGCAGTGATGGGTAATTCCTCTGCTATGCCATATCTGGGCACAATAATGGGCCGACAGAAATCCTTGGAAGAAGTGCTTGCCGATCCAATTCGTTCCAGTGAACCTTGATTATCAAGCACGTTGATGATGGCGGTGGCTAGTAAAGGTGAATCATCTTGGAAACCGCCTGATGCAACAAGTGCTTTCTGCGAATTTAAGCATTTGGTAATTTCTGCATTAGATGATGAACTCGAACTCGCTGAAGCCACTGGAATAACTACTGGGCTTTCTGCTTCGAAATGGAGCATACCATACAGGTCACGTTTACGGCATCGTTGACACACAAAAACCTTACAGTTACTCGCAGAATGCTTTCCTCCAAGGCACAACATGTAAATACGATTTCTGCTTACCTATTGATATCGCTCAACGGGCGAGACAGCACGTAAAAACTGAAACAAGCAACCAATACATGATCCGGTGAGATGCACTTTAAACAGGGAGATAACTTTACCGGATTCGATGACACCAATGCCGAATGGCTACGGCGATTTTGATTAGATGAACGGGCAGCTGATGACTGCACGGGAACTCGGCTATAGTTTGTTTTTTATTATACTCGATTTTTTCTAAAGTGGAAGCAGGTATCTCCAAAAATCTACAAAATCCTTTCCATGTCGGTATATCCTTGGTTGTCGACTCCTCCCACTTGATGGCGATAGTTGAGTCCAATTTCGTCAGCATCAAACAAATCGGCAAATTTTCAGCTAGCTCATCCTTGCTGCCAAGTGAATTAAGAGCCCTGTAGTGAGCGGTGACTCGATCATGCATCTCCCGAATACCATCAGCGGACTCCTTTCCGATTGAAGACATCACAATAATATCGTTGATGTTAGCCTGGAACATAATCGCCTTGTTCTCGTACCGGTCCACCAGTGTCGACCAAGCGCAATGTTTTGTACCTACAAGTTGTCCATTGACGGAATTGACAATATGCTGAAATACTGGTTGGTTGGTTCCCAAAAAAAAACAATCATTTCCAACGGAGTGTAAGACTCCGGGTTATCAAAATTCAGTCGACTTTGGATATTGAAACCATAGATAAATGAACCAATATTAGAGAGAATAACGGGAGGGTTGAACATTATACAGTTTCCATTAGGTCAGCGCTAGCAAATTTTTATTGCTACACTATACTTAGCCAAGAAGTGTGTTGTGAATTCGATTCGAACGTATTTGACTCTTCGAAGTATAAAATTCGTATTTGATTTAAATAAGAAACGAACGCGGCTGGTTTAATTCAAATAAGGATCCAGTACTTCAATTCACAAATAGCCCCCCTGGGTTAGTGGTGATAGTTTACATTCGACTGTTGACGGAAAAAGAAAGTCGAATTGTGCTAATGATACCGCGACCACATCACAATTGACGCTGTCACGGCCATGGCCATGAAGATCAATTGAAACACATATTTTGAATTTGCATTTTGAATTTATTCTACGCTTAACGTATAATCTGGATTATTATATTTACACTGAAATAGTTTACATTAGCTAAATAGCTCACTTGTGTAAAAACGTATCGGAAGATCGAAGCAAACATAAATAATCAGTCAGATAAAGCGGTCGTGAAATACTAGTAAGCTTGCCGTGTTTTAAGTGACTTAATAGCCATCGCAGATTGATCTGTTCGTTGAAGTATCCGGACTATCGGTTGAATCTTTCTCATCAAACTGTAGTAAAACCAATTCGTAAGTAACCACTGTACCTACAATCTGCAAATAGATTATTATTTAAAGACAATTTCAGAATATATGTGTAACTAAATAATGCTTACGCCAAACAACAATTTTCGGGTCATAAAAAAGAATTTACTACCCGACAATGCAATCGATTCGCGACGCACCTGATCCAAAAATCGATCCAAATCATCACACCATCCACAACTCGGCATCGTGCGTAATATTTCAAGTGGCAGCTTGGACGCATCGTGAATTTCTGCTGCACACAAATAAACGAAAATCGTTCGTCCAATCAGATACAACAGGGAAAACCAAAAATATAAAATATTAATTGTGTGCGGCAATGAGCTGCAATGATTTTTTTTTTTACATAAATTTCGTTCACATTTCAACACGAATAATTAACGATACTCACTTAAAAATATTCAGTAACTGAAAACAAACGAAATACAAATTATTTGTACATGATAGAAGTATGATCGAAGCTAAATGGTCATCAATAAATTCAACCAATTCGCACAGTTGAGAATAATCGGAACGTATTTCTGCCCAACGTTTTTCCGGCAAAATTTTATTACACATCGTTTTAAGCCGGCAATTTATTTGCTTGAATCGGGTCGAAATTCCAATGCTTATTAGCATTATGAATAAATCCATGTAATTCCAAGCTATGGTTAACGACAAATTTGAATACTCCAGATAAAGTGTTAAAATTATGTGATATGGCAGAATGTTAAACATGTATTGAAAATGATTTGAAAAAAAATATTTCCACCAATCGTCAATGATTACATTACACGTTTTCGTGTAATAATACATATTGTACCATGTCGATATATTGTATAGTATATGCTCCACTATATAGAGAGTTATAAAATATAAATTAAATAATTAATTATAATCCAGAAAATAATTTGGTCTAAAAGTCACCGAGAACCGTTGGCATAATAAAACCGGCCATCATTTCATAAGGTTTGACAACACGGGCAGCGATCACCGGCATTATACCAAATACTTGGGCGATAAATAGCTCTGTACAACAAAAATAAATTTGTACGTAATCCACCTGGTCCCGAGGCGCAAAAAAAAAATTACCACCATCATTATACTTTAGGTTCCGAGTTTCATTGAACATATCGTCTTGAATTTCAACATATGTTCACCACTTTTAGCACGAATACTATTTTTATTGAAATACTATTTATTGAAATTGGGATAATTGGTGGTTGTCAACACAATTTTAACACAAAATAAACGCAATTTTGATTTGTAAATATGATAGCGGAAATAATTTGTTTGGGCTTGATGTGGCACACGCTTATTCGACAAACAAGTTTGTTAATCTCGGTATACTCTTTAGACCTAATAATATGTTTGTGCTTTGGATACTTACCCACTGCCATTAAAAACACGATCATCGATAACCAATGTATTTTAATTTGCAAAGGCAGGCCAACTAATGGATACAACCGCTTACTTACAAATGGTTCTTCAATCTTCACACCTATGCCATTTCTGCATAATAATACGCCATTTGCTTGCCAGCCGCATAAATAATACGGTCACCGTTGTACAACAAACAAAAAATATTATGCCAACAATATTCCACAGATTAATACCCTCCTTTATGATTGAGCGTAGTGTTGTGCCAGCAAATAAAAGCCCTGTCGCAATGTTTAAAAGCGATAATATTGTTCTAATATTTATCCATTGAAATTTAAGGTAAGCATAATTTTGTTGTAGAACACCAGTGATTGGTAATAGACCAAAACATTGGGCTACAAGTATCACTAAATAAAAGAAAAATTCACATTTTATTACATTTGTTTGTTAAAATAATTTTATCTGTATACGGCTACCTGGTGCCATGGCACGATGAAAACTATCATCTGATTTTCGATGCTTGTATCTTTTACCAAACATGTCATATCAATGCCTGCGTTAATAAAATACTATACGATACTTCAAAATACTGAAAATTGCATGATTTACGGTAGTTTAAGACTATAGTTTTTAATCAAAATAAATTTAAATTGAAAATAATTTGCATGTGCTTTCAAAAGCTCATTATAAAGTTTATATCTATGCGGCTATTAAAATAAAAATTGAATTAAAGTAAATAATTTTGTACCTTTACGTGCGCATACATTGTGTAGAGGTGTTTGACATTTGAAAAAAAAAAAATAAATAAATAAAATCAGTTCCAGTGGAATAAAATTTCAGAATCGTAATTTTTTAGGTGAAGTTAATAGTGAACAACTAAAATATTATCACTTTAAAGTTATCTCATAGACATTCATCGCAGAAAAATTAGGTAAATTAAACCACCTGTTTTACACTATTATTTTTACAGTCGGAAAAAAATTTAAAAAAATTTTATTTCATTTTGTATTTTGCAGCATTATTTTATAACACGCCATTTTCAGATTTGGCTCAAAAGTGGCCATTACGTTCTCTGCCTTCTAAAAAGAACGGAATTATTAATATTATTACTTGAGGGTCATGTGGACGTTCAAGCCACCTCGCACTGCGACCTAAAAGTTTTTTTGTGCATGGAAAAAGAAGGGAATGCTAAAATAGTAATCTTAAAGTGGCCAATAAGGCTCTTTACCACAACGACATGAAAAATACTCAGTATTTTTGGCAAATCTGTTGCGGCTCCTCGCGTGAAGACGTGAAGAAGCGGTACAAGAAACTTCTTGCTCAGAGCAAAACGCTTGGCAGTGAGACAAAGCTTCTGGCGATGCGGCCACAGAAGAAGACTGGCGCCCTTCCTGAGGTCCCAGTGCCTAAGAGAGTCCGCTTGGATGACGGTACTCCACCGGCAATTAAAAACTTTAAGACAGGCTGTGGCTTTCCTAAATTTGTACACAATTGGATCTGGAGTCTCTCTGGAAAGATTTGCATACCCAGTAAAATGAGTTGGGCTATTCTCTATTTCAAACCTTTTAAATCCGCTGGAGGAGATTCGGGCAAGTTATGTTTCTAAGTATATTATAAAACTCTGTAGGAGAATAAATCTGATTTTTATACCAAAGGAAGGGGATCATCCGTACACATCGGCATATCGGCCAATTAGAATTACAACTGTTTTATTTAAAACGATGGGAAAAATCTTGGATTATCAAATAAAAAGTTAGATCAGTGATCGCAAATACATGGCACGCGTGCCAAATTTTTGAATTTTATTGGTTATCAAAATTTTCATATTCACTTTCACATTTCTGACAAACACGGAAAACCCGAAAGAAAATTACTTGGTGATAAAAGACATATAGCTTGATCAAAAAATCGTCCAATTTTACAATTTCGCATGTTGTTTAAGTTCAATTGCCATAATTAGTTTTTGGTGTGTCGGTACACTTTCTTGACGTTTCTTAGCATTTTGAGCCATAGTGGATGCTTAGTTTATTGTTGGCTGTTGAAAAGGTTACACAGGATTCGTGTGCTTAGTATCATAACGATGTCGATTTTGACCAAAAATGATGATGATGAATGGCTGGTACACGGTTAGCTACGTAGGTTTTCCATTTGCGCGGATAAGTAGAGAGCCACGATAATACTACTGTAGAGTCTATCCACAGCCATGTCGGAATCGTTTCCAGATGATATGTATCAAAACACTTTTTACTAATTGGTGCTACCTTAGTTTTCGCAGTTAAGAGATTTACGCTGATCCTAAATTCGCTCTTGTGCGAATATAAACCGCTGCGGAATACGCTAACTCACTCGCATCGGTGAAGCCGTGGATTTGAGGTTCTGCTAGAAAATTACATACATATAAATTTAGGTACTCGGATATTGTTTAAGTGTTCAAATTAGTTTTGAATTTGATACCAAGACTGGTGAAGTTCAGACGATAAGGGCTCGTCCCAGGAAATCCCCTTTAGCCATAAATTCTGAAGAAATATTTTCATTCTTATAGTAAATGGACTCAACCATACCAAAGGATCGAATATTTGAGAGGCGAGGGATAATACGTTTCTCTTTATTCGGACAGGGTCGACCACGTCTTTCACTTTAAAGCAAAACATGTCTTGCTTCGAATTCCAATATAGACCAAATAATTTTGACGATTGGCCTTCCTCAATTATTTGCGACTCATCACCTCCATCACTTAAAGATACATGAGAAAGATCTCGTTTTAATGTGATTGCGTGTTGCTCATCATTGGTACCGGTTAACACACATAACACTCTAATTGATAGAAATGGAGCCGATGCTGTACCATATGTTACAGTCAATAATTCATATTGAACGACCGGTCCAGCTGGATTTTCTCTCCAAAGGATGCGTTGCAGAGGTGTATGTTTACGATCCACTTTTGGCGATACATCTTTTCTATGTCCCCAGTTCCCCACATATTGCGGCCCTAAACGTTCTAAATCGTAACAATATTGCCCATAACGTGTCTTGAATAGATGGCCCGATCATTAACTTGTCATTTAATGACGTGCCAGTTGATGTTGATGCTGGCCCATCGAACACGACCCTCAGTTTTATTGTCACACTATCTTCACGTAAAACGCCATGATGAGGTAAATAGAATACTTAACATGTGTGTGTTGCGATTTCGTCACATGATAATTTTCTCATATGCCCAAGTTCTTCATATTGACGCATGAATTCCTCGTACATTGTGCCAAATTCGATATTATGACTCATCTTTCATTCCATAGAGTACAGTCGTTGTAAGGCTGTCTTATATGATTGACCGTTGATTTTCTTATATGTTGAAACAAAATGCTCTTCAGCTAATTGCTCCTCCACGGATCGTAGCACTTCTTGCAGAATTTCTTCTTGTTCCCAAAATTTGCACAACAATTTTTCCAAATTTTCGGTGGTTGATAAACAAACATGGAAAACTTTATACGGCAGTAATTTTCCTTCATCGTCACTTTCGCCATTTGGTTTTCTTAATATGACATATCCGAACAAGGTTTCTTGCGCCATTACGTTCTTTAATATGGTTTGCCCTTTGCCAAGAATGTGGAAAAGTAGTCTGCTCCTAATAAAATGTCAACTTCTTTCTGATGTTTAAGATTCGGATCCGCTAATGGTAAATTGCTGCTTTCAACCTCGTTATAGTTTAATTCTTCGTTTCGTTTGAGGCATGTAATCTTAGGTAAAACATATGCTTTGACTGACAGAGATTTAAAAAGATCAAATCTTGAACAGATAGTAAAGTAGCGATACCTTGTACCTGTATCCTTCCATCCTTGCGAGAAATTCCTAATCGATTGACACACTTTTAATCGTGTTGAGATATCGGTTGTTGCCGTTCTATCCGTCATAGCATCGGCAAATTTCACTAATCGTGGTAAACTCCCTTGCGCCAAACCCCTTCTACCAGTGTACTCTTTCATTTGCTCACAATCAGTCATTTTCGTTTACTTAGTTAACACTCAATTTCGATTTTAAGATTTAGACCCGTTATTTGGGACGATTACGAGGATACGGAGGATTCAAATCAGATTTCAACTATCGATTCATTCACAGAGAAAACTACATAGAAATTGCTACACTAAAATAAATACTTGCTTATCTAAATGTTAGTTGCGGTCCCCTTTTGACACTCACATGTAGCAGACAGTGACTAAAGTTTCCCTCCGACAATAAACTGAGCTGTTTTCAATTTGATTCCGACCTGACTAATTCTATTTGAATGACACTCCCGCGTTGCAGATAGCGACTGAAGTTTCCCACAGACCTCGCTTGATTAGGTTTATTTAAAGATACTCCAGCGTTGCAGAGAGCGACTAAAGTTTCCCCCAGACGTTAAACTGGTTGTAATTTTTGTTCTTATTGGCGTTCCTACACGAATTTAACTCGCGACAATTTTTGTTACAAGCGGTGTCGCTATGTGTAATTTTTCGATAATATCTCTATATATTTGTAAATATTTGTTTGTGAATGATATAGCAACAATGGCGTCTTCACACTAAATTTAAAGCTTGCGATAATTTGGATACAAATGGCGTCACACCACACGTTCACAGGTTAATTTTAAACCAAACACCGATTACGCTTACAGCTTCACTTCCCATTAAATTTATCTTACAAATAGTTTAGTTCAATTCCCAATTCGCCTCACAATCACAAGTTGATTCTGGAAAATTCTCGGCACAAAAGGTCACACCATAAATTCCCAGAAAATGGCGTTACACAATATTTCCAACGATCAAATAAAAAGTACAGAGCGTTTGCCACTAGATGTCACTACAAAATCAAAAATATTACTGACGTTTTTCAAAAGAGGAGAGCCAAAATCAATTTAATTATCACGTATTAATACAGCAAAACCTCCTACTTTGAACACATCTCTATTTTGGCAACTCCTCTATTTTGGACACTTTCATTCAGTCCCTTGAAAAAATGCTCCTTTTCCTCTTTATATTGGGCAACCTTTATATTGGATTGCGTTTTCTTTGGACATTTGGACTACCAAAGATTCGGATAGTATTCAGTTCGCTTCCTTGTCTTGTGAAACGCGTGAACTCACCCCAAGACCTATATTCCCGATTAAGATCGTGGGTGAGAATGGCGTTGCATTGGTAGATACTGCTGTCAAATTATCTATATTGTTAGTTGTTCATTGTACCAAATATTAAAAGAAAACGGAACCAAATTTCAGACAACAAATATGTCTATCAAATTAGCCGACGGTTCAGTTAAAACGGACCGCATCCAAATGTGTACTCTTGGGGTGACATTGAAAACCAGGTGTATTGACATTCGTTTCGCCGTATTTTCAAATTCCAAGGAAATTGTATTAGGTATCGAGTTCTTGATGGATGCAGGTATTGTATTGGACCTATCCAACAATCGTTGGCAATTTTCTAATGAGTCTGAATATTACTCGCTTGATCGTGAATCAAGGACCGCGGTACAAATTAGCAGTGCAGTGTCGAATATTCAATCGTCGATAAATTAACACACGGAACTCGTTCAGCCAACAAAGAAGTTAGAACGGGACGATATGATCGTATTAGAAGTTAGAACCCAGTACTCGGGTGAACTCCGGAGTAATTTCGTTATATGGGGATTTCAATGAAATGGATAAAATTCCTCTTGTTCTGATGGTACCAACCGAATTAAAATTTCGACCTAAAGAAGCACGCGGGACGCGGGTCTGTGTTCTCAAGAGAGAGTGTTGTAAGAGCAGTTGTTGGAACGATATGAAAGTTTGTTTGCTCCAGGGGGAGAGTCCAATTGCAGTCCCGCCTTACTCTGTTTCATTTCATGAAGAGTATGTGAATTTCTATGGGCATCTCCCGTAGTATTGGTCCAGAAACCCGATTCCTCCTATCGTTTTTGCGTGGACTATAGAAAATTAAATTCTGTAACGGTTGTTGATCGGTATCCTTTGCCCAAGATAGATGATCTCTTGCATTTAGTCCAACGCACTATGTTCATAACATGTATCGATTTCCGAATTGGTTACTGGCAAGTTCCGGTACATGTGAAGGACCGTGATAAAACCGCCTTTATTTGTCCATTCGGGCTTTATCGTTTTAAAAGAATATCGTTTGGTGTCATGAGATTTCAGATGTCACTATTTTCGCGTATCTCGATGATCTTATCATCATTTCTTCAAATTTTGCGGGACATGTAAAAGATAATGAGACCATGTTCAGACAGCTCCAAAGGTATAATCTGCGAGCAAATCGGGCAAAATGTTCCTTTTTCCGAGAAAGTGTCCCATTTCTTGGGCATGTATTGACATCGGAAGGGATACAATCGAATCCGAATAAGGTGGCTGCGATATCCCAGATGCTTGCCCCTCGAAACGTTTGCCATCTCAAAACTTTCCTTCAAACTTGTTAGCTGGTATAGGAAGTTTGTTCCAAATTTTACCGCTCGATCCAAAGTATTGAGTGGTCTCATCAGGAAAAATGTCAAGTGGAGCGGATCCAATTACCAACAGCGAGCATTTGATGATCTCAAGGAGGTCCTAATTAATCATTCGATTTTACAAGAAGCTGATCCGTCGAAACCATATGTACAGGACCGATGCGAGTAATTATGCTCTTGGCGCTGTTCTTCTCCAGAAATTCGATAACCAAGAAAAGCCTTTAGAATATGCAAGTCGTTTATTAACTTCGGCGGAACGAAATTATTCCACCACGGAAAGAGAAGCCTTAGCTGTAGTATGGAGTCTTAAGAAATTCCAGGGGTATTTGGATGGATCAATGTTACCATTCAATACGTACCAGTTACTCTTTCCCGACCCCCATGCGAATTGACCGAGGAATATGGAATATGTTCGATACAGGTCGATCTTTCGTCCGGTAGTCCTTCTAACCTTCGTCGGAATCAGTTGGACGATCCGGAGATTAGTAAGATCATTGAGTGCTTCGAAACAGTCGATCATCCCGGTCTGAGGAACTGGATGGGCCAAAGTTACCATGTATCCATGGGGATGCTGTATCGGTATCTACCTGATTCGGAGTCGGAGGACCCGCAGTTGATGATCCCGGTAGCTAATCGTTCAGAGGCTATGAAGGCTTTCCATGATGGTCCGACAGCCGGTCACTATATGGAGTGGACCGAACTTCAAGAAAATATCAGGCAAATATTATTGGCCGGGGATGCGAACATATATCGCTTCATATATAAAGGATTGCTCCGAATGCCAGCGATATAAACCGACGAATTTAAAACCAGCTGGACTACTGAGAACCCCGGTGATGAATCAGAGATTTGAGGTGATTTCGATCGACTTGTTTGTTCCATTGTTGGAAAGTGAAGAGGGTTATCGTTAGTTGTTCATTGTGGAGGATACAGCTTCTCGTTGGGTTGAACTGTATGCACTGAAAGCTGTTACATCTGAAATTTGTAGTACGATATTAGTTAACGAATTTTTCCTTCGTTTCGATATTCCACGTCGCATGTTGTCCTTATGTTGTCATTATGCAGAAGGTCATGTATTGTCTAGATATTCATCAATCGTTAACTTCAGTCTATCATTTGGAAGCTAATCCCGTAGAACGTAGGAATCGAGATTTGAAAACTCAAATTTCGCTAATGGTGGGTGATGACCATCGAAGTTGGCCGAAATATCTACCCGTTATTCGTTTCGCCATGAATACCACCGTCTGCGAAAGTATAAGATATACCCCCGCGTTTATTTGCTTTGGAATGGAACTTAGGCATATGTTCGAGGTAATTCAGGATTATCGTGTCGTTGTACAAAATGATAATTTTATACCCGAACTCGGAGATGCCATCAGAAAAGCTCGGAAGGTCCAAGAGAGCAAACAAGATGTGAGGAAGTCATACGTTGGTTCTTATCGTAGGAACTTAACATTAATGTTAGAGACACGGTCTTGGTAAAGACGCGCATCCTCACAGCGATGCTTCCCGAGGAATAATGTCCAAGTTCGTACCACGTCGCGATGGCCCATGTATAATCCGGGAGATGAAATCTCCAAATACCTGAAGCGATACGACTCGCCTATTCGATCAGTAGGGCGACCCTCGTCCTTATCCAAAACTCAGACATCTCAAGGTAACCCAGAGGTCGACGATTTATGTAGAATCGTGTCCCTCCCCTCTGAAATTCATTCCCTGGATGAGCCTCATCAGGTGACTCGAAGTGGCCGGTCGGTTAGTAGACCAAATCGATATCTTTGATTGTATTTTATAATATAAAAAAGAGAAACGAAAGATTTTGTTTCCCTAAATTATTTGAACGGAATAATCGCGCCAGTATTTCTCCTTTCGCTTTCATTGTATTTATTTTTTAATTATTCAAAGTTTCTGGATTGTCATTCGGAACTTAAAGATATCCAGAAGGGGGAGATTGTAACGTCCCAATTTAACACACCTCGCTTAGTTCACCTATCGGTGAGTACGAAACCTACTAACTTTAAATTGAATTATGTAAACTTACCGTTATTTTAAGTTCAGTATCTTCACAATCACGAGTTTAGGTTGAAGATGGACGAATAGATTAAAAACCAACCGAGCCAAAATATATGTAGGCGATCAGCCATTATTTTATATAAGTGAAATAAACAAAATGAAAATAAAGTAAACAAAGTGTTCGTATTTTATTCATATCGTTCATATTGATTCTTGTGGGGGTGTTGAGATGAGAATTATATTTGTTTATATTTCTGTAGTTGGTACTTGGTACCACACTGAAATGTTTTTTGTATAACTTCTTAGTAAATAAAATAGTCCTCTTTTTCGCCTGTCAATTCATATCGTAAAGATGCACGATAAAGGCGTGTGTTTTATTCTCTTCTTCGAATATTCGTTTAAAATGTTTACGTATAATTCGATAAATGGTCTTTCGATAAAAACGATTCATAAATTTAATCAATATACATTAGTAGTGCCACCTTCTTAATATTTTATTTGCATTTGAAAAATGTATCAAATATTTTTACCAAATTCTAAAACGAACAACAGATGTCACTAAATCCATTAAAATGCAAAACAAAATTACTCAATTCAAACAATACGCAATAAAAATTGACATTTCATCACAAACCATGTATGCAACTGGAGTTGTGTTGTAGTGGAATAGTTTTGTTTTAATCGTGTATGTGTTTTGTTATTTATTTACATTTTACAACACAAAAAAAAACGAAAATCCGTCTATTTTTACGCAAAATGCAAGCCAAAATTTCTTTTTTAAATACATAATTTTATTCAATGTGAAACTATCGTGTAGTGATGTGAACTATTAAAGCTATTTATAAAGTAGTTATGAGTGCGTTTTAAAAAATAAAAAAAAAAAAAAAAAAAAAACAAAGTAGCCGGATTTCAAATGAATATCGTGAAATAAATGACTTCCACTTAGATTTCCTTGTTTTTTCTGGATAAACAGCACAAAAAAATAATTTATTTAGGTTCGTTCTTCGATTTTTAATTTGAATTATTCTTCTAAATTTCTAGTGTGTCATTGCATTATAAGATATAAAAATTATAAGTTTTAAGTGATATATAAGTAAAATTATTTGTACACGATTTATCTTAAGTGTATATCATAAATAATAATAATTACAAAAAAACGCAAAAAACTATTTCCTTAAAGAAAGTGAAACAGCAATATTAAAAAAACTGAGATAAGTATTGATGAAAACAGCTGACTGTGTTTATACGAAATTAGCACTATAGTGGGGGTGTTGTGAAGATAGATTGAGTGTTATAGAGCTCGAATTTCATTGGAAAAAAGTGTAAGTAAAAAAAAAAATTTTTTGTTGGTTTGTTTTAGCATTCCAAATTTAATTGATTTATTTAATGTTTATGTATGTACAAGTAAATTACCATATGGTTGGTGTGCAGGAAATGTGTTCCGGGTGTTGGTCTCTCGCGGTTTTGTCGATGGGCATTTTCATATCTGCGCCCTTTTTTTTGTTTATTTAGTTAAAATATTTCTCTCAGAACTACTGGTTGTTGATGATTGAAGTAGATGGAAACAGTAAGTAGCTATTGCGCTAAATAGCTGTTTGGGCGAACTAAATAGTGGGTTAGTGAGAAAGTTTTCTAGAAGCGATTTTGTCTCTTTTTCCTAAGAATACATTTTTAAGCAGCTTTAATGATTACCTTCATTCTGATGAATGTAATTAGAGAATCACAATCGAACTAAACAAATCACTTGAAAAACAAAAGACTATGAAGGCTACTATTTACATATTAGATTCATAGTAATTAGAAATACATTACTCAATAGCTCTCCTCAATCTATTAATCCTAACTCGTTTCTTAAGTTAGTGAACTGTTTACAATTTAAACTCTTTATCATAATATCGGCTAATTTCAAATTTAATGGAATATATTTGACAACAATTTTTCCATCTTCAATTACTTCTCGAATAAAATTATGTTTCACATGTAAATGTCCCAATTGCGGATCGTTATTTAAAACTTATAGTCCATTCATTGACGGTAAAAATAGGTCATTACCTCTGAATTCTTACGGACAATACCGATTTTTGTGAAATTTGGACAGTAAGTAGAGAATAGCTCAAAGCACAAAAGTTATATAGTGCTGATGTGTGTTTTTACCCTGGGGTGGATGCCACTCCTTCTAGTAGGTGGAAATTAGTACACTCTAAATAACCACAGAAATCGATAAAGGGATGAATTCTAAGCAAAAGATATCGTATGAAGTTTTTTCGATAAATCAATATTTTTCGAGTTACTCGCGATTGAAAATGTTGATTTTTCATCTAAAAAATGCATGTTTGAGAGCCATCCGAAAATTTCGCCGAAAAACGCGATTGGTTTTTTAACGATAACTTAAAAATCCATAACACTGTTGAATCAAAAAATTTGACCATGAATTCGCTCATCATGGTTATCACCTGCTGAATCCGAATTCGCAAAACCATGAAACACTTCAGCATTCGGCTCACTTGCATGTACCAGATTAATGTCATCTGTCTCTTTTGTTATATTTTAAGGTTCTTTTCAAATACAAAAAATGTTCAATCCCGTAGCACAATTTTGAAACGAACTAAAATATCATTGCAATATAATGTAGACATCAAATTAATTCTTTGTATAGCTTCATTGTTGACTGAGCCCTGTCCCTTGTTAGTTTGCGGTTTACTTCATTTGGTGTTGAAATTTGCTTGCATTCATTCCTCCATGCCAAACTTTCTTAGCACTCGTTGAGCAGATAAGTATTACACTTGCCTCAATTTCATAATGCCATTTTCCATATCAAACTCATTCGATAATTTCTCTTTCACTAAATTGATTACCTTGCCTGCAACAATAAGAAGAATTGTATATCACGTGACAATTTTTCGAGATTTTTTGTTCCACCGTCAAAATTTTTCAATAAATAGATTACAATTAGGAATGGGCCGAACCAGTGATTTTGCGGTTAGGCCGAATACCGAATCAAAGTTGCAAAATTTTGGCGAATCGCCGAAGGTTCGGCCGAATTTTCGTTTTCTCGAATCTTGTTGCATGATGTTATTACTTATTGGGCCAGATACTCGATACTCTAGCAATTCGCAACTCTGCAAATATGAGGGATTTGCTATTCGAAAATTTGCTTGCGTAAACTACTCGGTTATTTTAGCAAAGTAAAATATATTTTTGCATTCAGCACAAACGTTAAAGTGCGTTAAAGTATCCAATTTTTTGAAATTCAGAAACAAATTGGGTTGCTAAAAAATAACTGCTTATCTGCTTATCTGAGTATCGAGTATCTAGCCCATTAATTTATTATTCATTCGTACCATGTCTGATAAAAACTAAAATACATTTTCATTTGTATTTGAACATAAAATATAATTTTATTCCAATAATATCAATTCAGTCAACCAAAATTCATTTCTTGAGATTAACTCGTTGGAAACAACAAATAAAAATCATATAACATTAAGTATAAATTATAAAATAATACGGAGTAGGGATCGTTTTACTTATTAATTTAATATGCAACATTAAGTTTTTGCAAATTGTGATGCAAGAAAACTATTTTTTCGCAGTTTATCGGAAGTAACTTATTTCTTTCAGTTCGTAAACATTTCCGGCTTCCGAAAAAATCTTCTTCACTATATTTATACAGTCGTAGTCCAAGTTTGACTTATTATAAGATTTGCTATGAAAGTTGGATAAAAAAATTGGAAAATGATGAAGCAAAAAAAAGTTGGAAACCAAATTTCATCATTTTCCGATTTTTTGTACTAATATTCGGAAAAAATCATGCTTTCAGCTTTGTTATACTTGAGTAATGCCGAAAGAAATTTTTTTACCATTTTACTCAAGATAGGCAACATAGTCTTCCACCCCTTCATACTAGAGCTGTTTTTGATCAAATTACTCATACAAATTTGTAAGTAAACAAACCAATATTTTTCCAACAAATATTTTTCCAAATTTTTTTAAAATGATTCCTAATTACAATAAAATGAGTGTAATCATCTATAAACGATAAGAAATATTTTGCTTTACTCCATCAGATTGTTTTTAATGATTCACATACATCACTATGAACCAACTGCAATTTCCGACTTGAACGATTTTCTTTTAATTCTGAAAATGGTTTTCTTGTTTGTGTTCCAAGAACCTAGGGCTCATAGAAATTTAATTAAGTAGGTATTTTTAATATTTCTGATTCCATCCACCATATTTCCATTGATTGGCTTCGATTGATTGCTATTACGATGCTAGATGTCAATATTTTCCACCAACGTACAGATTACACCATAAACTTTTGTAAATTTCCCCTAAATTCCAATTCATATACTTACTTTAAATATTTCTTCTCTTTCCAACCGCAATGAGTTTTCCTTGAAAATACACGTAGACTTATTGTTTGTAAAAACAATTTTCTCCCTTATTTTCGAATTTGCTTATTGATAACAAATTACACTTCAGATCTTTTACGAACAGTATCTACTTCTTTAATTACCCATGATGTTTCTATTCCATTTGCAACTACAGTTCAATAAATCACTGTCCTTTGTAATGGCTGTTTTAACCGGAACATCTTTAATCATGATATTTAAAAACAAACACTTTT
The DNA here is from genome assembly GCA_963556165.1 of Tipula helvola. Classification (NCBI taxonomy): domain Eukaryota; kingdom Metazoa; phylum Arthropoda; class Insecta; order Diptera; family Tipulidae; genus Tipula; species Tipula helvola. Next base: position 368,934,435 of record OY744481.1, read on the forward strand.
ATCGTTTACTGCCCATCATATTTGAGCTGTACATAACACCATTTGTACTGAAATTACCCTTCGATTCAATCATACACAACAACTTGCGATTACCACTGTTGTCAGTTTTAATTTCCTCTATACGATTGTCGCATAAAATGAAACTTCATCATCCTCAGCAGTAGACGAAATGTGTGCTTTATTCTTATTTGCTTTCACATTAATGATATATTCCGATTATTTGTGACCAACTTTTCTACACTTGAAACACTTGCAGCGAAATTTCTGTGCATTCATTGCTACACTTCTTTAACTTCTGCGTTTTTTTGTCTTTCATAATTCTTCCGCTTGTTGAATTTATCGAAAACCAACTTTTAACGAAAATCAATGAATCATACGAAGCAAGCAATGTTAACAACATACAGGGTGAGGAAACAGTATGGAACCCCTAGAAATCTCGTGGAGTTCGGTCCAAAAAAATATTGTAAAGGTGTTAATTTTGGGTAATTTTCAGCAAGGAATTTAATGGGGAACTTGGATGTGACCTTGAACCTCATCGTTAAGGTCATTTTGAGGTCAATGTCATTTTTTTAAATTGGAACCTCCATTTTTTATTGCCTGAATCGAAAAGAGTGGGAAATTGTACGTCCGAATATATATTTTCTATGACCTCCTAAGGTCACCTGATAGAATATATTGTGGAGCTTGGTAAAAAAAATACCAAGGTCAAATCTTAACTAATTTTCACCAAGGAATTCAATGCTAACCTTAGATATGACCTTGAATCTTATCTTCAAGGTCATTTTGAGGGTAAGGTCATTTTTTATAGGGAAAACCTTCTTCTGGTGACCTTGGGAGGTAATCGAAAATGCATATTCGTACGTTCGGCTCCTATTTAAAAAAAATTACATTGATCTCCAAATGTCCTTGAAGATGAGGTTGAAGGTCACTTCCGAGCTCACTATTTAATTCCTCGTTGAAAATTACCTAATACTTAATCTTGGCGATTTTTTTTTACCGAACTCCGCGAGATTTCTAGGGGTTTCCATACTTTTTTAAGCAATCGTGTCCTTTTATCTATGCGCGGTGTTTTCTAAGATCCCGGTGTTTCGCTCTGTTTAAGTATTGATACAGCCGTGATTTTTGTTAAACATTCACACAAATTTTTGTTTTCGTAATAGTTGCAGAATAATACCGGTTTTAAATATTTACTGATTTAAATTATGTTTGCCTTAAAAGGTTAAAAATTGTGAGCATGCAAAACTTTACTTAGTTCGCTTAGTTTAAATTTTAGCTGATATTTTTATCATGGGCGAAAAAATAATTTATACTTGTACGATCAGCTGTCAAACCAAATTATAACGCTTCATTCAAACATTTAGCAAGTAGCAACTGCATAGATGTTTCGGTCATTAAACAAGATATAAAATTTAAATAGTGCAATAGCTACTAAATAGTGCAGTCGATAAAACTGCTTCATGGCTGAATTCGTTCATTTGAAATTTTAATTTGTGAAATTATTGAAAACACCTATAGTTGCTCACCTCAATTTAGCAACAAGCATCAAGTGCGAAAATGTTTGGCCGGCTTTGTAACGGAGCGACTTAATTTCAATCAAGGTGCGACGATAAGGTCACATCTTAGCTGGTTGAATTTTGTCTACTTCGCTGACAGAATCTCTCAGTAGCTCTATACATTGATGACTGCAGCACATTTGCCGGCTAGTAAGAGGCGGTGGGAGAGTTCTTGTCATCAGCTACCGAAAGCTAGTTGTGCTGCTATACCCATAAATTGACAAACTGAGATTATGACAAACGTGGAACGGTTAAAATTAACTAACGGTATTAAATACCTTATCACAGATGAAAGTTTTTAATTTGAAATATAGCATGCAAAAAAAAAAAAAAATTAAATAAAAACGAAAAATCTAGAATGAGGAAAACGGGCAAAACTAGAATAAAAAAAAAACAAGTCACCGCATACTTCATGGTGGTCAAGGTGTTGGACCACATGCTCACCACCCTCCCTAGGCAATATCGTGCATAAAAATTTTGATATGCCCCTTAAAATGCACTAGTCTACATAATTATCAGCTTTAACTGAAACTAGTGAATTCCATTCAGGCTAAGACACTAACACGATAACACATCAAAATTCAAAATAAACGAACAAAATAAATGAATATGCCTAAAAGTATGATTTAATGGATCGAAATAAATGAAAAATGAGTAACGAATGCATTGATGGAATTATAATAATTATTGGCAAACAAAATGTTATTTACAATATATAAATATGGTATGTATTAAATTATATGACTAAAATGCATAATTGTAAAGAAACAATATGGTGGCTGAATTTCTAAAAAAAAACTAATCATGATTTGCCATCATTTAAAATTTTTGGTTTACGGATCCGCGGTCCACTCTTAATTTAATATAAATTTATGTTTTTCTTATATATTTAAACTTATTTAACTAAAATATAATCAGTATAAAATATACTATGTATATAGAAATATATAGATATAAATGCAATTTGTAGATAATATAAATTAATTATTAAAGAGAAATAATAATGATTAAATAAATATAAATAAAATGTTTTAAAGACTCATCCTGATTTTGAATCAATGGTGATGATCTGCACCTCTTTTATTTGGCTTTCATATTCCCAGCATAAATAATAATTATTTGGGGTTCGTGCACAAAAATAAGGTCGCGGGAAAATTTTAGGTGGCACTGGTTTTGTACGCTTTCCACTTTATATATTATCTTTTTCCTTTAACGGTTTTTCTTTTCTCCGCGACAATTTTAATCTGTATGTGAATAATAATAAAAAAAAAATCAGGTTTCACACAGAAATAAGAATAAAAATATTTATGCCAAAGCTTACATTTAGTTAACGAATTTTATTATTTATTTTCACTATTTAGTGTGACTACACAAACTTGTAATGTCATCAAGATATTATGTATTTTCTTATTTTGATATTTTAAAATGGCACTTCACTTGGCCACTGTTATATTAATATTATTATTTTTCTGTGGACGTACAACAAACGAATGACCAACCGGATTTTATTTACAAAATCAATATAAATTTTAGTAGGGAGGAGAAAAAAAAATCAATAAGAATACCGATGATCATCACCATCTATCATATTTTGTTTTAATTTTTATTATACCAATAATTCATAAAATCTTGTGATATTCCGATCCAAAAATTAAATCAACTATAAAATTTAAAATGGGACAATATATTTATCCTCCCGCAAAATTCAACCAGAGTAATCTTATTCTGCCTGGAACAGCACCGATGTTACAGCTTGATAGATTATATTTGGATATTATTTGATTGATTGAAAATCCATGTATGTACATACATAGGTACTACAAAATTTCAATTTGCATTTCTCAAAAAAATATTTTTTTCCTAAAAATCCCTTCTACACGGCCGTTGGTGTTTTCCGTGAAAACGTTTATAAGCGGTGCTAGAAATGGCACGACGTATGGGTTTGGTAAAATAAATTTATTTATTATTAGCATCATGAAATGAGAGTACAGTGGTTGTTTGCAAACGATTAAGTACTGGGCGATGGTACGAGAAGTACGATATCAAGCGCAGGGTCTCAGCGGTGATGTGCCTGACGAATGCGAGATCCAGACAAGTGCCTCCCAAAGTCGTCGAGGCTAGTGTGTTGGAGACGCAGTCTGGGTCCAAGGTGTCCCTGATAAAGTGCACGAATTTGGGTTTAGCGAGAAGTATATCAGAGTCCACACTTATATATGGCGGTACGTGCTGGTTCCGGGAGAATGCCTCATCTGCTCCTCACGGTATGCGGGAAGCCGAAAAAAGGTAGTCTAAAATGCCGAAAAAAACTAGCGTCATATATAAATACAGCATGCTCTACGGTGTCATAATCCATTAAACAGAAAATCGCACCTGATCATTTAACAAAGAAATCGCGAAAAAACGCGATTTTTTAAAATTTTAATTGAAATATCATTTCGGCGGTCAATTTAAAATGGAAGAAATTAAAGATGATGTAACTTTTATACTTTTTTCTTAATCTGCATTCCTTTATCTACAAAATGAACCCTATATCAATATTTTGCGATAACTAGTTTTTGTTTTATAACCAAAAATACACCAATGACTAATATGCCATGCCGAAAATCAAAATACTCCGCCTACTTTGCTTGAAACAATACTAACTCAAGGTCACTGTGTACGGAAAGGTGGAAGAAATTTGCCTAAACATTTTTGAGTTGGTCACGTGGAGGAAAACAGGGGTGGGATCATGAAATCCGGTCGGAAATGCCGGTCGTTTATAAAACGACACCGCTAGCAAAACCGACCGGAAAAGAAACCGTATCATGAAATCCGGTCGGTAAAAAAATTGAGCAAATGTTCATTCATTTTTCTAAGTTGCTACACGGAAAAAAATAAACTGGTCCTCAGCTAAGAAAACGGACTTTTAATTCAAGAAAATGCACTTTTTCTTGATTTAAAAGCTTATTTTCTTATTTCTTTCGGGTTTTTCTTCATTTAAGAATTGTGTTTCTTGAAATAAAGAAAAATTCGAAAGAAATAAGAAAATTTGCTTTTAAATCAAGAAAAAGTGCATTTTCTTGAATTAAAAGTCCGTTTTCTTAGCTGAGGATCAGTTTATTTTTTTCCGTGTATACATTTTGCTATGGAGTTGTCGTGTTGTGCATGGGAATGCTGTTGAGCCTATATATCATGTGGTTGTAGGCTGAAATTTTATGTTTGAACGGATGATAAGAAGTATTGTGTATTGTATGGTTCGTTTGCGTCATTTTCCTGAAAATTTAAAAAAAAATGGAAATCTACCATCTTTATAGTAATTTAATTTTAATTAAAATTTATGTGGAGATTAATTATTTTAAATAATAATAAGTTATCTGCTACAGTTTCTTTACGTACAAATTGACACCAGAATCACTCTGGTCAGATAAGGGATCTCTCATGGTTGATTGTAAATCTTTGTTTTGTACTTTGTAATTTTAATTAAAATTCATGTGGAGCCGTATTATTTTAATTTAAAATAAATTATCTGCCACAGTATTATTAAGCACAAATTAATACTCGAATTGCTCCGATCTGATGAGGCATTCTCTCGCTATGGTGCCCTCAATCTCTGTAAATCGCTATTTTGTAGTTTGAATTTTTAATTAAAATTTATGTGGAGATTAATTAAATTTACTGGTTTTTTACTGAAAAATTGGTACCATCGGATCTCCGATCGGATTAGCCATTCTCTCACTACACTGGTTCAAGCATATAAATCGGTCGAAATCTGAGGTTCGTGGCGCGAGTTCCTTTGCCGCCTGATGACGTCATTGCGATAATATTATGCGTAACACATAAAGCCGAAGGACCAATCTATAAGCAATTATATCTTTAAATTATAGTTTATGACCAAGAGCTAAATTTCGGGTCAGTTTTGTGAACATGCGGTATAAAACGTTATCACGTCAAAAAAAGGATATCAATAACCACAAAATGTTTAAAGAAACCACAAAATGTTTCCGATGACCACAAAATGTTTAACAAGATGTTTAAAATTGAATTCTTTTAAAATTTGTCGCCGAACCCCTGAAAGCAAAATTCTTCCTTATATTTGGGAGTTAAATAATTAATTCCAAACACTAATGTACAGAACAAATATTAGTTAGATCTAATATTTAACTGGATTGGACAAAATCTCCTAATTCTATTGTAAAATGTTTCCTTAATTCTACTTTGTTGGCCAATTTTTGGTTAGACCGATGTTTTTTTTTGTTTCTCCCAGAAACGCAAATTACAATTTATTCTATATGGAGTTCTTCAATCAATTTGAATAAATCGCTACCATAAACAGCTACATTATATAATTCACAGTGTGCGGCGTCACGCTATGTATTTTCTTATTGACGATTGGAGCATTACGGATTCCACGTAGCGGAATTTTTCTATACTAAAACTATCTATCCATTGACGTAGGCCCGTTGTACATTTCAGCTAAGCTAAGCTAAGCGATGTGAGCTAAATTCTTATCCCCCAGTTGAAAATGAAAAAATTTAATGGGAGCAATGTATGTTTGTATAAGGCTAGCTATCAGCTGGAAAGTGCAAAGGGGTGAGCTAGGCGAGCTAACAAAGTTAACGAAAACTACATTTCTCGATGCTTTAACTTTAAACTGAGTAGTCTGAGTGACATAGGGTTAACAAGAAATTTCGAATAAAAAATGTTTCGAGTTCGATGCTCACCAAGGACGTTTTGCATTATTTTATATTTTTTTATTTTTATTTTGTAACGGCATTTCATTGCGAATTTAAAAATATATCTCCAATCGAGAGCAGCTTAGGAAGCAATTTTCCTTTACAATGATGATTATCAAGGCTCAGGGACAATCATTCGATAATGTTATGTTGTTTTGCCGGAGTCTGTTTTTGCTTATGGTCAGCTTTATGTAGCTTTAACGCGAGTGGGAAAACATGAGAACCTTAGAGTGATTTAATCGTACTTTTACAAGAAACGTTATGATAAAAGAATTCTTCAATTAATATTAAATTGTCTATTTCGTATTCTTCTAGAAACACATATTTTACTTTTCGGGCTATATTGAATTTGCAGAAACTTCCGTCAGTTTTGACGGGCAATTACTAGTGCATTTAATAATTGACAGAAAAATTACCGCATTTAAATATAAATCTTGAATTACCATGAGCCCTTGGATTGGGACAATGACTATCTAAATTGAAAATAATATGATAATTTGAAATTTTATTTTAGTAAAATTTCAAAATATTATACAATAGCCATTGTCACTATAATAAAATAAATTCTTTCTAAACGAAACTCCCAGATATTTAAAATATTTGGAACTGCATCAAAAATTAAAAAAAAAAAAAAAAAATTATTGCGCATATCTAGAATGGATAACATTTAAACGTCACTTGTTTATAATGCAACACACAAATGTTTTGAAAATGTGTACCAATACAAACAATTGTCAATTTGTTACATTTCTAAGTTACTAAACAATCCGACAATAATTCATTTTAATTGGGTTGACAACGAACTCGTTGTTTTAATAAACCACACAGTACAGTGTATACAATAAACAAAGAAATTATTTTCAAAATTTGCAAAAGTCTCTTTGTACTATTATTTTTATAAATAAGAAATATTCCTATAACAAAAATCTATATTTAAAAATACATTTAATTGAAATTGAAAGTATGGTATGTACACATTTATCTTTGTTTTTCCGTTTTGGTTTTTTACGGCCATTATATTATGAACTCACTCAAATGTAATCATAATAAATTGGCCATTAAAAGGTTAACATTTTGTTTGAAATATACCGCGAGTAAAAGAACAAGCGCCGATTTTATAAATCAGTTTGATTGCGGTGTGACGAATTCTGCACATGTTGGCTGTAAACAAAATATTATTGGCCCCAAGACTTAGAAACGCGTGACCAGCAGAAATACCTAATTTTAAAAAATATACGAGTAACTTATACCAAAAATGTTTACTTTTTTTTACGATGTTTTTATTAACTTATCGGCACGAAACACGTGAATTTGTTTAGACTTGTATGAGATAAGGTGTGATAAATAAATTTAAATATAGAACACAAAATTACAACAAAATTGGATATTATAATTATTGTTATGTTGTTTGAGACTAAAAATCGTTATTTGATATACCATCAAGATAAATTTAATATGTAACATGGTTTCTCTTATTCAATGTATTATTGCAGTGTCTCAAAATATTTAACAGAATGTAACATTGGTCCAAGATACTATTCCAATTTTACAACCATTATAATATACTGCTTAAGTATTGCTTTAAGTATATTTGCAAACATGTAAAGAAGCTCCCGTTCTTATAATAAATCTTAAATAGAATAACGCCAAATAGTTTATGATCTTGTAGGACGGTGCCTATACTTTTGTACTCACGTCAATTCACACAATAAACCACTTGAAATAAAACTCCAGCACAATTCCACTTATACAATAATTTTTACAGTTTAATTTATTTGTTTATAATTTTAAGTTTATTTAAATCAGTGTTTTTATTAGTTTCTTTATTATAGTTTACAATTACAATTTGTTTTTATAATGAATAGTAGTTACAATACATTTATTTTAGTTTTAGTTTTACATCAAGTACTGCAATTTATGTTTTGGTTAATTACTGTACCATTATTATTATTTTGGTACTGTCTATTCCAATCCAAATTTAATTACATATTTTTTTTCTGCTTACACAAATACAATCGCATCCGAAGAACTTGTCATTTTTCATTCACAATGTTTTGCGCTCGTATTTATATCGTGTAGTCGCAAAGTATTATGCAATCATGTAAAGCGACCGCTACATCACTCCCCTGCAAGTAAATCCTCTCGAATAAGCTGCAAGGTTGTAAAACAATTTATATTAGAAGGGAAATTTATATTAGAAGGGAATCTGGAACTGGACCGTTTTCTTAGGATTTGTTTGGTTTAATACTAAGTGAGACTCAGCTAGGATACCGTAAGCCGGCGTTAACCTGTCGATGGAAACATTAACATTCTTGTCGATACGAACGAATACATACTCGCAATTATTAAGGGACTTTAGTATACAAATAGGCGGTTTGATTGACTTGCGAGTGTCAACTGGAATAATATTGCGCATTGCCGCGCGAAGCCCCTCTACATAGTCTTGTGGATCGGAACTATCTGTGGAGCCAGACTCGAAAAATTCTCCTGGTAACTTGAGGGCTTGACCGTATATTGGGTCTGCTGGGGAACATTTTAAATCATCCTTTAATGATGCTCGTATTCCTAACAAGACGATGGAAAGCTCAGTGCTCCACTTAATTGTATTTCCTCGAGCTTTGAGCGAAGCTTTAAGTTGTCGGTGGAATCGTTCGACCATACCATTTGCCTGCGGATGAGAGGCCGTGGTACGAATTCTATGAGTGCCTAATAAACGCGTGAGCTCAGAGAAAAGTTTAGATTCAAATGCACTGCCTTGATCTGTAGTAATTTCAAGAGGTATCCCAAATCTTGAAACGTATTGCTCGACGAAGGTTAGAACATACGAAAAACCGTCGGATGGTGGCAATGGACCCACTATATCCATATGTATATGCTCGAACCGTCCAGAAGGCAGTTTGAAATGTCCTGGTTCAGACTTTGTGTGTTGTTGAGCTTTGCACTTCCGGCAACCAATACAAGATTTCACCCAGTGTGTAATGTCAGTGTTCATGTTTGGCCAAAAATATCTACATGTGATTAATTTCCGTGATGCGCGAATACCTGGATGTGATAGACCATCCATGGCATCGAAAACTGCACGTCTATAAGATGCCGGAACAAAAGGACGATTCACACCTGTTGATGTTTCACAAAAAATTGTAAATTCGGGCAGGATGGTGAGTTCCAACTGGTATTTGAAATTCGGTGGGCGCGATGAATTGCTGATCAACCCCAGTAATTTATCATCATACTGTTGTGTCTGAGCTAGATTTTTTAGATCTAGGTTGACAAAGTCTATCGTTGTAACGTGATCGCTAGTTCGTGACAATGTGTCCGCGACCACGTTTTGCTTACCTGCTATATGTTGAATGTCCATCGTAAACTGAGCGATATAGTCAAGATGTCGAGTCTGTCGTGGACTCTTCTCGCCCAATGAGATAATTGCTTGCTTTAATTAAGGGTTTATGATCAGTATGGACAGTAAACTGTCTAAATAAATAGCGAGTAGTTCCCTGTCAAAGGCAGAGTATTTTACCTCTGTTTGTGAAAGTTTACGTGAGAAAAATCCCAAAGGTTGCCAACAGTCTTTACCCCATTGCTGCAGAACTGCTCCTACAACACTACCTGATGCATCGGTAGAGATGCTGTAGCGTGTATCGCTATTGGGATGGGCCAAAAGTGTTGAATTGGCAAGTGCTCTTTTAAGTTTGGCGAATGACTCGTTACACTCGTTTGACCAAGAAAAATGTTTTGTGTTCTTGGGCATTTTAATTAGTCGCTGAATCGCTGGATTTGTTGAACTGATGTTGGCTTGGGAAAATTTTCTATGGCTTCGACTCGCCGTGGCGAGGGTATTATGCCATCTGAAATAATTTGGTGGCTGAGGAATTCGAGAGCAGAAACACCGAAAACACATTTTGAAATTTGGATATTCATTCCAAATTCGACGAGGCGCTCTTCCTCATTTTTACTTGCCACAAGTATATCGTCAATGTAGACGAATACAAAATCTATTCCTTTGATCACTTCGTTAATGAAGCGCTGAAAAGTTTGCGCAGCGTTCTGAAGACCAAAAGGCATCGTGGTAAATTCGAACAACCCAAACGAGGTAGTTATTGCCGTTTTAGGCCCGTCTTCAGGCGCAATTGGATGAGATGATAAGCCCTAACTAAATCAATTTTTGAAAAAATATTGCATCCATGAAGGTGCATTGAAAAATTCTGCATATGGGGAATTGGGTATCGATCTGGCGTGGTTACGGCATTAAGTCGACGATAATCCCCACATGGGCGCCAGTCAGCGCTGTCCTTCTTCTTTACCATGTGGAGAGGGGATGAACATGCAGAAGATGACGGTCGGCATATGCCCAGTTGAACCATATGCTCGAACTCGGTAGAGGCGGTTTTATGTTTAACCGGATCCAGCCTACGTGGTTTCGAACAAGGAAGTCTACCTTCAGTGTATATATAATGAATCACGTTGTGTTTTGCTGGACTAGCGTAATCTGGAGTTTCGATAAGAGAAGGAAACATCTTTAGAAGCGAATCATATCCAATTTTGGCAGAGGGATGGATTGGTGTAGGCGTTTCGACTTTTGCTGTCATTGCATTTACAGCAAGACTTGTACTGGGATCCAAGAGACGTCTTCCGCGGGGGTCGACGAGAAGACCAAATTTTGTCAGGAAGTCAGCACCGATAATAATCGGTCTGTCCACTGAGGCTATTGTGAATACATGAGGAAATTGCCGCCGTAAACCAATGTTAACGTTCCATAGTTTTGTCCCGTAAGTTTGGATCACTGAACCATTAGCGGCAGAAAGAACCAGGTCAGGATCTATTTGTGACGAACTTTGAGAAAACCGTTTAACGGGAAGGACCGAAATATCAGCACCGGTATCTACGAGAAAATGGAGTTCATTTTCTGAGTCTTTAAGAAATAAGCGGCGATTAAGTTGTATCCGATTACTAGCCGCGCTCGCTATCGGATTTATTCTTTTTTTTTATTCATATCTGAAGCTTCCGGTTTGTTGCTGTAGAAGGTGCATGGTTTGTAACATTTTCGTGCGGCACTTCCGAATTTATTGTGAAAGTAGCAGAGCCCATTACCGTTGAAACGATATCTGCTGCCGCTTCTTGGTCTTCTATATGGGCTATTTGGGCGATAGCCCGAAATTGGTGAGCGGCTGCGATCCCAACTTAGCTGTGACAACGTCGACTCGACACTAATGAGTCGCTCTCCGAGTTGATTAATACTTGCTATAGCTTGTGCTAATTCTGGACCGCGGGAAGTTGAAGGTTCTGTGTGAGAAATCGTCGAAACACTGGGTATGGTGATTTCGTATATCTTATCTGCTACCGGCAATAGATCATCTATTTGCTTATCTCCCATCGCAGTAAGTGCAACGTAGATAACCTGTGGCAGTTTCCGAAGCCATAAAGTCTGTACCAATTTATTATCGAATGCTTCACCCGCAAGAGTTTTCATTGAGTAGTACACCTCACTGGGTTTTCGATCACCCAATTCCGCTCTTTCTAGTAATTTTTCGAGGAGTCGTTCCGTAGAAAGAGCGTGCCGGGCAGTTAAAGCAGTTTTCAATTTCAGATATTTATCACTTTTTGGAGGATTAACTATTAAATCCATTATGGATTCACATATATCCGTGGGCAACGCCGTTACTATATGCGAAAATTTTGTTACATCTGCCGAAATATTGAAAATGCTAAATTGAGCCTCAGCTTGTGCGAACCAAATGATTGGGTTATTAGGCCAGAAAGGAAGCAACTTGACTCGAGAAGATTCAACTGCCGGAGCCGATTCTGACTCGTCTTTTACGTTATTCTCATAGTCTGACATTGCGGCTTTTAAATTTGTAAATTGTATTCACGAAAAGAAATAATAACAAAATAATTTAAAATGCGAATGAATTTGTGATAATGGATGGTACCAAAATTATAACTGAAATAAAATAAAAATGACGCACGAAATAACGACCGAACGAATATAATCAATAATATGCAATAGGAAGTAAAACTGTACTAACGAATATTTGAAAAAGAAGAAGAATTTGCCAAATTTAGCAACGGTGAACTTTTTTCGAGATACGAAACAATGAATTTAAGTTCACATATAGAATAAATAAATAATTTTAAAAAAATGAGAGAAAAATAAATAAATAATAATAATAATAAACAATAATTAATAAATATTTAAAAATAGAAATCGAATTGAAAAAAATTAAAACTCAGCTGTTTTTTATGATGAGCCTCTTTCTTGTTGGCCTTCACTGGAACGTGCTGCGACCTTGTATTATATCGGATGTTGAAGTTAACTGGCTAGTCCTTTTTGTCACGTATATTCTTATATCGATCCACGCAATATTATTATTTCAGCTTTTGCGGAATATGTTGATCATGTTATATACTAGCATTCCGCACGATATGTTAATTTTGTTGTAAAATGCGGCAAATAAATTTTCAATTTCACTGAAGTTTTTCGGCAGATTTTTCTTTTTATTCTTTTTTGAAAATGAAATTTTCAATGGAATTGCACGAATATAAATGGAATTTTTGTAAACATACAAGCACTTTACGTGTATGAGCAAATTATGTGTAACACGCGTAATTTGTTGCGGTTCGGTTATATGGAGCGTATTTCCTAACGGAAATTTTTCCACTAGACACCGGGTCACCACTTGTAGGATGGTGCCTACTTTTGTACTCACGTCAATTCACACAATAAACCACTTGAAATAGAAGTCCAGCACAATTCCACTTATACAATAATTTTTACAGTTTAATTTATTAGTTTATAATTTTAAGTTTATTTAAATCAGTGTTTTTATTAGTTTCTTTATTATAGTTTACAATTACAATTTGTTTTTATAATGAATAGTAGTTACAATACATTTATTTTAGTTTTAGTTTTACATCAAGTACTGCAATTTATGTTTCGGTTAATTACTGCACCATCTTTTAATATTGACACGTCGACTGTGCGTTATGGGTATTATTTTGGTACTGTCTATTATTTCCAATCCAAATTTAATTATTTTTTTTCTGCTTACACAAATAGAATCGCATCCGAAGAACTTGTCATTTTTCATGCACAATGTTTTGCACTTTATATCGCACTTTTATGTTTTGCACTTTATATCGTGTAGTCGCGAAGTATTATGCAATCATGTAAAGCGACCGCTACAATCTCGTTCTTTTTCCTTTGTTTTAATTTTTCACGTTTCATTTTATGAATTTGAGCTGTTTTTATTACCTACAGAAACAACAGACACTTGTTATAACAATTGTTTAAAATAATCAAACCACATTTCCGCTTAATGCAAACTCAAAAATGTAATTTTGAAACCATATTTTCCATTTGGAAGTTTATTTACAGTAATTGAATCGTTTTACACAGTTTCACTCATTTCTAATATGTAATTAATTCTGTTGTATGTAACAGACATATGTAAGTAATTGTACAGAATATAAGGTGACCATTTTTCTGAAATCAAAAGCGTGTGCTTAAATTTCGTCAAAATTAAAATTATAGTATAAGGTATGTATGATACATTTTTCGGATAATAACAATTTTTGAAGTTTTCGATTGTTTTCAGTCATTTTTCTTTGAAAATAATTTTCTTGTTTACAAACGAAATATTAAATTATTTTCACAGAATAACGAGATACAATGAACCCATTTTCAGTTGTAATCAATTGCGACTTGAAAAATATATTATCAGCAGTAATATCCCAAGAGCATTGATAATTTCCCGAAATAATTTTATTACATTTTTCGAAAGCACGTTGCTTGGTAACAGTCCGAAGCCGCAGGCTGAGGGCTATTACCTAAAAGCAACGTGCTTGAGGAAAATATAATAAAATTATGAGGTATTTATCAATGCTCGAGGGGTATTCGACGAGAAAATTTTTTGCAATTTTATTTTATTCTGTTAGTAAGGCTGCTAGATTGTAAATTGTTCTATGAAAGTGTCATTTTGAAACAGTATTTATTGTAAAATAAAACTGTAAATTCTTTTCATCTAGTAGCCAGAGTATGTTTTTCTAAAATAGCAAGCCTATTAAATCGGTCAATTTCGAGTCACGTGTACAAAATATACCAATCAAAATAACATTACACTGATAACATCCCTAGGGAAATTATCAGTGTAATATTATTTTGATTGGTTTATTTCGTACACGTGACTTAAAATAGACTGATTTAATAGGCTTGCTATTTTAGCAAAAAAATTTCAACATAATTTAGCAAGAATATTTGCTTCAAGGCCGATTTAGATGTAGAAAATGTTTGCCTTGCAAAAAAAGAAGAGATTAGTACATTACAATTTTCGTTTTGATGACAAGAACGACCATATAAACATGCAAAATTTTGCAAGGCTGTTTTTTCGTTTTTTTGAGCAATTGTTACTATAGAAATGAAAATCTAACTATAAAATATATTCGACCCGACAATATTTTTTGATATTTTATAGTAACAAACTAATCCAAACACAATAAAAGAATATTATGAAAACCCATACAATGACTAGACGTCAAAAGTTTATAGGAGGCAAAACCAAATTTTCAAAAACAGACATGTTGAATGTGAACCATTATCTTTGAAAATTTTTAAATACCAAAATTTAATTAAGAGCTTTCGTATTTATTTTAGTTTGATCAATTTCCCCCAATTAATTTAATTTATGTCACTACCGATAAATGTAAAAAAAGATGGCGTCAAATTATCAGCCTCCTAAAATTATAGCATCGCTATTTTTGTTTATATATCCTTTCTCTTTTTAACCAGTGTTTATTTTTCTATTACGTGCAGTTCTAACCGCCATGCAAAAATTTTGTCGGGCAAACATTTTTCTTCATCTAAATCGGCCTTCAGCTTCAAATAAAAATCCAAAAATTCCAGAATACTCAAGGAATATTTACGAAATGTAGGTTAGGTTGAAGTGGCTGCTATCGCACACTTAGGCCAGCAATGGCCCGTTGTGATACCACAGGATCCCATCTCCCCATTACTCCCGTTGAAACCAACCAGAGCTATTTATATAGCGTAATAAATCTCGCACTCCACAGTCCGCGAGTTCCGAAAGGCTGTCCATACCGTACACACCCAAATACTTATGCCTTCTGTATGATAGCGCCGGACATGAGCATAGGAAGTGTTCCAAAGTCTCCTCCTCCTCTTCGTCCATGCAACTTCTACAAAAGTCATTCGTCTGTATCCCCAGCCTTCTCGCATGCTCCCCAAAAAGGCAGTGACCTGTCATTATCCCTACGACCAATCCTATTTCTTGTCTTCCCAGGGATATTAGTACCTTGGAGCGCCGCAAGTCCAGTTTTGGCCAAACTTGCTTTGCTACCCTGCACGTGAGAGTGTTGATCCACCTCTCATTTGTCAAGGCGATTGCCCTTTTACTGAGCGCCCATTTTAGCACTGCCATAGGCCTCCCCAGACCTACCATTTCCGGCTGCAGCTGGAGAGTCGTACCGTACCTAGCTAGTTCGTCCGCCCTGCAGTTCCCCGTGACGTCCGAGTGACCCGGGACCCAGATTATCTGGATGCTGAAATACTCGCTCATCTCGTTAAGAGATGATCGGCAATCCAGCGCCACCCGCGACTTCAGACAAACGAAATGTAACAAAAAGGTATTTTATGGCAAAAAATTCGCACAAAAACATAAGGAAATTTAGAGAGCGCATTACCCGTCTAAAATACGTACAGTCGTTGTCAAAATTATTTGTGTCACGCAAAAATTGTATAATGTATTTCGCAAAAGTTAAAACTTGGGCTAAAGACTTAATAAAATAACTAATTTTTTTTTTGTATATTTATTGTTAATTATTGATATTTCATTTAGTAAAAAAAAAAATTAAAAATCTTTATAATTCATTAAAATAAAATCAAAAAACAAATGGACAACATTTTTTTGCCTCATATTTTTGGGACAAAATTATTTGTGCAGTATGAAAAAAATCAAAATAAAATAGTAAATCAATTAAATTTAAGATTATTTTTGGGTAATAACATAATGATAAAGTCACTAATGTTGTGTATGCAAATGGTCAGTTTTTGTTTAGTCTCTATATGATTTCGCATCTGGTTCAACAATTTGTTCTTAACATTACGTAGAATCTTATACCACTCGGTTTTCTTCGCACCCTGGTACGAATTTTTGGCCTTGTTAGATCATGAATATCTTCCACTTTAACTTAAATATCTGCAGGCGTAAATCGAAACCCTACACTGGCCGAGTCAAATAATTACGTTCAAAATGTTTGTATATTTTCATGGTAATGATGCTTCTTATGTATGGTAGCATCATTGCGCTGAAGAGGAAATTAAGGGCCAACTAATTTATTGTTAACTAGGAATGTTACCTAATTCAATAAACCGAAATTGAACTGTGGCCTTGAACAGTTGTACTTTATAGGGCTTACACACAAACGGAATATGATCTACCGTCAGGAAGCAAAACGTGAACGGCTTCATAAGATAAGCCCATTGCAATATGGAGAACTGGTTTATACCCAAATTAGTGCGTATTTGTCTTAATTTGATAATATCGGAAATATTTTTATTATTACATAAACATCGAGCATTAATTAGTGTGGATACTGCCTCCGATAGATTTCATTGGGCAACAATAAAAGGGTAGACGCCTCTATAAACAGAACTATTCAAGGAGACTGTTCAATTTCGGTTTAATTTATGAGGCAACATCCCTGGTTGATAATAAGCTAGTTGGTTCTCAATATTTCCTTCAGCATAGTTTTGCCCCCTTACATAAGAAGAGTCATTACCACGAAATTATACAAAAATCTTGAACATAATTATTTGACTCGGCCAGTGAACGGTTTCGATTTACGCTTGCAGATGTTTAAGTTAAAGTGGAAGATATTCATGATCTAACAAGACCAAAAATTTGTAGCAGGGTGCCAAGAAAACCGGGTGGTATAAGATTCTACGTAATGTTAAGAACAAATTGTTGATCCAGATGCGAAATCATATAGAGACTTATCAAAAACCGACCATTTGCATACACAACATTAGTGACTTTATCATTATGTAATTACCCAAAAATAATCTTAAATTTAATTGATTTACTATTTTATTTTGATTTTTTTCATACTGCACAAATAATTTTGTCCCAAAAATATGAGGCAAAAAAATGTTGTCCATTTGTTTTTTGATTTTATTTTAATGAATTATAAAGATTTTTAATTTTTTTTTTTACTAAATGAAATATCAATAATTAACAATAAATATACAAAAAAAAATTTAGTTATTTTATTAAGTCTTTAGCCCAAGTTTTAACTTTTGCGAAATACATTATACAATTTTTGCGTGACACAAATAATTTTGACAACGACTGTATGAATGGTCATCTTAACTAAAATGCAATCAAACAGGTCATTGAACTATTCATTAATTTTTTCTCCCATTCTAAAGTGTATACCAGTGAAGTTTGAACCAACAACAATCGTACACAGGTGTATAGGATACCTAATCGGAATGTTAAATTTGTCGTTGGTGGACTGCACTGTTTAAAATCCAAAATTTAATGAGACTGATGTATACAATTTCAAATAGATAATAATTGCTGTCTCTTTCTAATCTACTATATTTAAACCCCATGAAATATTGTTTATGTTTGTTTGTATCAAGGGTTTCGGAAACGGCTCGAGTGCCAGGAAGCGATTGTGACCAGTCTTGATTTCAGAAAAATTCGTTTAAGGGCTCCTCCAGTGGGCCAGGGTTCCATTTTTCTTAAAAAAATCCAATTATTGTGGTTGCGTTGTTTTTATTTATTTCTTGTTTTGCGACTTATGTTATCAATCGGATTGCTACAAAATAGTCCAATGGGATCTGGAAAATGGCCAGTTTGAATGGAATTAAGCTATTTCTTATCCGATTGAGATAAAACATGGTGTGTTTGATGAAAATGATATTCTAACATGAGGCTATGATGTTTTGAAAAATTACTATTTTGAATGCGACTCTGCATTTCGCAACTGATTGTATAATCTTAATGGAATTCCTATATGAGTCCAAATATAGTTCTGAAAACTGGCTTATTTTGTTTTGTTTCCATGATTAAAATTTGATTTCGCAGTATGAATTTCGGATGTGGTTTTAAAAATTGAAACTAACTCAGTTCTTCCCAGATTACCATGAAACTCGTTCTAGAAATGAACTTCCCAATTTAAAAAGGCTTGAAATGACAATTTCGATGGAGTTAAGAAATTTTCAACGTGATTTGGAGCACCCTTTCTGGCTGATCTTTGACTGAATCAAAGCTTTTATATACTTTGGAATCTCCAGTCTGTTGGCCGATAATTTCGGTATTGATCTTACCTACGTCTATTCAGTGGCGTTAGTATAGTTCGATTCTTCATTTCTTCATAGTTGTGATTGGCGAGGCAATTTCCGAACACTTCGTTAATTATATTGCCATTAGACAGGAGATCCTCTGGTAATTTTATTTCATTAAACTGGTTCATCAGAAGTTTTCCGTCTTCCAATTGCAACAAATAATTTGCGAATTCTATCTGTTCGACATCGACACGCATATTATCCACCAGCGAAAAAGAAATGAAGTGTATCCAGAGGTTACTTTGTTTAATTGATAGTTCCAGCAGCACACTTTGGTTGCCTCGTGGCCGAACGGGTATGCACCTCCCAAGACCATAATCTTTCCTCCAATTGACAAATTATTTTGGTGAAAAACGTGAACTTTGGCATGTTTGGCTGCTCTAACTGATCTCGGTTTTATGTTTGAGATCGATTCAGATGTCAATGTTACTTTGAGTCCAAATGTGCAGTTCGTCCATTCGGCAGGATGTAGTAAAGTGTCTTATAGATAAAAGTCTTGCCAGTGCCACCAGGTCCACCAATAAAGAAACACTTTGGGCTAAGGTTCGTATTTTTTACTGCGTCCAAGATTTTATCAACAATTTCGATTTGTTTTCCTTTAAGCATCTCGTACATGCTTCTGCCAAGAGTAGTTGAATTATTGATGTTGAAGACTTATTCGTTTTATCTGGTTCTTATAGTCGTCAATATTGTCCATACCGAATCGTTCCACCCAGAAGCGGACATTTCTGCCATCTGTTGCTTCTGTGTTTAGCTTGTATGCGATGATCCGATAAGCGCGTTCAATTCCTTCTTCGTCGGACTTGCCAGTTTGTCTGGCTTCTTGGATAAAATCTTCACACAAGTCGCGTTTAAACATCGCCCATAGGCGTTTTGGGTTTTCGGGAGAACCATGGATAAGCCTCCGTACTCTTGTCATTTTTGACACGGAAGATTCCTGCAAACCTTCTATCCACTATTGATCATAGTATACGAGTCCTTGGGCAAGACAGGCTTTCTTGTACGTCGCATATTGAGTGTTGTTAAACATTAATAGATGATTGAAACCCATTACTTGATGTTCCTACTCATTTATAATGTTCTGGTATCTGCCAATAATAATGGTAAAGTATTTTCGAATTTCTATTTGAACGACGGTCTTCTTTTTCTTGTAGTCTCAACACTTGATTATGTAGGCAATAGGTGTCTAATGTTGAGTTATTCTGTCCGATGTCTACCAAACCTTCTTTTGCTTGGTCGATATTTGAGATTTGATATTTGCCGGACAAATGGATGTCTAATCGACTCTTCTTTTGGTTCTCTTTAAAATGGACAATTTCATAGAATGGTGAGGACTCATCCAAAGTTAGTCCATACGCTTTTCGATATCGGTTGCTGTCAAGCCTTTCAAATAAAGATATTGAATTGCACCACGAATTTGAAGTTTATCCATTCTTCACAAAATACAGAAAATCGTCAATTTTGTTGCTTGTGAAATACAAACTAAATAACAGCTCCACTTGAAAATTTAAATGGCACCTAATTAATAAAAGATTCTATTTTCGAAATTTAATAATGATAAGGAAAAGGAAATCCTTCAGCAAGTATTCTTAAAATTCTGGTATAGAGGCTAAATAACTAAATAAAATTTACCTTGGAA
Source organism: Tipula helvola (assembly GCA_963556165.1). Taxonomy (NCBI): domain Eukaryota; kingdom Metazoa; phylum Arthropoda; class Insecta; order Diptera; family Tipulidae; genus Tipula; species Tipula helvola. The sequence goes on from OY744481.1 coordinate 368,954,703, forward strand.
TTTAGTACATTTTGTTGTTTAGTTGGAATGGTGGATTTGTAATTGTCGAAAAATTAAATTTGATTAAAACCATCTCCGGTGCGTGTATGTTTTAAGAGACCCGCACATGATTCTACAGTACCAATCTTTAAAATAAAAACAAAACAAATCTCATTCAAATACGTTTGAGGTAGAAACTAAAAAAATTAATTTTTACTTTGCTTTAGATCGGATTTTCTTAGGCCAAATCCTCCCACCCACCCGAAATTGAAATACATTTTTAAAACCAAAAAATCATTTTATATTTATTTAATGCTTTTATTTTCCATAATCCAATCATAAAATGCGAAAACGTCTGTGAACACTAGATAACCGGGTGCACAGTCGTGTTTATACTTGCGATCAGATTTCCCGCGCGTCAACAACCCCTTCAAATACCAAATAAATTTTGTCGGTGTCTCCTCGAGCAACGCTAAACCCATGCCACTCGAACCTCTACACAATCTATAATTTTCATTTATTGTGCCGGCACAAAAGGAATCTTTATTAACCTGTGACATAAAAAAATCATAATCGCGTTTTATACATTCATCATTGTTGTAGAAAATCGGTAAATATTCGGTCTTGAGTAAATCCTCACTTTCATCTTCGTAGAGAAAAGTCCAAGTGGGTACTACACCCAATTGTGTTTTATTAAATTTCGTTATATCATTTGTCAAGCAAATTGGATGGATATACGACGAAAATACAATTGGTTCAGCCAATTTGAGTAAGGCAATATTAGCAGTATTTGTATTTGATTCAAATAATGGATGTAGGAGCACGTCCCGAACCAAATACTCTTTTGTTCTGTTAGTGCGCCCCTGGAATGTTGTTTTACCCGCTTCAATTGATAAACCACTTAAATTAGTCAGGTTCTCATTGTACGATGATACACAGTGGGCCGCTAAAAATTATTTAAAAAATGTTTATATTACAGTGCCTACCCCCATTCCATAATAGCATTCCAGAAATATACTTACGTAAAACCACCGTATACTTATCAATAATATTTCCACTACAAAGGAATTGTTTTATTGTTTCGTAAAATTTGCTTTGAGTTGTTCTAAACACATTTACCAACCACGGGAATTCACCATCGAATGGTTCACCACAGGCCGTATTGTAATCGACTGGTTCATTAAATTCGAATCCAGAAAAATCATTATTACACTTAACTTGTCCTTGCATTAGCAACACAAATACATAAAACATGAATTTCATCTTAAAATTCAATTGTTGATTACTATTGAACGATACAAAAGACACTAAACTCATCGTGCGATTTCGATTATTATAAGAAATTTATGACGGAAATTCGGTATATTCCACGAATTGATTTACCTATAATAATTCATATAAACACAAAATTCATGGAACGTACTAATTTGCTTGGGACTTAAGATGATAATCAAAACAACATTTCAGATTCGGTTTGTTTTGATTAGCTCAAGAGCAACTAGTGATTAATTTTTGTTTTGTTGATTAAAATGATTCTTGGTTTTGAGGTACTAATTTACGTATCTAATGGGCAAGTTGTTTGTCAACCGGATTTATCTGGATTCAATTTTAGTGATTCATTATCCACCTTGGAAAAGAACCAAAAAATTTAAAAGACCATTAATGCAAATTCCTCTTCGAAGAAATAATAAATCAAAAGTTAAAAGATTTGCTGAATACATCGAAAAATGGTTCCAATCATTGAAAGTCGAAATAAAACGTGAAGAAGCTGTACAAGAGACTTATGGTTATCGACAAGGAAACCTCTGATATAGTTAACCAATCTTATAAATGCAGCTTTAGAATTAAATTTATAACCAGCTAGTAGAAAATTGCAGATGTAGGAAAAGTAAGCCTACTTTCAAATGAAATCGAGTAAAATGATGTGCGATCGAAGTTACCGGGATTACGCAATATTTAGATTCAGGTATCTTCCGAATTACGCGGTTAATTGGTTCCGCATAAGTCGAAACCGCGGCGTAAGTTGAACCTCAGGATTAGTGCGTATTATGATATTGCGTTCCGAGTAACAGGAAACCGTGTAATTTGAAGTTAGAAACTCGTATACAAAATAGAAGGTTTCCTTCCAAATGCAAAAATTATGGAGTTTTAATGCAAAACATATTTTTTATCTATCATCGCTTGATATTCCTCTGGATATTCGTCTGGATGTTCAGTACTAGAAAATGGTGCCTTCAAATCTTTCAAATAATTTTTTATATGGATCCAAGCCCTTATTTATTATGGTTATAATTAGCCGAAAATAAATATTTCTGATAATTTTTCATTTGATATTTTAATTACTGGCACTTAGGAACATTGAATGCCTAACTATAAATGTGTCGTACGATTTCGACTCTTCATTGCAGTCCTTCGACAGCGTTTTCACCAATACGTTGTAAGTAGGGATTCAAGGGCATCTAAACAAACAAGCCATGTCATATTGGCCATAAAATTTCATTCTTCTACCAATTTTTTTTTGTTTTTACTAAAAATTGTCTTTGAACTTTTGAGTTTTAATGAGTTTTAATATAATATTTGCCTATTCCAAAAATATTTGTTTAGATTCATCAAAAAAAAAAAATATTTTAAATTAATTTATCTGTGCACACATTTTTATTAATCATCATTAGCTAATATTTACAACATTCAAATATTTTTACTTCGTCTTCTAAAGATTCTGAATTTGTACGCGGCTGAGAAATGAATTAGAAAAAAATAAAAATTTACTTTGATGAATGGTCGGTCAGGTGGAAGATTTATTTGAGAGAAATTTGTTTAATTTATACAAATTCGATAAACAAATTAGAAAGAATTTTTTTTTTTTCTAATTTATTAACATAACATCTAAGTATGTTTAGATTATGCCGAATAAAGAGTGAAATTCAATCAAAATTATATATTTTGAATACAACTAACTTAGGCTACGTTCTTTGAACTTACAACTTACTAAACCGTATACAAGTTTCTTGTTGTTTTATCGAATTTGTGAGCAAAATTGGATTTGAGTTGGTTTAGAGCTTAATTTGTTTTAACTCTGCCAAGTCCGAAATTTTCAGTTTTCCTTTTTTGTCTGTATATGTGTCGATAAACAATTCGTAAGAACCATCTGGCAATTAGTGGATGCACGTCTCGTTTATTCGCCAGCATTTTGAGACTGTTACAATCGGTTTGGTTCACAAATTGTTGCCCGAGGTAGGTACGGAACTTCTCGAGTCCAACTACGATCGCTTACGCTTTTATTTCGATTGCAGCGAATCGGTTCTCTTCCTTGGATGTTTTTCGATTAAAGGCTTTAGGAACCCCGTTCCTGGCGTTGGTAACATCTAATGCACTTGCATCGTCAGCAAGGATCAGCGTCGAGAACCCTGGTACTGTCTTGACTTTCGAGGCACCTGGTACTATTAAAGTGTAGGAGATCTCAAACCCTAGATTCAAAATTAGTTCTAAATTTGAAAACCCTGCGCCTACGATTCGACTCATTCTTTTGAATTGGTAATGTCCATCCAACATAACGATGGAGGTTAACGGTCTACTTTCCCTGTAACCGGAATTTGATAATACCCTAAGTCTTAGCTCGTGTCTGAACTCATGAAATAACTGTTGCAAACGCCTGCACAATCGGACTTGCGAATGTAGAAATGCTGTTCTATTCGCGATTTCCAACAAAGTAGCTGACATCTGGTGAAAACAATATGAACAAAATTTAACTATAGCACAAGGGGGATCAGAACTGTCAAACAATTGAATTTGTCAATACTCGTCCCTTTTGCTTACATAGAAACCAACGCCGACTACATTTGATGGAAATCGCCAATCGATAATGTCAGCTTCATTTAATTCGTTGATTATTTGTTTGATCTTCACTCGTTCAATAAGAGCGAGTGTGGATGGTCGGTACAACACTGGTTTATTTCCAAGGAGATCGATTTTAAAGTTAGGTAAATTGGTTAGGCCTACTTGTTTTAGGTTGTAGGTGATAAATGTCCGATGATCGTTGGACATTCCGTGAAATAATGCTGTATCTTCGTTCTTTAGATCGATGACAATCTCGACCATTTACATCAATCGGCTGTTTGTTCATTTCGATCGGTCTCAACTAACCCACGTTTGGAACACAAGACTCTTCTATCGTAAACAATTCGTTTTCGTTCAGCTTCCAATCGCCGTTAGATAAATTCAGGATTGGCAACATCGCGTCGCTCTTTTCATTGGTTTGCACTAACCAGCGAGGAATCACTTCGCCGGTCTTTCTGATGCTGATTTCAATGCACACATTTTCGTTCTTTAGCTGGCGGTTGGTTGCTACAGAGCAAAAAAATTTCTCGGAATCACTGTGGCATTGTTTACCCACACTGTATCCTTTACCCTTGGTGTTACATCCTCGTTGACACTAATTATGCGAATGTCATCCCTCTCGGTAATATGATGATCAACTAGCAGATCAATTCAACGCTGACGAATCCTCCACCGTACCCCTTAACTTAGTAGTAGTAGTTTTAGTAGTGTGTCACCGCTAAACAACTTCTGATATTTGTGGACAATTAATTCTCCCTTTAAATTAAAATCTCGACTCCGGTTGGCTACCACGTTTCCACTCGTGTCCTGATACAATCCAACATCGATAGCCTAACATCGTACTATTGACTCGGTGCAAAACAACGATAGCCCAACATTGTAATGCCATCGGTGCAATGATGCTAAATTACGACACTTGGGTTAAATAACGAGCCTCCTGGACTATAATGTCTCCAGCGTTCTTTTTCGATTGAATTCAAGAATAAAAACACAGACGAACAGATTTCTCGAAACCAAACGTCTTCGCATATTTTCATGGAATACCAATTGCAACTGTATGTTTGAACTGCTAAACGATATAAACTAAAACAAATTTGTTTTATTTTTCAATTAGAGTGATATTCTTTGTTGACAGTAATCTTGAAAACGCCAATAAACCAGAAATATAAAGCTTCTTTCTTCCCTTGCAACCAAACAACATTTATTTGAATTTTTTCCATTCATGTCTTCGTTTTCGAGTTTGTTTCAATTCAAATATTTCACCTCAGGGATGACATTGTCTTGTTACTACAATTTTTGATGTTCGATAGTATTAGTGCGCCTTGTTTCAAGAATAAAATTGTACTCGTGTTCGGTTTTTTCATTACTCTGTTTCTAATGCGTATTTGGCACTTAATAACGGCATGCGATCGAATCCCTTCTTATTTTCAATTTGGATTGCCTCTATGGCTCGTCGGGCATTTTCACTTGTTTAATCCCTCGCATCAAATATATTGAATTCGATTTAAATTCCTTCTTTAATTCCGAGATCTTCGGCAAAACTTATCCCGGTCTCAAATAGTACTTCAAGTGACGATCGACTAGTAGAATATTATGAAAAGTTGTTTATGTAAATTTGAAGCCGATTGACATATTTCACCTTTCTCCTGTGTTTCAAGTTCTGCTGCAACAGCGTCCATTTCCAGCGGGCATCCCTATCGTTAACACATGATGTACAATGTTCTCATTTTACAATAATCCTGGAATTCTGTTGATGTGAACGGCATTCTCGATTCGAAGGAATACTTCTTGGATTGCCGAATATTGCTTTCTGGTTCTCTCTCTTTTCCCTCTTTCTCTTTTTCTGTTTCTCTCTCTCTTTATCTTTCTCTTTTTCTCTTTCTTACTCTTTCTCTCTGTCTCCCTTTTTCTTTTTCTCTGTCTCTCTTTTTCTCTTTCTCTTTCTTTTGTTCTCTTTCTCTTTCTCGTTCTCTTTCTCTTAGAGAAAAGGTTGTAAAGTAGCACTTTACAACCTTATCACCGAATCTCTGACTTCTCGTTGATTTATTCAACGACTGGGAACATAACGGACTAATTCCTTTTAAAACACCCCGATTGTAGTAGTGCCACAGACAATGGCTTTATTGGGTTCGTAATCAGTAATTCCTCCCACGTAATATTCAATAATTGCTCCTTGTTCCATGTCGATTGCTTTGCCTAGTTATTGATAATAGAAAGCTCAAATAGTAAAACTCTGTCTTCTTCCGTTCTGCCAGCACCATGCAAGAATGTTGGTCCAACTCTACTTTTTCGATTAGTCCCTCAAGACACCTCCACTTTTCCAGCAAATATGCTGAAGAGAAACTGATCTCATCGGAGCTTCCACCTAAACTTGCGACATGTATACCGCTGCCCGTATTACCGTTTTTTTAACTCACTACATCGCAGTTCCTTTTTCAATAAAGTCGCCTATATTATTGTTGAATTGAGATCAGTCATCTCTTGGCCTAGAAACTTCAATAGGTTAACCAGTACTTCTTCCTCAGTATGTGCCTCTTCGTTAACGTGCGAATTCACGTCATTCATATCGTTTTCGTTCCTGTTATCTTATGGAACGACAAATTCTTGGTTGATCTCGTACACCAAATTTATTTTAGTATTTGCAACAAAAACCGCAAGCGAAAACTTGTCTGTAACAAGTGCCTGTGTGCGGCGAACCATATGACTACAACTTCGAAACACATTTACTCTAAAATAAAATGTGCTGTAGACAATTTCTATTTCTACACAAACAGCCTCTTCGACAATTGCCTCGCTAAATCAGTCTTCACTACGTTTTATTAACACGGCACTGGACTGATGAGATATTTCTACATTTAGCTCTCAATTTGGAAAATTTATCTCTCGATAATTATCTTAAATAAAACTTTTTAAATAATCAATTAACCTTTTATGGTTTAATGTTTACTCTTTGAACGCTTTTCATAAAGTGTACCCAACCAACTTCGAATAAAATGAAACGGTACTTTATTTCGCTTCAATTTACTTTTTCCACCCTCACATTCGATAGCAACATCGTTCTACTTGTATAATATTATAACTCGAGAATTTTTTTTGGCTTATCTCATCCAAGTGGAGGACTTCCAGAGTACTTTCAGAGTAGGCAATGCCTAGGCTGGAGACCAATAAAAGTTAATTTTACTCTTATAATGTTAGACAGCGGTCCGCTGACATGTTCGCTTGTATAGATAGTAGTGTGGCCCGGATATCACAAAAGGTTGGTTTTCTTTGTCCAGTTCTATGAATTATATCACTGCGTCGTCACTACTTAATTAACCGATTGGCGGAATTCGTTTCAGTTCAAAGTTTCAAAAAGAGGCACAACCGGTTAAGAAGTAACGAATGGTTGATGCTTGAGATTTAATTGGCTAACATGATGTTTGGGTTCATCATGCTAGCTAATCAACAAACTCAAATAACAAAAAGTAGGTAAGATTAAGGCGAGTTGGGTTTTATTTCTATTTGGATCTAAACCCGATCTGGTGCATTCTGCTTTTATGCAATCAATGGCAATCACTTACATGAATACAAAAATAACAGTTAAATGAGCCGTTTATTTTGAAAGTGGGGCAAGTCCACTTTTTGTTGAAACGAGGAAATGAAGGAATAGAGAAACAATAAATGCAAAAATTTACGGAATTATGAATTTTCTTATTTTTTGAACAAGTATAGGGATTATTTTTTTTTTATTTTGACTATAAGTTGTTCACCATTAGAAAGAGTATACTTTTATTTGTCTATTGTTATCATTAACTTACATTTTTTGAAAAATGGACTTGCACCACTTTCAAAATTAACGGCTCAAATAAAACTAACAAAATACAAAATAAAACAAAACAAGAAAAGTAAAATTTTATTTGTTTTAATTTGTTGTCTCTTTTCCTTTGATTTAAAAAATAGACAACGTACATACTTCTTTATATTCTTATTCGGTTTAAAAGTATCGTTACTTTATAAATTGCATGATAAAACATGTTCCAATTATGTATTCTAAACAAAATATTTATTTAAAAAACGATTCATTCGCAATTCGCATTTAAATCGTCATGCAGTTTGGACGTAAATTTATGAGCGCAGAAATAAAAAATAAAAAATAATCAAAAGTGCAGTGTTAGCTATTTTTATTATTAATTTTTACGGGTGCGAGTGAACTTAAAAACAGTTATTTTATACAATGTGTAAAACGTGACAATAAGTTTATTTTCTCGAAAAATATAAAAATATTTTTACACATACTGTTTAGCGCAAAAGGAATCACGGTCGTGAAAAAAGGGATCGAGTACACTGTGCAGCCAGAGGAAATAAGTGAAGAGCTAACAAAAATGAACTTCAAGATGAAACACGTAATTAACATTATTAATCGTGACAGAAAACCTCGACCAATGTTTAAAGTTGAGCTAGAACCCGAAGTAACAAAAACTAAGGATAAACATGCGGTCTATGATATCAGGTATTTATTGTATAGAAAAATTGAAGCAGAGGAGCAACACAAATGTAAATCTGGTTTACAATGTACCAACTTGCAAGAATATGGACATTCGCAAAACTACTGCAAACTCCCGGCTATATGTGATAAACTGCATCACAGCACCAAGTGTGAGCTGGATACAAGCAAACCGGAGGCTAGAAAATGCAGTAACTGTGGTAAAAATCATACCGCAAACTATAGATGATGCGTGGTGTATATTAAGGAATTAAGAAAAAAATGACTCCGCGTCAAAAAGCGGAACAGCAAGCACTAAACCATATTTTCACAAGTCAAACCAATGCAGGTCAAATGTCTGCTACAGGGAATTTATAAGTGATGAATATACCATCAATGAATAAAGTCGAAAATCACATGGGGGCTGCTATTTTATCAAAAACCAAATAAGACATTATGGGCTCCAAAAATATAGTGAATAGCATTTATAAGGAACTAGCATCTGACCGAAACATTCAATTAAAAGACAGCAATTTGTAAATTACTTCAAAACTCTGGGAGATAAATTCCTTGCAGGAGGTGACTACAACGCCAAACTTATCCAGTGAGGAGGGGTTACGACTAATATCTTCGAAAGAAAAAACAACTGTGGGCATGTATGCAAAATGAAAAATTAGATCACATATCTACTGGCCACCCAACTTATTGGCCAACTGAGGGATGAAAAATTCCCGATTTACTGGACTTTTGTATAACAAAGGATATAACAAGACAACTTGTAATGGATGAAACGTGTTACGATCTATCTTCTGATCACAACATGCAAATTATAAAATGGGGAGGCGAGTGGACATGAAAGAAGATATGCTACAACTTCAACAACAACGTCAAGCAGCATTTGCTATGGTTAGCACAAATTTGGGTGACCACATGGGAACATGATATGATGATGGAACATTTAAAATAAAGAAAGAGTTCAACATTATCTCAATGATCTATAGTTACTACTAAAATGTTACTGCGAATTTTTATTTCAAACGAGTTGAAACATATTTTTCGGTTTTAGATGATGGTGCATAACTAAACTAAACACAATTTATCAAAATCGCCGTTCTTGGAAGAGTGTAAACGGGCGATTTCCAAAAATATCACCTTTTACTAAGGTGCGAACTAAAACAAAGCAAAACTAATGTTTTGGCCAAAGCTCGTACTTGTGCATAACTCTTACTTAAACCAGAATTGAAAATTTTCTTAAATAACATTAAAACAATTATTTTTATTTTCTATTTACAGAAAGACCCAGTTGAAATTGAAATCAAATATATAAACTTGACAACATCAACAAACGAACACAATCACCATGGATGAAGAAGTAATTACAATTACCAGCAGCAGTACGAGTAGCAGTGGGCGCAGTAGTGCCGACTTGATAGAGACCGACATTGTAAACAGTAAAGATTTACTAGGGAGGGAGATAAACATATCAGAGTTATCCGTTCAAAATAACGGCAGTATTACAACCGAACCACTACGCGACAGTGATGCAGCATGTGATTGGGAAATTTATGAGACATGGACAATTCTTGGTGAACCCGTAATCAGACCGATAGTTCTTGAGCCACAGTTACCACCACAAGCGGCCGAACTTGAACGACCCGCGTCACTTGTGGCACAGACGCCATCATCGCAGCCAAATCCAATAAAGGAACAACCCAAAGCAGGAGGACAAATGTTGAAACCGCCTATTAAAAAAGAATCGGTTATTTCGGAATCGGGAAATTTTGGTGATGTCATCGATGATAATGTGAAATGTGGGGTAGTATCAGATCCGTGTACAGTCCAAAAGGCAGCCAATATTTTAACTGTGAATAACACGCTTGTAATACCAACTGATGCAGGAAATAGAAGGTGAGTACATACACAAGAGGGAGTGAATTTCCCACGCCATATAAAATCCATTTTCTATTTGCTGTTTGATAAAAAATACGTTTCTATGTATTTTCGGATTTTCTTATCTCGCTTGTTTGAGATGCATACGCGTACTATTTTATCTTGCGTGGGAATTTTTATTTTTCGCTTTTAATCTAAACTCATTCTCTTTTCTGTTTTATTTTAGCGACTGTGATACGCCGTCCGATGGCATATCAATAATTAGTGACTGCAGCGATGTTGTTCACCACCAACGACATTGTCCATTGTCGCTTGATATACCAGCACAATTAAGCAATCTCGATGAGCTTCCAAGAGATTTTGATACACCGCCCAATACACCAGGCAGTGAATTATCTGCACCAATTTATAAATTACCAGCCGGTTTGGCGGTGCGTGACAGTAGCGAGAAATTTTCCATTGAATCACGTACTAGCCGATCATTTGATGTTGTATCACCGGCCAATATAATACTATTCAGTTTATTGGCTGGCATTACTGGAATTGTACTTGGAAATGCGTTTCGTGTTCGTCCCGACGAGGATAGCTCAATATTAAATCACATTTCGCCATTGGTTTTGCGCATCCAAGATTTGGAACGTGAAAATTCCGATTTAAAAACACAACTCAAAAAATTAAAATCGTCATCAGATGAAGGAAGTGGTGCTACTGGTTCGCAAGGTGTAGAAATGATTTTTCCACAACCGTTGGAATTTTACTTGGAACAGAATATCAATGAGAATGGTAAACGGGTTTGGACGGGCGATCTAGATAATGAACAACCGATAACATTGGAAAATTCAAAAATGAAAATGCCTGAATTTTGTTCTGAAGACAAGGCTGATGATTTATTTTCGGAACGCTTTAGAAAAATTTGCGATGAAAAAATACGAAAATTGTCGAAAACTGTACAAGAATCGTCGAAACAACAAAAACAAGAACAAAAACTAAAATCACAAGAAAATAATAATAATAACGGTGAGGTAACGTCCACATGTAGCGGATGCCAATCATCATCGACGGCGAAGCAATCAGATGTGGAGGCAAATTTTGCGGATGATGATGAAAGCAGTGTAGATCGGGTGAAAGTTGAGAGGGAAAAATCGCCGCATATAAAACGTAAAATTAAACGACAAAAACCGGTAAAAGGTGATGATAGTGATAGTAGCAGTGAGACAACGGTGATCAATAATGAGCAGGATAAACCGAATATTCTGTGTAAAAAGGGGGTGGTTTGTACGGGTATATTTGATAAACGTAAATCGGGGAAGAAATATTCGCCGCATGAGGGTAAAGAAAATCAGAAAACGAAAAAGGCGAATGATGACTGGAATGAAAAACGTAAAATGGGGCGAGATGAAATGAGACGTTCGAATGGTGGTGGTGCAGCGTCAAGCGGTACTGATGATTGGTATACGAAGCGGGCTTCAAACCGTGAGAAACAACGTGGCAATGGACTCGATAAGAAGAAGTGATAGCATTTTTGCAAAATATAGAAAAGGAAAGAAGAGGAGGAGATAAATATAAGAAAGTAGGCGGGGTTTTGATTTAACAAAATATTTGAAATTTATTAATTTTTAAATAAAATTTTATTTTAAAATGTGTACATATACGCAAATTTATTTTTAATCGACGCGAGATAGGGTTAACATCTTTTCAAAAATCTAGTAGATGTCAGTTCTGCAGAATCCATTATGATTGGAATCTTTACTAAAAATTTGCAAAATGGTAAAACAGATTTTGTGGTGAAGGTTTGGGATAACAAGTATTCTTACTTTCCAATAGGTGGCATCATTTTTAACTATTTGGTTCAAAGCTTGACTAAATTTTCAGTGGTGAAATCTTACTTTAGATGGCAGCACAAACTACAAAAATGAATTGATGCATAATTTTTACTCCAGCTAACTTTTTGGGTCATTTAATGGCAGTGTAGACGAATTTGGCCTTATATTCCAGCAAATCCGTGATTGGAAATTGTTGTGCCAAAGTTACATTTGGGTTGCTCGGTTATTTTTACAATTATTAGAGAATCCAATTTCATTCAAAATCAATTGGCTTAGAAATTTTGAGCCCAAAACCTAGTATCTGTAAATTGTGTTCCGAATGCGATGGTCGATGCCTCTAACAATAGGTTTCGGGAACTGTACACCCCTATTCCCATAGTCGCATCACTTCATGTGATGTGATAACTATCCTATCACATCATTTCAATTTTGGGATTCTCTTAGTCGATTGAAGTGACGCTTATCGTTTGGTGTAATAACTATCACTTGTTGTGCCAACGTAAATGAGGATCGCTCGAATATTTCCCAACATTTCAAGGAGGCAAACTCGATTTAACTCAAAATCCCTTGAGCGATAGCCCACTGTTATGTATGAGCACAGCAGCAACATGCGAACATGTATTTAATGCTTTAAAAATGAATCCGCGATCATCCGATATATGACGAGTAGGCGGATGGGGTCGCAACTCTTTGAAGTGTTCTCTAAGCGCCACGACAAACTCGGATTGCGACTTTAGAACCTTTGTATCCTCAACTAGCTGGCCTGGAATTCGCATCGTTCTATCATAGACAAATTCAGCCGACGTTGACTTAAAATCCTCGCGAAAGACAGTTCGAAGCCCCAACAAAATTGTAGGAAGAGATCGTAGTGTCCAATCCGGTCTGTTATGACTCATAATTGCAGTTTTTAGTGTCCGGTACCAACGTTCGATAAACCCATTGACTTTAGGATTATAGCTCGTAGTTCGTTTTCTCTCAAATCCCAATAGTTTGGAGAGTTCAAAAAATAGTGCCGACTCAAATTGGGAGCCCTGATCCGTGACAATGGATTCCGGAACGCCAAAACGAGATATCCATCCATTCAATAATGCCAGTGCCACCATATCGGCTCGAATATCTGCAACAAGTATCGCCTCTGGCCAACGTGTGAAGCGGTCTATCATTGTAACGCAGTAACGTTGCCCGTCGGAGGAAGGAAGCGGCCCAACTATGTCCTGGGCAATAATCACCTGGGCTATAGCCCACACATTCTAGCCACCAAAACTCTAAAATGTACCTCTAACAATAGGTTTCGTGAGTTGGACTTGTTGGGGCGATGTACATTAGGATCGCTAGATTATTTCTCAACGTATCAAGAAAATCTCGATTTCACTCAAAATCACATGGGCGGTAGCCCACACATTTTGTACACCAAAAATCTAAAATGTACCTCTAACAATAGGTTTCATGAGTTAAACTTGTTTTGTCGACGTGCATAAGAATCGCTAGATTGATTTACCTCAAAATTACCTGGGCTATGGCCCACAAATTCTGGACACCAAAAATCTAAAATGTATCCCTAACAATAGGTTTCATGAGTTGGACTTGTTGTGCCGACGTGCATTAGGATCGCTAGATTATTTCTCAACATATCAAGAAAATTTCGATTTAACTCAAAATCACTTGGGCTATAGCCCACAAATTCTGGACACAGAAAAATCTAAAATGCTCGTATTACGATAGTTGACACTGCTAACAATAAGTTTCGGGGCCAGTATTCGAGAATATAATAGAACGATAGTTGTGAACAATTTTGAGCAAAACAGTTTAAACCACTGAACTGTTAGCGTTAATATCTTCAAGAACTATGGCAACAACTCAATGCCGCATTTGATGAGGTGCAACGATGTGATATCAAACAAGAATTATGGAAGGCTTATTTCATCTTTTATGGGTTGTATAGTTGATCTTCCACCATCGAGAAAAATGTTCTCAAAAATTACGAGCAAAAATCTAAACGTTTCGACTGTTATGGTGCTTACATTTTAGAACGGTTCAATTGCTGGTTGTGCTAAAGACGACAGTGGAAACTAGGTTGGCTGTCAATTTTACCGAAGGCAAAGTACGTACGCCAACATTACAAACATTTGTTCGACACCGTTTTATAAGGTATACAACTAACTTTAGTGAAAAACATTTTTTTTACCTCTTGTTCGATTTAAAATCCGAATTATCTGGTTCAGAGAACAACATTGGAAAATTGTGAAAATCAATTTGGTGAGAATAAAATTAAACAAAAACCTTACAAAAAATTCTGTAGAGCTCACTTTATTTCACTTAACAAACTTTTTAATTTAAACAACAATTTAATGATGATGATGTGCGTGATCTCCATGTCCATGATGTGCATGATCTCCATGTCCTCCATGATGTGCATGATCTCCATGTCCTCCATGATGTGCATGATCTCCATGTCCATGTTCATGTGCATCCGTATCACAAGCTGTATGCACACATTTATGTAAAGCCAAATTGTAATTTGAATTATCTGGACAACTTCCGTGGACTGGTCGATCGATTATACATTTTCCGTTTACCCGTTCAAATCCGGTTGGACAATCATGATCATGATGATGATCATCAGCTTGTACAATAAATACAATGTTGATTAGTAGAACAAATAGAATGATGAACTTCATTTTCGTTGTTATATTAAATGTTTACTATATACTCCAAAATCACTTTTGTTCGGTATGACTAGTAGTTGAATGAGTATTTCGATTTTGAGGAGTGAATTTATATATGATAGGATAGATGATCGAGTTTTTTTTTGATCGTTTGTCTTATTCTCTTTCTATAGTGTATTCGCATTTCTTTTTTATGCTTATGCCGACCTATTGGACATTAATACTTGATAACAAATATTTTACTTACTCGTACATATAAATGGTTTTAATTTCAACAACCTTGGAGCGATCGTTGGTTTGTAATAGATACACAGTGTTATGAATTTATGATCCAGTTGTGCGAACAGATTTTTTGATATTTAGAATTACAGTAGACAATGGCGCCATAAACGCTAAAAATCGTACAAACTACATAATTAATTATCTATCTTGTGTCACACTTTATCACCAAACAAAAAAAACCAACAAATTCAAACAAAATATTTGGGATCGAATATTTCTTATCGGCGCCACACTCTGTGACCAAGCGAACACAAATCAAAATGATTTCACACTCTAAACGACTTGTAAAAGTAAAATTTGTTTTTGGGGTCGGGTGCATTATTTTTCTCGTTTATATGTATAGTTTGGGGCCGGGTGCATTCAAACACATCTAAACAAAATATGTAACTACCTACACCTATATACTTTAGTATGTAAAGAAGAATTATCACTTATCAGTGTGCAGTTCGCAAAATCGCTTCCCGCAAAATATTGCCACATGCGCTGCATTTCAATTAGTGTTATCTATAACTTAAATAATATAGTTATGCTCTGATAGAGAAATGTATTTTTGGTCTAGAGTACGACCTTTCAGTGATGATAATGAAAATGAAATTCTTATCTCATACCGCTGTGTCCACATTTTACATTTATCGGCTGTTTACTCCCATTTTGAATAAATATATAAATAAGGTTAAGTTTAAAGCTAACTGTACACAATAGAAAATATTTATTTTAACAAAACTAATTAAAGGTTTTTACAGGCGATTACTAGCTCATACCAGTTGAATAAACTGATCTCATCGGTTTCGATCTCGAGAGACTTCTCATATTTTTCTATACAATCAGAAGATGCTACACCGAAAATGACCTCTGCGTCTACCAAAACATGGCTCATCTATTGATTTGGGATTAATAAGCAGAACGTGGCCGAGCTATATACTCGCTTTGCCTTAAGTCCTTGCACAAGATCAGGAATTCGCATTAAATCATTGATATTGCGATTATAAAGAAACGCAGCCACTATCTTTGTTTGGAGCCAAATGTCACTTGCATGAAACTTCTCTCGAATGTCATAAGTCATCTTTCGTATACTTATTAGCAATATAGGGCCGAGTTCAAGCTGTTGGAAATGTTCGCTCACTCCGCCTCAACTCAATCTCAATTCAACTCCAATTTAATCCCAATTAAGCTCTAGTACAACCTCAAGTCAACCCTAACTCGACTTGCAACCCAATCCTAAATAAATCAACCTGCAGTAGACCGGCCCAGAACCTCCTTGTTGCTACCGCTAATAAAAGGCAAGTAGATATGGTATTGGTGAGCGAGCCAAACCGACGGATACTACAAGGAGGAAATTGGAAGCCAAACCTGGAGGATGATGCCACACTAATGGTAATGCCAAGGGGCAAGGTAACTACTAAATCCGGTGCTGGGAAATGACTTGCTTGACTGGAGCTACAGGACATTGCCCTCATGAGCTGCTACTTTTCTCCCGATAAATCGGTAGAGGAGTTTGCTCGAAGGCTTAGTGAACTCAGTCTGATAGTTCGGGACTAACAAACAGCTAGTGGAGCATGTAGAAGTGTCAGTGGAAGTGATCTCCAGATGGCTTCATAACCATCGACTGCAGTTGGTTCCGGAAAAGACTGAAGCAGTTGTAATGGTAGGTAGAAGATCCCACGACGCGAATTAAGTACCTGGATGTATGGCTGGATTATCGACGCTGTTTTCAAGAGCACATAAGGCAAACGGTAATAAAGGCGATTAGACAACAATAGGCCTTGTCCGACTGATGATCAACGCAGGGGTCCAAGTGCAGGAAAGAGGAGGCTGCTCGCATCGGTGGTTACATTCATAATATTGTATGGGAAACCTATCTGGATCCGAGCTTTAGACGCAGCCAGGGCTTGTAAACAACTGGAGCGCGTACAACGTACCATCGCCCGACGTGTATGCAGTGCTTGTAGGACGGTATCCAAGGAGACTGTTCTCGTAATAGTCAACATGCCACCTGTTACCTTGTTGGCGAAACATAGAGTGGCGGTGCTGGGAGGGACTCCAAATGAAGAGACCAAGGAGGACCTGATGCAGCAATGGCAGGCAAAATGGGAGAATGCAGTCACCGGGGCTTGAACGATGCAGCTCATTCCTAGCATCAAGGAGTGGGTGGAGCGAAAGCATGGGGATACCAACTTTCATCTGACACAGTTTTTATCGGGTACAGCACACCATAATACACTGTAAAAAATGGAAACGGGAGCGGAAAGCATGCGCTGATCGGGTAGGACAACTAACGGCAAGAAACATAATTCTAAAGATGTTAGCTGAAGAGGTGGCCTGGAATAGCATTTGTCAGATGATCAGGGTTATACTAACTCAGAAGATTAGAGACCGCATATCGAGTAATTCGAGCAGAGTAGAACAAATTGACAATGGACATCCAGAGGCTGTAGTAATGCAAAAATTACGCTCCCAGTCGTTGTGAGGAGAGTGCGAGGGTATTTTAATCGGTATAAGAGTCCTGTACAGCCGGCTTTGATGAACACCTTCTAAAAGCTTACAATTCTCTGCCTTGACATCCAGATATTCATTTTCAAACTTTGAATGTCGAGGAAGGTTTTTTGGTCACTTTTGACAAGATTTCCATAATTTTTAAACTGAGTCAGCGGTTCATGGACGCATGCATTTTCGGACCTTATTGATTAAAGGAATGAGTTATGCAATGAGCTTTAAGTTGAGTTGGGAGTTTAGTTGGGGTTGAGTTGACGTTGAGCGAAGGGTTCAGTTGAGGCTTATTTGGGGCTTAGTTGTGAATTGAATTGGAAATTAGCTTAGAATTTATTTTACTGATGTGTTTGGATAGCTTGTGTTGTTCTGAGTTTGAATAGGTCGTTGAGTTGCGGTTTAGCTTGACATTTATTTGGTGGTTGAGTCGAAGGTTGAGATGTAGGTTGGGTAAGCTGTGTTTCCCTAAGCTTATAGTTTTTGAATCATTGAGTTGAGGGCTGAGTTGGAAGTTGAGTTGAAGGTTGAGTTGCGATGAGTTGAAGTTGAATAGGGGATCAGTTTTGGAATGGGTTGAGCTGAAGTTAATGAGGAGTAGAGTTGGGAGATTATTTGGCTGTTGAGATGAGGATTTTGTTGGAAAGTAGATTGAGTTGAGTTCATAAACGTTTGTAGTTTCTTGATGGTGATGGTGATGGTGATGGTGATGGTGATGGTGATGGTGATGGTGATGGTGATGGTGATGGTGATGGTGATGGTGATGGTGATGGTGATGGTGATGGTGATGGTGATGGTGATGGTGATGGTGATGGTGATGGTGATGGTGATGGTGATGGTGATGGTGATGGTGATGGTGATGGTGATGGTGATGGTGATGGTGATGGTGATGGTGATGGTGATGGTGATGGTGATGGTGATGGTGATGGTGATGGTGATGGTGATGGTGATGGTGATGGTGATGGTGATGGTGATGGTGATGGTGATGGTGATGGTGATGGTGATGGTGATGGTGATGGTGATGGTGATGGTGATGGTGATGGTGATGGTGATGGTGATGGTGATGGTGATGGTGATGGTGATGGTGATGGTGATGGTGATGGTGATGGTGATGGTGATGGTGATGGTGATGGTGATGGTGATGGTGATGGTGATGGTGATGGTGATGGTGATGGTGATGGTGATGGTGATGGTGATGGTGATGGTGATGGTGATGGTGATGGTGATGGTGATGGTGATGGTGATGGTGATGGTGATGGTGATGGTGATGGTGATGGTGATGGTGATGGTGATGGTGATGGTGATGGTGATGGTGATGGTGATGGTGATGGTGATGGTGATGGTGATGGTGATGGTGATGGTGATGGTGATGGTGATGGTGATGGTGATGGTGATGGTGATGGTGATGGTGATGGTGATGGTGATGGTGATGGTGATGGTGATGGTGATGGTGATGGTGATGGTGATGGTGATGGTGATGGTGATGGTGATGGTGATGGTGATGGTGATGGTGATGGTGATGGTGATGGTGATGGTGATGGTGATGGTGATGGTGATGGTGATGGTGATGGTGATGGTGATGGTGATGGTGGTGGTGATGATGATGGTGATGGTGATGGTGATGGTGATGGTGGTGGTGATGATGATGGTGGTGGTAATGGTAGTCGTGTTGGTGGTTGGTATGATGATGTTGTAAAGTAGAATCAATTTAGATTACGTTCCATAAATAGCTTTCATTGTATATTCGTAATTTAGTTCCCAACTAAGATGAGTATTTTAGGATTGTTGGAGGATGTAATATATTTCAATGGTGGAAGTAAGGTTGTTAGAAAAAATACTCAACATAAATCATTCCACGGGCCTAAAAGACCGCCTAATTATTACGAAAAATATTTTATTTTGATTCGCCTAAATGTACACATTTTAGAACACATCCTAAGCAATTTTGTTGTTGTTGTTAAGGATAAAGTTCAGTCGCATATAAAGCAACCGCTCCCGTACATGAAAAGCAATCGCTTAAAATTAAATTGTATTTATTCAAAAAAATCAAATTACGTTTATGTTGTGTCACACAATTTAAAACCTCAGAAATTTCAATATTTACGTTCTATGTATGTGTAAATATTGTATATGGTTAGGCAGCTCGTCATCGTACTCAAACATTTTAAGTTTTATTAAACCATAAAGGTGTCCATTGTAGATCCTTTTTGAAGAGTTTTTTTACGTTTTGCTTTGCAGAATAAACACACAAAAAAGGATGTAATATTAATCAAAATAAAATATACATAATTTACCTATGATGTAAAAACTACATGCATTACTATGATCGTATTGGATGAGAAAATGGATTAGGTTACGGGACACATACATAAACGTCCCACATTTCTCTGAATCATTTTTTTCTGGGAAATTTATTTCGGATATAATATCTTTGTTATGTTATCTTACTCAACCAAAAAAACAAATATTTATGGAACCAACACACAAAACAAAGGTAAAGTATTATCCAGCAGCAAAATCATTCTTCTTTATCATCCATTTAATTCTTATTTTTGCCCAGTCCAGTGTGCCCCAACGCACAAGTAGCCCACATACACACACACACACACGCAAATTAAATAAAATGAAATTAAGGGGATGAAAATACATTTTCATAATGAAAAGTTGAATTTTCTACTGTATAGTTCATGGTACCTGACATATTGCTTTTGGATTTTTTTGTTATTGTCTTCCTTCTATATTTGAATAGTAAAATAGGTTAAAGTTATGTTTTTAGATTCATCCCATCGTTTGAATTTTAATTTATTCGGATTTGGGTTTGAATTAATTTTGTATATAGCCTTAGGTGTTAGTTTCACTTTCAAGTGCATATATTTAACAAAATTACCACAAAAAGCATAAAGGCTTCATCTTTTATAAACTCTAATTATATTTTCGTACATTCAACTTCTTTAATAATACTTTTATTTTAGGGTGAACATAAGCCGGTCTCTCCATAATTAATATTGACACTTATAAAAAACACTTAGTGATTGACAGTAAAATAACAATAATATTTTTGTGAACCCCTAGGTAGTACACAAATAAAGGTTAAAATAGAAAGATTGGTATCGATTAGCATATTGCAATTTACTCAGTTCAGTACTTGGGCTTTACTTTTATAAACGTTGGGAATTCGCACCATCACCGAATGTGTCCAATATCGCAGCCTCGTTTCTTTCTGTCTTGTTTGGTTGGAAAATTTCGCATTCATAAGTTTTTTACGTGAGCGATAAAATTTGACGAAGCTTCGTTGAAATTTTTATGTTAATTTAAATTTTTCATATGGGCGAAAACGTAACAATTGTTGATAGCGGTGGGATTGTGAATATTAAAACAACGAAAATGATTCTCTACGAATTAAAATTCCGGAATTATAGAAGCAACTAGATAAAAGGAGTTTGTCCAGTGATGGTGTAAAAGCAGCTTTATAAATGCAACTGCGTGAGGCCATGGATAGAGAACGGTTACACGCGGATCATACAAATTTTGTCGTGGATGTAACGGATGCGGCAAACCATAGAGAAGACAAATGGGGGGAAATAAAACAACAAGGAGAAATTAAGTAGTTAAATCAAATGATAAAACAACAGATGGAGCAGTCAAACCAAGAAATGAAACAACAAGGAGTGGAAATTAAAGACCAAATTATAGATGGTCAAAAAAAAATGAACGAGAAACTTCTCTAACTAGCTATACTAGCATACATGGTAAAGTAGAGAAGTTGCAAACAGAGATTCAACAGGTTGAAGAAAGAGTTCAACGTCTCAAAAAAGAGTTAACTGATGTAAAAGTCGTGGAACCATGAAACAATATAACATCGGAGCACCATTCGAACAAATTGTAATGGATGTAGCGGGACCATTTTCCACAATCGATAGCGGCAATAAACATGTGCTGGTAGTAATGGATTATTTCAGCAAATGGCCAAAGGTTTACCCCATACCCAATCAAGAGACAACAACAATAGCTGATGCCGTGTGATCAACAACTGGATTAGTAGATTTGGAGTGCCGATGGAGATTCATACCGATCAAGGGAGGAATTTTGAATCAGTGGTATTTCAAGAAATATGCCAGATGCTCGGTATTAATAAAACGAGGACAAAGCCTTTGCATCCACAGTCCGACGGTATTGTGCAAATATTCAATGGCACATTGGAGGAATATCAAGCAAAGGTCGTGGAGAAGAATCAACGCAACTGGGATCTAGTAATACATGACACGACCGGAATGACACCGGCTAAAATCATATTTGGAGATAATTTACGATTACCTGGAGATTTAAAATTTGGGGCTGTTCTAGCATCGGCATTATGTGGACAGGATTACGTAGACTGGATGAAAAAAGACAATGGATGAAAGAAGGCTTCCATGAAGGGCAATTGGTATGGCTTCACAACCCGCAACGAAAGAAGGGATTATCACCAAAACTGCAACCAGCATGGGGGGGGACCTTACACTGTCATCCAAGGATGAAAGATGTGGTTTATCGGATACAGAGGGGACATCGAGGTAAACCGAAAGTGGTTCATCTAGAGAGTCTGGCCCTATATAGAGGAGGTGATTTGGGTCCTGTTCGGGATGAACAGGCTTAGGTGGGGAGTAGTGTTACGGTGACACCTAGGATAGAATAAAATAGAATAAGTTAATTGATAGCAAAAAGTTCTACTATGGAATTTTCCATGATAAAACTGTTCTATACGTTTCTAAACTGTTCTTATCGGAATAATCATGAAATTTCGAGAAGTTTTGGTTTGAGTATATAAGAAGCGAACGAATTCGAATTATAACATTAGTTGTTTGTAATCGATAAAGTTAAGATTAAAACTTTTAAGACTTTTAGTTGCTTTCCAAAGGGAATAACTAGTGTCCTTGTTGCCAGAAAGGCAATCTAGGTATTCACTAAAAGATTTGTTCTTGATTTCTTTGATAATCGTTTTTAATTTGTTGCTTAAATAATTAAGTCGTGATTTGCTTCAGATTTTTCGCGCTTTTTTCTCTAACCAGATCTCTCACTTCTACTGGACAGTTGATGTGATTTTTCGTTTGATTACGAGTAGGAGGAGTACTCTGCCACGCTGCTTGCAGAATACTGTTGTTCAGCAGCTCCAATTGAATATCAAGTTCTGCCGGAGTTTTAATTGGTACTTGTAATTCAGAATTGTCTTCGATTATTTTCCGGAAGAGATCAGAGTTTGTTTTATTAGTTGTTAACATATAGCGGTTTTGGTGTGCCTATTTATTTTCGCTTTTTGGCACGTTAAACAGCACTGAACCATCTTCCGCACCTCTCGTTTAATTCCCGGCCAGAAATATTGGAGTGTCATCAGCTTTACCGTTGCTGCGGCGCCCGGGTGCACTAAGTTGTGCGCCGCGTCGAACGCTCGTTTCCTATACTCCCGCGGAATAAACGGTATTACCTTACCTGTTGACCTGTCACATACAATCGTTTTCCCCTGGTTGAATGCTATGGGTACCTCTGTAAACAACAAATCGGTGGTTGTTGACCTAAGTTCCTTAGTTCTTCGTCCTCTCTTTGAGCGTCGGCTATCTCACCGAAATTTACCGCTTCTGGTAATTCTATGCTCTCCAACCTTGACAGTGCGTCGGCCATCACGTTCTCCGGTTCTGATACGTGCCTCACGTCTGTCGTATACTGGCCTACGAAATCTAGGTACCGAAATTGCCGAGGGGACGCTTTTGCTGGATCCTGTTTAAACGCAAAGGTTAGTGGCTTATGGTCCGTATAAATCGTGAAAACCCTAAATTTCTTCACCACTGCATACATGGCCAACAGCTCTCTACCATACGCGCTGTATTTCTGCTGCGCCTGGGACAACTTCGCCGAAAAAAATTGCAGTGGTTTCCATCCGTCTCGATTATTTGTTTCCCACTGTTGTATCACTGCTCCCATCGCGTTATCGGATGCATCCACCATAATTGACAGTTTAGCTTCTGCTGCGGGGTGTACCAAAAGTACCGCCTCACTCATTTGCCTCTTGGTTTCATGAAATGCTCGTTCGCGACTTCGACTGTCCATATGACTTCCCGTGTATCATTCTTCTTGCTGCCCCGGAGGTACTCGTTCAAAATAGCCTGTGTTTGGCTGGCTTTTGGTATGAAAATCCTGTAAAAATTCAGTATCCCCAAAAATCGCCTTAAATGGTTCACCGTCCTAGGCAGTGGAATCTTGCTGATTTCCACGACCCTCTCTGGGATTGGTCTAATGCCTTCTTTTGACACCTTGTGGCCTAAAAAAATTATTTTTTCCTTGGCAAAATGACATTTGCTGGTGTTAATTATTAACCCGGCTTCGTTTAATTTTGAAAATACAGCTCTTAAGTGCTGTATATGTTCTTCACAGGTCATACGCGTAAACTCATATAGACCGAATGGGGTGGTAATGGCTGCCTTGGCAATATCATCGGGCTCTATTGGGATTTGATGATATGCCCTGACAAGATCCAACGTTGTAAAAATGGTTGCGCCTGCCAATTGTTGGGTAACATCAGTAATAAAGGGAATGGGGTACCGATCTGGGATGGTCACGTTATTCAACGCCCGATAGTCCCCGCAGGGTCGCCATTTGCCAATATTTACCATTTGCACATTGTCAATATTTACTTCCAACTCTCTATGTATATTTAATAAAGCTAAACCAACCAACCGGTCTTGACTAATTGAAATCCGCAAATATGCTTTTAAGAGTTGAAAAACTTCTTTCTGCAGATGCGATGCTTATATACATTTTATATACATACTAACTAGCTCGTTCATCCTCTAAACTCGTAAATCCTCTAAAACATCCTCTAAACTGGAAAACGTATTTGATGAATGTTTTGTAGATTCTTTTAATTGACATACTACCTCTGAATTGGTACTGAAAATTAGATGCATCTGTAATAATGTTTTTCAAACTTTGTGACACATTTTCAATTTTCCTTTTTATTTCAAAATTTTCTAATTCTAATAGATTTTTTAGAACACAACACATAAATATATGTGAAAATGGAAAAACAGCAAAGTATTATTTATCATAATAGGTAATTTATTAAATTTGGAAGAGGGGGCCACGGCCCTGTGGCCCTCCCCCCCTGGATCCGCCCTTGCATGACGTGCGATTGCGTCATAGTCTCCAAAATTCGGTCTGCTGCTTCCGCCAACTGTGCTGGGGAAAGTGACTCTGCTGACGGCGCTAAAATCTCCTGCACTCTTGTAGGCTACCTTTTAAGCCATATGGTCTTTACTATGTGGTCGTTTACTGCAGATCAAACAGTATCGTCTCGCTGGAAATACGACTGAGTCCGAACTGGGCCTCGATCATATGGAACCATAATCTCGGGTCCTGCGAAGTTAGCGGCACTATCCGTATTACGATGACGGCAATTGATGCTGCAGGCGTGGTGGCAGTGCAATTCGACGCTTTCTTGTAGCAGTTCATCGAGTGGGCCGCGCATATCCTTGAGCTTTCGTATAAACATTCTGTACCAGTTCATCGGCTTCATTGAAGTGAATCCAACTTTCCTCAAATCTTCCTATCTTGCTCTAGACGAACTCAATGCTCGTAGTGTCGGTTAAACTTTCAACGACCGCAGTTGCCTTCCAATATCATCAAATCCTCGCTTACGAATAGTGACTGAGGTTAGCAGAATTATTTTTCTGCGCCATTTTACCAAAAGATGCTTCGACCCGGAGTCAACAATTGTGAGCGCAATAAATTAAAGCGAATAGATAAGAATATTCCAGCTTCCGTGACCGTCCAGGTCCCTATCAGGAGATTCTCTTAACGAAGCCTCGGTGTTGCTTTGGAATTTAAATCGTTGGTGCCGCACTTCTAATGTACCAGGGTTTCTTTACAAAATGAATAATTTTTAAAATAAACGCCAACAATTTTACATTTCTACAACTAATTTATTATTTTACATTATATATCGACTTGTAATATAACGTCGGTCAATTTATATGCATTGTAGTAATATATACAATAGAAGGTTACAATTGCTACCAACATAGTTGTATAAATTGTTGCTATGCTATCCATAAAGTTAAACATAAAAATATCAAAGAAAAAATAAAAGAAAAAATTTGCAAAACTATAGATGCCCCAAAATATGCCAATTAGTGAACATTTCATGTCTTTCTCGCCTAATGCATAACAAATTTCTAGTCCAGACGATAGCATTAGTATTTTACCAAGCGATAATAAAATATATTGAATTAATTGGTAATGTACGCTGTATACGTACGCTGGTATTCGAGTGGTAATACTAATCTCCTGCAAACGGAAAAGTTCCAATTATTAATTCGGTTTGAAATTTTTGTTAAGTTCTTACCACTTGGTCTAAGGCGTATGTAGTGAGAACATTAGGTGCAGAAGCAAAAAGAATGTAATAGCCACCATTTCGGAAATAAAGTTTTCTCGAACTATTAAAATGTCCGACTGCGGTTGGAGCTATTGAAAGTATGGATACATTGTATAATCCCTCAGGTAGCTCCATGATATAGAAATAACTCGAGGCGATCATAATTTTAATATCAGTATAAGGCTTAATACCATTTATCGATATCATACAGTTTGCCTGAAATTGTTTATTGGTTGATTCGGAAAGTGAAAAAAGACGTATCAATGCAAGTTTTGCTATTGACCGAAAATTACGATCAGGAGCCGCTATTATATCCTTCATCGGAGCGGTGTTGTAGTCTGCTGTTGGTCTCTGGACAACTATTGAAAATCCGTTTTGTGGAGAAATCACAGTTAAATTGTAAATTTCATTTGACTTTCTATCCCAAGGAACAATTGTAAAATTTGTCGTTTCGAGAAACATTTGTTCATCAAAAAGAAACGGTCCAACACACATATGAGCAGGAACATTAAACATTACACGAGAAGTACTGTAAAATGAGTGTGCTGACAGAACTGAAACCATAAAGAGGCTACAAAAATGTACTTCAGTTAAATTATCGTTTGCAAACTGATTCCGAACCATAGCAGCATAAAAACTGCCAAACATACCGGATACAAGTACCGAAATAATTATTAATAATCCTCCTAGTGTTATGCGTAACAATTCATTCCTAATACTGATTAACCAACCGATTGGAATGCACACAATTGGAATAACAGCACGTATTATTTCCAAATATTCATCTTGTAAGCGGGTGGACATATTTTTGGCCTGTTGTTTCCAGAATTCTTGTATTAAAAGTATAAAAGTCCAGAAAAATATAATTGGTATGAAAATATAAAATGCATGCACCATGCGGTATGTGGTGGTTTCTTTTGAATCTGGCCGTTTAATATCCATGGTACGGTACATAAATATAATAACTAATATTTAAGTTAGTTTTGGTTTTAATATCTAAATAATAAAATTGTATACTTACTTAACAATGTCACTGCCAAACAAATAATCGCAATAATAAGCGGAAATTTGGAACAATTTGGTGATAAGGGTCTGCACACACCATAAAAACCTATGGTATATACTAACGGAGTGATCAATATCGAAAGTAAATACGCAGTGAAATAGCCCAGCAGGTAAAAATTATAATGATTCACTTCTTTGTAGCATAATTCGATATTGTATTGGTCGCCATAAAATGCGGTAATCATCGTTTGTAAAAGCCCTATACTTAATCCTAAACCGATAACAACACCATATATAATAGTTGTATTTTTGTAGTGTATAAAAATTACTGCAAGAATTATTAAGAGAATTTCTGCACTCAATCCAAATATAGTTGCAATAAAGGATCCAAACAAAAAATCGCTTAATAATATGGCGATCAGTGTTCCTAAAAATATCATCAAAAAAAATATGTATCTGTCCGTTTCACTTGTTTCTTGATCCTTGATGTGGAAATCTAGCAGAATTGGATACAATCCTGTGAAGTGGACAAAAACAAATCGTCTAACATTCAACCGTATTTAGTAAACATATGTCCGCTTACTTAGTACTATAAAACCTGGCAATGATGTGAGAATGACGACGACTACTGGCAGCGCTACCATCGTCTGTAAATAACAATAAGTTAATATAAAGGGTATACAATTTTTGGTTTATTATTTACCAGTATATTCAATAATGTCACCATTTTGTAGTTGTTGTTAAAAATCCATTCCCTATAAACAAATTATAATTCTAACAATGAAATAACTTAACGTCTATGTGTACATGGCCAACCAAAAAATAAAAAATTTGTTCAGAATTTATTTATTTAAATATTTAAATGCAAAGTTTAAATGCAAGGCAAGTCCCTTCCAAAGTTCGTCGAGGCTACGTGTTAGACACACAGTCTATAGGTTGAAGGTGCCCTCGATGAAGAGCACGATGGCTACAATTTAGTTTCGCTACCCATTTCATTGCTGTAGCCATGTGTGAGTCGGCTGTACGACTTTCAGCGGTCTCTCAGTGTGATGTAATTGGATTGCACTCACAATAAATATGTGTAGCAGTTTTGACGGACAAAGAATTCGAGCAGCATGTAATTAGTTACGTAGATGGAAGCATGTACTGAATTAAGATAAATATAATTAAATCACATAAAAGTATGTTTTATTTAATAAATATGTACCTTCAGGTACAAACACAATAAATGGCGACGAGGATTAAAATAACAAAGGAGAATAGTCAGTACAAATTCGCATTTCGACAATAAGTTGCTAAAATGAAGAAGATCATTTGGAAAATTTAAGAAAAGTTTTTCAAAAATTGAATATGGCGGGGTTAAGGCTGAATAGAAGTAAATTACTTGGGATTTATTGTAAATGAACATGGGCTTACAAAAACGGAAGAAAGAATTGAAGCGGTGTTAAAAGCAAAACCGCCTACAAATGTTACCGAATTTCGTTCATTTTGTGGATTGGTAAACTATTATGGAAAGTTTATTAGAAATCTGTCCACTCTAATGAACCCAATGTATAATCTATTAAATAAATCAGCACCGTTTGATTGGCCAAAAGAGTGCGTGGTTTCGTTTAACAGAATAAAGGAAGAGATCACCTTAGCACATTTCGATCCTTCAATTCTAATTACTTTATCATGTGATGCTTCACATAAAGGATTGGGCGCAATTTTATCGCACAACTTTCCAGATGGTAGTGAGAGGCCAATTGCATTCATTTCAAGAACGTTGAATGGTGCCGAACTAGATTATAGTGTAATGTATAAAGAGGCGTTGGCGATTTATTGGGCTGTAAAGAAACTTTATTCGTATCTGATTGGGAATGAATTTATTTTAAAGACAGACCATAAACCATTATTGACGCTCTTTGGCGAAAACAAGGGTTTACCTCAAATGGCTGCAAGCCGTCTGCAACATTGGGCTCATTTTTTAATTTTAATTATAAAATCCAGTATATTAAGAGTGCCGAAAATCAGGCAGATATTCTTTCTAGATTGCCATTGGAAAGTGTTACGAATGAAGACAAGGGAGATGAAAGGGAAGGAAGAGTGAATTACATAAACTTTATCGATAGAGGAAAAGAGATGCTCATTGATTTTAAATTAGTTAGATCTAGAATTAGGAAAGATCCTATCCATTCAAAAATTCTGGACGCCGTTAAGTTCAATGATTTTAAAAATTTGGTTAACCATAAATTTATACCATATATCCGAGTAAAGGACGAGTTATCCGTTGAACAGGAAATGTTAATTAGAGAATACAGAGTGGTTATTCCTGAAAAATTGAGAGTTAATCTATTGAAGGAAATCCATAGTTCACACTTTGGAACTGTTAAGACCAAATTAATTGCTCGTTCGTATATATGGTGGCCGCAGATTGATGACGGCATTGTGAAGAAAGTAAAAAATTGTAGATTCGTACACAACCAAACCGAAACAAGTCTAGTTTAATACCATGGGAATACCCGGGAAAGCATGGAGCCGCGTACATGCGGATTTCGCAGGACCATTTTTGTCATACAATTTTTTGATCGTAGTTAATGCGTATTCCAAATGGGTCGAGGTTGTAAGAATGTCAAAGATAACTGCTTAAAGCACTAAGACTGTCCTATGAGAGCTATTTGCAAGATATGGGCTTCCGGATATACTTGTTTCGGACAACGGGGCGTAGTTCTGTGCGTTAGATATGGAAGAATATTTGAAATTGCACGGTATCAGACACACATTAATAGCTCCAGGACATCCAGCTAGCAATGGGCACTCTGAAAATTCGGTTGGGTGATTTAAAAAAGCTTTTAAAACTATGTTTGATGAATATAAGCGAAGTGATAAAACATACCATATTGATAAGGCGTTGCAGCGATACTTAATAGATTATCGTTCCACAAAGAATTGCACGACGAATGAAACTCCAGCCAAATTAATGATAGGTAGGGAATTAAAAACAAAACTAAGTTGATTAAAACCACTTACCCAAGAGGAAATAGTTAAAAAAGCTAAAGAAGGTCAAATGAAGAACTTTAAAGCAGACGAGATACACGTTACACGGTAGGGCAAAAAGTAGTGGTTAAAGACTATTCCGACCCAAATAATAGTAAATTGAGTGATGCTGAAATCATTAAGGTTATAGGGCCAAGATCCATATTAAAAACGGGACACGAGAGACAAAAGAAGACACAGCCAATCAGGATAAGTATAGACGAGCTTTAGAGGGGGTAGCAATAGGACCGGTTGGGAAGGGTGTAAGACTTGATAATTCGCCTGAAGGGATTAAATGGTCCGATCCTTTGGCAGTTTCAGGTTGCAAACGAGATGTGGAGATCGAGAGGGTTAGAATCGACAATGAATCGGATAATATACTGAATAATAATAACGGCAATTTTATTAACGAGAATGAAAAGTTTTTATTGAATGGTGATAAGGAAAATCTGTGCAAAAAGTGCAAGAAGAACTCAATAAAAGCCAAATCGTTATCGTCAACAATAAAAAAAAAAAAACATGAATTAAATAAACATTAATTATATAAATTTAAGAAAGCTTGTTATTGTTATACAAGGAATTTTAGTAGGGGGATGTGATGTAATTGGATTGCACTCACAAAAAATATGTGTAGCAGTTTTGACGGACAAAGAATTCGAGCAGTATGTAATTAGTTACGTAGATGGAAGCATATACTGAATTAAGATAAATATGATTAAATCACATAAAAGCGTGTTTTATTTAATAAATATGTACTCTCAGGTACAAACACAATACTCAGTGGGAGTGACCTGATATGGGGCACTCGGCTATAGGTAATTCTGTATAGGATGATCTGACGTATCTTGACTACAGCTGCATTTCATGATACGAAGCTATTCGGATCAAATCACATATAGACACATTTTGAACCAAAAATAAATTTGGATCAAAATGTGTCTATGGTTTGCATGTAAAATGTGATTTGTTTCGACTCTATGCTTCGAGATGGGCTTTCAGACTATGTCCCCTTCAAGGCAATCTTGGATGGACGCTTCAAGCTAGACGTCAAAGTGGGTACTGGAGTATTCTGTAATAAATTAAA
This sequence comes from Tipula helvola, assembly GCA_963556165.1. Lineage (NCBI taxonomy): Eukaryota > Metazoa > Arthropoda > Insecta > Diptera > Tipulidae > Tipula > Tipula helvola. Next base: position 368,985,634 of record OY744481.1, read on the forward strand.
TAAGAATATTTCTATTCGTCTTCATGATTACTGCAGCATATACCAGGATGAGACCAGATATTGCAATTTTTGTGGACAGTCAAGCGGCAATCAGGTCAGTGTAATCAGTATTCTATTTAACACGTGTTGCGTTGAGTATGGTATAAACACTTCAACATTCAGCTAATCTGGGTCCCTTCAGTTAATCTGGGTTTTAATAAACCGGCTGTAGTTAATATTGAGTATTTGAAGCTATACGTGTTTTTTTATTTGTATTGCGATATTTTGAAGAAATCCTGGCGTCTCTATATGGCCCTTCGAGCCGGATTTCTTGATTAAACCCAGTAAAAAGGATAAATACGGGGTACATATATAAAAAAACGTATAATAATTTAATAGTTATCTGTATAATAATCACTAAAAATAATTCTAAAAGTGAGGGTCTAAATGGCTGAAACAATCATCCAAGCTCGAGGCGTTATAATCGCATCGGTATCACGATTGCAAAATTGGGCCACAAAAATATCCGAAACTACCTCCCCGGAAGCAATTCAAATCCGCATTAGAAGACTCGACGAATTATATAAAACCTTTCGAACTCTTAAAAGCAACCTGTTTGTATTCCCGACTCAGGTGTCAAAATTGGAGGAATTTGAGGAGAAATACTTCGAGTTGAGGGAAATATTGTGGAAACGTGCACGCATAATGCCAACAAAAAGCTTTCTTCAAAGGACTGAATGAGAAACAACCCAACTTACTGAAAATTTCCAGAAGTACAAATAGAAAATTTTTACAGCGTAACGAGTCTCTTTCTAAGGTCACTAAGGTAAAGCTTCTCAAATAATTGTTAACAGACGGGCCGGCCTCCTTAATCAGGAATTTATTAGAAACAGATGCAAATTATGAAGAGGCATGGAAAAAGCTAGTTGCGAGATTCAAAAAGCCAAAGTTAATTTTGAATTCGTACATTGCGACTTTCCTGGATCAACCTCCAGCTCTATAAGTGGACGAGCTACTGATATCCGGTCTCTAAGTGACAAGGCAGATGAATTACTGATCGGCATTCGAACCATGGGTACGCAGGCAGAATATTGAGATGCATGGCTAATTCAAATACTGCTTCGATAACTGGACGATGAAACAAGGCAAGAATGGTCGAAGAAGGTAATTGACGAAGATTTTTTCGATATCAATCGTTTTTTACTTTCTTTAACGTCCCATGCGATGGCTTAGATGATGGCATAACAGGAAACTCAGCTGCAGTTAAATTGTCTAAAAGTAAACCGCTTATCAGACTGATGGTGTTAACTTCAAATGTAGATAGTTGGAAATTGTTGAAGGTCGGCATTCGGTTGTAACACAATTATTCGCGTGCGCCAAAACTGTCATTCTACTAATAAATGTAAAAAGTGCAACCAGCTCCATCATACCATGTTAAATATTGATACACCAGATCTGGCTCAACCACATTCATCAGTACAACCGACTCCATATCAACATCATCAGCTATTATTGATCAACATCATGCCTCGCCTGAAAAAGTGAAAACAATTGAATTCAACGCAAAATACTTCACCATTCAAAGTACCACCGCAAGTTATTGCCTTAGCCACTACAGCGAACTCGAACAAGAAGATTGAGAACCAAAAATTAACTAACCCGAGTATTTCATTGTTACCAACAGCGCTTGTTAAAATCCGCAATTGTTCTGGTCAACCACATTTCGCTTACGCATTGCTCGATTCTGGAGCACAATGCTCATTTATCAGCGACAAGTTAATTCAACGCCTGGGACTTGTTCAAAGCCGTTCTTCGATCACTGTAAAAACGCTTAACTGTTTAACGGTCTAGTCAACATCGAAATACCTTCAAGGTTCAACTCTAAGTACATCGAAATTAAAAATCTTTATATTGCCTGATCTGCTGTCAGCACACCCGTCGGATTCCATTGCAAATATCAGCCAAATATCTGCCCTAAATATTGTGGATCCCTCCTACGACAAGGCCAGGGAAATCGAACTATTATTGGGTGTTGATATATTTTTTGATTTAGTCAATCCTCAAAAATTTGTAATTAGTGGTTATACGCACGCCCGGTCTATATGATTTGAATGGATATTACTGGCTCTACAACGAGATGGTCCACCTGCAAGGTGTTTTTCAGCAATCGTGACGGATGACGTTACGTTGCTCGTATTCTTCAGCGATTTTGGGAATAGGAGGAGCCTCCATCGGCTGCCATCCTTTCACTTGATGAACAAATATATATTTGGATGCAGGATTTTGAAAACAACAAAATTGAGACAACAATTGAGAGAATATACAAAAATGGCCCACCGATCTGCAACCGAATTATTTACAGTGCTGCTTAATGTAATTAAGACGATATTTTCTTTTATTCTTCTAAACTTAAAAGCTTGTAAAGCTCTGAAAATTGTTCACAACTATATGATATACATATTACTGCTAACGCGCATTACATTTAATGTTTGTTACATTTGATAGCGTTTAAAATTTTAAAGATTTGACAAACACAACATTTATGATAGCGGGAAGCTTCTCTAAACAATGCTTTTCTTTTTTAAATTATTTCACTTCGCAGTGCTTCAGTTGTTACTTTGTTAGGTTATAAATCTACTTCTTCCCCTGGCTTGAGATTTAGGGTCCAGCTGCTGATTTAGAGGCAGCAACATTTTGGGAAACTCCCATTTGATACCTTTGGGCCTGTAAATGATAAGGGTTTGTGCCTTCTGCCAGTTTGTGGGTTGCTAGGCCACCCATTCTTAACTAGAAATCGAATATGCACATCTTGGAAACTCTACGCCGCGCCGGGGAACAAATGAAGATATGATGATGACCGTGACAAAAATTGCTCATCATTATTATTGAATTTATGAAAGCCAATTAATGTGACGAATTTTATGTCACTTTGAGAATTATTAAACCAATTCAGCTCCAAATCTCAAATAAAAATTCGTAATCGTATCAAATTATTCCAAACATTTTTCATTCAATCAACAAATAAAAAATCGAAATCATCAAAAATGTAAATTTTTTTTTTGTTGCCGATATCGTAAAAATATTTCAAAATTTATACTCACAACAATAACTTCAAAGCATATCCAACAAAAAAAGCTTTTCAAAGATCTATAATTATTGTTATCATTAAAAATTTTTATGATTTGCAAAAGAATAAATATAAAATTTACTTGACGTGTACGTGACTGAATCTTGTCGAGCTTTAAATTGAAAAAAAAGTTTTGTCTCTCAACAAAATGAAAATTCAATTTAACTTTTATTTATTTAAACAATTTTTTTGTTTTGGATTGTTGTTGCCAGATAAAATAAAATTTAGTTTTGGAAAATGAATTTCCCTTTTTATTTCTGCATTTTGTTTCATTTTTGTATTGAGAACACTTCTGTTACATTATGCGTATTTTCCATAACCTCAAGGCATTACCTGGTATGGGGGTATATTTCCTTAAAAAATTGGACAGGTTTATGAAAAAATGCCATTGACATTTCGTCACGTAAGCACTAAAGTGTTCTGTATCTATTTTTTATTTTATTTGACTTTGCATAGGAGAAAGTTGGGGGTTCCTCATTGAAACGAAATTAAAATATTTAGAAATGTTAGAACATTAAACCAAAATTTACAATCCATCAAAATTTTATTTGGAATGTGAACAAATTTTAGCTGGTAACCTAAAATTCGATTTTTCGCAAAATGGTATATAGGACATTTTAGTACTCACATGACAATTTTTTATTCGTCCACCCTGTATATATATGCAAAGGTTTTTAAGTTTTACTCCACCATTTGATTTTTGTGGTGAAGTTCTTAAAATATAATTTTGATTTGTTTAGGCCGTGAGTGAATATGTTAAAAAATTTTAGTTAAAAATTTGGTGAAAATCAAATTATCGTGGTGAAATATTTTTAACAACAAAATTAGAATTTGCTGGGTGAATTGGTTAAAATTTTGACAGTTGAAATTCATTCAAAATACATCGCATTTAATCATTAGGTATAGCGTTTATATACATACATAATAAAATTATAACTACATGCCTATACTTTTTTCCCATGCAGTTACAGTAAAATTCATCATACATAAAATGTTGGACTATCTTACACATCATATGCGGCATATTATTAAACTACCAGCTATTGACGAACGAGAAGAAATCGGGGTTAGATTTTGCACAAGGGCAATAACTGGAATCTTTGCTAATGTTATCGGTGCTATTGACGGATGTCATATAAGAATAAATTCCCAGTCAATAAGCACGATAAATAACTAAATTATAAAAGCTTTTATTCCGTCCAGTGTCAAGCCGTAGTTAATAGCCATCATTTATTGAACGATGTTCAATACTGAATGTTATTGAATGACGTTTTTTTAACATCACTTGTCAAAATTTATAGACGGTGTCGACTGCGTTAAATTTTTTTTTGTGGTGAATAAAAAAAAATTTAATTTCATTTGTCAAAATTTTCATTTTTAACTAGTTTTTAACTAATTCACTAACAGCCTTAATTGTATTTAGCTGAAATACGATCATAGTCAGAGCCTTCTAGTCTAGAGTATAGAGCGGTGATCGCAAATACGAATTTTACCAATGAATAGCACGTCAAATTTAAATTTGGGTGTAGAAAATTGACTGCTCCGCATAGCAGCTATCGGGAGCGAATAAAAAAACGCAGCATAAAAAAACACAGCAATTAATGGCAACTTGATCAAATTTAGGATTACAAGATAGAGCATCATCTATAATAGAACAAATTAAAAGCGAAAGCTGCCAAGCAGTTGATGAGTAATTTACCACCAGCACAACCAGTGTAAATCCAAAACATGCACTTCAAAACGTCGAATGGAGGGCTAATCATGGTGAAGACATCTACGATATGCAATGAAAACATACAAAATGGGTCCATTGTTTTATTCGTCTGCACGGCAAACAAGGCTGTGTACTTGGAGCTAGTGACCGATTTGACAACTGAAATGTTTATTGCTATGCTCTTCGACGATCTACTGCTAGAAGAGGTTACCTGATAACTATTTTCATCCATTGCTAGTAAACACATATATAATTTTAGACAGTTAACTTATACAGAGGTCCTAACAGATCTAAATGCGTAACGTTTGAAATGGATAATTTCTGTTAAAACACCAGATTTTACATCTAAAAGACAAAATTTGAACTTTAAAAAAAAAATCACTCAATAAAACCGATAGCGAAATTCAAATGTGACATGCACAGCATACCATTTCAAACCACTTCTATCCGGAACTTTCTACACTTATATCACCAACAGTTATTCCATTTCCATTAGTTTCCCATTTATTAATATAAAACACAATTAAATTGTATGTACTATCAAAAAATATTTATTAACCGAAAATTTTACATTTACTGAGCGCTTACGAACATTTTTCTTTGATCTTATTCCGTCCATCCTCCGTTGTTCAATGAAGTATACAATTTCCAATATATGATTTATATGTTGAACCTGGATCGCACGATCCCTGGTATGGTCGATTACTAACACATTCACCAAATTGCCGTTGATAATTTTCTGGGCACAATGGTCCATCATCAGGACGAGCCACCACCATCATCACAAATAACATAAAAATTGTTAAAATTCCAAAGATTTTCATTTTGCGGCTTCTTGTTTCCAAATATGTAAAAAACACTGTTGCGAGTCTCGAATATAAAACACTTTTTTAACGCTTTTCTAAGAAATATTTTGGGGTTAAATCGCTAACTATTGATAAGGTCGGTTATGTAAAAAAATCAGAAAGCGACACATAAATAAGTAAACAACAAAATGGTCTGGAAAGATCTTAGCGTATTATGTTTGTGTTTTTTGTTTATGTTTTTATTTTTACTCCTACTGAAAAACAATGATAACAAATTTCAACGAGCGAAATATTCTCGAAAATTTTAATGATAAGCTTAACCCGTGCAAGCTTATAGACATGGTGACTCTTAAGTAAGTACAATAAATTCGGGACACATATATATATATATATATACATATATATATATATATATATATATATATATATATATATATATATATATATATATATTATATATATATATATATATATATATATATATATATATATATATATATATATATATATATATATATATAATATGTATATATATATGTGAGATTTTATTATTAGAACATTTAATAAAACCTTAGACCATAGAAGAATGGACTGCCAGCAATAGCTTTTAACTGTCTCCAACATCTCAACAGCTGCAGCGCAAAGTAGCCTTGTGACCGATAGAGTAACTGTAGTAAGTACAATCAAAATTAGTACCCACAGATGTCGATACCAAATGAAGTAGATTTATTTATTACCAATAGATGTCACTGCAATCCATCGTAAATATTATAAATCTAAATAATAAATGTTATGTTAGAACAAAGTTAACTAAAATTATCAGTTTTATGGGTCAATAAAATATTTTTTTTGAATGGTCGTTTTTTATTTTATTAATATGTAAATTTAAATTTGCAGTGACATCTGTTGGTACTAAATGTATCTACTGAATTTTGTAGTGACATCTGTGGGTATTAATTTTGATTATACTTGCTATAGTTACCCTATCGGTCACAAGACTACTTTGCGCTGCAGTGGAGACACGGCTACTTTACAATTTTATATGGAAACGGCATTTCGTTAGCGGTCCATTCTATTGTATGGCCTAAGAATAAAACTAACATATAGGCATCTTTATACATGCACTCTTTATTATTTCACCGTACACCGCAGGTAGATTTTCCTTTTCGATTGGATGTATGTATCCTTCTTGTTTCTGCTTTTCGGTTGCACAAGATACGCTGAACGCGATTCTTGACACTTGTTGTAATCTTGTCAAACATCTTTTCATACCAGAAATCTCGTTCGATCAGCTCTTGCACCTTCCGAGCACCGTAATGACCAATTCCGTGATTACATACACTTTATCACTTCTACTTGCATTTTGCGCGGGACGACTATCAGTTGGTTACCATCTTTTATTTTGTACAAAAGATCACTCTCTACCATAAAATCTTTGTATGAACCATTCTCAAGTAATTTTATCACTGCAGCGATGAACCTGTCACTTTGCTGAGCACACTTCAAACGAGAAACAATATCGTCGTCATCAATTAGAACTGGATTGCGTGAGAGGGCATCAATGTGTTTCATTCGGGTACCTGTTCGGTGATTAATTTGTGAGTTTCATCGTGGTGATTTTTATCGTCATCTCGAAAGCGGCACAGTCCGTAATAATCTTAAAATGCGTACCAATCAAATAAACGCAAAATTTACTAAGTGCGTAAATGATGGACAACACTTCCGACTCATAACTGCTATACTTTTTCTCTGCGTCTGTCGTCTTGCGGCTTGCGTAATAAATTGGGTGAAACTTTCCATCGTCATGCTGCTGCATCAATATGGAACCGTAGCCGTGCAGTGGGCAGTCTGTGCCTAAATAATTGAAGAACAGGATTACTCGTTAGATGTCGTTTTAGCGAATTAAACGCCATTATCTCCTCCTCTCCGAACACAAAATCCACACCTTTCCTTAACAAATCGCTTAATGGCCTGGCGATCACCGAATAATTGTATACAAATTTGCGAAAATATCCCGTCATACCGAGAAATTGCTGAATCTGCTTCTTTGTCTTGGACCGCGGAAAATTCCTCACGGCCCTCGTCTTGCTTTCCGATGGACTTATCTTGCCGTCGAGAATAAAATGCCCGAGATATTCCACTCGTCTAAAAAGAAATCTGCACTTCTTCCAGTTAATGTCGAGTCCATTATTCAGAAGCCAATTTCAGTACAATTTTCAAATTTTCAATCGCTAATTCATTAACGGTTGTCAGAATAATGATGTCGTCGAGATAAAGCGACATTACCCCATTACGTATTAAATCACTAAAGATGCTATTCACGAATCTCATGAATACACCAGGACTGTTACATATCCCAAACGGTACTTTCCTAAATTGGTACTGCCCTATTGGTGTCACAAACGATGTATATTTGCGATTTCTTTCTTCAACAGCAACATGGGAAAATCCGTTTCTTAAATCGATCAAGCTAAATACCCGATCATCTTGTAGCCGATCCAACTGATCCTCTATCAGCGGAAGGAGGAAGCGATCTTTAACAATTTGGCGGTTAATCTTCCGGTAATCCACGCACAAACGTTTTGAGGCGTCTTCCTTTGAAACCAAAACAATTGTACTATAGAGAACTCCGATGAACTAGGTTCTATTATTCCGCTTTTCAGCCAATCTTTCACTATTTTATCAACCAGCTCCATCTCGTAAATCGACAAACGTCATGAACTCTGACTAATTGGCGTTTCATCCTTCAAATTTATTTTGCAGTTTACATCTGAAGTTTTCGTCGGTTTCGGTGAATACTGCTGATATAATTGCTTAACGACCTGAGCTGAGCATCACTTCGGTCGATAATATGCGTGACATCAATAATTTCATCTGTAAGTCGTTGTTTTTATGGATATCCAGACCGTTCTCATCGATAATCACTTTTGTTTCACAAAGTAAATCACAGCCAATCAAAAAATTTACGGGGATAACATCGTTAGGCACTACATGTACCTGCACATGGAAATTGTCACCGTTAATAACGATATTCGCTTCAAATTTTCCAAATGTCTCAATCTTCTTACCAGCAAGTCCCGTCAACGTTGGTCTGGATTTCAGAGGTTTCATAGTATTCAAAATCAAATATACGTCAGATCGGATCAAATTTACGGAACTTTCCGTATGTATCAGAGCACATACTTTCATATCGTCAATTAATACGTCAATTTTCATTCGATGTTCTTTTGTCGTACACAAGCTAACATTCGTTATCGATGAAGTAGGACACTCGAAACTTTTATGTCCAAATGTATTACACTCAAAGCACCTTACGCTTCGATAGATGACCTTATTCATTACAGTTGTAACACTTAATCTTATTACGTCGGGGATTTATTAATTTATTACCACTCGGCACTGGTTGCTCCAGTTGTTGATTAGATTTAACATTATTTGAGGTAGCCTTGTTCATCGCTTTAATTTTTAACTTTTCAAATGCTTCATACTTCAGTCGAAGATATTTAAAATCTTTGGCATGAAATAACCAAATCTTCTATATGTATTCCAAAATTATTTCGTTCTCGATGTCAGCCAATGGACCAATTTCGGGCATACGCAAAATGTACTGATGTATAAGTAGTTTCATCTTTTTTCTTTTTATCCTTTATTAGCATCTGGTGAACAGTAGTGCTACTAACATTCACATGAAATTCGTCGAGTAACACTTGTTGCAATGATTCCCAATCCTTTGCGCTCGTAGAACGTAATAGCATCTTGGCTGTGCCCGCCAAATCGCTGTAAATTACTCCAACCAAAAGTTCTGATGTTTCACAAAACTGTATCAACCACTTTTTAATCGGATAGTTATCATCGCCGCTAAATTTTGATACCGAATCTTCAACGTCTTTAAATGCGAAATTAGTTTTCTCGGCATACATATCCGCATTTCTTCTACTTTCAAATTCGGAACCAGAAACATTTTTTGTGAAACTGTCCTTGATTGAAACTGTCTTTCAAATTCTTCCATTTTTAACAAATGCAAATTTACAAAACCAATTTATCGTTGAACGTCACAACAAAATTGCCAACCACAAAACACAATTCTTATATTTTCCTTTTTCCTAAATTCTCACTCTTCTTGTGCTATTAACTGAAATTCTTCACGAAAGATAAAGAATTTCAATACATAAATGGCTTTGCACATCCAGAGAGCATGATGCAAAGATCCTGGCAGACGGAATCGGACATTTTCATTTGGTATCATACCCAAAAAAAATTAGAGTGATTTCCAATAATTCTTTGTAATCATCAAGAGCATGTTTCTTTGTCAATTTGGTCTTACAAAAACTCGCAAATTCCGCTTTTATATCAATTAATTGTATATGAACGTTGGGATCATCTATGCCTGCTTTGAAATTATACTTATTCAAGGAATTCCAGTCATTCTTGAATCTCACAAATAACGGAACATTTACTCCTCATGTATTGCCCATTTTTGATTGAATCACATATGTGATGTCAACAAGGAAGATATAATAGACTTCGTTCCAGTTTCTGCTCTGAATTAATAGCTGCTCCATTTATTCTTCCAGAATTTGAATATGATGTATCGAAGCAAGCCGCCGCGACATCGTCAGCTATACTCTCCAATTGTTTAAGCTTGGGAAATCAGCCACCGGTATTCCCAAACCAGTTGATCTTGATATTTTGAGAACGTTCCATAATTGTTCTCCATCTACGATCTCCGTTCCAGATAACTGGGAATAATTTTCCATCCCAATGTACTACGCTTGTTGTAAACTTTAGAGTAACTAATGCTGCTATTTCTACTCTATTTGTTTCATGACGACACCTCAGTGTTGTTCGATTCAAAACAAGTTCATCAATAGAATGTCCGAGAATGGCTCCTTCTGCGCTTAGCACGGGCAAATTAATATTTTCGAAGCTCATCAAAGATCGCGTTTCAAGATATCCTCTCGCTATCACTCTCCGATGACGAAAATAATTCGTGTGAGTCTATTAATATTGATTTATTTTTTTCTTCAACATATGTTCGTTTACGATTTGTTTCTGCCTCTAAACGTTCCAATTTCCCCTTTTTTTTAAATTCATATTGTCTGGCTTCAGTCAAATATCAGGGACGCCTTTTCTCACGCTGCGACAAGAGAAATCGCTTGTCGTCTTCACTGTTCATCATGGACAAGCATTGATATGCGATTTCGAAAATATCATCCATTATCATCCTGTTCAAAAAAAAAAAAAAAAAAATTGCCATGTGCACAAATTTTTTGCATGTTTCAGTGTTTCTAGCAAGAGAAACTATTATTTCTATTATAAATAAATTTGTTTTAACGGGAACAATAAAAAACGGTAAACAATAGCGTTTGTATTGTTTTTACACAACACACCAATATTAAACGAGGAAAACGTTAGAGGCAAGGGAACTCACGTTAATCAAGTACCCCAATGGGAACAGAATTTACTACGTCCACGTCGTTGTTCCTATGAGTAATGCTAAAAGTAAATAAATTGTGATGTATCTGTCTGATCTACTGATCTATCAATTTTTACAGCGCCATCTGCACCGAATACAAAAAAATATTTCAGACCAAATTTACGTATTTTTTGACGTAGAATCCGAATCTGTAATAAAAAATGGGGGTTTTCATTTAAGATTTCAAAGTTGCCTTAACACCACCCACAAGGACCACCTGTGGGTGTCGAGTTTAGTGTAGTTGAATAGCTTTTTCAAAAATATTAAACACGTATTATTTTATTTTTGTGTACCATTCAAAATATTCGATCGTCCCGGTACATTTTTTTCACCCTGTTTCGCCTAACACTATAGGTATAAGCTGCAGTCAGAAAATCAATTTTTGGTACCAACCCTTCTTCCAAGCCCAGTTGTACAATGTAGCGCTCAATGAGCGCATAAACACCAATCAATTTGAGCGCTCAATTTTGCATTCAAATTGATGCACCTAATGCCACTTTAATCGGATTTATTATTCGGGTTTAAACGACACAACGATCAATTTCTCTGCTATTGACCGATAGGTGTTCATTTATTCATTTAATATTGTTTAGACGTTTGATTGTAGATGACACCAATAATAAATAAAAATATGTTTGCATTTTATAATTAATAATTAATTTATTTTCTTAATTTTTTATTTTTAATTTTGATAGTTGACCATGTGGAAAACATTATTCGATTATTGTTTTCAAGTCATCTGAAACACAAATTTTATTATAACATTTTGAAGTATTTTAATTTTTGAGAAACGGTAAAACAAAAATTATAAATAAAGATTTACACTTTAATCAACAGCTATAAAATGTAAATAATTCAAAAATCACGAGCTGTAATTATAAAAATAAATTCAGTTAAAAACTCGCACATAATTTATAACACTTTTGACCTTGTGTGTATTACACACTTAATTATCAAAGAGTTGAAGTACAAACACCAAAATTACAAGAAATCAAATAACTCTCCTTCACAAATTCTATTTAATTATTAAAAATATATGTAATTATAATCATATTATATTTATATAAAATCGTATATTACCAAACCAAAGTATTTAAAATTTAAAGGGAATTTCAAAATAAATTCTTTTGTGATGAATGAAATAATACAATAAACAAAATCTAATTGGAATGCAATTTGACAAAATTAAAATATGTTTTTTCTCACTTTCGCTCATAGTATGTATTTTTGCTGTTTCATTCTGCTCTCAGCCTTTGTACAACAGCTGGGTAAGGGGACACACATACTAAGGCCCGATTGTATAAACACGAATAGAAGATTAATCATCGGATTTGAATTCATTTGCATTGTATAAACGACGATAGACAAAAAAATTATTCCGAGGATTTTGTTTTATTCGCTCTTTCTACCTGCTCTTTTTGTGCATAAATCAGAGAGTAGAAAAAAGTGTTGCTGCTTTTTTTTAACATTTTAGAATTCTTTGCGTATACGAGTATTGTAGTGAATGTGTAATTTTTTAATTTATAATAAATTCAAATTATTTAAAATTGTTTTAAAAATTAATAATGGAGTCTAAAAAAGGAAAAATCAATCTAAAAGAAATAGAAAGTTTATTTTCCAACAACACCGACTACAATTCTGTAAATATAAATAAAAAAAACCGAAACACAACTGCGAAATGCTTTTAAAAATAAATTGGGTGACCTAAGAAGATCGGTTGCGGAGGAAAACGCTGAAAGATACAAGACCGGTGGTGGACCATATAAGCCAAAAATCAGTGGAAATAATCCTCTTTATTCGTTTGTGGAGGGTGGAGGTGTGTGTTGTAGGATTCCGTAAAGGAGTTAACAGATAATCTCCCAGTAAAAAACGATCACCGAAATCGCCATTTTCCAATTAAATTTTCAGCAAAGAAAAGTTAAATATAGTTTGGTCATGTGTAGACCCATACCGTCAAAAATAATAAACAAATATTAATGTTATGTCTATTTCTAAAATAAAATTGATTTTACCTTGCACTCTTGCAGTTGCAGTTAAATCAATAATTTTTTGATCTGCATTACATACCACCTGACAGTTAATGGAAAACCAGCCCTTTCTATTTCTAAATAATTCCGAATTCGATCCACCAGGAGAAACTATAGGTATATGGGTTCCATCCACCAATCCCAGTACTCTAGGAATTTCATTCATTTGGAAAAACTATCGAGCTGTGTTTTGCTGTTCCTCTTCATTTGACATTTTCACAACCTGGTGAAACTTATTGGCGAAAACGTTGTTCATTTGCTTGACGATGCGACACTGTTGCTGTGTCAACACCTGATAAATCCCTAATAACATTTTGGAAACTATTTGTGGCGTAGAACCTTAATATAATTAGCAATCGATCCTCAATACAAAGTGGAAGTCTTTTCAAGTCAGTCTTATGTATATCGTCTTTTATTATAGTGGCAATGTAAAATAAAGGCAGGTTTACTGAACCGATATCTGCATCGAAATTCATTTTCTGAATAAAACTCAAGAGGACTGTTATAATCTTTGTAAATTTTGAGTCGACGGATGCCATACATGTCCAGATCTCTCTCCATAATAATATCTGAATCCGAATCCTATGAGGAAGACGTTTAAAGACAAACAAAACATATTAAATACATATTTTTCCAACACTGGGAAACGTTACAATGATTTATTATCTTTTGAAAAGTATTAGAATATTATAAAAACGCGCTTTTAATTTATGCTTTTATTCACACTTTTAATTATTCGTAATTTTTTTAAAATTATTTTGAAACACATAAAAAAACAAATTTCGGTATACAAAATACAAACAGAAATGTCAGAAAAATGAATGTCAAGAAAAGTATTGCCACTTATACAAAAAAAACAACGAGCGAGTTCACCCTCAACTCTCAAAAGATTTATGTGAAAACTTTTTTGTATAAATATTTATTAAATCATTTCAAGCCATTTCGATAAGGCTCAGAAACCAATCCATAAACACGGATGTTGTTCGCTCAGTATTTATACTAAGTTACATGTTTGGTTCAAAAAGTCAATAAGTTATTCTATTTTGAATTTGGAGGACGAACCTTACTGACATTAATTGAGCATGAGCAAAGTACAGTTCTGTTAAGTTAATCACCTAGACCTGCCATGTACGCTTTAAAATATACCATTACTCATACACAGCAATTCAAGATTCCATAGTAGTAAATGGTTACAGCAAACTCGCTGAACAAATCATAATCGCATCGCTTTATCACTGACCAGTTTAAAATAAATTAAATAGAGCAGCTCTATTTGGGCGCAATATTGGCCGTAAAGTCACTGCAATTGGAAAGACAGTAGCACGAAACCCCCCATAATCAAACTCACCAACAACATGAGCAATACTAATAAGAAAGCATACCGATTAAACATTTTAAAATTATTATTGTATTATGTACGTGCAATTTTCACAGCTCACTATTTCCATTTAATTTTTTTACACTACACAAGCATAGTTTGTGGTCCTTTTGCTCGTTTATAATTTTCTTCAAAAACACTTGCTGCTGCGGCCATATATAGCAGATATTTTCACAACAAAATTAATTAAAGTAGGCAGTTTTTTTTACATTTTTTTTTATTCGGCTGACGATGTTGTTGAAATGCCGGATGATGTTGTATATTACATGTGTATGCGTAGATTTTGCATTGATTTCACGTTTTATTTATTATGTTTGGTAAAACATTTAGGGTACTAGTTTTGGGTTCATGTTACACGCTGCGTTAGAATGTTATGTTAAATGTTATGTTAAATGTTGCGTGTCATATAAAATGTTATATTAAATAAAAATATTTTCTCTCTTTTTATTTAACACATTAAAATAGAAACAGAAAATACAAAAAACGTAGGAATAGTAGTTCCAGTGTTCATGTTACATGTTTGCTGTGTTAAAATGTCATGACGACATCTTTGAGGCTAAATATTTCTGTGCGTCCGACTTTTCTCAATGTTATTTAAAAAAAAAAAACAAATCATGTCATATAACAAAAATATTGTTACGAACTGGGCTACTGAGTTCGTTCGGATTTTGAAATTAAAAACACTGTACTTTTTATTTTTTATATATTTTGATATTTGCTTTGACTTTACTATTTAATTCTGTCCGCTTGCTACTGGTGGTGGCTATGACAACAGATTTATTTCTTTATTTAACGATTTCAAATAAACCAAAAACTTTCTCTGCTTGCCATCGGCCGTGTTTATAACACTTAACCATCTAATCTATTGCTGTTCATAACGTGAGCTTGTTGTATGATGGCCAAAATCGCCACAATATTTACCTCTATTTTTGTACTTATGTTTTACCAAACATTTGCGGTACAGGTGGAACTTGAACCCCGTTACTTTTTTTTATTCTTGTCGATAGTCACACATACCTACAATATTTTTTGTTCGGCACTTTTATTTCCGTAACCCGATTTCTAAACAATTTTTTACTTACTCCTGCCGCTAAAGATGTTTCCACATCAAAAAATTGAAAACTGCAATAAATAGTTGAAACAAATGCTCAAATCAATTTTCTATCCTTGTTTATACAATTGATGGAAAAAAGAATCCTCGGTTAATGATTAATCTGCACTCTCGGATTTTTCTTATCTATCCACCTTTATACAATCGGGCCTTAAAGTGTTGATTGGATTATCTCCTTTAGGAGTGGTGAATTATTTAAGCAAAGTAGCCACAGGAAAATCGTCGGACAAAGCAATCAATATTCAATCTCAGTGATTTGCTTAGTAAACTTGTAGTAAATGATGCAGTCAGTCATGGTCGACAAGGGGTTCTTTGTGCATGTAGAAAGATGAATTACGTGTCTTAAACAGATGAGGGTCCTATCTGAGAGAATTTGTGTTAGTACATTGATGACATTATGGTGGTTGTGAGTGCACTTTCCAATTTAGATACACCAATTTTGAAAGACGATAAATTTTAAAAATAAAAAAATTGAGTGTATATAAAAAAAACTTATACGAAACCAAAAAAATTTCATTTTTTATTACTTTAATAATTACAAAACTATTATTAAATTTACTATAAATCACAAGATCACAGCTGATGTGAAGCTTGGTTACTGCCAATCCTAATTGGATCTGTCAATAGTACGGATGTTGTTCATTTAACTTGTATTCTCCATCTGCTTCTGTTATAATGTAAGAAAGCGTTTTTGTTTCGATCAGTTCTTCAGCAGACATAACTCTGCCATTGATATGTGACTTAATTTCCACTAGATTCCAACTATTACCATTAAAGAGATACCATCAGGGATTACTGCCGAAAATAGCAAATCCGAAGAAATTTTTAAGCCGCAATCAAAAAGTAAATAATTATGCCCATATAATTTTTTTGCAAGCTTTTCACCTTGTTGCTTTATTGCCTTTGAACGAGCTGTTATATATCGAATTAAGTTTTTTATTCCAGATGACACAATTCCTGTAATTCTACTTTCCATTCAAGCAGCCACTTTACACTAGTTTGAAATTGCAATGGCCTGATTTCTTTGTTCACTGATGTTTTTAATGGTATTAAAAGGAGCTGTTGGGTTCGATTGAATAAAACTTACCATTAAAGGAATAAATTCTTCGAGCCCGTCATGCTGTACTAAATTGTAGTACAATTTAATACAGTTATCATTATTTGTATGATGACGGAACTGATCGTATAAGATTAATAATTTTACCTTCTATGAATTGTAACCGAAATTCATCGACTTGCTGGTTTGTGACAATATCATCATTTTTTTGTTAATATTTCTGATATGACACATATCGCTCGTTATTACACCGCTATATTTTTTGGCCATAGCTGAACCAATTTTGCACCATTTCTGATGTAATTCCGTGTAGCTTACACCACTTACCTTATAGGATAACTGAAATATAAATTTCATATGAAATAGACGTATTTTATTATTTATTAACGTTTTTACCGATATATGTGGAAAAGACACGCTGCAATGTGTTTGCACTTGGTGCCTTCTCTGGCTTTACAATTACACGAAAATTTCACTCGTGAAGTTTTGATGATAAGGCCGAAGTCTGCACAACCATACCAACAATTACAGGTTCTACAGGATTGGAACTGGTTTTGATTTCAATTGCATAGACCCATCCAGCATTAACTATTGCTTCGCCTTGGCGAATAGGCCTCTTCGAGCAAACAAAATATTTTATTATTTTTATGATGGGAACTCTCACATTCTCACATATGTCTCTTGAAAGCGACATTTCCACAAAAATCCTACAATATTTTAAGAAATATTAACTTGCAGTCACTGATTATTATTTCACAACTAATTTTTTAATTACATACTTTGACCAGATTACGCTCTATCGCTTTTGAAAAAGCTCACATTTTGGTTAATGCAATTCCAATTTAATATAAAAATAATAAAATTTACCAGTCTTATTTATGCAATTTGGTTCACTCTTTGTATACAAATGACGAATGTCAAAATTCTATTGACAATTGGAGCATCACGGATTCTACCTAGTGTAAAATTTTTAAACTGAGCTGCCTGATAAGTTGACGTTCGAAATTATTGTAAACAATTCCAATTTTGAACTGTAAACACAAATTTTACTTACCGGATTGCTAATAATTGTAAATAATTCCAATTTTGGCCTATAAAAACAATTTTTAATTACCGTATTGCTAAATTTTCTTTCGTTGCATTTGTGACAAAAAATGTCATTTTATCAGTAGCGTCATTTTAACTTTTTTCCTCGAGAGGCGCTTTCTCTACTTTTACAATCGTCAATATTATACTTTTTGGTTTCGCCTATCGTATGAATGATTCTTTCAGTCCTACCACTATAGATCATGTTTAAATGTCAAATTTTCAGCAACCGCAAGAGCTACCATCTTTCGGAAAACTCCGAAAGCACAAGCAACTTTCATATAATGCCACTAAATATTTGCTGTCAAAAATTGTATGACATTTTTATGTGTACATTTTGTAGCCATAAACAAAAATATTTTCGTGATATAAAAGAGATTATTATTAATACGTGATAATAAAATTGGTTTTGTCTATATCCTTTTAAAAACGTCAGAAATATTTTTGTGATTGTGTACTTTTACTCTGTACTTTTTCAACAATCGTGCTGCCTCTTTCGGAAAACATGATCTATAGATATAAGCTGCAGTCAGAAAATCAATTGGTGGTACCGACCCTTGTTCCAAGGTTATTTTATGTAAAGAGTCTACAAGTCATAGCTTCATTTATTCTTGAGAAATTTGTCTACCTAGCAGAGATATCTGTTATGTAAACTTTTTAAAAAATGTAATGAATTTGATTGTTTTTTTTAAAATAACCACAGTAATGCCATCTCTTGGTGGAAACTAAATCTCCTATTAAAAAAATAAAAACGTAAATTAAAAATTAAAATAAGCAACTAAACAGAAACAATAAACAAATGAGGAGAATTAAGAAGAGAAGAGAATGTCAGATCGTTTTTATACCTCGTCAAATAAACACATCTATGGTCTCAAATCATAGTGGATTAAGTTGCAATAAGCCCTATTACGTATATTATTTCAAATTCGAAATCTCCATTTTTGATTTTATATCGTATCAAGCTTTTGTAATATTTTCGGCGTTTATACCTAAAAACAAGAATTCGAAAACTCATACGATTTTGGATGACCCTTATACATATTCAAAAACGTTTTTCTGAAAAATGCGAATTTGAGACTTAAGCCATTATGATTTCTGACCACAGACGTATACATATACCGTGTTCTGTTTCAAATTTTTATAATTTAATTAATAAATGCGTTTGGTCGAATGTTCCAGAATGATTTCACAAAATACACGGTAAGAATACAACAAATCATTGATTTATCAGAACATTCCACCCATCATTCTATCGAGAAGCATTTTCCGGGCCTCTACTGTCTAAACATTCAATTTCAGGTTGAGGAATGCACGTAAGAAAACCAAAGAGAACAAAAACGAAAAATGTTTTGAAGGCGAATTAAAATTTAAAGGGGCGCTTTAAAAAACAAAATATGAACTGTCAAAAAAATCAAGCAAAATAAACCAATAGCAAAATTCAAATGTATTAAATGCACTGCCATAAGCAAACCACTTCTAACCGGAACTATCTGCACTTATAGTAACTATATCACCAACAGCTATCTCATTTCTATTTGTTCCCCATTTATTAATATAAACACACTTAAATTGTATGCACTATCAAAAATTATTTATTAACCGCAAAATTTTACAAGATTTAATGAGGGCATACGAAAAATTTTCTTTCATCTTATTGCGCCATCCTTCTTTTTGTTTTTAATCAAGTACACATTTACCAACATTCAATTTGTATGTTGAACCTGGATCGCACGTTCCATGGTATGTGCGAGTGCTCACACATTTACCAGCTTCCCGTTGATAATTAATTGGGCACGATGTTCCAGGATAAGCCACCACCATCATCACAAATAACATAAAAATTGTTAAAATTCCAAAGATTTTCATTTTGCGGCTTCTTATTTCTAAATATGTAAAGAACACTGTTACGAGTCTCGAATATAAAACACTTTTAAACTAATTTTCTACAAAGGTTTAGTATTTTATATGAGAGATCATTTGAGATCAATCAAATTTATATGTATTGTTATCTTATCATATTTCGAATTCTTTGTAAATAGAAAATATTTTTTTATTGGTTTCTAAGAAACACTTGTTGAGAGAAACACATAAATAAGTAAATAACAATATGATCTGGAAAGATCTTGGCGTATTACGTTTGTGTTTTTTGTTTATGTTTTTATTTTTACTCGTATACTGAAAAACAATGATAACAAATTAAGTTCAACGCGCGAAATATTCTCGAAAATCAGAATGATAACCCGCGGGGCTTATATACATTATAATTTAGTATATAAGTACAGTGTTTGGATTTAGTTAATAAATTCAGATAGTGTGTGATAACAAACGACAAAGTAACTCCTACGTACATCCATACATAAATAATTAAGGTAAGTGTTTCGACCAAAATATGAAAAATATTTGTTTAACGATTTTATTTTTTTTTTTGTACCTTCAGATGCAACTACTTATCATGTTCGTGGTTATCATCGCCATTCTAGCGATAGTATATGGTGCCCCACAAGGACATCAAATAACTTGCCCGACTGGCTACATCCAGTTCAATAATCTTTGTGTGACAAATACATTGGCGGCGGAAATATGTCCACGCGGTGCCACCTACAATGTTAATATGGGAAAATGTATTTTATAGTGAATTTGGGGCGGCTTTTGTTTTTAATAAAATGTAACATTTTTATTTGTATGCGGAAATATAGTAAATAATTAATTTATTAACATTTTAATCTACCAAAATTTCATAAATTCTGAATTAGCAAAAAAATCACGATCATGTTGAATATTTCGCGGATGATGATCGTACGTATGATCGTGGAAATGTATACCTTCGCTGTCATGATTTTGGGTCGATTGCTCTGTGTGCGGATGATGTTGCTCCGTATGATCTTCATGTGTTTTATCCTCTTTTTGGGTATGGTCATGATCTTTAGCTGGTTGATTTTCATGATCGTGATCATGATCCTTGGCTGGATGCTCATGTATATGGATACACTTGCCTAATACATCACTGTACAATGTATACGGTGGACAATTAACTCCTGTTCGTTCCACCACACATAATCCATTTTCTCTGCGATATCCATCTTGGCATATGTCACGATAATGATAATGATAATGAATACATTTTTTTAACACATCACTATACACAGTAAAGGGTGGACATGGACCACCCGGTGCAACATGTCGAGCAATGCACACATCATCATGCCGTTCAAATCCTTTTGGGCATAAATTATGATTGCCCAACATATATAAATAAAGCGTCACAAATGATGTTAACATGATTTAGCTAAATTTAAATTTTTTTTTTTTTTTGATAACACGTCTTGTACTGTTCGAACACGATTTCAAAAACACAGTGCACGATTTCCACAACCAAATTAGTAACTCTGTAAACATAAAATAAATCTGCGGAAAATTTATAGATTTTTGTTGTTGTTTTGTGGATAATGTGAATTAAATGTTTTCAGAGTTGATAAGTGCGCGGTCGCGATTCGTTCAATAATATTATTGTGTTGACGATTTTTGCAATCTATCGTATGTATATAGCAAAGTTATTACATTGTTCGTTGGGGCACAAAAACAATAACATTTTGATACAATTTGTGATGAAATTGAATTGTATCAATTGTGCGTGTGAAGAGCACTGACTTATAATATTTTCTTTATTTCTTTATTATGTCATCAATAAGAGTTTAGATTGGCAAGTGGACTTTATACATTTGGTTCATGGTTTCTAATATAAATTTATTTTGTAACAATGATGTAAATTGTCCTTGGCGGTATTATTTGTTCAGTTGAGTCTCCATGTGAAGACGTGATTGTGACACTTTTTTATGTACATAAACGGGCATTGCCCATAAAGTTTCTCAAATCCAATAAGCAGTTAATTTTTTTTTTTAATTTTATTAGGTTGTTCTCCAAGTTGTATTATATTGGGAGAACTAGACTATCAAATAAAAACCTGAATTGTATCGGGAAGATAAATTTGTGTCTATATATAGCTTTGAAATAAGATCTATGCATCGTGGCATCGGTATTTGAGATAGCCCCAATAAAAAGTCATATGCCCCACGTTTTTCTGATATCCGTCTATTTAAATTTAAAGACACGACTGATAAATTTTATTTTTTAATTTACAAAAAAACTCACCATTTGCTACCACAATCAGAAACGACCAAACTTGTGTATGATAAGAATTACCGTGCACCTTCGTGAGACTCGCAATGATGGATATTGCAACTGTATCAATGTACGGATTTTGAGTATCTCTTAGTCGTAGTCACGTTGTTCCCATCCTTTAAACTTTTAAATGTTCGTCAATTTAATATATGTAGTGTTCCTTTGGAAACAATTTACTACTGCCAAGTACTTGTGAGTAGATGTCCAATGGAACGCGAATTTTCGTGACAGTAGTAAAACATAACCTCAATTTAAATAAAACTGGTAGATTTTAACAAATATTACGTTGCTCCATTAATAATAATTAATAATTATAAGTAATAAAACATTAAACAATAACTTAATTAAAATATTTTTGCGATTTAAAAATTTCCGTGTCGTATCACAAACATAAACAATTTTTTTTTTAAACCCTAATCCAACCCTCATATTTTTGTTATGTCAGTACATTCAAATTCTAATCAAATAACTTCCTAAATTTTTGCAAAGAATGCCAAGTACGTTGTATGGAAATGTTTCAAAATAAAATACATACAAGTTTATAACTAAATTAACATTATTTTGAAAAGCGATGTATTTATCAAATGAGCCAAAAGGCACACCTTGGTTGGATTAGGGTTAAAAAATGACATTCCACACAAATAAAATTGGAATAGAGCCATCTAGATACTGTTAAAGTTAGCCGAAAGTTGCCAGCCGAAAATGAAAAGTCGGTAATGCAGATTGTATTATTCCAGCCGAAAGTTTCCAGCCGAAAGTGAAAAACGGTAATGCAGATTGCGTCATCCCAGCCGAAAGTAAACAAAAATCGGTATTGCAGATTGTGTTATCCCAGCCGAAAATCAAAAATTAAGTTAATATCGATCGGTAATGTTTAGCCTAAAACAGACTAAGGAATGTAAGGATGTATGATTATCATTGAATACCTTTGTTATTATTCTTATATGGCAAAACCTGAATGCAGTTCCTCGTGGAAAATTATGGAAAACTCGAGAAACCCAAAAAATATTTTAATTGGAATAAAAACCGCCTCTAGAATGATATGTCTGGAGATGTATTTTATTGATGTGACTTGTCAATAGCTATCGCAGGTAAAAAATTAAGTTCAAGTTTCCCGTCAGAAATCGCGGAAAATTGGAAAAACGTTCCAGCCGAAAGTAAAAAATAAATGCCAGTCTCTAGAATGTTATGCCTGGAGATGTATTTTATTGATGTGACTTATCAATAGCTATCGCAGGGAAATTTTATATAAATTTTAAATGATTTTTGGAAAATCGAATTTTCCGCGATTTCTGACGGGAAACTTGAACTGAATTTTTTCCCTGCGATAGCTATTGATAAGTCACATCAATAAATACATCTCCAGACATAACACTCTATACGCTGGCATTTATTTTTTACTTTCGGCTGGAACGTTTTTCCAATTTTCCGCGATTTCTGACGGGAAACCTGAACTGAATTTTTTCCCTGCGATAGCTACTGACAAGTCACATCAATAAAATACATCTCCAGACATAACACTCTAGAGGCTGAATTTATATAAATTTTCTAATGATTTTTGGAAAATCGAATTTTCCGCGATTTCTGACGGGAAACTTGAACTGAATTTTTTCCCTGCGATAGCTATTGATAAGTCACATCAATAAAATACATCTCCAGACATAACACTCTAGAGGCTGGCATTTATTTTTTACTTTCGGCTGGAACGTTTTTCCAATTTTCCGCGATTTCTGACGGGAAACTTGAACTGAATTTTTTCCCTGCGATAGCTACTGACAAGTCACATCAATAAAATACATCTCCAGACATAACACTCTAGAGGCTGGCATTTATTTTTTACTTTCGGCTGGAACGTTTTTCCAATTTTCCGCGATTTCTGACGGGAAACTTGAACTGAATTTTTTCCCTGCGATAGCTACTGACAAGTCACATCAATAAAATACATCTCCAGACATAACACTCTAGAGGCTGATTTTATATAAATTTTCTAATGATTTTTGGAAAATCGAATTTTCCGCGATTTCTGACGGGAAACTTGAACTGAATTTTTTCCCTGCGATAGCCATTGATAAGTCACATCAATAAAATACATCTCCAGACATAACACTCTAGAGGCTGGCATTTATTTTTTACTTTCGGCTGGAACGTTTTTCCAATTTTCCGCGATTTCTGACGGGAAACTTGAACTGAATTTTTTCCCTGCGATAGCTACTGACAAGTCACATCAATAAAATACATCTCCAGACATAACACTCTAGAGGCTGATTTTATATAAATTTTCTAATGATTTTTGGAAAATCGAATTTTCCGCGATTTCTGACGGGAAACTTGAACTGAATTTTTTCCCTGCGATAGCCATTGATAAGTCACATCAATAAAATACATCTCCAGACATAACACTCTAGAGGCTGGCATTTATTTTTTACTTTCGGCTGGAACGTTTTTCCAATTTTCCGCGATTTCTGACGGGAAACTTGAACTGAATTTTTCCCTGCGATAGCTACTGACAAGTCACATCAATAAAATACATCTCCAGACATAACACTCTAGAGGCTGATTTTATATAAATTTTCTAATGATTTTTGGAAAATCGAATTTTCCGCGATTTCTGACGGGAAACTTGAACTGAATTTTTTCCCTGCGATAGCTATTGATAAGTCACATCAATAAAATACATCTCCAGACATAACACTCTAGAGGCTGGCATTTATTTTTTACTTTCGGCTGGAACGTTTTTCCAATTTTCCGCGATTTCTGACGGGAAACTTGAACTGAATTTTTCCCTGCGATAGCTACTGACAAGTCACATCAATAAAATACATCTCCAGACATAACACTCTAGAGGCTGATTTTATATAAATTTTCTAATGATTTTTGGAAAATCGAATTTTCCGCGATTTCTGACGGGAAACTTGAACTGAATTTTTTCCCTGCGATAGCTATTGATAAGTCACATCAATAAAATACATCTCCAGACATAACACTCTAGAGGCTGGCATTTATTTTTTACTTTCGGCTGGAACGTTTTTCCAATTTTCCGCGATTTCTGACGGGAAACTTGAACTGAATTTTTTCACTGCGATAGCTACTGACAAGTCACATCAATAAAATACATCTCCAGACATAACACTGTAGAGGCTGATTTTATATAAATTTTCTAATGATTTTTGGAAAATCGAATTTTCCGCGATTTCTGACGGGAAACTTGAACTGAATTTTTTCCCTGCGATAGCCATTGATAAGTCACATCAATAAAATACATCTCCAGACATAACACTCTAGAGGCTGGCATTTATTTTTTACTTTCGGCTGGAACGTTTTTCCAATTTTCCGCGATTTCTGACGGGAAACTTGAACTGAATTTTTCCCTGCGATAGCTACTGACAAGTCACATCAATAAAATACATCTCCAGACATAACACTCTAGAGGCTGATTTTATATAAATTTTCTAATGATTTTTGGAAAATCGAATTTTCCGCGATTTCTGACGGGAAACTTGAACTGAATTTTTTCCCTGCGATAGCTATTGATAAGTCACATCAATAAAATACATCTCCAGACATAACACTCTAGAGGCTGGCATTTATTTTTTACTTTCGGCTGGAACGTTTTTCCAATTTTCCGCGATTTCTGACGGGAAACTTGAACTGAATTTTTTCCCTGCGATAGCTACTGACAAGTCACATCAATAAAATACATCTCCAGACATAACACTCTAGAGGCTGATTTTATATAAATTTTCTAATGATTTTTGGAAAATCGAATTTTCCGCGATTTCTGACGGGAAACTTGAACTGAATTTTTTCCCTGCGATAGCTATTGATAAGTCACATCAATAAAATACATCTCCAGACATAACACTCTAGAGGCTGGCATTTATTTTTTACTTTCGGCTGGAACGTTTTTCCAATTTTCCGCGATTTCTGACGGGAAACTTGAACTGAATTTTTTCCCTGCGATAGCTACTGACAAGTCACATCAATAAAATACATCTCCAGACATAACACTCTAGAGGCTGATTTTATATAAATTTTCTAATGATTTTTGGAAAATCGAATTTTCCGCGATTTCTGACGGGAAACTTGAACTGAATTTTTTCCCTGCGATAGCTATTGATAAGTCACATCAATAAAATACATCTCCAGACATAACACTCTAGAGGCTGGCATTTATTTTTTACTTTCGGCTGGAACGTTTTTCCAATTTTCCGCGATTTCTGACGGGAAACTTGAACTGAATTTTTTCCCTGCGATAGCTACTGACAAGTCACATCAATAAAATACATCTCCAGACATAACACTCTAGAGGCTGATTTTATATAAATTTTCTAATGATTTTTGGAAAATCGAATTTTCCGCGATTTCTGACGGGAAACTTGAACTGAATTTTTTCCCTGCGATAGCTATTGATAAGTCACATCAATAAAATACATCTCCAGACATAACACTCTAGAGGCTGGCATTTATTTTTTACTTTCGGCTGGAACGTTTTTCCAATTTTCCGCGATTTCTGACGGGAAACTTGAACTGAATTTTTTCCCTGCGATAGCTACTGACAAGTCACATCAATAAAATACATCTCCAGACATAACACTCTAGAGGCTGATTTTATATAAATTTTCTAATGATTTTTGGAAAATCGAATTTTCCGCGATTTCTGACGGGAAACTTGAACTGAATTTTTTCCCTGCGATAGCTATTGATAAGTCACATCAATAAAATACATCTCCAGACATAACACTCTAGAGGCTGGCATTTATTTTTTACTTTCGGCTGGAACGTTTTTCCAATTTTCCGCGATTTCTGACGGGAAACTTGAACTGAATTTTTTCCCTGCGATAGCTACTGACAAGTCACATCAATAAAATACATCTCCAGACATAACACTCTAGAGGCTGGCATTTATTTTTTACTTTCGGCTGGAACGTTTTTCCAATTTTCCGCGATTTCTGACGGGAAACTTGAACTGAATTTTTTCCCTGCGATAGCTACTGACAAGTCACATCAATAAAATACATCTCCAGACATAACACTCTAGAGGCTGATTTTATATAAATTTTCTAATGATTTTTGGAAAATCGAATTTTCCGCGATTTCTGAAGGGAAACTTGAACTGAATTTTTTCCCTGCGATAGCTATTGATAAGTCACATCAATAAAATACATCTCCAGACATAACACTCTAGAGGCTGGCATTTATTTTTTACTTTCGGCTGGAACGTTTTTCCAATTTTCCGCGATTTCTGACGGGAAACTTGAACTGAATTTTTTCCCTGCGATAGCTACTGACAAGTCACATCAATAAAATACATCTCCAGACATAACACTCTAGAAGCTGATTTTATATAAATTTTCTAATGATTTTTGGAAAATCGAATTTTCCGCGATTTCTGACGGGAAACTTGAACTGAATTTTTTCCCTGCGATAGCTATTGATAAGTCACATCAATAAAATACATCTCCAGACATAACACTCTAGACGCTGGCATTTATTTTTTACTTTCGGCTGGAACGTTTTTCCAATTTTCCGCGATTTCTGACGGGAAACTTGAACTGAATTTTTTCCCTGCGATAGCTACTGACAAGTCACATCAATAAAATACATCTCCAGACATAACACTCTAGAGGCTGATTTTATATAAATTTTCTAATGATTTTTGGAAAATCGAATTTTCCGCGATTTCTGACGGGAAACTTGAACTGAATTTTTTCCCTGCGATAGCTATTGATAAGTCACATCAATAAAATACATCTCCAGACATAACACTCTAGACGCTGGCATTTATTTTTTACTTTCGGCTGGAACGTTTTTCCAATTTTCCGCGATTTCTGACGGGAAACTTGAACTGAATTTTTTCCCTGCGATAGCTACTGACAAGTCACATCAATAAAATACATCTCCAGACATAACACTCTAGAGGCTGATTTTATATAAATTTTCTAATGATTTTTGGAAAATCGAATTTTCCGCGATTTCTGACGGGAAACTTGAACTGAATTTTTTCCCTGCGATAGCTATTGATAAGTCACATCAATAAAATACATCTCCAGACATAACACTCTAGAGGCTGATTTTATTTAAATTTTCTAATGATTTTTGGAAAATCGAATTTTCCGCGATTTCTGACGGGAAACTTGAACTGAATTTTTTCCCTGCGATAGCCATTGATAAGTCACATCAATAAAATACATCTCCAGACATAACACTCTAGAGGCTGGCATTTATTTTTTACTTTCGGCTGGAACGTTTTTCCAATTTTCCGCGATTTCTGACGGGAAACTTGAACTGAATTTTTTCCCTGCGATAGCTACTGACAAGTCACATCAATAAAATACATCTCCAGACATAACACTCTAGAGGCTGATTTTATATAAATTTTCTAATGATTTTTGGAAAATCGAATTTTCCGCGATTTCTGACGGGAAACTTGAACTGAATTTTTTCCCTGCGATAGCTATTGATAAGTCACATCAATAAAATACATCTCCAGACATAACACTCTAGAGGCTGGCATTTATTTTTTACTTTCGGCTGGAACGTTTTTCCAATTTTCCGCGATTTCTGACGGGAAACTTGAACTGATTTTATTCCCTGCGATAGCTATTGACAAGTCACATCAATAAAATACATCTCCAGACATAACACTCTAGAGGCTGATTTTATATAAATTTTCTAATGATTTTTGGAAAATCGAATTTTCCGCGATTTTTGACGGGAAACTTGAACTGAATTTTTTCCCTGCGATAGCTACTGACAAGTCACATCAATAAAATACATCTCCAGACATAACACTCTAGAGGCTGATTTTATATAAATTTTCTAATGATTTTTGGAAAATCGAATTTTCCGCGATTTCTAACGGGAAACTTGAACTGAATTTTTTCCCTGCGATAGCTACTGACAAGTCACATCAATAAAATACATCTCCAGACATAACACTGTAGAGCCTGATTTTATATAAATTTTCTAATGATTTTTGGAAAATCGAATTTTCCGCGATTTCTGACGGGAAACTTGAACTGAATTTTTTTCCTGCGATGGCTATTGAGAAATCCAAAAAAAACGATTCATCTTCAGATACACAGTCTACAGGTTGATTTTGTTCCAATTTTGTGAATTCTTCTGATTTTCAAATCTTTTCCGCGATTAGATTAAACGAAGTTTTCCACGTAAGACTATTTACAAAATTGTTTGTTACAAGCGTATCCTATTTACTTTCGGCTGATAACCACAAATTTTTTTATTTTTGGCTGGAATGTTAATAAGGTAATCTGCATTATCGACATTTTACTTTCGGCTGGAAACTTTCGGCTAACTTTAACAGGGTGCCATCTAGTAGAATTTTTTAAACTAAAATTCCTCTGCCGTTAATTTTGGGCGTATCTACTTCTCAACTTCACCATCGTTTGAGCATGAGTAGTTGCGAGTAGATACAAGTACTTATGAG
This sequence comes from Tipula helvola, assembly GCA_963556165.1. Classification (NCBI taxonomy): domain Eukaryota; kingdom Metazoa; phylum Arthropoda; class Insecta; order Diptera; family Tipulidae; genus Tipula; species Tipula helvola. Next base: position 369,015,021 of record OY744481.1, read on the forward strand.
GAGTTTACTCAGGCCAATGTCACACAGCAATAATTAGTATAATCGCACAAATCATTTTGTAATATTAAGTATTTATTAAAGTTGATTTTAAATATAAACCTTTTTGATACAAATAAAATAAGTTTTGACAGTTCTATTATCTTGCTGAATACTACGGACAATAAGTTTACACGCTGAATTATAATTTTTAGAGAATGCTATTGACACTAGGTAACCTACCACCTATCAGAATTATGGTGAAAGTCTATTGTAAGAATAAAAGAATATTTAAATATTTTTATTAAAGAATACTTTCTTCAAACTTGATGACAATTGCACTGAAGAATAAGCTGTCACATTTTGTCTTATAAAACACTTTCGAAAATATAATCAGAGATGGCACTGAAATCACTTTACCTATAATACATTTAGGTGATTACACTACATTTAGGTGATTACCAAAGTTTTATACAATGTTTTAAATGCGATCGACGAAACATCTAAAACTTCACCGATGAAATATTTTTTTCGTATGATGGTAGTACTATATGCATTTATACTATGTACATATCCAACTTAATAGTTAAGTACTAGCTTCATTTTTATTTTAAATGAAGTTGCAGACAAATGATGAAATATAAGTTGATGTCAAATTATTAAGATTGTACCGTCCCGATGATTAACAGCGTTTTGAACAACATAAATTTCTATTTATTTTGACAGTATCCATAGTATAAAAAATACATTATAGTACTTCCATGTGAAGTTCATCGGTGAAGTGTTAGATGGCGCTAATGGTATCGTTTTCAATTTTTCAAAATTTTTCTATATTTAAATACGCCCAAATGTCATCACTATTTCTATCCATTAGTTGAATAGCTTCATGTACCATACGAAACTTTATATAAATAGATATCAATCAACAAACACTAAAATCAAAGAATCAAATTGAAATCAAATTTTTTGCAATTTTTATGTGCTGATGTATGAACATCTTTTGTAAAATTCATCAGTAAAATTTATTTTTGATTGATATGTACTAATTTTATAAAATAGAAGTGAAAACGAACAAATACTTTCACATATGGAACAACAGCAACATTTTTGAAGTTACGAGCTATTATGACTGTTTCAATGCATTTAGTGAGCACCAACTAATAAAATATGTAGGTAACCTTTTTGAGACGGTCAGTTACTTCGTTGTAGAAGTAATGAAATCTGGAGTGGGATCATGAAATTCGGTCGGAAATGCAATAGTCGTATATAAAATGTCACCGCTAGCAAAAACGACCGGAAAAGAAACCGTATTGAGCAAATTTTCGTTCAGGGTATATTTTTCTATGTTGCTGTATATTTTGCTATGGAGTTGTCAAAATAATGAATAAAAACAAAAACAACAAACTTGTGTTTCTTCGTTTACGACTGATTTGGGGTAAATTTTTACTTTTCCGGCTATAACGAAATTATATTGGGTAAGTATTGTAATCGCGAAAAAAATTTTGTTCCTGATTTTCACATTTCTCGACGAATTATTTTATTTCATGTATTCTTGAATTCCCTACTAATGGAATTTTTTCGGTACTAAGGGAATATTTCCGAATGGGTATAAGTAAAGTAGGCACAAATTATCAGAAAATAAATTTTTGAACATTGTGAATACAATGAAATGGAGAAAATTAAATTCTTAAGGACTTTCAACGGTATACTAGATATGACAATGTGAACAATAATAATGATGTGTATGAAGCTTTCAAGCTGAGTTTAGTTAGAAGTTCCGAACATTTGTGAAATCGGCAACCTTTATGGATACTATTTCTGATGTTTCTTCATTCTCCAACTCACAAGAAAATTTACTGTAATCGGTAATGTTTGTGCTGCTTTCAGAATATTTTCGTGTGAGTTGGGGAAATCTTTTTAAGTTACCGCTTGCTCTTTAAAGCGTTTTTGGTTATCACAATTATTCAGAACTGCTAGCAAAGCTCAGTTTTAGAAGAGCTAGTACCATAATCTCACTTAGTTTCCCGTTTTTTACATTAGATTTACGTATAAAATCCATTTATTACGATCCATTTTAAGAAAATGCGTCATGACCTGACAAAATCCATTTTATACATAATCCACTTTTGACTTTTTCTGAGAAACTTTCAAAATAAATTGCTTGAGGTGTAAATTCTGGAAAAGGAAAATTTGGGAGGGAAACACGATGAACGATATTTAAAATTTTTTTTTAAAAAATCTGTTCATTGAAACATTTTTTTTTAGGACCATCTTTTTGATTTGACTGGGACACCCGCAGGAGTGACTTTAGTCTAAACAATCTTTATCTATTGAAGGTAAAGGAAGTCCGCACACTTAGTAGTTCGAGAAATATGGGGAAGGTCTCTGTTAAACCAAAGTAGCCTTAGGTCATAGTGGAGAAACACCGTCAGTTTTGCTATAAACTATTCAAAACAATGGATATCTCCAAACGTAAGCCCGTATTTATAGTCGTTGCTACAACTATAACTCACGTTATAGTAACAGTTTTTGTATTTATAAACATCACTATGAGATTTGTTTGTAATGTAGCAGCGCTTATAGTGATAAAATCCATCCAAAAATATCCAATCCATAAATATCCAAAACAAGAAAATAAATTCGAAATTCGTATCGAATTTTAAACATGATTTTAAAATGATTTTCAAAACTCGTTGCTACATATACACCCTGCGCCATTGAAATGTTCGGTTTGAATTTTTTTAATAAATTTTGGAAATACCGCCGTTTGCTTCAAAAGTATATGGCAAAAATAATAGATTCTGATTATCTACACTATTCCAAATATATTCAAATACACAGAACGGTGATCCGCCATTTTAGACCTACATAACTTCGGATAAGGAATATTTCCGCCCTACCTCATAATAATTTGGTAGGCCTTTACAGTGTTTTTAACAAATTTATTTCAATTGAAAATTAGTTTGTTGTTGACAATGGTAATTTTTAATCAAAATAAGGATTAACAGATATAAAATAATTCATTTCAAGGTTTCGAAATTTTTTTTATGTTTTTCTCCGTTTAATGAACTATCCAGAAGGCGTAGTGATCAAATAAAGGCTGTTATGGCTCCTCAGGTGGTAACATATGGTGAAAGTTTTACTGTCTGCGAAATACATTCTGTTAAATTCCTTTTGCCTTTTCGTCGCCGAACACTTATCCTTACATATAAGGTCCGAATATATTGAACTTGGATTCATCCGAGAATATGAACCAATGCCAGTCCTCGGGCATTCAGTTTTCTCATTCTATTGCGAATTTGAGGCTTGCAGCTCCCATTTTTGCTGTCAGTAATGATTTTCTCGCAGGTCGACAAGCGTAGAGACCAAGTTCCTTTAGTCTTCTTTTATTAGTAGAAACTGAAATAGTGTCGGTTGTTGCTATTAGAAGCTAACTTCTCAGCTCCAAAGCCATAGCACACCTTTGCTTAAGCGCCAAATGTCTGAAATTCGATCTGTTGGTTTTCTTCTTTGCATCAGAACCGACTTATCTCGCAATCGTTTGATTTTCGAAATGGTGCCTTAAAACTTTCTAATTGCTGTTTGGCTACACTAAGTTACTCTTACAATTGGTGAATGTGTGTACTTCTTTACCTTTAGTTGGAAAATTTTGGCTTTTTCGTCAGCATTTAATTTAGAACGACCCATTTTAAAATTAACTCTTTGACTACTTAATTGAAACCAAAAGAATAGGTCATCCTTATTTTGGTTTTAAATACGTCATAAGACGTGAAATATGCAGAAAAAGTAAATAACAAAAGAAAACAACAACAAAAAAATAGTGAATGAGGTAAAATCTTAAAGAGAACTGCATGAAATACTAAATAATCGAAACCGAACATTTCAATGGCGCAGGGTGTAACAATAGCAATAGTTATGAATTATGATTATAAATTCAGGCCTTTGTACAGAGAATGGAAGTTTTACAAATAAAAATGTTTATGTAAAACTATTTTAATTTATTTTTTTTAAATTAAAAATTCTTAAATTCAAATACAAAAATAGTAATAATTTGCATTGCACTGGCAAGCACAACGCATCTTCTCGCAAGTTTTAATAAAAGCCCAGTAAAAAATATCATTGATAGAAAAACGCGGAGCTTCTGATTATTTTCGTTTTTTAAAGGATCCTCAGTCGAAGCCGGAGCCCTGGGAGTCGACTCCATTTTCGTATTATTTTCTTCTTCCACTAAATTGTGAAATAGATATTGTGTTTTACATTTGAAAATGAGTTAACGGTACCGCTTCATTTGCTCGAAATAAAAAAAAATCGGGGTAGGCTGTGCCTTTTACACGGCCGTTGGTATTTTCCGTGATAACGTTTATAAGCGGTGCGAGAAATGGCACGATGTATGGGTTTGTTAAATTAAATTTATTTATTATTAGCAACATGAAATGAGAGTAAAGAGGTTGTTTGCAAACGATTGAGTACTGGGCGATGGTACGAGAAGAACGATATGAAGCGCAGGGTCTCGGCGGTGATGTGCCTGACGAATGTGTGATCCAGACAAGTGCCTCCCAAAGTTGTCGGGGCTAGTGTGTTGCAGGTGCAGTCTAGGTCGAAGGTGTCCATGATGAAGCGCATGAATTCGGCTTTAGCGATGACATCGATGTTGAAATCGCCGCAGAGCGCAAGAGGTATATCGGCGTCCAGACTGATATATGGCGGTACGTACTGGCTCCGGGAGAATGTCTCATCTGCTCCTATCAGACTCTCCCTTTACAGTGCTCTCTCGCATTGTAAATCGTCACTTTGTAGATCTAAATTTTAATTAGAATTTATGTGGAGATTAATTATTTTAACCACAGTTTCTGTATGCACAAATTAACAGAAGAACTGCTCCGATCAGATGAGAGGTTCTCTCGCTACAGGGCTCTCAAGCATTGTAAATCGCTATTTTGTAGTTTGTAATTTTATTAAAATTTATGTGGAAATTAATTATTTTAATTTAAAATAAATTATCTGCTACAAGTTCTTTACGCACAAATTGACACTAGAATGGCTCCGATAAGATGATGCATTCTCCCATTACAGTGTTCTCAAGATTTGTAAATCACCATTTTGTAGATTTTAATTTTAATTAAAATTTATGTGGAGAATCATTATTTTAATTAACAATAAGTTATCTGCCACAGTTTCTTTACGTACAAATTGACACTAGAATCACTCCGGTCAGATAAGGGATTCTCATGGTTGATTGTAAATCGCTGTTTTGTACTTTGTAATTTTAATTAAAATTTATGTGGGGATTAATTGTTTTAATTTAAAATAAATTATCTGCCACAATATTATTAAGCACAAATTAATACTCGAGTTAATTCGATCTGATGAGGCATTCTCTCGCTATAGTGCCCTCAATCTCGGTAAATCGCTATTTTGAAGTTTGAATTTTTAATTAAAAGTTATTTGGAGATTAATTAATTTAATTTTAAATAAATTAACCATCACCGGTTGAAGCATTTAAATCGGTCGCTACACTGGTTCAAGCATTTAAATCGGTCGAAATTAGAGGTTCGCGGCGCGGGTTCCTTTACAGCCTGATGACGTCATTGCCATAATATTATGCATGAGACATAAAGCCGAAGGACCAATCTAAGCAACCATATCTTTAAATTAAAGGTAATGCTTATAGTTGATGAGTAATTGCTTACGACCAAGGGCTAAATTTCGGGTTAGTTTTCTGAACATGCGGTGTAAAACGTTATCACGTCGAAATTATGAAATTTTAAAATCCTGGATCATAAACAGTTAAAATCCAGAAAGAAAAAATCAAAACGAATAAATCAAACAAATAAAACAAATTCAATTTTATAGGCATTTTTTGATTTGTCTGGTCTACATGGTGTCTGCAAGGTTGAGGTCTTGAGGAAGCAATTTTAGATTTGCATTTTCTGGAACGTTTTTTTTTCAGACTCCACAGCCCTGAAAATTTGGCTCGACTGGTCTTTTAAATGCTTAAAACAAAACAGGATTGATAATATTGTTGAGCGCGAGACGTGTAGCAAGTTTCATTAATAGGGCCATCACTTCTGATATTAATTTGGTTAAACTACATTTTAGCTGCTAATGGCAGAGTGTTTTTTTTTCATTAATATTGAAATTTTAAGGCTGTTAGAAACTTCGGAAAACATTTGGTAACTTTTAAGAATATAACACGAGAGAGATGGAAAATATTTATTTTTTAGTGTAGACTGCGTGCCGAAAAATCTGAACTCTTTGGTTAAAAAAAAAATCAACTAACTTTGGACGTACTTCTAACGACGTAAACTAGATTTTCAACGTTTGCTAAAGTTTTAAGATCCTATCAGCCATCAGCATTAGCGGAAGCCAATGAGTTTTGCAGGAATCTAAAACTATTTAATATTCTACATCAGTTTTATTAAGAAATTCTTGAGGTACGAGTTTTCGAATTGTATATCTTTCTGAATAATCACATAAAGCTACTTATTATTGATTTCGAAACAACCGGAAGACGACCAGCTGCAGATTAAATTGCTTTGAGTATAATACGAGCAGGTCAGACAATTCGGATATAATCTCTTTCCATAACTTTTAGCATTTTATTTCCATATGCAAATATGTACAGCCCTGCTCAAAAGTATGGAGCACCTTATAAATACAGTTATAATTTTTTTTTTTGTAAGAATTAGTGATATTTTTTCGGCTTGGCCGTGTTGCTGTTTTTGATTATACAAAATATTTCGTTTGTTCCATAACGACGATTTTGGTTTCTCCAATGTAAATTAATTTTGTTTATAAACTTGCATTAGCAGGATTTTATTCATTTACAAGTTTTGGTTTCTTTTTTGTGGGTTCTGATCATTTAAATTATCTTAATTATTTTATTTCTCATAACCCTGTAATTATTAGACCGAATAAAATAATATAAGCTTGGACGATCTGCACAGAATTATTTTGTTGCATGAAAAAGGAACGAGCCAGCTTGGACCTTTAAACGTCAACAAAACTCATGGTTTAGGACCTTTAAATTTTACTTTTAAGGCTCAAATACAGTGATGCCCATTCCATTCCATTCAGTTTTCATCTAACTTGCCTTGGTTTTTATCTAATCTCCTTCTCTCTTAGAATTTAAGTTTCAGTTTTTCATTCAAAATTATTGAGTAAATCGGGACGTAAGAAAGAACCGAACGAAATGGATATCACTGTGTTTTTAACTTTATTTTTCACTTTTCACAGGAGATTAGGGCAAACAAGCAGACGTGAGTTCATTTATTTATTCTCCAAAAAAATTTTAACTTTGAATGAAATTCTGTTAAAAGTTTCGATTAATTAAATTTTACCTGGCGATGACGTACATATATCAATATAATTATTTATATAATAGACCAGTGCTGAGATGTTCTAACATCACTTTTTTCGATGTTCGATAGTATTCATGTCTCTCTTTTCAAGAATAAAATTGTATACTATTTCGATTTTTGAATTAAGCTTTTTCTATTGCGATCTCAGCATGCTCGCATAAAACATCATCCTATTCCTACTTTCATTCATCACTCTTTATCTCAAAAAATTTTGTTTGCGATATTTTATCGATGTGAAGAAAAGGAAAAGTATACAGAAGGCTGAGATCGCATTAGAAAAATTGTAATGAAAGAAGAAAATAGCGTACAATTTTGTTCTTATTACAAGAGACAAAATACTATCGAAAACGAATCGAAAGTGATGTTAGAACATCCCAGCACAGAGTTGCATGTGCGTGAAGCTCAAAGGTTACTATGATTTTTTGATTTTTCCTTTCAATTAAATTTTTGTTTACTTTTTTGACTTATTTTTCTTCATTTCGATTTGATGAACTTCCGTAGTCACTAAAATGTGGCCTACTTCCTCACGTTTAACGGCAGATTACTTGCAAAACATATCAGTTTAAATCATGTAAGTTTCGTGTTTTATTTCTTGAAAGTCTTGATTTTTAAAATTCTGTTCATTATTAGTGAAAAATCTAATTCATAGTATGGAAGAAGATCCAAACGATCGTGCACGACGTAAACACAGAGAGCGTCAGGCGCGATATCGTAAAAGGAAAGCTGAGGAAAGTGCTCCCAATGAAAACCAATCCAAAAGACTTAAACATGCAAATGATGCCAGAGTGAGGAGAGCTAACGAATCTGAACAGGAAACTCAAGCTCGATTGCAATAAATGGCAGCTACTGCACGCCTCCGACGAGCAAATGAAACAGAACAACAACATGACCAACGCTTAACATCACTTTACAATTCACGTTGCACTGCTCAAGAACAAATTAGTCAAATGGTTCGAACCGCAAGCACCAATTTTGATGATTCAGCAATATCACCACATTCATGTGGACTCATGAATGATATTTGTCAATATTGTTGCTCCCAGAATTTTAAGAACGAGAGGCCGTCAGATGGATTATTTACACATTGTTGCCGAAAAGGAAAAGTTAAACTACCGAAACCTGTTGATATTAACAAAAATGAACTTAAATATCCTACATTTTAACAAGACCGAATGAGCAACCCAGCTAATCCAGATTACCGGACATTCCGTGAACAGATTCGATCAATCAATAATGCAGTTTCATTTGCCTCAATGGGTGCATTTGTTTTCAAGATTCATGGGCAATCTTACCATCTGATAAGTCATCTGAATCCACCAGCTAACAAAACAAGAAAATATGCACAACTATACGTGATTGACAGCACACAAGCTCTAAGTATTCGGAATCAACAGCAGGCAAATCAAAACTGCCCTTCAAGAATTCTTAATAAGATAGATCGTTTTTTTCGTGAAAACAATCGAATTGCCCAGACATTCCATATGATTCGCGAAGTGGAAAATCGAGAGAATATTGCAGCAGCTACAGCAATCAGCATCCTCCACAAGTTAGTTTAGTATTTCGACGCGATCGACGGTCTGATAATCGTCGATACAACAATCCAACATCGAACGAGATTGCAATGATTTTTGTCAATGAAGATGGTGAACCGCCCTTTGAACGAGACATTAGAATCTATCCAAAAAATCCAGAAAATTCGCAGCAAATGACGTATTCAATTTTGTATCCATTTGGAGAGTCAGGATGGCAGCCTAAATGGCAGTGTGATTCATATCCAGGAGTTCAAGGCAATAGAGTACGAAATAACATCTCAATGTTGCAATTCAAAGTAGCACAAACCGCCGTACGTGATGAATTTAACCCTGTGATTCACGCTGGAAAGCTAACACAACAGTGGTTAGTTGATTCGTATCTTCAAATTGAGGCCAACAATTTGAATTACATTTGCTTCAATCAAAAAAATTTATGAACAGAATTATATAAAGGTTTAATGGATCATATGGAAAATGTCGCTGCAAATCAGAATGTTCCCGCTGGAATACCCGTCATCCTACCATCATCATTCAGTGGATCTCCGCGCAACATGAGAGAGCAATGCTGCGATGCAATGTCAATTTTCGCTAAATTTGGAGCTCCTGACTTATTTATAACGTTTACGTCAAATCCAACTTGGACAGAAATTACAGAAAATTTGGCTCCAGGAGAAACATCATCTGATAGACCAGACTTAGTAGCCAGAGTTTTTAAAATAAAACTTGATTCCCTTATCAATGACATTACAGTGCAAGGAACTTTTGGAAAATGTTTGGCATATGTGTACACAATAGAATTTCAAAAGCGAGGTCCTCCCCATGCGCATATAATGGTTACACTGCAACAAGATCACAAATTTACCACAGCTGAAAAAATTGATAGTTTAGTTTCTGCAGAAATCCCAAGTTCTGAAACAAATCCACAACTGCGTGAAATTGTTATAAAAAATATGATGCACGGACCGTGTGGCGTCAATAATCTCTACGCACCATGTATGGAAAATCGCGAGTGTAAGAAGAAATTTCCAAAAAGTTTCAACGAGACAACAAAAACAAATGTTAATGGGTATCCAGTGTACAAAAGACGAGAAGGAGAGAACGCAAAAGTTAGAGGTGTATGGATGAATAAATAGCAGAAATGTTGTTTCTTACAATCATTTTCTTTTAATAAAATACAACGCACGCATTAATGTGGAGGTTTGCACATCATTAGCAGCAATCAAATACATTTACAAGTACATTTGCAAAGGATTTGATTGTACGAGATAAGCAATTTCATAAGCTGTCGATATTTTCGTGCTCCAGAAGCTACATGGCGAATACTCGAGTATAAAATGCATGATAGGTCCCACATAGTGCAACGTCTTCCCGTACATCTTCCCAATCAGCAAAGACTTTATTTTGAGGAAGGAAATGAAGAAGAAGCGATTTTAGCAGCTCATAGTAAGCTCACAAAACTTGAATCTTTTTTTAAGTTGAATGTGACCGATGAATTAGGACGTCAATTCCTTTATGCTGAGATGCCGTACAATTACGTTTATAAGCAAAATAAATGGCAACGCCGTCAAAGAGGGGCCAACAATGATACTGTTACCCCTCGAGATGAAGAAAGATTTTATTTCAGAACACTACTTTTGCAAGTCCGTGGTCCAACGAGCTATGTGGATTTAAGAACACACGAAGGTATCATACATTCATCATTCAAAGCTGCTGCAATAGCGCATGGTCTTTTGGAATCGGATTGTGAATGGATACGTTGCTTAGAAGATGCGGTCACTTATCAGATGCCTCGTCAACTTAGAGAAACCTTTGCGTATACATTCTACATTTTGGCCAACCTGCACGTCCATTTGAACTATGGGAAAAGCTGCTTACTATGCATTACATGCTATCGAGACTACTCTGAAAGATTATGGAAAGAATTGTGCATTCTATGGCTTGCCAATTCCTCGAGGAGATCCTCCAATAGAAAATGCTGCTTATGATATAGGTCAAGAAGCCTACATTGCACAAATCAATATTGAAAAACTAAATGAAAAACAGAACGAAGCATTTCACAGAATCATTAATGCTCTTGATTCTGTTGATCAACAACCTCGCTGCTTTTATCTTGACGGTCCAGGAGGATCTGGTAAAACTTTCCTATATTCAACCTTATTATCATTTGTGAGAGGCCGAGATCAAATATCACTTCCATTCGCAACGCCAGGAATTGCAGCAACATTATTAAAAGGAGGACGGACAGTTCACAGCGGTTTCAAATTATCAGTTCCTATTGATGACACTTCTGTTTCGTTGATGCGCTTGGCATCAGACGATGCTAAACTTATACACAACGCATCACTCATCATCATCGATGAAATTAGCATGCTCTCTAAAGATGGTTTACGTTGCATCGATTTACTTTTGCGTGACATAATGAACATAACAATTGGTTGTTAAAAGTCGGTGAAGGAATCATTCCGAGAGTTCCTACTTTAAGCAATCCTGATCTTATTCGAATTCCTCTGCAAATGATAGAAAATGGAAGTTTAATAGACGCGAACAATCGTCGCAGCAACGAATGTACAAGTTCTTGAAATGAATCGAGAAATAATTTGCCGACTACATGGAGAACCTACAATTTATTATAGTGTTGGTTCTGTGATTTCAGAGGACCCAAATGATGCTATAAATTTCACGACTGAATTCCTGAATGGATTAACTCCATCTGGAATGCCGCCTCACACTCTTTTACTCAAAAAAGGCACTATAGTTATGCTTCTCAGGAATTTGAATCCGAAAAAAGGTTTGTGCAACGGAACTAGATTGATAGTTGAGGAATTGTCTAAAAATACTATAAAAGCCCGGATTATCACGGCATGGAATCAAGGCGAATCTTTAATCATTCCTAGAATTATTCTTCAGCCCAGCGAGACAACATTGCCATTTGTCCTGCGAAGGCGTCAATTTCCAATAATTCCGGCGTTTTGCATAACGATCAATAAATCCCAAGGGCAAACATACAATAGAGTAGGAATAGATCTTCAAGTTCCTGTATTGACGCATGGACAACTATACGTTGCCTTCTCACGTGCACGTGATGGTAGAAAAATTAAGGTTAAAATATCAGAAAACCAAGAGCAAGGTCGATTGCTGCATGATGAACAAGAGTTCACTCGGAACGTAGTTTTCAAAGAAGTTTTTAGTGCGTGTATCAAATAAATAACTTATTTTTTTGTTTGAAATTATAACAAAAAAGTGTTTCTAGAAAAAAAATTTCTTGGGGCCACTGAGTGGCCGCGGGGTTTACTAGTTCTCTACATATTTGGAAAATTATTTCGCGCAATTGTCTTTGGCAATATTCGAAATCCGTTGCTTTGTCTCATAAATTCTCTTGATTCCTTTATTTGACTAAGTGTTATGTCCAAGTTTGCTTTCTCTTCAGTTCATTACATTTGTGTGTTCTATGATATATTGAATGAGGGGCGGTTTATCACGAATAAGGTGGTGGTTAAAAAACTTTTTATAAATTTCTCATCCATAGTAAGATTATGTGCCTTATAACCAAACCACGAAATATTTGAAATTGCAAATTACGTGCTGATGAATTTTTGAAAAAATTGGCGTTACTGTTGGTTCAAATCTTCTTCCTCCAAAAACAAATAAAACCGTATTTTTCATTTTTTTTTAAATTTCTTATTTTATTTTTTATTAATTCTTCCTTATAAATTGCACACATAAAATTAATTTATCCTTACATCAAACAAAAAAAATAAAGAGAATAAGAAAACGAGATCTGAATATCTTTATAAAATCTTAGATAAAAAAAAACAGTAATAATAATAATAAAAACAAACCATATTGTTGATTAAAAATGATAAAATAAAAATAAATACAAAAAAAAAAATACAAAAAGGCGCTGCTTCTTCTTCGGCTTACACACACACATACACAAAAAATAATGTTTCCCTTATCCTTTCTTGAATTTTAATACAAGAATACTTAACGTTAAGAATATTAATATCCACGTTACAATTGCTACATAACCTAAATACACTTCTTCTCGACCAAATTCCCATCCCTTTTGTAAAATTGTTCTCAATGATTCGGTACATTTGGTCAATGGCAAGAAATACGAAAAATACTTGAGCCCCGGATACATGCCCTCAATTGGCCATATAATACCGCACAGCATCACAATTGGCAAGAAACTACCCATACCCAAGTAGGTCGCATTCCGTTCACTATCGACCGAACTTGAAATCACAAAACCAAAACACATGCCACACAAACCTGTCAATATCGTGAGCAAGATTACCAAGAAAACTTGTCCATTATTTGTCAACTGGAAAATGGGGAAGCAGAAAATTAAGACTAAAAGTGATTGGCCGCTCATAATTAAAAATTGTGTGAACACGTGCGAAAATAATATTTCAATGGCCGATATGCCGGTGACCAAACATCGTTCCAACATGCCCTCATTGCGTTCGATTAACATTGCGCCAGATGTCAATGCTACCGATAGAAAGAAGATAACACTGAAAGGTAAGAAAGAAATTAAAATTTTTGTTTTTTGAGGTTATGAATCCAATTATGATATACTAACGTTAAAATTACACCGGGTGCCGCAAAATCTGTAAAATTTGGATTTGCATCGCCATAAATCGGAGTATTAATTCTTATTGGTACTGAGCCAAGGGCCGGATTTATATCGCAATCTGTAAGCACATCCCGAATAAAATCAAGGAACGCATACTGAATGTCACGATAGATTAAGGTCCCGATCTGCTGATCTGAAAATGTGTTAGACATATGTTAAATATGTTTAATAATATTTATGTGATGCCGGCTTATACTTACTCGACATATCTAGTCTAACTTCGATTTCCGCCGTTTCAATAGAACTGTCATCGGCAAAGCGACCGCCCTCGGTCCTCTCGATAAGCGAATCTGTATAATTCTCGGAAAATACCATTGAACCCCAAGCAAAACCACGCCGTACTTGTTCGTACGCCTCCTCATCCGTTTCATAGTGATCCAGCACAAAACTCCGATTTTTCAGATATGTCAGATACCGACAACTCATCATCGTATAATTGCATCCCGTTACGCTTGGACATTCGTTACCCATAACCATATCTTTGTTCATTTCATGATTTGAGACCGCCAGTCTAAGGCCGACCGGATCATGTCCAATGGCCAGACAGAATAATACAATTTGTGCTACTGGTAAACCTATAATAAATAACATGACACCCACGTTACGCCACATCCATAAGAAATTTTTCCACACCATTGCTTTCATGTGATGCATTTTGAATATTTTGAAATTATCCGAGAATCGTTTCTGCGGCGTTAAATCCTCAGGCGGTATTGGCGATGCAAGTGTTGGCACCACTGTTGTTACATCTCGGCATCGTGATGACATTGAAACATTATCACCAAATTCACCGGATATTTCACCATTTACATCCTCGTCCGTTATATCGATCGCTTCATTGGTTGCACCCACATCTGGTGTCATAACCGTTTCGGTAACCTCTTGGACTATAGATGATCGCCGTCTTTTACCCATATTTTGCAAAACCGCCAACTTTAGGAATACATCCTCAAGCGAGGGACAATTATATTTTTGAAGTAAAAAGCTGGGTGACTCTTCGGCCAAAAATTTGCCACCTCTCATCAGTCCAATCAAATGTGCTTGACGCGTTTCCTCGATGTAATGTGTTGTTATGATTACGGTTTTTTTACCATTCTTGGTCAATTCAACCAAATAGTCCCAAATACTTTGACGCAATACGGGATCAAGACCGACCGTTGGTTCATCTAAAATTAATAATTCTGGATCGTGTACTAGAGCCGCAGCCAAACTCATCCGTCTCTGTTGGCCACCACTTAAATGTTTGACAAAACGATTACCATTCGGTAGCTGTAGTAAATTTATTAAAAATTCGACTCGTATATCAATTTCTCGGGTCTTCATCCCGGATAACCATCCGAAATATAATATTGTTTCGCGTATTGTAAATTCACCGTAGAGTGCAACCTCCTGTGGCATATAACCGACCCGGGGTCCAGGAACACCAGAGCCACGACTACCAGGCTGTCCGCCAAGTACCCATATTTCACCGGAATTAAGACGTCGTCGACCGACGATACAGGAGAGTAGAGTGGTTTTTCCGCAACCTGAAGCACCGAGTAGTCCGTATCTGAAAATGAATAAAAAAAAATTTGTTTAGATGATCTATAATTATAACGACGCTATTTATCGTTCACTAAATAGCGTATTGTAGTCATGAAAGTGGAGCAACTTGCTACGAAGACTTGAGGACATAGAAGACGATATTGTTGTTTGTTCAACGTTTAAGGAAGCTGCCAAATCCAAAGGATTTATACACTCGATAACGCGCGAGTTTTTGCAATGCCCTATCAGATAAGGCAAATATTTGCATTCATTTGTGCATTTGGAGAGCCCTCAAATTGCGTTTTGTTCGTAAGCATGTTTGCACAGGCTTTTTCTTACTATAGAGTTGGTATTATGACCGAATTATTTTTTAATTGTGGATGAAGTGATCGAACATCGCCGTGCGAAATCAAACGTAAATGCAATTTGTGTATTGAATAGATGACCAATAATATAGACTTTGAGATGAGTAAGCACTATTTCTGATCATTTGTTTGTCCATGCAGCTGTCAATATTTAATTAAATTATAGACGTCATAATATCGATTGGTTGTTGGTGTCTTATAAGAGGTTCAAAGTCTAAATAATAATGCATGTTAAGTGTAAATTTGAATTAGTAGTTTAATGGAAACTGTCACCTTATTAATGAGTTATAATAGAACAAGTAACTTTTGATCTTTGCATAAGTGCAAAGTATTTTGCTGTTCAGTTTTGAGTAAAACTAAATTTAATTCACCGTGGCGTTTGCCTTAACAAAGTGATGTTGCAAAATAACAAATGTTGAATTTAAATTTAAAATTGTGTCCAAATCTAACTCCGCAAATCAACTGGAACCAAAGTAAATCTGGTAGAAGATTGTGAAGACTGCTTTCAATTTTTAAAGATGATTCCTAATAAAACATTCAACTACAATGAACCTGAAGTAACTTCGCCGGGTAAAGCTATACCACTTCCGGATGTATCACTACTGATTGCTGTAGCCATGTACGAAAAATTGGATAAATGTATGCTGAAGTCATACTTGAAGGATATGAATATTGATCCCAATAAACATTACCTCAAAACAATTAATTCAGTAAGTAAGTTATGCAAGGCTGAGGATAAATACATCGTGGCCATAAATAATCAAAACAAAACCATGTGCCTGGATCTTGTTGTGTTGGTACATTTACGTTTTTATTACACTCACGAAAACCTGAGGTATTCCGGCTTGTGCTTGAAGTCTGCAGCAATGTGAACCGCTTAGAAAAGGTAATTAACTTCATCACTGGCATAACGTCTACAAATGTCAAATGGATACTGAACATCCCTTTTAACGAATCAGTTAAATATAAACGAGCTATATCATCTAGATGGATTGTTGATATGCTACTGCCGAATAGTACTCATAGTGCAGGTATATCTAACACAACATCGCTTTCTACAGCACCTATAGTTACTATTTTGAAGAAGTATCTGTTCATTACTATCGGTTTATGATAATCATAACAAAGCCTACATAGAAGAATCTGTATCTGACCACCAATTTGGATTCAATGGGAATGCTTTCATAATATTTGATTCAGAAAAGCACTGCTTTATTACATCTAGCAGATACATTTTCTGCTTCAATCTGCTATTGAAATATTGCTGGGCCAGAAAATATTTGAAAGATTACATCAGCTTCCGCTATATCAGTAGATAAAAATAAAGCTAAAATTATATCTATTCGAGGAGTGCCAGGCTGCGGTGAATTAAATTCACATACAATTGGAAAAAATCTCGTCCACAGTTCTACAAAGCACGGTATTAATGACATAAAAACTAAGGTGGCTTTCAAATGCAAAGAAGCTGGTAAAAACTTGGAAGATATCAAAACCAACTAGCGTACGATTGCTTCTTACCTTTTAAATGGATTCAAGGAATATGATACGATTTATATCGATGAGTGCATTATGATACATGCATGACTATTGGGCCTAGTGGCTTTGTTAAGCGACTGTCGTAAAATTTTCATTGTGAGAGATCAGAACCAAATACCGTATATCGACCGGCTTAATTACGTCAATATGCTTTATTTTCAGAAGTACCCAGAAATCTGATCAGAATGCAGTTTTAATTTTAATAATCCAAAAAATTAAGGTTAAATTAGAACTAGAAACTAAAAACGTTGTTAGACCATGCAAATAGCATCGAATTGAAAAATATTTTGATGTTAGGTTACATTTGTGAATAAATATATATAGCTTAGCTGCAATCCTTGCTGGCACATTAATTATAATGAACCTGTGTAAAAGAATACGTAACATCTGGTTCATTTCCACACGGGACCGAGAAGCATATTACTGTTAATTCTTATTTGCATCATATTATAGGAATGAAAAAGGCGTGGGTAGGTTTGGATTCGCGATTAAAATTACGTCACGTAGATTCGAACAAATCCGAGTATTGAACAGCGTGAATCGAACAGCACGGTTACCGAAATTACCGGAAACAAAAATCAAGAATTTCATCGAGATCGAGTGGTTTACATTTAAGCAAAAATTCATCTGTCTAATTCATAATAAGAAATCGCTTGAAAATATTTTGAAGTTTACTTATCTGGATGATCTCATTGCGGGCAAGTTGATCAAACGATAAAGGATTTAAATCGCATATTAAAACTTAGTCCAACCGCAGCCAATACTCAAGTGCGTATACTATAAATGGTGGTTCAATGAATGTTACAAGCTGCATTGACACAAAAGTGAATTCACGGTTCAATGATTATTGTGAAAAATTACAACTGCTGTTGACACTATGGGCAATAAAGACTATTGATGTATCGCGGTGGTCTATTCCAAAGGACGTTGTCTTTGCTGATCCAGAATTCGGAGCTTCTAGACCAGTGGATCTGCTGTTATACCTTTTGGAATATTCTCGATCGTTAAGTTGCTATTACGCGGGAATATTTCAAGTTTATGTTATACTAAGCTATTGGCATTAAAAAGACTCCTAATTATGGAGAAAAGGTTGCAACATAATGAACAAATTAAAACAGCAATACTGTAAGTTCGTGTCGGAGTATCAATGTTTAAATCATATGAAAGAGATGAATGAGAAATTCGATTGCCCGACATTGATTAAGCATTAACAGCCACATCACACGGTATTGAAACTTTCAAGTACAAGTACAAAATTACGGGTAGTCTTTGATGCTTCAGCGAAGACTGGAAATGGTTTATCTCTAAATGAACTGATGTGGGTTGGGCCAAATACACAATCTGGCATGTTTGATATATTATTGCGTTTTCAAAAAGTATCGTTACGTAGTTACAGCGGACATTTCAAAAATACGTACGGAACAGCATCGGCGCCTTTTTTGTACTGTATAAGCCAGTTAGCTGACGATGAATGTGCAATAAGTGAATTGTATGAAACTGTAACTTTAGCTAATGCTGCTTATGAATTTAGACCTAAAACTAAGGCGCAAAACAATAAATTGGTCTAGGCAAATTAACTAGGTTTCTTGATCCTACCATAACAGTGCGGCGCCAACGAAAATTTGATTAATCGATTACACAATATTATAGTTCATTTTATAAGACTATAAAGATCGTTGTGTACGTCCTGCGTTTCATAAGCATAAGCAAAAATAAATTTGAATATTCAATTGAACTATCGATTAAAGCGCTTGATTCAGCTACATTAAGGACTGTGCATTTCATTCAATTGGTACATTTTAGCGAGAAATACAAATGTCTTCAGGCAAACCAGCCAATTCATACAACAAGCAAAATTCAGTTGCTTAATCCGTTTCTTGATCAAACTCCGTTTGAGTAGGTGGGAGACTGTCTAACACAAACTTGCCTTTGGAAATGAAACATCAACTTCTCTTACCAGATCATATAATATAACTAAATCTCTGTTTACAGAATACCAGAAAAAGTATGCACATGTCGACGTGGAATTACTAATTAGTTTTATTCGCCAAATTTATTGACCGGTTAACGCAAAATCGATATCCAATAATGCAATAAGAAATTGCATTGAATGTTTTAAATGAAGCCGCAGCAATAAAATATCAAATCATGAGTAATTTGACCAAAGAACGAGCTGAACCATCATCATATTGTGTTTCCGAGTTAATTAAATGGAAATTCATCTCACCAACAGCTCCAAACTTCAGAGCCCTGTGGGAGTCGTCATTAAAAAAACTTGGAAAATCTTATTCGCCGAATTACTAAAGACGTACATTTTACCTATGAGGAATTGAACACGTAGAATCCATCCGACCCATTGCCATTGAATCCGGCACACTTTTTGATTCATAGACACGTTGTTGCTAGCGCTGAACCATCATACTTGGAACAGCCTTCTAACAGACTGGTGAATTGGCAAAAGATTACGAAACTTACTCAAGATTTGTGAAAAAGATATTTATTGGAATATTTACATACCTTGCAATAAAGGCAAAAATATAGGAAACAGATTCTGCTAGCTTGAATACGAGTGACGTGGTTTTAGTTGTCGATGACAACCTGCTCTCTGCGTGGTGGATTATGAGAGTGGTGAAACCTGTATATCCGAGGACGGATGGAAAGGTAAGAGTCGCGGAGATTTACACGGTCAAGGGTATGTATCATATAAACGAACGGTGTCTACACTTGCAAGATTGTCGATTTAATGCAATGGTGAACGAATGAGGATGTTGAGTGTGCGAGATTAGGTTAGATCTTTTATTCCCGCATTGGAGAAATTTATTTAGAGTAAATATGGTTAATGAATGTGGCGATTTTCGGGAAAAAATGTTGCCACAAATAAAAATAATTTTGAGAAGCTTATCGATGGCGATCATAGTAGGGCTATAGAGGAATTCGAAGTAAATCTGAATTTAGTTGATAACACTGTATACCGATTTAACTGTAGATATTTGGTTGAAAAAGAATTGAGTTCATTACAAAATGTATTATCGAGAAAGTTGAATTTGCAGAGTGGGCTTCACCAATCGTAGTCGTGCCCAAGCCAAATAATAAAATTAGATTATGTATTGACTGTTATCGGTTACTGTCAACAAATTCATAAAAGCTCAGTTTTATCCTTTACCAGTCATAGACGAAGTTTTAACATGTTTAGTGGATTGTAATTATTTTATATCTTTAGACTTGAAAGGTGCGTGCATTCAATTAAACATTAGTACAAGTGGACAAAATATAATACAGGTCTAACCCGATTTAACGAATCTCTGATTCGACAATACCCGATTTTGCCACATCCAATTTTACGAAAGCTTAAAAGACTTGAAAATTTATTGCGTTCATGTAATGTCCTATTTATATATTCATTAAAGGTACTAACAATTAAACAAAAAACGGTATTGTTGCTATGTACTTTTCCGTTTCCTTTTTTGTTTGTGTAAAAAAAAATCGGATAATAGTATATTGTGTAACGTGTAGGAAAAACGATATATTCCCGGACGAGTATGGAAGTTGCTGGGACGAGGCGTCAGCCGAGTTCCAGCAACCATAAGAGTCCGGGAATTATAGTTTTTCCACGAGTTGCACATACGATTTTTTCTCTAATCGGCAGTATATCAGATTATCCATTTTATTCATTATATTCTTTAAAATACGCAAAATTTTCCAATTTATATTTTCAATAGATTTCACTATCAAAGTTACCTTAGAATTATAACAATCGCGTGCGATTATACATTATATCATGTATTTCTTAAAAACAGATGATAATCAGTACTAGAAAGTATTCTCTGCCTAGGCAAGGAATACTTTCCAGTACTGTTTTTAGTAAGTTGCCTAGCAACGATGTAGTGTCGTGGAATACTTCATTTTGCTGACAGATAACAAACCAGAAAACTGACGTATTTTATCCGATTTGAGAAAAATTAGTTTGTTTTTAGAATTTGCGTAGTGTCCATGTAAAACAAATAAAGAGAGTGAATTATCTTCAGTCAGTTTAAAAACAAAAACTTTCTGATATGTTTATTAAATAAGAATTGATATGAAAAGCTGAAATTATTTTGATTTTTTATTTACATTTTATTTGTATTAGGAATACTGTTAATTCGTAAGTAACATCTGCAATAATACGAAATAAAACGTGAAGTTGCAAATAGTTCAGGCATTCGAAGATAATCCAAGTTGTAATTGATCCGAGCTAGCGCGGAAATTCAACATTTCCAGATCATGTATATTAACGAGTACGTGAAAAATAAAAATTCAATTTTCGAATTCCAAGCTAACATGCTAAATAAATTTAAAAAGCTTTACAAAAATGTGAAATATAGATGTTATAAAAAATTAGAAGAGGCGCTTTAATGGTTTCTAAAAATGCGCGATCTCAATCAAATTGTAAATACGGCAATTTTAATTAGCCAAGCAAAACTGTTTGCATCTCGCTTAAATATTCCCAGATACTTTAAAATTTAGCAATAACTGGGTAGCAAAATTTAAACGCCGTTATGGTATAAGAAACCTAAAAATTTGTGGCGAGAAGCTGTCATGCAATACGGATGCTAGATGAAGGAACAATTCTTCAATGACATTACTTCTAATTCATTTACAGCGGATCAGTTGTATAATGCTGATGAAACAGCCCTCCTTTTTAAAATGGTGGACGGTGAAACACTTGTGCACTAAAAAAAAAGAAACTATAGCAAGTGGCCATACAATTATTAAAGAACAAGTAACAATTATGCCATGCTCCAATGCAACAGGAACTAACAAACTTCCTTTGTTTGTAATTGGAAAAACAAGAAATCCTCACTCATTTAAAAATATTCAATTACCGGCAATTTTCACAAAACAATCATTTAGAACCAAAGACTATCCTTTTATTGGATAATTGTACAGTTCATAATGTTGTTCAACCATTAGAAAGTGATGATGGATTAATCAAAGTCTACTTCTTTTTTCGAACTGTAACTGCAAAGTATCAACCAATGGATCAAACTATAATCCAAATGATTAAACTTAAGTACAGAAAAAAATTAATGCTAGAGATAATGGTAAATAGAACAAGCGGAAGCGATAGTGAGAACATTGGAGCAATATTGAAAAAAATGAATATCAAGGATGCGGTATTTTGGTTGCACGATTTTTGGGATGAAATTTCGGAAATATGTATCAAAAAGTCGTGGCGAGAAGTTGGGTTCATTGTTGATGGTAAGCTAGTTCATGAGGATAATGTTCCTTTGGCTTTTCTAAACAATTGGTTTGAACCTCGGGTGGCTGAAATTACTGAAGAAGAGCGAAATTGTTGCAATAACTTAACTGATAATTATATTATATCGAAAGTTCTAGAACAACCCGAAGAACGCATAAATCAAAATAATGATGATGATGAATCAGCCCCTTTTAATTCTTCGGCAGAAGAAAATATGAATTTTCAAGTAGCCGTTGCAATCAATTTGAACGATGTTAATAACTGGGGCTGAAAATAATTATTTAAATTTAAGCGATATTCCAACTTTGCGGAAAATTAGAATGGTAGCTTTAGAAAAAATAGTGGAAAAATAATTATTGAGGTATCTTAATTATACGCTCGTTCGAGATTTTAATTTTTTAACCAAATGTTATTGGTGATCATGAATTGAAAATCAGAATTTTTTTTAATGGACTAAAATAAATAAATTATATGAGATGAATTCCTGAAACAAAAATATTAAATAACATAGTTTTTAACTTTGTGGTTTTAAATTTTTAGTTTTATTTTAATAAATTCGAAATTATTGATTGATATTTCATAGAAATTTCCTAGAAATTTAAGATTCAAAAACCCTTTTTAAAAAATATCCGATTTAACGAATGTCCGATTTTACGAAAGCAAAATTTTAAGTGCCTTTCGGTAAACCGGGTTAACACTGTAGTGATAAATATACATAAAGGATTTTATAAGGATAAACGATTATCGTTTGGTTTGAAACCAGCAGCTTCAGTTGTTCAATCAATAATCGATCAGATTCTAAAGGACATTCCTAAAACATATGCTTACAGGGCTGGCTACATAATCTCAGTTTTCAAAATTTCGATTATCAAAATCTCGGTTCTCAAAAGCTCAGTTTTGAAAAATAAATTTTTATTAACCGAATTAACAAAAATTTATTTTTCAAATTTGAGCTTTTCAGATCAGGTTTGCGATTATGTATCTCTCTTGTTGCGAGTGTATGAGTTTACGTGTATGTGTGTGTATATCCTTCTCGGAACACCTTCGAGCTTACAGCTCCATGCTGAGGCTGAGTGTTGGCTGATGGGCGGCACGTTTGGAGGTGGTCCCATAGTTTATAAGCTAGCTTCTCACTATTTATGGGGAAATTGAGCGTGAAATCGTCCCGCTACTTGTTTGTTTTGTGAGTTCAAAAAGTCAAGTGTGGAATATAAATTTAAATCCTAATTTAAAGGCTAGCGTAAGAATTTTTTTCCGGAGGCAGTCTACAAAGGATGTTTATTCCATTTTGGGCCAATTATCTGGCGTAGAGTGCATTCAAATTCGTATGCTTAAAAGTCTAGTTTTTATGCCTGCTGCAGAAAGTATTTCTTACTATAAAGCATTAAAATTCTTTTGATCCTGATGGACGCAAAATTGGAAAATGGTTCGAAAAAAATTATTTGACAGGGGTTAAAAAAAATGAAAAATTCCATTAAAACCTCAGTACTCACCAATTTGGTCAGCCGCCTATATCACTGATGGAGTTTTCCCGAGGACCCAAAACAGTGTTGAGGCATGGCCGGAGATTACAAGACGTAGTTGGCAGAGCACATATTGAAGTATAATAACTAATAGATGAATTAGGGCAAGAATAATTCATCTCTAAGATGTATTCTAAGATGATTTTTTCAGCAAAACCAAGATTTTTAAAATCGAAATTTTTAAAACGAGATTTAAAATACCGTGATTTTGAAAACCGAGATTTTGGAAACCGAGATTTTGTAAACCGAGATTTGTAAATTTATGATTTTTGAAAAACCGAAATTTTGTAGAACCGAGATTTTTAAATCGATATTTCGAAACGCTCCCATGCTTACATTGATGACATATTGCAAGGTGCGGAAACTTTGCAGGAGTTGCACGTACAATTAATGACTGCGTTGGATAGGTTACAGATTTTAATGACAAAGTGAATTTTGAAAAATTTAGATTCTTTGTTGCAAAAACTTAGATACCTAGGGATCATCACAAGGTGTTAATCCAAGTAAAGAGAAAATTCAAGCATTCCTAGATGCATCACATCCTACGAATCTAACACAACTCAAATCCTTCATCGGATTATTGAATTATTACGGGACATTTATGCCAAGATTGAATCAAAAATGTAGCAGTTATTTCAAGAAAGGGCAAAATGGCATTCGGACGAAAAATGTATGAAATGTTTTGAGGAATGTAAAATGATGTATCACATAAATAGTTCAATATTAGAATATTACGATCCAAATAAGGAGATAACTATTGTTTGCGATGCAAGTGGTGAAATGTTGAGTGATATAATGTGTCACATTATCAGTGGTGTAGAGAAACCAGTAATTTTCGCGACTCGAACATTAACAGCAGCAGAAAAAAATTATCCAATTTTACATTGCGAGGCGTTAGCAATAGTTTGCGCAATGGGGAAATTGTATGTTTTTGGTCGTCAAGTTTTAATTTATACCGATCATAAACCATTTGTAAGTATATATTTTCAAATAAAAGTGGTCAGCCAGCAGTCTTAATTACTACTATAGTAGTAGGGCTTCCATACTCGATAAATCGATAAATTTACAAAAATTACGAAACAATTTATCGATCATTTGTTTAAATTTTATCGATATTGTCGATAAAACACTAACTACCTTAAATTACAACGAAAATGTTCTGTTCCAATTTAATTATTTATTTGTTTGCTTGTTTGCTGTCTTTTTTAGTTTCGCCAATTCTCATTATAACTAATCTTCTTCTTTACTAATTGTTTAGATTTTGTTTCGTATTGTTTGTTGCTCCAAAGCAAAAAAAGAAAAAATTACAACTTAATTCCCTGTTATGGGGAATAGAACTTGACAATAAAAATATGGAGATAATGCCATTTTTTAAAAGATTTTGAGTTATTTGTACTTTGTTTATTTATAAAATGATACAATGAGTAACAAAGCTCACCTTAAAACCGTGTTTGGGGAACTGTATTCCCCAAACACGGTTTTAAGGTTAAGTATCAATTCAGTTTCATTGTGTTTTATGTGTTAAAATCGGGTAATTATTTTATAATTCTTATTGTACCACAATAATTATTATTTTAAGATGAACTTATCAGCTAAAATATAACTAGAATTTTATTTTTGCCTCAATGATAAAATTTTAACAGTAGCGATTCAAGATACCATCGAGAAAACAGCACACAACAAAAATACACCCTGGTGTTATTTTAATCGGGCAAAAAGATGGGATTTATGGAATACGTAAGATAACTGGATGTCAAAAACGAATTAAATCAGCAGGTGGAACCACAACTGGCCTTCATAGTCATTTAAAGTTTCAACATAAAATTGAAATATTAAAAAGAAATTTCGACATTACAAAAGACAAAAACAAGTTTTCTTGAAAAAAATTTGAAGCAACAGTTGCACGCATAACGACGTTGGATAGTATTCCATTTAGAACGTTCACCAAATCTGTGGATTTAAAACGTATTTTAAAACAGTCTTGATACGATATGCCCAATATTTAATACATCTATTAAAAATATTGTTGTTAAATACTTCGAGAACATTCGTAGAACCATGGTAACCAAGTTCGCCAAAATGATAAGTTCAGGTGAGCGGTTTAGTGCCACATTTAACGAGTGGACATCTACAAGAAATCGGCGTTACCTAAATATCAATCTTCATAATAGAAGTCAGATTTAGAGTTTAGGTATTGCTGGAATCTTAGGATCAATGCCTGTAGAATAGGTTGGAAAATTACTTAATTTTAATCAACAGTTATGCTATGCGCACGGAATATAACTAGCAGTGATTAAAATTTTGTATCAATGGAATATATGCCAAGATATTGATGATTGATAATGATAATGGGTTTGAGATAATTCAAACAACTGAAGCGGCAATGGAGGGGTCAAATGTCTTTATCAATTCAGAAATGTATATTTTGATCCAACAAATAAGGAAAGTTGTTTCTATATTTCGGCGGTCACCAACTAAAAATGATGATTCACTTCGAAAGTATGTTATATTAGATTCACCAACAAGATGGAACAATTTGCTATAGATATGCTAGAAAAATTCAAAAATATCAATGTAATATCTATACAACGCTTGTTATTAAAGTAGCTGCAGAAAAGCTGTGTTCTAGGGATATACATTTATATATATAGCTGATATTGCATGAAAATGTATGCTGGATCAGTTAGGGCAACAAAAACACTTTCTCAGTACAACATTAATTCCGACGCTAATTAAAGCAGTTTCTCAATTTATTAAAAAATTTAACGAATGTTATACAGTTAAAAGTTTTACTGTAATCAAGTAAGTATAGCAAAACATAATTGGCGTTATCTCAGCGTTCCTAACAAATTCCGTCAAATCCCCACTAACACCGTTACAGTACTGTATCTTTCCCTAAACCCTGACTGCAGAGAAGTTAATACATTACTTGTATTAAGGTATTGTTTAATCTGAGAGTTGAGCAATAGGTCTTATATCAGACGCTGATGAAAATAATAAAATGGTTCCCAGCGGCATCAACACTAATATTAATTGCAGCACTCACGTAGCGTTCGACAACTTTGATCATTTCATCGAAACCTTGGATGGAAAGGACACGTTACATGACATAGTGGGGATCATCTATCAATTCAAAACTGATCATGAAGTAACGGAAACTAGGAATATTGCTGAATTAGATGAGATTTCTACAACATATACTACAACGACGTCAAAGCGCAGAAGAAAACTATTTGATGAAATCCCGAAAGAGATAACTGTGTACTTTAAAAAACTTAAAGCAATTACAACGTTAGCTCCACTTAACAATATAGAAAAAAATACAACTTCCAGAAACAACGCCATTGTTCGCGATTTAATATGAATGTTTTGTGTGTCGCAACATCAGTAGTAAAATATCAATAAATGGCAGCTGTATGCAAATTTTAGATTACTTACTACAAATAAATATGTCAGGTCACCCACTTCATACACAGTGGTGCATGAAACTAAGATGCAAGCTCAAAACAACAAGAAAGAATGTAATCAACAATATATAATAGCAACGTATGACTTACAAATTGCAGAAATGGCGATGAAATGGAAGATGCACCAAAATTTAATGAGGTGTTTATCAACTTAGGAGGATTTCACATACAACTTTCTTTTTTTAAAGCTTTGGGCAAATACATCGACTGTTGTGGTATTGAAAATATCCTCGTTGAAAGTGGTATCATTGCAGCTGGATCGGTTAACGGGGTTATATCTGGCAAACACTACAACAGTTGAAGAAGAGTACATATACGTTATTATCTGCAGCATTACAATCAAAAACGACGAGAGGTTTGTATACCCTACCAGATTACTGGGGAAACTCAGAGTAGAGACAGTAATTTCCAGAAAAGCTTAAATATTATCGGCTTTAAAAAAGCAATTGTTGAATTTTTTAGCTAAATATTGTGAAAATAATCAGTTAGCAGCGATAATGTGCAATAAACAATTTTTTTAGCTCTCGGAGAATCATGTTTTTCATATCAAGTACAGGAAATAATATTATTAAAAATATAGAATCTGATTTTACATGTCATCACGAAGAAGCCAACATGCACATTTTCTTTCACCTTTGAAAAATTTGCTCACAACGTCGAGTACTAATTCGGGCCTCTGAGACAGACGTTCTTATAATATTATTGGCCAATATGGATAAAGTATCAGCAAAAGAAATCTGGTTAATATCATCAGGTACAATATAAGCGCTAAATTGCACAGAATTATTTGCAAAATTAGGCGCTTAGTTGTGTAAAGCTCTGCCATTTTTACACGCCTATGCTGGTTGTGAATAAAACTCATCATTTAAGGGAAAATGAAAAATTCGACCTATCAAGATTCTAAAAACAAATAAATTATATCAACAAACTTTGCAGTATTGACTGACCCCGACGTTAAATAAATACTATTGAAAAAATTAAAATAATTCAAAAATTTACTAATCAAATGTACAATGTAAATAATGATGATGTCAATGCTAAAATATAGGTCACAATCCAAGAAAGGACCATTTTTAAAAAGAATTCATAGTTTTACTCTGCGAATATTCCACCGTGTTGAAACTCTTTAAAACAACAGGCATTAAGATCAATTGTTATTAATTTCATGTGGCTGTCTGCCACTGAATTGAATATTGACACCGGTTTACTGCAACCAAGATGGTTTGAATGTGAATCAACTCCTTTGAGGGTAGAAGATATTCTACAAACTGTCGAAACATATCAAAACCACCATGCTGTGCCCCGGAAGACCGAGGAAATTAAAAAGTAAATCGTTTTACCTTTAATTTGGCGTAAAATTTGTTCTTTAACTCGATGGGTAAAAAGTACCCTAAAAACTAACCACCCGATTCGGTCGGACCGCGCCACCCACCAAGATATCACGTGGCAGACCATTTTTATTTCGTTACACTAATTAAAAGCTATAAAATAAACATAATTTTATTTATTAACTAAATGGATATATAGTGCAGCCTCAGAGAGGGGTAAAGTCACCCTCTTACGCCAATCGAACCAAGATAGGGCTTGGCCGACCAAGCTTTCTCATATCTATTGGTAGTCAACTGTTACTACAAAACTGAAATTTTCTTTAACTCGATGGGTACACGACTTTTGCAGCCGCCGCCCGGACTAGTTGGTTATTTCTTTTGACCAAAATTGAATTCCAATTCCAAGTTCATCTCCTTGGTCAAATGAAATGTCACTGTAATTGCACCATAATTAAAAACAGCGCTGATTGCTATTGTATTCGATACTAATAGTATCGCAATTCTGTTTGATGTATAACTTGCATCGAAATCGCCTTCGGCCCTTTTAATCTAATTAGTAATTCAATTTTATTTGTTACAATGGCTGCATCTAAATTCGATTTTTGATGCAAATAATATTTAAATATATTTCGCAGGAAGGCTTGTATATGCGATACTAATAGCATCGTATATCATTATTATGTAATATGAATTTATTTCATGAGTGCATGTGCAAATAAATAAATGGCCATTATTTACTGATAATGATTGTAATTAAAGTAAATAGATGCTTAATTTGTTACAGTAACCAATACTTATACCCATAGGGGCCTTGGTCTTTAAACTGTTTGCGAATTATGCTCTTATTTTGAACAAATTTTATGTAAATATTGCCAATATTTCTTACATATTCTTTGAACCTATAACATAATGACCTTCCTGTTTGTCCAACGTATAGTATAAATCTGAACAATTTGATCGAATCAGTTTTTGTACTCTGATATCTTTTAATGTCTTTAAAACGTGCTATATCACCTGAGGCGGAAGTAAATCCTATTTAGCGATAAACACCGGAAAAAAAATCATTCCGCGGTGTGTAAATTTAACTCAACATTTTGTAAGCTATAAATTGCTTCAAGCAACACAAAACTTTCGTCTCAACAAATTTTTACTATTTTCAACTGTTTTGTTTATTATATTCGAAAAAAGCGTAATTATATATTTTACTAACACAATTACAACAATTTCTTTTAAAATTTCATTTAATTGTTTTATTCATTTTGTATAGTTTTATAAAAAAAAATCATTACAACACTGCAACAAAAAAAAAAACGAAAAATCCGTGGAAATTGTTAAATTGTACAACACCATCATCGCACGAAGCAAAAAAGGTCAAGCTCAATTTAAAACTATTGTTTGGAACTTTTGTAAATAATGTATAATAGAAAATTAAACATTACGTATTGTGTTACACGTTACACATTTTATTTATTTTTTAATTTGTTCATATAATTTATGACTCGCGTCGAAGGTGAGAGAGATCATTTGTTGTACGTAATAAATATTTTCATATATAGGTGGAAATTATAACAAAACATGCAAAACTTTTTTTTTTTTCCTAATTGCACCGCGTGCGCAAACATTCGCCGCTGTGATTTTTATTTTTTTTTGGTTTGTATTCTTTATGTTAATTTACATAATTGATTGGTAATTTTTTTTCGCGTGTATGCGAATTCCAATTTCTATCGAAAGGTTAAAATTGGAAAATTTTGTCAATCAAATCGATCGAATATTTGCATAATGCACACCCCTAACATCGTGTCTGTTTTATTTAATACTCGCATGTAATTATGTTGACACTTGGGAGGTTCATACACGTGAAAAAATTAAATTGGCGTTATTTGAATCTCCTTTGCCTATATTATTGTTGTTGGATGTTCAAATATGATAATTAATTAAAAAATGATTGTTCGAATTTAATTATTGTTTTCGATTGATTGGATGTATAAATATTGGTATACTTTGTATTTTGTGCACAAAATAAAAAAAATCATATTACATTGTTCAAGTTTGAGATTTACAAGTTGCGTCTCAAATAAATGGGTATCCTCCCACCCCCGCTATTTTTTTGCTCTTGATATATATATTCTTTAGATGTTTATTTTAAAGCTTTTTCTAATATCTCAAATACTTTTAAGGTCATTTGGGGTAAACTGGTTTTAATAAACTTTCCAGTTTTGCTAAACAATTAAGATGACACAGCATAATATCTCAACGTTTGGTGGTTGAGTAATATTTGTGTTTTGTTAATTTTTATTTATTTATTAGAAAACGTTTTTGACATAGGATTTCACGTGCCAGGTTTGGCTCATACAACAATATTTTACTTATCATTTGTAGCTCAACCAAGTGAAAAGGCGAGAGACACTTAAGACTTAGTAATCAGACTTTTCGAAGAATCAAAAAAGATTGCCGATAAAGCGTGTAACTGGGGTTACAATAAAGATGTATCATCAAATTTTGGTCAGTAAAGATCAGCAAAATTTACAGCAGATCTCGTGTTCTAAAGAATGAATTTGATTGCCATTTTAAAAATCGATTTCATTCATTTGATGTCACCAGGGGGATTTGAGCTATTCAAAATAACGTCGCATGATCGGTTTGAATTGGGATACCGATCAAGAAATGTTTTACTTTTCGTACGAAATTTTTCCACAACTGGTCAGTTGTACAAAATCGTCTGTCTTGTCGGAGACCAACCCTTTTTTTGCCAAACACTTCATTTAGACTTTGTAGTCTTTCAAACTACGATTTTCCTTCGCATTTACGTGATTATTGGATAGACTTCAATGATTTGAGATTCGAGAATTAAAGTTCGCACTATCCTAAATATAAACTTTACGTCAATTCCCAGTACTGGTAGAACCACCTGCGCTAACTTACAGAAATCTGTCCCTTGAAATTAAGATGTGCTTCTGCAAAATTAACCATATTGTTTCGTATCTAGACTGTCCTTCTACCACAATTGATACATAAACAATTTGTAGTTCTTTGGATCAGACTTTTATTTTCAATCCACGCCTCAAAATTAGCCTAGCGAGTGTCTTTCACCAAATTATTCTTTGGATTGTATCCACTCCGATTCTAACTCACAGTCTGCGCAACCTATTAAGAATCGTACCGTAGGTAACTCCGTGACATCACTAATAGATACCAAGAGAACAACAGGATTTACGCAAAATGTTTCGAGACTTGATCGAGCTATAGACAACATCGACAGCAGACCAATCCTTTCAGTAATGATTTTAATTGCTCTAAAATATACTCCTCCTAGTAAGATTTGTTTCTCGGATCGAGCAGATGGCTAAAAGCACTGAAATCAGTTAGAAAGGGATCCCTTGGTTATGTTATAACGAATTTCAAGACACCATTTTTAAAATCACATTAAAAGCGCAATTTCTCATTTCGGCTCAGGATAGCCTTGAAATTTTGGTAAATAATACAACTAGCTTTAGCTAACAGAACTACAACTACGATTAGCCAATTAGCTCAGAAATGCCGTTCGCTCAACAATTTATGTAAATTGGTGAGATTTAATCCGAAGGCAAATATTCTCAACTCCAGAATTCAAGTGCATGAAATTTCTGCTCAACTCGTTCATTTTCCAAAATTAGTAACTTCATCTGTTTTAGAACCTGGTTGCACCTTAACCGAGGCTGTCAACGAAAATGAGTCCGCTGAAGTTTGCGCGTTATATCGGTCGCCTGTTAGAAGTGGCCAAATTCGATTTAATTTCCAGAATGCAAGTAGCTTACCGATTGAGTGTTGAAACTGACAGAATCTTCTCATGTGACTGACAAATTATTCATGTGGTATATCCAACACGTATCTGTCAAACTGCGTTAACTGTAGGCGATCCTACCAGGGAAACGATCGACTTGAACCTACATCATTCCCGACGCGATTCAATAAAATTCAATTTTATTGAAAATCAACTGAACTATAGCCCACAAATTCAGAGCCAGAAAAATCGAAAATCTGCAATTGTGCTTCGATTTCGATGGTTGATACCTCTTTCAATAGGTGTTGAGACCTACATTCGTTATACCAACGGTCATTTGGATCGCTCGAATATTTCTACGCATTAAGCAGAAAATTCAATTTTATTGAAAATCAACTGAACTATAGCCCACAAATTCAGAGCCAGAAAAATCGAAAATCTGCAATTGTGCTTCGATTTCGATGGTTGATACCTCTTTCAATAGGCGTTGAGACCTACATTCGTCATACCAACGGTCATTTGGATCGCTCGAATATTTCTACGCATTTCGCAGAAAATTCAATTTTATTGAAAATCAACTGAACTATAGCCCACAAATTCAGAGCCAGAAAAATCGAAAATCTGCAATTGTGCTCCGATTTCGATGGTTGATACCTCTTTCAATAGGTGTTGAGACCTACATTCGTCATACCAACGGTCATTTGGATCGCTCGAATATTTCTAAACATTTCGCAGAAAATTCAGTTTTATTGAAAATCAACTGAGCTATAGCCCACAAATTCAGAGCCAGAAAAATCGAAAATCTGCAATTGTGCTCCGATTTCGATGGTTGATACCTCTTTCAATAGGTGTTGAGACCTACATTCGTCATACCAACGGTCATTTGGATTGCTCGAATATTTCTAAACATTTTGCAGAAAATTCAATTTTATTGAAAATCAACTGAACTATAGCCCACAAATTCAGAGCCAGAAAAATCGAAAATCTGCAATTGTGCTCCGATTTCGATGGTTGATACCTCTTTCAATAGGTGTTGAGACCTACATTCGTCATACCAACGGTCATTTGGATCGCTCGAATATTTCTAAACATTTCGCAGAAAATTCAGTTTTATTGAAAATCAACTGAACTATAGCCCACAAATTCAGAGCCAGAAAAATCGAAAATCTGCAATTGTGCTCCGATTCCGATGGTTGATACCTCTTTTAATAGGTGTTGAGACCTACATTCGTCATACCAACAGTCATTTGGATTGCTCGAATATTTCTTTTCGCAGAATTTTCGCAGAAAATTCAATTATATTGAAAATTAACTGAACTATAGCCCACAAATTCAGAGCCAGAAAAATCGATAATCTGTAATTGTGCTCCGATTCCAATGGTTGATACCTCTTTTAATAGGTGTTGAGACCTACATTCGTCATACCATCCGGTCATTTGGATCGCTCGAATATTTCTACGCATTTCGCAGCAAAATCAATTTTATTGAAAATCAACTGAACTATAGCCCACAAATTCAGAGCCAGAAAAATCGATAATCTGTAATTGTGCTCCGATTTCGATGGTTGATACCTCTTTCAATAGGTGTTGAGACCTACATTCGTCATACCAACGGTCATTTGGATCGCTCGAATATTTCTACGCATTTCGCAGCAAAATCAATTTTATTGAAAATCAACTGAACTATAGCCCACAAATTCAGAGCCAGAAAAATCGAAAATCTGGAATTGTGCTTCGATTTCGATGGTTGATACCTCTTTCTATAGGTGTTGAGACCTACATTCATCATACCAACGGGCATTTGGATCGCTCGAATATTTCTATGCATTTCGCAGAAAATTCAATTTTATTGAAAATCAACTGAACTATAGCCCACAAATTCAGAGCCAGAAAAATCGAAAATCTGCAATTGTGCTTCGATTTCGATGGTTGATACCTCTTTCTATAGGTGTTGAGACCTACATTCATCATACCAACGGGCATTTGGATCGCTCGAATATTTCTATGCATTTCGCAGAAAATTCAATTTTATTGAAAATCAACTGAACTATAGCCCACAAATTCAGAGCCAGAAAAATCGAAAATCTGCAATTGTGCTTCGATTTCGATGGTTGATACCTCTTTTTATAGGTGTTGAGACCTACATTCGTCATACCATCGGTCATTTGGATCGCTCGAATATTTCTACGCATTTCGCAGAAAATTCAATTTTATTGAAAATCAACTGAACTATAGCCCACAAATTCAGAGCCAGAAAAATCGAAAATCTGGAATTGTGCTCCGATTTCGATGGTTGATACCTCTTTCAATAGGTGTTGAGACCTAAATTCGTCATACCAACGGTCATTTGGATCGCTCGAATATTTCTACGCATTTCGCAGAAAATTCAATTTTATTGAAAATCAACTGAACTATAGCCCACAAATTCAGAGCCAGAAAAATCGAAAATCTGCAATTGTGCTCCGATTTCGATGGTTGATACCTCTTTCAATAGGTGTTGAGACCTACATTCGTCATACCAATGGTCATTTGAATCGCTCAAATATTTCTACACATTTCGCAGAAAATTCAATTTTATTGAAAATCAACTGAACTATAGCCCACAAATTCAGAGCCAGAAAAATCGAAAATCTGGAATTGTGCTTCGATTTCGATGGTTGATACCTCTTTCTATAGGTGTTGAGACCTACATTCATCATACCAACGGGCATTTGGATCGCTCGAATATTTCTATGCATTTCGCAGAAAATTCAATTTTATTGAAAATCAACTGAACTATAGCCCACAAATTTAGAGCCAGAAAAATCGAAAATCTGGAATTGTGCTTCGATTTCGATGGTTGATACCTCTTTCTATAGGTGTTGAGACCTACATTCATCATACCAACGGGCATTTGGATCGCTCGAATATTTCTATGCATTTCGCAGAAAATTCAATTTTATTGAAAATCAACTGAACTATAGCCCACAAATTCAGAGCCAGAAAAATCGAAAATCTGCAATTGTGCTTCGATTTCGATGGTTGATACCTCTTTCTATAGGTGTTGAGACCTACATTCATCATACCAACGGGCATTTGGATCGCTCGAATATTTCTATGCATTTCGCAGAAAATTCAATTTTATTGAAAATCAACTGAACTATAGCCCACAAATTCAGAGCCAGAAAAATCGAAAATCTGCAATTGTGCTTCGATTTCGATGGTTGATACCTCTTTCTATAGGTGTTGAGACCTACATTCATCATACCAACGGGCATTTGGATCGCTCGAATATTTCTATGCATTTCGCAGAAAATTCAATTTTATTGAAAATCAACTGAACTATAGCCCACAAATTCAGAGCCAGAAAAATCGAAAATCTGCAATTGTGCTTCGATTTCGATGGTTGATACCTCTTTCTATAGGTGTTGAGACCTACATTCATCATACCAACGGGCATTTGGATCGCTCGAATATTTCTATGCATTTCGCAGAAAATTCAATTTTATTGAAAATCAACTGAACTATAGCCCACAAATTTAGAGCCAGAAAAATCGAAAATCTGGAATTGTGCTTCGATTTCGATGGTTGATACCTCTTTCTATAGGTGTTGAGACCTACATTCATCATACCAACGGGCATTTGGATCGCTCGAATATTTCTATGCATTTCGCAGAAAATTCAATTTTATTGAAAATCAACTGAACTATAGCCCACAAATTCAGAGCCAGAAAAATCGAAAATCTGCAATTGTGCTCCGATTTCGATGGTTGATACCTCTTTCAATAGGTGTTGAGACCTACATTCGTCATACCAACGGTCATTTGGATTGCTCGAATATTTCTAAACATTTTGCAGAAAATTCAATTTTATTGAAAATCAACTGAACTATAGCCCACAAATTCAGAGCCAGAAAAATCGAAAATCTGCAATTGTGCTCCGATTCCGATGGTTGATACCTCTTTCAATAGGTGTTGAGACCTACATTCGTCATACCAACAGTCATTTGGATCGCTCGAATATTTCTACACATTTCGCAGAAAATTTAATTTTATTGAAAATCAACTGAACTATAGCCCACAAATTCAGAGCCAGAAAAATCGAAAATCTGCAATTGTGCTCCGATTTCGATGGTTGATACCTCTTTCAATAGGTGTTGAGACCTACATTCGTCATACCAACGGTCATTTGGATCGCTCGAATATTTCTACGCATTTCGCAGAAAATTCAATTTGATTGAAAATCAACTGAACTATAGCCCACAAATTCAGAGCCAGAAAAATCGAAAATCTGCAATTGTGCTCCGATTTCGATGGTTGATACCTCTTTCAATAGGTGTTGAGACCTATATTCGTCATACCAACGGTCATTTGGATTGCTCGAATATTTCTAAACATTTCGCAGAAAATTCAATTTTATTGAAAATCAACTGAACTATAGCCCACAAATTCAGAGCCTGAAAAATCGAAAATCTGCAATTGTGCTTCGATTTCGATGGTTGATACCTCTTTCAATAGGCGTTGAGACCTACATTCGTCATACCAACGGTCATTTGGATCGCTCGAATATTTCTACGCATTTCGCAGAAAATTCAATTTTATTGAAAATCAACTGAACTATAGCCCACAAATTCAGAGCCAGAAAAATCGAAAATCTGCAATTGTGCTCCGATTCCGATGGTTGATACCTCTTTCAATAGGTGTTGAGACCTAAATTCGTCATACCATCCGGTCATTTGGATCGCTCGAATATTTCTACGCATTTCGCAGAAAATTTAATTTTATTGAAAATCAACTGAACTATAGCCCACAAATTCAGAGCCAGAAAAATCGAAAATCTGCAATTGTGCTCCGATTTCGATGGTTGATACCTCTTTCAATAGGTGTTGAGACCTACATTCGTCATACCAACGGTCATTTGGATCGCTCGAATATTTCTACGCATTTCGCAGAAAATTCAATTTTATTGAAAATCAACTGAACTATAGCCCACAAATTCAGAGCCAGAAAAATCGAAAATCTGCAATTGTGCTTCGATTTCGATGGTTGATACCTCTTTCAATAGGCGTTGAGACCTACATTCGTCATACCAACGGTCATTTGGATCGCTCGAATATTTCTACGCATTTCGCAGAAAATTCAATTTTATTGAAAATCAACTGAACTATAGCCCACAAATTCAGAGCCAGAAAAATCGAAAATCTGCAATTGTGCTCCGATTCCGATGGTTGATACCTCTTTCAATAGGTGTTGAGACCTAAATTCGTCATACCATCCGGTCATTTGGATCGCTCGAATATTTCTACGCATTTCGCAGAAAATTCAATTTTATTGAAAATCAACTGAACTATAGCCCACAAATTCAGAGCCAGAAAAATCGAAAATCTGTAATTGTGCTCCGATTTCGATGGTTGATACCTCTTTCAATAGGTGTTGAGACCTAAATTCGTCATACCAACAGTCATTTGGATCGCTCGAATATTTCTACGCATTTCGCAGAAAATTCAATTTTATTGAAAATCAACTGAACTATAGCCCACAAATTCAGAGCCAGAAAAATCGAAAATCTGCAATTGTGCTCCGATTTCGATGGTTGATACCTCTTTCAATAGGTGTTGAGACCTACATTCGTCATACCATCCGGTCATTTGGATCGCTCGAATATTTCTACGCATTTCGCAGAAAATTCAATTTTATTGAAAATCAACTGAACTATAGCCCACAAATTCAGAGCCAGAAAAATCGAAAATCTGCAATTGTGCTCCAATTTCGGTAGTTGATACCTCTTTCAATAGGTGTTGAGACCTACATTCGTCATGCCAACGGTCATTTGGATCGCTCGAATATTTCTAAACAATTCGCAGAAAATTAAATTTTATTGAAAATCAACTGAACTGTAGCCAACAAATTCAGAGCCAGAAAAATCGAAAATCTGCAATTGTGCTTCGATTTCGATGGTTGATACCTCTTTCAATAGGCGTTGAGACCTACATTCGTCATACCAACGGTCATTTGGATCGCTCGAATATTTCTACGCATTTCGCAGAAATTCAATTTTATTGAAAATCAACTGAACTATAGCCCACAAATTCAGAGCCAGAAAAATCGAAATCTGCAATTGTGCTCCGATTTCGATGGTTGATACCTCTTTCAATAGGTGTTGAGACCTACATTCGTCATACAACGGTCATTTGGATCGCTCGAATATTTCTAAACATTTCGCAGATTAATTCAGTTTATTGAAAATCAACTGAGCTATAGCCCACAAATTCAGAGCCAGAAAAATCGAAAATCTGCAATTGTGCTCCGATTTCGATGGTTGATACCTCTTTCAATAGGTGTTGAGACCTACATTCGTCATACCAACGGTCATTTGGATTGCTCGAATATTTCTAAACATTTTGCAGAAAATTCAATTTTATTGAAAATCAACTGAACTATAGCCCACAAATTCAGAGCCAGAAAAATCGAAAATCTGCAATTGTGCTCCGATTTCGATGGTTGATACCTCTTTCAATAGGTGTTGAGACCTACATTCGTCATACCAACGGTCATTTGGATCGCTCGAATATTTCTAAACATTTCGCAGAAAATTCAGTTTTATTGAAAATCAACTGAACTATAGCCCACAAATTCAGAGCCAGAAAAATCGAAATCTGCAATTGTGCTCCGATTCCGATGGTTGATACCTCTTTTAATAGGTGTTGAGACCTACATTCGTCATACCATCCGGTCATTTGGATCGCTCGAATATTTCTTTTCGCAGAATTTCGCAGAAAATTCAATTATATTGAAAATTAACTGAACTATAGCCCACAAATTCAGAGCCAGAAAAATCGATAATCTGTAATTGTGCTCCGATTCCAATGGTTGATACCTCTTTTAATAGGTGTTTGAGACCTACATTCGTCATACCATCCGGTCATTTGGATCGCTCGAATATTTCTACGCATTTCGCAGCAAAATCAATTTTATTGAAAATCAACTGAACTATAGCCCACAAATTCAGAGCCAGAAAAATCGATAATCTGTAATTGTGCTCCGATTTCGATGGTTGATACCTCTTTCAATAGGTGTTGAGACCTACATTCGTCATACCAACGGTCATTTGGATCGCTCGAATATTTCTACGCATTTCGCAGCAAAATCAATTTTATTGAAAATCAACTGAACTATAGCCCACAAATTCAGAGCCAGAAAAATCGAAAATCTGGAATGTGCTTCGATTTCGATGGTTGATACCTCTTTCTATAGGTGTTGAGACCTACATTCATCATACCAACGGGCATTTGGATCGCTCGAATATTTCTATGCATTTCGCAGAAAATTCAATTTTATTGAAATCAACTGAACTATAGCCCACAAATTCAGAGCCAGAAAAATCGAAAATCTGCAATTGTGCTTCGATTTCGATGGTATACCTCTTTAATAGGTGTTGAGACCTACATTCGTCATACCATCGGTCATTTGGATCGCTCGAATATTTCTACGCATTTCGCAGAAATTCAATTTTATTGAAAATCAACTGAACTATAGCCCACAAATTCAGAGCCAGAAAAATCGAAAATCTGCAATTGTGCTCCGATTTCGATGGTTGATACCTCTTTCAATAGGTGTTGAGACCTACATTCGTCATACCAATGGTCATTTGGATCGCTCGAATGTTTTTATGCTTTTCGCAGAAAATTCAATTTTATTGAAAATCAACTGAACTATAGCCCACAAATTCAGAGCCAGAAAAATCGAAAATCTGCAATTGTGCTCCGATTTCGATGGTTGATACCTCTTTCAATAGGTGTTGAGACCTACATTCGTCATACCAATGGTCATTTGGATCGCTCGAATGTTTTTATGCTTTTCGCAGAAAATTCAATTTTATTGAAAATCAACTGAACTATAGCCCACAAATTCAGAGCCAGAAAAATCGAAAATCTGAAATTGTGCTCCGATTTCGATGGTTGATACCTCTTTCAATAGGTGTTGAGACCTACATTCGTCTAATCCAATGGTCATTTGAATCACTCCAATATTTCTACACATTTCGCAGAAAATTCAATTTTATTGAAAATCAACTGAACTATAGCCCACAAATTCAGAGCCAGAAAAATCGATAATCTGTAATTGTGCTCCGATTTCGATGGTTGATACCTCTTTCAATAGGTGTTGAGACCTACATTCGTCATACCAACGGTCATTTGGATCGCTCGAATATTTCTACGCATTTCGCAGCAAAATCAATTTTATTGAAAATCAACTGAACTATAGCCCACAAATTCAGAGCCAGAAAAATCGAAAATCTGGAATTGTGCTTCGATTTCGATGGTTGATACCTCTTTCTATAGGTGTTGAGACCTACATTCATCATACCAACGGGCATTTGGATCGCTCGAATATTTCTATGCATTTCGCAGAAAATTCAATTTTATTGAAAATCAACTGAACTATAGCCCACAAATTCAGAGCCAGAAAAATCGAAAATCTGCAATTGTGCTCCGATTTCGATGGTTGATACCTCTTTCAATAGGTGTTGAGACCTACATTCGTCATACCAATGGTCATTTGGATCGCTCGAATGTTTTTATGCTTTCGCAGAAAATTCATTTTATTGAAAATCAACTGAACTATAGCCCACAAATTCAGAGCCAGAAAAATCGAAAATCTGCAATTGTGCTCCGATTTCGATGGTTGATACCTCTTTCAATAGGTGTTGAGACCTAAATTCGTCATACCAACGGTCATTTGGATCGCTCGAATATTTCTACGCATTTCGCAGAAAATTCAATTTTATTGAAAATCAACTGAACTATAGCCCACAATTCAGAGCCAGAAAAATCGAAAATCTGCAATTGTGCTCCGATTTCGATGGTTGATACCTCTTTCAATAGGTGTTGAGACCTACATTCGTCATACCAATGGTCATTTGAATCGCTCAAATATTTCTACACATTTCGCAGAAAATTCAATTTTATTGAAAATCAACTGAACTATAGCCCACAAATTCAGAGCCAGAAAATCGAAAATCTGGAATTGTGCTTCGATTTCGATGGTTGATACCTCTTTCTATAGGTGTTGAGACCTACATTCATCATACCAACGGGCATTTGATCGCTCGAATATTTCTATGCATTTCGCAGAAATTCAATTTTATTGAAAATCAACTGAACTATAGCCCACAAATTCAGAGCCAGAAAAATCGAAAATCTGGAATTGTGCTTCGATTTCGATGGTTGATACCTCTTTCTATAGGTGTTGAGACCTACATTCATCATACCAACGGGCATTTGGATCGCTCGAATATTTCTATGCATTTCGCAAAATTCAATTTTATTGAAAATCAACTGAACTATAGCCCACAAATTCAGAGCCAGAAAAATCGAAAATCTGCAATTGTGCTCCGATTTCGATGGTTGATACCTCTTTCAATAGGTGTTGAGACCTACATTCGTCATACCAATGGTCATTTGAATCGCTCGAATATTTCTACACATTTCGCAGAAAATTCAATTTTATTGAAAATCAACTGAACTATAGCCCACAAATTCAGAGCCAGAAAAATCGAAAATCTGCAATTGTACTTCGATTTCGATGGTTGATACCTCTTTCAATAGGTGTTGAGACCTAAATTCGTCATACCAACAGTCATTTGGATCGCTCGAATATTTCTACACATTTCGCAGAAAATTCAATTTTATTGAAAATCAACTGAACTATAGCCCACAAATTCAGAGCCAGAAAAATCGAAAATCTGCAATTGTGCTCCGATTTCGATGGTGGATACCTCTTTCAATAGGTGTTGAGACCTAAATTCGTCATACCAACAGTCATTTGGATCGCTCGAATATTTCTACACATTTCGCAGAAAATTTAATTTTATTGAAAATCAACTGAACTATAGCCCACGAAATTCAGAGCCAGAAAAATCGAAAATCTGCAATTGTGCTCCGATTTCGATGGTTGATACCTCTTTCAATAGGTGTTGAGACCTACATTCGTCATACCAACGGTCATTTGGATCGCTCGAATATTTCTACGCATTTCGCAGAAAATTCAATTTTATTGAAAATCAACTGAACTATAGCCCACAAATTCAGAGCCAGAAAAATCGAAAATCTGCAATTGTGCTCCGATTTCGATGGTTGATACCTCTTTCAATAGGTGTTGAGACCTACATTCGTCATACCAACGGTCATTTGGATTGCTCGAATATTTCTAAACATTTCGCAGAAAATTCAATTTTATTGAAAATCAACTGAACTATAGCCCACAAATTCAGAGCCAGAAAAATCGAAAATCTGCAATTGTGCTCCGATTTCGATGGTTGATACCTCTTTCAATAGGTGTTGAGACCTACATTCGTCATACCAACGGTCATTTGGATTGCTCGAATATTTCTAAACATTTCGCAGAAAATTCAATTTTATTGAAAATCAACTGAACTATAGCCCACAAATTCAGAGCCAGAAAAATCGAAAATCTGCAATTGTGCTCCGATTCCGATGGTTGATACCTCTTTCAATAGGTGTTGAGACCTAAATTCGTCATACCATCCAGTCATTTGGATCGCTCGAATATTTCTACGCATTTCGCAGAAAATTCAATTTTATTGAAAATCAACTGAACTATAGCCCACAAATTCAGAGCCAGAAAAATCGAAAATCTGTAATTGTGCTCCGATTTCGATGGTTGATACCTCTTTCAATAGGTGTTGAGACCTAAATTCGTCATACCAACAGTCATTTGGATCGCTCGAATATTTCTAAACATTTCGCAGAAAATTCAATTTTATTGAAAATCAACTGAACTATAGCCCACAAATTCAGAGCCAGAAAAATCGAAAATCTGCAATTGTGCTCCGATTTCGATGGTTGATACCTGTTTCAATAGGTGTTGAGACCTAAATTCGTCATACCAACAGTCATTTGGATCGCTCGAATATTTCTAAACATTTCGCAGAAAATTCAATTTTATTGAAAATCAACTGAACTATAGCCCACAAATTCAGAGCCAGAAAAATCGAAAATCTGCAATTGTGCTCCGATTTCGATGGTTGATACCTCTTTCAATAGGTGTTGAGACCTACATTCGTCATACCATCCGGTCATTTGGATCGCTCGAATATTTCTACGCATTTCGCAGAAAATTCAATTTTATTGAAAATCAACTGAACTATAGCCCACAAATTCAGAGCCAGAAAAATCGAAAATCTGTAATTGTGCTCCGATTTCGATGGTTGATACCTCTTTCAATAGGTGTTGAGACCTACATTCGTCATACCAACGGTCATTTGGATCGCTCGAATATTTCTACGCATTTCGCAGAAAATTCAATTTTATTGAAAATCAACTGAACTATAGCCCACAAATTCAGAGCCAGAAAAATCGAAAATCTGCAATTGTGCTCCGATTTCGATGGTTGATACCTCTTTCAATAGGTGTTGAGACCTACATTCGTCATACCAACGGTCATTTGGATTTCTCGAATATTTCTAAACATTTTGCAGAAAATTCAATTTTATTGAAAATCAACTGAAAAATCAACTGAACTATAGCCCACAAATTCAGAGCCAGAAAAATCGAAATCTGCAATTGTACTTCGATTTCGATGGTTGATACCTCTTTCAATAGGTGTTGAGACCTAAATTCGTCATACCAACAGTCATTTGGATCGCTCGAATATTTCTACACATTTCGCAGAAAATTCAATTTTATTGAAAATCAACTGAACTATAGCCCACAAATTCAGAGCCAGAAAAATCGAAAATCTGCAATTGTGCTCCGATTTCGATGGTGGATACCTCTTCAATAGGTGTTGAGACCTACATTCGTCATACCAATGGTCATTTGAATCGCTCGAATATTTCTACACATTTCGCAGAAAATTCAATTTTATTGAAAATCAACTGAACTATAGCCCACAAATTCAGAGCCAGAAAAATCGAAAATCTGCAATTGTGCTCCGAATTCGATGGTTGATACCTCTTTCAATAGGTGTTGAGACCTACATTCGTCATACCAATGGTCATTTGAATCGCTCGAATATTTCTACACATTTCGCAGAAAATTCAATTTTATTGAAAATCAACTGAACTATAGCCCACAAATTCAGAGCCAGAAAAATCGAAAATCTGCAATTGTGCTCCGATTTCGATGGTTGATACCTCTTTCAATAGGTGTTGAGACCTACATTCGTCATACCAATGGTCATTTGAATCGCTCGAATATTTCTACACATTTCGCAGAAAA
The DNA here is from genome assembly GCA_963556165.1 of Tipula helvola. Classification (NCBI taxonomy): domain Eukaryota; kingdom Metazoa; phylum Arthropoda; class Insecta; order Diptera; family Tipulidae; genus Tipula; species Tipula helvola. Next base: position 369,059,493 of record OY744481.1, read on the forward strand.
TTCAATTTTATTGAAAATCAACTGAACTATAGCCCACAAATTCAGAGCCAGAAAAATCGAAAATCTGCAATTGTAGCTTCGATTTCGATGGTTGATACCTCTTTCAATAGGTGTTGAGACCTAAATTCGTCATACCAACAGTCATTTGGATCGCTCGAATATTTCTACACATTCGCAGAAAATTCAATTTTATTGAAAATCAACTGAACTATAGCCCACAAATTCAGAGCCAGAAAAATCGAAAATCTGCAATTGTGCTCCGATTTCGATGGTGGATACCTCTTTCAATAGGTTTGAACCTAAATTCGTCATACCAATGGTCATTTGAATCGCTCGAATATTTCTACACATTTCGCAGAAAATTCAATTTTATTGAAAATCAACTGAACTATAGCCCACAAATTCAGAGCCAGAAAAATCGAAAATCTGCAATTGGCTTCGATTTCGATGGTTGATACCTCTTTCTATAGGTGTTGAGACCTACATTCATCATTCAAAACGGGCATTTGGATCGCTCGAATATTTCTATGCATTTCGCAGAAAATTCAATTTTATTGAAAATCAAGTGAACTATAGCCCACAAATTCAGAGCCAGAAAAATCGAAAATCTGCAATTGGCTTCGATTTCGATGGTTGATACCTCTTTCTATAGGTGTTGAGACCTACATTCATCATTCAAACGGGCATTTGGATCGCTCGAATATTTCTATGCATTTCGCAGAAAATTCAATTTTATTGAAAATCAAGTGAACTATAGCCCACAAATTCAGAGCCTGAAAAATCGAAAATCTGCAATTGGCTTCGATTTCGATGGTTGATACCTCTTTCTATAGGTGTTGAGACCTACATTCATCATTCAAACGGGCATTTGGATCGCTCGAATATTTCTATGCATTTCGCAGAAAATTCAATTTTATTGAAATCAAGTGAACTATAGCCCACAAAATTCAGAGCCTGAAAAATCGAAAATCTGCAATTGTGCTCCGATTTCGATGGTTGATACCTCTTTCAATAGGTGTTGAGACCTAAATTGGTCATACCAACAGTCATTTGGATCGCTCGAATATTTCTAAACATTTCGCAGAAAATTCAATTTTATTGAAAATCAACTGAACTATAGCCCACAAATCAGAGCCAGAAAAATCGAAAATCTGCAATTGTGCTCCGATTTCGATGGTTGATACCTCTTTCAATAGGTGTTGAGACCTACATTCGTCCATACCAACGGTCATTTGTATCGCTCGAATATTTCTACACATTTAGCAGAAAATTCAAATTTATTGAAAATCAACTGAACTATAGCCCACAAATTCAGAGCCAGAAAATCGAAAATCTGCAATTGTGCTCCGATTTCGATGGTTGATACCACTTTCAATAGGTGTTGAGACCTACATTCGTCATACCAACGGTCATTTGGATCGCTCGAATATTTCTAAATATTTCGCAGAAAATTCAATTATCAACTGAGCTATAGCCCACAAATTCAGAGCCAGAAAAATCGAAAATCTGCAATTGTGCTCCGATTTCGATGGTTGATACCTCTTTCAATAAGTGTTGAGACCTACATTCGTCATACCAACGGTCATTTGGATCGCTCGAATATTTCAACGCATTTAGCAGAAAATTCAGTTTTATTGAAAATCAACGGAACTATAGCCCACAAATTCAGAGCCAGAAAAATCGAAAATCTGCAATTGTGCTCCGATTTCGATGGTTGATACCTCTTTCAATAGGTGTTGAGACCTAAATTCGTCATACCAACAGTCATTTGGATCGCTCGAATATTTCTACACATTTCGCAGAAAATGCAATTTTATTGAAAATCAACTGAACTATAGCCCACAAATTCAGAGCCAGAAAATCGAAAATCTGCAATTGTGCTCCGATTTCGATGGTGGATACCTCTTTCAATAGGTGTTGAGACCTACATTCGTCATACCAATGGTCATTTGAATCGCTCGAATATTCTACACATTTCGCAGAAAAATTCAATTTTATTGAAAATCACTGAACTATAGCCCACAAATTCAGAGCCAGAAAAATCGAAAATCTGCAATTGTGCTCCGATTTCGATGGTTGATACCTCTTTCAATAAGTGTTGAGACCTATATTCGTCATACCACAACGGTCAATTGGATCGCACGAACGTTTCTAAGCATTTCGCAGAAAATTCAAGTTTATTGAAATCAACTGAACTATAGCCCACAAATTCAGAGCCAGAAAAATCGAAAATCTGCAATTGTGCTCCGATTTCGATGGTTGATACCACTTTCATAGGTGTTGAGACCTACATTCGTCATACCAACGGTCATTTGGATCGCTCGAATATTTCTAAACATTTAGCAGAAAATTCAATTATCAACTGAGCTATAGCCCACAAATTCAGAGCCAGAAAAATCGAAAATCTGCAATTGTGCTCCGATTTCGATGGTTGATACCTCTTTCAATAGGTGTTGAGACCTACATTCGTCATACCAATGGTCATTTGAATCGCTCGAATATTTCTACACATTTCGCAGAAAATTCAATTTTATTGAAAATCAACTGAACTATAGCCCACAAATTCAGAGCCAGAAAAATCGAAAATCTGCAATTGTGCTCCGATTTCGATGGTTGATACCTCTTTCAATAGGTGTTGAGACCTACATTCGTCATACCAACGGTCATTTGATCGCTCGAATATTTCTAAACATTTCGCAGAAAATTCAGTTTTATTGAAAATCAACTGAACTATAGCCCACAAATTCAGAGCCAGAAAAATCGAAAATCTGCAATTGTGCTCCGATTTCGATGGTTGATACCACTTTCAATAGGTGTTGAGACCTACATTCGTCATACCAACGGTTCATTTGGATCGCTCGAATATTTCTAAATATTTCGCAGAAATTCAATTATCAACTGAGCTATAGCCCACAAATTCAGAGCCAGAAAAAATCGAAAATCTGCAATTGTGCTCCGATTTCGATGTTGATACCTCTTTCAATAAGTGTTGAGACCTACATTCGTCATACCAACGGTCATTTGGATCGCTCGAATATTTCAACGCATTTAGCAGAAAATTCAGTTTTATTGAAAATCAACGGAACTATAGCCCACAAATTCAGAGCCAGAAAAATCGAAAATCTGCAATTGTGCTCCGATTTCGATGGTTATACCTCTTTCAATAGGTGTTGAGACCTAAATTCGTCATACCAACAGTCATTTGGATCGCTCGAATATTCTACACATTTCGCAGAAAATTCAATTTTATTGAAAATCAACTGAACTATAGCCACAAATTCAGAGCCAGAAAAATCGAAAATCTGCAATTGTGCTCCGATTTCGATGGTGGATACCTCTTTCAATAGGTGTTGAGACCTACATTCGTCATACCAATGGTCATTTGAATCGCTCGAATATTTCTACACATTTCGCAGAAAATTCAAATTTTATTGAAAATCAACTGAACTATAGCCCACAAATTCAGAGCCAGAAAAATCGAAAATCTGCAATTGTGCTCCGATTTCGATGGTTGATACCTCTTTCAATAAGTGTTGAGACCTATATTCGTCATACCACAACGGTCAATTGGATCGCACGAACGTTTCTAAGCATTTCGCAGAAAATTCAAGTTTATTGAAAATCAACTGAACTATAGCCCACAAATTCAGAGCCAGAAAAATCGAAAATCTGCAATTGTGCTCCGATTTCGATGGTTGATACCACTTTCAATAGGTGTTGAGACCTACATTCGTCATACCAACGGTCATTTGGATCGCTCGAATATTTCTAAACATTTAGCAGAAAATTCAATTATCAACTGAGCTATAGCCCACAAATTCAGAGCCAGAAAAATCGAAAATCTGCAATTGTGCTCCGATTTCGATGGTTGATACCTCTTTCAATAGGTGTTGAGACCTACATTCGTCATACCAATGGTCATTTGAATCGCTCGAATATTCTACACATTTCGCAGAAAATTCAATTTTATTGAAAATCAACTGAACTATAGCCCACAAATTCAGAGCCAGAAAAAATCGAAAATCTGCAATTGTGCTCCGAATTCGATGGTTGATACCTCTTTCAATAGGTGTTGAGACATACATTCGTCATACCAATGGTCATTTGAATCGCTCGAATATTTCTACACATTTCGCAGAAAATTCAATTTTATTGAAAATCAACTGAACTATAGCCCACAAATTCAGAGCCAGAAAAATCGAAAAATCTGCAATTGTGCTCCGATTTCGATGGTTGATACCTCTTTCAATAGGTGTTGAGACCTACATTCGTCATACCAATGGTCATTTGAATCGCTCGAATATTTCTACACATTTCGCAGAAAATTCAATTTTATTGAAAATCAACTGAACTATAGCCCACAAATTCAGAGCCAGAAAAATCGAAAATCTGCAATTGTACTTCGATTTCGATGGTTGATACCTCTTTCAATAGGTGTTGAGACCTAAATTCGTCATACCAACAGTCATTTGGATCGCTCGAATATTTCTACACATTTCGCAGAAAATTCAATTTTATTGAAATCAACTGAACTATAGCCCACAAATTCAGAGCCAGAAAAATCGAAAATCTGCAATTGTGCTCCGATTTCGATGGTGGATACCTCTTTCAATAGGTGTTGAGACCTAAATTCGTCATACCAATGGTCATTTGAATCGCTCGAATATTTCTACACATTTCGCAGAAAATTCAATTTTATTGAAAATCAACTGAACTATAGCCCACAAATTCAGAGCCAGAAAAATCGAAAATCTGCAATTGGCTTCGATTTCGATGGTTGATACCTCTTTCTATAGGTGTTGAGACCTACATTCATCATTCAAACGGGCATTTGGATCGCTCGAATATTTCTATGCATTTCGCAGAAAATTCAATTTTATTGAAAATCAAGTGAACTATAGCCCACAAATTCAGAGCCAGAAAAATCGAAAATCTGCAATTGGCTTCGATTTCGATGGTTGATACCTCTTTCTATAGGTGTTGAGACCTACATTCATCATTCAAACGGGCATTTGGATCGCTCGAATATTTCTATGCATTTCGCAGAAAATTCAATTTTATTGAAAATCAAGTGAACTATAGCCCACAAATTCAGAGCCTGAAAAATCGAAAATCTGCAATTGGCTTCGATTTCGATGGTTGATACCTCTTTCTATAGGTGTTGAGACCTACATTCATCATTCAAACGGGCATTTGGATCGCTCGAATATTTCTATGCATTTCGCAGAAAATTCAATTTTATTGAAAATCAAGTGAACTATAGCCCACAAATTCAGAGCCTGAAAAATCGAAAATCTGCAATTGTGCTCCGATTTCGATGGTTGATACCTCTTTCAATAGGTGTTGAGACCTAAATTCGTCATACCAACAGTCATTTGGATCGCTCGAATATTTCTAAACATTTCGCAGAAAATTCAATTTTATTGAAAATCAACTGAACTATAGCCCACAAATTCAGAGCCAGAAAAATCGAAAATCTGCAATTGTGCTCCGATTTCGATGGTTGATACCTCTTTCAATAGGTGTTGAGACCTACATTCGTCATACCAACGGTCATTTGTATCGCTCGAATATTTCTACACATTTAGCAGAAAATTCAAATTTATTGAAAATCAACTGAACTATAGCCCACAAATTCAGAGCCAGAAAAATCGAAAATCTGCAATTGTGCTCCGATTTCGATGGTTGATACCTCTTTCAATAGGTGTTGAGACCTACATTCGTCATACCAACGGTCATTTGGATCGCTCGAATATTTCTAAACATTTCGCAGAAAATTCAGTTTTATTGAAAATCAACTGAACTATAGCCCACAAATTCAGAGCCAGAAAAATCGAAAATCTGCAATTGTGCTCCGATTTCGATGGTTGATACCACTTTCAATAGGTGTTGAGACCTACATTCGTCATACCAACGGTCATTTGGATCGCTCGAATATTTCTAAATATTTCGCAGAAAATTCAATTATCAACTGAGCTATAGCCCACAAATTCAGAGCCAGAAAAATCGAAAATCTGCAATTGTGCTCCGATTTCGATGGTTGATACCTCTTTCAATAAGTGTTGAGACCTACATTCGTCATACCAACGGTCATTTGGATCGCTCGAATATTTCAACGCATTTAGCAGAAAATTCAGTTTTATTGAAAATCAACGGAACTATAGCCCACAAATTCAGAGCCAGAAAAATCGAAAATCTGCAATTGTGCTCCGATTTCGATGGTTGATACCTCTTTCAATAGGTGTTGAGACCTAAATTCGTCATACCAACAGTCATTTGGATCGCTCGAATATTTCTACACATTTCGCAGAAAATTCAATTTTATTGAAAATCAACTGAACTATAGCCCACAAATTCAGAGCCAGAAAAATCGAAAATCTGCAATTGTGCTCCGATTTCGATGGTGGATACCTCTTTCAATAGGTGTTGAGACCTACATTCGTCATACCAATGGTCATTTGAATCGCTCGAATATTTCTACACATTTCGCAGAAAATTCAATTTTATTGAAAATCAACTGAACTATAGCCCACAAATTCAGAGCCAGAAAAATCGAAAATCTGCAATTGTGCTCCGATTTCGATGGTTGATACCTCTTTCAATAAGTGTTGAGACCTATATTCGTCATACCACAACGGTCAATTGGATCGCACGAACGTTTCTAAGCATTTCGCAGAAAATTCAAGTTTATTGAAAATCAACTGAACTATAGCCCACAAATTCAGAGCCAGAAAAATCGAAAATCTGCAATTGTGCTCCGATTTCGATGGTTGATACCACTTTCAATAGGTGTTGAGACCTACATTCGTCATACCAACGGTCATTTGGATCGCTCGAATATTTCTAAACATTTAGCAGAAAATTCAATTATCAACTGAGCTATAGCCCACAAATTCAGAGCCAGAAAAATCGAAAATCTGCAATTGTGCTCCGATTTCGATGGTTGATACCTCTTTCAATAGGTGTTGAGACCTACATTCGTCATACCAACGGTCATTTGGATCGCTCGAATATTTCAACGCATTTAGCAGAAAATTCAGTTTTATTGAAAATCAACTGAACTATAGCCCACAAACTCAGAGCCAGAAAAATCGAAAATCTGCAATTGTGCTCCGATTTCGATGGTTGATACCACTTTAAATAGGTGTTGAGACCTACATTCGTCATACCACAACGGTCAATTGGATCGCACGAACGTTTCTAAGCATTTCGCAGAAAATTCAAGTTTATTGAAAATCAACTGAACTATAGCCCACAAATTCAGAGCCAGAAAAATCGAAAATCTGCAATTGTGCTCCGATTTCGATGGTTGATGCCACTTTCAATAGGTGTTGAGACCTACATTCGTCATACCAACGGTCATTTGGATCGCTCGAATATTTCAACGCATTTAGCAGAAAATTCAGTTTTATTGAAAATCAACTGAACTATAGCCCACAAACTCAGAGCCAGAAAAATCGAAAATCTGCAATCGTGCTCCGATTTCGATGGTTGATACCACTTTAAATAGGTGTTGAGACCTACATTCGTCATACCACAACGGTCAATTGGATCGCACGAACGTTTCTAAGCATTTCGCAGAAAATTCAAGTTTATTGAAAATCAACTGAACTATAGCCCACAAATTCAGAGCCAGAAAAATCGAAAATCTTCAATTGTGCTCCGATTTCGATGGTTGATACCTCTTTCAATAGGTGTTGAGACCTACATTCGTCATGCCAACAGTCATTTGAATCGCTCGAATATTTTTACACATTTCGCAGAAAATTCAGTTTTATTGAAAATCAACTGAACTATAGCCCACAAATTCAGAGCCAGAAAAATCGAAAATCTGCAATTGTGCTCCGATTTCGATGGTTGATACCTCTTTCAATAGGTGTTGAGACCTACATTCGTCATACCAACGGTCATTTGTATCGCTCGAATATTTCTAAACATTTCGCAGAAAATTCAGTTTTATTGAAAATCAACTGAACTATAGCCCACAAATTCAGAGCCAGAAAAATCGAAAATCTGCAATTGTGCTCCGATTTCGATGGTTGATACCTCTTTCAATAGGTGTTAAGACCTACATTCGTCATACCAACGGTCATTTGTATCGCTCGAATATTTCTAAACATTTCGCAGAAAATTCAGTTTTATTGAAAATCAACTGAACTATAGCCCACAAATTCAGAGCCAGAAAAATCGAAAATCTGCAATTGTGCTCCGATTTCGATGGTTGATACCTTTTCAATAGGTGTTAAGACCTACATTCGTCATACCAACGGTCATTTGTATCGCTCGAATATTTCTAAACATTTCGCAGAAAATTCAGTTTTATTGAAAATCAACGGAACTATAGCCCACAAACTCAGAGCCAGAAAAATCGAAAATCTGCAATTGTGCTCCGATTTCGATGGTTGATACCTCTTTCAATAAGTGTTGAGACCTATATTCGTCATACCACAACGGTCAATTGGATCGCACGAACGTTTCTAAGCATTTCGCAGAAAATTCAAGTTTATTGAAAATCAACTGAACTATAGCCCACAAATTCAGAGCCAGAAAAATCGAAAATCTGCAATTGTGCTCCGATTTCGATGGTTGATACCACTTTCAATAGGTGTTGAGACCTACATTCGTCATACCAACGGTCATTTGGATCGCTCGAATATTTCTAAACATTTAGCAGAAAATTCAATTATCAACTGAGCTATAGCCCACAAATTCAGAGCCAGAAAAATCGAAAATCTGCAATTGTGCTCCGATTTCGATGGTTGATACCTCTTTCAATAGGTGTTGAGACCTACATTCGTCATACCAACGGTCATTTGGATCGCTCGAATATTTCAACGCATTTAGCAGAAAATTCAGTTTTATTGAAAATCAACTGAACTATAGCCCACAAACTCAGAGCCAGAAAAATCGAAAATCTGCAATTGTGCTCCGATTTCGATGGTTGATACCACTTTAAATAGGTGTTGAGACCTACATTCGTCATACCACAACGGTCAATTGGATCGCACGAACGTTTCTAAGCATTTCGCAGAAAATTCAAGTTTATTGAAAATCAACTGAACTATAGCCCACAAATTCAGAGCCAGAAAAATCGAAAATCTGCAATTGTGCTCCGATTTCGATGGTTGATGCCACTTTCAATAGGTGTTGAGACCTACATTCGTCATACCAACGGTCATTTGGATCGCTCGAATATTTCAACGCATTTAGCAGAAAATTCAGTTTTATTGAAAATCAACTGAACTATAGCCCACAAACTCAGAGCCAGAAAAATCGAAAATCTGCAATCGTGCTCCGATTTCGATGGTTGATACCACTTTAAATAGGTGTTGAGACCTACATTCGTCATACCACAACGGTCAATTGGATCGCACGAACGTTTCTAAGCATTTCGCAGAAAATTCAAGTTTATTGAAAATCAACTGAACTATAGCCCACAAATTCAGAGCCAGAAAAATCGAAAATCTTCAATTGTGCTCCGATTTCGATGGTTGATACCTCTTTCAATAGGTGTTGAGACCTACATTCGTCATGCCAACAGTCATTTGAATCGCTCGAATATTTTTACACATTTCGCAGAAAATTCAGTTTTATTGAAAATCAACTGAACTATAGCCCACAAATTCAGAGCCAGAAAAATCGAAAATCTGCAATTGTGCTCCGATTTCGATGGTTGATACCTCTTTCAATAGGTGTTGAGACCTACATTCGTCATACCAACGGTCATTTGTATCGCTCGAATATTTCTAAACATTTCGCAGAAAATTCAATTTTATTGAAAATCAACTGAACTATAGCCCACAAATTCAGAGCCAGAAAAATCGAAAATCTGCAATTGTGCTCCGATTTCGATGGTTGATACCTCTTTCAATAGGTGTTAAGACCTACATTCGTCATACCAACGGTCATTTGTATCGCTCGAATATTTCTAAACATTTCGCAGAAAATTCAGTTTTATTGAAAATCAACTGAACTATAGCCCACAAATTCAGAGCCAGAAAAATCGAAAATCTGAAATTGTGCTCAATTTGGATGTGGATTTGGATGTGGATGGGGTTGCAGGTTTGGATGAGTGTGGGGATGTGGATGTGGATGTGGATTTGGTTGTGGATTTGGATGTGGTTTTTGATGTGGATGTGTAGGTATGTTGTACATATGTTGATGTGAATGTGGCTGTGGATATTGATGTATATGTGGATGTGAATGTGAATTTGGATATGGATGTGGATGTAGGTATGGTTGTGGATGTGGATGTGGATCTAGACGTTTACCTTGTTTTCCTAATAGGTACTGTATGACTGAATTGATCTAGAGACACGTAACTCTAATTTACAGCAGGTGGTTTCAATATGCGTTAATTGAATTTTCATAATTCTTTAATCTCGCAGCACAAACGTTTTCCGTGTTCGACCAATTTCTGCTTTTTACATTTGGATCAGCAAGCTCGAATCGCCGGTGCGAGAACTGTTAGAAGGAAAAGGTAGGCAGCGGTGAGTATCATCTAATGTTTCCACGTTTTTCTAGTCAAAAAGCCGAATTTCGTGCACTCGTTGCATATTTCGTATTTTATTTAAATACTTATTGCCTGTTGGGAAATCCAGGAGCTAAGCTGTGAAAATCTTTCCCAATGAATCGATATAAAATGCCAAATGGGCCACGGCTATGTGTCGCTATGGATCTTTTAGGACCGATTTGTCGAACTGAAATACTTGAAAAGTTTTAAGACGACAATCATAATTGATAATTTAGAAAAACTATTCTCCAGACTCGGTTATCCTAAAGCCATTACATCAGACAATGGTCGTGAGTTCGTAAGACAAGTGTCTAAAGATTCTTGTCAAAATAACAACATTGAGTTAAAAACTTTACCACCTTACTGGCCACAAGCAAATGGAGAAGTAGAAACCATGAACAGATCTGGAACCATCAACCCATGTTCCAGATTTAAAGCTGCTATTGAAACTGATAAATTTAGAAGGAATGTGGCACCTGATCTATTCTATAGAGATTCTTACTAATAGATTCTCAGATAAATCAATTTTTAGTACAAATGTTAATTTTTTTTGACAATGAGATTTGACGATGAGTTTATTAGTGTTAAAATAAAAAATTTATTCAATATGCTGCAGTAAACCATTCATAAATAAGAGATCCCATCGGAAACATTCAAATTATGCATTTCAACACATTTATCGTTCAATATTAATAAATTGGTTTATTAATAAATTCATTAAAATATTTAATTTCGTTATTATTTATGAATAATTTTATTGCCCACCCAACATCATGTCAACCAGTCTATTTATTTATATATTTATGTTCTCATGCAGAACAAACAGGTTTAGGTGTATAGTGCACACCCTTTTAAAATATTCCATAAATTATAATTATTTGTATGAATTTTAACGTTTTTATTAATTACCCAAGGTGTTAAAAATATTTCATTTCCGTTAAATAAAATATTTATATAACGCATATATAATTATGAAATTTGTGTTGTAAACATATTGACGTATTGATCACCACCGGATGGACGGTGTAAATACAAGTATTATAAACACATATTAAAAAAAAAAAAACCAACTTACATTGTTCCCTTTGGCACGGTCATATTTAATCCATCCAGAATTATATTCGGATTATTTTTGGGTCCATACATTTTGTGGGCCCTTCGTACGCATACCGCCTGTAATCGTTTATGTGCCACCGTCGATGGTTGTGATATTAATTGACGCCGTTTTGCGGCCAATTCCGAATCGAGGGGAAATGGATCATGATGATGCGGCGGTAATCCCTCTGAATCAACATCCATAATATTGTGTAATTTTTATTATGTGGTGATATGTGTGAGCTGGAAATACAAAAAACATAAAAAAATTATTAGTAACTTTACTCCTATAAATATATAAATATTCCGCAATCCAAATCTATTATGTACATATATGCTGATCGTTCAGTAGAATCGACCTTCGTTAACGATTCATGACGCGTGTATTATTTATGCTAAATACTTCCCGATACAATTACATTGTTGCATTAGTGAGGTATATAGAACCGGCTTGTGGGCATATATGCATATGCACAATTACCAATTGATTTGATTGAGAAACTAACCATGACGCAAAATAAAATGAAGCGAAAAAAACCTTGCAAAAATTTTGGTCTTAATGATATAATGTTGGCATTGAAATTAATTAAGTAGCACAGACGGTGGGTATAGATCATTAAAGAAATCTTACTATACGTATTTGTATTAAATGTCATAATAAACGATTGCATGATTCAGCTGATTTACAATTTTATTTACAAAAAGCTAGCTGAAACACGCGGCATTACTCAATCAAAAAATTTGTTTGTGTTTGCTGTGCATTGGGATAAACCTGACAAAGAATAAGAAAATAAATTTAAGCAACCCCAAATTACTTAATACATTATTGGGAGTAGTAAAGGATGTAAAGGATAAATAAGCATTGTAGCCAAAAGTAATCCAAAACAAAGTTAATTGTGTTGTAATTTTCTTTTGGGTCACCACCATGTGAATTGGTAAAGTTTGGGATCGTTTGAAATTTTTTTCTGGTTTAAATCAATGTTGAGAGGAAATAATTAAATAAATTTAGTGACAGAAAGAAACAAGTCGCAAAATGTTGTGAATGCCATTATTATTAATATATTGTGTCTATGAAAAGCCGAAAGAATCTTATTGATTTAATACAGACAACAAACTTCAATTTCTATTATTGGTGTGGGCGTTTATAATTCGCTAAGTCACTATGTTCTTGCTTCATACTTAATGTATGAGGTTGGAATTGTATTTTTGTAGTTTGGTCGTAGCTACCTGATGAGTAGATCGAACTTTTAGTGTTGAAATTATCAGTACAAAATCAAAAACTACCCCACAGAAAGCTCAAGGAAAGGTTCGGGTGAAGGATTTTTCATTTGTTGAAGAATATTTATTGTGAAGACAGACCCCCTACCCCTATGTATTTTGACGCGATGAATCCGAATTTCAGCATAAACAAATTTTTTATCGTGCCAATTTTCCGTTATCACTCCCATTTTACCCTTATATGCAGGTTGAAACACAGCCACACAAAAAAAAAAAGTTTTCGACTCAGAAGACAGACCCCCTACCCCTATGTATTTTGATGCACTGAATCCAAATTTCAGCATAAACAAATTTTTTATCGTGTCAATTTCCGGTTATCACTCCCATTTTACCCTTATTTGCGGGTTGAAACACAGCCACACAACAAAAAAAGTTTTCGACCCAGAAGACAGACTACCCCTATGTATTTTGATGCGCTGAATTCGAATTTCAGCATAATAAATTTATTATCATGTCAATTTCCCGTTATTATCCCCATTTTACGTTGAAATATTTCAACCCACATATAGGTGTAAAATCGGGATGATAACGGGAAATTGACACGATAAAAACAATGTTTATGCTGAAATTCGGATTCAGCGCATCAAAATACATGGGGTAGGGGGGTCTGTCTTCGGAGTCGATTTTTTTTTGTGTGGCTGTGTTTCAACCCGCATATAGGGGTAAAATCGGGATGATAAAGGGAAATTAACACGATACAAAATTTGTTTAGGCTGAAATTCGGATTCAGTGCATCAAAATACATAGGGGTACGGGGCTCTGTCTCCTGGGTCGAAAACTTTTTTTTTTTGTGTGGCTGTGTTATTCATTTTCATCAATGAAGAAAAGGGTCTTTCATTTGAACCATTAGCACTTAGTAATTAGTACGTAGTAATTAGTAATTTGGGATGGTTTACAATCCATAACATAAAATGTTCTGCTGACTTAAATTTGCACGGTCATATGAAATTCTGGAAAATGGAAATTTAATTTTGAATGGAAAACAATAAACCGCAGAATAATCGCGGAACCTGAAAAGCGAACGCGGAACCCCGCAGAATCCTTATTTCATTATTCCTAACTATAGAGGATGCAAATTCGATTATAAACTTAATTAGGTAATTTTATTAATAGTGTTTGCGATCAATAGATTCTCCTTTAATTAATCGCTTTATTGTTTTGAGGTTTAAACTTTAAAAAATAATAACAAATTTGACTAGAATTATCGAGCATTGGAACACTTAAGGTGAATAAATTCTGATACTTAGTTTAAATCCATTTAAATAATCAACTAAATTTTGCTATTCGCTTTTTAAGTGGAGATTTTGTCCGAATGCAAACAACTTCAAAAAGATGCTGATTTTATTTTAATAAATAATTTCTCCAAAATTTTTCAGAATCGATCATCTTGAAAAATGTCCCTCAATCTGCAAGCCTTTGCACTGTCATCTGGATCCCTTTTGAAATTCAAATGCAACTGCATATTTGTGTTGGATGCTTTTCAGAGAATATAAAAAGTTACAAAAAATGTCGGCTTACATTGACCGGAAATTTAATGTTAAATCTAGATTTATTTTTGCTCGAAATTTTATCTCAAAGGTGATTGGTTGCATTTTAGCAATTCGGTAGAACCTAAGAATTCATCACCGTCCACTATCGTCTTCTTTTTTCTCTTTAAAACTCTTTGATATTCCCAATTATTAGTTTGTCTCCAGTCTGAGTTTAGGGCTTCGTTTCACTTATTGAAAAATAAAATTCACCATATTATAGAAAGTATTGGGCTGGCCCCTTCTCCACTAAGAGGTCCGGATGCTAATTTTTTTTTTGTTAAAATTTGATCTTCCACCTGTTTCCCATTCTAACTACGTAGGTACGGTTAGATTATTACAACTGGCTATACTGTATTGCTGAATAAATCTTTCTTTTTTTAAAAGCACGGTTTTTCTTAGCTTGTTAAATTAGTCGTGGCCCCATCAGTCAAGGGCACGAGTACTTAACATCTGCTAAACCCCTTGTGGCCGGTCCTGAGAGAGTACAGAGAAGTCTTTTGATCATAATTTTGTAATTTTAATCAATTTCGAAATACTGTGAATTTATCAACAGCGTCAATGCAATAAAAATGCTCTGTTTACTTTTCGGCCTCTACTTCAATTCGTCAGCAAACTTGAAATAAATCAATGCAATAAAATCATTGTTTTGATACAATATTAGTATGTAATTTAAAAAGTATAAAATTTCCCGAGATTACTCGAGATAAAATTTCAAAACTCTCGGATTCTCGAGTAATGAAATTCGACAGGAAATAAAATTTTCGGTTTCCTGTGAAATAAAATTTCTAGGGAAATTGTAATCTCTACTCTCTACACCCCAGATGGTTTAACTAATCAAACTGAAATTTTTTATTTAAGCTTTTTTCATAAATTGGGAGGTCATATTTAACGCTTACTTTATGAGTTTGGCCCCAAAAGATAACAAATAAAATAGATGACCATGCGAAAATGGTCAAAAGAACGTTTCAGCGGCCATTGTGAATAAAAGAAATGAAAGTTGGAATCATTTTGATAATTATTTTATAGTCCCTTCTCATTTATCTTTAAAATGAGCCCAATTTGATAATTTTCGGATAATTCGGTTTTGTTATATAGCAATAAATACACCACCACTTGCATGAAATTTTTAAATATTTGACACCCTGTATCTTAAAAAACAACAACAAGGAAGTTCCATGAACGTAGGGTTGCCAGACGTCCCGGTTTTCAGAGAATTAAATGGTTTGTTTTACTCAATGCTACACATTCAAAATATAAAAATCATAAAAGTAAAACATGACTTTGCTCCCAAATAAAGGATTAGTGATTTAACGTATTTTTCTCTATAAATAAATGAAAAATAGAAAAGAATAAATTGGTATGAAATTTACATAATAAGTAGCTCCAAATTTCCTATGCGTAAAAGAAAGTCGTGTGTTGGTCACACCTTCATTTTATCTATAACAATTTCTCTTAATTTTTGTTGCGTCCCTCTATTGATAATGTCTATATTAGTAGTAGTCAAATATTTGAAATATAAAGTTTTCCGGTACATAGCCAGATAATTATTTTTTAAAAATTTTGCAAGTTCAGTTTTGATTCGTTCCTTCACTCCTGTTTTCGACGTCACTGCACATCATATCATTTAGTCCAACCCCATGTCATCAGGAAATTAGGTAAAAGCCCCTACAGCCTCTTATTTTGCCCTTCCCATTAGCACCTCCATCATTACTGCTACAAGTTCACTGGAGAAAAACTCTGGAATGGGAATAAGACTTATTTGCGAGCTTGCCAAAATGGCCACTGTTGAACTCTGAGTTCCGTTTTCAAAAATCAACTTATTTTGTTAACTTTGTTTAGTTAGGCCTTTAACTTAATTACCTATGGTCCTTTGTTTCTGAGTAATGGTCATGTCGATGTACGGTTCCAGTGAAGGTTAATCGGTCCACATTTAATATTTCCTGTCATCATGGGCTAGACAACAATAGTGAAACCACGGATTTGCCCTCTTCACTATAATAGTCAATTCTTGGATGTCAAGAAGCTAGAAACGTCTAACTTCTAAATTGCAGTCCCCACAAATATTTAAAATTGAAATGGCTACCCGGGTAGCCGGGTGCGTACACAAGGGTTAAACCACTCTCGAATAGCCTTATTGGAACAAATCACCAATGGCAAGCCGAGTTGTTAATGTGTGCACTCCGACCTAGAAATAACCCCCTAGAAATAACGATCTTCCCAGCTATCTATGATACTGCCACCTTATTGTAATGGATGCAAATTATTAAACCTGAAGCCATTATCTATTCGAAGATTTGAAAACTTGGCTATTTTGTTTCGAGGCGTTCTAATTTCGAAAATTGATTCTGCTGGCATTCTAAATTTCTTGAATATTTATGCTCCATCACATAAGTCTTTGTAAACAGGATTCAGTTGCTATTATAAAAGTTTGTATTGTTTTTGAGTTTAACTTATCGGAAAGTGCATTAAGGCGCATAGATGCCAGATGTTCTTTTAATATTTTGGTAATTTAAAATTTTAAATTCAAATAAACACCGCCAGTTTCGAAATTTCTCGCTCCGGTCTCATGAATGTTTCCTGAAAATAGAGCAAGCTA
This sequence comes from Tipula helvola, assembly GCA_963556165.1. Lineage (NCBI taxonomy): Eukaryota > Metazoa > Arthropoda > Insecta > Diptera > Tipulidae > Tipula > Tipula helvola. Next base: position 369,076,504 of record OY744481.1, read on the forward strand.
ACCAAAGTCAGCAAAGTTAAACCCTTAGCCCCTTTAACAAATCACGGAAGTTCAGGGTGAAATTTAACTTCAACATCTTATATAACATTTAACGGTCAATTTTTAAATTTTTTAAACCAATTTCAGAATATTCTGCCAAAAATGGCGTATGGTATCCGACTGCTTGACTCTTTGGCAATAGAAGCACCATGCCTCATTAGGAAATCACGTAGATTCTTGCATTATTTTTAAACTGTTTATGTTTGGGGGGGATAATAACCGACTGGTGTATGGTACCCGACTTGTTAATCCTTAGAAGCCTTCTTTGTCATTGTAAAGCGCTTTGCCCATAGGAAAACGAAAACGAAAACGGATTTTACTTTTTTTACAATAACTCCAAAATCTTTAGCATATTATAGCCTATAGGCTCTCAAACTTGTCCATAAACACAATACAAAAATATTTTAATTTAAAAAATAATTAAAAAATATTTAACATTCCAAGAAAATTAAATTTTAATTTTTTCTGTCAGAAAATTTCAAATATTTTTTCAATTTTTCGTCAGAAAAAGTACACGAAAATATTTTTCGTGTTGTTTTTCTGTTATAATTTTTTATTCTGTTATAATTTTGTAATGTTGGCTACAAAAATGAATGATATACAAACTTCACGCACTAATCACAAAGGCATTTTCTTTTCTTTTTTAATATTATTCTGAGAATTCCGTTTTCTTTTTAAATAAATTTAAAAAAAATTAACCCACAGATAAAAACATACAAGTTTTGATACTGGAATTTCTAATGAAAATAGTTTTTCGGTTTAGTAATGGGCAAGGCAAAACGAAAAAATGCTAAAAATTGTCAAATTTTTCGTTTTTTATGTTTTTCGTTTTCCTATGGGCAAAGCGCTTAAGTGTTATGTAAGGCTCTGTACTTAAATTCCTACCCTCCTGATTTCTTAATGCAGCCCCGATTATAAATCTCCTAACAGTTAAAAAATCGGGTACCGTATTCCAATTCTGGGATCATCTTTGAGATCGATGCAAGATAAATTGAGATTTGACCTCCTTGACTTTATTCACTATAAATACGTTTGTATTGCCAAATGAAACTATACCAATTAATAGTTTGTACACAGATGGGTTATATAAAACTGTCAAACAGATTTGGTCAAAAGCGTTCGTTCCAAATGTTTGCTTACAAAATTTGAAGTCCATTGAATTAATCGTGAGGAGTGTCCAAATTAAGGAAAAGAGGAAGCTCCTTAGATAGAGATAATTGAGATCAATATTTTCAAAATAAATTTGTGTAGCAGCCAGTGTCCAATAAAATTTGTTTTCATTCCATTGCATGAGTTCGTCAGCTGGAGTTAATCTCTCTGATGAGAGTCTGCATAATCATCTTGAGCCAATTCAAAGGCAATTTGAAGACGTTTTATGCTTTCAAACCCCTTCTAGTATTGTTGAGTCGAAGTAAGAAGACGTTTCTGCTACTGTTGCCTTCTTTTATTGCCAAACCGTCGGCAATCAAATTTGATTACAAACATTACCAATGAAATATGTGATGTAGCCACTAATACTTCCAAGTCACTTTCAAGATGACATTACGGTAATTCTGAGGCGTCATGCATCTACTCAAGTGGTAAACGTTTGCAATAAGTTTTCCTGTTGAATACAGCACTATTGATAACCCCGTAACTAATATTTAGAACAGCAATCAATTTTACCGCTTAGATATAATTTCATTCTCAATCACCGCGCTTTAGTTCAGCTCAAAGTTCAACAAGTATAATAATAAAACTTTGAGCTTCACGTCAACTAAATTATTGTGTCATATATATTAAGGTGTAGGTAGTAAACGTATATTGACATTTGACGACTCGTTTTATATTTCATTATACCTACGACAATAAAACAATAAAGATGTAATTAGATCTTGAGAAAACTTACTTGTTGCCAATATGGTATACAGGTACGCCTACATGTATTATCTCTACCTATACATATAATATTTTACTCGGTGTTTAATTGCCTTCAGGCCAATAAATTACTAATTAAATTATTTATTAATTATAATTAAAAGGAAAAAAGTAATTGTTTTGAGAACAGGTTGCAAATTAATTATCTCAAAGTGAATACGTCATTAAAATGTAATGATGCGTTTTATTTACATGGTTACATATACTCACATGTTTATTACCAAAAGATGTGCGTACGAGATACTACCGCTTACACCTGCTAACACTAATAATAATTAATTAAATTCATAATGTAATAATAATTGAATTTTATTTTAATTTATTATGTGGAAAATTACAAATGATTTGGCAAAAAACAAATCTGTAGACAAAATAATGATTTTGGAAAATTTCCAGAAAATTTTCTAATTAAATTTTAATTATTAACTTAAAGTAGATGAACATAGAATTATTTTTTTTTGTGGTATTGCTGCTGCACACTGTTTGTTTACCTATGATAATAATTTATTTGATTTTGTTGTTATTGGGCTAGTGAGAACGACAAATAGATTGTAACAATTAGTGTATATAGACAAGAGTAAATTAAAACAGATTTATTGAAAATCAATTAACAGAATTAATTTTGTGTAATTGTGAAAACTGATATGTATCATGTAGGTATACATATGGTTTTACTTTGAAATGTGTTAATTCGATTTGTGTTGAATAATGCAGTTGCTTACTAGTTGAATGCCCTATTCGTATAATATTTATTGTTTTGAATAAAAAATACTTTATCACATGTGTAGACCGGTTATAGTAAGCGTGCAATGCGGTACAAAATCAAAAAGGAAAAATTTTAAGTCAGGAAAGTTGGTTCTTCTGATATATAGTATTTACATACGACTTTGCGCTGAGCCTTCTAGAGTATAGAGCCATAATCATTATGACGTATTTTTTAGAAGCTTTTATAGTGGTATAACTTTTCGCTGATTTCCATAGGAATCCATAGTAAAAATGGCGGTTTTTAGCTGCAAGTTTTTCAATGAAAAAATCAAAAATGTTACAAAATGTTTATACAAAAGTGTTCTACATATCTTTAGCAGCAATATACAAGAGGGTATATTGGTATTAAGTAAATATTAATTGCAGAAATAATAAAATTAAATTATTTCTAAAATATATTTTTCGAACTTTCATTTTGAAAAATACAATAAAGTTGGCTCTGACGAATTAAAATAATACTTGCTAAATTTATCTTTAGTTTTACTAGTGTACGTTAGATGTCTCAGAATTATACAGAAAAAATGAAAAAAAATTGTTTAATCACAAAATTATGACACGTTCTTAATATTTTGAGAATTTGTTTTGCTTTTCCTACAATTTTTGCACTTGAAATTTCTCCAGTGGCAATTTTTGGTACGATGTTTCAAAATTTTTAGTGCCCACTGCCATCTATGTATATTGACTTAATGCACACGATTTTTAGTAAGCTTTTCTTTTTAATTTGAGCAAAATGCTGTTGTTATGAACTTTTTTTTATATTTTGGCTTAAATAAATCAAATATTACAAGAAAATAAAAACGATTTACTTAAACGAGATTTATATATGTTGAAATCCAAACATTTATGAAAATATTTCAAAAATCATAGTTAAGAATTTGCAACGTTTTCATTTACAAATTTGTCTTAAGAAAAAAAGTGATTTTATGTGTTTTACTATGAAAATTTTGATTTTTTCCGCGTTTCTAATTCCCTTATAAAAGTTTCGTTTTTTAGATTATGACTTGTATAATCAAGGTTGCTTTGGTAGTATGCCTACGAACTAAGTCCTTCGGCTAAATGTCATCTAATTTGTATTAGTTGTATTAAATTTCAATTGTTTTGAATTAACGCCATCTATGTAATAGTAATTTTAAAACAAATCTCTTTGGTATATAGCTTATTTTTTTATTAATTTATTGTCGACATTTCAACGGCTGTATTCCGTCATCCTCGGGACAATTTTTTTTTAAAACTACAAATTTCAAATTAAACAACAAGTCCTTACAAATGTACATACTACTTGATTTGAAAAAACCGGTTGGTCAAAAGTGTAAATTAATTTAGAATAACATTGTCGTAATAATTTAACAAGAATTTGGAAATTTCCTGGACATTTACAAATTTGCACCCCGCATTTTTTAATGGAAATATTTTCCAAAAATAAACGCTTTTCCAAATTACTTTCTTTCTCCAAAATTGTAGCATCCTCTAAAGATAATGCGTGGCCACTGTCCCGTTAGTAATTAAACTTGTTAACTTGTATCTTCACTTAGGTTACTGCCATCTATATTGAATTATAGTATTAAGCATTTTGTATAAAACTTACTCATGCGTTACTCCGCATAGAGCGCACTTGTTTTGTATATAAAGAGACGTCAAATAATGAATCGTGACACAAATAATCAGCAAATTGGCAGAGCAAATACGGAAAATGAAATAAATTAAAATTTGAAAAGAAAATTAGTTGAATTTTACTGAAATCGGCGGGAAATTGGTTAGCACTGTGCGTGTTCACCACTGCTTGAGGGATTTCAATTAGGTATGCCGTCACCGTTTAGTCCGGGAATTGGTGGATCGTTTCCTTTTCCACGCATTTTGATTGTGAGTGGTAGAATCGCGAAATGCTAACCACAAACTATTTGATTTGATGCTACTTTCGATAATAGCGAAGCGTGTTCCTCTGGCAACAACTGGTAGAGCTTGCCGAAAATCGCCTCCAACAACTACCACTTTCCCCGCATTGCGGAAATTTCTTGCAGAACCTTGTTGATGGTCCGTGGTTTGAAAACATTGTTATCTGAACTATTTCAAAACTTTAGCTTCAGGTGAATTAAGACGCATCGAGAAAACGGAAGATGTGTACTGTTCTTTCGCCTTTCACCAGTGTTGCGGCTGTTTCGGTTGTTGCAAAAGGAAGTACGCTTTGACCTCTGCCTCAAATGAATGCCATCGGGGTTCTAAAGGTACGTCTTTCCGGAACCACATTGACCACTCTAATAGAAGCATCTTTGCTCTTCCTTAGCTCTTCTTTGCTCTTCTGTGTTAACGCAAAGCAGCGTTGTTCCATTTATTGTTTGACACCAAGTGTCGACGTCGAGATGCTCTTTAAAGGTGTTGCAAATAGCTCTATTCACAGTTCTAACCGCTTGAAAATTTGTGGCTACAGGAACATGCAGCAGAAGTAGCGGAAGATCAAACCGTCCTTCATACGTACCTCTCAAATTAGCTACGTTAACAATTTTATATTGAATACCGTTTATTATGCAAAAACATCAGAGCTGAACCGATAATTCAAAGGTAGTAACGCCCCAAATGTCATCATCTTTAATTCTTGTTGCAAATAGGCCATGTCCATAAGCTGTACTTCGCTATTGTTACTATTATTCATCCTTTTCCTCTTGGTAACATGCGTCTTGAATTTTCCGTCTTGAGTTTTCGTCTTTCATTATTCGTCTTTATCGTCTTGAATTGATTATCGTCTTCTTTTGGTCAATTTCGTCTTGTTTTATAGTTGACTGAATTAAAATCAGCGTTTATTGTTTGTTACTTTCTTCATCGATTCGATGCCATATTTACCTGATACCAGGTTGAGGTTTCGTTGGGCCCAGTAAATTATGCTACCTTCTCTACTAGATACATTTCAGTGCTATTGACTTGAGTAACCTTGTACGAACCCATATACTTCGGAAGGATTTCAGCGCCTGCTGCAAACTGAGTTCTCTTTATTGCCAACAGTTCGCCAACCCTGTAAAAGTGGGTAAGCTGTTTTTTGATAACAAAACTCAGAGTCCAACAGTGACCGGTTTGGTATTGCAAATAAGTCTTATTCACATTCCAGAGGTCTTCTTCAGGGAACTGGCAGCAGTATTGATTGATGTGCATACAGAAAAGGGCAAATAGGAGGCTGTAATGGCCTACCTGCTTTCCTGGTGACACATAAGTGACTCCTTCGGATGAGATTATGTGGCCTGTGAATCCGGTGCCTATGATAAGTACTTGTTGTGACTAGAAATTCTGAGGAATACTCCAACTGATATGAAAATACCACGGTAGAATTTCTCTGAAGGTGCGGAACTACACACATCGTTGGTCATCGTTGGTCATGGAGCAAGTTATTGAAAATACGAATATTGACGACTAGAGGTGGATTTCCAAAAGAAGAAATGTTGCAGATAATGGGTTCCTGACTTGAATTCCGGAAAGAGACGAAGGATCATTGGCCCAAAGAAAAGTTATAATTGTTGATGAGGGCTCGTTGCCAGAGGCCAATACAAGACAAATATAAAAAGAGATTTCATCCTGGATGAGGGTAATAAGTGTCACAAGTCTAAAGATTTGAGAAAACATGGAGTATTAAAAATAGATGAGTTGGATACGGCCGAAATATTAATTCTGAGAAGAAGTCAAAGCGATACATTTGCGGAAGAATTCAAGAACTTGGCGAGTGGGAAACGAATAAGTCAAAAGAGTCGTCTACTTACCTTGTCATCCTGCCTGAACAAGAAAGGTATTATCAGGATGCAAGATCGTATCCAGAATACTTATGAATTGCAGTTGGAGAAAATGTGGCAAAATGCGAAGTATGTCAATTAGGCAGAGCAAATCTGAAGAGTCCAAAGATGGTACAACTAGCAGCACTATATATCATTATTTTGGGCTCCCATAACTGTAACTGTCAAACGAAGTACTGAAAAGAGATGCGTTGTTGTCTTTACGTGTTTAACCACCAGAGGCTTAGTATTGATTGCTACTGGAGGCTAGGTAGTTGGTACTGATTGCGGATGAAGACTTGCAGTGGCGGAACTTCATATTTTGGCGGCTTAGAGGAAGGATCATTTTTATTGCATTGACGCTGTTGATAAATTTACAATATTTAGAAATTCACAAAGGTTACAAAATTATGATCTAAAGCCCTATACCCTCCCTCAGCCGGCCTGCGACCACAAGGGGGTTCGGCACATGTAAGACACTCGTGCCCCTGACTGATGGGGGCTCGAATAATTTGATTACAGCTGTGAAGATTTGAAAAATTATATAGCAAATATTCAGCAATATAGCATCGCCAATTGTAATAACCACTGGTGAAATGAATTTTGCTGACATAATACGGAACACTTTTGATTATTATCGCTGGGAGAGCTGCTAGTTAGAATGGAAAATAAGTGGAATGCCGATTTTCAGCTAAAGGAAAAATATAAAATTAGGATGCGGGCCTCTTGATGGAGAAGGCTGGTCCAATAGGCTCTATAGGGTTAGTGAAAAAATCAGCATCTAAACGACCTTGTTTACGAGATAAATAATGATGAACTTCATTTTTTCTTTCAAACTTTAGTCCGTCAAATTTAGTAAGTATCGACTGTTTGAATAGGCGGGTTAATGAACCACCACATTTTCTGAAGAGCATCCAACACAAATATCTAGTAGCGTTTGAGTTTCGAATGGGATCCGGATGACAGTAAAATGGGTTGCAGATTGAGAGAGAGACATTTTTCAAGATGATCGACTCACAGAAATTTTGGACAAATTATTAGTTAAAATAAAATTGAAATCTTTTTTGGAGGTTGTTTGCGTTCGGACAAATTCTATTATTAATTAAATTGAATTAAACTCAGTATCGGAATTTTTTCAGCTTCATTGTTCGAATCCTCGATTATTATATGGTCAAATTCATGAGACCCCAAAACAGATAAGTGAGGTCGAAAATGTTCATAACCTATCAGGTGACCCTTATTTTGGGAAATATTTTTAAAACTTAGCAGCATCCCCTAGAAATTTGATGATGGACCAAAAAATAATATCATCAAAATATAAAGAAGACCCATTATGTGTACACCACAAAATAGAAGGGAGAGTAGAGATTCAGAAAGCATATGAATGGTTCTGGTCTGTTGCTCTTAAGGCTTATAACGACCCAAAAATGAGCGAAATTTTGGCCTACTTTTAGTCCTCTGCTTTGTTTTCTCGTTACGTATTCCTCGAAAACGGATAGACGGATTTTAATAAGGTAGCATCATTCATTAAATAAGTTTTGTATAAAGTGTATCTGCAATAATCGCGTGTTTTATTTGTTATTGGCTGCTTATTTCTACTAAGTTCTACAGGTTATGGGCCCAGATACCCAATGCCGCAATAATATTTTTATTGGATACAGTATTTATTGCGAGATATTTTCATCATAAGAATTGTGAGTTGCACGCGGTATTCATCAGCCATACAAAATGTCATCAGTGGAAACAAAGTACAGCATTTCGAAGCTGGACAACAAAAATTATTTTGTATGGAAATTTAAAATAAAAATGCTGATGGTGAAGGAAGGTACATGGAATTGTATTGCAACTACATATAGCGCTTACGGAAACGCCAAAAGAAGAGGAATGGAATAAAAAGGATCAACAGGGCTTAGCAACAATTGGGCTAAATGTGTGTGACGACCAATTAATTCACATTCGTAATGCTACAACGTCGCAAGAGGCATAGACATCATTGCAAGATTACCATGAAATAAGTACTGCAAACAGCAAAGTGCGATTGATGAATATAAGCGACGAAAAGATAGAAATGGAATCGATGACGGTCAAGCGAGCGCACTGAAAGTTACACACAAACATAAAAAGGCATCAAATCATAAGAAAAAGGAGAAGTTGTGTTATCGTTGTGGTGGTCCAGGTCATTTTGCGAATAAATGTACAGGTAAACAATAAAGAAAATAAATCCGCTGTCAAGAAGAAAGTGAATTTAACAACTGAACGTGATGATTACGAAGATACACTGGCCCGTCAAGAATTTATGTTTACAGTGAACGGACTGTATCGGGTGGTTTATTGATTCAGGTTCAACGTCGCACATTACATCAATCAAAGCGTTGTTTGATAATTTGGATACTAATTTTCGACATGAAGTTAAATATGCCAGCGGTAAGATAATCAAAATAATGGGAAAAGGCATGGTTCGAATTGAGGTTATAAACAAATTCGATAAAGAAAATGTCTTTAAAATTGATGACGTGTATTGGGCTCCTACTATCGTTACAGATTTAATTTCTGTGGATAAATTAAATGACAAAGGCGCGTCGGAGTTAATTTTACTTCGAGCAAACGAGTTGAAATCACACTCAATGGACAACAAATAGCAGTTGGTTTCGGGTACGGGGGATTATTTCTGTTAAAGCAAGTAAACATGGCTCTAATTGCATACGAAAAAATGGATGAGAATGCTGAGTCTTGTCTTCATACGGGGTGCATTCATGTTTGGCACCGAATTTTGGAACATCGTGACATCGAGGTTGTTAAAACATTATCAACAAGTGGAAACGTCAAGGGTGTAAAAATTATACCATGCGCAGATAAATGTAAGGGTTGTGATGATAATTGTAGGGTCTGTTTTGAAGGAAAAATAACGCGAACTAAATTTCCGAAAAAATGCCTCGCGTACTGAAAATGTGCTTGACTTAATTCATTCGGATGTTTGTGGACCGATAAATACACAAACGCCATCGGGAAAGCGGTACATATTATCGCTAATTGACGATTGTTCGAGATTTACAGCGATTTATTTGCTGAAAAATAAATCAGAGGCATTCGAGAAATTTCAGCATTTTGTTGAAATGGTGAAAACATACTTTGGAAAGAAACCTAAAGTTTTAAGAACGGATCTAACGTAAAAACCGAACGTTGGTAGACATGACTAAATGCATGTTGATCGATGCAAAATTGCCATATACATTTTGGAGTGAAGCAGTAATGACTGCTAATTACATGCCAAATCGTTTGCCTGGTAGATGTATTGAAACGACCCTATATGAAGAATGGCTTGGACGAAAACCCGTAATTTCTCATTTTAGATCATTTGGATCAGAATGTTACGTTCGTATCCCACCGGAGAGAAGAACGAAATTGGAACCAAAAGGCATGTACGCAATTTTCTTTGGCTATGACGACGTTTCGAAGGCGTATCGATGTTTTAATCCGAAGACTCGGAAGGTGATTGTTAGCCGAGATGTGAATTTTGTCAACAAAACCAGTTTCTTGTAATAAAATTCCGAAGACGAAAAATAAAAGTAATGATAGTATTGTTGTTATTTCATATATGACAACGGTGCTGATCATGAAACTGTGCAAGTTACTGAAGTTACTGCAGACTTAAATGAAAGAAATTTGGATCTGTATGACATATTGTGCCCAAATGAAGTGTCATTTACCGACAGTGAAACTTATTTTAGTGGCAATGATTTAACTTTTGCCGATTTATCAGATATTAAGGAAACCGCTGATGAAACAGACGACGGTTTGTGACGATCAAATCGTTCAAACAAAGGTGTACCACCGTTACGGTATCGTGATCAAGCTTTCTTAACGAACGAAGTGTTGACAGAACCATTAACATACAATGAGGCGGTGAAAGGCGAAGACAAAGAAAAATGGGTCCATGCAATGGAATATGAAATGGATTCATTACTCGAAAACAAAACATGGGAGTTGGTAAATTTACCTACAGACGGAAAACCCATTGGTTCTAAATGACTTTATAAAATTAAAACGAATGAAAAGGGTGAAGCTAAGCGATATAAAGCCAGATTAGTCGCACAAGGCTTTACACATCGATATGGATTTGATTACGACGAAGTGTTTGCACCTGTGGCCACACAAAAGACATTTCGCATTTTGCTCATCGTTGCATCCGAAAAAGATATGAAAGTTTTGCACTTCGATGCAAAGACAGAATTTTACATGGTGAACTCAAGGAAACCATTTATATGAAGCTTGCACTGAATCTTTAATATTTTATCCCGGTGTTAATTCAAAAACAGCATCAGCTCTGTTTAGTCCAGTTCTGGGAGTAAGTTTAGGAACCGCTAAAAGCGGATCCGTATCACCTTGAGTGATTATAACTGGAAGCCGATCCTATACAAATGACCCAGATGCCTTGAAAACCAAATAGAATTATCATAAATTAAAGGTTTTCGATCTAAAAACTATTTCTACTTTAATTTTTTTTTTATCCTTAGAGGAGTTTGTTTTCGAACCAATTCTCGCGCACGTTGTATAGAGGAACGGTTTAGAATTAAATTGTCAATGCAGTGACCTAAAGCGATAGGAATTATTTTTCAGAGCTGTGTAAAATGATTAAATAAGTAAAAAACGTTTTATTTTGTTTCGCTGTTTAATCGCTTGGTGGCACGGGTTCCCATCAAGCTAGACACATAAAATTTTGGTGATTTTATTTTTTGGCGCATCATCAAATTTCTAGGGGTGCTACTAGATTTTAAAAATATTTTCCAAAATAATGGCCACCCTAATACATACTTAATTTCTCTTACGTAAAAGAGAGTAAACAAATTTCTTTTATTTTTGTATATTATGAGAGAACACCATGAATTTTTACACGGCTTCCCGAAGCCAATTGACCACGTGTTAACTTGAAAATACGGGCTGGGGTCGTCCAACTTTCAAAATCGTACCGCTACGGCTACTAAAGTTAATGTAAGATCAGGAACTAAATGGGAATTTAGCCAGAGTGTTGATACGACACAGCCGGGTAATGGCATTTGAAAATGGGTTAAAACCAATTAATAAAAATTTTGGCTGCCAAATTCCTCTCTGCTGGTCGAATCTTCCGAATGGACTTCGAAAAGATTTTTTTTTTTATAAAACCGTTAAATTCTATAAATCTATTATAATAAATTAATAACCATTTCAACGTATGAAGGTTTCGAAATCAACGTGCGAGCATGAATATACTTATAATTATAAACCAAAGTATGTAAATTAAGTTAAAATGTAATACTATATGTCTTGGCCTCCAAATAACAATGTGTAGTACGAACGTAAATGAGACTACCTGCGTACACAATACAGACTCCAAAGATCAAATATTAGTAATATAATTAAGTTATTAAACAATTTAGCCCTTTTGACCTATTAAACGTATACAATGCACTTATTTCAAACAATTAGATACCCGGATTAATATCGCAGCCCATAATTAATTTGAAATTACTGTTTAATTAAGGAAATTAGTCCACTAAAGAACACAAAACTATGTGTACACATAATAAAATTCCGTGGACTTTGCCACAATAACATTTATGAGAAAAAGATCTTTGTAATTTGAAAATAATTACATTCCACAATTAATTTGTAAAAAAATGTATAAACCCAAGAACTATCAATTATTATAATCATAAATAATGAAATATCACAGATTACATAGTTCAATGGAATCACCTTTATTATTTATTGATTGATCCACAGCGCGGTTCACATATAATAATTAACCTTTTGATTTATCCTTCACAGAACATTCGACCACTGCACAAATATTTATCTTGTTTACTTCTCGATAAACTTTATCACTTTAAACCACCACATTTGTACTTTAAACGCTTCCTTGTCTTTAAACTGCTTATTTATGTACTACTTGTAAAATATTTTAGTAACATTACATTATGTCGATAAATAATTTATTTGTCGGTTTTTTTTTTACCATGCGTTCGTTCATTACATACGGTATGTATAGGCGAACTTTATGTTTGTAACTAAAGGTAAACGTCTTTTTTATTGTGTCTACAACGCATATACTATTTCAAACCACAACCCCCCGTGGTATTTTGTTTTGTTTTGCTTTTTTATTTTATTTCACTTTGTGAAGGACTCGTTAAATATTATTGACGTTAAATGAAAATGAATAAGTTTGGTATGCGATGTTTGTGGTGATATTATACTGGGAAGCATTATAAACAAAATTAATGTTGCCGGGTTATCTATAAAACAATAAAAAAGTCTGTGCATTGATATGAAATGATTCGTTCGGTTGTGCATTATAATAAAAATAATTTAAAGGATGAGTCCATCGGACCAACATAATTCCGATCCGGTACATTAAGCCTGTATGCAGTGCCGGATTAAGGAAAATATGGGCCCTAGGCAAAGTATCGTTTCCGAGCCCCTCAAAATAATAGGGCAATCTGGGCCCTAAGCAAAATTTACTTTTCCTATACCAATTAATATTGTGATCAACAAACGTTGATCAAATTGGTAACGAAGAATTAAAATACAGTTACAGCCTTGAACAATGATGTGTAGAAAATAAACATGTCGGCCTGTGACACTTACCGGAAGATAACCATGAAGCTTAATGTGGACTAGTGATTCACCTAAGAAGAAAAAAATTGTCTTCTGATTAAAGAGAAAACTACCTAACGAGAAAATTAATTTGTTTCATTAGCTGACCAGTTGTTTCGTGAGCTTGGTACATCCAACCAATAAAAAATCCCCAATAATTGGAGATGAAAAAGAACTTCTTATTGAGATACGTCAAACTAAATGCGGGTGAAATATTTTCTAGTTCAATTCTAAATACAAAACCAATGGTTAGGAATGGTTTAGAAAAACTTCATACGCCGGAGGGCGACTGTAAAAAATTTCATAAATCATTCCAGAAATAAAACCGTTTTGTTTGTGTTTGTGAGAAACAAAATTTCCCGCTACATTTTGTTTTAATGTAGGTACTTTCAAAGACTAGTATTTACGAATTTGGCCAAAATTGGGCACGAAATATACCATTCATATAGCTACCTATTACTTCATTTTATTAATTTAATGGAATACAACTCCAGATTTTGGGAGGTTGACATCGATTCCAGGATATTTTTCTTTAAGCAGAATTGTGTGAGACAAGAATATGTGTGAGGCCAGTTTCAAGAAAAAATCTACAAGGAACTTGGACGAGAGGTGATTAAAGGGAATGTAACGACGATTTCTTCGAGACAACGATTTTCATAACCTCTATAAAGAATTGATGATGGTCATATGCAAGAAATCCCTCAACCATCAGTGCAAGATGCATGTTTCTTTTTACCACATCATGGAGTTACCAAGAATGATCGCTGAAGCAGTAAAATACTGCTTGTCTGCAAAAACAATCTTTGGGGTGTCACTGAATGATTGTTTGGTAGTAGGGCATAGTAAAATCAAACCCTTTATGCAATAATTTTGCGTTTCCGAGAACATCGGTACATTTTTTCAGCCGACATTGAAAATATGTATCGGCAAACTCGCGTGCATGAGGATGACACCAAATTTCTACAGATAATATGGAGAGAAGGTCCAACTCATCCCATCAGGTATTTCAAATAATCACCGTCACGTATGGATTAGCCTCAGCTCCATATTTAGTAACACGATGTGTCAAACAAATTGGTCAAGAGTAACACATATCTATAATCCAGCAGCAACCAGAACCATCGACAGAGAAATAACCTGAAAAAATCCATCAAAGCAATTTGGACCACTTATGGTTTCAATTTGTGAAAGCGGGTGTCAAACTTTTTTTTTTTTTTTCTGAACGTGAATTCGGATGATCCACTTCCAGATAAAGAGACAGACGAATGGTGGCGAATCCTATCTACATTACCAAAAATACAGGAAATCAAAACTCCTCAGTTCGTGCATACAATTAAAAATTTAACGATCTAATTGCATGGTTTTTAGCATACGCTAGTCACATAGCATACGCTGCAGTAATATGTTACAGGATAACCACCGAGACTAGAGATTCGTACATTCATCTTATTACCGCTAAAGGTGGTTTGGCGTCTATTGGAAGGGGCTCCGTAAACTTCCAGTAGGCGCAGGTGTACGTACTGCCTCCTCGTGGCAACCACCGGTAACTGTAACCATTAGGCTGAATGTGGCCTTTGGTGACAGGCTAAAGTACGACGCTAAAGGAGAAAACCTTGACAAAAAATCCCTAATCTGAGGTGGAACAGCATATGCCGATGGATGAATGGCTGATAGGTTAATCAGTCTATATATGCGGACTCTGGATACCAGGCACCCTCCAGTTTTATTTAGCCTTCCTGTAGTAAACCTGGGTGACCTACAGGCGACTTTTTTATTCCCAGCAACTCGCAAGAGTTAAATCAAAACGGTAGATGAGGCACGGGAAGGAATACACGGGAGTGGGTCTCCCCTCTCAAAGTCCTTGAGTCCCAATGCTACCGCTTTTCTAGCAGAAGTAAATGTTATTACATCTAGGAGGGAGAGCAATGAGCCCAGATAGTATGTAACGCGTGTAGAAGTACTTTCTACAGTAAACATTTAGGAGGGAGAGCAATGAGCCCAGATAATATATATCGCGTGTAGAAGTACTTTTAACAGTAAACATCTAGGAGGGAGAGCAATGAGCCCCCCCCCGGTAGACGAGGCATGGATAGGAATATACGGGAGTGGGTCTGCCCTCTCGATGTCCTTGAGTCCCAATGCTACCGCTCTTCTAGCAGAAGTAAATGTTATTACATCTAGGAGGGAGAGCAATGAGCCCAGATAGTATGTATCACACACCGGTCGGCAGTATTATCAGGTTCTTTAAGAGCCTAATATTGGCTGGACGGATAATTAAAACATCTAGGAGGGAGAGCAATGAGCCCAGATAGTATGTATCACGTACCGTTAGGCAGTATTATCAGGTTCATTAAGAGCTTGAATATTGACTGGACGGATAATTAAGTAGGGCTTAATGCACAAAAGATCTTTTAGGTCGCAGTGCGGGGTGGCTTGAGCCCCCACATGGCCCTCAAGTAATAATAATAATAATAATATTACCGGTAAAACGAAAGTGGCACCCATAAAGCAGCAAAGTCTATCACGCTTGGAACTGTATGGTGCAGTTCTATTGGCAAATCTGATGAATCTTGCCAGAAAGATAACTAATACCAATGTTCAGACAACATTCTTGTGGACAGATTCAACTATTGTGTTGAATTGGCTTACTTCACCCACGCGTCGCTGGCCTACTTTCATTGCGAATCGCACATCACAAATTATTTACCATTGCCAGAGAAGGAATGCCTCAAGAGGATGTTTTCCACAAGAACTCAAAGACAGTACACTATGGTAGAACGGATCTGATTGGTTACACTGTTATCCTAGCAACGATATTACGGCAATCTTGAAGATGGCTGCCTCAATAGGATTTCGCTATATCCGTGATCGAAAATGATATCCTCAACAAACTAATTACAAGCTGCTCGACATTTCACAAGATACAACGAGTAATGGCTTACATCTTACGGTTCTTTAACAATTCCAAGAAAGAATCATTCAGAAATACTGATTTTCCAGAACGAAATAGCAGATTTACGCAATTCAAAACCAATCATGATAACCAGCCCGTTAAAATCCCTTAATCCGTTTGTTGGTGAATTTGGATTGCTCATAGTTGGTGGCAGATTGGAAAAATGTGATGCACCATTTTCCAAGTGACATCCAATCATATTATCTGCAAAATCGTTGCTTACTTCATTACTGGTAAAGTAAATGCATCTGTCTTTGCTGCTAGTAATTTTAAGTCAAAATCGGTCCTTGCCATCTACAGTGACAATGGCTCCAATTTCATGAAAAACCATCAAATCAACAACTTCGAAAAACCTTTAAATATTGCGCATTTAACAATCTAATGAAGTTTCCCATTTTATTTCTAGACACGCAATTAACTGGCACTTTATACCTTCAAGCGTGCCTCACCTTTTATATGGGAGTCCGCAATAAAATCAACAAAACTTCATTTGCGGCGAGTTATCGGCGATTACGTATACTCACTAGGTATAGGAAATAAATACTCTATTGACTGAAATAGAGAGTATATCAAATTCGCAGCATTTATGTGTGCTATCGTCAGAAGAAATACATGCAATCACGCCATCAAACTTTTTAATTGGTCAGTCAGCCACCAAATTTTCGGAATATAATGTGATGAATCTCAAAATATCTGACCTATTACGATGGCATATGGTGCAATATATGCACCAGCATTTCTATAAGTACTCTAAATTACTATAGAAATATTTGTTTGTGATTGTGGCTTTGATTTAATACACAATAACCAAGTCAATATTTAAACCAATGACCGAGGTGTACAATGATCAAGTAATTAAAAAATAAGATAAGTTTGGTTTAAATTATTATTCCAACAACAACTTTATTTTTCGGTTGATTTTTTTTTTTTTTTTTGTTGGCACATCTAGGATCAATCAAGTTGTTACATTATAAGCAACTCAACATTTTACATTCGGAGCATAAAAATGGTTGTGAAATGCATTTTTTAAGAGGAAAAAAAAATATCCAAATAGCCTTACCAATTGTATTGAGCAAACAATATACTCATACAGTGTAGCATCAAAGATACACTTTATATTAAAAATCTACATATAAATAATTCTTCGCGCAACTCAACCTATTGCAAATTTCGCGTAATATCGAAAAACTCGGAATCAACATAGAATCCTACGATAATCTTAAAAAATTAAGAAATCACTACGAGTAGGAATAGCGATTAGCTTCACGCCGATTAATTGAAATTAATCTCAAAATCACAAAATGTCTAATTTCGTTAATTTCATCCAGCGGTGACTCAATGGGCGCTTTCAGAGCACCAAACAGTTGGCAACATGTTGAGTAAAATCACGGCCAACGCTATGAAATTTAAGAACTTTATTAGTAATTTAAATCAAACTAGCAATGATTTCACTAAACATGATGCCAACAGTTTGCGGATCTGAAAGCGCCCATTGCCTTTCTAGGGAAACAATTCTACTTAACTACATATATCACCTTGAAATCCGGTTTTGAGGATTATATACATAATCCTTAAAACCGGGTTTCCAACCCGGTCTTGCGTTAATACACTTTTCCATATCTAAGTGCATAAATATTTAAACATTTCCTTTTGTCTTTTATTTAATATATCGAGGCAGCTGTCAAAGTTTCCAACCCTTTCAATCAATCACAATTACGAAAAATTCGGAAAGCCTCTGGTAATGTGTTATTGTAATTTTAGGTTCTCCTTCGGTGTTGTATTATTTGTCAATCACTTTTTTTTACGAATGTTTTGGGCATGAAACGTATAACACTATAATTGCTTAGGAGTTGCTGAATGAAATCCGAAACAGCTCAAAGGGGTCATAACTGGTGATAGGCAAGACCAAAAAATTTTTTAATTTTGATCGAATGTGAAGGCGCTCACTGTTTTCGACTGCAAAGTGTACCATGAGTACTGACCGCCATGTGCCACGATCGATAAGGAGATTAGTTACCTGAAAGTTATATACGCTGTTTGCTTGAAACAACCCAAAGAAAAGGCTAACACTTCTCTACTTGTTCGTATATGTTTGGTCAAAAATGACGCTGCCTTACATGGCCCCTGTGACTTCTTCCTATATCGCAGGGCACACCAAAACTCTGTAATTTCTCGATATGATGTTCCATTTTCCAGCATTTCGATATTTCGCCTTTCTCAAAACTCTAAAAACGTCTTTTCTATTTTTTGTTAAGAATAACTGGAAAAATGGTCGAGTTTTTAAAACTCTAAAAATGTTTGGCGTATCTCACAAATTTTTATTTGCGATCATTGTTGTATAGTGTCGCTATTTGCTATAATGTCACATGAAGTTTTGTTATTAATTTTGGTAAAATGATGTATTACGAGTACATTGTTATAGGAAATGTTTCGTTAAAATTTGAAACGGGACCTGACACGTGTTACAAACTCATTTTTTATTAATTTTTGTAACATGTTATATCACGGTATTCTACCATAACATGTTTTGTTATATAGTGTAAATGCGTCTTACTAATGGATTTAGTAGAAATGCGCCTTAATATAGTAGGTATTATAGAGCATGTCAAATAAATTTTTTTTATTATTTTTTGTAACATGTTATTTCACTTTGTTATATAACATGTTTTGTTAAAAATTGGAAACGGGAATTAACACGTGTCGCATAACCATCTTTTAATAATTTTTATACCCTGTTATATGACAGTGTCCTATAACATGTTATGTTACGAGTTTATAGTGAAAACGCGCCTTAATAAAATTTTTATAAAATATCCGGGAAACTTGCCTTAGGTACATATTCTGTTTTTTGATATAGAAAACAAAAACTACAGCAATGAGTGAGTATGAACAAATTTAATAATGAAATGAGCGAGTTAGGATGTAACACTGTGATAAATAAGTAAATACATTTTAAATAAAACACAATTTATTTAATCGAAACAGTTGTTAAAGTGGATTACCAGAATGGCCTTCAAAACCTTCTACGCTTGCATCTCCTCGATCGAGCCAAAACAATGCCCCCAGACCGGTTTTTTGAGTTTCGGGAATAGCTAGAAATTAAACAGAGCTAAATCAAGCGAATAGGGCGGTTGCGGGGTGATATGGGACGAATTTTTGACCAAATAGTCACAAATGGTCTTTATGTCTCAAATGGTCTTTAATAACGATATTTGTGTGATATCAATAAGACCTCTAATTATCAATCAACGATTATTGAGTACAAATTCCTTGACTTGCTTGACGTGATGTTCATCAGCAGACGTCGAAGGACACCAAGAGATGAGGTTGAGAGAGGATGTTCATCGTCTTCAATGCATTCTCATCTTCATATACCATCAAAACCACTCGCTCTGGACATTAAATTCTGGACATTTATTCTATCACTAAAAACTTTTTCCGATGTTTTGGAAGCCGAAATTTCATTTTTAAAGTTAAATTTGATGCCACTTTTTAATTTACTTGTATCTCATAACTCCTAAAGATTTGACACAAAATGTGAGGAAAGATTTTTATTGGGGTACTACCAGCCTAACAAAAAGCAAACTACTCGTACTTGTAAAACTACGTTTTCAGAAAACAAAACAATAATAATAATATTTACATAGGCAAACTTAATACTTATAAAGGGGAGCGAGTAGACAAGAGAGAAGATACCCAACAACTTCAAAAACGATGTCAAGCAACATTAGCTAAGGTTAGCTTAAATTTGACGGAAAAGGAACAATCAGCGTTGAAAAATGGTTGGAAAATTTTGAAAAGAATGCCTAGTTGGCTGGTAGGTCGGATTTACATAAATTGATTTAAAGTAAGAAGCTATTGACAGTTGCTGCAATGTTAAGACGTGGTGATAATTGAAAGAAGTACTGAGAAAAGAGTTTACAGTAAACTGAAGTATACAGCCGCCGAAATCCATAAAAAACTTGCTGGTCGAACCAAAAACAACAAATGAAATTTGTATAGAATATGTGCACTAGATGCGTGAAATTGGTGCATTGGATGATGTAGAAGAAAATTCTTATCATTTCTGGCATTATTGGCAGCGAAAATAACAAAATAATGTTATATGATTGGAATAATTTAGAAGAGCTGCAAAAAATGAAGACTATGCGCTGATAAAGTCGAAATCTAAAAACATAAAAATTGCGGTTTTGATAATACAGACAATCCACAGACATGTCTATGAAATGAGATGTAAGTACAGGTACGGAAGGCAACAACTCAAATTTTAAGAAAAAATATTTGATTTCAAATGTTATAACTGCGGTGAAACAGGACACGTTTCGAAAAATTGCCCTTATAAATAACTCGGACTAAAATGCTTCAAATGCCTTGAGTTTGGACATAAATTATATTATTGTATACCAGCACAGCAAAATATAAGAGAATGTGACAAATAATAAACAACGTCACGAAGTTTACTAAACCAAGTGCCAACTTGTCGAAAAGGAAATCGTCGCAAAAATGTTATCATCTTGAATATAAAAATTAACGCTTTAATTGATTCTGGAAGTGATGTCACCGTAATCTGGGTAGACATCTATGAAAAGCTAGGATCACCATCATTGATTTCTAAAATTATGTTAATCACTGGAATTGGCTTCAAATATGTAAATAGTAAAGGATTGTTTCAAGCAAAGATTAAAATCGACGATTGTGATTTCCAGTAGAAATGTTATGTGTTCAAAATAACCGACTTATTAAATAAAGAGATGATTATTGGTGTCGATTTAGCACAGAATAACGCCGACATTAGATAGATAGTAGACGGAATTATAGTCGAATTCAATTCAGAATTTGCAAGTCTTGTTGTGGTAGTATAAAGAAAAACGGAAAATACAGAGTCAATGCCGAATATGGAAGAACAGTTGAACAAATTATCAACAGCTGTAGTATACGTGTTCTGGACTTCAAAGATGGTTTCTTTCATAAAAATGTAGAGATTCAAGTCGAAAGTACAGAGAATACGGCATTTATTACAGACTCAAACACAGTACGAATTTATCAAAGTCCCGTTTTGGTATTACAACAGCCCTGCCGTGTTTATGCGATTTATAAACAATGTAGTCAAGGAATTCATATGACGAAGGGAAAGCGAAACTTCAGCAAATAACTAAATATGGCGAAAATACTAGTTGATTAATTGGAATAAATGCCTATTTATGAAAACAACCGTAGAATACCTTGGATAAATATTTTTCAACAGTACGTCAAAAATGTTCCGATCTCGAGAAATGCAAAACAGTTACAATGTTCCCTTGGTTTAGCTGTTTACATGAGGAAGTACATACAACAAATAATTCGCGCAGCTTCTGTAGTCGTATTGCAAATAACGATTTTGTTAGCATGCCGGCCAACATGATTTCAGTTAGACAGCATTCGAATCCGATTTGTCCATTGGCCAGAAGCTTTGGTTGTCTTCTAGAATAAGCATTGGGTCATCCATCTTTAGGTTGAAGTCCGCCAAAAGTCGTCTTATCCATATGGCTTTTTTGCAAGATTCAGAAATGGAGATGAATTCGGCGTCGGTTGATGATGAGGTAATGCATGTCTGTTTCTTACACCTCCAGCTGACGATTCCTCCAAACACGAAGAAAATATAGCCTGAATTGGATTTTCTGTTCTTTCGATTTTCTGCCCAATTGACATCAGCATATAGCCTAGTAGCGGCTCATCTGTGTTCCCTCATAGTCTGAGCTTAAAATCGATTGTGCCCTTGACATTTTTTAAAACTATTTTTACTTCCATCCAGTCAGTTTGTGTTCGTGTTTGAACCTTTTGTGATAAAATAGCAACAATTGTCGAAATATCTGGGCGGCTATTAACAGAAATGTACAGCATGCTTCCGATGAGTTTTCTGTAGTTGTTGTTGGTTAGTAGAACTTCCGATGTGTCTGCTTCATTGAAGTATCCCACTTCAAGTAGAATATTTGAGATCTTGGCATCGGTCATGCCAAATTCAGTAATCGCTTTGTTGATATGGGCAGCTTGAAGTAAATAATTTCCAGCGGCTGACTTATTTATTTCCAGACCAAGGTAATTTTTAATTGGTTACAAGTTCTGGATCTTGAACATTGTTTTGATTGAATTTTCTGCTTGTTCCATCATCGAAGTGCTGTTACTTTGAATAAATCCAAATATTATAAGGACCTCGCAATGAAGCATCTGCTGGTTCAACTGAATTGCCTGGAACAATTGGGACAGGAGCCACATTTGAAATGGTTGATTTATCCGGAACGCTTTCATCATCGATGCTGTACCAAACTGATGGTGTTTGCGTTGGCATAGGCCGGCAAACGTCAGAATGGACTAAATCGAGAACAGCTTTTGATCGATTTTTCGATTCTGTAGGCAGATTTATTCTGGTCATCTTTCCCTTTAAGAATATTTCGCAGTTCACTTTTCGCAGTTCGACTAGACCTTTTTGTGAGAGAGTCTTGAGTCTTGAAGTCTCGATGTCCAAGAGTAGCAAGCACCCTCTGATGCGATGTACCCTCTTTGTGGTTCTCTCTTATACAAGTTACCATAAATGTCTCCAACGACAATCTGCCTTTTGTTATCTCCGCATGTATCATACTTATCTTACAATTTTCACCATCGAAGCAGACTCTGTGTCCTTTTTCTGTTAACTGCTTCACTGAAATTAAATTTCCATCGATTCCAGGAATAAACAGGATATTCTTCAACCTCACAGACGTTTTTGTACCAGCTGTATTCAGAAAAGCTACGCGAACAGAACCTTTTCCTTCAGAGACAATTTTTTGACCATTTACAACGAACACTTTTCCACGATGATTTTTCACGAAAATTTCTTCTTGCTAACGATATGGCATGTTGCTCCGGAATCCAGTATCCAACCATCGCATTTTCCCGTTGCAAACAGAAATTGGTCATCAGATTCTTCATTCACCATGTTCGCCTACTGACTTTTGTACCCTTTGGCTCATTGCGTCTGGAAGCGCGAAACTTACTGCAGTATTTACGTACATGTCCTTTATTTTTTGCAAAAGTAATATTCAGTCTCTGGTTTCGCCTTTATTGACACTTTCAATGTAACTTCTTCATTGTCGACCGATCGATTCTTCGCTTATAGGTACTCTGCGATGGTCTTTGATTAAACCAAACTTATACTTAGTTCCTACTCCGATCGCGCTTCTAATGCGGTTATTAGCCCATTATAACTTTCCCGCAGCGATCCTAATAGTATTGCACTGATGAAAAATTCGGGTTTAATTTCTTCTCCAGGCGCCAATAACTTTTGGAACAATTCGTTCATTTTGTTTACATGTGCCTCAACATCACCTCCTTCTTCTAATCGCTGTTTCATAATTGTTTGCAAATCAAACACACGATTATCAGGAGTAATTTTCTCGTGGAATTCTTTGAGCACGTCCTAGCCGTCTTTAGCTGATTTGCAATTTCGGATATGTTGTATTTGGCTGTCTTCTACCAAGAGTCCATTGAAACTTTGTGCCTTTTCATCTTTTGTAGTCCAATCTGCGGTAACTGGACTTCATGCTGCATCTTTTATAGCACTCCATACTCCTTTTTTCCTTAACAATATTTCCATTTTATATCGCAAGTTTAAATAATTTTCACAATTCAACTTGGTAATCGGGTTCTTGAAATCCACAATCTTATTAAGCACTTAATCTTGTATATTTTTCTTATTACTTCTCTACGCTACTGGGTCTGCTTATCTATCTTCGCTGCTGCGGTATATAAAGTGTAGGGACTGTAATCGTATGCCAAGGAGGTAAAATGACTGTAATTCATACCGCGTAGATATTTCCTTGGTTTTTTGGCAAGACACAAGAAATCGTAAGACGGTTTTATCAACAAAGTGTGACACCAGGTCATTTGTTTACAGCAACACTACGAAATCGATTTGCTATTACATCATCGATTTAATAGATGTACTACTTCGATGCTTACCGCATTAGATGTTTCTTTCATGGTGAATGCTTGCCTACTATATCACAGAAGTCACCCAACAGAGGAAACAATTCACTTTGCATTATTTCGGTATGAAGTGGCCGAATCGTTAGGCACATATGGAACTGTGGTATACAGTAACTTTGTAAATTTTATAATTTTGCAGCAAAGTTGAAACCCGGATGTACTATAAACCTGCAATTTGGTATACTAAAACATTTAGTTTACCTAGCCTTTGGCTAGTAAATTATTAACCTCAAGGACGACATCAAAAATAATTTGGTTTTGCTTTAAAGTTGTCATAAACTCGTGAAAGAGGATACAAATAATAATAAATATTTCTTCTTGTTCACCCCAGAGCTATATGTATGTGTTCAAAGAAATTGAAAAAAAAAACTGCAAAGGTAAATATTTATAACTTGGCGCTACAACTAATTTTCTATTTCCTGTATACCACAAACCAAAATGTATAATTTCCCTTTAAATTTTAAACCAGACACAACAAAATTAAAGCAGAAGCAGAACATTATTCCATATCCATTCAATTTTACAACATTTCAAGCTATAGTTATATACCAGAAGTATATCAAATAATATTACAAATTGGCATTCTTCCAAGTGTACAATTTTTTCCCGCCATTTACAACAATAGTAAAATGACCTGGACAATATTATTTTTACATTTTGATTTTTTGCCAAAAAATCATTTCATTAAATCAAAGTTATGTGTATATGGTCCTTCTGGGTTTCGCTCGTGCATCCACCCAAAACTTTACATATTAAAACACAATTAAATTTCGATCACGTAATAAACGAGTGTGTACAATACCATACCATATAATTCATTTTTGAACAAATCTAAAAAAACGATTTACTTCTAGCTAATGCAAAACGTTAAACCAGGAAATCGTAAATAATATAAAATTTTAATTAAAATTCATGGAGCTTGCTATATGTATGTAGGATAGTGTTTTATGGTACCGATGACAAGTACATGCTTATATGAGTAAAATAATTCTCATGTATAAGCGGCCAATTCGAAAAATATTAAGTGTTTTTATTTGCTTTTAGATATTTGACAACGAAACGTGTTAATTTACACGGATTTTGGACAGACTACTCGTATAGGTATAGTTACTCGTTTATCTGGGAATTAATTTTGTGTCAACATTTCTTATTAGTGGTCTCTGCGGTTTTTATTTCCAGTTAATCTTAATGTAGGTAACTCAAGTATAAAACCGCAATTATTGCCTCCAGCGCATTGACTACTTAGTAAAATTATTACTGTACGTATGATGCACAGAGTTTTATTTTGTTTACTATAGATAAATGGGTTCAAGGTTGATTTTTTTTTATTGACTACTTTAAATTAATCTGCATACACATTACACAACAAGGTGAATATATCTCATCACAAAAAATTATAAAACTCTGTTTTCTAATAACATTCCAACTATAAAATATTGCATAACTACTTTACGATACTATTCTATACTCAATTATTTATGGATTTCCAAATAATTTTGTATTGCAATTATGTAGTAGTAAAACATTTTAAAATCGGAAATTTATGGAATTTGGTTTTGTATTTTATATTCGATTGTCTGGTTTTGTAATAGCTTTTTAGCGGTTAATGATCGGTGTACCGATATTATAAATTTTAGGTCAAGGTTTCGTGACCAAAAATGTTATATGAATATATTTGATTGTTTTGCAATAAGGCGAGAAAATCCCAACTTGATTTAGTTTATTAGAAGTGAAAGAACCGCGATCTAAGGTATTAGATGATTGTGAATCTGCCCTGGTCAAAAATGACTAAACGTAGATGATGTCTGTAAAAATTTGAAAAAAACCGGAACATTTCGACTTAAAATTTTGAAATATGTTACGCACCTGGTATGACACATATACGATAAAAAAAATGCTATTAAAAATTGGTTTGGGGACTAATTCATTGATCATCAAATATGTTGGTTGAGTCAGATATCAAATTTTAATGGAATTGGTCCATAATCGCAGAAGTTCCATTTGGCGCTGGGATCAAGTTTCTTAAATAAAATATGGCCAGAATTCAAGAATTTTTGTTGGAAACTACTAACGATACTTTGGTCTATAAATTCAAACAATAAATTAAAAAATTAATTTTGCAAGAAAAATTAGTTTCTTACATAGCGCAAAATCCAGGCTTTTACTACATTTCCAGCACCAAATGTAACAAGCACCTTTGGCAATGAATTTAGACGAAATTTTATATTTGAGTTATTAAGCCGATTTTACAAGTAGTTCCACATATAAAATCAAACTATTCATGCTCTGAAGAATTCCTTGGGGCTTATCTTCTGGGATCGTATTGTTTCTTCAGCTCCAATTAAAACTAGCAAGTTTGTAGATAGATTTTAAGAAATTTTCTTTAAGTAGTTCTTAATATAAAATTGATAATTTCCGGCTATCAAGGATTCTGGGGTAGGATTTCTTAATTAAACCATGGCTTAAATTCAAGAAATATTGCGGAACATTGCCAACACCTGTTATGAATTATTGCATTCTATGTTATTGAAAATGTTGAAAAAATATATTTTCTGGTTCTTCCGGCATTTTGCAATACCCCTAATTAGTAGGACTGGGGAGCCGGAGCTGGAGCAGGAAACGGGATCCAGGAGCCATGGAGCTGGGCATTTTTGATAAGCCGGAGCCGGACCCAGAATCGAAGTCATCTTTCTTACCTCGTTTTTTTTTGTTCCAAGTTTGAGGATTTTATTGGTGGCATTACACTGTTTCCAGCTTATCAAAAATGCTCTGTTCCGCCGCTCCCGGCTCTAGCTTCAATTTTTTTTAGTGACCTAAATGAATATAATCTAAAAAACAGGACAAAGTAAAACATTTTTCTGGACGTCCGAAGAGGTTTGAAAACCCATTACAAGTCCCGGGAAACCAGGACATCTAGTTGCTTTATCCGCAAGCTATTTATGAGCACAGATTGAATAAAGTTTTGGCTTTATTCTGTACAATTTACAAAAAAATTATGTTTGGAATTTTGAGAACCAGTTGCCTAAATATTTTAATGAAAGTAATTTCCGAGAAATTCTCGTATAGCACTTGCAAGGTGCAGACGTCGTTATCGTTGGCAGACGGCAAATGCTATGGATCATGTTGAAATTACAACTCAAAGAACAGGAGAAGTTGAAGCCGAAATGGTTCGAATTGTAGATTCAATGCGTTAGAATCATGACTTCAAATTTTGGCGAACCTACAAGCTATTCGTACAACAACTGCAATCAATGTCAAATACGGTGATTTTCAAAAAAATCTAATTTTCTATGAAATGTAAGGGTATAATCAAGCAATCTATCAAAGTTCACTAGCAAAAATAATGCCTTGGCAAATTCTGATTCATGCTTTAAGAAGCCTATAACAACATGTTGATTGAGCAAATCATTTAGCCAAAGTATTTAAAAAAAATGTTTAGTTTTTGTTGAAGTTATGGAAGGAGATCGAGTAGATTAGAACGGAATTCCTGAAAAAGACCAGAATAATGAAACAAGGCAGAAGTCATAATATTTAGGCACAATACAGGCTATTTAGTTAAAGTAGAAAAGTAAACCTGATTTTCATGATCTGATAAAATGATATTTTGAGACATTTCACTTGCTACGACGATCTACGATCAATCACGCAAACATTCACAATTTGCCAGGCACGATAGATGAGCTTTTACGTGATGTAATTTAAATCCAGGGATGATGGAACGACTACGTCAAGGTTCTAAAATAATGGATATAATAGGACCATATTGGTACTCTCGTCGAATAGAACTAGACGCAATAGTTTTACATCTTTGCGAACTAACACTTTCTTTGATATTTAGTGTTGCTGACTTGTGGTGGCCTGAAGACACGGCCATATTTCGGTACTGTAACAAACCTATCAGCACTTTTGCAGGCAGGCACGTCACAGATTCTCGTGTGGTGATTCCAGGTAGCATATTTCGGGGCCACACAAGAGCTAGAATTTGCTGGAATTTTGTACACCAATACGTCCATAAATTGTCCACTAGAACCGTTCCTGCGGTTGGCTTCACGGGGTACCACTTCCTCAAAATTTCGGTTGAGCAGTTCCGTAATCAGCAAATCATAATAATCCTTATTACGGATATGTCGAAGAACAAGTATATCCTTCTTTTGATGTTAATGCTATATCAGGTGATCAAGGGGTTCGTCAATCAGCGTTCACCAGATATAGTTCACCTCCGCCAAAGTTACCAACAAATTCGCAAGCACGACAAGGTTATGACCCTCGAGGAAAACAACGGAAGAAGTAGCCTCAAATACGTGCCCCGAGCTTTATCGCAGGCAGATTTAATTACTCCAGATATTCATACGTATAACCATATCCATAACCCAACTATAATCGACAACAACTTACTTGTTCAGTCGCAAATTCCATTAAGTCAATTAGGCGTTTCGCCAAAAGATAAGTGCAACCAATCAACGCAAACCAAATCAAGACAAGCAAAAATTAGATCAAACTCAGGCCGAACTATTCGATATTGGATGTTAAGGAAACAAATTAAGAAAATGATCTCTGAATCTCATTTTAATTTTAAAGAAGACAAGCAGCCTTGTGCCAGCGTGATAATCAATGGTACTCCTTTTACAGGCCTTGTACAAGCCTTATATCTTGGAATAGATTTCTGGGACTTATTTGGGACCATTCCAAAAATAAATACGCTGGACGTGCAGGAACTCTCTGCTTTTCCAAGTGATCGTCACAAGCTGTCGCCTGAACATGAACATCAATTGGGAATAATTATTGAAATGTTCCCTTGCTCCACCAAAAATGGGCTAGTGAAAACAAACCTAGTCTCTCACACTATTGATGTCAAAAATGCGGTGCCTATTAAACAAAGATACTACCAGGTATCATCGGCAATTCAGTTAGAAATAGACAAGGAGTTAGATAGGATGTTACAGTTGGGGGTTGTAGAGGAATGTCAAGGTGAGATTATGTCTTGATGCCCGAAAGGTGAATGCGGTTACCGTTAAAGATGCTTATCCTTTACCGTTAATCGTGGGATTACTTAGCAGGTTGGACCATACTAAGTTCATCTCGTCGATAGACCTAAAGGATGCCTTTTGGCAAATACCGTTGGATTTGCAATCGCGAGATAAAACCTCATTCATACGTTTTCTTGGAATTGCAGGATGGCCCCGTTTTATATCCAACTTCGTATCGATATGTTCTCCTCTCAGTGATCTTCTCAAGCGAAACCAAAAGTTAAACTGGAATGATTAAGCTAAACAGGCGTTTGGAAATCTAAAAACGGCCCTAACAACAGCACCTGTCCTTCGAAATGCAGATTTTTCTAGGCATTTTTACATCCAGTGTGATGCGAGCGCTTGTGGTATTGGAAGTGTGCTGTTTCAGCGTGACGGTGATGGTACGGAATACCCAATTGCATAATATTCGCATAAATTAAACTCTGCTCAACGTAAGTATAGCGTTACCGAGCTGGAGTGCTTATCAATGGTAATGAGCGTAAAGAAGTTTAGGTCATATTTAGAGGGGTACTGTTTTACGATAATCACCGACGATTCAAGCCTCCGATGGTTAATGGACCAAAGAGACTTGTCAGGATGGCTGGCAAGGTGGAGCTTAAAGCTCCAAGGCTTCAATTTTAATATAGAGTACCGTAAGGGGACCCTCAACGCTTTTTCCAGAATCCATCTCGAGGTTATTGACAAAACTGGTATGATCGATGATGGAGGTAGTCAACCGAGCAGTAACAACCAATAGGACGGAAAGCATTACTATATGGTTATTGGGGCTGCAGGACACGACCAAGTTGCGATAATGATCCCAACTGATCTGCCAGGAAAATTTTTACTGCAATTTCAACAAAATAGGCATAGCATTTTAGATGAAATTGATCAACGTCTGCGTTCGGCATTATCTATAAAAATGAAACTCTTGGAGATTTCGTTGTGTTGTTCTTTAATGATGAAGATTGCTGCACAGGGTGAAATTCTTTACCGAAAAATTATAAAGATCTTCGTGCTAACTCAAATCATGAGAGAAATCGGTAATAATCAAAAAACATTCAGAGAATGTTTGAAGAGAATTCCTTTAGGCATTAAACTCAATCGCGAATACTAGCAATTAACATTACAACTTGCATATCGTCGTCCTAACTGTGAATTAACGTATCTAACATTTTTCAAAATCTTATCTCTGATACCAAATGGTTCATCGTGGGAAACTTTGCACCTGAGTTGGCTCACCGTTAGGACGACGATGTCCCCTAAGAGTTAATTAACGTTGATATGGGAATTCGGCTTCAGTTTCTCACGACGAACATTTTGATATCAGAGATAAGATTTTGAAAAAATTTCAGATCCGTTAATTCATAGTTAGGACGATGATATGCTATCAGTATTCACCGATCTCAAAGGCTCATTTTATAGATTGGAGATAAAAAACTTGTGAGGGCTTGATCCTGCGTCCCCTTTTGAAAGACTGAAATAAATGAAGGACAAAAAGGGTTGTCTGAAAATCGTTTAGAACTTAAGCGTAGAAAGTTAATAATATAAATGAATGAACATTTTTTCAGCGATAGCTGTTGACAAATCGATCTCTAAGCTTTAACACTCTATAGAGGCTGATTTTATTCAAATTTTAAATATTTTTTAGATTCCACTGATTTTGCGTTATTTTCCATGAATTGTTGGAATACACTTTTTAATGCATTCCATGTAACATAATTGGCTGGGAACTATCAGCTAACTCTAACATGTTTTTAGGGCCTATACCTTGTTCATTGATGTGTCGGCTATATTCTATGCGTTTTACGAAAAAGCTGTATCTGGAAGTTTTAAGAAATAGTCGTTTGAAAATTTTCAAGCGAATTTCGAGCATTTCTTGTAAACCTCTTATGGTAAAATATTTATGGCTACATCTACAATTCCAGATTCAATTTTTTTTTTGTTTACCGAACGAAACTTAATTAAAAATTGTTTCCATGGGGCTGAAAGCTCTAAATTTCGCTGCTATATTGACATTTGTTTTTGGATGAGAGTACATAACTGTCTTAATAGAAATTGTTTTGGAGTGTAGTCTTACATAAAACAGATGTAGCCACTCTGTTAATTATTCTCAAGAATCTTCATTGACACATTGACCGTTACGTAATTTAAGATATTTAAGTCTGTCCGTAAGGTGTGATTAACGTTAAAGAGATGAGACGATATTTAGTGCCGGATGTGAAATCTTACGAAATTAACTTAACATGATGTACACTAACTATCCGGGGCAACATTTTTAACACCAATCCATATGTTGTATTTGTCGCATTTGCACCTTTAGACCCAATTACAACTTGCGGACTGACTTAAATAAAAATCTTTGTGTCAATAACGATTACTATAGTTCGTGGTTACATTTTTTTGTTTACGACTACAATTATCTAGTCCATCATTTATTTTTCTTCGGATCCCTAGCTTCAGACCTCCTTTATTGCTATCTTTCAATGTATTCTATTGGCTTGGACAGAATAGGTTAAAGGCCGATTGTGGTGTACCTACGTATTGAAATCTCCTAAAGTCTACGTCAAATTTTGAATTACAATGGCGTACCGTCGGCGCTGTTATTAAAATATGTCAATTAAATGTTGAAGGATTAACGAAAGCGAAAGTTGAATATTTGTCAAGATTTCTTCACACCAATAAATGTGATGGTTTGCTTCTACAGGAAACCCATATGAAAGATGATGATGACCAAGATGATTTGAATGGAGAATTTATACTTGATTGTGCAAACAGAAACCATTTACACTTATTATTTGATGCTAAAGATAAACCAACATTTCATTCTGGTAGATGAAACAGAGGATATAACCCGGATCTATGTTTTGTTTCAATATATGATTCGTTCAATGTCTTATCTGCTGTAAGAACTGTAAGTAATAAATTTCCAAGAAGTCAACATCGATGTGTTTTTCTAGAAGTCGGAATAAAAATTCCAATAATAAAATCATTGCCGAAACCGAGATGGAATTTTAAAAAAGGTAATTGGGCATTGGATTTGTAGGACTCCTAATAGCTACGGCCAAACGATTTATTCGAAGAGGGTTTCGAAGAACATACATTCTAAATTGGTCCGTTGAATGTGAAAGATTATGGATGTTGTATCAAGAGAACGAATCTAAAGAATGTGCAGATGAATTAATCAATGAATTAAATCAGGAGCGTACTGCGAAATTGACAAATTTAGTTGAAACAATGGATTTTTCAAGTTCAATCAGAAAACCAAGGGATTTATTAAAAAATAGTGGTGATTCTAGTAATAAGAATGGGGTTAACATTATAACAGTAGGTACATCCGAAGGATGTTGAGTCAAGATTAGTCAAAAACTCAAAATTTCGTATATCCAAAGATAAAATTCGAAACGTTAAAAATAAATGGATTCTCCATTGGCTTCGTCAGTATCTTTAGAAGAAATTAATAGGGTACTAACATATCTAAACCAAGAAAAGCTAGTAGAGTGGATGAGGTGTTTCCCGAATTTTTTATTAATCTATCAAAAAACGCCCGTAATTGGTTGGCGAAATTTTATTCTGATTGTTATAATCGTGGCAAAATTCCTCCGATTGGGAATTTATCAAAAGTTCGTGCCATTTCAAAACCTGCAAAGGACAAACATCTATCAAGCCGGTTTTTCGTCCAGGAAAGAACTGTTGTGATCAAGTTTTGTCTTTACATATTGAAGCAGGATTCCAAGACAAATTACAAAAGGCTGTTGCGTTCGTGGATCTAAGTGCAGCATATGATACCATATGGAAGAAAGGATTGATGTTGAAATTAAGTAAGATTTTAAAATGTTCAAAACCTTTAAACATGATCTCTGCTCTGTTATCGAATCGAAAATTTGTTGTACATTTGGGAAATAAGAAAAGTAGAATTCGATGTGTGAATAATGGATTGCCTCAAGGATCAGTCCTTGCTCCTGTTTTGTTCAATACATCTGATTTGCCAGAAACAAAATCTAGAAATTTTCTTTACGCTGATGATTTGGCAATGGCTTACCAATTTCCCTACAATGACAGAGCGATGGGTGATGCAGAGCGTACTTTGACATTGGATTTGGATTTACTAAATGATTATTACAAGAATTGGCGTCTGAAGGCGAATCCCAGCAAAACCGAAGTTGCATTTTTTCATTTATCAAAT
This sequence comes from Tipula helvola, assembly GCA_963556165.1. Classification (NCBI taxonomy): domain Eukaryota; kingdom Metazoa; phylum Arthropoda; class Insecta; order Diptera; family Tipulidae; genus Tipula; species Tipula helvola. Next base: position 369,109,753 of record OY744481.1, read on the forward strand.
CAACATTCGAATACTCGGTTAAATGTTTACATGGATGGAATTTGAATCAAATTTAATCAGAATCCGATATATTTGGGAGTTATGTACTTTGGATCGAGCTTTAACTTTTAGAAGTCATTGTTTAAAACTTGGACAAAAGATTAAATCAAGAGTGAACATAATCCAAAAACTATCTGGAACTCGATGGGGTGCAAACGCTAAAACGTTACGTATATCAGCAATGTCACTGGTGTATTCAGCGGCTGAATATTGTTCACCTGTCTGGGAACATAGTGTCCATTCAAATCATGTAAATACAAAATTCAATAGTTGCATGCGAATTATTTCGGGTACAATTAAAACAACACCATTATCGTGGCTGCCGATATTGTCCAATATTGAACTACCTCACCTTAGAAGACAGTTAGCATTATACAAAGAACATTTAAAAATTACAAGAAATTTAAACCTTCCTATTCATTTCGACATCGATGGAAGAATAGAAAATCGTTTGAAGTCCAGAAAACCTTTTTAAACAAAAATTGCTGAGTCGTGAGACTTAACCAATTATGACATCAATAACAACTGGAAAGCACTTTTCAATGAATCGGAATTTGTCAACAAACATCTAATCGAAGATCCAACATTAGTTGTCAATAGATTTAGAACAAATCACGGGGTGACAAATTCTAAATTAAATCGTTACAACCATGAAATTTCAGCTGCCTGTGATTGTGGACATCCTATACAAAATATTGCTCACATTTATCAAGAATGCATATTTAGAAGATTTAAAGACGGATTGGACGAAATTCATCAGATGACTGATGATGCGATATTGTGGATGGATAACTTAGACATTTTTATATAACATAATTATATTATCAAAATATTTGTAAAGATATATATAAGCTTAATAATAATCGCGAAATTCCGGCTTCGTCAAAATTTTTTAAATATTGACCAAACGTTAAAGCTTGAACCATAATTAGCCCTTTAGCCATCTGGTTTGGTTTTAAATGAGTTTCAGAAAACCCCATTTATAGGTCGCCAGAAAGTTAATATTGAAAACAATAGCCGTTATGTTGATCGATGGCTATTTATCAGAACTGGAGAGTGCTTACAAATGTATCGGTATCGTAATGCCGAAAATAATCCTGAATCTATCCATGGGAGACCACCAATTACGCACTACTTTTTACTACACCTTTATAAAGGGCGAAGCATCCAATGTGAACCCTTTTAAAATATATCCCAGGCAAACACAAAACGGCAGCGTAAATCAAGTGCAACGGGAATTACTAACAGATTTAATTACTTAAAACGTGACAACTAGAAAATCCTCCACTAGTTCCGTTATTTTTCAATGTTTTTAGATGCTAATAAATGAGTACACCTAAACCTGTTTTTACACGGTTCTATTTACACAATTTTTTGACTTGATAGGAACGTATCGCCGTGTAAAAATGGCATTAAATGTCCTGCAGAGACAATTATATTTTAAAATCAGTTTTAGCCAGATAAATTTTTAACCAAAGCTTTATTCAGCATTTTTTTTGCGGAAGTCTTTGAGCGATCATAATTATAACCGAACTACCAAAAATTGGCTCACGAACTTTATTAAGAGTATGAGCTCAGAACAGCTAATATAATATTGAACGGGATTATTCAATGTTGTTAGTGATTGAACTTCTAGCCAAATTTCCAAGTAAAAGTAATTTTCCATAACCAAAGGGAAGCGCACCTAATAAAATAGAAATGAAATCGAATTAGCTGTTGGTGTTTATGACTGTTTTGCCTTAATTGCTATAAATGCGTTAAAAAAACTCACAGAACCATGCAGAGGTCAAATAAAATGTTAAGGTTTTAACTTTCGTCTATGAAGGCGCTCATCATTTTTATGAATCAGCTTTTTATTGCTTCATTTTATTTTATTACGTAACATTAATTAATGTGTCAGCAAGCAAGCAATTTAAACGCATAATTCAAAAACTCTGTTCGACCAAAATAATGATTAATTAACAAAATTAGTTTGTCTAACTGCATCACATAAATTTCCGTGAATAAGATGTTGAACCTGAAGAGACAAATTTATGAAATTTCGCTTAGGTGAAATACTAGTTTAGCCAGTTACCTAGGTATTTTACGGACAAAAGAGCAATAACTATTTAATAAAATATTGGTTTTGTCTCGTGAACCTTGGTCAAAATCATCATTCAATACCAGCCAATGAATTGTGGTCCTGACGTCAGGTTGCTCAATATCGTTTAAGTTATTAACGACCCTTGTGTCGGAAATCCAATCTGTAATAATTTGAAAATATTCAGATGATTTCATTTTGTGACCAACATACGAAATATTCCCTTAAACGTTAAACATATTGTATTGAACGCTTTGTTGAAGTTCTTGGAAACTCCCGGTAAGCTCTTAGTGATTCAATAATAAATTTGTTGAAAAATATCGCAGTTCAAAAATTAGGGAACTGGGAGGTTCAATTGCTTTTGTCTTTCAAAATTTGAGGTACCTTACTATATGCACTACTTTGCCAGAACTACCGCGTTTCAAGCAAAGTCAACCAGCAAACATTATGAGTGCTTAGGGATTTTCAGAGCAAATTCAGAGACTTTAATGGAAAGTCCAGATAAGATCATGCCCCAGGAAATGTCTTTTAAAATTGACGAACGAAACGATTTGGATGAATTTCAAATGGTGGCTCATATCCAACATGAGAGATTGCTTGTCTAAAGAATTATCATGGTCACATTAAGTTTAATTGTAATTTCATGATATTCGTTGATTTATTCTAAATAGGCCATACGCTACTAGAAGGTTGTGTACAACAAAATGGGGCACCATCCAATTTTAACCGTCTATATGTGGGCATTTTTACAGGAAACTTTCATTGGTGTTGTGGTGGACGGGTTGATCGGGATTCCTTGCAATTTTATCCCCAAAGGTGATATACAAATTTAGCTAAACTTTGAATGTTGATAACCTACAGGCGATATGAATATTGATATCAGAAATTCAAAATCCGTAATTGTACGTAATTGTGTGTTGGTTGATACTTCTGACAATAGGTATCGGGTTCCAATGTTATTTTGCCATTAGGAGTTCTGGATCTAAACATTTAACAAAAAATTGAATTTCATTAAAAATCGCATGGGCGATGGTTGGTCAACCGTAGAGGCTAGGATCTCAGAACTTCGGCCCTAAAAATTAACTGACCTCTCTAATCAATCCCTTATTGAACTTCTTTATCTTCAACTCAATATTCAACTCTTTTACAACTTAACCTAAAACTCGATCCCTAACCGAACCTCTTCAGCTGTTTTGAAATCCTAGTCGATTGCGTGCACCATGGTCAATAAAGCAGAAAACGTATCAATATGCAGATGCATAAGTTGATAGAAGACAATTTTTCTATATTCATTGTCAAAGATAATATTTCTACAGAAAATTTGTTATTTAAACTGACTAACCATTTTACTGCGATACGTGGTCCATATTATCAAATTTTGATGATTTTTTCGTGATGAACTCTAGATTAATGTTAAAATTAATATTTATACTCCACTACCTCAAAAAATACTGGAAAACGCACTAATAACTTCAGAAATTTGTTTTCCAAGTTTTTTGAGCTTTTTTAAAATCAAGATTTAAAAAAAAGCTTTAAACAAAGTTAGGAAAAATTGAAGCTTTAAGCGGAGTATGTTAGCTCTTCATTAAGTGAAATAAATAAAAACACAGTGCTTTTCATTTTCTTGGCCGCTATTTTGGATCCACCATTTCTAATTCTGAAAATCAATTACCATTACCTGAAGCCATAAATTTGTATAGATAAACATTTAAAACTTGCTCCATATTTGAATTTTTCCACGTAAATAGCTGCGTTTTCTATTATATTGCTGCTCGAGATCGCGATAAATATAGGGGAAAATATTGGGAAATTTTTGGTGTTTTTTTAAGAACGGAATTTTCTCAATAATTGTCCATAATTTAAAATCAATTTTTGTTGGAATATGATACAAATATGTCGGAGTCCAAGGTTTGGAAAGAATTTTCCATTATGAGATATTCGGACATCATTGCTTTATCAATGAAAGAGTTGAAGTCGTCCACACTCAATGCATGCTGGAAAGCCCTATGCCTCGCATCTAAACTAGAAGGTCAAATTCTAGAAATGGCTCAATTATCAGGTTCCCTACCGGTGTACCACCGGTACGCCGCGACGAAAAACATTCCCAGTTGCCAGTACACCACCGGTATAGCACACTAAATAATACAACAAACGGCCAGTGTACCACCGCTATATACATGTGGTCCAATGACCGGTGACTGTATTTTTCTGCGTGTCACTCTGCTGACCACTGGCCGCTTGTTGAATTATTTTGTGTGGTATACCGGTGGTACACAATTAGGGAACCTGTTAATCGATGAAGAATGGTTCACTGATATGACAATCAATAACTTGACATTATTTGCCAAACTGCGTTTGAATTACTAGAATTAACGGAAATTGTAAATCTTCTTCTCTTTTACAATCTTTAAAATAATGAATTTTTGTCAAGATTTTTTGACATTTGGAAAATAAATAGAAATCAACTACTAACCTGCTAAACAAATCTATATTTTCAAATTTCAGAAACTCTGTTGTGTCCTACATAGAAACCATAGAATTGTTGCGAACTAGTAAACATAAATTTTATTAAAAATTATGATTAAAATCAATGAATTACTTTACGTAGTTTAACATTAAATCTGTCACATTTAATGATTAAATATTCAAATAATTTCAATTGAACTGAAAAAATCGGAAACAGTTTATCGCGATCTCGAGCAGCAATCTATGGAAAAACGGAGTCTATTTATTCTGGAACCCTCATTTTGAATTTTCTAAAGCCAACTTCAAATTTAAAATCAACCACATCCAAAAGCCCTAATAATCTCCAACAACTTATGATATTTTTTTAAGATTTTTTAGAGCTTTTTCGAAAATAATTTTGAAAAAAGCTTACGGCGATGTTTTTTTTTTTTAAACTATAATCTAAGCAGCTATCTATCTTTACATCTAATTTTACTCCATTATGTAAGCATTTGAAGTTATTCCAGTTTTTCATACATTATCTCATCCCATCCTAGTTTTTTTCTCATGCACTAAGAAGTTTAACTATATTATATTTCTGTTTATAATGATTCTTTATATTCTAAGTAGACAACAGTAAGCAATAACACCATTTAGAATCCCAGCACCAGCAGTACATTGCAATTTGCACAATCGGCCAGCTTTAAAATGGTTTCATATATATTTATCATAATTTTAAATATTTTAGAACGTATCTCCTAAGCTTTTAGAGGGCCAGAAAGATTCTTTATGTTTTGAGTTGGCAATAGTATGGATCAACTCTGATAAAGATGCATCACTTTGGCACCATTATGTGAATTAACTAGCTATATTTGTAAACATTTGAAAGAGAAATTATTGAGTAAACGCACGATAAATAAGGCTGTGGCTGATATCTTTTTTAGAATTGATCTATGCTATTGCGAACACAAAACATAAAGAATCTTTCCGACCCTCTAACATCTTAGGAGATAGGCTCTAAAATATTTAAAATTATGATAAATTTATATGGAATCGTTTGGAAGCTGGCCGATTGGGCAAATCACAATGAACGGCTGAAATCCTTTAAATTCTTTTATTTTTCAAATCCTTAGAATTCTTTAAATTTTGAAAATTATTTTTAAACATTTTAAATTCTTAAAATTTTTATTTCTCTAAATTCTATAAATCTTTAAATACTTTTAATTTTATACATAATCATCAAAATTTATTTTTTCATCTCTAAATTTGTTAATTTCTTTAAATTTTAAAACTCTTCTCTAAATTCTTTAAATACTTACATATTCTTTGAAATTTATAAGTTATGGTTTAAATTCTTTAAATTTTCTAAACCATTTCAAATTTAAATTCTTTTATCTATGTATGCCTGCATCTGCCATGAGACATGAGGCATTTATTTGTCATAATCATAACGTTGGTATTTTGAACAATCATTGGAAAATTTGTAATAAACTTGAAAAAATTTTCAACTTAGGATTGCGTCAACTTAATTGTGACGTCATTTTTAGAAAATAAAATATTACTAACTGTGGTCTTTCTCTACCAAATAATTCCGTTCGATGTTGAAATGCCGAATGTCGGAAGGCCGAATGCCGAAAGGCCGAACGCCGAAAGGCCCAATGGGCTGGCTGGAAGGCCCAATATCCAAAGGCCGAATGTCAAATAGTCGAATGTGTCGAAAGGCCGAATGTCGAAAAACCGAATGGGTCGAAAATCTGAATGTGTCGAAAAGCCGAATATCGAAAAGCCAAATGGGTCAAAAGGCCGACACATATTTGTGGTGCATGGGATCACATTGCGCGCGCAACTTTTCAGAGATTTCGGAATTTTTTCTGGCAGTTTCGAGATTTTAATTTTCGGGATTTTAAATTTCTTGATTTTTTTTTTTTGAATTTTATTTTTCTCAATTTTTTTGTTTATTCATTTTTTTTCTGCATTTTCTTTTCGGGATTTTCAGTTTCTGTATTATTTTTTTCTAGATAAGCTAGCCAAGCCGTGGTGCATATGTGTCTTCAAGGTTGACGAAACAATTTCCATTATCGTAAATACATATTAAGAACTTTACGGAAAAAGAAAATTCGTTAGACATTTTATAAATTTTAATTTTGATTTGGTTTGCACTTTGTGCAATTGTGTTTCTGGATTTGAGTTTTCTGGATTTTAGTTTTCTGGATTTTTGTTTTTCTCAATTTTTTTGTTCCTGGATTTTTTTTTCGGAATTTTCAATTTTTTCTAGATAAGGTAGCCAATTAAAAACAATCTGCTTATTTTTCTTTTTTTATTATAATTAATTAATTTTTAATTATATGACAAAAAGAAACGTGAGAAGAATTTTGATAGAAATATAAATTTTGGTTTTCATAAAAATAAAAATTTTGAAAATTTTCTTTGATAAAAGATGAAAAATTAAAATCAATTTCGACAAAAATGGCTTTTCAACATTCGGCCTGTCGATACAATCGGCCTTTCGACATTCGACCTTTCGGCGTTCGACCTTTCGACATTCGGAGCTATTCCAATAATCCAATTAGATTTATAATAAATAGAAGGTACCTATAAGAGAGACATTTTACGATCAAACATCTCTGGATGAAACTGTCTTAAGAGATGAGCCAAAATTAAATAATGAGCAAACCTTAGTGTACTCGTATAATGACATATTATCAAATGTTAACACTGAAACTGCGAACCCTATTTCTTACTGCCCATGCAAAGTTGAAACTTTCTTTCAATATAATGAATGATGAATACAACTTAAGTGCAGGTTAATTCTTTGCGATGAGTTATCAATATCTCATAAAGTTTCCATAAAAGCTTTGAACATAACAAAGACGTACAAGGTAGTAATGCACATTAGACTTGTGTCACAATTTTATTTTCTGGGCATTTCAGACGGATATTGCCGTTAGTTGCCAGAGAAACGAGGGCCTATGAAGTAAATGCTTGCTTCAAAAGATCATATTTGTGGCGTCATATCAAGAAACTTGCACTTTTGACCAATATGCGTGTACTTCGAAGTACAAAGAGTTGATCGGTTACATATATCCAGATATAAAATATATTCAGCAAAAGAAACAGCTATTCTTGGTCCTACAAATGAAGTTATGAACAAAATAACTCAATAACATCTAAAGTTAATTTTGGTCCAATTTAAAGCACCATATCGAGAATATAAATCTATAAATATTGAGATGACTTACAAGATTCTGTTCACTATCCTGCCGAATTCCTAAATTCTTTAAACCCAGCTGGTTTGCCAATACATATATACCGTAAAATTTAAAATAGGAGCTCTTATTATACTACTGAGAAATCTCAAACCTCCAGAAATGTGCAACGGAACTCGGCTCAGAGGAATACCTCGATGTAACTATCTAATTGAAGCAAAAATTTGTCGAGGGGGGGGGGGGGGAAGGGGGGATGGAAGTTCTTACACAAAAAATAATTTCTATGAGGAATTCAATTTTTTATTAGTTTTTTATAGTGACACTAAGGCAAATTCATGTAGGACACAGTCTACATATTTATATAACCACATCTCTGTAAATATTTAATGATGCCAATCCACCGATTGTGTTTCGTAGGTAATTTTTAAGGCGCCTGAACGTCTTAGAACTCTACAATTGGAGAGATCATTCTGGTGAAACGGTTCTGATTCCAAGAATCTTTATGATACCTTCTGATCTACGTTTTCAATTTAAGATGCTACGCAAGATGGTACCCAATTCGAGTATGCTTTGTGATGACCACAAATAAAGCAGAAGGCCAAACGCTTAAACTTGCTCACATAAATTTACGGGCAGAATGTTTTTTACATGGGCAGCTTTACGTAGCATGTTCTCGCGTAAGCATGTCCTCATTAGCGAAGGTCACTAATTTTTATACAAAGAAGGATTACTGTAATACTTATAACAAATAAACCGAAGATCGGACGCCAATTGTTATAACAAAGTTTTAGCTTTAAGCCCACTATTATACCGGGTGTTTCTTTTAAACTGAGACGATCAAATATCTCGAAAAATAGCCACTCTACGGAAAAAATGTCCATAATCAAAATTTAATCATACCGCGGGGGAAATACATTAGTGCAAAAAAATAGTCCCCCATCCCCCGCTTTGTAGGTGGGGCGCGGGGTAACTTTGAAACTAATATAGGAACCCCTATTTTTTATTGCAGATTCGGATTCTACGGCTAAAAATACGTAGGATTTGACTGAAACATTTTTTTCGATTCATGTTAGATGGCGCTGTAATTGACGATATTCAATTTTTATCTCGGATTAAATATCTCGGAAAATAAGCACTCTACGAAAAAAATGATAGAGATCAAAATTGAATTATTCCGCGGGGCAAATACATTAGTGTTAAAATTAGTACCCTCACCCCCTCCTTGTAGGTGGGGGTACTAATTTTAACACTAATGTATTTCCAGCGCCATCTATCATGAATCGATAAAAATGTTTCAGTCAAATCCTATGTATTTTTAACCGTAGAATCCGAATCTGCAATAAAAAATAGGGGTTCCTATCTTAGTTTCAAAGTTACCCCGCGCCCCACCTACAAAGCGGGGGGTGGGGGACTATTTTTTTGCACTAATGTATTTCCCCCGCGGTATGATTAAATTTTGATTATGGACATTTTTTCCGTAGAGTGGCTATTTTTCGAGATATTTGATCATCTCAGTTTAAAAGAAACACCCGGTACATGGCACTGTTGAATGCAATGAATTAAATGTAGCATTCAAAGAAATAGAAAAAATCCATTAAAAATCGAGATTAGTTTGAAGGTTTTAGCTGAATTAAAAATAGCAATAATGTGTGATATTTGGATTAATCCAGCGCAACGTAGATTAGTTTTGGTTTTGCATCGTTGTTCATGATATTTTGTAAATTTTATTCGAGATTCTTCAAAATTTTAGGAATAGCTATTCCAAATTTTTTGTGACTAATTGCGAGATTTGCGAAAATTCTAAGATTTTTGAACTTGCCGAGATTTTTCGAGTCAATATTCTTTGTTTCACGATATTTGGTGAAATTTGCAAGGGTCTTGTTAAATATTTGATAATTTATCGAGAACTGTTGTAAGATTTTCGAGATTTGTATAGCTTTGACTTGTTTAAAGTTCAGTTAAATTTGGAGTATATTGAGCTACATAGCTATTCGGCTAGAAAGCCGAAAGAATTTTTTCTCTTTCTATTATTTGTGTGGTTTATGCCCACACACAGAAATGAGGGTTTTCCGTGAGTTTTTTGATTTAGTGAATATAATTCGCTAGATCAGTACGTTCTTGCCTCATACTTAATGTATGAAGTGAGAATTGTATTTTGTAGGTTGGCAGTAACTACCTGAGGAGTAGATCGAACTTTTGTCCGTGGTAACTTTTCAGTACGAAACCAAATTACCGCATAGAGAATTCAAGGAAATACTCATTTTTCGTTCAGGGTCGATACATTTGTATGACTCTTGGGTAAAAGTACGGGGGGGGGGGGGGGGGGAGGGGGAGGGTGCGGGGAGATGGCCTCTTAATTTTTTCTGATTAACAAGTCGAAAAATGTAGAATGCCATTATTGTCTTAAAAAAGCCGAAAGAATCTTATTAATTTTAATACACAGACAAACTTTAACATGATCATTATACAGTATTCATGGTTTCTGTATAGGTAATGAATAAATATGTGTACACAAACAGATAGATACTAAACGTAAAACTGTTTAGTCTATTTTACTGATGATCATTTAGAATTTATTAAGCTTTCTTAAATATTATGCCAGACTTTTAAAACCGTGCTTTAATATAAAGTCGGTTGATTCTAGATTTGCCCCTCTTCCTGCTCCAAACATAAACCAAAAAAGCAAAGTTGTTGTTGGAACCATGATTTGAATAAAATTGCTACAAACATAAAATAGAGCTTTTATACACTAACAAAAAGGTTTTGATAAATTTGAATTTCTTTACATATTGCATTCAAAATTGTTTGCGATGGTCCCGAATAGACCGGCACTTATTGCTTATAGTATTTTTTATGATGCGTGAAATGATTTCAGATTAGCCAACAGTAATTTGATGATTTTGACAGATTCTTTCAGTGACTTATAACAAAAATGTACTGTCGAACAATGGTTTTTAGGCAATACACAGTTTAAATGTCGAACAAATAAACAACATCATTGTTTAAAAATTGATTTTTGCAATTTGGGTATATAAGCCAATCGATAAATTTTTGGAATTATACCTCTCAACCGAAATTTCCACCCAAATTTAAAAATTCCATTAGCATATACATCAACATAACTGGTAAATAATTTACCTCTTTCTATTCAATATACATTAACATTCGATAATTTTAACCTTCACTTTTCATTTCAGTGGCCAAATTCCAATAATCAACAAACTAAAAATCACATCTGAATGAATATAAGCGTGCTAATTATAAAATCTAATAACACGTTTTGAAAATTGATTGAAAGATTTTTATGTTGAGCAAAAAAGTTCCGAAAGATGCACATTATGGGGGACATTAAAATGCTAATTGTAGCAGGGGTTATATGGAAATTTTGCCATGAACACGGCTTACCTATAAGGCTATAATTATTTTAATCACAAATGTGGATAATTATACAGCATTGTTTGCATTAAAACATACCTACATATATGCCTTTCTTTTTTCACACTAGACCAACATAATGCTATTAGTGAAATTCTTGTATCATTTCAACCATATTAAGTATCTATGTATTTTGAATCCATGCACAATATCAACATCTCTACTATAAGTCATTTAAACCGGAAATCCCATAAAATAAAAACACAAAAATTGATAATCATCGATGATGACGAATTTTATGTGGTTTTATAGTACGAGGTCACGTGGCGCAATCACATTATATAATAAAACAGCCAATATACTAACAGTCACACATCAATTGATTCAGATCAAGAACGCAATGCCATATATGCATGTACAGTGCCAGTATTGGCAATAAAAGCTTTAGACAAATATAGTTTTTTGTCAAAATGTAAATTTCACTTTTTTTTTGTTAATGTCCACATTTTTTTTTGGTAGTGTTAATTAAAACGACAGCAACACGATTTTATATTTTAGTAGGTAAGAAGAAGATAAAGAATTTAATTTATATAAGATTATATCACAATACATTTGAAACAAGGTGTTCAACCTCACTTGTAGAGTATACGAAAAGATTAGGTGAAAGTAAAATTTTCTAAATTTGGTTTGAGCGCGTGTGAATATGGTAGTCACCAATGAATATTTTTTTTTGTTGCTTTTTTTTTTGGTGGGCAAACAACACATAGAATATTTTTGTAGATTAATAATTTAACAGTCAACAGTTAAAGGTAAAATCCCTTTGATATTTTGAGAAGAAAATATTTTTCTATCCGTGAACGGTGTACCATGAACGAACAAAGTAAGAAATCAGTCGCTATAGATTTAGCGTAGTGAATTAAGTTCGCCATGATTCTCACAAATGACCATTCCGCGACATTTTTTTTTAACTGAATTAAACCCGCACGAAATTAATTAATTTGTTTGCAGATAATTAACTCATTTTTAATTATGAATTAATTTCGCAATGAAAAACAATCTATTGTTGGAATTTATTAATATTTGTTCATTTCAAATTTTTGTAATGCAATAAGATATGCAATATGTGCACATTTGAATTCAAGTTCATTTCAAGATGTTACATTCATTTCACTTTCAATAATTTTATTTGTTTTTCAACCTTCTAACTATTGAGGCGGAATAAAATTCATATTGAAAATTAATTAATTTCCCCATACAAATATTTTAGTTACTGCGGAATTAATTCGGTGTTCTGTAATTAATGGAAACATTTTTTTTTCATTAGGTTTTTTGTCATAAAACGAGAATTGACTACCAGGACATAGATTTTGGTCGCAAAATGAGAATTGAATCATGAGAATTTTATGTTTACACGGAGTAGGTACATACAAGATACATTTTACCATTTTGTGCCGTCATATATTTTTGTTATGTCAGCGTAATTTCACCCCCCCCCCCCCCCATTTGTTTGCGTGAAGCGACCCGAACGAAACGTCTTGGATTGTGGGGAAACAATTCATGGCCATTGTAACACAATAATACACCAGCTCACACTTCTCTGCTTATTAGTAAATTGTTGGCCAAAATCGACACCATTATGACACTGAGCACACAAAAACTGTGTAAATTTTTCGATAGCCAAGAATAAGCTAAGCATCCAATATATGGCTTATTTTATCAAAATTCTAGAATCATCTTTTCCATTTTTTGTAAGAATAACTGCAAGAAAGGTCGATTTTTGAAAATTAAAAATTTCTTTGACGTACCGGAAAAAATTTTAAACGTGCCAAGTTTGGCACGTGTGCCACATTTGCGATCACTGTTCTATAGAGTGAAAAGTATTCGATGGACCTTTCATAGAAAGGAAAGATTAAATTTATCAATGAAAATATAGTTTTCAACATGTATCGTTCACAGGTGAGGAAAAGATCCTAAGAACCACTCTAAAAGCGGATAGTCCTCGTAATCGATACATGTTGAAAACTATAACCTGCCATCTTTTCATTGAATAATTTAATTTTTTTCAATGAAAGGCCCTTCGAATACCGCCTAATCTAAAAACTATTTTAAGCGATAGCCGAAGTCTCGAAGTTTAACCCCAACCCCCTTAGAGGACATATTCCGGACTGCATCACACGAATAAACAGCTCCAACTGCTCTCGAAGAAAAACCTTGTTTCTGGACAAAAAAGTCAAAAAATAACACTTTTGTGATCAGCGTGCCCGTAAACCCCTAGGTTATGTTTTACCGATTTTCGATAAAATGTCGGGTCCGTTATCTTGAATTTTCAAATTCTTACCCTAAATTCATGATCAGCGACCTCAAAACCCCCTAGATCATGTTTTTGTTGATTTTTACGAACCTCTAAAAATTAGTCGTTTTCTCGGCGATATTCGATCCGCCATCTTGAGTTTTAAACATCTAACTTCAAATTCGTGATTCTCGACCCCGAAAACTTTCTACGATATGTTCCTATCGATATTCAAAACGCCATACGGCATTGGCTAGAAAAAGTTTGTTCACCTCAAAAATTGAAACACGCTTGGAGGTGGGCGATTTGACAGAGTAAGCACCATATAATAAGCCGTTTCACGCATCGGATTTCGAACCCTCAACCCTCAGCCGTTTCACGACGATTTTCCGCGGCCGAAATTTGTTCAACAAAAATCAAAAGACCCGAAGTAAAAAAATTTTTCTCGAATGTCCGTACTATACACTTGATGAAAAATTTATCAAATGGGCGGACCCTGGGGTCGGACAAGTAAATAACAAGCAATAAACTGATGCATGAATTTTCGCCTACGAAATTTTTCATCAAAAATCAAAAGTCTCAAAGTCTAAAAAATTTTTTCGAATGTCGATAAAATACACTCGATGTAAAAATTATGAAATGGCCGGACCCTGGGGTTGGCCAAATATATAAATAGCAATCAAATGTTGTACGATTTTCCGCCAACGAAATTTGTTCAACAAAAATGAAAAGCCCCAAAGTCAAATTTTTTTTCTCAAATGTCGGTAGTATGCACTTGATGTAAAAATTATCAAATGGCCGGACTCTGGGGTCGGCCAAATAAATAACAAGCAACATTTGCATCAAATCTTTTACGATTTTCCGCCGACGAAATTTGTTCAACAAAAATCAAAAGTTTCAAAGTCAAACAATTTTTCTCGAATGTCGATAGTGTTCACTTGATGAACAAATTATGAAATGGCCGGACCCTGGGGTCGGCCAAATAAATAACAAGCAACATTTGCATCAAATGTTGTACGATTTTCCGCCGACGAAATTTGTTCAACAAAAATCAAAAAAGTGTGCACTTCATGAAAAAATTATGAAATGGCCGGACCCTGGGATCGGCCATATTAATAACAAGCAATCAAATGTTGTACGATTTTCCGCCGACGAAATTTGTTCAACAAAAATCAAAAGTCCCAAAGTCAAATTTTTTTTCTCAAATGTCGGTAATATGCACTTGATATAAAAATTATCAAATGGCCGGACCCTGAGGTCGGCCAAATAAATAACAAGCAACATTTGCATCAAATGTTGTACGATTTTCCGCCGACGAAATTTGTTCAACAAAACTCAAAAGTGTCAAAGTCAAATAATTTTTCTCGAATGCCGGTAGTGTGCACTTGATGTAAAAATTATCAAATGGCCGGACTCTGGAGTCGGCTTTATAAATAACAAACGGATTTTGCATCAAATGTTACGATTATCCACCGATGAAATTTGTTCAACAATAATCCAAAGTCCCAAAGTCAAAAATTTTTTCTCGAATGTCGGTCAAAGGCGGGCATGTTGTCAATGAGGTATCTCCTTTCGGAATTGAGTTTAGGAGGCCTCTTGCTTTTCTAAATTGAAACAAGTGATGATTGAACAATTGATCGTAGAATTGATCGTGGATACAATTGATCGTATTGACAATTCAAGTTCTGAACTATGACCAATTAAGATTTAACTTTGCTGGTTCTTGACCGATTATAATGAAATTTGACATAGGCGGTGATAACGGGATTCTTAAATGATTTTTGGACAAAGTTCTGGCATATGGCCAAGTAGGATGGAACTTGGTTATTCCTTACTTGATTATGATGAAATTTGACAAGTGCGTTGTAAATGGGATTCTTAAATGATTTAAAACGCCATAAAAACACCATACGGCATTGAAAAGGAGCCATGTTAACGAACATTTTAAGCTAGAAAAAGTTTGTTTATCTCAAAAATTGAAACGCGCTTGGGGCTGGCCGATTTGACAGAGAAAGCACCATATAAAAAGCAGTGTTACAAATCTAGTATTGTGAATAGAGTTATCCCTTATAGGTGATTGGTTTAATCGATTGTCAATTGTATATGAAATTTTTATTCGGCAATATTTCGATTAAACGCAAAGGCACTTCCTTCTTTTGAACTATTCTACTGTTGGGTATTTTACGATATAAGTATACGGCCGAATTCCTTAGAGTTGTAGCACATGGGGTCGTTTCTCTTTTTAGGTAGCTTTTGTCAATATATCTGTATCCATCACATTTCTAACAACTTGATTTCGCTTGCTGTTTATTTGTAAAGGAAAAATTAGCAGTAAGGGATAAGTCGAAGGTCAAATCTTTTTTTTTTTAACTTTAAACAAATCTTTCCGTAGCACTTAGGTTTTGTCTTAAAATTGTTCATATTTCCCAGTTTGTTTGATTCTGTATCATGTATCTTGTTTGTACAGTATTGTATGATTCACTGATTGTACTTATTTCAAGGACCAGTCTTGTACCAAGACCCATAAATATCAACCAATCAAAGTTTGTACGATTTTGCGCGGCCAAAATTTGTTCAACAAAAATCAAAAGCCCTAAGGTCAAAACATTTTTTTCGAATGTCGGTAGTATGTACTTGATGTAAAAATTATCAAATAGCGTCAAATTCCGTAGTATGCACTTCATGAAAAAATTATGAAATGGCCAGACCCTGGAGTCGGCCATACAGATAACAAGGAATCATATGTTGTACGATTTTCCGCCGACGAAATTTGTTCAAACAAAAATCAAAATTTCCCAAAGTCAAAATTTTTTTCTCGAATGTTCATACTATGCACTTGATGAAAAATTTATCAAATGGCCGAACCCTGGGGTCGGCCAAATAAATAACAAGCAATAAACTGATGCATGAATTTTTGCCGTCGAAATTTTTCATCAAAAACCAAAAGTCCCAAAGTCAAAAATATTTTCTCGAAAGTCGTTAGTATACACTCGATGTAAAAGTTATGAAATGGCCAGACCCTTGGGTCGGCATTCGCATCAAATGTTTGCATCAAATGTTTGATATTTGCATCAAATGTTTTAAGATTTTCCACCGACGAAATTCGTTCAACAAAAATCTAAAGTCCCACAATCAAAAGATTTTTCTCGAATGTCCGTAGTATGCACTTCATGAAAAAATTATGAAATAGCTGGACCCTGGGGTTCGGCCATAAAAATAATAAGCAAAATTTGCATCAAATATTTTACGATAATCCGCCGACAAAGTTTGTTCAACAAAAATCAAAAGTCCCAAAGTCAAATGATTTTACTCGAATGTCCGTAGTATGCAATATTATGAAATGGTCGGACGCTGGGTTCGGCCATATAAATAACAAGCAATCAAATGTTGTATGATTTTCCGCCGACGAAATTCGTTCAACAAAAATCAAAAATCCTAATCAAATTCAAAAGATTTTTCTCGAATGTCCGTAGTACGCACTTCATGAAAAAATTATGAAATAGCTGGACCTTGGGGTCGGCCATAAAAATAATAAGCAAAATTTGTATCAAATATTTTACGGTAATCCGCCGACAAAATTTGTTCAACAAAAATCCCAAAGTCAAATGATTTTTCTCTAATGTCGGTATAATGCACTAGATGTAAAAATTATCAAATGGTCAGACCTTGGGGTCGGCCATATAAATAACAAGCATTCAAATGTTGTAAGATTTTCCGCCGATACAATTTGATCAACAAAAATCAAAAGTCCCAAAATCAAAAAAAATTTCTCGAGTGTCGGTAAACATTCGAATTTGTCGTTGATGTCAATTTTCAAGGTCATTTCAAGGTCAATTCATTTTTTTTAAATGCAACACATCTATTTTTGACCTTGAATTCTAAAAGCGCATGAAATTCTACGTTCATCCAACAGTATCATTTTTCAGAATCAAGAATAAAAGATAGGTGTTTGACCTTAACCTGAAACTCAAGCTCATCATTTCATTTCTCCCTAAAAATTTTGCAACTTTTGTATCTACACTTTTTTTATTTAGGCCTTCCACTGGGAGTTATTTGATTGGTTCTTTTAAAATGGGTCACCTGGTATGTTTTTATTATTTCGTTACTTCTAAAATTAAAATATCGAATTTCGAAAGATTAGTACCAACCATATGACTGAAGGAGCTATTAATAAATCTGCTAATCCATTTATCGAGTGTACTTCAAACATTTTTTATTTTGTGATAAGTACAATAACTGTAGAGCCTCCCTTTCTAGGTGCTAATCAGCACGCACTTTCAAAAGCTACCTAGACTGGGCAACCCACTTAAAATGATGTTGCCCCAAAACTAGTTTTCTAGACGTTTTGCAACCGCCTGAGTTCGAACAACCAACAAGTGTCTGTTCTATGGCCAAGGCGGAAAATTGAAAAGCTTTTGGAACTTGTACGTCGAAAAGATTGGATACATTTTGTACGAATTGACCCACCACAATGATGGTGATATTACTAAGTTGATAATTTTTTATATTCTGAGTTTGGGGGTTCAAATACGAGTTGAATTGGATTTGACTTGGCGTTGGATTAGCTTTTAGTGATCAGTTGAACAATTTTTTATACTGGTTTGAGGATGCAGTTGAGTTTGGGGTTGAGTTGGGTTTCATTTGCGTATCATGCAGTTTTGAGTTTAGTTAGTGTTAACTTAGAGTTTAGCGGGTCATTTGGGAATTTATTTGGGGTTGTGTTAAGGGAATTAGTTTGTTGTTGAGCTGAGGGTTGAGTTGGAAGTTAGTTTGGTTTTTTCTGAGTTAAGTTCGGGTACGTATATTTAGTTGTTCGGGCTCTGTTGATTTAAGGATTGAGTCGGGGTTCAGTTAAGTTTAGTTAGGGTTCATTAATGATTGAGTTTAGAGTTGGATTTGGGGTTGAGCTTTGGTCAAGTTACGGTTGGAATTGAAATTGAGTTGAATTTGAGTAAGGGGTTCGGTTAGCGATTAACTTGATGTTGAGTTGAGGGATTAGTGAGGGGATTTGAGCTGAGCTCCTTTTCTGAGAAAAGCTTTTAAATCGAGTTAATTTCAGGGTTGATTTGGCCGTTGAGCGTTGAGTTAGAGGGTTGAAATTTCGTTCTAGCTAAGTTGAATTAGCCTGCTTTTAGGTTGAGTTAGGTTTTCGGTCTAGGAATTATTTGGAGGTTTGGGGTTAGGTTAAGAGTTGATTTGAAAGTTGATTTTGAGTTGAGTTGGTGATTGAGTTGAGGGTCGGGCTGGCGTTTGATTTAGGTGATTGCGTTTGGGATTTCGCTTCGATTGAGTTGTCGGTTAAGTTCTAAATTAAGTTGAAGGTTGAGCTGAAAATTGAGTTAAGAAGTCCAGTTAGGTATTGATTTGAATAAACCGTCAATATTGATTTTTCTGATATTCTAAACAAACGTAGTGCAGCATTCCTCCTAAAGTCGAACGAGCCCAGAGAGTTAGTTATCGATGAGCTCAATCTACTTTCGCATAAATACCCCAAATAATTAAGGCTTTATTTAATTTAATTTTAGGGTAGCTTTGCATTCGTTTTTGGAGCATTTTTCATTTTTTTTAAGGCGTTTATGCATTGGAGTGAAATTGCCACACGCCTGCATTCGGATCATTGTTTGAAACAAACTATATAAAATTGGTAGTATTTGAAATTTGTTAGAACTATTAGAACAAGGGAATACTAAAAAAAAAAATTTCGGCATTGAATTAAAGATTTTGAGATAGCACCATTCGAAATAAAAATTATAAATTGTCAACTAATTTAATACAGGATCTTAAAGCTTAAAATCCTGATCTTCCCTTATTCGCGTTTGCGAAACGTCACTTGTTATGTGAGATATCACTGTATTTATGCTAAATTTACTAGTTGCTAGTATTAATTACCTCGTCAACCTTGCTTGAAAGAAATCGAATTTTAAAGTTCTCATGCTATATGGGGTCGTGTATTCATGCCAAATCAAAGCTTATTAAACGTGTAATTTTGCGAAATGATGCAGTATCATCCGATACAATTTAGGGTTTTATCAGGAATTTTTCTGTTGACAAATATTCAAATTGGAATTAGAACCAAACTTCTAGTTGAAAACTGTTTGTATTTTAAAAGTTGTTGAACAGAATTAATTTTACATTTGATGATGCTACCTTAGCATTCACAGCTAAAGTTGTAAAACTTAAAGTAAACAATCTTCCTTTGGCATTTCATTAGAATGACTCACGCAACGAAAATGTGGATTTTGTTTTAAGTACCTACTGCAAAATTAGCATTTTATGTAAAAATCGGCCTTCACAACAAAAAAGAAAACGAATATTGTTGAACCTTTAAGAAGTTCTTGTTAAATATTCCAAATTTTATAAGAATATAATTTTGATATAGAACCTCTAATTTTAAATAGCTTTATGTAAATAAATTTTGCACTTAGCTTACTCAACCTGGTAATTATTTAATTTCATTAGCACAATACTTATCGAACAATAAAACCGTTTCAATAAAAATCTATTACTTAAGTATTACTAATTTATACATTAAAATAATTAATTAGCTTGTTAACTGTAAACAATTTGCTTTAGCATCCCAAGAACGCGGGTATAAAATTCCCAATAAGGAAGTAGTATTTTGTGATTATGTAAATAAGCGGACAATCCCAAGCGTAAATAAAAGAATTCCCCAAGTAACATGCGGTACAAAATATTTCATCATCAATAAAATCTTCTAAAATATTTTTTTTTTGTTTGTTTATTACTACACAATTTAAAAATTTTGCAATCCATATACGCGTGCATGCACTTAACATACATGCATACAAACGTTTTATGTGTGTCTAATTAATTATAATCCATGTTAAGTATAATAAAATCTCGCTATTCAATTTGTGTACACACTCGAATATGGTAATTTTCTAATACACACAGTCACAATCTGACGAATGTACAAAATTTCTATTCGCAGTTGCACAAGATAAATTACTGAACACAAATATTTTTTTTGGAAACGCTTTAGTCGGTTTATAACTAAAATTAAATTTCTTCTATATGCGCGAAGTGAAATTTTTCGAATTTTTATTTTATGCTGAATTAATGAATTCATACATTAATTATAAGTTTGAAAAGAAAACATAAAATAAATAAAAACAAAAAATAAAAAAAAAATAAAATTGAAATTATGTTACACAGTCATATATAAATGTCAATTGCACATAATCAGCATATTTTGTTGTATTCACATAAAATGTATGTACTATATAGTACGCTTGTAAACAATATAAATTATAAAGGGCAATAAAATATATAAAATTGGCAAACTCAAGGAGAATCGGCACAAATACCGACATTTCACGTATGTCCAAGGTTTTTTTTTTTATAATAATTTGCCCATTAAAATTAAAATCAATAAAATTAATAAATAAATAAATTTTACTTTTTGTTGTTGTTGTTGATTGGTTCCCCCTCGTACAATAATTAAAAGGCTGCTAGTTAATCCAAAAAGAGTAATATTGCGTTGATAAATAAATCACTTTTCACTAAAAGCACTCAAATTTATTTCACTCAAAACACAACAACAATAAAAAAAATACCAAAAAAAATTTCTAAACTTTGATTTCGAACGGTTTACAATTTCTTCACTTGCACACTCTAAAACTTTTTTTTTTATTTTATTTGATATTACCGCACAAAAACACTTAACACACAAAAATATTTTGTTTCATTTAATATTATTCGATCTTGTGTCGATCGTTAATGCGCGATCACTGAAACAAATTTTTATAAATTCAAATATTGCAAAATTTTAGATTTGCTTTATTAAAACTAGTTGAGTATTATTAAAATTAACACTATATACGGTTTGAGCGAGATCACTATAGTTAAGTAGATAAATATTTGTATTTGTTGTTTTGGGAGGGGATCACGATCATACTGTTGTATAAAAGCTTAAATAAAATAAGGGGAATATAGTTTTATGCGGTGGTCTGTGGCTTTTGGTATACAAACAATGCACAATGATTTAGAAAAAAAAAATGCAAGGTTTAAAAAATTACTTTGGATGATTTCTGTAAAATGACGACATGTTAATCATAGCTTAGAGATGAGGAATTTGATTATCTAAATATTTTATTTTTTATGTGACAGTTGGTTCATAAGTTCACAGTACCAAAAAATTATTTTTCTCGGATCTGTTCTCGAAGTTTATTTTATTTTATTTATTTTGGAAGGTCTCCGCTTACAAGGCGAAACAACAGTTTCAGAACATTAAAGTTAATCTTCTGATTCATAGCTCGCATAAATCTATTTTGTATTTTTTGAGGACAATATATTTGTGATTAGTTCATTATTAAAAATACTGATGAACAATAGTCAATATGCGCGTCAATATTGATTCGTAGAATATAATTTTTGTCTCGAGCGGCAATTTGTCCTTAATCTAGCCAAAAATTGTGATCCCTTTTTAACCTATTTCCCGTGCATGTATCTTAATGAAAGATATATTAAGCAAAAGATATTTTTTCATAGATGTACAGAATATAAGTTTTATTAAGATACGTGCACGGGAAATAGGTGTAAAAAGCAGGTAAAGTTTTACCAATACAGAAAAAATTTTATATTCATATACGCACTAATACATTGTACACGCGCATTACATTTTGTATCGTATCATATTCTCTTTGCAATCACAAATTGCCGTTTTAGTATAGAGTTGTAATTGCCTCAACGCTGTGTGCTTTCCAATTTTTATTTTCGTGTTTTTGGTTTGACGCTTATTTTGCGGTAAATAGTCCTCTTTTGAATTTTTCTTATATAAGCCGGTCGTGTTTTTCATTTGACACAAGAATTTTTTTATTTTAGTGTGTTCCATTATGCCCTGACGGCCTACATTAACTGGTCGAAAAGAACGACGAAGTCATAGAAACGGAGTTAGATCAAATAGAAATAGAAACGAGAACATTAATGTTAACCCATCCATTGAAAATAACGGCGATAATGAAGTTGTTAATCATTTATTAGATGATTCTTTTAAGTGCGCATTAAAATTAGTGCCACGAAATTTTAATTCATTTTCTTGCGGCCAATTGAATTTACATTGCACACATTGTGGAGCGAGAAATTTTGAAGGTGAAATTACACAAGGGAATAGAAATGAATTTTCATTATGTTGTCATAAGGGCAAAGTGCATGTAGGTATCGCCTTATACGCAAAACGATTTTTGTTATTGATGTACAATGATTAGTAGTGAGGCAAAGATTGAAACTGAAGCATTGAAAGGTATGTTCCATTTTAAAATTCATGGTGTTTTTTATCACAGAGCTGGTGGTATTGTAACTCCTTTTGGTTCTATACCACATTACGCTTAGTTGTATTTCTACGATGTAGAAACAGCTGCTCAGTACAGAATGCGCCATACTTCAAATGCACATTGTGATATTAATTTAATGAGAGAAATTAATCATGAATTGAATCGTTGTAATCTATTTGTTCAATCTTTTCAAACTATGTCCGAATAGAAATGAAGATATTACTAGAGATGTATGCATGTTAATTAGAGCAAATAATAATGTTGATATTCGACGTTACAATGATGCGATTGCTACTGATATAACAGTTGTTTTCAATAGTGTCAATAGTGAGCCACCCTTTGAACGTAACATGATTTGCTTTTCGAGATTCATATTCATAACTATGACTTGCAATCCACGTTGGCCGGAGATAATGTTGAAAGTTCTAATTTTCGTCCAGACATTGTTGTTAGAGTTTTTAAGTTGAAATTAAAAGAATTAATTAATTGCGTTATGAATAAGCATATATTTGGTAAAGTTGAAACTTTGATTTATACCATTGAATTTCAAAAGAGGGGTCTACCTCATGCACATATTTTAGTTACGTTAAGTCAAAATGATGAATTACGTGGAGCGAATGATATAGACAAAATAGTAAGTGCAGAAATACCGAACATAAACACACATCCAAAGCTACATGAATTCGTTTTAAATCATATGATTCACGGACCGTGTAGTCATTTAAATCCTAATTCTGTGTGTATGAGAGATGGCAAATGTATTAAAAATTTTCCCAAAGATTTTTCGGAACAAACTGTAGATAATATTAATGGCTATTCTGTTTACAGAAGAAGAGATAACGGTGTAAGCGTCGAAGTCAGAAGGAATTCAGTTGATAATCGTTACGTTGTGCCTTATAATCCATATCTCCTGGTCAAATTTAATTGTCATATCAACGTAGAAATATGTACAACTGTTAAAAGCGTAAAATATATTTACAAGGGATATGATTGTGCTGTTTTAGAGGTTGGGGTTATAGATAGATGAAATTCAGAATTTTTTTAGTGGACGTTTTGTTGGTTCTACAGAAGCATGTTGGAGAATATTTGAATTTCCAATCCATTATCAAACACATTCAATAATTAGACTTGATTGCCATTTACCTAAAAGGCAAAATGTGTACCACAGACACGGAGAAGAAAACGAAGCGGCAGCTAATGTAAGGGAAACCAAATTATTAGCTTTTTTCCATTTGAATTCAGTTGATCATCGTGCCAATAATTTATTGTACACTGAAGTACCATTACATTATGTATGGATTGATAATCGGGAGAGATGGCAAGAGCGTAAACGTGGAGGTGAAAAAGTAATTTCACGATTGTATTTTGTTTCGCCGAAAAATGTGGAACTATTTCATTTGGGCGTATTATTACTTCATGTGCGTGGCCCTAAAAATTTTGATGATTTGAGGACTTATGAAGGGGTTTTATATTCGACATTTACTGCTGCATGTCATGCGCGTGGGATTGCTTCAAATGATGACGAGTGGCGACATTGTTTACTAGAAGCAGTTCAATTCAAAACACCGAAGCAGCTAAGAGAATTGTTTGGATTCATTTGTGCATTGAATTTTCCTGGGAATGCATTAGCATTATGGGAAGAATTTAAAAAAGATTTGAGTGAAGATTTTGTCCGAAATCAAACTGAAAATGATTCATACAATTTTGCATGACTTGAGTTAGAAGAAACATTTATGTCTCATAATACATCATGTCAACAAGTTGTTCTTCCAACATCACTACGTCTGCAAGATTTTACAACAATGTATGAATGGGATACCGATGAAGCTGCTTTTCTTTTTACTGAGTTTTACGATGTTGTAAATAATGAACAACGTAATGTTATAGACGCAGTTTTACGTGAAGTGATGCATAATGATACCGGTATGAATGTATTTGTTTTAACATCTCATGCAGGTTGTGGAAAAACTTTTGTTCAAACAGCCCTTATACACAAATTACATTCTCTAAATTTAGTTTGTATTTCTACTGCACTTAGTGGAATTGCTTCAACTTTACTTTTTAATGGCAGAACATTATATAATATATTTAAATTACCAATTCCAATTTTAGAGAATTCGGTTTCGATTGTATCACTTGATAGTAATCAAGCAAATTTCATAAAATCCACTTCATTAATTATTATTGATGAAATATCTATGTGTCCACTTAATGCCTTGAAGGCCATTGATCGATTATTAAATGATCTAAGCGATGTTCAAAATAGAAACAAACCCTTTGGTGGTAAAACTTCAGCAAATTTTGCCTGTCATTCCTCACGGTTCACGTACTGAATTAATTGAAAATTGTGTCGTTTCTTGGCACTTATTCCCACAATTTCGATGGTTTACTCTACAGCAGAACATGCGAGCTCTATCGCATGAAGTGGAATTTATTGAATTTCTTAAACTACTTGAAAATGGAGCATTGCCAAATTTTAATGATTTGGGTAGAGATTTGATTGAAATTCCACACAATTTAATTGGTGAACCGAGCAACATTATTCGAGATGTTTTTGGTGATATTTCATCAAATATTGAAAATAATAATATTTTAAATTCCGTCATATTAGCTCCGAGAAATGAAGATTGTTTGTTAATTAATTGGGATATTTTGAATCAAATATCAGATCAAGCTAAAGCCTATTATAGCTATGATAGTGTTATTTGTGATGATATTAGTCGGGTCAATGATTTGTGAGTGGTTGGACAGTTCGATTTATACCATTTATTCCAGCATTTGAATTCATACTACTTATGATTTTGACTAAATCCTGATGAGTAATAACTTGAAACCAGAATTTTTGTAAGAATTTATCCCCAACCGAAAAATTTCAATCTTTTACTTCCGGAATATTGTTATGAATATCAATCACACTAGATACAAATGAATGGTTTAGACTCTTTAGAGCCTCGGCTAATTCGTACTTCTCACTGATGTTCCATTGTGTTTGATTTTTAGTTTTATACATCGATTTTAGTGTTTTCCATAGCTCTTTTGGTTTATTTCTGTTTTCGATTAATTTATTTTTAAAATATGTATATCGATTGCTCCTTCCTCAGTGATTGTTCATACAAATTTCTAGACTTTTTGTAATTATCCTATTAAATCCTATTGGAATTATTATATTAAATTATTAAAAACCAAGCACGGTCTTTCTCAATATTGGAAATTATTTTAAAATTTATGCTTTCGTGAATATTCATAGCAACACAACCCGTATGTGGGCTATCAGAATCGCAACGAATAAAATTGTAATTATTAATATGAAATTCTGCGTCGTATACATTTCTGGAACTGTTCTGGTTTCACTAAGTAGCACTATGGCTGGTTTAAAATCTAACATTATCTGTTGAAGCTCCAAAAATTTAGAAGGTAAACTTCGAATGTTTGTATATATGTATGTATAATACGTCTTGTTTACTGAACTGATATTGGTAATTAATTTGGTTCTTAAGTGATTTTAGTTTGCGTTGATGTATTGTGCAATTATTATCCCACGTAGCATGATTTGTATTGATCTTAAGATGAAGTTTATTATTCGCATCGGTACAATTACTGCATTTCATTTCTGCGCTCTTACAATCACTAAGTCTGTGGTTTCCGCTACATTTCGGGCATATTAGTTGGCTCGTGCCCTTCATACCATGATGTGAATATCCGTTATAGTTGTAACACCTTGTTGTCCAAGTCGACTCTACAACATGACACCTATCAAAATTGATGTTCAGTTTCTCGGCTGCTATAATCTTTTTAATGTTATTAGCATCAACTTTAATAATTGTATCGATCTTTTGCGTATTCCTTGGTATGGTGTCTGTATTGATACATTCTACAATCTACAAGGGACCAACTATCGAATATTTGATCTATACACTAATAGGTTATTCGGAATATTCAGTATTGCTAAGAAATTATAATTTTCCATTGCAAACCAAATGTGTTTCTCGAAAATAAATTTGAATTTTATCTTTAGCAAGAGGTAATTGGTTGTTATTGTTAAATGATTTTTATGTTTGTGTATACTATTTACAAATTTCCGATTTAATATTTCTTCGAAATAATTACTTTATTAACTACTAATCCAAATAATGTTTGTTGATACAAATGAGAATAATGTAAAGTGTTTGCTATAATCGTTGTTTGTTTGGGAGAATTAAAAATTATTTATTTGTAACACGAAGTAAGTTTAATGTTTGTAGGTACACAATACACATTTTTAGGATAGCAAAAAATATTTTTTGCAACCATTAGAATACATTGTGGTTATTCTGATTAAATAATCCAAAAGTGCACAGGTAAAAGTGGATTAAATATTTGAATATTATACATATAGTTTAATTTTCTTTTTTAATTGATTGATTGATTGATTTTGAATGTACGACCAAGCATTAAGCAGGATCTCCCGGTAATTCTAAGAATTTTTGACGCCAGGTCCATCGTACACCCTTTTCACATTTACTTGGAAGAATTGGATAGGATTATTAGTATAAGATTGAGATCGGCCCGGTTATAAACACCTTGGCGGTCAATTGTTAGTAGTTACATTTATTTTCTAATAATTACTTTACTAAATTTTTTCTAAAAACTACTTTCCTTCCCTGCCATCCTAAAGTCAATATTAATTAGTTATCAATTACTTCTTATATACATATTTCCCACCACCTTAGTTCCTCCGGCCGTTTTTAATTGATTGATACTCTCAACCAATTAAGTTTAAATTTAAGTTTAATTTATTTTCTATAAACCAGTTATAAATTAATCTTTAAGTGCTACAAACAACCTTAATTTTAATATTAGTGTCTGTTTCCCTTGGCTGCTTCAGCTTCCAGAAACCGCCTCCGCCTCCGGACCTTTGTTGTTGCAATATAATTAAGCGTGTCTAAATCTAATTATTGACGAACTATCTAAGTCTAATTTTTTTTGATAACAACTGCATTCTGAAATAACATTTATTAGTTTGCTGAGTCCGATTTCTGGTCACTTTTGAAAATCGTAATTATTTTTAATTTAAATTCCACTTAAGAGTTATAGATCAGTATACTGGTCGCTATCGCAACTTAAGTTTAGCCCAACCTACTCTTATAAATCAAGCATCGTGCAGAAATTTAGATGGACGCTATTCTGTAATGAATTACAATTAATGCCACCAGTGACCGAAATCAAAATGATAAGACGTTAATTAGTTTCTCAAGTATGAAGTTCGAACTGAAGTGCCCGTAAATCAACAGAAGGCAAAAATCAAAACAATTAATGAAAAAGTTGATGTTATTATTCTAAGCGAAATATTTATATTTCTGAAGAGAGGGGAGGCGGTGGAATTTGTTTTTTTGGTCATTGTAACACGATTTTAAGTTGGTATTGAAGGAAACGTACCAGGGAAACCAATTTATTGCAATTTACTCCAAATCATTAAATTTACATCTAACAGCAGTGTATAAACCACAACCACAATCGTTTCTAGATATACTTAATGAAATTCTTCTTAAATTCAACAAAACTATCTTAATTGGTGGTTTAAATCTGAATCAACTGAATGAAAACGACCCTCAGATACTTAATTACGAGGCAACTTTATTAATGAATGGCTATAATATCACAGAATATATATAAACAGAACAATATCTTCTATAGCGCTTTAGTCCTAAGCTGGTGAACAAATATTTTCGTTATTGTTTTTTTCGACTGATTCTGATTTAGAAAAGATAGAAAAATCATTTTATATGCAATCAATGAAACAAAAAAAAATTACAAAAATGTTTGTGCCCACCACTTTCTATTGATAAATAAAAATCAGTACAATTTTGTAACGAAAGAGAAATCTTTATACTTTATAATATGCTTAAAAGAGATAGACATTCGTGAATAATTTTTGATTTTGTCTAGTTAGCTTTGCGAGACTTTAAAATCAAATTAACAAATAAACAAAGGACCAATACAAATAAATTAGAAATGCTACACAAACTCATACACGACCTTATGATTTTAAAGTTTCGCAAAGCTAACTAGACCAAAATCAAAAAATATTCACGAATGTCTATCTTTATTTGTATATAAAAAATTTGTTAACTACTCACTACAT
Source organism: Tipula helvola (assembly GCA_963556165.1). NCBI lineage: Eukaryota > Metazoa > Arthropoda > Insecta > Diptera > Tipulidae > Tipula > Tipula helvola. The sequence goes on from OY744481.1 coordinate 369,138,602, forward strand.
TCTAATGCAATCCTAACTCAACTCCAACTCAACCCTCAAATTTACCCTTAACTCAACCTTCAAATCAATTTCCAATTCAATGCCCAATTCAATAATAATCAAACCAGCATACATAAAAAACTCGTAAATATTTATGAAACCAAGTAGCCGCCCCGGTGGCACAGTTGTTAGCATGCTTGCTTTAAGCTCCGGAGGTCCCGGGTTCGATTCCCGGCGGGTGATGAAAAAATCACGGCTGGTTAGTGTAAGGATCAATGAATTAATCACTCATTATCCGTTAAAAAAATGATTACGAAACTTCACAATGAAGCGGCCAAATCCCTCTATGGGATGTAGCGCCAGCGGAAAAAAAAAAAAAAAATAGAAAGAGGTGGGTACAAATATTTTTGTAATTTTTTTTTGTTTCATTGATTGCATATAAAATGATTTTTCCATCTTTTCTAAATCAGAATCAGTCGAAAAAAACAATAACGAAAATATTTGCTCACCAGCTTAAGACTAAAACTCTATAGAAGATATTGTTCTGTTTATTCTGTGATAATATAACAAATACAATAACCATATATAATATCTACATATCCAATTTTTCACCATATTTCCTATGGAGACGCGGACCTAAGTGACCACCGATATCTTCTCGTTAAATTTGTAATCTCTAAAAATGTGTAAAATCTTGCTATTACAAAAATAATAATAGATGATGATAGATTTTATTAAATTCTATACGTATTTCACACAAAACATAAAAAATCAACGAGCGAGTTCACTCAGTATTTGAACTAAGTTACATTTTTGGTTCAAAAAGTCAGTAAGTTATAATTTTATTTTGAATTTGGAGGACAAACCTTACTGACAATAATTAAGCATGCGCAAAGTACAGTTCTGTTAAGTTAATCACCTAAACCTTCATAGTAGTAAATGGTCACGGCAAGCTCACTGAACAAAGCAAAATCAGGTTACACGTACGTTAAATGATCGTTGCAGTACTCGTTCAAAGTTCTCAAATAAACATCGAACTCATACTGTAACAACTTATTTACCGCCATTGTGACGTAAATACTATTACACTTCACAAGCGTCAATATTGTGATCCTTTTACTCGTATGTAATTTTCATTTTCAAAAACACTTGCTGCTGCGGCCATATATAGCAGATATTTTCAGAACAAAAAAAATTAAAGTAGGCGGTTTTTTTTTAGATTTTCTTTTGTATTCGGCTCACGATGTTTTTGAAATGCCGGATGATGTTGTATATTGCATGTGTATGCGTGGATTTTGCATTGATTTTACGTTTTATTTATTTTTTGTTTTTATCGATATTCACATGTACCAGCAATATTTTTTGTTCGGCATTTTTGTTTCCGTAACCCGATTTCTATACAATTTTTTACTTACGCCTCCCGCAAAAGATGTTTCCACATCAAAAACAATAAATGCAAATCACTGAACTGAAAATTAAATGCATACATAGAACCCAAAATTTTATAAGCTACATAAAAAAGACCCAGAAAACAATTATTTCTCAAACCAATTTAAAGAATTCAATAATTATATTCGCAGACATATTATTAAACACGCAAGAAGATCTACTTTACTAACAAAATTCGAGAAAACATGGCACACCCAAAGAAAATGTGGAAAATCGTAAGACAAATACTAACTAATAATGGGGTTACATATTCAAAAGTGTTTACATTGTACACCCAAAAAAGCTTAACTAATGAGGCAACGGAGGTAGCTAATAAATTGATTGAATTTTTTAGTAGTTAATGTCGGACCTAATGTTTCTAAAGATTACCCACATAACTTTAAGTATAACGAACCAGCTTGTGAAACCATCCATAAAATTAATTATCTCTCACCAACAAACGATGTTGAAATAGGAAATATTATTGATCTTCTACACTCTAATGCAGCAGTTGGATATAATTTGATATCGGTTAGACCCATCAAAGATCTAAAAAATGTAATAACTCCTCAAATAGCTAGATACCGACATCTGTTCTGCCGATCATTAGTAAAATTATAGATCGGGTTATTTTCAACAGAAATCAACAATATCTGACAGAACATGAACTTATTAATAAAAACCAGTTTGGGTTTTCAAAGGCAAAAAGCTTTGTATCTGCAACCTTTACGCTGTTTGAAACAATAATCCTTAACATCGAGAACCGCAAATTAATAGCATGTATGTTTTTAGATCTTATAAAATCAAATGCTGATTGTATTGATCACCAAATACTATTGTGTAAGCTAAAATTGTATGGATTCCAACAGAATATTACGGAGTTAATAAAAGATTATCTTTCTGATGGTACCCCGAAAATTCTATGAAACACAATTCTACGAAACCATAATTCAAATAACAAAAATTCATCTGATAGGTACATACGTAAGAATTGGAAATTTTGATTCTAGTAAAATTATGTGGTATTCCCCAAGGACCTAGGACCGATCTTATTCTTGATATTTTCATTAAATTTAAACGGTTGTCAAAATATGGTTGAATTAGAATATTAAATGTCAAATGATCTCCTGAAAAATACGGAGTGGCTGTACAACAGTACATTGAATGGTTTAAATGGAAAAAATTATTAAACATTTTGAAAAACTTGAAAAGATTTGGAAGAACGAACTATTAAAAATTGGATGCTTCTATAAAAACTCTGGTACTAAATATTTTAACTAGACATATGAGTGGAGCACAACAGCTAACGAAATGACTAACTAAGGTTAAAGCTAAACATTTTTGAGCTGACTATTCTGTATATCCCTACTCGAATTTGCTTCATTTTGAATTTTAGCGTCAAATGATTTTTACTTAGGTTTTTAAGATCAAATTTGGATTTTATTCTTCTGAATTATCGAAATTCGAAAATTCTGGAAATACTTGAAACATTAATAAAAATTGAGTTTTTTTGTACAAAATTCAGAGTTAGAAATTTTATATCCAAAATTTGAAATTTTATTTATAATGAGACACTTCAAATGTTGATTTCAATCAGCGCAGACGTGTTTGTAAAAAAATAATAAAATTAAGAAATTAATTACATTCTCAAAAGTATATATTTTTTAAGTGATAGTGTAGTGCCTCACTCAATAATAAGGTTGGGGATTAGCACATGAGTTAGAGTCCTTGATGTAGATCAATCTGTAAAAAAAATCAGATCTTGAAGGTCTGCTACTAATAAAAATAACAATGGTACATCATTCCCGTTTTCGTATGGCATTCCTACAAGCAATCAATTTCAAGGCATTTTACAAGCGAGTAATAAAATCGTCAATAACGTGAACAACAAAAATGCAAATTCACAAAAAATTCGAAAATTTCCTTCTATTATTTCAAAGTTAAAATCTTCTGAAATTAGGGTGATTATTGGTACTTTAACCCAAGAGTCATACAAAGTGTATCGACCCTGAAGAAAAATAGGAATCTTCCATGACTTCTCTATGTGGTAGTTTGGTTTACAAGAATTTCGATCTACTCTTCAGGTAGCTACGACCAAACTACAAAATTCAATTCTCACTTCATACATTAAGTTTGAGGCAACAACGTACTGACCTAGTGAATTATATTCACTAAATCAAAAACTCAAGAAAAACCTTATTTTCTGTGTGTTTTATGCTCCTACAAATAATAGAAGGAGAAGTTTCTCTGTATATGAAAATCAATAAGATTCTTTCGGCTTTTTATAGACAAAATACATTAACAATAGTGGCATTAACAACATTTTTCGAGATGTTAATCAGAAAAAATTAAGAGGCTAATTATTTATAATAATATTATATATAGATATATTATATCTACCAAAAAAGTAGAAATATCAAAATCTCCCCCGTACTTTAACCCAAGAGTCATACAAATGAGAACCCTCCTTGAGTTCTCTATATGGTAGTTTGATTTCGTACTAAAAAGTTTTCACGTACAAAAAGTTCGATCTACTGTTCAGGTAGCTACGACTAAACTACAAAAATACAATTCTCACTTCATACATTAGAAGCTTGTTTGATTGTACTGAATTAACTGAAGTAGTAGCTGTATCTGAAGTAATAGAAGTGAAGAGACTGTTTGATTGGCAACTCTTCACTTCAGTTAAATATTGAGCAACTGAATTAACTGAAGAGACATTTTGCTTGTGGTAACTACACAAAAGAGTTATTTATTTTTCTTTTTTAGGATTTCTTTGTTTTTCGCTTTTGAAAAAAAATAAATAAAATAAACAGACAAATTTCAATTATAATTTTTAATAAAAATGTTTATAATAAAATAGAAAACAAAAATTTCTATTATGACAATATTAGTTAATTTTTGGTAAAAGCAGGAAAATTATTTTTGAAACAGTTCTTCTAAATACAAGCCGCATTGAAATAAATTGTTTTATTTTTATTTTGACATTTATCTGAAGTGAAGAATACCAATCTTCTCTTCAGTATCTCAACTAAGTGAAGAGTAACTCAGTTAACTGAAGTGAAGAGTTGTACTGTTCAGTCCAATCGAATACGCTTTACGTATGAGGCAAGAACTGTGTTTTTATAGTTTGGTCGTAGATACCTGAATAGTAGATCAAATTTTTTGTACGTGCGAACTTTTTAGAACTCAACCAAACTACCACATAGAGAACTCAAGGAGGTTCTCACTTTTTTTTTTTAATAATTCTATTTTTAAGGTCAAATTTACGGCAAACTTGAGCTACCTTATTGAAATAATCGTTTTTGTACTGTAGGTCTTTGTACTGTATAGTGGGTCTTATTACTTATAAGGTTTGTTTTAGATAATCGCGTGTTAACTATTTGATTTAATTATTTATTAGTCCAGTTAATTTAATCTTATTGTAAATAAAACTCAACATGATTTCAGAAACTTAGTGTGCTAAGTTTTATAGGCAGGCTTTGATGAATCTTTAAATGACTTTCGATTAACCTGAAATTTGTTCACCATTATATTTTCAAAGATTGTAATCAGGGTTTGAGTAGAAACTTAGCCTATAGAGTAGTCTAAGTGAAGTATATAGGCGACCCTCTGCGATTAATTAAAATCTAATCGGTGCCGAAAAGTATTTTATTAAATTCCAATTCACGGACACTGTTCAATTTCAACAAAATTTAAAACATAAAATAACACTTTCGAATTTCAAAACTATTTTAATATACTTGAACAAAAGTTCATTGTTTCAGCTGCATTCAGATCTTTTGTTAGTTTTCGTTTTTCTTGTGTGTGCGCGTTTTGTTTTTTCTTAATTCTCCCATAAACCATAAACAAGAAGTACAATTTGTATAAATAATACGCACCTACGGCAGCAGTTTAGAACAAGACTGCAATCGATATGACCGTGATAAAAGCGCATTGTTATAAAATCAATGAGCATGCTACATATGATAAACATTTTCTTTGTGTTATACCTACAAGCAAATCGAACTGGTTTTCTGGCTAAAAAATGTACATTACACGTTACCATTTAAAGTACTTAGTTTTTTTTTGTTTGTTCAAATTTGAAGATGAAATTTTTTATTATATAAATGGCGTGTCATTGTTTGATTGGTTTTTTTGTATAACGTGTACACAAACTCATAATTTCTGTTTGATCGTCAAACGATTTTTTATTTTTTATTTTTTAAATTATGGTTATTATTGTAAAACATACACAATACTATTTAGCTTGTCTGTGTACTCGTAGTTTTGTAAGGTCATTTTGTGAATTTGTACTTTGAATCTCTCTATATATTTAAACAGAATTGATTTGTTTCTGTCGAATGATTTAAATATTTGTACAAACAGCGAGATGCATTGACGTCAGACTAACTATTTTCCAGATAAATATTTACTATGTACAATGTATCGTAACATTTTTGCAATTTAATAAACCGGAAGTTGTTTTGCTATGAATACCAATAGTTTTAAACATCTGCGCCTTATATGTAATATTGTGTTGTCTGACAAAAAAAAACACAAAAAAAAAATTTCTTTCGGTTTTGTGAAAGTTTCGTAAATAAATTTGATTAATAATATAATTTTGACCAAAAAGCATATCTAACACGTTAATTTCTTTAGCATTTTGATTTTTGTGAATGAATGAAAGTTTTAAGATGCGATTTCAAAATACACTTTTAAGCACATATTTTATTAAATTTTACCCCTGAGTCATGCATTTCAGCATACAGATATACATACATATGTATGTTACGAAAATCTACACTTTTTGCAGTCGATTGTGCAATTTACCTACTTAACCATGGTTTCTTATTTGTGTAAATTATATAAGCATACATATATGAGCTATATTTATTTACGTGGGGAATTTCGATGCGTCATTTATTTACCATAAAATATAACATAAAAACTTGCACGATATGGAATGAATGGAACATATGATTTCCGCGGTTAAATGCGACTTTTGTTTATATACAGGTAAATGTACGATGTATATTTTGCTTACAACATAATATATTACAATATAAGACAGAAAACATAAAATCGAAATTGATACAAGGTAAACCAGTTTCTCTTGAATAATTCAACCAAAACACAAAGCAGCGTAATAATAATTAGGTCTTTAAACATCTCTGTAAAATATCGCGCGCGCATAGAGTATAGTTCGCATTAATATAACGCAGACATTCGCGAGTTGAGATTTATACAAAATAAACAACAAAAAAGAAATACAAAAAATTAAAGATTATGATCATGAATCTTCTTCTCGTGTCCATTGTTACAAGAAAACCGATTTCTTATGTATGTAAAGAAACACCACTCTCGGTATTACATTTCTTCTATACTGCTTCTACTTATTTATAAGACTAACCCATAATATATCGTATAAAATAACAAGAAATTCAAATATTATATAATTTAATTTTTTTTTATTTTTATTAAGTAAGACAATTTTACTTTTAATTTTAATGCATAAAACAGAAATCAGAAACATTATGAAATTTCTTGAGGCACACAAACACACATATCTAAAAAACAATTTTTGTTGTCGTTTTTCTTATAACGTTAACTCGCGCTGTACAGCACTCACCTTTCATTTCCACATCTTTGTGAGTAATATTTAAAAAATTTAGCTCAATAAAATGCTAAAATGGTTTGATCGTATATAGAAAAAGCGAAAGATGTAATGAGTCCATAAACAATTAACAAAAGCTAGTCTCTCTGCGTGTGTACATGATACAATTTTCCATAAACTTAGTATCACCCACACTCTTGTTTGATACAATAAATTGACAAAACAATGATGATTGTAGTGAGTTTGTTAACGTTTCATTTTTACATAAGAGTATCGCGAAAGGGTCACGGAAAACAAACACTATCAACAATATCGAATATACTATCAGCTGAAATACATATTAGCGAAATAAATCCAACCTTTGTCGATTGCACGTTTTTAGCGCATAATAACAGAGCCTTCTAGAGCATAGAGCCCTAATCATAAGTCACAATTTTTTAAAAGTCTTTTTAGTGGTATAACTTTTCATTCTTCGACATAAGAATCCATAGTAAAAATGATGTTTTTAGCTTCCAGTTTTTCAATGAAAAAAGCACAACATTTTATAAAACTTTTAATTTATTTGATGTTACTATTTCCGAAAAATTGTAAGAGAACTTAATCCAGTCTCGAACTGATGAGCTTATGATTATGAAAAAAACAATCTTCTCATCAGGCCCGGCGACTGGACTGATTGTACCATAATTTACATTCTGTATTTACAGAATGTACTGTGCAGGTTGTATTAGCGAATTGCACTAAGACTGCCAAGTCACATTCACGCAGCTCTATTCCTGTGTAAGCAAATTTTATAAATTAACAATTGTTTACTCTAATTTGAATTAACTAATTCATGACATTTGTAACATGCAACCGATCCTAAAACCTTTTCAATGTATTTTACAGACATGTAGGAGTATATTAGTATTTACGAGCAATTACATAGGACCACAAAAAAAATGGGTGGAGGGTTGAAAATCATCTTTTTACAAGTATACAATTCGTCGTCATCAAAATAACGTCCTGAAGGTGAAAAAATATTATCTTCATACATTTATTTTCATCAACAATAAAATTCGTTATCACAATAACATTTTGGATTAAGCATTGAAGTTTCCAGTCAACGCCATCTAAATAAATTGATTAGTAAGTTCTAATTTATAATTGTAATCGTGTTTTAATTACTTTTTTCAATATTTCAAATTGTTTTCATTGAAATCATAATATTTAAAGAAGTAAAAAATTAATTTATTAGTAGTAAACGTATTATTGTTATATATAAACGCATCTCAGATTTCTAGTGGTAAAATATTCGATTCACTATATTTACGCGTGTCTATTGTTATTATATATAGGGTAAGATGTCGGATTCTGAAACTTCTAACGTACCTGAATCGGCTTCGAAATCCCAACAAATGTTAGATTCTCTCAAACGTCAACGAAGTGCATTTAAAGGTCAATTGACTCAATTCAGAAATAAGCTTTCATCGCTTACTTCTCTAGGTGCTATTGAATCGAACATCCGTAGGTTACAACTAATGTATGATAAATATCATCAAGTTCTGCTTAAAATTGAAATCCATGATGAAACAGCTTCAGTTGATCGGGTCTCTTTTGAAGAGGACTACGAGTATGTCGAGAGCACTTTATTGAACAAATTAAAGAAGTCAACTGAAAGAATCAATTTATTTTTAAACGTCTGCTAATAGCACTCAAATAGAGCACACTGTACCTTCAATGGCGGTAAAGCTTCCTGAGCTTAAGTTGCCAACCTTTAGTGGATTTGAAATTGACTTATCTTATGGGATCTTATTCATAACAAAACAAACATCGAAGCAACAGTCAAATTTGTTTATTTCATATCGCATATTTGTTCTGGCAAATTATGAATTAGCCTGGAAAACACTATGTAATAGATACGATAATGAAATAGTGATTCAAAAGGCTCACATGAAAGAATTATATGATATCAAAGTTTCGAAAAATTTATAATTATTTTAAAAAATCATGTTCGCATCTTCGAAGCGATTAAGGGTGCAACAACTTCGAAACAGTCGGTTGAGTTCAAAAAATATAATTATTCTAAAGGTAAATCTACTTCGTTAATATCAACTAGTTGTAAGTGTCCTTATTGTTGTGGGCATTTACTGCTTAATTGCCCAGCTGATTCCAAAATTAGTCCACAAATGCGATTTTAATTTGTTCGCAATAATCAATTATGTACGAACTGCCTAATTGATAAACATAAGGTTGGGTTATGTGATAAACCACCCTGTAGTTTATGTTCGTTAAAACATAATAGTCTTCTTCACTTTGGTAAAGCTTACAAATCGCAAAAATTATCAGAAACTAAAAATATTTTAAGAAATAAGTGGTAATGATCGGAATACTTCGAACATTGGTGCAGAAACTGTTAGATCACCTAGCTTCAAGTGGACTTCGGATACAAAGGATGCAGACAGAATTGAAAGATTCAATATCAAGAACGATGAAAATATTGTTCAGTCAAGTGGTATTTCTTCATGTACAACGAATCACAAACCGCAGTTAATCAAAAACTGTCTTCAAAGAGAATAAATCAAATTTTAATTGGTACCGCTCTAATAAATGTCGTATGTAGCTTCGCACGTTTTACTAAATGACTTCTAATCGAATTTGGTAACATTATTAGAAAAGGGTGGTTTTCACCTAAGGAAGTTTTCTTCAAATGTCCCTATTTTATCATCACCTTCTGCGTCGATTTCTAATATTTCTTTAGTCCTTGGTCTATCTTGGAATACTTCGCTTGATGAGTTGAAAATGAATTTTTCTAAATTTTCGTTAGATACCATTTGTACTAAAAGAAGCATTTTGTCAGAAATTTGTCAGTTGTTCGACCCTTTGAGCTTGTGCTCGCCGATGATTTTGATCGCAAAAATTATAATGCAAACAATATGAACATTAAACAACATAGACTATGGGATGATATCATAACACATCAAGTTCGTAATCAATGGATTGATTTCAAGAAAGAATTGATTCAGTTAAATCGCATAACTGTTCCTCGATGTATTTTAGTACCTTATTATAAGCTGATACAGATCCATGGATTCGCAGATGCATCCGAAAAAGGGTTTGGTTGTGTCCTGTATGTTAGAACTAGAGACAATAAAAACAAAAATCAAGTAAGATTGATTTGTTCCAAATCTCGAGTTGCTCCGCTTAAGAAGCAAACATTTTTTGTAATTTCAAACAAAAATCATTAAAATTTATATTGAAATATTGAAAATAAATTAAATAGAATAAAATAAAAGATAGTTTTATTCAGGGGTTTACATAAACCAACTACCTATGATTTACTTAACCAAGGTTCATGTACATATGTTGAAATTCAAACATTTATGAAAAATCTCCAAGATCATTCGCTTGAAGTTTGTCCAAACTTTGTCCTAAAATTACAGAAACAAAATTTGAGACAAATTTAGGACAAATTTCATGTATTTGTCGACGGGCGTGAAGTTTATCCAACAATTGTTGTATTAATTTTTTTTAAGTCTGAGAATAAATAAATAAAATCTATCGTTATTATAAATTTTTTGCAAAATGTAAAGCTTTTAATAATTCGTGACTACCGAATATGGGTCGCAAAAACCCAAATTTGCAATTATTCCATGTCAAAAGCTAATAACCATTTTAATTAGTAATCGAAAACACAGAGTATACACGATTTTATTTAAAAAACTCACCATCTCAATATTAGGGCATGCAAATTTACCGAAAATTTCATTTACCGATAAACGGTAATAATTAAAAAGAAAAAACGGTTAATCGGTTTTTTTTAACGGTTTTTTGTATTTTTTATTAAAAACAAATTAATAATAATTATGTTTGTTTGAATCATATGGAATTTCGATTAAAACAAAAAAAATCTGTTATTAAAATTAAATTAATCTGTTTTGTAAAAAATAATTTGATTCATTATATTATGGTATTCACTTGTGCAGTATTGCATAATCCATAATAAAATTAAAAATAAAAAAGTAATTTTATTGAAGCCGTTCCTTTCAATCTTTCATCTTAAATTGCTTCTTAAAATAGCCCCATAAAAAGCAAATGATTGAGACTTGATCGATTTTTAATGACGATTTGCCCAGCGGCTGTAAAAGCTCTTTCAGATTCGACACTTGTTTTTTTGATGGCTAGTAAATATTTGAACGATAGTTCCAAATATTTGCCTCTTACTTTGTCCATCTCAAATAAAGTTATTTCTCTTTTTACGATTTTTTCTGAAGTTGTAATATTAGTCATAACAGGTGTTTTCACTGCTGCATTGGAATATCTCAAATCATTGTTTTGTTTGATTGCCAGGTGTAGTCGTTCTTCCATTGAAGAAAGCTTTTGTTCTTGTATAGCGACTTCATCATCTGACAGATCATTTTGATACAAATCCGTTGGCCACGGTTGATCTGAGTTTTTTATATAGTCATACGCTCAATAAGTGTAAGCTATGTGTATAGCTTATAAGCTCTATTATCTTAACTTTACTTAATTTATTAAAAATTCCACTAAGATCTTTCTCATTCAATTTTTTGTATCTGTGGGATGGTGTAAATCTTGTTAAACATCAGAATATTCTCTTCGCCGCTGTTGAATTATATACATATATTAATTTACAATGTAGTTCTTTGCTTAGTGGCGTATTTTAAGATAACAATTCGTCCAGCATGAATTTAAGAGCAGCATCAAGAATCTAGTGATACAACAGTTAGCCTAATAGATTGCAAAGCCTTTATTATTTCACGAAGAGCTAAATTATTAAAAATTACAACTTCAGTTTTGCTCTGAATGAGAAACACGAAAAATGTAATTATTTTCCAGTCAATCTCTTCAGGCTATAGCGACTGAATTGTTAATTACATTATTGATTATTTTCTTTATATAGAAAGCAATATGTACTTTAAGCATTAGCGAATTGTACGCAATACATATTAAATTCTTCATAATTTCAATTTAGGTTCTTTTATTTAACGCATAAATACGATGTTTGAGTTTGAATTTAAAGTTCTTCTGGTAAATAACCAAATAATCATTACGATTTTATGATTTGTTACGAAAAGCGAAATTATCAAGAATTTTACAACTTCAGTTTCAGTCGCTATAGCCTGATGAGATTGACTGGAAAATAATTAAATTTTTCGTGTTTCTCATTCAGATCGAAACTGAAGTTGTAAAATTCTTGATAATTTCGCTCTTCGTAACTTTATTATTTTATTAATTGTGCTCAATTCTGCTTCTGAAAATATTAGACTTTTTCTAATGCAAGATCTGAGTTGATAAAAACGCTCCAACAGGTAATAAACTGTTTCACCTTGTTTGGGTGTCAATTATTAGTTATAATTTACTGTTTCTTCCAAATTCTTATACAACATTTCTTTGTGAAATTTCATTTTTTGTGGAAGATAATTCAAATATTTTGACAACTTTCCTAATTTTTGCAAAACAATATTTAAATTTTTGTACGAGATATCAATGCCATTGTTAATCAACAGATCACCTTCAAACTGTATATGCAAATTTGCATCAGCATCAGCATTGTCAAAATTTTCATTATGCGATTCATCATCAGACGAAGTGGATTATATAAAATTAGAATTACTGCCAGCTGGATTCCATGTGCGAAACACAATTGATGGATGTTGGATGGTGATTAGGTCAGATCCAACTTTTTCCATAATAGCTGTACCATCCGATGAAATTTCAACAATATTATTAAAGTTAATCCCAAAATCTTTTAATTTTCTTCCCAATAACTCAATACATTTATTTGCAGGCACTGAGCCATGAATTCTAGAAAGTCCTAAATTCCAGTAACTTTTTTCAACATGAATATTAATGTTCATGTATCTTCGATTTTTAATGGACGTCCATTCGTCGAATGTGAGACTAAATTTTTCACCATTCTTCAACAGATTTGATATATCTTGACATATTCTTGAATATTCTTAGTTAAATTCAAATTTAATTAAATAATTATTAAATAAATATTAAAATTAATTTAAATTAAATAATTATTTAACCAACTGAATTTAATGTGAAAAATTTACCGAATTATCGGTAGCTTATAAAAATATTTACCGGTGTTTCAAAAGGAAATTTTGGTCAGTAAAACCGGTTAACTGGTTAATCGTTTACCGGTTTTGCATGCCCTACTCAATATTATTAGAAAAGTTGTAACAATGAGTTTCTCTTTATGAAGATATGACCAATAGTGAGAATTTCGAAAAAAATTCATGACGCTATCTGAAGCTATATAGTGCTTAGAAGTAAGCCTTATTGGCGATCACTTTATGCATAGCGTTGGATTCATTAAAGTTTTCTGTACGATTCGTGAGAGTTTCGATAATTTCCCATGAAGCTATCTCGTGTTTGGTCTTTAGAAGTTACCCTTATGGGAGATTCGCGAGCACTTGTTGCATAGCGTTGGATGCGTAAAAGTTTTCTCGAGAGTTCTTGAGAGTTTCGAAAATATTCCATGCCTCTATCTCGAGTTATGGTTTTCGGTTCATGAGATTTTCCAAAATTTTCCATGACTATGTCTCGAGTTATGGTCTTTTACAAGTTGGAGGAAAATTTTTAATTTGTGGTATGGCTACGGACCATTTTGTGTCTATGCCTGGTCCTTGGTGGACCGCCACCCAAACCTAACCTAACCTAACCTATGGTCTTTAGAAGTAATGTTTATGGGAGATTCGCTAAACTATACTTAGGATAAACGTGAAAGTAAATCAACTCGCCTAGTGCCGCAGTAATTTACACAAGGTATAGCCTTTGCCCCAACAAGCGTAGGGAAAATATCAACAATATTTTCTAAGGACCACAACTCGAGACAGCATCATGGAGAATTTTCCAAACTCTCACGAACGATAGAAAAATTCAGTGAATCCAATGCTATACAATATGTGCTCGCGAATTTTCCATAACTATTGCTTCTAAAGACCATAACTCGAGACAGCCTCATAGAAACATTTTCAAAATTCTTACGAACCGTAGATACAATTTCAATGAATCCAACGCTATACAACAAGTTCTCGCGAATCTTCCATAAGGACTAATAACATAACTAAAGACCATAATTCGATATAGCGTTATGGACAATTTACGAAACTTTTATACAATTTAGAGAAAACTTCAATGAATCCAACGCTATATAACAAGTGGTAGCGAATCTCCCATAAGCATTACTTATAGAGACCACAACTCGAGACAGCATCATTGAAAATTTTCAAAATTTTTACGAACCGTAGATAAACTTCAATGAAAAATCAGCGGGTGCAACCAATGCCTACATATGTTTACAGTTAATGACACACAAGAGATAATTGCGACCATTAGTGCCTATATATTACCAAAGGTAACAGCGAAGCTTTCTCCTAGAGTTCAACTTGCCTAGTGAAATTGTTCTATTAATGGGGGCAGATTAATTTCTCAACAGTCTGAAAGACGGTAAATGAAAAATGGCCACTTTCATAAAGTTTTTTCCACATTGTTGGTAGATCGAAATTATTAGATCGTAGTACAAGGATGATGGCGGAGAGCAACGATACTAAGCCAGATCCGTGACACAGGGATTTTCACAGAAGTACGTAACTTCGATGCTAAGACGGCATTTCTTATTGGAGAATTAGAGGAAACCATCTACATGAATCAGCCACGTGGCTTTGACGATAATAGTTCAAAGGTATGCTTGCTTAAGAGTAGCATTTATGGTCTGAAACATGCTGCGAGATCTTGGAATTCCGAACTTGACAAAGTAATCATCGAAGCTGGATTTCAACAGTACCATAACGATCCATGCTTGTATTCAAAAATAGTTGACAATTAATTTTGCTACGTTATTATCTATATGTAGATGACTTAATTGTGACGGGTTCAACAAAGAAGCCAATTACAGATATTGAAAGCATTTTTAAGCCACATTTTGTGATACAAGATTTGGGACCAGTCAATTATTATTTGGCCATGTAACTTACAAAAGATATTGATGGGAATTTTGAATTGAATCAATCAGCATAGGCGAGAACTCCAATGGATACCGATTACGGAAAGTCAGATTCGATACAACCATTGGAAAATAACAAGAAATATTGATCACTGATTGGACGATTGTTATATTTATCAGTGAATTCAAGACCTGATATTTCGGCCAGTGGTAGTATTTTGGCTCAAAAGGTATCACCGCCAAGTATGGAAGATTGGGATCAACTCAAGCGTGTTGTGAAATAATGGAAAGCAACACATCAATTGAGGCTTAAGTTGAGCAATATCAAATCGAACGTATTATCATTGTTTGTTGCATATTCTACAGACCCGACTATTTTGGGAAACTCAATCGGCTTAGCAATTTATCGATTACGTTCTCTCGAGAGAATATTTACCACTGTTGCCCAATCTGCGGACATGTGAGACCCATATAATAAAGTTCAATTAATAATGGTCAACTGTTTGTATTTACTGCAAATCTACAAAAAAACATATCGGCAGATCGTGGTAGCATCTGAAGATGGCAGAGGGGTGGGGCCTTTTCTTGCTATACGAAATTGCTATAGATAACCGGAATGGGTTCGGCAGCCCATGAATTCTAAACGTATATGTGGACGACATCATGACGGTAGTAGAATTGTGCGAGTTGAAGAATATCGACAAGATATTTCAACATAGAGGTAAGACACTGGGAAAGTGGGTCACTAATTGTCCAGAGATTTAAGAAAAGTTGGCACCGGCAGTAATACTGTGAACATTTAAGAATGCATAGTACCGATCAAAACCTTATTTCAACACCTATGGAAGACTAAATTGGATTGAGATTAAGAGCTTGCCAAACAGAACGCAACGTGAAATTTGAGATCCATGGATTTTGTGACGCTAGCGAGGCAGCATAGGGAGCTACACGGTTCTTGTAATCACAAGTTAATCGAAGGTGGCGCCTGCATGCTATTTAACCATACCCAACTTGGAGCTGTATATGCTTGCTAAAATGTGAGAGGTTTTAAAAGAGAATCTGATGTATGTAAAAATGCGTTCAGTAACTGTATGAACTGACTCATCAATATATTATTGGATTGGATGTCATCTATTAATAAGGTCTAGGTCTAGGATGTGTTCGTTAAAAATCGGGCTGGCTGCAATATTCGACGTCTTGAGCAGAGAACACTGACACCATATTAAGTTGGAAAACAACCCTGCAGATATTTTATCACGATGATCGGCTGTGTGTTAATTGGTCAATAATTGTAATCTCTATTGGAAGGGTCCTTCGTACTTGAGTAATCCCAATAATAGTTGGCCGGCGATAATATCTGTAGTGGAAGACGTGTTTGCAGAAGAGGTATAAACACAACGAGGCAGATTAACTTGTGGCCCTGGTGGTCCAAAACTCCTGCGTAACAACTAAAACAAAAATATAGTGGGAGGACGTAATTTAACGAGATTTGGGGCCAAAAATGTATACAATGTTGTCGAGCAAGGTCAACCTTATCATCAGGAGACTTATCATCAGGAGACTTATCATCAGGAGACTTATCATCAGTACGAGTACAATTTTTAAACCCATTTGCGAAGTTGGGGTGGATTATGCTGGTCCTTTGAGTACATATCACGTTAGACAGAGAGGGCAAAGGTCAGTGGAAGTTTACGTTTGTCTTTCTGTGTTTTGCTACTAAATCCATCCATATTGATTTGGCGTTCTGTACAGCGCCTGTGGGTCAAATTTAACGGGCACAAGTCGGCTGTTGAAGGAATGGTATACCATGGTAAAGGTAAAGTCTAATTTAATGACTTCTTTTCTTTTAAGACAAAAAATTACGTGGCATTTTAATCCGTCTAGTGCCCCACATTTCGGTAATCTTTGGGAGGCAGTGATCAAAACGCTTTAAAATGCATCTCAGACGAGTGTCGTGGTGAGGGAGATGTCGACGTGGTACAAGTGGTAAACTATAAATAGAAACATGGAAGTTAATGACAACGTATAATAAAAAATAAGAATACTAGCTTAACGAGTTAGTCATTGGGACGAGTAATCTGTACTCATACTGGTCTTGTTTCTTTTTCTCGTGACTAAGGTTCTAGTAAATTGTACTTCGACTATTGCGTTTCTTAGCTATTCTTAACTATGAGCAAATATGTTTGATTTATACAGCAATCTTAGACGCTGGTTTTTCATATACTCCAGATACTGGACTGAATTTTTACTCGTCTCGTACCTGACAAATTTTTTTATCCCAAATTTCTGAGTTTCGTGGATTATTTTTGTCGGCCAGGTTTAATAACCTGGAACCATTTTGGGCAGGTATTCAGTGATTCATCTTCGAAAAAACTGGCAAACGTACTGTTGCGATTTCAGGTAGTTTTCTTATCATTAACATTGTGTCTTCATTTAAAACATCGATTAGCTTCGAGCCACTTAATGAGGCGAGGAGAAAGTGGTTGGGTGTTAACGTGTTGCATGTGCGTGTTGAAGTTTATCACTAATATGCACTAATTAATCGAGGCTAATTCTCATTTCTTCCTAAAAATATTGGGAGTTATTTTGATATCGTGTGTCTAGCTGCCAGATGTTGAGCACTTAACGCTATTATCAAAGGAGGTTCATGATCGGTTGCAAGTGCATTTAGGTATATTCTGGGGAGTTTTTGGTACAAAATATTTTGGTACAGCCACACAGTTTCAAATATTGTCGCACACGACAAGAAAATCAATCACATCCTCCTCGGTTATCGAGCACAACAACCGAAAAACAAGTTATCCGAAAAGGCTGCACCGTAAAGTATTTCCTACTCTACTCCGACAGGCGTTGGACCACATCGCTCTCATGCAATTCCTTGAAGTGACGGCTGCTCGACAAGCGATCCGAATGAACCAATCTGAAAGAGATCCCCAAAGTTGTAACCGATGAGGCGATGATTGTCCACGATATTGTTATAGAGGGAGGCCGGGGTACGAGCCGAAAGAAGGGAGCGATTTGAACAACACCAAATGTCCCCGATGAGAAAATTATTTTGGCGACAAATATGGCTTCTTTGACACCGAATGGCTTATTTAACCAGCGGTAGTGCATTATCATTGTGCCGTAGGACATTGCCCGCCCCAATCGGCACACTAGGACATTTCGCTGAATAAGCTAATTTCGTCATCGCTCAGGCATTCGAGAAAATGCAATTGTCGGAACTGACTTGCTCAAAAAATTTCAAGAACAAGTCATTTTGGTGGATGAATGGTTTCTCGTCGATAACAAAGAAAATTCGAGTGGGCGGTATGAAAAGTGCGAAGATTATTCCACCAGATAATTGAGACTCCCTTATCGAGGACCAAATTAGTGAATTGGATAAAAAATCATTGAACGGCAAAGGGAGTACCATTTGGTTATGCAATTTTTAACCGGAAATCGGAATGTGTTTGAAAACCAATGGCCAAACGCGACAAACTCGTCACTGTCAGGAAGAAAGATGGTTCATTGGGATTCTGTGTAGATACCGGTAACTAAACAACGTTACCTAAAAGGACTTATTACGTAATTATGTTACCTTTGTGCTTTCTTCTATTAGTTTTCTATTAGCGACAAGGGAGTATTCGAAGCTCGGAAATGGGCACAATTCGTGTAAATTTTTAAAATGAATTAAATTATAGGATTGCACCAAACTTTCAGATATAGATCCACCGTTAATGGGGACCGGGAAACCTTCGTGTTAATACACTACAAGACTTATGGACATTTTCCGTTCTATTTATTATTCAACCAGCGGGTCACAGTTCTGCCGAATACTCTGATAACGGAGGAAATTATCGATGAGTAGGTCAACCATACATCACTGTTTTTAAAGATGTCAGTAGAGCTACCGAGTCAGGTTCTCTCATTTGCGTGCTTGCATTGTGTGTCAACCGCGTGTAGGCATCTAATATCTGCTAGTACGATTTTCAGCTTCCGTTGGCCTCCAAATTAATAAGTCTGAAATAAAATATTTAATCAGTGGTAGAGCGGTAAATTGTGGTGCTTGTTGGAAATTTCACCAATAAATCCATAAAAGCTTAAAATGAGAAAACAATGTAAAGGGCTAAACCCTCATGGTTTTATCATAACTTTAGTCCAAACAATTAACTCAGTTCCCAAAGTAGCCCCTAACTGAACCTCTTAACTAAATCCTCAGCTCAACCTCAATTTATAGCTCAACCTCCAATTCAATCGCAACGCAATTTAAAACGCAATCACTAAATCATCCGACAACCCAACGCTCAACTCAATCATCAATTCAATACCAAATCAACTTTCAAATCAATACTTAACCTAGGCCAAATTAAACCCCCCAAATAATTTCCCAACCCCAGCCTAAATTAGCTAAACCCTAACTGAAGTTAATTTAGTTCGAACCAAATCTCTATCTTCTACTCAACTCTATTTGTAATTTTGTTTTATAAAAATTTACTGGGATTTTATATCTTATCTGATTTTGGAGAAATTCATCATTTCCGTTGGG
The DNA here is from genome assembly GCA_963556165.1 of Tipula helvola. Classification (NCBI taxonomy): domain Eukaryota; kingdom Metazoa; phylum Arthropoda; class Insecta; order Diptera; family Tipulidae; genus Tipula; species Tipula helvola. The sequence goes on from OY744481.1 coordinate 369,158,090, forward strand.
ATGAAACCTAGCTATTTCTTAACCGAATGTTCATTTGAAATGAATTTTAAAATGATTTTTAGATGAAGTTCTGTAATATGGCTAAGTAAACATTTCTTAACGGTTTTTTGTGAAATTTGACATCTGCGATGGGCACGTGGTTCTAAAATGTTTTTTGGGTAAAGTTCTGGAATGTGATGGTATGATTATGTGACGGTATGATGTTACGATCCTATGATGGTATGTAGTATTATAATATTATGGTATAACGGTACCATGGTATGATGATGTGATAGTATGATGGTGTGATTGAATGATGATATGGTGAGTTGATGGTAAGATATACATTATGGTGTGATTTTTCAACTTTACTATGGTACGATGGGATGGGTGTATGATGGTTTCATTGTATATTCTCTTGATGGTATGATGGTATTATGTAATAATGATTTGATGGAATGATAGCTTGCGAATGGTTAAGTGAGTTGTTCGGTTGAGGGATTGTTTAAAGGTTTATTTGGAGTTAGGTTATGGGTTGATTTGGAAGTTGATTTGGGGTTGATTTGGTGATTGAGTTGAGGGTTGGTTGTGTTGCGATTGAGATTGAGGTTGAGTTGTTAATTAAGTTGGAGGTTTAGCTGATGATTGGGTTAAGAGGTTTATTCCGTAGTTGATTTGGGAGTTGAAATTATTTAGACCGAAGTTCTGATCACCTCATGAGGTTTAAGCCCTTTATATTTTCCGTTGGTGTCCCTCAAGAATCTATTTTAGGGCCAACTATGTTTTTAATTTATGTAAATAACATCTTTAACCTTAACTTAAAAGGTAAAACCCAATTGGATATGGAAAGCGATTTAGCTATTATCAGTGAGTGCCTTGAGAACAATAAATTAACATTGAATGTTTCTAAATCTAGTTTTGTCATATTCTTATTAAAACACAAACCACCATTAATCTTCGATAATTTGAAAATCAGGAACGAATTGATTACATGTGTTGACTCAGTGTTCAATATCTCGGTTTGCAGATTAATTCTCGGATTTCCTGGACTAACCACATTAATGAATCAAACAGAAAATTTCTCCTATAATAGAGGTATTTAGACAGTATATATCTGACCCAGTGAAATATAATCTATATTATGCATTTATTCACTCGCATCTAACATATTTAATTCAGGTATGGGGTTCCTCTAGTGAAGTTGATTTAAAATATTTACAAATGCTACAGAATAAAGCACTGACATCGATAAGAAACTTACCGATGCGAACTGCAAGTAATCTCCTTTACAGTGAGTCAATTCTTCCTCTGTCAAGAAAAACTTACACTTAGTTGTTCGAGCTATCATCTCCCAAAATATAAATTTAGTATACGTTCGACTCAGCAAAGTATATTTTACAGAGGTGTTAAGCTTTTCAACTGCTTGTTTGATTAGCTACAAGATGACACAATTTCTGAGTTCAAGTCTTATTTAAACACAAATTGTTTCTCAAGTTTATTGATGGTTATAATAAGTGTTACCTCCCATTAAAGTTTTTAAATACATATTCTTAGAATTTGTTGCATGTGTGTAATAATTTGTTCAAGGAACCTAAATTTCAATAAACCCATGTTGCGGTTTAAGCATTACGCCGTTTACCATCCCCGAATCGAGGTTTGTAAAATCATAAGTCATACCGGTTTTTATTGCAAGATTTACAGGGCCAACCGGCCAACAGTAATTTATAAAACATTAGATACTCTTGGTTTTATTTAATTAAACCATAGGTCACGTTTACTAATTGAGATATTACCACAATTGCCTACATAACATATTCCATTAAACTTTTGTTAAATATGTATATTTATTCTGTGTGGCCATGAAAAATGCAATTTGGCATATCGTAATTAATAATATTCCGATACGTCCAAGTACATAACTAAATAATTGGAAATGGTATAATGGGTATACCGTATACACATTACACACACACACACAGAGTAAATAAATTACACAATACACTAACGTTTACATGTAAGCATAAGCACTATACATATTCGCGTACAAAAAAAAAGTTTAACTAAATTTAAGCATAAATTACTTGCCATTGAGACGAAAACGAGATAATAAACCCCAATCGGTCAAATGTGATTAGCGTGCTTAAAGACGAGCCATAAAATAGTTTCACGTTTTGTTAGGTATTTCTTCAAAAAATTCTTTAAATCTATATTCACATGCCGAAGTATGGTAATTCGATCTGGAATATTCGATTTTACATAATTGATTAACTTTTAATAAGTATTACATCACTCACGGATAATTTAGGTTACAAAACTTTTAATTTCATTTTCAAAGAAAGTCGTAAATTACGTTTTTATAATGATATTCAGCGTGATTAATTAAGATTTATGACAGAAATCGCCTATTATGTATACGTATAAACAACACAATATTTAGGCGAGCACCAAAAAGCACATTAAGCTCGTATTTCACTAAAGTTATATACATTAAAACGCCGGAATGTTAATTATTATTTGCAGAATAGGTGGGGGGCGAAAAAATGTATTTTAAGCAAAAATAAAAACATTTTATATATTTATTAACTTAAGACAAGCGATAGTTCAAGGTCTCATCACATACTGTCGTCGTCCCGCAACACCAACAAAAAAACCTATTAAATTTTCATCAAGCGTACACAAAATATTCACTTCTCTATAGACTATAGATACATACAGATGGTGAAGACTCGGGGAAACCCAAAAATATTTTCATCAACTCAAATTACAATTAAATGTCTTCTTATTTCATTTTTGATGTTGTGTTCCCCCAAAAAACAAAAACAAAAAAATAATAAGCGCACAAGAACTTTATACACCATAGTACGTACGTATACATATACATAATTTACTGTGAAAAATGTTATGTTTCGTCTTATGTACATAAAGTGAAGTGTAATAACAGTAAATTAAAATTAAAATTAGAAAGACGAAAAAAAAAATTCGTTGATGTAATCGAAAAATACAGATAACCTCCGGAATATAATTTTACGGCGTCAATATCAAAAGCGTAGAAAAATCATAAAAGCCCTCTTGTATTATATACATTTTGTGGTATCACACAGTGCGATTTTGTTCTGAATGTGAGGTTTTCTAATACAAATCTGGAATATATAAATGGGAGGTTTTTTTTTGAACAAGCCCTAAAATAGCAAAGTGAAAATAAATTTTTTTGATTAATGTACTTAAAATCAAGATGAAACTATAAGAAGCTGCTTCACACAAGGCTTTTCCTGTGATACCAACGTAATCTTCTGCTTGTTTCATGTACAAAACTTCATCATTAGCTCTCTAAACAAATTATGTTGATTTTTTTGTGATACAATTTTGCGTTTTTGTCAATGCTCTCAAGTAGGATTTGTTTACAAACAAAAACCTCAATTACACGATCTGAAACCTCTTATAGTGTCACCGTGTCACAAAACAATAATAAAATTCGTTACTTAGTGATCTCATGTCTAAAAATAACGATAACTCCTAACTAATTTTTTTTTTCGCTAGTGCTACATCCCATAGAGGGATTTGGCCGCTTCGTGGTGAAGTTTTGTAATCATTTTTTGTTAACGGATAATGACTGATTAATTCATTGATCCTACAATAACCAGCCCTGTTTTTTTCGTCACCAGCCGGAAATCGAATACGGGACCTCCGGAGCTTAAAGAAAGCATGCTAACTAGAGGAAAGCCGCAGCGACGATAAAGCCACAGCTTCATAGCCACGTGATCGATCATTATGAGGTAATAAGTACCTCGTTTATCGCCATATACCATCTACAAAATATTGGTAAGGTACACAGATTTATTAAGTGAACTTGTAAAAGTGAGAATTAGACAATATAAATTACGTGAAAAAAAAAGTGAATTCAATTGCTAGAATGGCCGATTTATTAGCACTGAAAAAGGTTCGGTCCGCGGTAAAGGGTGGTTTAACGCGAATGGAAAAATTCATTATTGCCAATGCCGACACAATGGACGAACTCTCCATTGATGAACTGAACGTTCGTTTAGATACCGTTCATTCTTTAAGAGGGCAATTCTTAGATATTGAAACTAAAATGTATGTGGTTGATTCTGAAAGTGAGTCCCAAATGGACGAATTTGAACCAAAATATTATTCAGTGATGGGAAAGCTCAATAAATGGATACGCACATTAAACGAAAATGAGCACAGTGCTGGAAAATTGGATGAGACCACATTGAATGTTACTCAACAACTATCCGCAGAGATAAAATTAAAAAAGTTAAGCATACCGCCATTTTCCGGTGAATACACAGAATGGCCTAGCTTTTATGACTTATACAATACGTCAATCCATTGTAAAGGTTATCCAGCAGTTCAAAAATTTCATTATTTGAAAAGCTTATTAATTGGGGAGGCAGCGAAGTTAATTAGATACATCACTGTAACAGGGGCGAACTACTTCGAAGCTAAAATATATAGTGAATGCGTTTATTCGTACATTTATGGATTAGCCGTCCATAAGTCAAGTCAGCAGCTCCAGCATTAGAAAGTTGCGAGATACATCGGATGAAGTGCTTCGTGGATTGAAGGCATTGGACACCAAGGCGGAAACCCGAGACAGTTGGTTGATCTACATATATTTTGATGAAGAAATTATACCAAGAGACGAAGATGTTATGGGCGCAAGAATCCACAGCTTCAGAATACCCAACTACAAACGAGTTTTGTGATTTTTTGAATAAAATGTGTGACGCGTTGGAGTCCATGTAGAACCAAAAAGAGAAACATGGAGCTGTCCCATATGTAAGAGTGAAACACATCTACTTTTCGAGTGTAAGCAGTTTGCAAAAATGCCACTAGCCAGCAGGAAGGGAGTTATATCGGAAGGAAAGCGACGTTACAATTGTTTGCATAAGGGTCATAGTGTATACATACAATTGTCGAGCCACAAGTAGATGTAAGATTTGCCACAGAAAACACCACAGTTTATTGCATGAGGACGCCACTAAGGTAAATGCATCCAGCCATGTTACCTCAGTGGACGAAAGTTTGAATGATTCTAAACCATCAACCAGCAAGGAAGGCGAACCTGAAGCGAAAGTATACCAAACAACAGTGCTGTATGAAGGGCGTAAACGGTGAATTTAAACTATGCCGTGCACTTCTGAACTCAGCGCCGCAAGTCACATTCATCACGACCGCTTGTGTGCAAAAATTTGGATTGATGATAACCAGTGGTCGTGTGATGGTGAGCGGTTTGAGAGAGGCTAAGTTAGGACGAACAAAGAGAGTCACTCAGTTAGAAAACGAGCAACTTAGACTGTCACCGCGCCTGGTAGCTCAAAAAACAAGGTTTGGTTGGGTAATTGGTAGGCAGGTATCTAAGGTCAAATACGAGAGTGATATGGTTAATTTTAACATTACTATGGAGGTAGATAGCACGTTACGTAGGTTTTGGGAGATTCAGAGTAAATCCAACCATCGACGATCTAACAGAGGAAGAAAAATATTGCGAAGAGTGGTTTAGAAAAACAACGCAAAGTGAAGATGGAAAATTCATGGTGAAATTACCGGCCAGTGGTAAATTAACGAGCCTTGGGCCCAACTATTTTGTGGCGAAGCAACGATTTAAGGCGATGGAGAATAAATTTATGCGAAATCATGAATGAATATATCCAATTAGGCCACATGGAGAAAATAAATAAAGGCATTAGCATGGACGAATACTTCTTGCCGCACATTATGGAGTTATCAAAGCTACCAGTACAACCACGAAGATGAGAGTAGTCTTTGATACATCATCAAAAGTTGTAAACGGATTATCTCTAAATGATTTATTGAGGACAGGATCAACCATTCAATCATCGCTGCTAGACATTTTACTGAGGTTTCGCACACACCAATACGTCATATCGGGTGATGTAGAGAAAATGTACCGGCAGGTTTGGGTACACCCAGATGACATAAAATTTCAAAGGGTGCTATGGACAACCGATACTAATGAGCCATTTAACCAATACGCATTGGAAACACTAACTTACGGTACGGCTTCAGCTTCTTTTATATCCACAAGATGCATTAAGCAAGCCGCACAAGAAAATGCAGAAAAATATCCAGCAGCTGCCGCAGCGATACAGACAGATATGTATGTTGACGACTTGATGACAGGAGCCAACGATGAAGATGCACTGATAAGAATTAGAGAGGATATCGTCAACATACTCGATTCGTCAGGATTCAAGCTACGGAAATGGACTACCAACAGCACCAGGATGCAGAACCTTTGAAAACGCAAGGTGCAATGATGGAAAAATCCATAACGGAAGATGTGACAATAAAATTATTGGGCTTAAAATGGAATCCACACTCAGACGGTTTCTGCTTCTGGGTTTGCCCTGCAGAATGAACCAATCATAGCAAACGAACACTACTTTCCGAAGCTACCAGAATCTTCGATCCCCTGGGATGGTTGTCCCCGATGACAATAAGGATCGAAATACTCTTTCAGAGTTTATGGTTGCGGGACTTAAGATGGTATGATCAATTACCAGATGAGGTATGCAGCAGGTGGATCGCGCTTCGCAACGAACTGAAGCGAATCGAAAAATTGATCATTAGTAGATGATTATAATTTAATGATTAAATTGAGCTACACCGCTTTTCCGATTCCAGTGAATTGGCGTACAGTGGAGAGGTTTATGCTAAGACACGTAATTCTGTTTATTTAATTGCAGGAAAAACCAAAGTTTCACCAATTCGGCAGTTAAGCTTACCCAGGTTAGAGTTGCTGAGAGCAGTTTTATTGACTGAGCTAGTCAATACTATTCAGGCTTCATGGGCGCACAAAAAATAATCCGCAAGATCGTGCTAGATTGGTTGTCATCATATCCGAGGAAATGGAATGCTTTCGTGGCCATTAGAATTTCCATAATTGTAGATCAATTCCCACGTGAATTCTGGCGACATGCACCATTCAAATATAATGCAGCAGATTGTGCGTCACGAGGCATAACAGTCGACGACTTTGTTAAGGAAGATTTCATATGGTGGAACGGTCCAGACTGGCTGCAGCTAGATGAAGAACGGTGGCCAGAGCAGAGGTCATGCTATCAAACTGAAGTCGAGAAGAAACGCAAAAACCTGGACGTGTTGTTGACTACTGCTAATAGCTTATTCGATGATTTACTTAAGAGATACAGCTCATACGGAAAACTTAAGAGGATACTAGCGTATATAATGCGTTACTTCAACCATCTCACATGGAGAAGAGATCAAAGAGGGAGTGCTGATAATCGAAGTAAAATTGAAAAAGTTGAACCTATGCAAAGCAGTTCTTTAACCCAAGAAGAAATCCTGTGTGCCGAAATAACCATTATTAGGTATGTCCAGCGCCAGTATTTTATAGCAGAGATAAAATGTTTGGAGAAAAATCAAGAAGTCCCGAGGAAGAGTTCACTCAAGGCGTTGAATCCATTCCTGGATAAAGATGGCATTATTAGAGTAGGAGGGCGAATAACCAACTCCACGGCTAGCTACAACACCAAGCATCTTGCTGTCGCGAAAATGGTTTTGGATCATAAGAGCAAGAGATGTCGCAAGGCTGGTAATCCATAGGTGTATTAAATGTATTAGGTGCAAGCCAAACCTTGAACAACAATTAATGAGTGACTTACCATCAACTAGGGTACGATTTACGTATCCATTTATTAACGTTGGAGTCGATTACTGCGGGCCGTTCAAGGTTCAACTATAGTACGACGCCGCGGTCAAATACCCGTAAAAATGTATGTTTGCATTTTTGTGTGCCTTAGCACTAAGGCTGTTCACATCGAGGTAGCCAGTGACATGTCGTCGAGATGCTATTTGGGTGTGTTAAGAAGATTCATTGCGAGAAGAGAGATGTGCTGTGTCATCTACAGTGATAATAAATCAAATTTCGTGGGCGCAAACAAGCAATTGAAGCAGTGGTACGATTCTGATTATAGCCGAGTTTTTGAGCACCTGAGAGAATGCGGCATTTGATTGGGCAGATGCAATGTAACCATCCAACGCTTGCAATTAAGCAGGTCTCTACCAATATCGTAGTTCCGATACCGAATATTTCTAGATTTAATCCTAATTAATTCTAGAGAACGGCCTCGTTTATTCTATTTGTTGTTTTTTACTACTGTGTAGTATGAAGCAGTCTGCGCTAGAGTCAGATCGCCTGGTCTCTTCTGATTTTTATCAAACCAATTATCTTACCACACCTCGGTTGATTCCTCGCCTATGTCTTAAATTTTCATTTCTGTTCTTATTTTTCTCGCGTGGTGACGTTCTACAGGGCAATATGTTGGAATATAGAGTATGGCTGTAGAGGAAATAGGCGTTGGTAGGCGCAGCAAGTACCACGCTGTCTCATGACTTGTAATCTTGATTGTGTTTAGCATATCGACACTTAATTTTTGAGCGATCTCCACAATATCGAATTTGGGATGATCGTCAATGGTCTGCATGATTTTGCGTTGGAGATTGCTAATTTCCTGATTTGTCTTATTGATATACTCTACGACGTAATATATGTAGCGCACGAGTATTTTTGAGTTATAAATTGTATATCTGTATTCGAGCCAAGTACGGGGAAAATGAATGGATTGAAAGGATTAATCAATTTATTAGCTGGTTTCCGTTTGCAAAAAACTTTCGGTTTTGAGATACCAGCACGCAGTACGTCTAAGAAGAAAAATATTGGCTTACCAAGTTACCGAATCATGGTAAATACAGACTCGACTTGTGCTCGGGTTACCTTGGTGTCCTTATACTGATAAATTTGAAAACTACCGTATGTGCGTCCCGTGTGACACTACTGACCGCTCGGATCTGCGCAGTTCACTCGTGGCCATCATGAATGGCGTCACTCGGACACCTTCTTTAAATGTTTGAAATTAACCGAGATAGATGGACGGGAAAGAAAGTCCTCCGGCATGCTCATCACAAATAATGATCTGAGCTATCTTTATTCCAAAGAAGAGTCTATTGTTGCGCTGTTAAGCTTTCTTTGATGTCAATTGGTTCGCTCAAATCTTCTTGGTGGATTGAAAGAGATTGTATCTCTGAGAAAAACGGTTCATTCACTTGGATTTTATACTGCTTGTATAGACGTGTTTGAATCAATAAAGTTTACTAAGTTTTGACAGTGCGTTTATTCACAAGCCCCACCAATTAACTTGATTTGTGAATCTATTTTCAGTTAATATGCATATGCAATAATCATCATCAAGGTCACGTGGCAATCGATGTACCATCGTTTAACGGATATCGGTGACCTAATGACTTAGCCAAGAATCCCGTACTATTCGTTCCCATATCAAAGTCTCCTTATCGTCATGAATGGAAGTCGTGGCGAATTTAACCACTCCGTCACTAAGTCGAGCTCAAGTAGATTGGCAGGTCGTTTCGGATAAACAAAACCATTCGATTTTGAAAGTAATGGAATTCTTAATTTTTTCAGCAATTATCCAGGCTGCAGCAAGCAAATATAAAAACTGTCAGAATTGATCAATAGGAAGCTTGTTGTCTTCCATCATGACAACGACAGACCACACCATTTTTGATGACCCGGCAAAAATTGAGGTAGCTTGGCTGGGAAGTTTTCATTCATTCACCGTATAGGCGGGACCTTGTACCCCTGACTAACCGGTGTGAAGTATTTCACACAAAGTGTAGCTACACAAATTAACGAAAAGAGTATGTCTACATAATAAAGTTTAAATAACCAGTATAGCAAGGCATGAAACAATTTTTTTGATAGAGTAGACAGGTCAAGGTATCCGAAACAATTTCTGTTATTAAGATAAAAAGGGTTGGGCGTGTGCGACACTATTTTGAAAATTGTGAAAATCACTTAAAATGTTCAAACCTGATGCTACACTATAGCCGTTTTGTAAAATCTCAGAGATGTTACCAGGTGTGGGCTTATATTTCCATAAACACACCACATTTTTGAAAGTTAACAAATCAACGAATTTCGTACGGAACAAGGACGTTTTTCAATTATTATTTATTAATTTAACTATTTTTATTAATTATTAATTATACGACCCAATCTCTTGAAAATAAAAGATGATCCCTATAAACGGGCTCTCAGTCGTGAGTGAAATGGATCCCATTGGATTGGGCGCTCCATATAAATGTTGTATGAACTAATTTATACAATCATTCATATGGGAGATCTCTTTTATACCTGTAAAGGGGCCCTTCTGCATGAATGATTAGAGATCGAAACGTTTCGGAGAGTACACGAAAAGTTGTCAATGCAAAATTCGTCGATTTGTTAATTTTCATAATTTTTTGCAAGAGCACTACGGCTCATATCAAAATGTAAATTAGTGATTTAAATTCCTCAATATATGCCCTATTTAGTCTATATCGCTATTCTTGATAAAATCTCTGAGATTTTAGTAAATAGCCATAGTGTAGCATCAGGTTTGAACATTTTAAGTGATTTTTACAAATTTCAAAATATCGTCGCACATGCCCAACCATTTTTATCTTAATAACAGAAATTGTTTCGGATAGCTTGGCCTGTCCACTTTATGGAAATATAAGCCCACACATGGTAACTTCTCTGAGATTTTAAAAAACGGCTATAGTGTAGCATCAGGTTTGAACATTTTAAGTGATTTTCACAATTTTCAAAATAGCGTCGCACAGGTCCAACCCTTTCTATCTTTACATCAAAAATTGTTTCGGATAGCTGGAACTGTCTACTCTATGAAAAAATTGTTCCATGCCTTGCTATACTGGTTATTTAAACTTTTTTATGTAGGCCTACACTTTTTTCATGCACTTACACTTTTCGTTAATTTGTGTAGCTACACTTTGTGTGAAATACTTAACACCGGTTTCTGACTACCATTTGTTTCGATCTCTAGAAACCTCCCTTGACGGTCTTAACTTAGCTTTAAAAAATTACTGTGAAAATCAGTTAGCCAATTTTTTCGCCGGTAAACCTCAGAAGTTGTACACCGATGAAATTATGAAATTTTCCGAAAAAGGGCAAAAGGCCATAGATAATATTGGCCAATATGTTCATAAATAAAACTCATTTTGAATAAAAAAAAAATTTAATCAAAAAATTACAAAAAATTCCCTCAATACGTTTTCCTCAACATATTTTTCAAAAACTTCAGTAAAATTCGACAAAGCAGCTTAAAGCAGCCAATTTTTGTTTTATTTGGAAGATAATACTTGCACCTACCTACAACCTCTGATCAGTTTTACAATCTAACACGATATAACAACACAACCTTTTGATAATAACTAGGGCAACCAAAAAAAATGCACTAAAAAATCGTTTTTAAGCTCTTAAAATATGCTTTAAAAATGTTGAAATATGCATTTAAAATATGCTTTAAAAACTGAAAATATGTGTTCAAAATAATGTCCCTTTAAATTTGATAAAAACGACTAACTTACGACAGCAAAAAATATGAAAGCAAACTGCAGCCCAGAACTTTCCAATTTAGTAATGGACCCGTCGAGAAAACCATAATTTGCTGCAATAAAAATTAATTCTGCCTTTACTTTTTTATGTCACATAACAGCTGTTTTGATATTTTGATTGAGGCTGCCTCCTCATCGCCCAATGCATCAAATTCACCAATAATCTCTTCAAAATTATTGGCGTACAACTTAACAGCATCTAGCCAAGTTCTCCATCTTGTGGTTGTTGGCTATGGAGGAAATGCGAGCCCGGGCTGTAGTTTTTAAGAATCTTGAATCTCGACGGAGCGTTTAAAAATATTTTTTTGATATTCGATATAAGGCGGACCTTAGGATAAAACCCTCTTATAAATTCGTATACACGATGAAGACCGTGAGAAAGGCAAGAAATTTAGATGTGTAATTTTGGGGTAAAAAGTTTGTATTGCCCGCGGGCCGCTGTCATCATGTACGGTGCTGCATCTGATATAAACAGCTTTTATCTTTCTCAAAACTATCCCCTAAAATTATAATCGAATCTTCAAAAAGCAGGCCAATGGTGGACTAACTATGGAACCACTATGAAAAAATTACTATCGGTATAAACTAGCCATCATCGAGGAATACCTGAATCAGAAATTCGTATAAAATGCACCCTAAAGACAAACTCATTTTGATATTTACTGCTAGTAACTGCGCTAGTTGCGGTAAATAGGAAATTTAAAAAATTAAATAAATAAATACATAAATAAAAATTGTCTCGAAAATTTTTTTTTATAAAATTTGGAAATTATGTAAATGATTTTGACAAAATATGCTTATATGACACAAAATATGCTCTTTTGGGTGAAATTTTGGGCAAATATGCAAAAATATGCCATTTTAGTAAAATATGCAAAAATATGCACTAACAAGTAGGACTTAAAATGCTTGGTTTTCCATGAAACGGATTTATATCTTGCTCTTTTCAAAATTCGTGCACTGGAAAAAAATATGTTATTGCATATTTTTGGTTGCCCTAATAATAACATATCGTATTTTAAAGACCTTTAATGACCTTTACTAGATATTCCTCCAATGTGCCATTGCATCTTTCCACCATACCTTCAGACTGTGGATTCGAAAGCGTTGTTCTTGGTTTATTTATACCGAGCATCTGACATATCTCTTGAAATACCACTGATTCAAAATTCTTTTCTTGATCGGTATGAATCTCCATCGGCACTTGAAACCGGATAATCCAGTTGTTGACCACGGCATAAGCTATTGTTGTCGTCTCCTGATTGGGAATGGAGTAATCCTTTGGCCATTTAGTGAAATAATCCATTCTAGCACGCATTTATTGCCGCTCTCGGTGAAGGGAAATGGCCCTGCTACATCCATTGAAATTCTCTCGAATCCGACATTATATTGTTTCATGGTTCAACAAACTTTTACGTGCGGGTCCCTTCACCGTAGTATATCGGTAACATTTTTGGCACCATTCTATCACCGACTGCCTACATTCTGCCCAGTAGAATAACTGATGTATCTTAGCTAGCGTTTTATTAATTCCTAGTGGCCTCCACTTACTTCTCCGTGATACACTTTCTGGATTTCCGCAATCCGGCTCCTTGGTAACACAAGCAACAATTGCTTCAATTTACTATACGTGCTTTCCCACATTCGTTTTAAACATCCATTCTCTATTCGGAGACTATCCCATTGAGTGCAATAACTCTTAACATTGAGAGTTTTGTCAGCGATCTCGCTGCAAGTAGGCCGGTGTTCCTTTTCCTTCCATTAACCAACATATACAATAACGACATAACCGACAATTCCGTGTCATCTAATTGCTCTTTTCTGATCATTTCCTCAGTCCACTCAACCTCAAGCAGTACTTGCGTAAGCCTAACATCAATGGTGCCTTCCTTTGCTTCAACGTGACCACAATAATTACATTTCACTGAAAATGGTTGTCTTGTTAATGCGCCGGCGTTCCCGTGTGCACTTCCTTTCCGATGTTCAATCTGGAAATCGTAGCTTTGAAGACGTTCCATCCAACGTCTTACCTGTCCCTCTGGATTCTTGAATTGCAGCAGCCACCTTAAAGCACCATGATCCATCCGTAAATATAATTTTTGGCCATAAAGGTACTTATGGTAATGCGTAACGCATTCCACTATAGCCAACAATTCTTTCTGGGTCACGCAATAATTACGCTCCGGTTTAGATAATATTTTGGAGTCGTACGCAATATCTCGTTTTGGGCCATTAGTTTCCTGTGATAACACTCCTCCCAGCGGCGTAGCGAAGGGGGGGTTGCGGGGGGGTTGAAACCCCCCAGAAATGCAAACAAAGCAGCGTAATATTAGACGTAATTTTTACAGATCTGTGTATACTTTTTTCCAGATTAAGTTGAAATTAGATTACATAAGCGAAGTTAATTAAAATGTTTAAAAGACGGGCAGGTATCTACCGGTTGTACGCTTGTACCTATAATAACAAAATTAGCACAAAATATTTGTCAGATTTTTAGTAGTACTCTTAACCTGGATAATCTCTCCAATTGAAGAGTTCTAAGACGTTCAGGCGCTTTAAGAATTACCTAAGAAACACAATCGGTAGGAAGCGACTAAATGGATTGGCTTGTCATCATTCAACATTCATAGAGATGTGGTTATATAAATAGACTGTGCCCTCGATGAATTGGCCTTAGTGTTACTACGAATCAATATAAAACTATAAAAAACTAATAAAAAATTGAATTCAAATAAATTCGAATACATTATTTTCTTATAGAAATTATTTTTTTTTAAAACCCCCCCCCCCCCCCTCGACGAATTTCTGGCTACGCCACTGCGTCCTCCTATACCGTCATTACTTGCATCGGTGTCCAAAATAAATTTCACGTTGCACTGAAAAAAACTATGGGTAAAATTCCCTATTTTTGACGTATTTTTTAACCATAGTTATAGGCGTTTTTGGGACAACAATAAATTATTGTTACATGTTCTATATTTTTCTAAACTATCAAATGGACGAAATTCCTGATTGTATAGGAAATTAAATTATTTGAAGAAATGTAATGGAACATATTGTGTGGAGTTTTACCTATAGAGTATTGGCGATTCTCCTTAACACATTCGAGAGAAAAGCAGTAGACATAGAAGTAAATTACTAATAATATAAATAAAACCCCTATATGTTTGGCAATATCAAAAATAATTGGGCCATAAAAGCAACAACTTTTATTGGTAGAAATCCCATATAATCTGTCGACAAGTCTATACTGATCGTCACCAGATTTAACGAAAAAGGGGCAATGCACATATTATATCTATAATATTGAAATTCAGACTTGACAAGGAGGTAGGTTTACTATACTCTCAGGAGTATTATAGGTGGTATGCCAACACTTTTGGATGAAAACCTATAAAAGAGTATATGTGAGACTCACTTACCTATTTAGATAGGTACATATTTATTTCTCAATTTTGTTAATATAAAAACTGAAAATAATGCCGTATACGTTCATTTTAATATTATATTATTTTACTATACACACATGAACAAAATACAAAAATGGCTATTTCTACTAAATTAAAATCGTTTAACTAAAGCTGTTTAGATTTGTTTAATCGTTATTGTCTTCGCATCCTTTATCGCAACCGTGCAGATAATGGCAAACAAATGCCTTCAATTAATAGCGTTTTCAATATTAATTGGAAAAGATAAAAAAAATATTTGAAACAGCAGCAGCTGTACAAAAGTTGAGCTTTCCTGACGTAAATAATGACGATAACTGCCTCAGAATTGCTAACTTCCGATGGTGTTGTTGCAATATCTAAGATAAACCGAAAAAATTAAAAATAAGATTAACAAATTGTATTTGTCCATTTGATTTTTTTGCAAAAGTTCGATGAGTTTGATTGAAACAGCTCTTACCAGTAATACAACAGTTTTGGACAGTCTGGAATCCGCTTTGTTGATAATGCTATAATAATGCTTTGAGGGGCCATCTTTTCCTTCATCTGCAAATAAATGGTAGAGCAAACAAAAAAAACAGAAGGGGTAAGGTTAAGTTTGGTAAATTAGGTATTCCAACAAAATATATTCATAAGCCAAGATGTCTTCATTTTTACTTCAAACATTACATATAGGTACATATAATTATTTGTAATAGATTCTTTTATTCCTAATTTAAATATTGTTTTATTACATTTTAAACCTACTGCAACTTGATATTTGATTCTTCACAACTATATTTATTAATTTTTTATGAGTTTACTATTTTAAAAAATTTTCTGATTAAATTTATTGAAAAAATGTCGAACTATGTAATTAAAAATGTAAATGCAGACATAATTGCACCTGTTCAATCGAAAATCACAATAAGAACTAAGCCGCAATAAGCATTTCTCAATTAAACAAAAAACTAACAATATTTATGTAGTACCTATACATTACAGGAAAAGTACCAATAAATAATGAAAATTTCTTTTAAATGAAATACCATGCCAATAAGCTTAGTAATTATATACATATAGATTTACAATAACTTCGGTATCTTCTACCAAATAAGATGGCCGACCAATATAGATTGTTATGTTGGTGTACCGATAAAGAACCACCTAACAATAAAATATTGCAGAAGACACAATGGCGTCGTATATTTTTAATACGAAATTTGCAAATATGGTATTTGATTAAATTAGAAATACATAATTTATATTTTTATGAATTACTTTACTTACCTGCGTAGAAGTGCATTTAAATTGATTATTAACTTTAAGCGAATTCTAGTTAAACTTCTTTCGCTTAATTTGCACTGTTTTATGTAACATAAACTGCACAAAATTACGCTCCAAAATAAAACACTAAATTTGATTATTTGGATAATTATTAAATGTCACTTTAAAAGAGCGTTAGCGGAACTATATGTATAGGTAAAATGTCTATTAATTTAGTTGAGCTCAACAATTGTTTAAACTTACCATATTTATTGTGAGGCAACCAGTATCAAATAGGGGTTTTATCTAAATAATATAATACCTATACAAATTAAAAACTTATTTAGAATATCCACCTGTAGACTATTTCGTTTTCAACAATATGATTAGAAATAATGTCTTGTAGCTTGGGAAAATTACTTTAAATTCAGGAAAATATCCTAGATCTTATTTTTCTATATTTTATTTGCTTAAGACCAATACACATTTTTCTCAGTGTGGGTATAAGGTATGCGAGGATTTGCGCGAGGCATACACGTCTTCTTAGTTCCACAAATGCTTTTACCTGGTCTTTCTTCCATTCGAATGCCTTGTTCTTCCTGGTTAATTCGTGGAAATTTTTTACGACGCGACGTTGACGAATCTCGGTTCGAATCGTCTGTAAAGTGCAGAATCTCAGAAAACTCCGTAATTCTTTGGCGTAATTATTTGATGAAAATAATTTTTCTGTACCACGGTAAGATCTTCGGTCCATTTCTGCATAAGTTATTTTACATTTCTTTCTGCCCTTGCATATCGGCTTTTCCAAACGGACTTTTCTGTTCACATTTAACTATCACTGCCCCTTTCTTGATGTCACTTCCCCTGTTCTTGCCGCATCCGTTACTTCAACGCCAAAATCATGATGGTCCGCGCTTAACCCTTCTCTCTATAAAAATAAATCGATTTATTGACCTAATTTACAGGTAATAAAATAGCACTGTTTGCATGCGATAGTCACACATTATCATGCCAAAGGCCCATTCTAATCATGCCATTTCATAATATTACGATATTTTTCGCAAAACTGTATACGCAACAAACATAAATATAAAATATCAGCGATGAAATTGTGAAGCACTAAAATTTAATGGACAGCCATTAAGGGGTTAACCACAAAAATAACTTCCATGTTGTCCATTTAAAATAATCATCATAATAGTCATAAACATAACCATAAAAAAAAAGGCCAACCAAAAAAAAAAAAAAAAAAAAAAAACAAAACAGGGTGTTACTGTATAAATTATTAACATTCCCATGAATTCCTATCCTATTTTGCGAATATTGATTAAATTTTTACATTTCAAAATCCTCCTAAAGATTAATTTATTTGTATTTTTGATGCCCTTCCCCTCATACGCCACCGTATAAATGATTTCGATATATCATCATAATATGTACAGCACAAAAATGTTGCTCTCATTCTCCACCATTTTTTAGGGTGGACATCAACGTTTTTTTTTACATGCCCCGAAATTATAATGTACAGCCGACCGATGTATACAGACGTATGTATATAGGCAAAAATGCAGAGATTTTAGAAATGATGGAAGACATTATAACTAAATAAAAACGCGCTAGGCACTATAATTTTCGGTTCTGCCTGGTACTTGATTGTCGTCACAGCAAATTAAATTATTTCACAAATACAAAATCCGTACATTTCATTAGAAGAATCTGATTTTGGGGTTTGACTTTTCTGCTTTTTTTTAAAGCCGTAATTTAATGCGATATTCTTTTATTTTGTGTGTAGTCCACCATTTTTCTAATAACATTAGAATATATTAGATTTTCTAATTTTATTTTATTTTTATGATTTTTGTGTTTTTTTTTTTTTGTGGTAGGTTGGTAGCTATATACATACATCTCTCGTACATGGTACACAATCGAATCAATTAGGCTTAACTAATAATATGATTTAGTTTTGATTTTTATCAAAATTTTATCGTTTGGAATCCATTTATGTATGTGGGTATTATTGTTTGAGTATTTTGTATATGTAATAGAAATATGTGGTTGGTCTATTGTTAGTTGGAATAATAAGCTTCTTATAGAGGTTATATGTTTAATGGATGACAGTGAACCCAGCAAACGATATGCGATTTTAATGATGAGTAATCGGAGGTGGGTTAGTTTGATACATGTGGTGGTCAAATTTTAGGACACTCGATAATTCTTGTTAAGGACACAGATTCGGGATTACTGATAATTATGTGCGGGTATTATAACTGAAATAAACTATATGGATATCATGATTACTCGTAAATAGATAATATTAGCAATACAAGTCATTATGTTTCTATTAACCATGAATCACAAGTTGTTTCGCAATTTTTTGGACATAAGGCTAAACCTTTAATTCAACCTCTAACTCAATCGCAATCATTAAATCAACTGCAAACTCAACCCGCAACTCAATCGCTAATTCAACTCTTAATCAACCCCTTAATCTAATTCTAAACTCAACGCCTAACTGAATTTACAAATTAACGCACGTAAAATTCCACAATCGACTCCCCACTGAACCCTAATGCAACCAACTCAATGCCACATTAACTTTAACTTAACTTATCTCGTATACAATTTTAACCTTTAATATACTCCATACTCAACGGTCAGCTCAATCCCGAAATCAATTAGATTCGAAAAATTAATGATTGTATGGACTCAACTCAAATCAACTCAATCTAACCTCCGATAAACCATTAATCCCCAACGGAATCCCTCATTCAAATCGAACTCAACTTCAACTCAAACCATATTCAACCTTCACTCGACGCTAACTCAACTCTCAACCTAACGTTAAACTCATTCATACCCAACCAAAACTCAACCTTCAACAGAACTCGAAACTTAACATTCAACTCAATCCTCACATCAACACGGGCCGAAAAACTATATACGTCTACGAACTAGGACTCAGCTCCCAAATAAATCCATAAATGAACTTCGTAATGATTCCCAACTGAACCCAAGTTTAATTCTTATCAACCTAAAGCCGATACTAAATTCAGCCTTTAACCCAACCCCAAACTCAGGCCTTGTCCGATCCCCAAATCAACATGGTCCAAAAGAATATATGCGTACATGAACTCAACTCAAAATAACCGAACCCCTCACTAAACCTTGGCTCAACCTTAACTCAACTCCCAACTCAAGTTTTAATTCAACCCCAAACTCAACCCTAAGCTAAACATCAAACACAATGTCCAACTTAATCCTCAAATTAACGCGACTCGAAATACACATTCTTATATAAACTCAACTCAAAACAACTCAACCCTCATCACAACCACAAATAAATTTCCAATTCACTAAACTCAATCCAAATTAACTCCAAATCAACTTTAAAAAAACTTTAGTCAAACTCCAACTCAACCTTAACGCACTCAACCTGCAAACCAGCCCTTAAATCTGTATGAAGGGTATCGGATCCTCTTGATGTACAGCTTCCAAAAGCTTATTAATTCTCTGCCTTGACCATAAAAACAGATTGGCGAAAAAGAGTACCAACTCGCACAAACCACACATCTAGGCATCTAGACATCAAGACAGATGGACAGACATTTTTTTATTTTGCTTTTTCGTATTAACAGACTTTCCAAACGATGAGAAAAGTGGTTTTAAACTAACTATTTTTGACAGAATAGTAACTTTGGTACTTTTGGACCGGCTTTTGAAAACGTCGCGACAATACTTGTCGAATCACTTGTCAATCATTTTTTCATAGTTATATGCTATATGCAAAGAAATCAAGCATTGTTTCTAATCGCTATTAGTCAGTGTTCTATGCGAGCGAGACCCGGGACGGTTTTTGTAAATTTCAAAAGTGGTAATTTGGCAAAGGTGGCGAGTTCGTAGAAATCGCCTATGAATTGAAAATTTCACTATGCTATTCATAAATTCATGCTTTTGCATTTTCAAGTGTATAATTTGGGGCTCCTAAGTATGAGGTCCGGGAAAATTGTCCCATGTGTTCTCCCTCCAACAAGGTCCAGATGTGGCACAAATAATAGGCGGTAAAACTTTCTTTGCTAATAGCGATTAGGCTGAACATAAGGTCCTGGAGAAAATTAGTCATGTTAGCTAATATGCGTCTCCAAGTGGTAGAGACGAAAATAGGGCTCTTTTCTGACAAATGTGAAACAAGTAGATTAGCAAAGCGTTGTGGAAACAGACGTGTTAGCGTTACCTGCTGGTTACAGAATCCGTAATGGTCTATTGGAGACCTCCATATACTTCGTTTTAAGATTTATAATATTTTAACTCTTAAATATTTTTGGCTTGTCTCATCCCCGTATGGGACTCCCATAGTAACTTTTGGACATAATTTTTAATAAAATTGAATAGATGCCTCTTGAATTAAATTGTAATTTGCTCCCATTCCTGCACGGTGTTTTGCTGATTAATTCCTATATGTAGCAGCATGGTCAGGTAACAGTTCTAGGTCAATTTAAAATTTATAACTTCATAATAAATAAATCGGCTTTTTAAAATTTGTTAGGACATTGAAGCATACATATTTCGATGACAAAAATCCCTTCTTTTAATGATTGTGGGGGTTTTACCTAGTAGTATGCACAGTACGGGTCTTAATTAGGGGAGAAAATATGATGTTTCCTGATGAAATAACGTTCGGATTCAGCGCATTGGGTTCCTATCAGGCAAAACTAATGGCATATACTATTAGAGGAAGGATTCTAATATTTCAAAGGACGAGGAATATCCAACTATACCACGGTTTTTAGTTTCTTCCAGGAATAATAGATGCTCTATAATTAAACCGGTTATTTGATTCGCGAGAGGGCGTTAGTACTTACTAACGGCTCCACCTGCTACATTGCCAACGCAGGGCTCGAGGAATATCCCCTTCCTCTTCCTCCACAGTATTTTTTCAACTTGGCTCGCAGTTTCCCGCTATGTCTGCTCGGACCGCAGCATTATCTCCATAATGAAATCGGGTGTAACCACTCCCACTGTAGAATTAAGCCCCCCCCCACCCCCCAGTCCAGAGGAATCCACTACACTTAGAGAATATATGACATACGTCATCACTTTTATTCGGGAAGTTCCGGAACTGAGGAGAATTCAATTTGCCTATTTTGTTCAATGTTATTGCAAGGTAGTCGCGACTTGTAAGAAACTGGCTCGCAATACTTGCGAACATGCTTCCAGTAAGTAAAGCGATTATCTAACGTTTCCCATAGATATATGTCGTCGTTCTCCTAGTATAGACTTCCTCTGTACCAACCATCATGGCGATGCCGATTAGAATCCTTCACTTGGTTAGCATCTCAGTGGCGACATGATTAAAATTTCCCTACGCTACTTCGGCGATTGCCTCCTTCACCTTCAAGCAATTATCGGTCCCTTTAATAGTCCTGATGACCAATGTGACAGCACTTACGAAGACGGCACTAGTTGGGTGACCCGTCCTGACCAAAACCATGCTGTCTTGTCGACAAGTCCCCAACACCTCGAATGGATAACTCCAAAAATGGTTTAACAAATTACTTCAAGAACTTTAAAGTCATGCCTTTGTGACGACGGGAAACCGATATCGCCACCTTTCCATTTGTCAAACAAAGCAAGTCATGCTACGTTCCAGTACGAATTTCATGATGTCCAACTTAGCAGTATTCCAACCATGTAATTTCGAATCCTTAAATTTTGTGCTTCTCTGCCGTGGTGACTTGGAAGGTGACTTAATTATGATGACTTGCGGTAAAATGCTCAATTACTCCTCAGTCCGATGATAGCGAGACGGTATTAACTTCTTATTCAGTACTATTCGATTTTTTTTTAAATCCATTTACTTAAGAGTTTCACTCTGGAAATCGACGGATACGACCGACAAATACCCCTGAAGCACCTCGGTGGGCATCTTCCATGTCATTAAGCTTAGATTCCGGATCTCACCCTGCTCGTTTTATCTCCAGCCACATCAAGAGTTCATCCACAGTTTTGCTTTCGCTCAAGTATCCTTGAAAGACCTTAATTTCTGAAACTACCTTGCCTTGGCTTCAAGTCTTCCTTTAGATAGGTCTCACGATCGATTCTTAATGATCGACAACTGGTGATTTTTACTGCGGTCTGGACCGGAACAGCTTTTTCTGTCGTGCCCATAACCCAAGCATCTGTACTACCTGCGCCATTAATTCTAGTCCCAATACGATGAAAGATCTTGCCAGTCTTTATTCGTACCTCGTATAACTTTTTTATTTAAGTCTAGAACCGCTTTCTTTTGCTTTCAGAAACGTCAAAAGCGGAAATAGAGATCTTATGAGATCAATCCCAATTTCACGGATTTCTATTTCAAGATTAATATAGGCACGTGCTCTTATAGGATTGGCTTCAAGAACATCAGCTTACCTCTTACCGGGGATGCCCGAAACATTTTTAGTTTATGGGGCAAAAGACATGTTCCCTGCTTATCTTTAAAGCTAGGTCATGTAGGACGAGCCGCCAATCCTCTTGCCTCATATAAACAGTCGCCCTTACCCAGCCTAATCTCGGAATTTCGTCTAATTTTCTGTAGTTGTCTCAAGATGCGATGATCACTGGATCATCTACTTCTATGACAAAAGGCCACTTTTAAGTTCCATACTAATGTTTTTCTTCTGGTTGCAGTGGCTTGTCAGTATTTTGTTTTTGTTTAGAAATTAGTCTCTTTTTGGATGATGATTCGAGTGAATAGACCAGTGATTTTAAAGGCGGCACATAATACATTAGTCGGATGGGCTGAATATGCGATGATTGATAAAACAGTTGAAATTGAAAAACGAGTTGCTTATAACGCTTGGATTTTGTTGAACTCGTACAAGACAATGAACATTTATTCATCAATATGGTTCAAGTTTGTCGGTATTTTATTTAATTTTTAATCGACATAGCAGCAAGAAAGATTGGATCTACCCATTTTCTGTCCACAGTCCATTTTGCTACCTACCAAGAAATTTTTCTAGATTTGGAAATCCCTAAAATCTATAAAAAAATTTGTTCTATTATATAATATTTTAAACAATACTGAAAGGAATCTAAAATCTAATGAAAATGCACTTACTTGATTTACACAAAAGCCTTCCGCATTAAATACGATTCACATATGTACATACACTGTACAGTTAAATAATTTTTGTTCTTAACTATGGTTTCGTTATATTGTGTCATGTATAACTATGGTTGGAGTTTTTTACGTAAAGAAATACTGGTTTTGCGTATAATAAATATGGCGGAATTTTAATTGGTAATCATTTTTCTTTAAGCTTTTATTTAACTAGTCTTTTTGCGGTCAATTGTTTTAACCTATACGGTTCAACTTTCGATAACTTAGAAATAGGAAATTTTTCATCCAGCCAACAACGATCGATGATAATCTCAATTTATTTAATATTTTTATGACATTTGACAGTTTTTAATCCTGTCAAAAAGCTTGTACTTACGTACTTTACAAAAGTCAAGGTGGCACTCAGTGACATTATAGGGTGACTAAATACATCATGTTTCTAACTTAAAGATTTGGAGCCCTTACGAAACCTCCTGCCATTTCACATAGACTTGGGAATGAAAATGACAATGACAGAATGGCCGTTATTGGAGTATGTATACTGATGCGAGTAATTCCCAATTTTAATTATTTTGTTATTGTCGTCGAGCGGTTTAGATATTATGCCCTGTAGGAGATATCCGTTTGAGACATCGCTTTACTAATATCCCAACTCCATTGAGTATGTTAAGCTATTAGAAAATATTTGGCCTTATTTCGAATAAATCGAGCAATGTTGCTGTTGGGGATGATGGTTGTATACAGATATGTATTTTCAGTTGATTCGTCGGGATTGTCTTGTTCTGATGTACATCTGCTATTTATTATTGGATTGAAGATGAGAATAAGATAGGAATTGTAGTGCTATGAACGTATTGTGTACAAATCGCTTCATTATAACTCCCTTTGGCCAAAAAGTACGGAATAATAGCTGGCTGGATAATGTTTTTTTTAAAGTAACTTTAAAGAAGACAAACGACATTTAGGAGTATCTCAGCCTTTAGAAAGCTTTGTTGTTGGTATACCTGTTTTAAGCGATCATGTTCGAGGAATTTTTTTTTCTGAACAAATTTACTTCGCTATTTTTCGTTTGGCGATGAACTTCTTCCAAATAGATGGCCAAGCTGATTGGATGTGGCCAGCAAATAGATAGCCAAGCAGATTCACCTTAAAACTCCGACTGATCAAGTTGGCAGTATTTAAATTCCAGAAAGAGATGTTTGTTGTCTGTATTAAATCAATAAGATTCTTTTGGCTTTTTATAAACACAATATATTAACAATAATGGCATTCACAAAATGTTTCGACTTGTTAATCAACAAAAAATGAAGAGGCCAGTCATTTATAATATATCTACCAAAAAAGTAGAAATATCGAAATCCCCCCCCCCCCCCCCCCCCACGTTCTTTAACCCGAGAGGTAATACAAAATGTAGCGACGCTAAAAATTGAAAACTTTCCATTAGCTTCCTATGTGGTAGTTTGGTTTCGTACAGATAAGCTCGCACAAACAAAAAATTCGGTCTACTCATCAGCTACGACCAAACTACAAAAATACAATTCTAACTTCATACATCAAGTGTGAGGTAAGAACGTAGCAACTTAGCGAATTATAAATTCACTAAATCAAAAACTCACTCTAACTTAATCCTTGTTCAGACTACGTTAGTAATTTAGTCGAGTAGCGAGTATTTTAGTAACTAAATGTGTCTGAACAGCAAAATTTTAGTCGAGTAGATTAGTAAATGATTTAGACGAGTCGATCCATTTTATTCTATTTTTTTTTAGTCGAGTAAGGCCCCCACCACTCTTCAAAACAAAACAAAACAAGTGCAATCATGTTGATTTATTCGATTTCATTAGTTGCCGCAAGGATGCCGTCTCATTGTAGCGAAGAAACAACGAAATATATGAGCCGTTTATTTTGAAAGTGGATTAAGTCCATATTTTGTTGAAACGAGATAATGAAAGAATAGAAAAACAATAAATGAAAAACATATAGGATTTTGAATTTTCTTATTTTTAGCACAGATGTTAGAGATTAGTTTCTTTTTTGTTTTGACAATAAATTATTTACCGTTAGAAATATTATACTGTTATTTAAGGGATGTGAAGTTTATCCTAAATTTCTCCTAAAACTACAAAAGCAACAATTTGTTTGCTAGTATGTGTGAAAAGTAAACATTTAGGCATTTTTCAGAAAATTACGATATAATGATATGAAAATTTAATTAATGAAAATAATATATTTTATACAGTAATTTAGTTAAACTAAATAAATTTTGATCACAATTTATATTTTAATATATTATTATTTTAAGATAAACGAAAACAGAACGAACGATATGTACCGATTTCAAAATTTTCGAATGACGTAATTTGATGTATTAAACGAATTTATGGGTATTGCTCATGGGATTCCTTCATTAGGTGATAATATGTAGGCCTAATTTAACTCTTGACAAACTTTCAGAATTTTCTCATGGATTTCAGGTACGCAAATAGAGATCAATATACATGTATATACGGACTACCCCAATATTTAAAGTTAATGAACTTTGACGTAATACTAAACGCATTTATAGGAATTGTTTATCGGATTCCTTTATTGGGTGATAAGACGTGGTCCTAATTTAACTATTGACAATCTTTCAGAATTTTCTTATGGATTTCAGGTACGCAAATAGAGATCAATATACATGTATATACGGATAGTAATATATTCTGGAAAAGGGCGGAGACATATTCTGGAAAAAAAAATTGACAGAAGTCCTTTAAAAATATTTTGGAAAAGGGGGAATTTACTGCTTTTTCTAGTATTATATTCTTAGGTTATTATTATCGGGTATTTTTTACCATCATTTGAGGGGCTTAAGTATTAGCAAGAGCAGTAAATTCCCCCTTTTCCAAAATATTTTTAAAAAACTTCTCACAATTTTTTTTTCCAGAATATGTCTCCGCCCTCTTCCAGAATATAATACTAGAAAGAGCAGTAAATTCCCCCTTTTCCAAAATATTTTTAAAAAACTTCTCCCAATTTTTTTTTCCAGAATATGTCTTCGCCCTCTTCCAGAATATAATACTAGAAAGAGCAGTAAATTCCCCCTTTTCCAAAATATTTTAAAAAACTTCTCCCAATTTTTTTTTCCAGAATATGTCTCCGCACTTTTCCAGAATATAATACTAGAAAGAGCAGTAAATTATTCCCCCTTTTCCAAAATATTTTTAAAAAACTTCTCCCAATTTTTTTTTCCAGAATATGTCTCCGCCCTTTTCCAGAATATAATACTAGAAAGAGCAGTAAATTCCCCCTTTTCCAAAATATTTTTAAAAAACTTCTCCCAATTTTTGTTTCCAGAATATGTCTCCGCCCTCTTCCAGAATATAATACTAGAAAGAGCAGTAAATTCCCCCTTTTCCAAAATATTTTTAAAAAACTTCTCCCAATTTTTTTTTCCAGAATATGTCTCTGCACTTTTCCAGAATATAATACTAGAAAGAGCAGTAAATTATTCCCCCTTTTCCAAAATATTTTTAAAAAACTTCTCCCAATTTTTTTTTCCAGAATATGTCTCCGCCCTTTTCCAGAATATAATACTAGAAAGAGCAGTAAATTCCCCCTTTTCCAAAATATTTTTAAAAAACTTCTCCCAATTTTTTTTCCAGAATATGTCTCCGCCCTCTTCCAGAATATAATACTAGAAAGAGCAGTAAATTCCCCCTTTTCCAAAATATTTTTAAAAAACTTCTCCCAATTTTTGTTTCCAGAATATGTCTCCGCCCTCTTCCAGAATATAATACTAGAAAGAGCAGTAAATTCCCCCTTTTCCAAAATATTTTTAAAAAACTTATCCCAATTTTTGTTTCCAGAATATGTCTCCGCCCTCTTCCAGAATATAATACTAGAAAGAGCAGTAAATTATTCCCCCTTTTCCAAAATATTTTTAAAAAACTTCTCCCAATTTTTTTTTTCCAGAATATGTCTCCGCCCTCTTCCAGAATATAATACTAGAAAGAGCAGTAAATTCCCCCTTTTCCAAAATATTTTTAAAAAACTTCTCCCAATTTTTTTTTCCAGAATATGTCTCCGCACTTTTCCAGAATATAATACTAGAAAGAGCAGTAAATTATTCCCCCTTTTCCAAAATATTTTTAAAAAACTTCTCCCAATTTTTTTTTCCAGAATATGTCTCCGCCCTTTTCCAGATTATAATACTAGAAAGAGCAGTAAATTCCCCCTTTCCAAAATATTTTTAAAAAACTTCTCCCAATTTTTTTTTCCAGAATATGTCTCCGCCCTCTTCCAGAATATAATACTAGAAAGAGCAGTAAATTCCCCCTTTTCCAAAATATTTTTAAAAAACTTCTCCCAATTTTTTTTTCCAGAATATGTCTTCGCCCTCTTCCAGAATATAATACTAGAAAGAGCAGTAAATTCCCCCTTTTCCAAAATATTTTAAAAAACTTCTCCCAATTTTTTTCTCCAGAATATGTCTCCGCACTTTTCCAGAATATAATACTAGAAAGAGCAGTAAATTATTCCCCCTTTTCCAAAATATTTTTAAAAAACTTCTCCCAATTTTTTTTTCCAGAATATGTCTCCGCCCTTTTCCAGAATATAATACTAGAAAGAGCAGTAAATTCCCCCTTTTCCAAAATATTTTTAAAAAACTTCTCCCAATTTTTGTTTCCAGAATATGTCTCCGCCCTCTTCCAGAATATAATACTAGAAAGAGCAGTAAATTCCCCCTTTTCCAAAATATTTTTAAAAAACTTCTCCCAATTTTTTTTTCCAGAATATGTCTCCGCACTTTTCCAGAATATAATACTAGAAAGAGCAGTAAATTATTCCCCCTTTTCCAAAATATTTTTAAAAAACTTCTCCCAATTTTTTTTTCCAGAATATGTCTCCGCCCTTTTCCAGAATATAATACTAGAAAGAGCAGTAAATTCCCCCTTTTCCAAAATATTTTTAAAAAACTTCTCCCAATTTTTTTTTCCAGAATATGTCTCCGCCCTCTTCCAGAATATAATACTAGAAAGAGCAGTAAATTCCCCCTTTTCCAAAATATTTTTAAAAAACTTCTCCCAATTTTTGTTTCCAGAATATGTCTCCGCCCTCTTCCAGAATATAATACTAGAAAGAGCAGTAAATTCCCCCTTTTCCAAAATATTTTTAAAAAACTTCTCCCAATTTTTGTTTCCAGAATATGTCTCCGCCCTCTTCCAGAATATAATACTAGAAAGAGCAGTAAATTATTCCCCCTTTTCCAAAATATTTTTAAAAAACTTCTCCCAATTTTTTTTTTCCAGAATATGTCTCCGCCCTCTTCCAGAATATAATACTAGAAAGAGCAGTAAATTCCCCCTTTTCCAAAATATTTTTAAAAAACTTCTCCCAATTTTTTTTTCCAGAATATGTCTCCGCACTTTTCCAGAATATAATACTAGAAAGAGCAGTAAATTATTCCCCCTTTTCCAAAATATTTTTAAAAAACTTCTCCCAATTTTTTTTTCCAGAATATGTCTCCGCCCTTTTCCAGAATATAATACTAGAAAGAGCAGTAAATTCCCCCTTTTCCAAAATATTTTTAAAAAACTTCTCCCAATTTTTTTTTCCAGAATATGTCTCCGCCCTCTTCCAGAATATAATACTAGAAAGAGCAGTAAATTCCCCCTTTTCCAAAATATTTTTAAAAAACTTCTCCCAATTTTTGTTTCCAGAATATGTCTCCGCCCTCTTCCAGAATATAATACTAGAAAGAGCAGTAAATTCCCCCTTTTCCAAAATATTTTTAAAAAACTTATCCCAATTTTTTTTTCCAGAATATGTCTTCGCCCTCTTCCAGAATATAATAATTGAATATAAATATCCCCCTTTTCCAAAATATTTTTAAAAAACTTCTCCCAATTTTTTTTTCCAGAATATGTCTCCGCCCTCTTCCAGAATATAATACTAGAAAGAGCAGTAAATTCCCCCTTTTCCAAAATATTTTTAAAAAACTTCTCCCAATTTTTGTTTCCAGAATATGTCTCCGCCCTCTTCCAGAATATAATACTAGAAAGAGCAGTAAATTCCCCCTTTTCCAAAATATTTTTAAAAACTTCTCCCAATTTTTGTTTCCAGAATATGTCTCCGCCCTCTTCCAGAATATAATACTAGAAAGAGCAGTAAATTCCCCCTTTTCCAAAATATTTTTAAAAAACTTCTCCCAATTTTTTTTCCAGAATATGTCTCCGCCCTTTTCCAGAATATAATACTAGAAAGAGCAGTAAATTATTCCCCCTTTTCCAAAATATTTTTAAAAAACTTCTCCCAATTTTTTTTTCCAGAATATGTCTCCGCCCTCTTCCAGAATATAATACTAGAAAGAGCAGTAAATTCCCCCTTTTCCAAAATATTTTTAAAAAACTTCTCCCAATTTTTTTTTCCAGAATATGTCTTCGCCCTCTTCCAGAATATAATAATTGAATATAAATATCCCCCTTTTCCAAAATATTTTTAAAAAACTTCTCCCAATTTTTTTTCCAGAATATGTCTCCGCCCTCTTCCAGAATATAATACTAGAAAGAGCAGTAAATTCCCCCTTTTCCAAAATATTTTTAAAAAACTTCTCCCAATTTTTTTTCCAGAATATGTCTCCGCCCTTTTCCAGAATATAATACTAGAAAGAGCAGTAAATTATTCCCCCTTTTCCAAAATATTTTTAAAAAACTTCTCCCAATTTTTTTTTCCAGAATATGTCTCCGCCCTCTTCCAGAATATAATACTGGAAAGAGCAGTAAATTTCCCCTTTTCCAAAATATTTTTAAAAAACTTCTCTCAATTTTTTACTAACTCAATAATTCTAACCGCCATTTTTTTTATTTAGGAGAAATTTAGGACAAACTTCACATGCATGTTATTTATCTATTGTTATTGTTAGGCCACTTTCAAAATAAACGGCTCATATAGAACATGGGTTTCTATTTACTTTGTTGCATATTCTCTTCAATTTGAAACACTGCTCACTCACTTGTAGCTTGTACTCGACTGTAGTGCGAACGTTTTTTGGTCAGTTCATCGATTTTAGTTACTAAAATACTCGCTACTCGACTAAATTACTAACGTAGTCTGAACAAGGTTTACCTCGTTAAGTTAGCCGAAAGTTTCCAGCAGATAGTAAAATGTCGATAATGCAGATTACCTTATTAACATTTCAGCCGAAAATACAAAATTTTGTGGTTATCAGCCGAAAGTAAATAGGAGTGTAGGATACATGGAGTGTAATAAACAATTTTGTAAATAGTCTTATGTGAAAAACTTTGTTTAACCTAATCGCGGAAAATATCGGAAAATCAGAAGAATTCACAAAATTGGAATAAAATTAACCTCTAGAGTGTATATCTGAAGTTGAATCGTTATTATTGGATTTATCAATAGCTGTAGCAGGAAAAAAATTCAGTTCAAGTTTCCCGTGTGAAATTCTCGGAAAATTTGAAAAACGTTCCAGCCGAAAGTAAAAAATAAATGTCAGCCTCCAGAGTGTTATCCACGGGAAACTTGAGTTGAATTTTTTTTTCCTGCGAAAGCTATTGACATGTTACATCAATAAAATACATCTCCAGACATAACACACTAGAGGCAGATTTTATACAAATTTTCGAATGATTTTGGGAAAATTGAATTTTTCGAGATTTCCCACTGGAAACTTGAACTGATTTTTTTTCCTTTGATAGCTATTGAAAAGTCACATCAACAAAATACATCTCCAGACATATTACTATAAAGGCGGTTTTTATTCCAACTAAAATATTTTTTTGTTTTTTCCACAATTTTTCACGAAGAACTGCAGCCAGGTTTTGCCATACATAAACATTAACAATGGTATTCAATGATAATCATGCTTCCTTACATTCCTTAGTAGTTTTTAAACTAAACACTAGCGATCGATATCGATTTCATTTTTTATTTTAGGCTGGGGAAACAAAATCTGCATTACCGATTGTTTTTTGTGATTTTGGCTGGGGTAACGCAATCTGTATTACCATTTTTTTTTTACTTTCGGCTGGAGTGATACAATCTGCATTGTCGACTATTCACTTTCAGCTGGCAACTTTCGGCTAACTTTAACAGTATCTCTAACTTAATATATTGTGTCTATAAAAAGCCGAAAGAATCGTATTGATTTAATACAGACAACAAACTCCTCTTTCTTTTATTCGTGTGGGCATGAAACACACAGAAATGAAAGTTTTCCTTGAATTTTTTGATTTAGTTAATTTATAATTCGCTAAGTCGCTACGTTCTTGCGTCATACTTGATGTATGAAGTTGGAATTATATTTTTGTAGTTTGGTCGTAGCTACCTGATGAGTAGACCGAACTTTTTGTTTGTGCGAGCTTATTTGTACGAAACCAAACTACCACATAGAAAGCTCAAGGAAAGTTTTCAATTTTTAGCGTCGATACATTTTGTATTAGCTCCCGGGTTAAAGTACGGGGGGGATTTTGATATTTCTACTGTTTTGGTAGATATTTTATAAATGACTGGCCTCTTCATCTTTTCTGATTAACAAGTTGAAACATGTTGTGAATGCCATTATTGTTAATATATTGTGTCTATAAAAAGCCGAAAGAATCTTATTGATTTAAATTCCCTGGAAACTATTTCCTTTTGCCCCAAGTGATGTTGATATGCTACAAAAATTTTTAAGCTAAGCGAATTTGCAGTGATCCAATACAGCGTGTTAAAAGATGTAATTCAATAAAAATTATCCTTTAAATTTATTTATAACTTGTAGTGACGATCATAAGTTTAGCCATTAGAAGTTCGAATCGGGGAATACCGTTTTCGTTAAAACCACCCCCGACTTTTTCCTTACGTAACTTCATTTGGGTTCGAAAATGATGGCCGGGCGCATGAAAGTCAAAGGGAACGAAAGACTTGCCATTTCCGATAAAACGTTTTCTTTTTTTTTCGCTGGCGCTACATCCCATAGAGGAGTTTGGCCGTTTCATTATGAAGTTTCGTAATGATCACGATAAAACGATTGATAGGTCGTTAAATGAAATGAAATAATTTGAATGATTTTTGGAAAATCGAATTTTCCCAGATTTCCTACGGGCAATTTTTACTGAACTTTCCTGCATATTGACATAATACTCTCTAGAGGCTAATTTACACCAATTTTAAATATGTTTTCGGGGTTCGTGAATTTTCCACAATTTTACACGGGAAACTGGGGCTGCTTTTGCCACTTAAGAATATTGAGAAAAGTTTTCAATGCTTTCATTAATATGGTTCTGCATTATCGACTTTTTACTTTCGGCTAACTTTAAAAGTTTTTTAATCGTGTCTTAAGGATGTTTCTTATCAGAAGGTAGTTTTAAGTTTTCCCGCCTAATTAAAGTTTCAGGTAACTTAAACGCGTTAATACGCTATTTGGCCAGTTTAATATACAGGTGTACTAAATTAGCCACACCTCATTAAAGTAAAAAACATCAAAAACTTAACCCAATAAAATTTCATGAGATTTGAAACTTTTTTGCCGTTTTATAAATTTCCTAAACTGATTTTCATTTTTCATTCAAATTTTTGTTTTGTATCGCGCGATATTCCCAATTGTGATTTTAAGATTATTTTTTATGTTTTAATTTAATTTTTTTTTTTTTCGTATTATTCTGATTGTTGTTGCTCTTGTGCGATAGCTTAGTAAAGTGGTTATTTTAAAACACAAAAAAAAAAAAAATTAATCGGGTTGGTGTACGCGGGATTTATTGTATAGTTAGTTCGAAACAAGATTAAAATAATCATTATAATACATAAATTTCATTAACATTGATTAATGGATGAACAGTGAATTTAATAAAAAATTTTAATCTAATTAGAATGAAGCTGTTGTTGTTTATTATTTTAAATATGTTGTCGCATATTTTATTTCGCAAGACACAAATTTTTGTTGGATGTGATTGATTAACATTTGCCAGAGATTTGGATTAAATCAGTATATATATATTTAGAAAAGACAACTTTTTATGGGGATTACGAGTACATAGGTACATATTAAAAGTTTTTTGTTGTAGGTACGTTGTTACCTGCGAAAATTAAACGATTTTCGTCCTGATGTGTGCTATGTACGTTCATACACATGCTGTTATGTGCTGATACTATATTCGTGTTTATGTTTATAATTTGGGAAAAGCATAA
This sequence comes from Tipula helvola, assembly GCA_963556165.1. Lineage (NCBI taxonomy): Eukaryota > Metazoa > Arthropoda > Insecta > Diptera > Tipulidae > Tipula > Tipula helvola. The sequence continues at coordinate 369,191,513 of OY744481.1, forward strand.
TATAATATAAGTCCTAAGTGGTATACAACAACAATAATAATCATAGAAATGAGAAAATTATAGCACTGGATAGAGTAGACATCATGATTTTCTTTATTTTATACAAAGTTTTTTTTTTTCGAACTTGTTGTTTTTTTTTATTTTTATTTTGAGGTTAATCTTCATAATTTCCCGTGGGAAATTTATTGATACCGGTTAAAAAAATAAAAACACACAAAAAATAAAACTAAGAACGATATCACTGTGTGCAGAATAAAGCAAAGTGGTTTTTCCTTTTTTGTTTCGTTTTTCTTTTTTTTTTTTGAATATTTTAGGTGTTTTTGTTGTTGTTTCCCATTTAGAAGTCATTCCTATTTTTTTCTTTGTGGTTTTTTGTACTTTCTTGGATAATAGGAAAATAAGTTTTCCATAAGGAACTCGTTAAATTGGCAATATAATTTTTGGTTAGTTTTTCCTATTTTTTTCGGTATATTATATAAATTGGAAAAGCAACGGATTTTTTTTTCTTTTTAATTGAAGTTATTATTTGCCGCAGTGAGATTTTAACCTGGACTGAGTTACTTTTCCGATTTTGAGATTGTCTTTGTGGTGGATGGTATGGCATATAATTTTTTATCATTATATTGAATGCTTAAGTGACTGGGGAATTTAGCGGGATCAGAATTTATTGCGACATTACCATTTGAAGGTTTTATTTCGTGTTTCACCAGTAATCACTAAATCATATTTTAGACCATTACAGGTTGGTTTTAATTAATTAACTGTATCTTTTCTTAACAATTCAATGAGAGAAATAAACTAAAAACTAAAATTCATCAATAAAGGATTATGCATAGCTCTGCCAAATGCTATTCAAGGGATTTAAAATGTCAGCGACCAAAGGAAATTGCGATCCCCGAAATCCCCACTCTTGGAAAATCAAATGGCAAAGCTACTTACAAAGTTGAGTTAACTGAAACTATTGATTTTAGAAACAAAAATTATAAACTATTCTTGATTTCTTCATGATGTTTGGTCCTCAATGGGTAATCGAGCCAATTTTACTATGCCTCGTTTGTATTCTCCTTCATGGAAACACTTCGGTAACTCTTCGCATTAACCAATGCGTCGATGGTAAATTCTCATTGGCGATGATTACGAGCTCACAAACCTTTAAATTATCCTTCGCTGTCTTGTGTCGTTTTCGATTCTGTAGAGATTGGATGTACTCAGTTCTGAACCTCTTCCAGAAGTGTTGTACCATTTGTGTGACTTGTTTCCATTGATTTATTCGATTGATAGGCAAGTTTGTAATATCTGGTTCAACTAATGATGTAATAGCTGACCCTGTGAGAAAATGACCCGGTGTATTATTATTATTATTAATTGTAGGGCCATGTGGGCATTAAGCTACCTCGCACTGCGACCTAAAAGATCTTTTGTGCATGGACCCTGCTCAATGATCCGTCCAGTCAATATTCAGGCTATTAATGAACCTAACAATAATGCCAACCGGTATGTGATACACACTGTCTGGGCTCATTACTCTCCCTCCTAGATGTTGTAGTTTTTGGCGGAAAATGACTGGGCAATAGCACAGAACATGTTCCGCTGATTCCGCTTCCAGGTCGCAGAAGCGGCATCCATCTGTCATACTTAGGCCCATTTTCTTAAGGTGATACCTTAATGGGATGTGACCTGTGAAGAAGCCAATAAGCAGCCTCAATTCAGATTTCCTAAGTACAAGACCCTCCTGATAACCCGGTGTAAGAGACTCTAAGTCTTTTGAATCCGAAGATAATTCGGTTAGCGGGCGTGAATTCATCACCCCTTCAATTTCAACTACAAGGGTATACATTAGCTCCAGGGTCATTATTTTGGGTCCGACGATTCGCTTGAAATGATGTTTCAGAATTTTTATATTAGATTTCCATAAACTCCCGAAATTTGGAGTTCGAGGAGGTACGAATCTCCATTGAACACCTTCATTGGCACAGAACGATGCAATTTTCTGTGATTGACTTCGGATGAGACCTGCAATTTCCAGCATTTTGTTGTGTGCCCCAACAAAATTGGTATCGTTATAATTCCAAATGATCCCACTGCGACCCCGTCTGTTGAAGAAGCGTTTTAGACATGCAAAAAACGAATCAGTGGTTGCGTCCTCTACTATCTCGAAATGCACTGCTTTTGTTGCAAAGCAAATAAAAATACAAACGTAGACTTTGTTGTACATGGCTGTACGTTGGTTTCTGTATCGCACAGAAAAAGGTCCACAAAAATCGAGACCTGTTGTATAAAACGGCCGACAAACTTTTAATCGTTCTTTCGGTAAATTTCCTATAATTTGACTCATACCTTCTATCTTGTGTATCCATTATATATTTTGGAATATCAATGATATCCTTGTTTTCGACTTGTATGAATGTGACCACATTTGGTTTCAACTCCGGCAAATCACCCAAATTATTCAAAAATTTATTAGGCCATGACGATTCCAATTGAGGCTGCAACTTTATCCAGTCGAGCACAATACTCGAGTCGCACCAGAGCACAATTTTGTTAATGCGTATAAGGAAATTTACAGACACCTTGTTAGCGAGATTGGCCAAGAGTAGAGCTGCGTTAAGTTCGAGCCTTGGTATCGAGGTAACCTGCAAGGGAGCCACATGAGACTTGGAGCAAATCAAATTCACGACAATACCCTCCGACGTACAACTTCGCAAATATAAACAGGCACTATACGCTACTTGTCGTTGTCACGCGTCGGCAAAACCATGAATCTCAAAATAAGAATCAAAATTCATTGCTTTAATATTGAAATGAAATGGGTCTGTGTGGGAATTTCAACCAAATCCTAACGTTCTAATAGTCTCATTAGAATAGTGAGCTCTTTCACGATGCTCAATAGGAATATTTTCCAATAATCTGTCATTGTTTGAAGACCACTTCCGTAATTGCATATCGGCTGACTTCAACATTTCGACAAGTTGACGTTGAATTTCTAAAGCTTCTTCAATGTTATTACTTCCTGTCAACATATAGTCAACGTAAAAACTGTTCAACGCCACTTTTGATGCGAGTGGAAAGCGATTTGCTTCATCGATTGCCAATCTTTGTAAAACCTTTGTGGCAAGATACGGTGCAGACGATGTGCCGTACGTCACTGTCAACAAGTTGTAAGGACGAATGGGTTCTGCGGGATTTTCCCTCCAAAATGTTTGTTGTACTCGGGTATGTTCAGTACAAACATTTATCTGTCTATACATTTTTGATATGTCTGTGGTCATTGCATATTTGTACAAGCGAACATTTAAAACAGTCAGACATAATTCAGGCTGTATAACAGGCCCTACCATTAGCGTATCATTTAGGGATATACCTGTCGAAGTTTTCGCCGAAGCATCGAACACGACTCTAAGGTTTGTCGTACTCGAATCTGGCTTTAACACAGCATGATGCGGAAGAAAATAGTCAGGCAACATGCTTGAATCAACACTTGACCTCTCATTACTTGGAACCATGTGTTCCAATAATTCATACTCTCGCATAAATTATATATATTGATTTCTCACACCAACATCCTTCATTAATTTGGACTCTAGATATTCGAATCGCTTCAGCGCCATATTACGTGAATCTCCCAATCGATATACATCTTCCTTCAGTGGCAAATGAACCGTATATCGACCATTTTCAAGGTCAAACAAACGCTTACATTCGCGTTCTTCATGTGTCAACAAAGTCCTTTCATTAAGCGATTCAATTTCCCAAAACCTTTGAATATTTCTATCAATACTCCACTCGGAATCAATGTCACAATTATTTGATGACAAAAAGAAATTAAAATTGTCTTCGCATTTACGCCCGATAATCCATCCTAAAACTGTATTGTGTAGAGGGCAAATCTACCGATATTTCACACAGACCTATTTTTAGAATTTTATAATATAACTCTGCACCTAGCAGCATATCAATAGGACCGAGAATATTAAATTTCGGATCCGCCAATTCAATTTTGGAAGACATTGGCCAATTTTTGATGTCGATATATTCGATAGGTAACTTTGTGGCTATATCCGAAACAACCAAACACTTTAATTCCTTACTAAAATGACTAATTCGAGATCTAATACACGTCTATTACACTGACACATGATGACACACTATTTGACTTAAATCCGAGCTTTAAACTAAATTCATACGACATAAAATTGGACATAGAGGCGGAGTTCAAGAGAGCCCTGGCTAAAGTATATTTTCCATTGACATCACGTACCTGAACTAAAGCTGTTGAAATTATGACCTGACTTTTTCTAGCATTACAGAGATAATTATATGTCTGTTCACCACCCTCTGACCTGGTACTAGTCCCTGCTTGAGACTGAGGTACATTCGAATTATTTGATGAAGCCTAATTGGTTACGAAACATTGCGCCTGACCTTGTTTAGAAGTTGTCAAATTATCACCAGCAGTTTTATTAGCAGCGTCAATTTGAACATTTACAAACTGAGCAAGGTGGCGCTCTACAAGAAACTACTCTGTGATTGGGTCGCAAACAATTTATGCATAGATTAAAGGTTTTAGCCTTTTCAAATCTATCTTTTGGGTTTAATTTCAAAAATTCAAAACTTAAATTAATATCATGGTCTTGCGAACAAATATGACAGTTTTTTATCTGTTGAGACGAGGCATCAATTGATGCAAATGATTTTGTGACATTTCGTGACCTGCCGTTTGAATTAGAGTCTACATTGAATCTATTATTAGTTACCTCATCAAAACGATTTTCATTAATAGCCACTAAAACTCGTATTCGACGTTGTATAAATTCCTGTAATTGTACCCACGTTGGAACTTTATTCACTTTCACTTCGTTTTCCCGCAGTTTTAATGTTTGAATATCTAACTTTTTTTTCACAGTATGGACTCTAACTACATCCGACAATGCCTCATTCAAATTATTTAATGCATACAAATGAATTAAACTCTCGTCAAGTAAAGATTGAAGTTGACTGGTAGATTCAGTCATGACTGATTTCATGCCGAAAAAATCTTCTATATGCGAATCAACAATTGACCGAACTTCATTGTACCGTGACATTAATGGGTTCCATGCTACTTTAAACCCAAACTCAGAAAAATCAATTTTATCAATTACCTTTTTTGCTGGATATTCCAACGATCCATCCAAATAATGAAATGTCTCAATGTCGGAAATATTTTTATTTTCCTTGATCAATCTCGAAAAGGTATCACGAAACTTTATCCACTTTTCTTTATCGCTTAATTTGGCTGCGCATTCAAAACATTGCTATTTGACTGCAACTCCGATACCCTACTCTTGTGTTGTTGCGCTTCTGATCGAGAATCTACTAACATCACGATACATAATAAATTCGTGTTTTACTTGAAAATATTTATCTATGAATTCGCTGTGATCATTTTCGATACTTTCAATTTTTTCCAAATTTTCATTGTCATCCATAAGTGAAGCGACGTCCAACATATCTGTATACATTTTACAATAATTTTCAAAACACCCGTCTAATCTGGATATCCGACCTTCCATAATGAACTTATTTTTATTAACTTCAGCTATATCGAGACTTTTTATAAATTTTAAGTGATTTGTCAATTGTATTTTAGAAGCTGTTCGAAGATTCAACAATTTTTTAAGTTTTTCCGACGCTTCTGCCATTTGTACTTTTCAACACCTCGAGACAAAGATTAACTTTAACTTGAAAATCCAATATTAATCCACGAAATTCTAGTGATTTGGTTCGTTTGGACCAAAAATGTTGCTTCTTGTTAATGGACTGTATCTTTTCTGCTATATTTTTCATCGATTCTACATATGTTCAAAAAATAAACGCCTTTTTTTATTTTTTCAACGAAAACAAAACAAAGCGACCTATAAAACTACGCGACGTATAATTATTATTGTTTAAGTTTGATTTAGCACAACTATAAGACATTAAACCACCTAGGATTCGCTCACAACTGAGTTTCCCCAGATCACCTTTCTGCACCAAGTCTGTTTGCTATTGCGGGTCTTATTTTTGGAGCAATGAATCAGTTAACTATACTTTTCAAGTAGAAACAGTTGATTTTATTTAAATATTTAATTTTGTCGCTTAGACCGCCATCTATGTTTGAAATACATAGTATAGCATAGCATAGTTATATTTGGTGACACGTTTTCAATTCTTATGAATAGAGTTTAGTACTGGGAACTAAAACGCCATTCGGTGCATAACGCCTGAACGCAAAGGAAGCAAAACAAAATAAACATTTTCATTATTCTTTTTTTAAATTAGAGTAAACATACACTACAATAGTAAATCAATGTTGTGAAATGTACTCATCCAATATTATTGTATTTACTAATCCACTGTAGATTTTCAATAATCAAAAATCAATACATTTTAATCTCTTTCTTCCTTGTTTTGATAAGTAAAATATTTTATATCAAATAATCCAATGTTAAAATAAATAAAATAATCAGTCATCGTCACTCATCCATAACTGTAACAGTCAAACTACAGTAACGAGTGTGTTGCCTTCACAAAACATGTGCACATATCCGTTAAATCATTCATCATCCCACAATTGATGCAGTTAGTCAGCCTTACACGGTGTTCCAAGATTTAAAATCATCTATACAATCAATCTGAAATTGTCCGGATCCTACAATTACACGTAAAATGTTTTTCTAAGCAGAAAGTTCATAACTGGGAGAATTACATCCCACGGCATCTCCAACCGTGGAGAACTGCAAGGTAGTTGTAGAGTTATAGAAATATTTTTTGTTTTTGCCAGAGAAGTTGCAGAAGCATCAATTTAACATTTAACATTTAACATTTAACATTTAACATTTAACATTTAACATTTAACATTTAACATTTAACATTAAACATTTAAAATTTAACATTTAACATTTAACATTTAACATTTAACATTTAACATTTAACAGTTAACATTTAACATTTAACATTTAACATTTAACATTTAACATTTAACATTTAACATTTAACATTTAACATTTAACATTTAACATTTAACAGTTAACATTTAACATTTCAAATTTCAAATTTCAAATTTCAAATTTCAAATTTCAAATTTCAACTTTCAAATTTCAAATTTCAAATTTCAAATTTCAAATTTCAAATTTCAAATTTCAAATTTCAAATTTCAAATTTCAAATTTCAAATTTCAAATTTCAAATTTCAAATTTCAAATTTCAAATTTTAAATTTTAAATTTTAAATTTTAAATTTTAAATTTTAAATTTTAAATTTTAAATTTTAAATTTTAAATTTTAAATTTTAAATTTTAAATTTTAAATTTTAAATTTTAAATTTTAAATTTTAAATTTTAAATTTTAAATTTTAAATTTTAAATTTTAAATTTTAAATTTTAAATTTTAAATTTTAAATTTTAAATTTTAAATTTTAAATTTTAAATTTTAAATTTTAAATTTTAAATTTTAAATTTTAAATTTTAAATTTTAAATTTTAAATTTTAAATTTTAAATTTTAAATTTTAAATTTTAAATTTTAAATTTTAAATTTTAAATTTTAAATTTTAAATTTTAAATTTTAAATTTTAAATTTTAAATTTTAAATTTTAAATTTTAAATTTTAAATTTTAAATTTTAAATTTTAAATTTTAAATTTTAAATTTTAAATTTTAAATTTTAAATTTTAAATTTTAAATTTTAAATTTTAAATTTTAAATTTTAAATTTTAAATTTTAAATTTTAAATTTTAAATTTTAAATTTTAAATTTTAAATTTTAAATTTTAAATTTTAAATTTTAAATTTTAAATTTTAAATTTTAAATTTTAAATTTTAAATTTTAAATTTTAAATTTTAAATTTTAAATTTTAAATTTTAAATTTTAAATTTTAAATTTTAAATTTTAAATTTTAAATTTTAAATTTTAAATTTTAAATTTTAAATTTTAAATTTTAAATTTTAAATTTTAAATTTTAAATTTTAAATTTTAAATTTTAAATTTTAAATTTTAAATTTTAAATTTTAAATTTTAAATTTTAAATTTTAAATTTTAAATTTTAAATTTTAAATTTTAAATTTTAAATTTTAAATTTTAAATTTTAAATTTTAAATTTTAAATTTTAAATTTTAAATTTTAAATTTTAAATTTTAAATTTTAAATTTTAAATTTTAAATTTTAAATTTTAAATTTTAAATTTTAAATTTTAAATTTTAAATTTTAAATTTTAAATTTTAAATTTTAAATTTTAAATTTTAAATTTTAAATTTTAAATTTTAAATTTTAAATTTTAAATTTTAAATTTTAAATTTTAAATTTTAAATTTTAAATTTTAAATTTTAAATTTTAAATTTTAAATTTTAAATTTTAAATTTTAAATTTTAAATTTTAAATTTTAAATTTTAAATTTTAAATTTTAAATTTTAAATTTTAAATTTTAAATTTAACATTTAACATTTATTGATTGGATAAATGTTAAAAGATGCTGGATTGATGCTTAAAGATTGATGATTAATGATCAACCGCTTTTAGTTGATGTTTGAGATTGACAATAGTCTTTTGATGATTGCTGCTCGAAGACTGTTGATTGATTTTTGAAAGAAGATGACTGATGATCGATCATCGATATCATCATCAATCATTGACGTTCCTTGATGGAAGATCAATGATCGGTTATTAATGATTGACAGTTTAAGATTGATGATTGATGAGTAAAGACTGAAGATTGATGTTGGCTGCTTTTTCATTGATAACTAAAAATTGATGAATTATGGTTGTTTATTAGTGACTGAGGATCATTGATTGCTGTTAAAAGATTTAACGCATAAGATAAATGAATTATCATTAATGATTGATCATGGCGATGACAAATGATTGATGATTGGGAATTGATAATGGTGGTTTCCTAATACAACACAAGTTAAAAATAATAAAAAATAAAATTAAGGCCCAAAACCGAAAGAAAATATGTTAGGGTGGAGCCAACAATATTTTTAATATTTAAAAAAAAAATCTAGTAGTTTGCATCCACCGGAAGTTGTTGCTATATATGTACTAGGAAGTACGGTTCAATAAATTTTTTTATGGGTTAATAAATTTTTTATAATTATGTTTATGTTATTTTTATGATACTATTAGTATTAATGATCATTACGCAGCGTGGTAGATGTCCAATATTTCCAAATTTCTAAAATCTTCGAAAAAACTTTGGAAATATCCAGAACATTAATTTTCCGATTATTGATTGTAAAATTTATTATCAAAACTACAAATAAAAAAAACATCAATAAAAATATTTTCACAAATCTCCCTCAGAGCCATAAAAAAAGCTATAACCATAATAATAAACTTCATCAAGTATGTTATCCACCAAACTCATCGGATACATGTTTAAAAAACCATCCATTCCAATCTAAATTCATAAGACATGAGAAGAGCAAAACTACATAACAAATTAAAATTTTATTTAAGAATTAAATTTTTTAAAACTTCCAAGGAAATATTTTTTACAGTTGCTCATTATTTTCGATAAAAACTTTAAGAGTTTTGCTTTTTGTTGATAAAAAAAAAAAAAAAAATAAAATAAAATTCGAAATAAATTTTCAACAACTTTCCATATATTCGGAGAGAAATGTACAAGACAACAAAAAAACTTTGTTTATTTCTTTGTTAATTCATAATACTTCTGCTTCTTTCATATATATGCATCGCATCGTAAATTTGTTATATCTTTCGTTATTGGTTATGTACAAATAGTTGTTGGTGTTGTTATTATTTTTATGATGACAAGAAAAATCTTAGAAAATTGAAATCCCAAAATAAGAAAAAATCTGTAAAGAAAGCAGCGCGCACAATCAGACAACGAACGAAGAATTTCAAGAATTAATATTTAATATCGCATGCGAGAGGATGCGAGAGAAGTGGGAATAGGGTAAATAAGAAAAACTATGGGAAATTTTTGTTAGTTTATCGTCATACTTGCGCTGATGCTGATTAAGTTTTGTGTTTTCTTTGCGTCAATTTTCAATGTTTTTTCTTTTGGATTTCTTTTTTTGTTGCAAATAAAATTTTAATTTCGTTTTTTTATTTAGTTATGAGGTTAATATGCTTTTTGCCTTTTATCCATGGCTATATGCACGAATGTATATATGTATGTACAGCAAATTTATGTATCAGCGATTTTCATTTTCGTTATTAATTTCATCTCCCGCGTATTTATTTAATATGTACATATATCTATGTTGTTATTATGATGTTAGGGTTATGCTGCTGTTGCTATATGATGTACGTACATACAATAAGTATGTACTCATATGGTTGAAAAGTTTTTTGTGCGACGGTAACGATGATTGAATGAAACGAGTTGTTTTACTTTTAATGAGTAAATTTGATGAACATTTATTATTATTATGGTTTCTAAGAATCTTATTTGAGTTTAAGTATGTATAGATATGTATAAGCACGTGTAAGAGTGGAAATGGCGTGAATAAAAATCTTAATTTGCACTTTAATCAATTTTATAATGGAACATTTCTTAAGGTGATATGAGCAGACAACCGTGAAGGTTAGTATTACATGAATGTTTTGATATATGTGTTGTAGAATATTGCTATAAATGTTTTTGAAGTACTTATAATAAACTGAAACCACAAAATTCCTAAGCTGTGTGATAAACTTTGAACGCATGAACGCAGCTTAAATTTAATTTCAGTATATTCATTTATTTCTAATAAAGCTTATTTAGAACTTTTAAACTTTATTCTTTCAATTTTCTTAACATTTTTGTGTTATAGTAAAAGTAGGGAACAAAACGTTGAACAAAATATTTGTCAAAATAAGCTAATGTTTAAGGACGTGAACTATACCCAGTGTAATCGAAATTTGTATCAAATAGGGTCGGTATTTAATTTTTCATCTCCGAAGAGACCGAAACTAAAAAATCTAGTGAAAGCTATAACTCCGGTATAACTGAAACTCAGGCGTAAACTGAGTTTCTTGCTAAATTTAATATCACGGCGAAAATTAAAATTCAGGCTGAATCTAGAACTATGTCGAAAACTAAAGCTCGTTGAAAACAAAAATGTCGCTAAAAACCGAAGACATTAGAAAAAATTAAACTCCGACAATAATTTAAACTCGGCAGCAAATAAAAACTCCATGAAAATTTAATCTTTTAAGCCCAGGAGAAAACTAAAACTCTATAGAAAATGTAAGCATCGGCAAAATTTGAAACTCTTACAGAAAGTAACATTCAGCAAAACTCCAGCAAAAACTTAAGCTCATTCAAAAAAATTAAACTGCAGCGAATTAAGTTTTCGCCGGGTTTTAGTTTACCGATTCCGACTGAGAGTTTTAATCCCACGAAATTTAAGATCCGGCAGAAACTAAAACTCTGCGATGGAGCTTAAACCCAGGTGAAAACTATACTGCGGAAGAAGTCCTATGAAAATTAAAATTCCGGAAAATTCTAAAACTACAGCTAAAATTAAAACTAATACTCCAGCGTAACCGAGAATTTTGAAAGATAGACCAAGAAATTTAAAAATCTCGCGAAACCTAAAACCGCTACCAAAACTAAAACTAAGGTAAAAACTGAAACTTCGGCAAAAACTAAATCTTCAGTTAAAACTTAAACTCCATAAATTCCGTAGAGCTCTGACGAAATCTAAAATTCGCGTGAAAAATAAGATTGCGGTACAACTAAAATTTTGGGGAAAATTAAAGTTCGTGCGAAAATTTAAACTCTGACAGATACTAATAGTTCAGCGAAAACCCCAAACTTCATTGAAATCATAAAATAAGTCGAAAACTTAAACTACTCGGACGTTAAAATTTCCACGGAAAGCTCAAACTCGGTTAAGTCTTAGGTAAATTATACTCTGACGAAATCTAAGCTCCAAGATTTCAAACTCCTACGAAAATTAAAACCACTGTCAAAACTAAAATTCCATTAGAAACTAGAGCAACGTCAAGATCAAGAATAAGACTATATCGAAAAATAAAACACTTTAAAAACTCCATAGCAAAAATTACTTCTGACGGAACCTAAAACTCCTGTAACTAACGTTAAACTAAACTTAAACTTTATCAAAACCTGTAATCCCAACGAAATATCAAACTTTGTCGAAAACTAAAACTCTGATGAAAACTTAAACTCGCGAGAATATGGAAATTTTGGAGAAGACCTAAACTCAAAGGCAAGCTAAAATCCATGGAGCAACTCCAGGGAAAATTAGGATGTTGGCAAAGTAGTACAACTCCGGAAGTTAAATTAATCTCATGGAAAAATTAAACCTCCGGAAAAATCTAAGACACTAACGAACACTTAAATTCCTACGTAAATTAAGATCCAGCAGAAAACCAAAATTTAAAACCCGTACATAAAGTGAAACTTTGCAGAAAACATCCTTTGCAAATTAGAACTATGTCGAAAACTAAAACTCGGTAAAGACTAAAATTTCAGTGAAAACCTAAACTTGAGAAAAAATTAAACTCAGATGGTAAATTCGGCGGAACATTAAAACTCTGTCAATATTTGAAAGTCTAGCTATTCAGAACATTTTTTACTGAATTTGAAACGGTTGATATCTTAAATTTCCGACAACAAAACTCCGACAAAAATTAAAACTCTCCGATAAAAATCAAAACTGTAACGAAAACAAAACTCTGACCAAATCTAAATCTCGGATGAAAAATAAAATTGCGGTACATTTAAAATTCCGGATAAATAAAAACTTTGAAAAAATCTAAGGCTGCAGCGAATAGTAAAACTGTGACGAAGTTTCAAACCACTAAAAAAATCAAAGCAATATTGAAAAATAGAGCTCCAGCGAAAATTAACAGTTCGACCAAACCTAAAACTATGTCTTAACCTTAAACTCCGGGAAGAGTAAAATACCTAGGAAAAATTTTGTGTAAATTAAACTCACACGAAACTTCAAACTCCAATTTCGACGAAATCTTATACTCTGTTGAAACTAAAACTAAAAACTAAAACTCAAGAGAGAACTACCGGCTAAAATTAAACAACCGAGGGCAACTAAAACCCAGTGGAAAACTAAAACTCACCAATATCTCGGCGAAATTAAACCCTGACGAAATATGCGCAGTAAAACTAAAACTCCGGCGATATTTAAAACTCCTATGACAATTAAAGCTCCAGCGTAAACTAGAGTTTCGACGGACTCTGAAATTTTGTAAAACAAAAACTGTACGGAAACTAAAACTCCTTGAAAAATTAAACTCCGATGAATACAGAAAATCCAATAAATTTCGGTGAAGCTTTACTGAAAACTTAAGCTAAATTTAAGTTCCATCTAAAACTAAAACTCGGAGGTAACCTTAACCTAATAAAACTCAGTGAACAATTAAACTCCTTGGAAAATGAATAAGGCGAAATCTTAAACTCCAAAACTGAAATTCTTGCATCGTCGACTAGGAAATATCGTTCACAGCTTCGGAACAAAGCAATTTTAATAAACCATGGGAAGAGCGGCAAGTGGCAGTATTCAGAATCATCAGTTGACGTGCTCCTAAAGCTCAGCAAGCGGTAATCCTCATCACGAGCCTTATTATAGTTCAACAGTCGTTATGTATCATGTTGGCCTAATTCACAATCCATATCTGGCTTCTCATAGAGTTGAGAAACTGTTCCGCGACTGGATATAATTTTTGTGGGCCAACGTGTGAATCTAGACCGATATTGTAGATCTGAGAGATTTACGAAAGCAGTTTCCTTCTTAGACATAACGGTAAAATGGCACAAGAAACGAGAGAGCCATGGCCAAAACCGAATGATGAAAGGTGTGTCAACGTTTCTAAACAATTTGCTATCATGAAGATTACTTTATTAAAATATCACAGGAATTAGAAAATGGCTGTAATATCCCTGGAAATAAATTGGTTAAACGAGAAGACATTGTATGACGGGCAACAAAGAATTGCTGTCCTCGGCGCCAGAAACTTTTAATTCTTATCTTATTGGTCCAACGCTTCTGCTTGATCTACAATCATATCATATTCGGTGTTCACTATCAGGGTATTTAAAGTATGTCTTTAGGCTTTATACCTTGTAGATTTAATTAGAGGTGAGAAAGGTTCATCACAACAGAGCCTTGCACCGAAGTTCTTTCAATATTCCGAATATACCTCTGAACACTCGAATGTTGAGTCATAGGCGACTTACCATTCCCAGCAACTCGTAGGAGTGAAATCAAAACGGTAGATTGGGCAGGGTAGGAATATGCGGGAGTGAGATTGCCCTCCCGAAGTCCTTTGGTACCAATGCTACCATCTGTCTAGCAGAAGTATATGATATCGTAAACATTTACTGGCCGGCATTATCATCAGGTTCATTAAGAGCCTGAATATTGACTGGACGGATAATTAAGCAGAGTCCAAGCACAAAAGATCTTTTAGGTTGCAGTGCGAGGTGGCTGAATCCCCACTAGGCCCAACAGTAAGAGTAAAGTAAGTAATATTTGGACTAGCTCATTACCGTTTCTATTGACAAGGGGAGGGGGGGCGTTGACATTAAAATAATTTTTCTATTGACAGGGGGGGGGGCCTTGGCAATATTTTTTCTATTTACAAGAGGGGGCTTTGACATAAAAATATTTTTTCTATTGCCAAGGGGGGAGCCTTGATATAAAAAAAAATTCTACTGACAAAGGGAGGGCCTTGACAATATTTTTTCTATTGACAAGGGGGGGGCCTTGACAATATTTTTTCTATTGACAAGGGGGGCCTTGACATACAAATATTTTTTCTATTGACAAGGAGGGGGGGGGGGGCTTGACATAATTTTTTTTCTATTGACAAAGGGGGCCTTGCCAATATTTTTTCTATTGACAAAGGGGGCCTTGACAATATTTTTTCTATTGCCAAGGGGGGGGGACCCTGACATAAAAATACTTTTTCTATTGACAAGGGAGGGGGGGCCTTGACAATATTTTTTCTATTGACAAAGGGGGGTACTTGAGATAATTTTTTTCTATTGACAAAGGGGGGCCTTGATATAAAAAATATTTTTTCTATTGACAAGGGGGGGGCTTGACATAAGAATAGTTTTCTATTAACAAGGAGGGGCCTTGACATAAAAATAATTTTGCTATTGTTTTGCTATTGACAAGGGGGGGGGGGCCTTGACATAAATATATTTTTTCTATTGACAAGGGGGAGCCTTGACATACAAATATTTTTTCTATTGACAAGGGGGGGGCATTGACATAAACATATTTTTTCTATTGACAAGAGGAGGGCTTTGACAATAATATTTCTATTGACAAGGGGGGGGCCCTGACATACAAATATTGTTTCTATTGACAAGGGGGGGCCTTGACAATATTTTTTCTATTGACAAGGGGGGCCTTGACATAAACATATTTTTTCTATTGAAAATGGGCGGCCTTGACATACAAATAATATTTTTTATTGACAAAGGGGGGCCTTGACAATGTTTTTCTATTGACAAGAGGGGGCCTTGTCAAATTTTTTTTTTTATTGCCAAGGGATGAGCCTTGATATAAAAATATTTTTTCTATTGATAAGGGGAGGGCCTTGACAATATTTGTTCTATTGACAGGGGGGCCATGACATAAAAATATTTTTCTATTTACAAGGGGGGATCCTTGAATATTTTTTCTATTGACAAGAGGGCCTTGACATAAAAATATTTTTTCTATTGACAAAGGGGGGGAGGGGGCTTTGACATACTTTTTTTTCTATTGACAAAGGGGAGCCTTGACAATATTTTTTGTATTGACAAGGGGGGGGGGCCTTGATATAATAATATTTTTTCTATTGACAAGGGGAGGGCCTTGACAATATTTTTTCTATTGACAAGGGGGGGGGGGCCTTGACATAAAAATACTTTTTCTATTGACAAGGGGGGCCTGGACATACGAATAGTTTTCTATTAACAAGGGGGGGCCTTGACATACAAATAATTTTGCTATTGACAAGAGGGGCCTTGACACAAGCATATTTTTTCTCTTGACAAGGGGCGGGGCCTTGATAGTAAAATATTTTTTCTATTGACAAGAGGGGCCCTTGACAATATTTTTTCTATTGACAAGGGGGGCCTTGAAATAAAAATATTTTTTCTATTGACAAGGGGGGGGGGGGTGAACCTTGACATACAAGTATTTTTGACAAGGGGGGCCTTGACATAAAATTATTTTTTCTATTGACAAGGGGGCCGTTGAAATAAAAATATTTTTTCCATTTATAAGGGGGGCGGTGCTTGACATAAATATATTTTTTCTATTGACAAGGGGGGGGAGGGGCCTTGACATTAAAATATTTTTTCTATTGACAAGGGGGGCCTTGACAATATTTTCAATATTTTTTCTATTGACAAGGAGGAGGGGGGGGATTGAAATAAAAATATTTTTTCTATTGACAAGGGGGGCGGGCCTTGACATACAAATATTTTTCATAAAAATATTTTTTCTATTGACAACGGGAAGACCTTGACATAAAAATAATTTTCTATTGACATAGGCCTGTAAGGACTTCTTCTTAAAATCAATATAAATTGAGCAAATCACAGATTTGTTTTTTTTTTCGTGTTATTCTATGCAATCTTTTCTGGGATTCAAGGCACTCCCAACTCTGTTGCAGTTAACTTTTACCGCTCTACTTTACCCAGTTTTTGTCAAATCGAGGACGTACGGCTAAAGACCCATTTTTGTATAAACCAACTGCACATTGCATTGCAACCCAATCATATATTGCCAGGTAATCATTATACCGCAGCTTTAATCATATAAATTATTTGATATCAGCTCAGTTCTTAATTGGCGAATCACGACTATCCATACCAGAACCAAACCTAAAATCTTTCAACACCAAACGACTAAGTAAATGGCAAGCAATTCTGCAAATTATACACAAAGGTTTGGAAAACCTTTGCAACCGGCTACCTTAATTCTCTACAGCAACGTCGCAAAGGGCAGTCAGTCGAAGTCAACTTGAAACCAGGAGATTGTTTGTGGTGTATATAACCGTAAACGATTTGTTTCTGTTTTAGAAATCAGCGTTTGGACAGTTTCAAACGTGTTGGCGTAAAGAGTCATTCAAACAGTCAAATATTCGCTGAGAAATTAGAAAAATCAATCAAATATTCCAAATGTAACACAAAATCGTCCATTGTGCAACAATTTCTTTTAAAACCTTTATGTGGTTCGTAAAAATACATCACAATAAATGTCAATCATCATTTACACTCAATTTCCGATCAAACATACAATTTGTGATTTAAATGAGGTCAAAAATATCAAAAATGTCACCGATAATAATTTAATCGAATACAGAAGCAGCAAATAATTTTCCAATTGTCGAAATTATATTTGGAACTAATCCAATGAAAAATTAAAAAAATCGTTCACAATGCTCCATTCCAATAAAAAGCAACACATAAAAAGCATTAATCTATAATCTCTCAAATATGAAAAGATAGATAGATAGATAGTCTTATCGTTAACATAATGTCGATGAATAAAATTTGGCGGGCGGATGAGACGACAGTAATGAGGTTGTGTGAAAATTGGAAATCCATAAAATAAAATTTTGGTTTTCCCATTCCGTTGAACGAAGTAAAATATGAAAAATTGAATAAATTGATTGATCGCAAAAATTTTCCAACATTTCTTGTCGACCCACTTAGTATTTAAAAATTATGGTTGTTAAAACGTTTACTGTATATTGTACCTGATAAATTAAAAAAAAAAAAATTATTGACTGAAATAAAATTCACCTGGGATACCACTAATTTACAAAAATTAACCAGAATTTCGGATACAATGTCACCAGTGCATTTATACAAAGTATATAAAAAAATTAAATACCTGGAAAAAGGGTTTAAATACAAATTAAACATTCACACACAAAAGTTTTAATTAAAAAAAAAATGATAAGCTTTAAATAAAAGCCCGACCCTACAAACAATAGCAACACGCAATTATTATTTAAATTAATTTGTGTTGGAAAATCATTGAATACAAAAAATAAAAAATAAAAATATTTATAAATAAATAACAAATTTAAATCATTTTAAAATTAATAAAATATACAATTTGATTTTTATAATAATTTATAATTCAATTCTGAACATACAAAAAAATAAATTTAATTAAATTTTTCATTAATAATCAGCAGATTTAATCAAAATATTAACGCGATGAAAAGAAACGATTTTTGGTTTTTTTTTTTTGGTTAAATGGAACTAAAAAGAACAAATTACATAAATTGAAAATAAATGTAATTAAAAAATTACAAAAATGTTTGGAGGGAGGCTCAACAGCTTAGCAATATGGATTAATCGATTGGTTTTGTAATTTAAATTGATTTCGTTCATCTGTCGAAGACATACATTTTCACAGAAATTATATAAACGAAAACAAAAAATTGTATATTGTAAAAATGATTTTGGTAGCATTCATACAGGAATTAATAATGAAAACATTTTTGTTTGGTTTTAAATGTACAAATATAAAGGGCTGAAACCCCACGGGGTGATCAGAACTTGGGTCTTTAGTGTCTCTAGTTAGCATTTACCTGTGTCATAAAGTTGGTGTCACAGTTTTGACAGTATTGATTTCTATTTTAACCAACATTTATTTACTTATACAACAACAGCCAATCAGGTCAAAAGCTTCAGTAACATGAACACAGACATCCAATTTAACACGAAAAATCGTATTCTAGAACTTTACACCGAAAGTAGTATACAAAATTATATTGATATTTCTAACCGTGTAATTGGCCATATTTCAGTACTTTATAAAAAAATCATTTTAGAATCCGATTTCCAACACACGTGTCAAATTTCATCATAATCTGTTAAGAAATAGCCAAGTTCCATCCTACTTTGCGATATGCCAGATCTTCATCTAGAATTCATTTGAGAATCCCATTTCCATTGCAAATACTGAATTTCATCAAGATCGGATAAGATAAGAATCCCAATAAAGATTTTATAAAAAAATCACACATCCTCAGTATAACTGTGATTTAACCCTAATCCAATTCCAACTCAACCCCAACTCAGCCCTAATTCAACCCGCAAACGGAACCCAAATCCACACTCAACTCAATCGCAAATTCTACGTCAAACTCAATCCTCAAACCAGCATATATATCAAAAATTGGCTAACTGCTCACTACATCCTAATCCAATCCCAACTCAACTTTAAATCAACACGCAAATTGGCCCTTAACTTAATCTTCAAATCAACTCCAAACTAAATGCCCAATTCAATAATCAAACCAGCATTTATAAAAAAATCGTAAATAATTATTTAACCAGGTATTTTGGGTCAATTCGTGTGGTAGGTACCATACCCTCTTGACGTACAGTTTCCAAAGCTTTCCAAATCTCCGCCTTGACCATAGAAATAGATTGGCGAAAAAAACGGGCCTTGACATAAAAATATTTTTTCTATTGACAAGGGGAGGGGAAGGGGGCGGCTGTACATAAAAATATTACAAGGGGGGGGGCTTTAACATAAAAATATTTTTTCTATTGACAAGGAGGGGGGCCTTGACATAAAAATATTTTTTCTATTGACAAGAGGGGGGGGCTTTGACATAAATATATTTTTTCTAATGACAAGGGTGGCCGTGACATAAAAATATGTTTGCTATTGACAAGGGGGGGGGCCTTGACATAAAAATATTTTTTCTATTGACAAGGGAGGGGAGCCTTGACATAAAAATATTTTTTGTAATGACAATGGAGGGGGCCTTGCCATAAAAATATTTTTTCTATTGACAAGGGGGGGGGGGCTCTGACATAAATATATTTTTTCTATTGACAAGGGAGGGGGCCTTGACATAAAAATATTTTTTGTAATGACAATGGAGGGGGCCTTGACATAAAAATATTTTTTCTATTGACAATGGGGCAGATGCCTTGACATACAAATATTTTTTCTATTGACAAGGGGGGGGCCTTGTAAAAATATTTTTTCTATTGACAAGGGGGGGGGGCCTTGACATAAACATATTTTTTCTATTGACATTGAAAAATTCCAAATCGGACTAGACGTCCTCGAGATACCATGGGTACCATGGGTTGACGTCAAGTCAAATATTTCTTCTAATGACAAGGGGAGCCTTGACATACAAATATTTTTTTTATTGACCAGGGAGGGGCCTTGACATAAAAATATTTTTTCTATTGACAAGAGGGGGGCCTTGACGTACAAATATTTCTTCTAATGACAAGGGGGGCCGTGATATAAAAATATGTTTGTTATTGACAACGGGGGGGGCCTTGACATAAAAATATTTTTTCTATTGACAAGGGAGGGGAGCCTTGACATAAAAATATTTTTTGTAATGACAATGGAGGGGGCCTTGCCATAAAAATATTTTTTCTATTGACAAGGGGGGGGGGGGCTTTGACATAAATATATTTTTTCTATTGACAAGGGAGGGGGGCCTTGACATAAAAATATTTTTTGTAATGACAATGGAGGGGGCCTTGCCATACAAATATTTTTTCTATTGACAAGGGGGGGGCCTTGATATAAAAATATTTTTTCTATTGACAATGGGGGAGATGCCTTGACATACAAATATTTTTTCTATTGACAAGGGGGGGGGGCCTTGTAAAAATATTTTTTCTATTGACAAGGGGGGGGCCTTGACATAAAAATATGTTTGTTATTGACAAGGGGGGGGCCTTGACATAAACATATTTTTTCTATTGACATTGAAAAATTCCAAATCGGACTAGACGTCCTCGAGATACCATGGGTACCATGGGTTGACGTCAAGTCAAATATTTCTTCTAATGACAAGGGGGGCCTTGACATACAAATATTTTTTTTATTGACCAGGGAGGGGCCTTGACATAAAAATATTTTTTCTATTGACAAGAGGGGGGCCTTGACGTAAAAATATTTCTTCTAATGACAAGGGGGGCCGTGATATAAAAATATGTTTGTATGGACAAGGGGGGGGGGCCTTGACATAAAAATATTTTTTCTATTGACAAGAGGGGGGCCTTGACGTAAAAATATTTCTTCTAATGACAAGGGGGCCGTAATATAAAAATATGTTTGTTATTGACAAGGGGGGGGGGCCTTGACATAAAAATATTTTTTCTATTGACAAGGGAGGGGAGCCTTGACATAAAAATATTTTTTGTAATGACAATGGAGGGGGCCTGGCCATAAAAATATTTTTTCTATTGACAAGGGGGGGGCGCTTTGACATAAATATATTTTTTCTATTGACAAGGGAGGGGAGCCTTGACATTAAAAATATTTTTTGTAATGACAATGGAGGGGGCCTTGCCATAAAAATATTTTTTCTATTGACAAGGGGGGGGGGGCTTTGACATAAATATATTTTTTCTATTGACAAGGGAGGGGGGCCTTGACATAAAAATATTTTTTGTAATGACAATGGAGGGGGCCTTGCCATAAAAATATTTTTTCTATTGACAAGGGGGGGGCCCTGATATAAAAATATTTTTTCTATTGACAATGGGGGAGATGCCTTGACATACAAATATTTTTTCTATTGACAAGGGGGGGGCCTTGTAAAAATATTTTTTCTAATGACAAGGGGGGGGGGCTTGACATACAAATATTTTTTCTATTGACAATGGGGGAGATGCCTTGACATACAAATATTTTTTCTATTGACAAGGGGGGGGCCTTGTAAAAATATTTTTTGTATTGACAAGGGGGGGGCCTTGACATAAACATATTTTTTCTATTGACATTGAAAAATTCCAAATCGGACTAGACGTCCTCGAGATACCATGGGTACAAATATCCGGACATCTAGACATATAGACGTCCAGACAGACGGACGAACATTTTTTTTGTTGTGTTTTTAGACTCAGGGACTTTCAAGACGTCGAGTGGTTTTGGACCAACCAAATTTTTCGTCATTTTTAACACGATTTCAATATTTTGGTCTTATTAGGCCGAAGTAATAAGTTATGGGGTATGCGTCTTTTGGCAAAAAAAAAAACGTTTCGCAAATGGTTTGATTAAATTACCATCTGATCAAATTTGACCAGAACTGGTGAAAGGAACAACATTTTTATGTATTTTAATACAACTATTTATTATCGCCTTCAAAATAGGCTCCGGGAAGGCCTCCGGGAATCTGCCGGGATGGCCTTCAGTTATTTCAGAGAATTTTTTTTATATGGCTTAAATCGACTCATGGCGCATTCCTCGGAGCGGATATTTGAGTTTCGGAAACAGAAAAAAGTCACAGCGAGCCAAATCTGGCGGGTGCGATGGCTGAGCGATGACTTTTGTTTCGTATTTAGCGAAAAATTCAGTCACCATCAGAAAATCCCTGAATTGTTGCACACAAATTCGGCCGTTTACTGATGAATCAGTTCACGTAATCGCCTCAAAACGGTCAATTAGTATGCTTTATTGACCGTTTGACCCTCTGGAACGAATTCATGGTGAACCACACCACGGTAATCGAAGAAAACTAAACGATGATCATTTCCTTGATTTTCGACTGACGTTTGGTCAAGCGGCACCATGTTTCATACCTAAAACATCAACAAAAATGTGTTGAGTCGATCCATAAGAAATGTTGAAAGCCTCTGATATCTCTTTAATTTCAACACTACGATTTTCGAGCACAATTTTTTTCACGTTTTCGATGTTACCGTCATTAACAGAGGTGGATGGCGACTCGCATGAGGCAAGTTTTCTACGACCATACGACCCCCCATGAATGATTTATGATCTATAGTAAAAAATCGCCAGACAAACAAATGGCTGCCAAACTGACACTAATAGACGTATTCTACTCAAACGTCACACGAATGTCAAAGAAAGTTGTTCCAACCTAGAAAAAAAAAATGTTACCGATGATTCGGATTACGCGTACGGTTTAAATGGAGCAGTCTGGGTCAAATTTGATCAGATGGTACGGTTCAGGTTAATGACGAAGTGGTGTTCTGTCGTTTAATTAATAACGATGTCATCTTAGTGAAAACTTAGTCATTTGGGTGAAAGCTACGCAGAAGGACGTCACAGACGTCCACACAGACTTGAAGCACTTGAATTTTGGTATGTGCATGAAAGTTTTACAAGCACAACTGATAATATTCTTTTCAGGTGGTATATAGGAACCGAGGGTCTCATGCTCAAATTGACGAAACGAGTCAATACGTTGGCTTTATGCCTACAAGAATTCTTTGTTGATTACGGTTAGCTATATCAAAGCATTATGGGACATAGATTTTATTGGATCGAAACATTAGCCGAGAAAGTTAATTTGGATGATTCAAATGTTAATTGATTCGAATTGTTAATTACTGGTTGTTGTAGCTCCACTTGATTACGATACATGAAACACTCCTTTATTGTTTGGCATGGATCCGGCAGTTTGCGAGGATCCTTCGAAGTTTTCCTTAGCATTGGTAGATTGGATATATAATTTGGTCGAAAAGATTGAATATAATTAGCGGCTGCATATTGAGCAGTTTCACGCAAATATATCACCTGGATTACTATAACCAGAACATATAATTTGAAAAGTAGAAGGGGGGATTTGAATTAGATACACGCTTAGATTTGGAAATGAATATTTCTTCGTCAACTGCCTTTGAGATAGAACCTTGAAACATACCGAATCTACAAGCCTCAACAATTAGTTAAATTGGTTCGAGCAATCTTTCTTGAAATGCTTTAATTGCAGTTTTTGAATACAATTTTTCAATACGATCTGCTGAAGCTGACCCTGTGATTCAATGCATTATTCATTTAATTGTGAAAGCAACTTCTCAACTCTTGAAGCAAAAGAACGCACATCTTCATTCTGAAATTGATAAATCGAAATTAATTCCATTTGAATATTTTCCACCACTTCGTGTGGAGATTATGTACTTGTTGCAAAATGAAGATTCTGTGACTTAACTAATTTTTACGATATTTTATATTTTGACCCTACAATAAACTCATTACTCGTCTTAGCCAAACACCATAAATTCTATTCAATGAATTTGTATTTTACTAAATGCAACAATAACAACAACCAGTTTGTTAAGACAAATAGAAAGATTGAACAGAACGCTGTTGGAGCACAACAATTGGGATTTCAATTTTATTTCAAATTAAGTATTGATAAAGTATATAGAATATTCCATTTAAAATTGCATCCAGTTCAATTTCCTTTTATCCATTTTGCATCTCTCTACATATATACATACAGCGTTCGTATCATTTCGTTTCTCCGTATTTAGCATACATTTTTAATGATCTAAATTTAATAATATTTTATCTTGGTTTTTGTCTATATAAAACGAATTTTTCGTATCATGGGATTGATATACATATAATACGTACATACAGACATGCAAATGGCTAGAAACAAATCAACCAAGTATACCAAAAAGAAAATGTAAATTCTTCAATCAAATTACGGTACTATGATGCCTCCTAGTCAACATTTTTAGTCAACAACTATCGTTCATTAGAACCTCCATCCCAAAAAAAGGGATACAATTTGCAAAAAAAAAATTAAGCAAGGCGCTCAACAACACAACAACAACACACATAAAATTGTCGAATATTTATTTATTCATCGGTTGCCATTGACAAAAGCTGTTCCACATAAATCACAAATAAATTTATAAGCTTTCCATCCCTCTATAAACCATTTTTTTGTTTATACAAATCGTAAAATAAAAGCTTAACAAAACAAATAGTTTTTGAACTTTCAATTTATATATATGGAAACTTTACAAAACTTGCTTTGTGGTAAAGTGCAAAGTTATTTCCTCTTTTTTTACGATTCTATATTTGACTTTGTATGTGTATTTGTACACGAAACAATGACTTTGGCATTTTTTTTTATTTACTATATTTACACAAAGTATTGTTTTATGTATTTTAAAGCAAACGCCCAAAAGACATGAAAATGTTTAAACAACACAAAAAATCTATAAAAAACTTTAAAGTATTTATTTATGTTTAAATAAAATAAAGAGATCGTAGAGCTTTCCGATTTTTATTGTACATAAATAGTGAAAGATTTGTTTATTCAAACAAACGTATAAATCAAAGCTCAGCTTTATACATTAAGTATGTATTATAGAATTGTAAAGCTTTTTGAATTATATTGAGGAAATTGCTCTCGAATATTCTACAAACACATAAAATGATAACCCAAAAGATGTGAAATTGACATGAGCTGCAAAATAAATGTTTTAGAAATAAAGAAATAATTAAACAAATAACCTAACGTGCAGGAGTTTTATTTATGTCTCCAAGGAAACGATCGACTGATAAAATTAATTTGAATTCTAGTAACGCCCATCAAGAAACATTTTATAACTTTATCACAATGGTATCATTAGCAGACACAAATTCAGAGGTCCGTTGCGGTCTCACTAGCGGGTTAAGCGTATGTATGTGAAGCTAGCCCGAAACTCATCCCGTAAAAGACGCGATGGCAACACTAAGCTATCTCTGTCGCCACAGTTTTTAGTATCAGCCCGAAAAAATAACACTGTAACGACAGGATTTACTATTACTAGCAACTATCATGACATTTTTAACTGTCAGCCCGAAATAATGAAGTAATAAGTTTCATTTGTTGAACAAAAAAATTGTACGTATCTGGAATTTTTGAGACATAGTCGTTTGAATATTTTAACACAAGCGATAACTCAAGCGATTCACGAGTACTTTTCATGTAGAGCCGCATTCATTGAGGTTTTGGCTAAATTCTGTGTCACTAGCAAACAAGTTGTACCTATCTGAAATTTTCGAAAAGGATTAATGTAATATTTCTCTTTGCTTAAAATATATTTCTATTTCATTTTTTTGCGTCACACTACACATTCATAAACTGTGTATTGTTTGCTCGTATGTGATTCACAAGCACTTCTCGTATATGGCCAGATTCACACATTGGTTGACCAATCTCAT
Organism: Tipula helvola; assembly: GCA_963556165.1. Lineage (NCBI taxonomy): Eukaryota > Metazoa > Arthropoda > Insecta > Diptera > Tipulidae > Tipula > Tipula helvola. The sequence continues at coordinate 369,217,438 of OY744481.1, forward strand.
ATATACAATTGATATTTTTTAATGAATAAATTCAAAGAGATTTCAGCTTATGTTGTATCTTCTGTAATTAGTTTTTTGTTTGCGTAACGATTGATTATTTTTTTTAATTTGTGTTTTTACTAAACTAAATATTTATTAAATCAAACTTCAATTTATTTGGGCAGTATAAAAAACTAAATATGGTTGAACCTTTGTAGTATGGATGTTTCTAATTTTAATGGTTAAACCAATCATGTCATCATATGTTACATTTCCCAATTTTTACCTGTCTTGCAACAAGCGGTTTAGTGTTGGGAGCCTGAAACGTAGTTCACAAGCGAATTCAAATAGAATTGCTTACCTTCTATGATCAAACTCATTGGAATTTGGCTAATAGGAACTGGCGCATGCCTCCCGGGATTAATTTGTTCGGTACTAATTGTAATTAAATTACAAATGGTATACTCGACTTTCCTTGCATTGGTTGTTCACAGCAATATGTTGTAGGCAATAAAGTTAAACAGCTTTCGATTTCGGATATTCCCAACTCATCGTATTTAATAACGTCAACGGAAGGATACGATCTTTTTTCAATTTTACTCTTTCCACATTTTAAACAGTTGAAACTAGCAGTTGAAGTGGGATATTGCTGTAAAAAAAAATCTGACACAATTGATATATTCGATACGCACAGTCACTCGATACTCCATAAATATCTAAAAGCAATTCAAACCGAATACTGCTTGCTGCATCTTCGTTTCTTTTGTGAATTTGATTTAAAATCAGGCACCATTTGCAAAAGGAGAAATTAAACAAAGTCATACAATAATCGTCCATATTGGTTTGATTCAGCGTGAAATAAATTTGGTCCAATTAGTTTAAGCTGACCAGGGTAGCTATGATCACTTCCTAGGTGTGTATTGAAATCTTCCATGATTAATACGTCCCTCTTTCTTGATATTTGAACTAATTTGACTGAAAGTCTAGTGTAAATAGGTCGTATTTCGGACACAAGCTCGTTGGTTTTTGACTTTGGCGTTTTGACTTTGACTTTCCGCTTTGACATTGACTTTTTGCTTTCACTTTTTGAATTTGACTTTTTGACTCTGACTTTTTGACTTTTGAATTTTTAACTTTTACTGTGAATTTTGAACTTTTTAACTTTGCGTTTTCGCTTTGAATTTTTGACTTTGACCTTTTGACTTTGACGATTTGACTTTGACTTTTTGACTTTGACTTTTTGATTTCGATTTTTTGAATTTGACTTTATGACTTTTGAGTTTTTGACTTTTACTTTGAATTTTGAACTTTTGAACTTTGAGTTTTCACTTTGACTTTGACCTTTTGACTTTGAGTTTTTGATTTTGACTTTTTGATTTTTTGAATATGACTTTTTGACTCTGACTTTTTGACTCTGACTTTGACTTTTTAACTTTGACTTTTCGCGTTGGCTTTTTGACTTTGACTTTTTGACTTTGACTTTTGACTTTGACTTTTTGATTTTGATTTTTTGAATTTGAATTTTCGACTTTTGAGTTTTTGACTTTTACTTTGAATTTTGAACTTTTGAACTTTGAGTTTTCACTTTGACTTTGACCTTTTGACTTTGAGTTTTTGACTTTGTCTTTTTAACTTTGACTTTTGGCTTTGGCTTTTTGACTTTGATTTTTTGAATTTGACTTTGACTTTTTGACTTTGAGTGTGAATTTGTCCTTTTAACTTTGCATTTGATTTTGGTTTTCTGACTCTGACATTTTGACTTTGACATTTGACCTTAACTTTTTGACTCCGACTTTTTGACTTTGACTATTCGCTTTGACTTTTTGACTTTGAGTTTTTGACTTTGACTTGTTGACTTTTGACTTTTAACTTTAGACTTTTTCTTTTGATTTTGATTTTTAAATTTAATTAAACAGCGGTGACTCACTCTTTCTAACTTAGTTGATACTTCCTGGTTCTATCGAAATGTGTAACTATTTAAAATGAGGACATTACCTCTGTAAGCGAGAATTTAAATGAAGGACTGAAAGTTAAATTTACCTAGATACAAACATTTCAAATATCCTTATTCACATTTTTTATACAGATACACATACATATCATCTAAAATTCTATACCAACCACTTTTTCACAAAATATAATAATTTTTTGTTGTAGTTTTGGAACAGAACAATAACAAAAAAAAAATTTCGTGTCATCAAAAAATTATACACAACATAAAGCTACAGCAAAAAAAAATCTCCATTCGTATATGTATAATAGCAATACGGTGCGTGGTTGATGAAGCAATTCAGCATACAATTGACGTTATCCTTTATTAAATACACATATGTACATGTAGAACTAGAGCTGCAGCCAAGCAACCTACTATAGCCACAAAAATATTATCAAGCTTTAAGCTCGGATTTGTTTCCGTACAATATGTAACATGTAGCATCGCATAAAGAGCACGAACTGATTTTTTGCTAGCCATTACTACGCGTAATAAAATTCATTCATGTTTTGAATTTTTGCTCAATGTATTACCAAATACAACAAAAATCGGAAAATAGGAAAATATCATGGAAAAACTTCTCTGTGCTATATTCAATTTATGTAAAAAAAAATGTTTTTCAGGATAATAAAATTCAAGTTAATGGACAAGAAATGTTTGGTGGGTGGATTTTGTAAATTTTATTATAGGACTGAATTTTTTATGTATACATAGAATTCAGATCCTATATATATCAACGCTCAATATAATACTAATTCATTACACGTATTTGTTTAAATAGCGAAACTTTTGCTCTCTATAATAACACAGCATATTCAAGCTAATCAACCACATAAATTATTAACACCGCACAAACATAATTAAAATGTCTATCATATTACCATTGTTGCTTCTTATGTGCTAGCTTTTTGTTTGGCTCTTGTTGTTTTTCGCACGAAGAAAATAAAGCAGACATTTTCAAATGAATATAAACAAAGAGATTAATATGAAATGAACTTGTGATTTATCGCGGGTTGGGGCAAAAGTTTAAAATTTAACATTACAGTAATCCAAGCTGGATAACTTTTGTTGCAACCTAAATAAAATCCGATTTGGTATATATAATGAGAATTTGTACCTATGCTCTTATTTTTATTTAATATGAAACATGTTTCAGATTAAACAGGATCCTTATGTTAAGAATTTATTGGAAGAAAGTGCCGGTCTTTGTTCAAATAATTTTTGTGGCTATAATAGGAGGGGCCTAGGACAAATTAAGGAGGGGCCTAGGACAAGTGTGGCATAAAATTCTGATCCTGAATACAAAGCAAATTACAATTGATTAGTGTTAGAAGGGGCTCCAAAACAACATTAACGGACGGTTTACTTGGCACTTCTAACAATTCTGTAGGCAGTGTTGTGCGTTTACGTCTATTTTATGATTGTCTACACGCAAATGTCGACACAAGTAGATACAATAACTTTCGATATAGACAATTCGTAGACAATGAAAATATTATTTGTGTGATGTTGACTGTTTTTGCCTTTGTATCGAGTTCCTAACTTCTGTGAAAAAATATTACGCTGATATTTGAAGTTCCCAATCAATCGTAAAGCCAGAATCAATAATATAAAGCACGGAAGGCCGAAATCAACGAAATCTTAGGTCTGCAATTAAAAAAAGGGCTAAATGAAATATAAGACATTATTAGGGAACTATTAAGCTAGAAGGGACAATTAAGCTCGCCCTACAATTTCCAAAACGTATCCTACATCATGAATTTCATGCTATGTTCGGCAATTTTCATCATTATTGTGGTGGTATTCTCGGTAAGGATTTCTTACAAAATAACTTATGCAAAGTTCATTATGAAAATGAAATTTTACTAATTGGATCGATAAACTATTCTACTCGATTTTGTAATCATCAAAGTTTATAGGCAATACCATACCGCCACTACAATTAAATTAATCCGATGGAGATTATTTTTGTGCAGCAGATGAAATTGATTCAAATGCACATTATATCTAGAGAACCGAAAATAAAATGACCACGGCAACGATTTGAAGCATGAAGGAAGAGACAGCTGAAATACCTAATCTAAATGTAATAATATAAATAATTCTTCAATAATAGAAGATCGTTTAAAGAAATTAGAAGAAATAATTAACTTAAATTATTTAAACGACAAAGAAAAAAATTCTACAGCCGCAATAACACATATGAAATTCCTCTCACTCCAGGATCTAGATCAATTCTTGCAAAACAGTTTAGATTACCACACTCAGCAAAGGAAGAAATACATCGACAAGTAGAAAATATGTTAGACGAAGTTGTAATTAAGCAAAGAATGAGTCCATGGAGCCCTTCATTATAAATTGTCCCGCAGAAATCGAACACAAATGAGAAAAAAATGGATATTGGTGTTAGATTTTCGTCGCATGAATAAATGCACCATAAATTAAGTTAATCGCCTTCCTAACTTCTTAGAAATTTTGATTAAATGGGCAATGCTACATATTTTTCGACTCCAGATCTTGAAAGCGATTATCATCAGGTTTTATTACATTCCGATGACAAACAAGGTCTTTTCCAATATACACGGATGTCGTCTGGTTTAAAAGGAGCTTTCAAAAGCATCTTTCAAAAATTAATGAATTGTGTACTCGCCGGTTTAACGGGAGTAAAATGGTTACATATGGTTATGATGGTTACGTTCTCAGGTGCTTACAAAATTTTAGTTTAAAATTAAATCCTAAAAAATGCCATTTCTTGTGTCGCGAGATAAATTATCTAGGCCATATAATCTCTGAGAAAGGCATCATGGCTAATCCATCAAAAATTTCTGCAATGGTAAATTTTCCAAAACCAAATATTCAAAAGCAGTTGAAAAGCTTTATAGGCCTTTGCAGTTACTATTTGTTAAACAAAAAGTGCTGAATTTAAGTGGACAACATTTTGTGATGAGAGCTTCAATTTTTTAAAAAACGCATTAACTACCCCATCAGTATTACAACATCAAATCTTAAATCGTCAGTTTATTGTCACAACGGATGCTACCAGGTATGCGATAGGGCGGTTCCATGAACCATTTAAGATTTTTTTTTTGGATATAGTAGGTCCATTCCCTCTAACTTAAAATGGTAATCGCTACATTCTTACCATGGAAGATGATTTATCCAAATTTTCAGTTAGTGTACCCATTCCAAATCAAAGGGCGTCAACAGTAGCAGAATCATTTGTGCGAGAATTTATATGCAAATTTGTAGCTCCAAAGTTAATTCTTACTGATCAGGGGTCAAATTTTATGAGCTCGGTATTCTCTAAAGTTTGCAAAATTTTGCATATTCAAATTTTTTTTTGCAACGTCTTATCATCCTGAAACGAATGGTGGATTACGGAGCAAAGTCATCGTACTCTCGGAGAATATTTCCGCATTTATTGTTTTCGTACAATACCAGTTCAGATTCATCTACTTACAAATTTTACGCCATTTGAGCTGGTTTAGGAATTTAAGCCAAATATGCCTACTTCTCTGAAGCGCGAACCAACCCCGCTTTACAATTACGAAAATTTTTCTGGAGAATTGAAGTGCCGCTGATTTTATTAAAATTGGAATGGGTATATACGATAAAATCAATCACTGATGGGGATGACATTAAATTACAAGTGATAGGTTATTTAAGGTAATTTAAGCCAATGTGGTACTGTCCACCATAGATTATGATTCAGCAATTCGGATTGTAGTTTGCCTCTGGAAGCAGATTCAGCTGGATTTTACCTCGTAGTTATGTGATGTCAATAATTTCTGGGGTAATTTGTTATAATTTCAGCAACACGATTGCCTACAAAAACTTCGAGTAAACGTGGTAGTGTTTCTAGCCATTGTAGAACTATTGTTGAATCGGTTCACATATAAATACTTAATTCTCGATCTAATAGTAATTCCGTCAAGCTGTCCATTAATATTGCCAGTAAAAATGCTGCGCAGAGTTCCAGCTTTGGTATAGTAATTTGTCTTGGTGCTGGTGCGACATCGTTTTAGTTGATACAATAGTCTTTATTGGTGCAAGCTGCATATATGACAGCAGTGAAAAAGGGAGCAAATTTATGTGATTAGATGTAGTAAATTTGAGACATCGTGGTATGGTTATAGACTCAATCAATTGATTTCGAAAATTGCGCCAGTCGTCTAGAATATCTTGTGCTAGTAGAGTATCCCATTTTAAACTTTTTGCCCATGTCCTTTGAAATATAATTTTAACGTAGATCGTTATAGGAGCAAGCCAACCTTGAGGGTCAAAAAGTTTAGAGGCTTCAGATAACAGTCCTCGTTTGGTGTATACTGTGACATACTTCAGCGCAACCTTGTATGTGAAATAATCTGATTCCGTGTTCCAAATAATTCCTAGAATCCTTGAATGATATGATTCTCGGTCAATATCAATCGATTTTTTGCCTTTGGTTGAAGTTTCGTCTTCGGGTAGACAGTTTGATAGCCTTTTCCGTAAATTATATTCTGCCGGTTTCATTATGTGGGATAATTCATTTTTAAGGGTGATGAGTTGATCCAGTCATCAGGTTGTCAACGTAGAAATCTCTACCGATGATTGCTGCTGCATTCGGGAACCTTTCTTGATTGTCGTTAGCAACTTGTTTCAAAACTCGGGTGGACAAGAACGACGCTGCTGATGTGCCATACGTGATGATCAGTAAGCGAAATTCTTGTATGGGCTCCGATGAATCCTCTCTCCATAATATTCTCTGAAAATTTGCATGTTGGTTAGTAGGTCGGCTGTCATAACAAAATGATGGAACCGAAAACGCAATAGTAATTGTTGCAGAGTTTGCTGGATTGATGGGCCAACGCACAAATTGTCATTTGACGATCTGCCGGTTTTGGTTTTTGGCCCACGCATCGAATGCAACACGAACTCTGGTGGTGGTGCTGGTTTCTTTAATGACTGAATGATGTGGTAAGTAATACGACTGGTCCCATGGAATATCGATTTCGGTATCGAATATACGTTCCATGTATCCCAATCTCTAATATTCTCTCATAAATGCAAAATATTCTCTTTTTAGGCCAGGTTCGATGGATTGGAGTCTTCTGACGGCTTGCGATTTGGATTCTCCAAGTTGTGCTGCTTTCGGGTCAAACGGTAATGCAACGGCATATCTACCGTCGCTATTTTGTTTGTAATTGTAAAAAAAAAAGATTCTCGCAATAAATTTCTTCTGGGGTGTGTAGTTTGGTGGGGTGGTTTATTATGTTAAATTTTCCAAAATTTTGTGAGAGCTTCATCAATGTTAATGGAGGTACAAAGGTTTATAATTTGTGATGGCTGCTTGCTTCATAATGTTCCAGAAAGTGATAGTATAGTAGCGAAAGGTAGTGGTCACATCCAATTACATTTTCTATTTCGCCAGGCTCTTGAAACGTTGGGTCTGCCAATGGTAAGTTTTGGAATTCCGCCCAATGGTAATCAGGTATTCGTATCTGCAGTTGTAGTGAGGCAATTGATGACAGAACAAGCGAATCAATATCAATTAAATAATCCAGCGTCCTCTGGAAGTGCTCAACTTTGTTGAACCTAATCCCTCGACTATAATTCTCTGGTTCTTTCGTGGTAATCCCAATTTTTTGAACGCACGACTCGGTGATGAATGAGGCTAAACTTCCGGAATCTAAAAGAGCTCTGGAAGAATATAAAAGATTATTAGCTCTGCGAATATCTACAAGTGCTGCGTTTGTAGAAGGCCGGCGTTAAATATTGGTGGCTGTGATTTGTAGGTATGGACGTTGGTAGACGGTGTTAAATAAACCGATGTTTTCAACATTGTTGGTAGGTACAGTCCCAATATTCGCCTCATTTTTGAGTGCGTATCACACAGACAATTAAAACATTGGTTGGCTATTTGCATGAATTCACGTCTGGCGGTTACATCCATCTCTCTAAATTTAGCGCATTGGTATAAATTATGTATGGTATTACATAAAGGACAATTTCTGACTGCTACTATATGGTTGTGGATGGTGGTAGATCGAAATTTTAGTTTCTTAGATGGTGGTTGTATTACTTCGTCAGAGGTGGTGCAAATTTGACTTGTTTGTTTACCGCTTGGTTGACTGACGGTTGGCTAATAAATGTTTCATTAAAAAAGTTTAGTATTAATTTTTTCTTACTATACCTTTTTGTTAATTTCTGGTATGCCTCGACATAGTTGGCTCGGTTATTGCAAATATCTTAATGATGCTCGAGCCTCCCCTCGCACCGAATCCTTAAGGTACTAAAGCTTTTATATATCAGTAAGCCCAGGATTATCATATACTGTTGAGACAAACATGTTGTGTAACGATTGCCATTCTTGGTAATTGCTATCGAATATTGGTAGTGTTAGGTGGCAAAGTGCAAATCACACTTGTAATAAATCAAAACATTTACTCACCTGGCTGCTGGGCATATATTGTCGACGAATTGTCTACATTGTCGACATTTTCTTTACATTGTCGACCCCATTATTTTAATTGTTTACATACATAGTCTACGCGAGTAGACAATTGATTAATTACTTCATGCAGACTACGCGGCACAACTCTGCCTCTAGGTGAGCAATTCATCAAATTATGTGGTTCCACAACAAAACAAAATAACATTGTGCACAAAGGGTCATTCAACTAAGCATCAGGAGAGTTTTATACTTTTGTGTCCAAAATAATAATAAATTAAATTAAATCAAATCAAATTTAATTTTATTCAATAAATCAATCAGACTTTTATTATTCGAATGGAAGAAAAATCAAACAGAATAAAGTAAAAAAATATTTTCCATTTTCATCATTTTTCCCCCAAGTTCATTTTCCTTCTATATGTAGGTATATATACACTATGTGATTTAAGCTTTTATATATTTTGCTTGTAATCCAAAGTGAATTGAACTTTAAAAACCGTTTTTGGATAATAATTTCCACTAATTTTAATTTTTATTGTCGCAATCCCCATCCCGTCGTATTAAATCAGAGAGGTTGAGTATTTGAATTATTCGAGCGATTAATATGATTTCAACTTCAAATATTATATACCTTTGTGTTAATCTGTCGTTGAGAAAGAAATCAAAAATGAGAGCTGGTATGTTTGATTTATGCAAATTATGAAAATGTTTGACTTATTATAAATTTTTAATTGATTTTAAATCAAAAGAAATAAACGACATTTTTTTTTCTTCTTTACTGGTAATGAGGGTTGTTAAGTTTTTTTTCCTTTGGTACATAATAAAATTCGAGGGTAAAATTTGTAGGTAATTGATAAAAATTGAACCGATTAACAAATTTACGAAGTTTATTCAAAATTTGGTGGAGTGGAAATTGTTGCTGATTTGAAGAATTTTCACGAATTAATTTTGTGTTGTTTTGTAAAATTTTTGTGTGCGCCAAATTTAAATTTGAGATTATTTTATGCTTTGATAAGTAGTCCCTGTTGAAATGCTGATAAGACTATGCTGATGAATGATACCTATAAATAATGCTTGATTTTGAAATAAGCAACATGAAAATGGCTTAGTGATATCAAATTATTTTATCGAATTTTCATTTAAAAGGAAGCAAAAATAAAAGTTCCTTCCTCATCTTATTTTCTAATTTCCGGCGAAATTTGTTTTATAACCGTTGTAAATATATACATACATATAGTGAGCAAGCATTCTTAGTTGTTATTGATGAACAAAAAATTAAAATTTTATTTATTTATATAACATTTATATAGATATATACATATATACCATGGACTAGGTAAAACTTCCTGGATTTTTCTTTCGTTCGTTTAATTGTGTGACTTTCATTACCGCTTTGGTTTCGCAGAAGCAAAATATATATTCCATAAATACTGACATTTTGAGATGGAATAGTCGAAATCGATGTATACATTTTTTAAGAACTATTTCGTCAGACTGGACAGATCACTTCATACAAGCATAATCTACTACCAGAGTACAACTGTTTTAATTTGTTATAAACACCTAATCACTCAACTAACATTGTACTCTGGTGCCTCCCATCCATTATGTTTGATGCTAATTTCAGTAAATCTAAGTTAAATGGCATTCACAACACATTTCGACTTACTAATCAGCAAAAATAAAGAGGCCAAATCTACCAGAAAAATAGCAATATCAAAATCCCCCCATACTTTAACCTAAGAGTGATACAAAGTGTATCGACTCTAAAGATAAAATGAGAACCCTCCTTGAGTTGTCGATGTGATAGTTTGGTTTCGTACTGAAAAGTTCGCAAGTTAAAAAAGTTCGATCTACTCTTCAGGTAGCTACGACCAAACTACGAAATACAATCTTGTTTCATACTTTATGCAAGAACGTACCAACCTAGCGAATTATATTTACTAAATCAAAAACTCAAGGAAACCCTCATTTCTGTGACCCTGTTAAAGTTTGAAGCCGAAAGAAAATAGGAGGCATGGATTGTAGTAAATAATTTTATAAATAGTCTTACGTAGAAAACTTTGTTTAATCTAATCGCAGAAAACATTGGAAAATCAAAAGAATTCACAAAATTTGAATAAAATCAACCTCTAGAGTGTACATATACCTGAAGTTGAATCGTTTTTATTGAATTTGTCAATAGATATCGCAGGAAAAAATTTCATTTCAAGTTGCCCGTGGGAAATTTTGTAAAAGTTGAAAAAGTTTCCAGCCGAAAGTAAAAAAATGAATGGTTGCCCCTAGAGTGTTATGTCTGGAAATGGATTGGACACTCTAGAGGCTGATTTTATACAAATATTCTTATGATTTTTGGAAAATCGAGTTTTCCCGAGATTTCCCACGGGAAACTTGAACTGAATTTTTTTCCAGCTATAGCTATTGACAGGTAACAACAATATAATCCATCTCCAGCCATAACACTCTTGAGGCTGATTTTATTCCAATTAAAATAGTTATTTTGGGCTTCGCGATTTTTCGCAAATTTCCACGAGAAACTGGAGCCATGTTTTACAATATTAGAATATTAATAAAGATCTTCATGCTATTCATACATACTTAGTGATTTTTAGGCTTAACACTACCGATTGATATCGACTTAATTGTTTATTTTCGGCTGGGATATCACAATCTGCATTACCGTGGTTTACTTTCGGCTGTAAACTTTCGGCTGGCAATTTTCGGCTTACTTTAACAGTATAGGTATTTCTGTTTGTTTTATGCCCACACAAATAATATAAAGAGAAGTTTGCTGTGTATTATAATCAATAAAATTCTTTCGGCTTTTTATAGGCAAAGTATACTAACAATAATGACATTCGCAACATTTTGCCATTAATGCCATTCTTGGTAATATATTTTGTCTATGAAAAGCCGAAAAAATCTTATTGATTTTAATACACAGACAAATTTCTCTTTCTTTAATTTGTGTGGGCATAAAACACATAGAAATGAGTATTTACCTTGGGATTTTGATTTAGTAAATATAATTCGCTAGGTCAGCACGTTCTTGCCTCATACTTAATGTATGAAGTGAGAGTTGTACTTTTGTAGTTTGGTTGTAGCTACCTGAAGAGAACGAGCTTTTCAGTACGAAACCAAACTATCATAGAGAAAACCCAAGGCAATGCAAGGCCATGCAATCAGCCCTGACACAGCAGCACTTCACTTCATATAAAAACGTCAAAAAATGTGTCGATGACTGGATCGCGTCGAAACCCCCAGACTTCTTCCTTCAGGGAATCCGTTTATTACCTGAACGTTGGGCGAAGGTTATAGCTTCCGAAGGAGCATACTTTGAATAAAACATTCTTTCATTTTCTACACAAACTAATGTCTTTTATTTCAGAAAAATAGGTTGGAAATATATTTGTACACCTTGGGTGTACAATATTTCCGACCTTTTTAGATAGGTGTCGTTAGTATCACTGCTTGCATATTATTCAATCGGGCAATACGTGTTTTTGGAGGTTAGATGTCAAGCTTGAATAATTACTAGTGACACTTGTTCAAAGCGTAAACAACAATTACTTTCATGTAATTGAATATGTCGAATTTTGTGCCAAAAAAAACAACATTTGCGGGAAGTTTTATTTCATTATTTTTTGTGGAAGAAAAGTGCAGCGGAAACAAATCATTTGCTTGTGGAAGTTTACGGTGAATATGCTCCATCGAATACAACATGCAAAGAGTGGTTTCAACGATTCATAGTTTGTGACACAGAACTGCCTTCACGACCAAGAAAATTTGAAGATACAGAATTGGAAGAATTGCTTGATGTGGACCCTTGTCAGAATGAAAAACAATTGGCAAAAGAGTTGAATATTACCCAACAATGTGTTTCGTAACGTACACATGCAATGGGATTGGTGAAGCTGGAAAATTGGGTGCCACACAAATTGAAAGAACGGGACATGGAATGTCGGTAAATCATGTGCGAATTGTTGCTTCAACGACAACAAAGGAAGGGGTTTTTGCATCGGATCATCACTGGGGATGAAAAGTGGATCCATTATGATAATCCAAAGCGCAAACCAGTGTGGGTCAAGCCAGGTGAACCAGGGCCGTCGACGTCAAAAGCAAATATCCATGGTTCGAAGGTGCGGCTTTGTATTATTATAAAAATTCAACAATTTTAAATATTAAAGGCATAACTATAGAAGAAATAAAAACCGTTGGAAGTTGTAAATCCGAAATTCAATTTTTTAATATCCCTTTCCAATTCCATGCAGCGGAATTTGAGGCAAGTGTATAATCGATTCGTCGTCATCTAAACTTAGAATTCCAGTTCGAAATTATAATACTATCCAAGAGCTTATACAGTGTCATCTCGTTCCGAGTAAATTTCAAAATTGTCTATATATACCGAAGATGATACAGAACTTATTCACTGTTCTAAAGAAACAAAGCCGGGTGTATGTATCGGTAGTTAAATCATCCCAATAGACTTAAATTTTGAAGAAATGATCCGAACACGACATATTCCATCTAACTTCTTGGAATAATGTAATAGGGCTTAAATTATTAACTTCTCAAATTGATCTTTCAGATTGAAATGAACAAGAATCTTCATAGATTTTAGAGTTATGTCGAAAGTATAACGATGTATTTTACTTAGACGGTAAAATATGTCCGAGTACCTCTGTACATCTCATGAATTACCGTTATTGCCTAATTCTGCACCGATCTACCAGAAATATTATAGGTTACCTGGAACCATAAAAAGTGAAATACATAAACAAGTCCAAGAAATGCTCAATAACAATATCATAGAAGAGAGTGGCTGTCCATGGAACTTTCCGTTGTTAATAGCCCCTCCAAAGGAATCGCCAGATGAACCGATAAAATGGAGAGTCGTTTTTGACTTCCGCCGTCTTAATGACATTGCCGTTGATCGAGCCTTTCCATTGCCGAATATAAGTGAAATTTTGAACAAGTTAGGTGGAGCAACATATTTTAATACTTTGGATTTGCCAAATGGCTTTCATCAAGTACTTTTTAATGAGACTGATATACTGAAAGCTGCATTCAGTACATCCTACGGTCATTACCAATTTAGAAGAATTCCGTTTGGTTTAAAGGGAGCCCAGCAACCTTTCAACACATGATGATTAAGGTCTTTAGTGTTATACACAGAGTGAAATGTTTTGTTTATATGGACGAAATTGTCGTCTACTGTAAAAAATTATTCGATTATAATCAAAAGTTAGAGGAAATATTAACCTGTTTACGACTAAATACGTTATGATTAAATCCACGCAACTGATTTTTGAAAACTAAAATTGTTTATTTGGGTCACATTGTTAGTCTAAACGGTGTCTCACTAGATCCTAAGAAAATAGACGTAATAGATATAGATGTCCGATACCCAAAACAACATCTGAACTAAAATATTTTCTTGGGCTTAAAAAAGATAATCATTACGATTGGGCACCTTTCTGTGATGAAGCATTTAATTTATTAAAATCTTTTATAATGAAAGATCCGATTCTTCAATCTCTGATTTTCAGAAAGAGTATTCTTCTAACAGTTTCTCTGTTGCGAACGAGCTTTTTCTAAACCAGAGATCAATTGTTCAGTTATCGAAAAGGAACCATTGGCTATGTTATGGGCTGTATATCATTTCCGACGATATGTTTACGGAAGGAAATTTTAAAATTTAGCTGACCACAAGCCTTTAGTTTGGCTAAAACCCTAAATAATACGTCGTTTCGCTTAATGCGATGGAAGCTCAAATTAGAAGAATTTGACTTCGAAGTTGTTCATAAAGCTGAAGTTTTAAATAAAAATGCCGGCTCCCTCAGTCGCATTCAAATTTCGCAAATCAGTAATCATTCCTCAAACAGTATAGAAGAAAAATTAAATTCTAATATATTCTGTGAAAAGAAATCCTTATTAAATAATATTCAAGAAGAGCAAGATATTACAAAATTCCTATGGGGAAAGCAACGCAATACATTCTAATTCTGATCTAATCAATGTGATTACTCGGTCGCAAACTAAAAAGTTACCATCAGAGACTTCTAATACAAAACTAGTACAGCTTCAATCATAACCAATCTAGTGATAGTGATAGTGACATAACATGTACGGAATTAGTACAAAATGAAATTCCCTCATAGAAATCAATGATCCTGAAATCGAATTAAACCTTATCAAATAATTTCATTTATCCCCTCTAGGAGAACATCACGGAATTAGTCGTATTTTTATTCGCATGAACCAATACTACTATTTTCCTAAAATGTACGCTAAAATTGAATCATTTGTTAGATCGTGTGTTCTATGTCAAAAAAATAAGGTTAGCCACATTAAAAAAATACCTATGAGGATAACTACGTCATCAAGCTCGAGAAAATTTTCATGGATAATGTCAGGATGACTTATCGAAATATTCTGTTGTGATAATGATCTACTGATCGTTAAGCCCAACAATTCTGAGTCATCTGACATATACTTTAAATTGCTGTAAGACCAAATAGTGTTTTCTGATATTTGGAAATTTGCTAATATAATCCCAAAAAATAAAACCAATTGTTCTAACAATATTAAAGAATTTAGGCCTATCCGCACCTTAGCTGTCCAAAGTCTTGAGAAAATTATGAAGGGCCTGATCTGTCTGAAAATGTTGAAATATTTTTATTTTTTTTAAATTTATTATTATTTGATCTTTAAAAATTTACAGCAAAGGTTCCATATTCAATATTTTTAGATACTGAGATGACAATACTTAGCAGAAAGTTTACAGCAGTTGAAAGGTATTTGTGTAGTGTACAGTTTTATAAATAAATTAAAATAATTTGTTACATTTGTAATATGTGGTAATATAATGAACCAAACTTAATCCTAATTGAAAACTTAACCCTAATTTTAAAAGGAAGAAATTAAATGTTAGTTTATTGTTAGATGGTTAATCCTACATACCGGATATCCCAAAAAAATGTATCCACAGTTTGAATGATTATAACTTTAGTTTTTATTCACATATAAATAATTAATATTTAAATTGCTAAAGAATCTACATAAAATGCCGTTTTTGGGGACACCCTGTCATTTTTGGGACACCCTACATTTTTTAGGACATTTTTTCGGAACACCCTGTATTACATTTATGTTTATTTAGATATTAAAGATCTTCACATCTTTTCGGAATACTCAACCTTTTCAAATCTGGTCAAGAATTCATAGAGTTAATTAGCGGTGTACCAAATGGGCTCCAACGTCTATTAGACATATACAGCGCTTTATCGGAATGATAAATTATTGTCACCGATTCATTCCGAAAATTGCGGTGATGTTAGCGCTAATTCATGCACATTTGACAGCACTTAGTAAGTTGCCAAAAATACCGAAGAATTTTTCTTGGCCTGATGAGTGTAATATCGCATTCACAGGTTTAGTTGCGGAATTAATTAAAATTAGTCTTCCCTCGCACCGTATGGAGAACGCGAAAATTAGTATAACAACTGATGTATCGAACGTTGCCGTTGATGCGGTCTTGCACCAGTTCAATAAAAAGAGATGAGAGCCTTTGGGATTATTCTCAAAGAAATTAACGAGTGCCGAAATCAAGTATTCAGTATTCGATCGGGAACTTCTGGCAATGTTTCTTGCTATAAAACATTTTAGATACTTCATAGAAGGTCGGAATTTCATTATTTACAATAATCATAAACCCCTAACAAAACTCATACAATCCAAAACAGAAAGGAATCCGCGCCAAGCACGACATTTGGATTACATCAGTCAGTTCATAAAGATATAATATTGGCACAATCAAACGACGACGAACTTCAGAAATTATTATCTGAGTCTATAGATCACCGTTCTATACTTTCAGTTTTAAAATAGAATTATTTACGTTGCCTGGCCTAGAAGTCTACTGCGAGATATCGACGGGTAAAAACCGTCCGTATATCCCATAGCCATTGCGCTGAATTATTTTCGACTGAATGCACAACTTGTCACATCCCGGACTCCACGCAACGCGCAAACTGATTACGGCTCGTGCTTTTTGGCCAAGTATAAACAAAGACGTGACACAAAGGACTACTACTTGTTTATCCTACCAAAGATCCAAAGTGCAAAGGCACACAGTCTCACCACAAGGACAATTCAATATTCCACCTGGTCGATTTGAACATATCATAGGTTTCCAATAATTGTTCATATATTTTAAAGCGACTTGATAGATTCACACGTTGGCCTGAAGCGTATTTCATGAACAATATGTCAGCTAATATCATTGCCACGACTTTTGTCAATAATAACATTTCGTGTTTTGGTGTCCCGGCAGAAATAACAACTGACCAGGTTTCTCAATTTGAATTTACAGTACTTACAGTACTTGTTCCATCGACAGCTTAAAACTGCTCTTATGGCCAGAGGCAATACTGTTAATTGAAGCTCTGAAATACCAATTATTTTATTAGATATTCGAGCTATAGTGAAGGAAGAGCTTAAGTGCTCATTAGCTCAGATGCTTTATGGTCAATCCATTAAGCTACATGGTAAATTCTTTATCCGATCATCGATCAACTGCGAAATGCGATGAAGAATCTTATACCGTCTCTTACGCGTAAAGCGAAACAAGAGGGCATATTTGTTCCAAAAATATTGGACAACTGCGATTTTATTTTCGTAAGGAAAGATTCTTTTTCTTCTTACGAAGGGCCGTTTAGAGTTATCAGACGGCTTCGGAAACATTTCATTATTTCGATCAAGGAAATATTTCGATCGAGAGATTAAAGCCTGCTTTCGTAATTGTTAGCTCATTGGAACAACATTTTTCCTCCCAAGATTTAAAAGCACTTAACTTTGTCATTTAATATTCTCCTTTCAATTGAATATCAACTTGGAGGGAAGTCCTGTAGCGACATCGATTCAACAATTTATATTCAATTATAAATGAATAAATTTATAATTTCGAATTTAAATATTTTACGAACCACGCTCAACTCATATTGTGAATTTTATTTTTCTCGTATGAATTCTGCTGAAGTATATTTGATACGCCGCGCCGTCAAACGATTTTTAATGATTATTAGCAACGAAAATTTCTCATAAGAGGGCCCTGATTTTAAAAAATTAATTTGCATCCCGCTTCTAAACTTTACTGTAAACGTAATAATTAATTAAAAATTACCGTTGTATCGCTTGAATATTCATCCGATTTAAATATTTTTGATTGGTCACTGGGTTCAATTCTATCATTCAGTGCGCGCTCATTGGATAACCATTTTCGAAGTTCAAATCCTGACTTGGATAGTATCGACTGTATTTGAATCACTTAATTGAGAAACCCGATATAACCATCATCCGTTTTTAACAGCAAGGCGGATCGTTTGAGTTATAAACCCCACAAATCATTAACATTTATCAATAGTTAAACTAAAAAAAATTACAGCTTTCAAGAGACTGACAGTTTTTATTTTTTCAGAACTATGTTTATGGGACTTATCTGGTTCCTCAAATAAGTGATTCATTTGGTGTTTGAGGTGAGTAGGTTCGTCGAATGTATTGGATCCAGTCATTATATCGTCGACGTACATATCTGCTTTGATACTGTTGGCAGCTTGCGAGAACTCTTTGATCAAAGGGTAGCGGGTAGCTAGGTAGCTTGCACTTGCTGTGCCGTAAGTAACTGTTTGCAGTTCATATGTAGTAAATGGTTTACTTGGATCTTCTCGCCATATAATTTTTTGAAATTTTGTGTCAGCGTCTGCTATGCGCACCTTACGATAATTTTTTTCGATGTCAGCTGTGACTGCTACTTTAAATTTTCTGAAACGAGAGAGAATTTCGTAGAGACTTGATTGTACGGTCGGTCCAAACGCCAGACAATCATTCAGCGATTTTCCAGTGGTTGTCTTTGAAGAGCCATCAAAAACAACTCTCAATTTGGTTGTGCTGCTTGTGTTTTTAATGACACCATGATGAGGAAAGTACGTGCCCTAGTGTAAGATATTCTCGCATGAAGTTTTTGTACATTTTAGCGAAATCTTGGTTTATCTAAAATCTTCGCTCAATGGAATTCATTCTCTGTGCTGCGTTTGGGTAAGAATCGCCTAGTATCGACGGTGAAGTTTTAAATGGTAACCCTACTTTCATTCGGCCACAATTATCGACTGTTTTGGTCTCTGTGAAATATTTTTCACAAAGCTTTTCCTCATCAGATAGTTGGGGTTGGATTGTTGTAATATTCTCTATTTTACAAAATCGACGCAATAAATTGTCAAGATTATCTTTGCTGTTGTCAACCGTGATGGTAATGGATTGTTTGGGTAGTAATTCAGTTGCTCTGCCAAATGATTTTTCCATCAAACAACATTTCAAAGAAATTGTCTGCGCCCATTATTATGTCAATCTCGGAGCCTTTGTAGAAATATGGATCAGCTAAATAATATTGTTTAAAGTCATCTATATTGATGTACTCGGCTATTGAGGATAGTTTAGCATTTAATTTGGGGAATACAAATGCTTCTAACTGGAACCTTGGTTTAGTTTTGTTCCGTGGTGTGAACCGTTCGTATTTGTAATAAATATATCTAATACGCTTGGAGCACCTCTATGGCTATGTGGGTTGTTCAGGTGATAATATTATGCAATTATCACAGTTATTATTGCTAAAAATGGAAGGCTGCTCAATGACTAATACATAAATTGTAATATTATCTGGGACATTTAATTGTTTCTACTTCCATTAGTGTCTGTGTATAATAACTGAAAGCAACATTTTCTTAAATGGTTATAACGCGAAGTTAACTTGCGCTAAATAAAAATAAAAATTGTGAACCAACTGAATTCATTACTCCTTAGCAAAATAAATTTAAATAGGTATAATCCAACCATACTTTCGGCCTGTTGGTGAATAGCTTAATTTAGCCTTAAATTGAAAAATTGAAAATCAACTCAAAAAAATCAACCTGAAGTCCAGAATATTAGGCGATATCGAAGCTAAAGCATGTTATATTTCTTGATCAATAAACATATTAAAATGAAGAAGAAGTACGGAGATAAAACCTTGTAAACTAAACCCATTCTGTGTGCATATATGTACACTGTATAATTGTATATCCATATGTATCCTTATTTTAAAATATCCTTCGACTATGTGCTGTGCAATCAGCATGTTAATATAATTACTGTCAATGTTCAATTAGCATTACTGCTATTATCCAAACTAGAGCTCCATTACACCATGTACCAACAGACGACGATAAAAAACAAATTCGAAACAACTATGAAAAGCTAAAATTATCTTCTAATATACGAAGAGCTTTTCTAAACATATGGTATAAACACAATATAAAAGCACACACAAAAAAAAAACTATCACAGCAAAAATAATCGAATCGACAGCAAAAAAAAAAAAAAAAAAGTTTTGTATTATTTTTATTTTAATAAAAGCTTTAAAATGGAACAAACTAACAAAAACAAACACAGCTCGTAATTGAATTTTAAGCTCCATGGATTTTAAAGACATGTTGTATGTATCTATAAGTGTGTTCGCCGCTTTATATACTTTCATTTTGATTTGATTTTTTACACCGAAAATATTATTCCGATTGACTTCGTCAGCTGATAAGCGTTCAATTATTGTAAACGATATTGTTGTTAACCATTTTATTTATAGCCAAATCTTGCACGAATTCAATTACTATAAATTAATTTTCAATTAAATGATAACCGCGCTTCCATCGTCTACTTATGAAAATATATACATATGTATGGTACACGATCTTATCTCACCAATTTACTGGGGGAAAAATATCCAGAAAAAGCGATTCATGGTGCATACGAAAAGTCATCACCATTATTTTGTTGTTAGTTATTTAACGATTCTTTATTTACTGTGTCACCTTATAAACAATCAAAAATTAATTAGGTTTTTTTTGGTTATGGTTTTTGTCGTTGCGTTATGTAACATGGGAAAAATCTAATTTGTTTGTATCGGTTTAAGTACAATGTACAAGGTGGCACTCTGTGTAGATGAAAATTTTATGCGTGTGATAAAACACGTGAAACATGGAAAAATTTGTTGTCTCGACTTTTTGTTTACCGTATACATATATAATATACACCCCACTCCCTCCCAAATACACAATGACAAGAACTTTATTTTCTTTTTAACTTTACGATTAAATACAAAGTAGAAAAGTTCAGTTTTGCCGTTGTTTTTTTTTTTTTATCGCTGTTTGTTGTTTAGAAAATGAACGAAGGTGTGAGGTGTGCGGTTAATGCGTTTTTATGTGAGATATAAGTACGAGTATATCGTGTTTGAAATATGCGGTGTCGTTATGTACAGAAAACATTTTTTTTTTTTTTTTTTGTTGATGTGATTAGATAATAAATTGAAATTTATTAGGTGAAAATCTAAATAAAGGTTTTCGTTTTTTCATTTTTTTGTCTTAAGTCACATTTTTGGTTTTTATTTAAACGAAAAGAAATGATTTTAGTACATCAATTTAAAAAAAACACCCACAGAAATTTGATTTTTGGTAAAAATGTACTGGTACGAAGAAGGCAACGTGCTAATATAATAACGAACGATGCATCATAACGCGATATCTGACATACATATTCATTTGTAAAAATTTATTTGCTTGATTTACAAGTAACTATCGTTATATTTGTGATAAAAGGAGCAATATGTGCGGTGTACATAAATTAATATCAGTCAATTGAAACTTTATGTTTTATTTTAGGGAAAATTGTTAAATGTACTAAAAATAGTGAGAAGTAGGAGCGCTGCCTATCTTCTCTTTGTCCGGAATTTCAAAATAAAACTGCAAGACATTTCTTGCGGCCACCTTCTTTATGCTGAAGGCGTCAAATTTATAGATTGCAACTAACTTAATTGTTTTTTAATTGAGAATTAGTATTAAAGAGAAAATCGGGCCACCCACGATAGAGCTGTCATACCAAGGAAGGTTGGATGACTACAGGAATTGTCTTGCAATATAACTTTGATATTTAAGAGGTGATAGTCTAAGCATTTGGCCTTTAGAAAAATATTTGAGAGCTTGGGCCACTATTAGCTACTATTATAGCGAATTAGGTCACTGTGGAACCCGAATAATCGCCCTTCTTCAAATTATGAATCCACATATATTTCTTGTCTGTAAATATTAGGCTGTTGGGTATTATTTTCGCCACCTGTTAAATAAGTATATCGGCGGGAGAGAATTTAAAACGTTTTCTTTAAGGCAGAGCAGCCATTTTGCCCCAGATATTTTGAAATATCCATTTGGGTGCTTTTGCAGGCATAGGACTTACACCAATTAAATTAAACCAATTATTTGTATAAATTTCGGTGTTAAAATTGCTAGAAAATTGATTGAACCTTGAAATTTGATTGCTACCGGTTAAAGCAGGCAAATATCTGTTAGTTACAAAAATTTGCGATTTACTATTTATTACTAAAGGACCTCATTTTTAAAACAAAATCTTCACACACCTACGTATATAAATCTTGGAAGCTTTTAATAAAACCTACCCGACAGAGTATTGTCACTTTCAAATATTTGATATTGTAAAGGTATTTGGAATTTCTTGTGACAACTAAACTACTTTAAGCCATTTGTACGCAAAGATCACTATGATTAAGGCCATTCAGTTTTACACATTTGTGTAAACTTTAGAGTTTAAGGGGCCGGGGAAAGAGGATTGCAATATTGGAAAATGTCAAATATTGTATATTGTATAAGGATTAGGCATTTCTGGTCTGGTTTTGAAATTTCTTATGTATGCTGAGCATCTTTAGGCAATTTGTTCGAAAAGGCTGCTATTATTTTTTTATTAACCATTATTTTTACGCAGTTGTGCAAACTTTTGTTATTCTAGATTGGGGATAGCTATTGAAATATAGCAAAATGTCGGATATCCGATATTGTATAGGAATTTGTAACTTTTTTATACCTACTTTAGGTTATTTGTACGCGAAGGCCACTACGATGGCCGCATCATAATATATCATAATATATCATTCTCATAATATATCATTCTATCAACGCTAATTTGATGAATCGTGTACAGCCATTTAAACTCCAAACACTGATTTGTTTAACTATACTGGTTTCAATAATTATTTAAGTCACAAGCGGAAAGTAAATATTTTGTGCTTTTCTAGGTGGAAGTTTGTAGCTTAAGGTAAAGTTCAGCGATAAATTTCTACAGAAAAAAAACAAAAATATTTACTCGTGCGTTACACATAAAGTTTTTTCACAGTCAGTAGAAAAAGCTTGGATTTCTTGCCTAAAAAATTATAAAATGTTTTTCACTTTTTACCATCTTTAAAAAATACCGAAAAAATAAATCACGTTGTCATCCAAATGATATACTGGTACGGTTGACGATGAAAAGGAGGAAAATATTTAAAAGCAGGAATTTTCCATGCTCAATTAAGCATATGACGAAGACAACTGCGAAAGAATTCCTCACCGTTTGCTGCAATGCCGGACCGTCCGTGTTCTCCCGTGTGGTACCAGTGACGCTGTATAACGTTGGACTGTATTCGGTAGATACCTCCTGTATGCCTTTCTGTATGTATCTATGACTTTAATGGATGAGCAATTGGCAAACTATTTGCAGGTTAATGGTTCGATAGGAGACACCACTAAAATAGAATAAGGATCTAAGATGGTCGATTTGGAAGTCACAATTCGAGAGAGATACCTTGTACTAACAAAATATTAATTTAATGATGTGAGAACGATTAAAAATCTAAAACTACCAGTGCAATCAATTGAACTGAAAAGGAAATATACTCACCACAAGATTTGGCGATATAGTGTTATCAATATCAAGCACCGAAAATCTTAATCGGTATAAATCATGGGCGTTGGGAAACAACACTCAACGTCAGATAAGATGAGGTCGATCAGTTATCATACCAGCTAAAATGATAAGAATTTACATCGAGAAACAATTTGCCATTCAAAAAGTCTTGGGACTGCCATCTGATCCTAATGCAGGCATGTTTTGTACCGAATCAATACAATTAGGTTTGATTTAAAAATTTCCGAAGGGATAAAAACACCTACGAAATACGAGCTATTGATATTTGTAATGAGCATCTACGATCTCAAAGAGTCGTTCATTTATACAGGAGATTTGATGTGCTGCCACTGGTTGGGATGGGCAAATAAGAGCAGAAGAGTTCACCAAATGGGTAAAATGTATTGGCTTGGATGGAAAAAATCAAAGTCAAGAGCTGTTGTTGTCGTCTGCGATAGAAAGCTTGCAATCCCATGTATTTTGTGATTCTAGTGATCTCACATATACTGTGTATGCAAAAACGAAGGTAGCAGAGTGTTTGCGTTGGACTATTGTCAAACAAAATATACATGGGATAATCAAAACCTCCTGTTGGGAGTGAATGGGTTAAACAATAATTTTGCATCAACATGAAATACTAACAGAAATGTTAGTGGCCCACTATTACAGCCGATACCTCCATTAAAATCATGAAAAAGTTGTGAAAGCGATGCGCCAAAAGTACATGATTCCAACGATGAGAGAAGTTTTAAAATTCTTTCGAAAGCGATGCCAAGTCTGCAAAAACGAAAAGGCAAAACCAAATCCACCCGAAATGGGAGAGCTACCATCGGCACGGTTATGTAATTTCACTAAACCTGTTACTTACGTTGGGGTTGACATGTTTGGTCCATTGTTGGTGAGGATTGGGCGCCGCCAGGAAAAAAGGTATGGAATACTGTTAACCAGCTTGACAGTAAGAGCTGAACGCATAAGGTGATGACGGATTATTTCATTATTGTATTGCGCAAATGTATCGCCCGAAGGGGTGTCGCAGTGTAAGTGTGGTGGGACAATGACACTAATTTTCATGGTGCTAGAAATGATTTGGACCGGTCAATCCTCGACAATGAGGAAGAATACTGAGGAAACAGTTTATGAAAATTCGGTAGCGATTTAACCCCCCTGGGGTGGCCCGTATAGAAGGGGACTGAGAACGATCGATCCGCGCTGTAAATGCAATATGATCAAAGCGTTGCCTTCGCATCAAGGTACCTCATTGAAGAGGTAAACATTGTGAATTCCAGACCAATTAAGGTTGGAGATTTAGAGTTACGTTTTCTATTAATTTATTATATTTTAGACTACATTGTTGCTTACTGTTTAAAAATGTGAGACTTTGTTCCCCATTTCCATAGCTTTTGTAATCTACTTGATTCTAAAATATTTATCTATGGTTGTCTGAATGTCTGTATCTACGATATTTCGAGAACGGCTTGTCCGATTCGGATTTTTTCCCACTAACCTGTTTTCAACTTGTCAACATTCAATTTGTCAACATTCTTCCCATTTGGTTGGTCATACGAAAAACTTTCAAAGATCGGTCATACTTTTGGAAATTTCAATTTTTTTCGGTTCCCTAGTTACGGTGATGCTAGCACAAAAGCCACTATTTGAAGTAATGGGACATAAATATTATACGCTACTCTTTATTTAAGATTTGCCTTTATTAGATTTTACATTTTCGCCACAACCTTTTTATTACTTTCTGTCCAATCCAAACATGCTCTTCCATACTTTGGTCGCTGTTAGTAAAGCATCAATATAAACCGGACATCGTCTTTCTTTCCAATTCGTATCAATGAGATCTAGTTCTGATACCGGAAGAATTCTCTTCCATAAAAGTAAGTGTATATGCGAACTCATTTAAAATTAATTCAATCTAACCTCCAATTCAACTTCCAAATCAATCTCTAACTCAATCGCCTAATCTGTTACTCAATAATAATCAATCTTCAGCTCAACCCTCAATTTAATCTTCAACTAATCCTCCAACTATCCCCAACGCACACCTTTACGCAATCGCCAAATAAAATTCCAGGTCAACTATTAACTCGATCTCCAAACGAACTCCTCATACTCATCTGGAACTCAACTTCAACTCAACCTCCAACCCGACCACAGCTTAACCAACTATTGAACCCAAAATTCAATGCCCAACTCAATCCCAAATCAACAAGGCCAAATAAATACATTAACTGAACTCAAATGTACTAAATCTATAACATTCAAATCGAACCAAATATAATTTTCCAACTGAACCCTTCATTTAAACCAACTCAGGTTAACTCTAGCTCAACCCTTCCAAAACTGTGCGATTCTCTACTAAACCCCGTAAATTGAACACAACTCCTTTACCCTCAGCTTAACCTCAAATTCAGCGAGCAAATCCATCCTGAAACCAACACAATAAAAAATTTCTCAACGTGGATCGAAACAAACGAGCAGGTAGCCTATCTTATTGACGTACTGGTTAGAAAAGCTTTTGAATTTTGCGCCTTAGTCATAGAAATAAGTTATCGAAAAAATCCAAATCAAACAACATTCCTCGAGATACCAAGGGAACAGGCATCAAGATATTTAAAATTCAGATAGGCGGATGGACATTTTTTTGTTGTTTTTTTTCAGACTTCAAAGTACCGAGGAAAGTGGGGACAAACAAAGTTTTTAACAAGAATGTACCTCATCGATTGTTTCGAAGTTTTGCAATGTTAAACAACATAAACATATATGAGTTACATATTTTGATAGAGGTAAAAACTACCCGCAATTTGCGAAAATAGTTGATGCAGCAAAACAGAGGAGGGGTGGAACTCTTATTTCTACTTTTCATAACAATAAATTTTCCATTCCCAAGTAGTTCGTTATATCCTATATATATTCAACATCTCCTCTACTCGTACCCCACATGCTTTTTCAACATATGTGGATATTGTTAGATCTTATCCTTTGTATCTCATTATAATGCTAATGTGTTACACAAATTGGAACTGATTTTAGTTTACTAAGCTTTAGCTTGAAAAATATTTAAAAGTGGCACAACCTGCTTCTAGAGTATTATGTCTTGAAATAGATTACATTGATGTTACTTATCAAGAGTTATTGCTGGAAAAAAAAATTAGTTCAAGTTTCACGTGTGAAATCTGGGAAGATTCCATTTGTTAAAAATCATTAAAAAATATTCTCTAGAGAAATATGGCTGATTGACGCACAGTTAATAATTTAATTTGCATTATCGAATTTTTACTTTCGGCTGGACACTTTTGGCTAACCTTAACAAGGTGTTTGGTACCGTGTGTTTTTTAAGATACATTCCTAAAAGGTGGAATTTGTTCCATGCGTTGAAATACTTGCAATGATTTATTCAATTTGACAATTGGCCAGCTAGCGGACTGTTAGAAGCATTACGAATTTCTCTTAGATATTCGAAAATTCTTATAAGTATGTACGAATTATTATATTAAATTATTTAATTATTTTATATGCCACTCATGTAGTTAAAGCTTTCAATAAAATTAGGTTTTAAAGGTCTGTAAATTGGAAAAGTCAAACTTTTTTCATGCTGGAGCAAAAAGCTCGCCTCCTGCTAGTCATTTTAGTTTGGCGTACAATTTACTCGACTTCATATCAATCACATAAGCATTTTGAAATCGTTTTTGTTGGTTCAACGCACGATTTGGTAAATTAGATAGTGAGCCGTTCTGATCAAATCATCAAAAATCAAAAGATTTGCTTTTCGTTTTTAATTTTGGATGCCGCAAACGAATTTTCATACCGCACAATAAGGATTGTATACGTTGCGGAAAAATCAAAATTTTTATTTATCGAGTATAACTCAAACATACCATACGAACATGTTGCAATCATAAATTTTTATTTTCCAGCTTCTGATTCTGTTGCTATAACTAAAAAAAAAGTAAAACATTCAATTTCATTATACATTTTTGGTATGGTCTTCTGGTATATTGTGTTGCGATATAGTACAAGAGGCATTGGGTGCGGTTATATTTGTTATGTTCTTATTATTGTTATTTCTATTTCTACATTCTCTCTACGTGATGAATGATTATGTTTTATGATGCCATATTCGTGTGTATATGAATTGTTGATTTAATTCATGTTGGTTCGTTTCGTTTGGTTATTTTTACATTAAATTGATATAAATGTATCGTGTTACGGTATAATTGAAGAGATTTTATTTTGGTTTTATTTTAGGCCTACTGGGCATACTATATATCCTATATGCATGCGTAATGCAGATCAACAACTTTATTATGAAGCATGTAATACACATAAATACATCTTCTTTAAAATTTAATACGCATACACTTCAAGAATAATGAAGTAAAATATGCTCTTAACACCCAACCAAGATGATCCTTTTTATTGTAACCCTGTTGTTGTTGTTGTTGCTTTATATTATAATATATTATTGTTGGGTTCTGCTAAGACCAATTATACGGTAATTAAATTTTGTGGAAAAATCAAAATCAAAAATTCAATCAACTGTAAAATAATAAAACTTTATATTCGGATTTTCTCTCTATAATGAGAAGTTTTTTTTTTTTTTTTGTATTTTTCGTTCGACCACATAAGATGCAAAATTTATTATTAAGAAGTAGAAAAGTTTTATTGTTGTTTTTGTATATCCAGCATCTCAAATTTTAATTTGTGTATTATTCAGCATTATTTCGACTATATAATGCTACCACGAAGAAACCACAAACGAACGAAAATCCACTTATCACAAATTCATTTATAAACATATTTACTCGTATATCTGTATAAAAAAGGAGAGCCAAAGAAGATTACATCTAAGGCGTTATTAATTTAATACATGAATAATTTATGCTATATACAAAATTTATATATCCATGGAATCTTTTTGGAAGTTTTAGTTTTCTTTATTACAGAGTATATAGAGTTAGTATTTTCATGGAATATATTTTATTGAAGGATATCTATATACTTAGACGGTTTCCTTTTTTGTGTACTATGAAAGGAGGAATTATATATCCATTTATAAATATTTCATTATTTATGGGTTCGCTTTGCTTTAACTTTACTCCATAAAGCTGTCAAAAATTAAGTTTTAAGTTTTTTAACTATGTGCGCTGAAAAACACCGTACCGGATAAAAATTAATGATTATGTAATCAATATGGATATCCTAAGTTATCTTTATAAATCCTATGGACCATACTTGAACATTTTTTGAAATTCATAATTATGAGGCACCGCAAATTCCCGATCGAAATTACAATTGATTAAATAAGCCACAACAAATGACACAGAAATGTCAACAAATTAGAAAAATTCATTGAAAAAAATATAAATATACAAATTGTACTAGATTTGTTATCTTTTACGTAATGTAGCCTCCTGATTCGCAGAAAAATTAGAAATAGAGACATGAAGCAGAATTCTAAATGACAAGCAGAGTACATGTATATTTCAATTCATTTAAACTTGTTTATTCTAATTTTGCTGCCTACAGAGTTCTGCTCATGCGTGTTTCCAGCATTAGCCTATATCTACAAAATTGATTGTAACTAATATGTTATCATTTCAATGTTTCACAAAAATCTCACCGGGCACTTTAAGGCCTTGACCATATACCATGCCTGCGGAGAGAAATACATTTCTTTTATAATTGCGGTCCGTATTCCTAAAAGTACAAATGGAACTTCGTCACTCCAGTTAGTAGTGTTACCTCGCGCTTTCAATGATTCTTTTAAATTTTGGTGCATTCTCTCAATCATGCTATTACTTCGAGGGTACACAGAGAAAAATCGATCACGTAAATTCATACAAACTCAAGAAGATATCTTAATGGTTTTCATCCAAAGGGTTTGTCATCTTAAAACAAGGTAGAATTTCATTTTACTGAAAACTATGGGATGAACTCATAACTTTAATTGGATTACCTCTTATTTCTAGAAAATAACTTCTTGAATAATCCGGCCGATTGGAATAGATTTCTTCTTAAATGAAAATGATTTCAGTTTATTATTATAAGATATAATCTTATTTTTACTGTTTCTTTAAAATGATTTCCATTTATTTCAATAAGTATTACCTCTCAATTAATTTTAAGAAGGACTACTTCTTGTTTAAATCTCTAAACCTCTCGTTAAAACGTTAAAAATAAAAATCATCGTTTTGATCTAAAATAAAATACTATTTTATATTTATTGCAATTTAATTTTTTTTATTTCATTACTATACATTACATATTTCAACTTAGATTTTCAATTATATGTACACTCTCTTACACAAAAATTACAAAAGTGTATTACAAATAATAAACAAAAACAATTCGTATATAATTATTAATTTTTAAACGTAATTTAATTTTAATTCCAAATTCCTCAGTTAGAGAATAATAAATTATTTGATATATTTTTATTTTTTATTTTATGTTTACCTACCAATACTTTTTCAATCTAATTGCTTTGGATAAATCTCTTAATATCCTATAATGAACTGGAGGTCCATCGAAATTATAAAAGTTAAGAAATGTGTGATCTTGAGTTGGGATGGTGATAATTACCGATTGGAAATGTTCTGAAAAATAACTTTGTTCCCATTCGACACAAAGCGCTAGAGGTTGGTTATTTTCATGTATTGTAATTTCTGTTAATTGATATATTTTTAAATCAGTGCCTTTAGTGACGCTCAGAAAATTTCCAACTCTAAATGTTTTTCCCCGAAATAGAATTGAGTTAGTTCTTTCGTTTGGAATATTTGTAATATTCTTAAGATTGATAATATTAGAGAAGTAAGGCATTTGATTTAATGTAAATGATTTCAAATCTGAATTAAACACGTATTCTTCCTGGAAGAAATCTTTTTCGACTATATTACACGAAAATCTTAGAGAAGCTTTTATTGCTAGTGATAATGGTATATTCAACCTTGTGGTGATGTTATGGGCATAGGTTTTATGTAATTTATGTTCTGCCTCAAATCGGAAACATGATAAAAACTTTATAGGTCCTAAATTTCTTATGATGGTCGGATAATGCACCATATTATGAAATTTAGGCTTTAAATGCAAATTGAAAAGCTCCTGATACTGTTTATTATGACTTTGAATTATACATTGAAGAAAATTTAATGTTTGCTCATCAAACCTAGGTAAAAGTAAAATGTCGATTAACTTAACTAAAGTTATTAAAAATTTGTAAACTTGGTCATCATAACGTACAAGGCCACCTATCAATACAGGCATAAAATGAATAAGTGTTCTCATTTGTCGCGCATTAATTTTAAAGAGTGAACTTTGGATATGTGTCTTTTCAATTGGTGGACTTATATTCCCTATTTCTGAATAGCCATAATCAAATGTTTGTTTTATGTAATTGAATTGTTCTAAAGAGAAAAGTTTTTTCTTGTAAATGAAATAATCTAAAATGACAGACAAATCGTATTTACAGACACCCAGATAAATATCATGCATTATATCACATCCAATATTTTTGGTTACATGAAAATGATTAAGTGTATTAAAAATGGATATTTCCTTAATCCCCGTAATTTTATAGTCCTTTATTAAACTATCTGCATACTGCATTATAATTTGTTACATTGCGTAAAAACTCGATGCGTTCTACACAATCTTTACGCATCTCATTTTTGTTTCGTTTACATATCCCGCACCAATAATTAGATGAAAACGATTTCACGTACCCCAACAAAGTGTTAAGACCGAGATTGTCACCTAATAATTGAGAAAGTTTAAAATATATATTATAGATTTTGCCTTCAGATTTTATCTGTAATCCATTTTCTTCAAGAGATTTTAAAATTTCTATAAGTGATTTTAATGAACGATTACAACCAAATTCATTAAAATCAGTTGATTTCACGAAACCTGCAACAAATATATTATTCAATCTACTTATTTGAAAATTTGGGATCATGGGGAAACTATAATATATTCCACATATTTTATGACGCCCTGATTTGGGACCCAATAAATCATTTATTTCAAATTCGTCCATGTAAATAAACATAGGAAACCTTATTCTATCGTTATGATTGTGGAATTCTTGCCAAATTGACCCATTTATCAGATTTTCTAAATTATTTTTTAATAATAGTTGGTTATAATTGTCAATGGTTTTTTTCAGCAAACCAGGTGTTTCAAAATATTTTTTTATTTGAAATTTTATATCTAAATAGGTTTCATTATAAACTCTGTAATTAAATTTTGTATAAAAATTATAGTTTTACGTGACAATTCTGATTTCTGATGTAGTTTTAAAAGAAATTGTGAAACAGAAACTTTAAAATTGTCGGGTTGACTATGTTTTGTGGTCAATTGATCAATAGGAGTTAATTCAGTATTTTCAGGAAAATATATACATAGACTTGAACTTGACTGATCTTCAGTCACGCGATCCGTTGTACTATTAATAAATATTTCCTTGGTTGATGGCGAATTAAAATGGGTATTTAAAAGATTGGGCTTGTGAACATTTTCGTGTTTTTTTAAGTGCTTCTGAAATGCATGAATATTTTGAAAATTTTGAGAACAATCAACTTGACGACATACGAATTTATATATATTTGGTGTTCTATGAAATGTTTTTAGGTGTTTTATAAATAAATTTGAATTAATAAAGTTATTTTTGCATAAGAAGCACTGAAAAGTTATTAGTTTTTTGCTCGAGTTATTCTATTAATTAAATTTGTAACTGAAAGGTATTCTTCCGATTTTAATTGAAAGAAATATTCTTCAAGGAAGAGCCACACTAATTTACCTCTTTTTGAATAACGAGTTTTAAAGACATAGCACAATTTAATTACGGTGTCTATTCCTTTAACAAACGTCGTAGATTTGTATTGTATCCCCTCGCAATACACATAAAAATGGTCCAGTTTTTCCAATTGCGGCCCGATTGCTATTAATTTTGGTTGTACGCAATTATTTTCTTCGGCATTTTTTGCCAAATTTTCCATGGTTAACTGCAATTCACTCAGATTACTTATATGAATCATAAAATCTTGTTGCCCGTCTAAGATGGTTGGTTTACAATTCCGACTGATTCTTGGCGGCTGAAGAATCGCATGTAACAGCAATACTACAATACAATCTCTTGAATCTGTCGAATAATAATAAAACCAATATTATAGTGGGTGTTATTGTAAAGTAGCTTAATGTTGTTTACTTTTTTGTAGGTCACCCTTTTTTAAAATTTGCAGCATTTCGAGAGACTTTTTATCTTTAATTTCTTCATCGAAGCAAACCATTATTTTTGATAAGAAATCTTCGAAATCGTTTAATAAATTAAACTGCTTTCCTGGATGCATTGTATCGAAATCAATGTCAATTAATTGATCGCCGTCAGGATTTTTATACAATGGCCATTCTAATAATAAACTATTTAATAAAGTATCTTCATTCTGGAACTGATTAACCCGATACTTTGATGTACGTGTCCAATTGTTAACCACTTGATCCCATGGGCTAATGTGGTTCTGTAACCAACATTTCAATTCTGTAAGTTCTGAAAATAATTTATAAATATTTTTAAATTTTGTTTTTTTTGTTATAATAACATAAATATTTTACACCAATAAAAACTTACCTTGGTCAGAAATGTCTATATCCATAATTTCTGTGTTGTTATCCGAAGAAATAATTTCTCTAGAGGCAGGTTTATTATGTGCCATATTGCTCCACCGCGAGACTAATTTTCCTGAAGGATTTCTTTGACCGGGTTTTCGAGGCATGAAATATATGCTCTGCAATATAAATTATACAATTTATTTCTCATTTTGTGATTGAATAGTTTAAAAATCATACCGATTTTTCCTTTGGGAACAACTGTTCTATACGCTCGGCCCATCGTTTCATATCGGTATAAGTAATTTTTGAATGATTCATTAGCCAAGAATCAACTATGCAATGAACTAATTGTTTTTGTTGTGTGTTGTTAAGGCGATCGTAGGTTGCGTAGTAATGTAAAACTTGTCCACCCCTCACTGTCGATTTCAAAATTTCTTCCAACTCTGAGCCGTTTGACGGATATGAGTTTTGAGGTAGGTTGGATGGTATGGAACATTGAGAAGTTCCTGTACTAATATCGTTTGATATTTTTTCCAACCATTCTAAAATCCTGCTGTTTGTAGCTGTGGTCACTGTGTCGGCATCACATAACATTGGTTTCCCCTTAGAATTAAAGCTCGATTTTAATCAATAATTAAAAAAAAATTCATTTAGATGTCGATAATAGGACATACTACAATTTTTAGGTCTAATATTAAATTTACAGGTATAACTAATTCGGTTTCGACGACCTAACCTTAAAATACCTTATTAAATAACCCACGTTGTGTGTGGTTGTAAAATAGGGCTCCAGATGTTTCAAATTGGGCTGAATTGGGAGCACGTGTTACTGTTATTTTAATCAAACAAACTAAATTGGCCGCAAATGGGTTAATTAACAAATTAAAATAAAAATCGATATCGAAAATAAGTTTTAGAATTTAGCATTTACCTGATCATTGCGCCACTCCTTTAGTTTTTTGGTAAAAAGCAATTGATCACCAAAAAATGTAGTTGATTGCTTTTCAAATATTGTATGGATATTTTCAAATTCTATTGCCTCTAAATAGATTACTTTTGTAATGCCGTATAATTTGATGACACTAATTGTTGATTCCGACAGCTCCCAGATTCGAAGCAATTCACTAATTTCATCTGTTTCATCTGTGGCGCAAATGAAAGAATAGTTCTCTATTTCAACCACCTCACTATTTTCCTCCCCCATTTTATTTTTATGCACTAACTATTAAATAACGGTAATAGGCGTATTAATTATTGTGGTTCACTATTCACTAAATATTATTATTTAACTGTTTCACGTTTATATTAGTTAGATTGTTTCTAATATTTTTGATGTATATTAAACACACATAACTATTTAGATAAACTCAAAGCCGCACATCGATGTCGAATGTGCGAACAAAGCAATTTATTGTAACAAAAAAGTAATTTAAATGCATTCGTCTCATTTTAGTACTGCACATATCTCTTTTCCTCTACTTCGAAGTAAACGAAAAAACAAAAATAAAAATGAATAAAATTAAATATGGTTCATGTGCATAGAATAACGGTTTTAAAATAAAATTATTAATATTTAAAACAAACGGAGTTTCCAATCAAGGAAGAATTTTAAAAGGATTGTAATTTTAAATCTAAATGCTGATCGTATTAAAAAATAAAAGAAAATAAGGTTTTAAATTTAGAGGAGACATATTCATTTTAAAAGGTTTTAATATAAGGATTTAACGGATTTACACATTTTTATGTTTAAGAGGAAAATTATATTGATTTTAGGGGTCACTTTTTTCTCTGTGTAATAGCTCGTAGTTTGCATACGAGGTGACCCTATTAACTTTGCAAATCTCAGAGAAAATCGCCGTTTCAAATTGTGTTCTTCGATCAGTGGTTACCGTAACAGGGCATCTAAAACGTGCGACATATTGAGATACGACAGTTTTTACTACTGTAACCGCCAAACTGTTAGCCATAGGATAGGCTTCCGGCCAACGCATGAATCTATCAATGACTGTTAATAGATAAGCGTTACCATGCGAAGCTGGTAACAGACCTACTATATCCATTGGGACATGCTCGAATCTTGCCAATGACATTTCATTTTTCTCTAAAGGCGATTTTATATGGTGGATCCCTTTTGATCTTTGGCAATGAAGATATGTCTTTGCCCAAAGTTGCTGAGTCGGTACTCATTTTCGACCAAAAGAATTTTGACGCAATTAACTTGAGTGTGACGCGAACACCACTATCAGAAAAATTTTGTAAATTGTCGAAAACTTGACGCCTCATCTTTAATGGCATGTAGGGGCACTTCACGTTTGTAGAAATTTCGCACCACTTCAATGAAAGATTTGTTACATTTTTCTGTCCATATAAAATCGTGTGATGTGTCTCGCAATTTGTTACTGTTTTTTGTATGGTCATAAATTGATGTTAAGATCTCAGCAATCTGCGGTATAAAAGGATGATGGAAGTTAATCATTCCTGTAGATCTTTCTACATAAAAACACGATAAACACGATATAATTATTATTATTATTTTATTACAATAAAACTCAATTAAATTAAATACATTTTTATATGTTAAGTTCCAGTTTAATTAGTTTTACACGACCAACACACACGAGTATAATTATTCTATAACAAACGATACACGACTCTCTTACATTAGAGAAAAAGCTGGTATACAAAACAAGGAGGAATACGAATCCACTATAGTTGCCTTGTAATCGAACTGAACTATATACTTTTGACGTGAACATCACTTTTGCGCTTTTGAATCGATAAGTAAATGATTGAAGTAAGCTGTTTAATATATCCTGGAGCATCCAATGGTAAAATGGCTTTCACACGATCTAATGATGGACTAATGCCATCTGAATTCACCGTATGAGCTAGAAAATTCAAAGACTTCACACAAAATTCACATTTTGATGCTTTAATTTTCAAATCAAATTCGACTTGCGATTAAAATATCGTCTATATGCATAAGCAAACTCGAAACTTTTAATAACCACGTTAATAAACCTTTGAAAGGTCTGGACTGCCTTTCTTAGTCTGAAGACATGCGTACTGATTCGTAAAGACCAAAAGATATGTAAATATCTTCAACAGCTACTGGAATGTGATGGTAGATCCGAACAATGCCAATTTTAGAAAATATCGTACATCCGTGCAGATGTCCACTAAAAGCGTGAATGTGTGGGACTGGGTATCGACCTGGAATAGTGCACGCATTTAAAATGCCTATAATCCACACAAGGCCTCCAATCATTACTCTTATTTTTCTCTACAACAGATGGCATGACTAATTTTATGCTCCGTATAGGCTGTTCGAAACTACAAGGTTTTAAACAGTTTTGAGCTTTAGTGCCATATTTATTGTGATAATAGCACATAGGATATTTTGCAACCTGACTTTTACTGCGACTGACTCTACGTCATTGATCACGATATATTGATGAAAATTTTTAATGCTTGCATTAAATCGTGAAGATCTATTAACAATACTGGACAGTTGATTTAATTGTTCACTCATTTGATTAAATTTATAGCTTTTGCCGATACTGTAGATGGTAAACAAACTTCATGTATTTTGTCTGCTATAACTAACATTTGATTTATGTCCGTATCATCTGGTCCTGGACCTATGACAATTGATTTTGTATTTGTTGGTAAACCATTAAGCCAAATTTGTTTAATGAATGGTCTTGTAATCGCTTGTGTTGTACCTGCGATTGTTTCAAATTTTCTTTAAAATAATTTTAAATAATATAGAATTAAAACCGTACCAATGAATCCTTTAATATGCGTTTACAAATGATCTCACCGCTGTTGTGTGTGTAGATGACGATTTTTATATGATCGAACCGGTTGCATACGGATTGGCAAATTCAATGTTCCGTTCACTGACTGTTCGGCGCAAAAAATGTGTTTGATAATTTATCACCACGATGTTTATTCTTGATGATTCGTAAATTGATGTCCACGTGTACGGGTGCATTTGAAGGATGGAGGTTTCGACCAATCGTCGAACGTGTAGCGAAAGGAATTTGCCTGCACTGAAGAGAGACTTATCCAATGGGTGTTGAACAAGTTTCCCATCAAAGCAGGGATGGCATAGGTAAGGATAGGTCTGATGTAGGCTGTATAGAGTCTCAACTTTTTTGAGAGGAGAGGTCACTATTTCGGTTGAGGAATCGATAGAGCTTGTGGTGGGCAGTGAACACTTTTTTCTTTATGTATTTCAATTGAGGCAGTGGTGATACCTTCCTATCATGAATGACTCCCAGATATTTTACTTGAGGTTTGTATTCGAGGACGTTACCCTCGAATGAAATGGGATTGGCTTTGCACATTTTGGAGTTTTATTGTGATGTAAGAGGATGGTTTCGGTTTTAAATTCCGAGTAACCTTCAAGGTATTTGGCGATCCTTTCGCTCGACTTGCGAGCGCTGGTCGAGGAAGTGAATTCGGTCGGGCCTCAGAATATCGTGGTGGATCACTGAGCAACCCCCGCAGCTACTGATTTGATACGGGAACTGTGGTTGTTCAGCGGGACATAGAATTTCCGATTGCTGAAGTAGAAGTATGTTAGTTTGATTAGGTAGTGGGGGAAGTTGCATTTTATCATTTTGTAGATTAACCCTTCGTGTAAGACGGTATCGAAGGCTTTTCCTATGTCAATATGTTTATCGTTTTTGATGGTATTTTTAAGCCTTAAGATACCTTGAGTTGGAGAGTGTCCAGCTCGGAATCCGAATTATTCATCCGGAGTGTAGGATTGGAGCAGTGGAAATAATCTATTGAGAATGACTATTTCTATAATTTTGCTTAATCCGTTTAGGAGTGAAATGGGGCGAGTGTTTTCTATTCTGTTGCATGGTTTTTCTGGCAGGGATGACTTTGCCGATTTTCCAGCAGTTTGCAAAGTACCCAGTGTTTATTATTTCGTTAAGGATATCGGTGAATTGAATGACTATGTATTAGGAATATTGTCATCGCCAGGAGTTTTTCTCTTATTGAGGTGACGAAGAATGTTGAAAGTTTCATCTTTATCGACCGTCATAATGATTGGGTTGTGCGGTTGGGAGTTAAGAAGATTTGCGACGTTGTTATTGACTAACAACTCGAATTGGGGATCTTTCAATGCCTCGTTCTGAGAATGGTCTTTCTCGTAGTGGAATGCGATTTTTTCAGAAATTTGTTTAGGATCAACGATAGAATTGGGATCTTGCACAATCTGGGTAATTGGATTGAGTTTCATGCCATTGAGCTTCCGAATTTCATTAAAAATTTCGGGGGAATTTGCGATTACTTCTGTCAATCTTCTTTTGAAGCTTGCATTTTTTAGTTCACTGAACCAACAGGAAATCAGCTTCAAAAGGAGATTGATTTCAGTTTTTGAGACGGATCCTGGATATTTGTAATGGAGACGGTTCAAGCGGTTTCGATGCTTAAATAGGGATTGGAGTTGGTGTGGTAGTTTTGCTTTATCCTTACTCAGGGCAAGTGGGATAGTCTTCTCAATGGCCAGCTGCTCAATGGCCAGCCGAATTGTTTTGGTAATAGTGGAAGCCCTTTCCTCAATTTCAAAAATGGTGACAGGGATAGGGTGCTCACCTGGGAGGCTACGATGAATATGGACTTTGAATTTTGCCCAATCAGCTTGGGCGAAGTTCCGGTAGTTTATTTTTGGTTGGACTTGAGTTTTGAACGGGATTTAAAAAACACCGGAAAGTATGCGGAACAAAACTCATGTAAAGTTTGGGGATTGTTTGGCAGAGCGATATTCTTGGATAGTATCTAGTCGAGTATTGAATTTCCCCTTAAATTGACGATGACGTAGAGAAGCTTGTTTTATAATGCTTACCATGCCATTAAAACCGTCCATAAAATCACCAAGCACCCATTCAATTTTGTGAAGAAGCAAAGAATCCATGTTCCAGAGTACATGTTGGTTTTGCGGACCATTTAAAGACAAAGTATTTTTTATGTTAGTCAACTCCTACTTCAAATGGTTAAAAGTACAACTTGTATCTAGCACATCAACAAAATGCGCCCTTAATGCACTTCGTCCTATCTTCGCTACCCACGGCATTCCGGAGATGATCGTGAGTGATAATGTCACAGCATTTACCTCAGCAGATTTCCAGATGTTCTGCGAGAATAACGGAATTCGACATATTCTAGTTGCTCCATTTTATTCATCGTCAAACGGACAAGCGAAGCGAATGGTGCGCCGAGACAAAAGACTACCTGAAGGAGGAGCCACCAGATAATCTGATTTAGACATCGAATGTTGGAACGGGGCACAATTTAATGACAGAAAAATCTGAAATTTTTCATTTGATTTACTGTAACGTGTTATAAAAACTTTGTCTTCCCCCATTTCTCATTTGTCCAATAAAATAGAAAATTAATCAAATCCGTTACGCTCTGCGTAACCGCATGTTAGTATGTAATTCTGTAGAAGATTTAGTTAATTGATAAAATCTTATCGTTTTTATGTACGTACAAACAAGATACATATGTATATATCTAGGTCTACCTCCCAAATGTGTGCTTCAAGAAAATAACTTTTTTGTGTTTGTGTGTGTTTTTATTACATTTCCACTTCTTAAATTTACTTTCCCATTTTCTTTAAATTGATTGATACAACAGACGTATAATTATGTTGAGTGGGTAGGTAGTAATTGTTATATTGTTTATGGTAGTATCTTGCAACAAAACAAAAAAAAATCTTTTTGCCAGTAATTTAATAAATAAACTCTACTTTGTAAACTTAACTGTTATTTAATTAGCAATTATCTAACTCATTATTTTTTGGTTTTACAACAAAAATACAACGAAAAAGTTAAAGTGGATGGTTTTGAAATATTATTGTAGTGCTTTAGTTTTTCAGCGTAAATTACGTTATAAAGTAAAAAATTAAAGTGTTCTTTTCAGATGTAGCCAGGCAAATGGGGTATTATGTTAAGGTTCAGTCGAATAAAGCTCAAATCTTTTAGTAACTCATAACGACTTATTTAATAAATTTTGAATTAATAAATCAAAGCTTTTTTCCAAAGATTTAATTGGAGTCGGATTTGAGGTTATCGTTACAAATTTTTTATATTAATATTCTACCAACGACAAAAAAAAATAAAAATAAAGTAATATTTACAAAAAGTTCACCTGTAATATAACATTACATCCAACAGATTCAAATTATGTCAATATATAGTGAAAAGCTTTTAACATTTTCATTAAAATCATGAATGCAATATAAAGAATAAATTTAAAATTTAAAAGCAGCTTTGTTTGCTTCTGCATATTTGTTTGCATTTCGAACAGAACCCCATTTTAACATTTGCTTATTTATATATCAAAGACTAAAACATGTTTCACCCGAAGCTTAAAAGCAACAAGAATATAGAATCAATATTTGGGTAAGCTTTTGCCAGAGGTAAGCTTATCAACTTTAAATAACAAAAAAATACTTTTTCGCTTTAGTTTTCTGCTTAAATTAAACGAAATTAATGACTTTTTACCTTATCAACATTTATATACTTACCCACACACACACATACATATGTACAATATGTAATACGAAACATCTTAAGAAAACCATGAATTATTTGATAACATTTTTCATTTTACATTATTTCTTTATGTACGAGTATGTGTATATGTATGTATATGGTACGTACTTTTTATAGGCATGTTAGAACTACGAAAATATTCTACGCTACCTACCGTAATGTTATAAAATAAATAGGGAACATCAGGTGTTTTTTTTGGGGTTCCTCGGTTATTGATTGCTCCGGTTATTTTTATTTACAATCATCAAAAATTGTATATAATTTAAATCTACCGCAACGGTGAAATAAAATCTTTAAGTTTATCATTCGTAAGACAGGTAATTTCTCTCATGGCTTGTTTGTTATTTCCTCCTGTCTGTTTAGCCCACCCTAAATAATTATGTAAATAGCACAACTATTTTCCAACTATGTATACACTAAAAGGATGAATCGAAAGAAAAAACCAAACGATATCTGAAGAAAAATTATAGCTTTCAATGTTTATACGCTGATGATGACAACAAAAACAGAAATTGGGACAACCGACAAATTTTAGTAGACAGCTAACCAACCGACATACATTATTACCATACCGACATACATTATTGCAAAACAACCGTACGTTTGATGGTTCTGGTAATCACTGATGCATAAATTTGCATTACTGCTATGTCACCGCTCACACTGGCACTGAACCACCATAGCCCTGATATGACAAATGATGATATGTATTTTTAATTATTGTTGATAAGACAGATCTTAAAATTTTGCACAAAATTATCAAATCTAAAAGAGCAAATTACATAACAAAATAAAAACAGCACTGCTTATTCTAAATATACCTAAATCTGTTATTACACAGTTCTTTTTACACGGTTTTGTTTTTAGGATGGGAACGTCTCTACCATGTAAATACAGGTTCAGGTGTATTATGAAAATACCAAATAACGATGGAACGGTCAGAATATTAAGACAATAATACCAGAAAATGGTCCTTATGGTGGATTCAGCGAGAAAAATTTGCTAGCTCGTGATCACGAATTATTGAAATTTCGTCATCTTTTTTACCCCCTCCAATTTTTTGTTTACTTTTTCTTATGGTTGCTTTTGTAAAAAAGTAAACAAAAAATTGGAGGGGGTAAAAAAGATGACGAAATTTCAATAATTCGTGATCACGAGCTAGCAAATTTTTCTCGCTGAATCCACCATTAGCAACGAACCGCCTTTCTGGAACGTTTGCACTAAAAAAATGGATATTCCGTTGAAAAAATCACAACAAATTATAGAATTGGGTGATAAACAAAATACTTTGACGTTTTGTGTAGAATAAGCAATGTGTAAAAAATGATTTAACAAACAATTTTTTTGTATATGGATTTTTAGTTACAACTCAAGTAGAAAATGTTTATGAGAAGCCCGAAATGACAATAAATG
Source organism: Tipula helvola (assembly GCA_963556165.1). Taxonomy (NCBI): domain Eukaryota; kingdom Metazoa; phylum Arthropoda; class Insecta; order Diptera; family Tipulidae; genus Tipula; species Tipula helvola. The sequence goes on from OY744481.1 coordinate 369,259,265, forward strand.
GTTGTAAATCAATTAGTCGCATACACAAAATCAAAATATTAAAAAAAATCAGAAGCAGATGTGGACTTACTGGCTCTTACAATAACTAATTGATACTGAAAGTTGCTGAATAACTGATTCACAATTTTGTTTCATTGTGCAAGTTGCGAACCTAACCACTTTCTCGGCTGGATCATTATTATTAACCATTTTGCCTGTTTCAAGTATTTAAATATTTAATTTTTTTAAAGTTAAATTTATTTTCTTCAAAACGCATCATATCAGTCAGATTAACTTAAATATCTTCTTAATTATTATTTTAAGATACCGACACCTCAGTATATACGTAAAAGTTACAAGCGACAAGACACCTGAAATTGAGATATTCAGGGAATTAGATATATGATGTCGTTTTAATGAAATTCTCTTTTTTAAGCTAGAATAACTTAAAAAAGTAAAAATGCATTTATAACTAAGTACTGAGGTGACGAATTTTTTTTTAATATTATTAAATTTTGTACATACTGGTACTTTGTCATTTGTATTTAGTTATAGTTGTTCGCCATTTCATCATGCAACACGACAATATTTACAAATTATAAAAAATTAGTGTTAGCTCTAGGTATTCTCGACCAACTTAACTCATTCTCATATTTGAAAATGATATTGTACAATAGAATGAAAATAAACTTTGAAGAATTTTCTAGAAATATTCTGAAAAAGGAGACATGTTCTGTAATAGGTATGGCCAGTATTTTCATAAAAGATTTATTTTGTATTTCAATTATGCCAAACCACTAATATTCTTTAGAAATACTGAATTAATTCAAGAATTCTCTCTATAAGTAACAACTAAATTGAAAAGCAGGTAATGTGTGAATTTAGAAATTTTAATTTAATTTCAAATTCAATACTGTACCTAACCTATTCATTTTGCCTTCATAATTATGATACCGTGTATATATACATATTGGATTTTAACTTAATTTTTACACTGAAAATTCAAACAATCCAAGGTTAATAACCCTGTTGATTTGAAACAATATATATTATGTATATTCGAAAAAAATAAGAAAATTAATCCAAACATTATTCCCATTATTCAGTCAGTATAATGAGTCAATAATTTGTGAACATTGTACTTACTTATTATTCATTTAATATTCACTTATTATCCATCGATTATTCACTGTGACTGATGAATTTTTTGATGAATTACATATGATTGATGAGTAAATAATCAGAGAATAATGAGGAGTAATGAAGATTAATGGATATAATTAGTCAATAATGTTATGTGAATAATAGGCGAATAATGAGCGAAATCATCATTCATTGTTCAATTATGAATAAATAGAATAATGAGTGAGTAATTGATGTACAATGAGTGGATAATGTGAAAGATTTATGGGTGAATGAATAACGACTGAACAATGCGTGAATAATCAGTTAATAATGAGCGGATAGTCAGAGAATATATAGTGAATATAATTACGGTAGAATTGTTAGTGAATAGTCAGTGACTCAATAATGAATAATCCATACAAAAATACGGAGCGAATGAAGCCATATCACCATTCAAAAGCGAATCAAGAGAAAATAATTTGTTAATTTTGTGTAAATGAGAACTAGAAGTGAATAATGACTGTCAGTCATTGTAAATCTTCTGTTGGTACTTTATTCTATGTACTCTTCTATTATTTCAAGGAAATAATCACAATTTATTGATTTTAGCTAGTTCTCATAGAAAAAAATAGCAGAATAAAAGCAAATACAAATAGCTTGACATTTGAATTTTTCAAAGTTGAGGATTGGTCTTTAAATATTACAATATTTTAAACATTTTATAAAATTACAAATTTAAATCATTTTGATGGCGGACATTGAAATACACACTTAGAAATAATTTTGAATTTAACTTTACTGAAATTGGTAATAATCAAAAAATGTTGTCAATTTTATTAATTTTACAGCTAAGATATTTCACGATAAAGGTGAAAACGCTACAAAATTTGCTACGAACGTTACTAAAGAACAATTTGACTTAAATATTATGTATAATTTAGATACGATTTTCAGAAATTTATACTTTCTGCAATTTTTAAATTTTCTTTAATTTTTACATGATGATTACCAATTTTAACAAATTTTATTTGAAATTAATTATTTTTTTTAATAAAAATAAGTTAGAAAGAGAAGTTTGTCTGTAGTAAAATCAATAAGATTCTTGCGGCTTTTTATAGGCAAAATATATTAACAATAATGGCATTCACAAGACTTTTCGACTTGTTAATAAAAAAAATGAAGAGGCTCAAAAAAAAAAATCATTTATAATATATCTATCAAAAAAGTAGAAATATCAAAATCCCCCCTACTTTAATCTAAGAGTCATACAAAGCGTATCGACCCCAAAAAATGAAAACTGCTCTTGAGTTGTATATGTGGGAGCTTGGTTTCGTATTAAAAAGTTCGCATGAACAAAAGTTCGGTCTACTCTTCAGGTACGACCAAATTACAAAATACAATTCTAACTTCATACATTAAGCATGAGGCAAGAACGAACTGACTTAGCGAATTATATTCACTAAATCAAAAAATCAAGGGAAACCTTCATTTATGTGTTTTTTAATACAGACAAACCACACAAAAATGAAGGTTTACCAAAGAGAAAACTCAAGGACAGTTTTCATTTTTTGAGGTCGATACGCTTTGTATGACTCTTGATTAAAACACGAGGGGGACTTTGATATTTCTACTTTTTTGGTAGATATATTATAAATGATTGGCCTCTACATTTTTTCAAAAGCCGAAAGAATCTTATTAAAATAATTTAGATTGGCATCATTAAGTATAATTTATAGATTATATTTAGTCAAAGTTTAACGTTCAATCTAAAATTAAAAGAGGCTTTACAGTTTTTAATTATAATTTAGAATTTTATCATTTTTAATATTAAATCAATGCTCTAAAAAATTTAAAAACTATTGTTAACAATTTCACAATGTTTTGTTAAATTTTTAGCGATTTATACAATTTTTGACAATTTACAATAGCCGCCTTCCCATAAGCAAAATTTACTACTTGGAAGTACTTGCGACCCACTAGAACGAGAAATTGAGTGACACAAGTAAAACAAAGCCTTCTGTTTAGTGTTTTGTAAAATTGTTTATTATAGTAATGGCGATATTTAAAATTAGATTGAAAATATGACAAAAAAAATGGACATGTAATGAAATTAAAGCATTGATATGTATTTAAATCCATTTTTTTTTTAAATGTAATATAAAAAACAAACTAATTTTGTATACATTTTGACATTTTACATCACCAAAAAATAAAAAACTCGAACGTAATAATAAATTCACGAAAAATATCGAAAAAGGTCTAAAAGCCATCTATTGGAATTTTCGCTATTGGAAGACGCTTAATATTAGATAAAAACAAAACTTAACAGAGACTGAAATGAGAACAAATGAATTTCAAGTTGAAAGTTTTTTATACAGAGATTAGAGAATAGAGTCGAAAAATACTGTATGAGTTAAACAGAGTTGAACAGTTAAATGTAGTTTGGTATTAAGAAGTTTAAATTGAACAAATTTAAAGAATTGTCTCATTTACATAAAAATTTAAGACCGTTCCTACGAAATTAAAATTTTTACAGATATTAGTAAGATTTTTTTTTTTTTTTTTTTGGAAACACAAAATTTAAAATGTTACATTTCTAGCAATTACTACCTATTTTGAATATTTTGGGAATTTTTAAAATTCAAAGCGACCTTAGAAATCATAAATGTGTTCATACAATTTACGAATTATTTTCAGAACATTTAAATAGGAAAGTTAACATTGTTTCTATGGAAGAAAATAACATCGAAAACCTAAACCGGCTTAGTTTGAATAAAAAAAGTTTTATCTTTTATTTGCGATTGATCAAAGAATATATTTTAATACAGTACGAGCAAAAATTAACGTTGATAATCGAAAACAAATTAATTACCCAACAGTAACGGGAAAACTGATAAAGCTTTAAAACTAATTCCCGAGTTTGATGGAATTCATGGAAGGATACACCATACAATTTTGCAATGTTGCAATCTGGTATTTAAAGACGTAAAAACAGATGAACAGACGGAGTATAATTTAGGTTGATGGATAGTGCTTAACTATAATAAATATCCGGGTTGATTTTGTGCAAGCTCGTCAACGTTTTGATGAAAGCGTAAAGAATTTTGGTATACCCGTCGAAAATCTTCTACAACAATATTGGTGTTAACTTAATTGTATCTTGTATAATCAACTCCAATGGCAAGGTTTTGTTATTTAAGCATTTTATAACAGTGTTATAAAATGCTTGTCTTCCGCTTAAAAAAGTTATAAATCGCAACTAGATCGAACCCTTGCTTAACATGACAGTAGTCAATGCAATGAAGGCTCGCAATTTCGCTAAGCCGCTACTGTTTTGCTCGCAACAAAGTAACCTGTTTAATACGTAAAACTAAAATTTTGTATTATTTTGGAACACCTGAGATGACAATTAAACGACTTTGGAATTCGCTGAATGATATTTGAATTGGAAGTAAGAAAACGACGTAAATTGTATATTTTCGGCTGATGACATAAATCTTAATTTTACTTCTAAGAATTCAGTACTTCAGTATCTTCACCTACGTCTGATATACATAAGTTTTTTCACGTATATAGTTGATGATGATGATATCAGTAAAGCTTGAATCGATTGTATTATAATTTATTGATGTTAATTCCTTTTTAGTTCGTAATTTAATTGTTAATTATTTTTGTTGAGAAGATGGCCACTGCAATTTATATGAACACGATGTTGTTTTGTTGGCGGTCGACGAGAGAAGAAAGAAAAAACGAATACACGTCGTGTACATGTTGACGTTCTATAATTATTTGTGTTGCCGACGATTAGTAATTTTGTTGATTTGAGTGTGTTCAGTGGTGTCGCCAATATTAATCGTTATAATCATGTCTCAGGTTTCGCCAAATCTGTTCTTGGACATAATCAGTTCTTGACGTACCATCTAATTTTTAGGATTGTTTTATTTATTTTCAAATTGATCAAATTTCGTGAACCAAAATATCTATTTGATAAGATTGAGTTTGCCTCATCAATCAGAACGGGTCATATTGTTATACCGCGTAGTTCATTACGTTTCATTTTGGAACAAAATTCTCAAATCAATTAGGGAAATAAATTCTCTAAATCTATTTAAAAAAAATGCGGTGTGGTACACACGGCCTTCTTTTACGAACAGCGAATTTTGAGAAATTTATTATGCAAATTTCTTGCAAACTTAAGATTATTTTCTTTTCTTTCATGTTTTCTGTAAATTGTATCTGGGCTATATAGAGGACACATACAGACTGACAGAAAATTTGAAATAATTAAAAATAAAATAAAATATTCAAAATAATAAATTTGTAATTAATCTACGTAATAATTTTTTTAAAATTCCCTTTTCGTAACTTAATTTAATTTTTAATTTTTAATTTTTTGGAAGCATTTTGTATTTAGTAGTTTTTTTAAACCTTATACTTTTTAAGATATTTGCAAAATAAATTTTCTGGACGAAGTGAGCCACTTCCGGTTAACCGATTTGGAGAAAGATTCACTGAGACCTCCCAATTTATCAAAAAAGCTTAAATCTGAAGTTTTTGTTCGATTTTCCCATCTGGGCTGTAGAGAGGACACAGACTGACATACTGACAGACAGACGCCATTTCGAAAACCACTTTTTCGGACGCAGGTCCCCTGTCAAAACAGATAAATCTCTAAAAATCTCAAGGTTCAAAATTTTCTTGATTACGATTTTATTTATTTACGTAAAAGAAAACGAAATTGTCACATGAATATTATTAATGGTTTATTCAATTAAGGCAATTTTGTTGCACACTTGATCTTAAATTAAATATTAAATGTTTATTCTATTTAATTATGTCATAACTTTTATTTAAATTGTGTTTTTATTTTTATATAAAATGTATTTATTGTATGACATTATTGCTCTTTTTTAAACTGTTTTTAAAACGATCGTTAATAAGTAAATTAATAAATAAAAAATAATGGTTCTAATTAATATAAATTACAAGGTTTATGAGTTTAGCGCTAAACTGTTTCCAGCAATATCTATGTATAAATTTTGTCTGCTATAATACATAATTTGTTGGATTTCAATAAAACAAAGTCACTGCCAATATTAAATTGAATTTAATACATATTTAAATACGATCCCGACCATTTTCAGTAATCCTATTTGTTAACAAAACAAAATGTAAATTTCCTCAGAATTTTCTTGTTTTTATTTTACGAACAACATTAATAATAAACTATTATATTTCTATATAAATTATATACAAAACTAATGAGTAAGACGAGAAGAAGAAGAAGAAGAAAAAAAAAACTAAATTTTACTTTTTTAAATATTCATAAAATAACAAAAACAACAGCAACAACAAATAATTATATTTTCCATTAATTTAAAATTAAAAACAAAAAAAAATATTATTTTAATAAACAAGAAAAGCTTTCAAAAAAAAAAAATATTTTTTGTTTAAATCCAAATTAAATAAAATTTTTTTTTTTTTTGCCATCGGATTTGAAATTTTTTAAAAAGCTGAGCTCTGTGTGTTATTTTGCTGCCATGTTTTCTTAATTTTTTTTTTTTAATTATTAAGAAAATTTTTCCAATTATAAATTTAATTGAAAATACGGCGGCAAAAAAAGGAATTATGGAAAATCATGAAAAACTAAACTTTTTGATATGGTTTCCGTACAGTAGTTAGCTATATATAGTGTATAGTAATCTCTGGGTATAATAAAATTGTTGTTGTTGTTGTCATTAATTTTCTTATAATTTTGCCACACTCTTCTCTTAATTGAAATAACGAAATTATCTGTAGCAAAGAATAGTTTTGTAGCAACAATAAAATTTGTTATCTTTCTAATTATTTATTAAAATTTTAGTTTTTATATTAAAAATTTAGATAAAGGGTTTTTTGGATTGTTTTATTTATACATACTCTTACATAAGAACGTGATAATAATCTTAAATTTAAATTATTTTGCTGTTGTTGTTTGGTGGTTTTGATTTATTGATCTGATTAAGTTGTGCCTTTATTATAATTTTTAAAGTACGAGTATAGTGTAAGAATAATATACATATATCAGAGTTTATGTGGTAGTGATTTATTACGTTAGAAAAGCAAAAACGATGACAAAAGGAATAACATTATTATAACTGAAGACGAGAGTGTCTTATAAGCATATTAAAATATTTATTTTTATTCTTGGGATTGAAGATTATATCTTTTCACAGCTATACATGTTACGTGACATCTGTTTTTCTTTTTTTGTATTTGTGGATGTGTGCGTTTTTATCCCGGAGGCGTAAATAGAGAATTGGTTTTTGATTTAAACTTTTCGTTTTTGGCTTACGGTGGGAGTATTCGAAATAAAAACTTAATGTTGGTAAGTCTTTGGACTTCATTCCAATTCAAATGCAAAGGGTGTGGTAGCTCGTTCTGCTAATGGCCTGTGTTTGGCGTATGCCGTACAAACAATATACCTTTCATGCAAAATTCTCTGCTGGCCAATTTGGCAACAAAAATACAATTATGAAATTTAATGACCGGTCCATGGCCCATCCATGTTTCGTTGCATAATATATTCGATTCGTATTTTAAAATTGCTATAATGTGCTCTATAGTGTTATCTGACACCAATTTTGCTGAAAAACCCAAATATCCGAAATGAAAGTTAAGAAGTAAATATTAATTTTAACAACCACAAATTTTAAGCAACAGAGTTGAAGCAGAAGTTAAAACAGAAGCGAGATTACCTTACAAGAAAATACGATTTAATTAAAATTAACAATTCTACAACCATTATCACAAATTCAGAAACGAGTATCCAGGATATATTAGAAGTTATTTCGATATTTAATGCGTCACTATTTATGCCACATTATTAGGCCTTTAAAATTTCTTCAAAATAACATGATGATGAAAAAGAACACACATACATGGAAAATTATTTTGATCATATGACACTTAAACACTTTCAAAATATTGGAGCAATGGGTATCGAGCAACCACTATATCTAAATGTAATCTATACTAGGAGATCATCAGGTTAAAATGGAAGTAGATACGGGACCATCATTTTCAAGTCGACGTCTAATGCCTTGTGGAGTTCATCTTCAAGTGGTTACCTGAGATCCAGTGGAAGTTATGGGAAAAATAGAAATACAAGTAAAATGCGGAACCAGTACGATGCAGTTCTGTATGTGCTACTGCTAATAATTAACACAAGCTGGCCGTTTATTTTACTTATTGGATGCAACTTGTTGGATATCATCACTCCAAATAGGGCATGCTTATAGTAACAATATTCGCCGCTGTTTTAGAATGCAGCACCCTCGGTAAAGGTTAGCATGGCAAATGTTATTTGTGTTTTGTATCGAAAGTGTATGGTGAATTTAATAACAGAAAAGAATTTGTATATTTTAAAATGTTTATAAGTCGTTTAGCGACGCGTTCGAACTTCGTAGCCATAAAATTAAACATTAAACATTATTGTAACCTTTATCACGACGGTAATGACATCTGATGTGCGGAAACAAAATCAAACTCGTTTTGCATGCCCCATTAGCGTAAGTTTTTTCTAAATTTTTCTCGTTTTCCATCGTGTTCACATTTTGGTGGAGCAAATCAAGTTTTGGTAAAAAATCATGAAAACGAATTCGGTGTATTTAAAAATGTGTCGCTTAGTAATTTATTAAGTCTGTCAAGTCAACCTATTTCAATGTCTAGTGCTAGTGGTGCTTCAAGTCAGTCTAATCAGTCCAACAGGTCTACAAGTTCATCGATAGTCTCGCAAAATGACCAAAGTCGACCAAGGTCTAGGGACAAAGAAAATGCTGGTCAACCGCAAAGAATAATTGAAATGTCTAACGTCAATGCTTTGTCGATATTTTAAAATCGAAATTCCAAAATATTTTCGACATAGATGGGACAAATTGTATTAACGATTGTTGCTGATATAAAAGTCATTGTATTCCTATTTTTTGTATGTATTACGAAGTCCCTTTTGCTATAAAGGATAAAGTCCATAAAGAAATTAATCGATTAGTGGTTAATGGAATTATTAGTCCGGTCTTGTTTAGTCAATGGGCCAGCCCTATAGTTTGTGTTCCAAAAAAGAATGGAGTGGTTCGTATTTTTGATGATTTTAGAGTGTCTGTTAATAAAGTTCTCAAAATAGATTAATATCCATTACCAAAAATGGAGAATATTTTAGCAAAAATTGCAGGATCTACCTTTTGGTATAGCTTCGGCTCCAGCAATTTTCCAACATATAATGTATTGCATTCTGAAAAATCTTGATGATGTGCTAATTGAAGCACCTGATTTTGATTCATTGGCGAAAATGTTAGAAACAGTTACGTATTAACGTAATAGCAAGCAATGTAATAAAATATCGCTGCCACTTTTGTGGAAATTCTCCCAAATAAGTCAAGATGTCTACAATATGTCTCCACGCGAAACGACTTATTGTAGACGTTCAAGCAAGTCAGTCTACAGAAAATAAGTCAGGAGTTGGACTCCATAGACTCCGCCATAGTATTTACAATTAAAATTTTAAAAAATTGAGCTACTTTGTTTTAATAATTCCTTACTATTCAGAACGAATTTACCACTGACTCGGGTATTGCTTAAGTACTGAGCAAATCTAATTAGGTGATATAAGTTTTAAATAATTAGCTGAAAAATAGAATACTAAACGATTTTTTTAATTTTTTTTTAAATAATTATTTATATTTCAAGTAGCTAATTTGATTTTTGCTGTGGAGTTTTGGTGAATAAGTATTCCGCACTGTTCAGTCTACATATTAAAATAATTGAGCAATTATTTTTCTTGATGTCTCCATTTTAAATATTATAATATGTATATATCAAGATTAGTAAACGTGAACAATAACATGTATAGCTGACTGTGTTGCTCATTATATAGTAACAATTATAATTTAAATATCAAAACTACTGATCAACCAACAACAATTTGTGGTTCACAAATTAGGGTCAAATTATTCTGTTTTCATGGAGCTCGGTGTCGCTTCGTTTTTGAATAAAATACAAATATCAGTTGAACAATTTTTATTTCGGCAATTCGATGACAAAAAGGCACAAGGAAACATAAGCTGTTAAGTTTAAGCCAAAAATGGAAAAACAATCAAATTTAAAAACAACCCACTATACTATCATGCCAACATCTATTCAAAATTTCCCATTAACGGGTGGTTTTCTAACGAAAATTAAATTGTCGTTGGGTGCATTCAGCTCCGCAAATTGGTGGCAATATATTGAGTAAATAAAATCAACGCCGATAATTTAAATTTAAATGTTTCCTCCGGCTGATTTCCCATGATGAGAGAACGGATTCCGCCGCTTGAGTGATTAAATCAGTACATCACATTTTGTATTTTTCCACTTCTCGAATTAAAATTTTAAATTATTAATGCAATTAATTGGATAGAAACCTTGCCTTGTCCCAAATCTCGGAAAATTCCGGGAGTCACAAAATCAGAATCTCGTTTCCTGGGAATGTAAACGGTGAAAACATAATTCATACCTGATACTGGTATAATTAAATTGTAACTTTGCCTGCACTTCTAATTTTTAAACTAAACTAATGTCAAAGTATCTTAGAATAGACAAATTATTCGTTGTTTAGTTAATCAATTAAAGTAGAACAAATATGGATGCATTTACAAATTTAAATTTAATTTGTTAATTGCTTAAATAATATTTCATCAACCTTTTCATTATCGTAACGTAAAACTTTTTTCATATTGTAATTACATACCTTGTCTTAATAATACTGTCTGTCCATTAACTAGAAGTCGACCTTACTAATGCCCTATTGAAGATTTGGTTGATAAAAATTGTTTAAATATCTTAAATAAGCCGATTTTGTTATCGCCCTCGAATGATTGTCATTTCATGTAGCTAATTATTCGAATGGTTTTTAATAAATTATCCAAGCCACATTCAATATTCATGTGCCATGGATTATTCGTCGTAACATGTTGATTATTCGTATTGATTCCAATTGTTTTAAATTAATTTTATCAGTTTTAATCATCTATTTCTCAAAATATACCATCAATTTATGTTGTGTATTGCAATACTTGATATTTTTATTTGCTTTATTTACAAATAATTCCTATAGGTAAAACGATTTTCAATTTGATTGACAGAATGACAACTAAAACTCAAACAGCATCGCGATGATTCTATATTATGAAACCTGGTGTTAAAAAGAAAAACTAGTCAACAATTGAGGCACACAGTATAAGATATCTATATAATATCGAGCTTCCGTGGTTTACATTATGTATTCTGGATTTTGAAGAACAATAAAAATAATATTTTGGTTGTCTACGAATTGCCTAAAAATTTTCTACTTTGTCTACGTTGAAAACTATTAGCAACGTTATTGTCGACATTGGCTTGTAAACAATCTCAAAATAGGGGTAGCCACATAACACTAATGGGAGGAGAGTTATCGGTGTAATTTTATTAGGAAATTTATAGATAAAATTGAGGCAGCCCTTCAACAAATTACTGTCTTCCTTAAATAAGCGAGAAAGTGAGGTGCGTTTGCCACGTGTCAGTATTCCGGAATTTAGTGGTAAATATCCTGAATTTACGTCATTCCGTGAGCATTAATTCACAACAATGGAAACAATTCCAAGGTTGATAAGCTGCAATACCTAAGGGTCTGCTCAAGGGTGAATCATATTCATTACTTAATCACATAGCAGTCACTGATGCCAACTATGATGAAGCGTGCGGGGAAATTAAGGCTAGATATGACAAACGAAAATACGTAGTTCACACTTTATTATAGAATTTATTAAGCAGCCTAATCTAAACCAAGATTGAGCCAAATCTCTTCGTCATATATCTGATGTATCAGACGAAGTAGTGCATGGACTGAAAGTACTTGGTGAGAAGGCCGAAAGTCGTGTTCTGTAGTTGATCTACATTTTAGTAAAGAAGCTAGATAATGATTCCAAGCAAGCATGGGCTCACGAAACGGCCACAATTGATTTCCCAACGCTAGATCAAATTTTTAAATAAAATAAGCGACTTACTACAAAGTTTGAGTTCATTGCAAAAAACGAAGCCATACCTTTCTTCTAAACGACTCAATACTTTGATAACACAGTCCGATATCATTAAGTGTCCAATACGTGTAGGAGAACACTATTTAAATAGATGTAACAAATTTCTAGACATGCTGATCCAGAACTCTTATCATCTACTCATCAGTCTACGGCGTGCAGATTCAATTTTGGAAAGAGGACAGCGACAATTAAATTCAACCATTTTACAAAACACTAGGCACTTAACATTCAGATTTGCGCGGTTACGAAACGAAAGATCATATCTGAATCTTCTCGAAACTCAGCGCTTCACCAATCACTACGAGAATATCCAAATTCAAAGTATTGCCGATGCAAGTGAAGTAGCCTATTGTGTAGTCGTCTACAGCAAAGTCAAAAATGACAAGGGAGGAATGCATAGTTATCAATCTGTTAACGTCGAAATCTAAAGTGGCGCCTATCAAGAAGGTTTCTTTACCAAGATTGGAATTGTCTGCGGCAAATTTATTAGCGAAACTAATGAATTCTGTGAAAGAAACTATAGCACCAACATACGCGATATTATGCATGGACAGACTCGACCATTGTGTTAGCATGGCTTTCGACATATCCCGCCCATTTTGGAAGACGTTTGTTGCGAATCGGACTAGTCAAATCCGCCGATAATCCCGCTGATCATGATTCTAGAGGATTATCTTCTAACAAGTTATTTCATCTAGAGCAATGGTGGCATTGCCCGGAATGGCTGAAACAACATGAATCTCTTTGGCCTACGACACCCTGTAACTCAGAACTAGACCAAACTGAGATAGAGAAAGACTTAAGCAAAACTAAATTAGAATCACAGGTATTTCGGGTCCTACATTGAGGAAGGTTGATTGGACCTGATCTTTAAAAGGAAATCCAGTATGAAAAAAATATTTCGGATAATGGCTTTAGTAAGACGTTACGTAGCTAACCAAAAAACCAAAAATCCAGAGATAAACATAGCAGTGAACTAAACACAAAGGAAATTGAAGATACTAGAGCTAAATGTGTGATGTTGGTATACATGCTAATGAATTCAACGAAGACATAAACAATTTGCGGCAATACAATGAGAAACAATTCTAAGTTGTTATCTTTAGCACCTTTCACTGATGCGGCTGTTATACTGAGAGTGGTTGGTCGTCTTTTCAATGCAGAGTGTAATATCGAGAACAAACATCCCGCGTTAATACCTCCAAACCATTTATTCACTGAAAGGCTGATAAGAGAAACGCATAACAAAAACGTACACGCCAGCCCTACGCTTGCCAATAATATATTGCGACAGAAATACTGGATTATAAATGAACGGTCAGAAATAAGATCTATGTAGTAAAAAATTGTGTGGTCTGCGCAAAATACGCTCAGAAAACTAGCTTTAAATTAATGGGAAATCTTACAACAGAAAGAGTAACTCCAACACATCCTTTCACTAATTGCGGATTTGATTTTGCTGGACCACTTCATTTCGCCTCAAACAAGGGAAGAGGTGGAACTAAGCCTATCAAAGGATATCTCTGCATTTTTGTTTGTCTCTCGGTTAAAGCAATCCACACAGAACCGGTAAGCGATTTGACGAGTGAAGCATTTTTAGCCGCACTTAAACGAACCATAAGGCGAGGAGGTATTTTTAAGAAGATTTATATGGAGAATGGATCTAACTTACAAAACATTAATCAGAATTATATAATTTCAGAGTACCTCAATAGTAATGGAATGAATTGGCATTTTATTCCACAGGCCGCTCCTTACTTTGGCGAACTGTGGGAATCTGCTGCAAGTCAACAAAAACACATTTACTCAATTCAACTATTAATATAAATCTGACTTTTGAAGAAATTACTACCCTTTTGCGTCAAATAGAAAACATCCTCAATTCACGACCGCTTTATTCAACATCTACAGAAGACGATTATGAAGTGCTTACACCGGCTCACTTCTTAATTGGCACCTCAACAAGGTATGTTCCAGAAACAACAGTGACAGCAGCAGATTTTTCATTATCCAGATGGCAGAGAATCCAAGCGAGAATTCAAACATCTTGGAAGAAGTATTATACGCTGACTACTTACACATACACAACCTGCAGCAAAGGCATAAATACAAGAGAAGATCTTCAAATCAACGATGTCGTACTTATAAAGGGAGACAACACACCGATAAGTATATGGCTTCTTGGACAAGTCACCAAAATATACACTGGACACGATAATCCGGTGAGAGTCGCCACCGTTAAAACTGCGAGCACTATACACTGCAACGTCCAGTAGTTAAAATAGTTAATTATAATTTTCTGCACTAAACATGTTTTATTGCTAATTATTGTGCTTTGACAAACCGATGTTTTCCGGCATTCGGTCTATAATCGGTTGATATTTGACCTATAATTATCCGTTATAGCCCACTATTCACCCTATAAACCCGCTAAATTATCGTACCTATATAACATTCACTAGTGCTAAATGAATTAAATAATTTTCCTTGCCGTTTTGCAGTTTTATAATTAATTTACTAACTTAATGTGGGAACTAATAATTTAATTAACTCAATTAAGTATAGACATCATTGCCTGTCAAAAGTAATTCAATTAAACAAATTATTTTATTAGAAATTTATGTATTTTTGTGTACAGTAATTATAAATTTTTCCCAAAGGAATTAAATACACAGAAAAATTATGTTTCTCATGTTTATTTTCATTATACCTGTGTGCGCTCACCTAAATAAATATAAAAATAAAACCCGATTTTTCATGTTTTTCCAATTTTAATTTATGTTATTTTTAGAATTCAAAAATTATATGTTTGAAAATTTAATTTATTTATACTTAATTTGTTAACACTGCCTCGGGGAAAATCAAACTGGGGTTGGTGTCTATAAAGTTCTAATTTTCGTTTGATCATATCAACTCATAAACCTTCATTAAAGAGTTATTAATAAAAATTTGCCAACATAAATACACGAAAATAAATGTAATGATTAAAAAATACAAAAACTTGTATCACAAAATTGTCAACTTTTCGATTAACAAAAAATTGTATGTTTAAAAAACTTTTCCCACACAACTTCAAAAAAAAAAATAAAAAATCTATATCCACGTAGCTAGGTAAGTAGGTACACGGAGGATAAAAAACTTGGGAATCTATTAAATAAGTTTGCCCTAAAGATTCATGGAAAATCAAGTAAAACTTTCCTTTTGTTTCTTTATTTAACGATGGTATATACATACGAGGATATACCAAATGGGGGATGGGAATATGATTTTTTTATGCTTTCATAAGATTACGAGAGATTCAAAGACAGAGATAGATGGATAAAAATGGAACGAAACTCTGAAACAAATCGAGAAAATTTGTTATAATCTGATGCTTAATGTTGTCTTTTCGTGAACTTTTCTTTGGAGGTTTCAAAATATGTATCCTGTATAAGAACTTTTTTTTTTGTTTTAATGCTAACCTCATTTATATAAAGTTGTTTCTTCTTTTAACTTATAGTTTGATTTTTATTAGGATACATTTGTGTTTCGTTCAACGGATCGTCGTGTAAAGCATTGCCTACAATTTGTGCTTTTAGATCGTTTTATTCGACAAAACTTAACTTTTCAATTACCTTTGGTCGTTTAGGTTTTTTACAATAATTGGCAACAGTGATAAAAGGGTTCAATTTTATATTATTTGTTTACGTACCTCCCTCATGTTTGCGATTTAAACGTAAGTTGGCACAATATTTGGCATAATTTAGCATTTCACTATATTAAGTCCAATTTCGAAAGGAGCTTTAGCGGTTCACTCATTTATTCAATCGCATATGGATGAAATCATACATTTTATTCACTTTTTTCATAATTATCAGACGGCCTTAACGTTTACCCCGTCACTGGTTCTTAACAATCCTTGAGCACTAGTCTTATCATTTCCTCCATCATTCCTCCTATTTCAGCAGAATATTCCACTGCTGCTTTCTACAATTTGATGGGAATTGGGGTTATGCTTAATATATCTGCTTCTCATTCCAATGCTGATACCTAGACTTAATTTTTATTGAGCTAAATGTTAGCCATGTCTCGGAGCTCTAATTATTCCTCGCTGTTCTTGCCTGTAATACATACCCTGATCTTAGGCTAGAAATAAGATATTATGCTATTCCTCGACAGCCCTTAAAATATCTATGCTGATCCCCAGCTTGAAACAGTAGCTTCAAGTTCTCGTTTGTGGTTTCGCCACTGAATGATGGAGGCTTCAAAATCTGTTTGTGATCTCCAATAAGTAGTTCCTTAGCTTTTTATTTGGTGAGTAGGGAACGCTTCCACAGCCTGCTTACCTGTTCTCTAAATATTCGCGATTTAGCTCAGCCGGTTTTTTGCTTTCACCTTTCAAATAAATAAACGAAGAATACAAACTCAGCAGATTCCTCTGGATTCTCAGTAACTGGGGTGATTGGTCGCGAGTTCATCACAGCCAATATTTGGCACAGTATGGTGTTTAAATCTTCGTAGGAAAATTTTGTATACACACGGTTATATAGAGATGGCGTTTCATCATCTTGATCGCAGACTACCAGAGCCCGCCAAAGTTCGAGGCAGCAGGCGAAGAGATTAAAAGTGGATAAAGCTTGACACAGTTTTTATTGAGCACCCAAAAAATTACTGCTATTGGCGTTTTGTACTTTCTTTGACAAACCCCTCCCGCTGACAATTCGCTTTGAAGCATTTATGAATGAGTCGGTAGGCGCATCTGTAAGATAAACAACACAACATTATGCTTTTATCGGTTTAGTATCTTTTCTTTTTTGGAATTGATTTAATTGGACCAGCATAATCTAGTCCTGTAAAATGGAACGGACTTGAAACGCTGCTAATATTCCATCTGCTGTTGAATCTACAACAAATAGAGCCTTAGTAATCCAATACAGCTGATGGCTCAAATCGACATGTAACGCAGATCCAGCATGAAATTACATAATATGAAGATGTCTGAGGATCAACTTACTAATTAAAACATGACCAGCAATAATATTTGGATATTTTTGACGAAATGGAAGATTAGAATTTTCCTATTTGCCACTAACTTTTAGCAAACCATCTGCACAGATTTAGCTGAAGAATGTAACTATTAAGTATATGCTTTTTGGACTCATATTTCCTCACATTTTAGCATCAAAAACCCGTGCAGTTGAGTGTCGCTATTAAATTGTCAATATCGATAGATTTTAATTTTTTCCAATTGATTTAGGTAGGTATAGAGCTGCACCCAATTTGAGACAAAACAGACAGCAATGTGTTATTCCACTCCAATTTCAATTTCTTTAGCTGCTGACATATGAGACAGTGACGGATGATAGCCAAGCAACTGAGTCAAATAAACTAGAGGATTCCGAAAGGAACTGACACTTTATTGAAACCAAAACAATCATCTCGGCGATCCTAGTTCGGCGTCCAGATTCCAAGTACCTTCTGTCGAATCAGCTCCACCTCCACTTAGCAAATGATCCACGTAAAACTTTGATTTGATGGATGGGCTCGCTAATGAAAACTTTCGCTGGTATCATCTGCAACTTGATTTAAACAACGCTCGGCTAATTTGGTACCATATGTTACACGAAGAAGTTTGAAGAGGATAGGTAATTGGTTCATTAAGCTTTTTCAGCGCCATAAAATACGCTGGTAACTGTAATCATCACCGTTTACAATCACTAGGCGATACATTCATTTTATGTCCGCTGCTATTGCAATTCGATATTTCAAAATCGAATGACGGTCTCTATCAAGTCTGGTTGAATCTAAAGATTCATCAATATTAAAGTCAGTCTGAACTACTCACCTGAGCCACCTGTGACTATCCATCCCAGAGTTGTGTCAATTTCAATCAAGTTGTTTGCACCCACAATTTATCAAGTATTTGTTGATTCACTTTAGGCACTTTTAAGTTTAACTTGTCGATAATCAAAGCATCAAGCTCAATACATGCATCACTATTGTTTGTTGGTATAACTCAAATTCTTACGGCACGATGCTTGCAACTGATCGGTTTTGTTATATTCTGTAGAGAGGCTTCATCACTTCAATTCATCTCTTAGATTCTGATATGTGAAAGTGTTGATGATGACTTTCTCGACCACAATCTGTCATCTAAAAGTGTTTCGATTTGTGAGCTAAATTTGATTCAATCAGTATTCACTATTACTTCATTTTATTTTATTTATTCACACATTATCACTGTTACACTTGCTACATTGGTTGTGATCTCAACAATACGATAAACTTACAACTAAAATAATCAACGATAGCATACCCTAGAATTACCACCAACGAAAAGTGAAAACAACGTAACAATAATATTCACATTTAATGTCACAAAGGTTTAATTAATTTTTCAATTCGTGACTAAATTTTTTATAAAAAAATAAACCAAATTTTGAAAGCTAAACAAATCGGTAGTATCTATAGGATATATACACTCCTTGTCACTAGGTTAAGGCCACGTTAAATTTTTATATTTTTGCTAGTTCAGGAGTTCCAAAAATTTTCAAAACTTAAAATATATATTCTTATAAACTAAACAGGTTATACACAATTGAAAAATTAAAAACTATTTGAGAGTAGAAAAAAATATGAGCAAGAATACCGGATTTACATTTTCAGTAGGTTAAGGCCACATGAAAATTCAAGTTATCAGTTCATTTTAAAAATAAATGTATTGAAAAAAAAATCGGAATAATGGTTTTAATAGTGAGTATTTCCACCATTATTATTAATAACTTCAAAAATCTTGTCCGAGAGTGAGTTTTACAGTGATTGGATACACTCATTTCACTATATGCAATTTTTATGGCAACTACAAGCTCGCTTGGTGTTTCAAATTGGAGTCCTCATACATAAACCTTCCTCGACAGCAATCCCCATATGTTCTCGATGATATTGATATCGGGTGAATAAGGCAGACAGGCAAGAAGTTTGATATTGTCAGGTCTTATCCAATCTTTCACTTCCTAGTATTGTGTATGGGGGCGTTGTCTTGTTGAAATATGAATAACTAAGGTCCATATTTCTCATGTAGTGGCGGGAAAACATTTTGTAATAAAGTTTTGTAAGTTTCAATGTTCATTGTAATACTTCAGAACTCCAAATCTATAGTACCATAGTAAGTAATAACACCCCAACCCATAATACCGGATGTACGGCTATGGCAGCGTAACAAAATGATCTCTTCTTTACGGAAATCGTGAAAGTAATATTTGTATTCAACAGGCCCATCCAGGTTGAATTTTTTTTTCTTCCGAAAAAACACGTTCTGCCATTCATTACTCCAGGTCATGTGAGGACGTGCAAAATCAAACCGTTTCTTTTTATTTATTGTCAAAAACCGACATTTGCTTAAATTTACGACGCACTAGATGATCACTATAGCGAATACTCGCCAAACAGTTGTAACACTAGCTGCAACGTCACTTTAAGGGTCGATTTTATAAACAGAAAGACCAAAATTAGAAGCCTTACGAAGAATTAACCGCAGTTTTCTTTTCGGTGTAGCCAAAGAAGTGCAGCCTTTCTGCCTGGCACTGTAGTTTCCGATATCCGAGCAGTAATTATTAATCACAGTATTACTTCCCTTGAAGACCCTTGCTCACTATAAACATCAATTTTGGCTCTTTCAACTTCACTGAGGGTCTTAACTTTTGGCATTTTAATTCAAAATTCAATTAGTAATTTTAATATTAATATAATAAACATAATTAGTTTTTAAAAATACTTAAATTTATTGACTAATTAAGTATAAACTTAAATGGCCTTATCCTACTGAAACACTAAAAATTCATACGTTTTACATTAGTATTTGAAATAAATGAATAAAGTAACGGTAAATCCAGTTTAAAATTAATTTTTTCTGTAATTTTGTTTAATTATACATAATGTTTGAACTTTTACTTCCAACTAATCTCAACATGTTGTTCTAACACACAAAAAATTGATAGGAAACTGAAAATTTATGGTGGCCTTAACCAAGTGAAACGGAGTGTACGTAACGGGCTAGATGAAAATTACAATAAAACAAGTAAAAATTCTATGCATATGCATAACATTTCAATTTCGTTTTTGTACAAAGTGAAGCGGTACTATCAGTTGAACAATTGAATTTATATTACCGAACTATTTTCCAATATTCATGAAATTTTCATCTATGGTAAAAAAATAAAAATTAAATTACGTCGATCAAGAATAGTTGTTGTTTAATCCTAATTTTATGCTCAATTTAGTTGCATATCTATACTAACACACACACTCACAATTCAATCATCAAAATTTTTTGTTTGTACAAAAACTACTTAACTATATTCACTTTTTACCTAAATAAACTACTTCTGCAAACAAATCGAATTTTTCACATTCAAAAAGTTTTTTGAAAAAAATTTTATTTAGTGACAGGTAAAATTTTCTTTTAATGCATTTCGGTACATATACATTATATATGCATAGAGAATGTGAAATGTTATGGTTTCACATGTAAAATTATTCAAGGAGATTTTTTTTTTTTTATGTAGTTTGTTGCATAAATTCATTTATATCTGTGTATTTTCCATTTGGTTTGTTTTACTGAAAATCACAAGTTTATTGAAATATTGCAAAATTGATTTTATTTTTTATTTTTAAATATGATTTATTTAAACGGAATATAAATATTTTTTGGTTCCAGAACTATATGAATCTTAGTGTGAAGTTTTAAAATGTTTGGTAAAATATTTAAAGTTTTATGACTGCATTTAGTTTTGTGTGAGGATAAGTAGAGCTTATTAAGGTTTATTTGTTGATAAACTATTTTCTGAGTGGCTTTTACGTGTTTTGCGTGGTCATTTTTGATAACTTTAATATTTGCCTTCCAATTTTAATCCAGAATGATCTACCTGTTTGACCTATTTAAAAAAATAATAAGATGTAATGCATAGTAGTGGTCAACCACCAGCCTTATTCAATGCGTTAGACACAAATATTATAATATTAAGGATAATAATCCCTCATTTTTCCGAAAAACTGGGAAATAGGAAGAACTTAATCTTCTGCGTTTGCGGTAAAAATTCTTGCCATCTTGAAAACATAAATAAAAAAAACAGAAACATAAAAGCTCGAATTTGGTAGAAGGTGGTAGTCAGTCGACTGTGTGTTCGTTGAGTAAAATTTCCATTAACTATCATTTCAGATTATTTATCTACCATAACAAATACCAACAAAAAAAAAGAAAAAACTGGCTACAATATAAATGGATAAAGGCTAACCATTCAAACAATTTAACATTTTTTTATTTTTTTACTTACCATAAAAAACATTTCCGCAACTCTGAAGATACGAAGCTACATATATATGTGGAGCAAAATATAAAGTTACATGGCCTAAAAAGTCCAAACCCTTATCGAAAAGTTTTATTTTTTTGTGTTTTGTTCATTTTAAATAGAAAAATGAAAATCATGACACGAATTAAGATGAATTTCGGAATGGAACACACACAATACACAAATACGCAAAAAAAGCACTTTGGTTGATTGTTAATTTTTATTTTTTATTATTATTTGTTTTTTTTTGTGAAAAGGGTAATTAGTTTTTGTTGTAACTGTGCAAAAAAAAAACAGTTTCCGTTTTATTTTCTACTGCTATACACTCATACACTTCAATGTTCTCTCTACTTTTTTTTTTGTTTGTGTTCGATTAATATTTACCCGAAATTTTATTTGCTGATACGAGTAAGTCTACGAGATGAAATAAGTTTAGAGATGAATTTAATTTGTATAGAAAAAACGGTTACTTTGTTTACCTTTGTTAGCAAGTTGGACACTCAAGGGTATGGCGTTAACTGAATTTGTGTAGCTGTAAATGATTAACTAGCCACCTACATCAATACAAATAATTTTGCTGTGTTATTGATTGCTGGTAGGAAAATAATAAGCCAATGAAAGCACGACATATTTTATTGCATTGTTGTTGTCAAAACTATTAAAATTATTGCGCAATGTTTGGTAAAAGTATAACCTGTTTATAATAATTATATCGTTTAGACCTTGATAACCTTCAAACATCACTTTAGCTTTCAATAATTTTAGCTTTTGTCTTAATAAATTAGTTATTAAATAATTAAGAATTAAGAGCTTTTAGTAGGTATATAAGAAACACTTTAAATAAATAGTTAAAGGCTCAGGATTTTCTTACAAATCCAATTTACATCAATTTTCGATGGTATGAGTATGGGAATAAAACAGTGCGGGGTCGGTAATTGGTGAGAAACGGATTTCTCTCTATTCGTTGAGGATGAGGAGGAGATTGGTGAGACATTGTTTTATTCCCATACTCACACCATCCCATAAAATGATGAATACGTCGGGTTATAATAAAATAAAGAAGGAAAAAAAACAACATCTAGAATTTTGTTATTCGGCCGTTGATTAATCAATAATCACATACCTTTGTTTAATTCACCCCTTTTTAATTTTTAATGTTTATTGCTCTCACCATTTTTATTGTTTACTACTCCCACATTTTTAATTTGTATCTTTTTGTTTCACTTTTTGCTTTTTCCAAATATATATAACTACATTTTCATTTTTGCAGTTTAGTAGATATTCCTGATGATGGCCTAACAAACCCAAATCGATCGAGTGATTTTTAAACCTTTTGTAATTTTGCGAGATATTTAACAAGTGTTTAAAAAAAAAAAATTAAAAAATGTGTGTTTTAAGTGTGTTTCGCCAAGTGCCTACGGCAGAAAGTGTAAAAAGTACGATGTTCATTGGTCTTTCGATCCTGATTCTCTTGATTTGTTTCTGTTCGACGCTCGATCGGCATATGATTCTCTTGTGTTGATTTCGTTATTCAGTTTTAACCTAAAACAAATTAACCTCTACTAAAATATTATTATGATTCGTTTTTGCGAATAACACGGAACATCTATTTGTTCATCAGTCTTTTAGCTTTTTTTAAATAGTGAAAATAATATCCATCATGTTTCTATTGAATTCGAAATTTATACTATCGGCCTCAATGATAAATGCCGGATTTTTTCGGCAGATACCTATTATTACAATTTTAAGTCCTGTGATGTCTATGATCTCTCCGATTATCTCAAAGGTTTTAATTGGGGTGCATTATTTAATAAAAATATTTTAGACGTAAATGTGGATAAATTTAACAACTTATTATTTGCAGCTTTTCAACGTTTCGTACCTTTGAAAAAGAGTCGTAATTATAGTTACCCACCTTGGTTTGATGACAGCCTGAAAAATTTGCGCAACAGTTAAACAGGTTTCGAAATTTGTAAACGACAAGCGCAGCTCAACTGGATTTCCATCTACAAAAAAATGTAACAACATACTGTTGAACACAGTTTTTCGCATTAGCGCAGTATTTGCAGACTTTTTTCAATCTGTGTATGCAACTTATACATAGTATTCATTGATAATATTCTCTTCATTAGTGCTCCTATGATATTATCAAGGATCTTATTGATTTTAAGGATGGATGTGGACCAGATGGAATATCCTTATCTATTCTTAAATCGGTAGCATCTTCCATAACTACTCCTTTATGTTACCTGTTCAATATATTTGATCCTGTTTGTATATTTCCCAGCTGCCTGGAAAATCGCACACATTGTTCCAATTTATAAAACAGGTGATCGCTCTGATATATGAAACTATCGGGGTATTTCAATTTTGTCTACAATACCAAAACTTTTTTGAATTAAAAGTAACTAATCATTTGATATTTTGTACAAAACAAATCATCTCAACTTTCCAGCATGGTTTCAGTACTGTAGATCAACATCTACGAACCTTCAGCAGTTTACAAATTTCGTTATTGAATCAGTAGAGTCTAAGGCTAAGCTTGATGCAATCTATTTTGATTTTGCTAAGGCTTTTGACTCAATTGACCACAGAATTATTATAAAAAAACTTTCTGTGTTTGGTTTCTAAAATGGATTTCATCTTACTTGGTAGACAGAAAACAGTTTGTTCTATTGAATCACATAAAATCAGATTTTATCTATTGCCATTCGGCTGTTCCTCGAGGCTCCCACTTGTGCCTTATTATCTTTCTTTTATTTGTGAATG
This sequence comes from Tipula helvola, assembly GCA_963556165.1. NCBI lineage: Eukaryota > Metazoa > Arthropoda > Insecta > Diptera > Tipulidae > Tipula > Tipula helvola. The sequence continues at coordinate 369,283,554 of OY744481.1, forward strand.
ATGTCACCGATATATTTAAATTTTGTATTGTTCTATTGTTTGCCGACGATTTAAAGATTTTTATTCGAACTCGGTCTTTGGTTGATGTTAATATACTACAGTTCGAAATAAATAGTTTATCTAGATGGTGCTCTGCTAACAGATTGTTTGTTAATATAAGCAAATGTAGTGGGAGGTCATTCTATAGGACTTTTACCGCTACAATTTCTAACTATTATTTTGACGATAATCAGCTTAGCAGAGTAATAACGGATTTAGGAGTTATATTTGATACCAAAGTAACTTTCTGTTTACACATTGATAACATAATACGTAAACGAATTATATTTAAGTGATATTTAATATGTTCGACCATGTTCATGAAATATAATAAAAAAATTGTTAAGTTAAAAATTAAATGTGAAATTTTAAATGAAAATGGCATAATTGGACGAGTTTTGTATTTTTTTTCAACTTAAGATATAAGGGCGTTTTAAATAATCATCGTCTCAATAACCAATCATCACATAATAATAATAATAATAATAATCATTTATTATCATCATAATTAAATTAATTGTTTGCGTTTAATTCTTATAAAACGGATGTTATACCAAGAAATATAATACTAAGTTGTTAAAACAAAATTACAGATCTATGAACACCCCTTATTAAAATTAAACCATTTTGATTTTTGGTGCGGTAGAGTTTATTCCAACAATATTATAATTACATAAAAGCTTGTTGTTGTTTTTGTTGATGGTTGTTTTTAATTTAATTCTCTTCCAACCATCAGCAGTAATAATAAAAGACTAAGTAAATTAAATTATATTCGGGTAAAATGTATGTATATTAGAACAACAGGAGTGTAAATTAAATTTCCATTATTTAAAAACCATAAAACCATAGAGTAAAAGGTAGATAAATAAATATTTGAACTGTATCCCTCACTTTTGTATATAACTTTCAAGAAATTTTATTCATGAATAAATTGACATCCGTCTTTAGAATATTTTTTTGTAAATACATTAAAATTTGGTTTAACCAGTTCGTGGATTTTAACCCCCTTCACCACCCCCCCAACAAATACCAATTCCACAAGCATTTTAAATATTTTTATTTTTTTTTTTAAATAATTGTCACTCGTTCAATTTAGCATTCAACATTGTCACGAAAAAAAAGTTTTAATTCGTTTTTTTTTTATTCCTTTTATCGAAAGCTTTTTGTTTAGTTCGCTTTTTCCGTCTGTATATATTTACAATATAGTTTTATGTCAACTTTTTATTTTTAATAAAATGCTTTTAGTCAAATTGATCGATATTCAAACTATACAATATATTGTGTATAATATGGTTTTTGTATTTAAGGTGCACAAAAATGTTGGTTAATTTGCGAGCTTACAATAGTTTCACATCATATACAATATATTTTGTTAGAAGTTTATTTTAAGCTTTAAACAACATAGCAGTTTGTCTGCAGTACATGAAATATAACGTAAAATTAGGTATCTGCAACCAAACTCAATATTACACGAGTAAAAAACGAAAACCAAAAGCACATTTCCCATGCGAATATTGAATTTCCCAAAACATAATTGAGATAATGTTCTTCTATACCAAAAATACACTCTTTACTTATTTTTATATCGACACGCAAAACATGATTATTATTCATGAAAGTTATATTCCACAACGTGCATTGATTATGTAAAAATGATGTTGTTTCGATCCATACAGTTTGTTTTTTTTTGGAATTACAAATGAGAGTTAAAGTTATTATGATTAGCATATAATCAAAAAGTCAATTGTCCCTTGCCGCATCAATTTTTTTTTTTGGAAGTTATGAGAAAAATTATTAACTGATAATTATGGCAAAATTAATTTATTCGTTATTAAAACATACAAATTTACCAAACAATTTTTAAACTAGATACTAAACAACATATAGACAAAAGCATAAGAGATGTGCTGATAATGATTATGTTTATGGTAATAGACGTGTTAATTACACACACTTTAAACTAGAACATTTTCTTCATGAACACACCATTAAAAATATGGAGCCATGTGTAAGGAAGGAACTATAAAAAATTATTGCTTGTTCTAAAAGCATAAACGAGACAATATTACATATGTATTATAATTATGATAATACGGGACAAATAGAATAAAGATACGGAACCATGAAATTGTTAATTTGTGCTTTGTTAATTAATTAAAACTAATTAGTAGCTTTTAGATTAGAGATTGGTATCTGTTGTTATTATTTTTTTTTGGATTTTTTTTAAAAATTGTTAACGTTTTGTTGTGTGCAAACGGAAAGTGGGGAAAAATATAAATTGGTTGTGTACAGAATCAGTAATCAGTACCAATTTATCTTTTGGAAAGATTTTCTTTGGAAAATTTTAAAATAATTACCGAAATATGTTTGACGAATTTACGTTTTCGTGATAAGTATCTTTAATTTATTGTATGCTCATAATTTAATTAATTTATTTATAAAATTTATTTTATAGACTTAGAATTTGATGTCAATCGTGAATAGTTAGTAGACTCGCGATAATATGAACGCCTTATACTGTGAACTATGGATAAAGTGGACGATTTTTTAATTACATGTACTACTAGGTAACGTGAAAACGTAAATAATTAGAAAGCTTGATAACGTGAACTAGATTTTGTACACTCTCGCATGTCCATAAATGTACATATAATTTTTAATACAATACGATATATTTTCTGATGATCCGGGGATTCCAAATTTGTTCCCTTTAAGTTGCTTTCTTCTTTAATGAAATTGCGTTTTGTATCACAATAAAAATTCAATGCATGCTGATTATATTTTATTTACATGCAAATATTTAGCATCCAGCTAATTATTTAGCTGGACGAAATTAGACAGCTAAATATTTAGCTGTCCAGTTAAAATTTTCATGCGTTGAATTTGTATTATGAAACAAATCGCAATTTTTTACCTTGTTAACATTAGCCGAAAGTTTTCAGCCGAAAGTTATAAAATGTCGGCAATGCAGATAGTGTCTTGGCTATATCAGCCGAAAGTTAGGTTAGGTTAGATTTGGGTAGCAGTCCACTAGGCACAGGCATAGCCACAAAAAGGTCGGTAGCCATACCACAATTTAAACATTTTTAAAGCCGAAAGTTACCATCCGCCATATTTCAGCCAAAACATATTTAATTTAAAACCGAAAAATTGACAAAACAACCTATAAACTGGAATTTCCATATAGTGAATTTATTACTGGATAAAAGCGCATTTGGTTGTCATTGTTTGTGACGGTAATTACAAGAGAGGAGCATAATATAGAATTTAAAAATTTGTATAAACTCAACCTTTAAAGTGTCATGTCTGGAAAGTAGTTCAATTAGTGTGGAGCCAACAGTTATCACCAGAAAAATTATCAGGACAAGTTTTATGTGGGGAGCCCGGGAAAATTCGATTGAATCAAAAGCCAATATAAAATGTAAAAACTTGTATAAATTGTATTTTGTCGCTCTGAATTTGGGGGCTATAGTTCAGTTGATTTCCAAAAAATTGAATTTTCCACGAAACGTGTAGAAATATTCGACCGATACAAATGACCGTTTGTATGACCATTACAGGTCTCAACGCCTATTGGTGGACGTATCAAACACCGAAATCGGAGCACATTTGCAGATTTTCGATTTTTGTGGCTCTGAATTTGTGGGTTATAGGTAGTTCAGCTGATTTTCAAAAAAAATTTATTTTCTACGAAACGTGTAGAAATATTCGACTGATCCAAATGACCGTTTATATGACAATTACAGGTCTCAACGCCTATTGATAGAGGTATCAATTATTGAAATCGGATCACATTTGAAGATTCTCGATTTTTGTGGCTCTGAATTTGTGGGCTATAGTTCCGTTGCTTTCCAAAAAATTGAATTTTCCACGAAACGTGTAGAAACATTCGACCGATCCAAATGGCCGTTGGTATGACAATTACAGGTCTCAACGCCTATTGATAGAGGTATCAATCATCGAAATTGAAGGACATAAGCAGATTTTCGATTTTTGTGGCTCTGAATTTGTGGGCTATAGTTGAGTCGATTTTCAAAAAAATTGAATTTTCCACGAAACGTGTAGAAATATTCGACCGATCCAAATGGCCGTTGGTATGGCAATTACAGGTCTCAACGCCTATTGATAGAGGTATCAATCATCGAAATCGGAGGACATATGCAGATTTTCGATTTTTGTGGCTCTGAATTTGTGGGCTATAGTTCAGTTGATTTTCAAAAAAATTGAATTTTCCAGGAAACGTGTAGAAATATTCGACGGATCCAAATGGCCGTTTGTATGACAATTACAGGTCTCAACGCCTATTGGTGGACGTATCAATCATCGAAATCGGAGCACATTTGCAGATTTTCGATTTTTGTGGCTCTGAATTTGTGGGCTATAGTTCAGTTGATTTTCAAAAAAAGTGAATTTTCCAGGAAACGTGTAGAAACATTCGACGGATCCAAATGGCCGTTTGTATGACAATTACAGGTCTCAACGCCTATTGACAGAGGTATCAATCATCGAAATCGGAGGACATATGCAGATTTTCGATTTTTGTGGCTCTGAATTTGTGGGCTATAGTTCAGTTGATTTTCAAAAAATTGAATTTTCCAGGAAACGTGTAGAAATATTCGACGGATCCAAATGGCCGTTTGTATGACAATTACAGGTCTCAACGCCTATTGGTAGAGGTATCAATCATCGAAATCGGAGGACATAAGCAGATTTTCGATTTTTGTGGCTCTGAATTTGTGGGCTGTAGTTCAGTTGATTTTCAAAAAAATTGAATTTTCCAGGAAACGTGTAGAAATATTCGACGGATCCAAATGGCCGTTTGTATGACAATTACAGGTCTCAACGCCTATTGATAGAGGTATCAATCATCGAAATCGGAGGACATATGCAGATTTTCGATTTTTGTGGCTCTGAATTGTGGGCTATAGTTCAGTTGATTTTCAAAAAAATTGAATTTTCCAGGAAACGTGTAGAAATATTCGACGGATCCAAATGGCCGTTGGTATGACAATTACAGGTCTCAACGCCTATTGATAGAGGTATCAATCATCGAAATCGGAGGACATATGCAGATTTTCGATTTTTGTGGCTCTGAATTTGTGGGCTATAGTTCAGTTGATTTTCAAAAAAATTGAATTTTCCAGGAAACGTGTAGAAATATTCGACGGATCCAAATGGCCGTTTGTATGACAATTACAGGTCTCAACGCCTATTGATAGAGGTATCAATCATCGAAATCGGAGGACATAAGCAGATTTTCGATTTTTGTGGCTCTGAATTTGTGGGCTATAGTTCAGTTGATTTTCAAAAAAATTGAATTTTCCAGGAAACGTGTAGAAATATTCGATGGATCCAAATGGCCGTTTGTATTACAATTACAGGTCTCAACGCCTATTGATAGAGGTATCAATCATCGAAATCGGAGGACATATGCAGATTTTCGATTTTTGTGGCTCTGAATTTGTGGGCTATAGTTCAGTTGATTTTCAAAAAAATTGAATTTTCCAGGAAACGTGTAGAAATATTCGACGGATCCAAATGGCCGTTTGTATGACAATTACAGGTCTCAACGCCTATTGATAGAGGTATCAATCATCGAAATCGGAGGACATATGCAGATTTTCGATTTTTGTGGCTCTGAATTTGTGGGCTATAGTTCAGTTGATTTTCAAACAAATTGAATTTTCCAGGAAACGTGTAGAAATATTCGACGGATCCAAATGGCCGTTGGTATGACAATTACAGGTCTCAACGCCTATTGATAGAGGTATCAATCATCGAAATCGGAGGACATATGCAGATTTTCGATTTTTGTGGCTCTGAATTTGTGGGCTATAGTTCAGTTGATTTTCAAAAAAATTGAATTTTCCAGGAAACGTGTAGAAATATTCGACGGATCCAAATGGCCGTTTGTATGACAATTACAGGTCTCAACGCTATTGATAGAGGTATCAATCATCGAAATCGGAGGACATATGCAGATTTTCGATTTTTGTGGCTCTGAATTTGTGGGCTATAGTTCAGTTGATTTTCAAAAAAATTGAATTTTCCAGGAAACTGATTGAAATATTCGACGGATCCAAATGGCCGTTGGTATGACAATTACAGGTCTCAACGCCTATTGATAGAGGTATCAATCATCGAAATCGGAGGACATATGCAGATTTTCGATTTTTGTGGCTCTGAATTTGTGGGCTATAGTTCAGTTGATTTTCAAAAAAATTGAATTTTCCAGGAAACGTGTAGAAATATTCGACGGATCCAAATGGCCGTTTGTATGACAATTACAGGTCTCAACGCCTATTGGTGGACGTATCAATCATCGAAATCGGAGCACATTTGCAGATTTTCGAATTTTGTGGCTCTGAATTTGTGGGCTGTAGTTCAGTTGATTTTCAAAAAAATTGAATTTTCCAGGAAACGTGTAGAAATATTCGACGGATATAAATGGCCGTTTGTATGACAATTACAGGTCTCAACGCCTATTGGTGGACGTATCAATCATCGAAATCGGAGCACATTTGCAGATTTTCGAATTTCGTGGCTCTGAATTTGTGGGCTGTAGTTCAGTTGATTTTCAAAAAAATTGAATTTTCCAGGAAACGTGTAGAAATATTCGTCGGATCCAAATGGCCGTTTGTATGACAATTACAGGTCTCAACGCCTATTGGTGGACGTATCAATCATCGAAATCGGATCACATTTGCAGATTTTCGATTTTTGTGGCTCTGAATTTGTGGGCTATAGTTCAGTTGATTTTCAAAAAAATTGAATTTTCCAGGAAACGTGTAGAAATATTCGACGGATCCAAATGGCCGTTTGTATGACAATTACAGGTCTCAACGCCTATTGATAGAGGTATCAATCATCGAAATTGAAGGACATAAGCAGATTTTCGATTTTTGTGGCTCTGAATTTGTGGGCTATAGTTCAGTTGATTTTCAAAAAAATTGAATTTTCCAGGAAACGTGTAGAAATATTCGACGGATCCAAATGGCCGTTTGTATGACAATTACAGGTCTCAACGCCTATTGATAGAGGTATCAATCATCGAAATTGAAGGACATAAGCAGATTTTCGAATTTTGTGGCTCTGAATTTGTGGGCTATAGTTCAGTTGATTTTCAAAAAAATTGAATTTTCCAGGAAACGTGTAGAAATATTCGACGGATCCAAATGGCCGTTTGTATGACAATTAAAGGTCTCAACGCCTATTGATAGAGGTATCAATCATCGAAATCGGAGGACATATGCAGATTTTCGATTTTTGTGGCTCTGAATTTGTGGGCTATAGTTCAGTTGATTTTCAAAAAAATTGAATTTTCCAGGAAACGTGTAGAAATATTCGACGGATCCAAATGGCCGTTGGTATGACAATTACAGGTCTCAACGCCTATTGATAGAGGTATCAATCATCGAAATCGGAAGACATATGCAGATTTTCGATTTTTGCGGCTCTGAATTTGTGGGCTATAGTTCAGTTGATTTTCAAAAAAATTGAATTTTCCAGGAAACATGTAGAAATATTCGACGGATCCAAATGGCCGTTTGTATGACAATTACAGGTCTCAACGCTATTGATAGAGGTATCAATCATCGAAATCGGAGGACATATGCAGATTTTCGATTTTTGTGGCTCTGAATTTGTGGGCTATAGTTCAGTTGATTTTCAAAAAAATTGAATTTTCCAGGAAACGTGTAGAAATATTCGACCGATCCAAATGGCCGTTGGTATGACAATTACAGGTCTCAACGCCTATTGATAGAGGTATCAATCATCGAAATCGGAGGACATATGCAGATTTTCGATTTTTGTGGCTCTGAATTTGTGGGCTATAGTTCAGTTGATTTTCAAAAAAATTGAATTTTCCAGGAAACGTGTGGAAATATTCGACGGATCCAAATGGCCGTTGGTATGACAATTACAGGTCTCAACGCCTATTGATAGAGGTATCAATCATCGAAATCGGAGGACATAAGCAGATTTTCGATTTTTGTGGCTCTGAATTTGTGGGCTATAGTTCAGTTGATTTTCAAAAAAATTGAATTTTCCAGGAAACGTGTAGAAATATTCGACGGATCCAAATGGCCGTTTGTATGACAATTACAGGTCTCAACGCCTATTGGTGGACGTATCAATCATCGAAATCGGAGCACATTTGCAGATTTTCGAATTTTGTGGCTCTGAATTTGTGGGCTGTAGTTCAGTTGATTTTCAAAAAAATTGAATTTTCCAGGAAACGTGTAGAAATATTCGACGGATATAAATGGCCGTTTGTATGACAATTACAGGTCTCAACGCCTATTGGTGGACGTATCAATCATCGAAATCGGAGCACATTTGCAGATTTTCGAATTTCGTGGCTCTGAATTTGTGGGCTGTAGTTCAGTTGATTTTCAAAAAAATTGAATTTTCCAGGAAACGTGTAGAAATATTCGTCGGATCCAAATGGCCGTTTGTATGACAATTACAGGTCTCAACGCCTATTGGTGGACGTATCAATCATCGAAATCGGATCACATTTGCAGATTTTCGATTTTTGTGGCTCTGAATTTGTGGGCTATAGTTCAGTTGATTTTCAAAAAAATTGAATTTTCCAGGAAACGTGTAGAAATATTCGACGGATCCAAATGGCCGTTTGTATGACAATTACAGGTCTCAACGCCTATTGATAGAGGTATCAATCATCGAAATTGAAGGACATAAGCAGATTTTCGATTTTTGTGGCTCTGAATTTGTGGGCTATAGTTCAGTTGATTTTCAAAAAAATTGAAATCTCCACTAAACGTGTAGAAATATTCGACCGATCCAAATGGCCGTTGGTATGACAATTACAGGTCTCAACGCCTATTGGTGGACGTATCAATCATCGAAATCGGAGGACATATGCAGATTTTCGATTTTTGTGGCTCTGAATTTGTGGGCTATAGTTCAGTTGATTTTCAAAAAAATTGAATTTTCCAGGAAACGTGTAGAAATATTCGACGGATCCAAATGGCTGTTTGTATGACAATTACAGGTCTCAACGCCTATTGGTGGACGTATCAATCATCGAAATCGGAGCAAATTTGCAGATTTTCGATTTTTGTGGCTCTGAATTTTTGGGCTATAGTTCAGTTGATTTTCAAAAAAATTGAAATTTCCACGAAACGTGTAGAAATATTCGACCGATCCAAATGGCCGTTGGTATGACAATTACAGGTCTCAACGCCTATTGATAGAGGTATCAATCATCGAAATCGGAGGACATATGCAGATTTTCGAATTTTGTGGCTCTGAACATGTGGGCTATAGTTCAGTTGAATTTCAAAAAAATTGAAATCTCCACGAAACGTGTAGAAATATTCGACCGATCCAAATGGCCGTTGGTATGACAATTACAGGTTTCAACGCCTATTGATAGAGGTATCAATAATCGAAATCGGAGGACATATGCAGATTTTCGATTTTTGTGGCTCTGAATTTGTGGGCTATAGTTCAGTTGATTTTCAAAAAAATTGAATTTTCCAGGAAACGTGTAGAAATATTCGACGGATCCAAATGGCCGTTTGTATGACAATTACAGGTCTCAACGCCTATTGATAGAGGTATCAATCATCGAAATCGAAGGACATATGCAGATTTTCGATTTTTGTGGCTCTGAATTTGTGGGCTATAGTTCAGTTGATTTTCAAAAAAATTGAATTTTCCAGGAAACGTGTAGAAATATTCGACGGATCCAAATGGCCGTTTGTATGACAATTACAGGTCTCAACGCCTATTGATAGAGGTATCAATCATCGAAATCGGAGGACATATGCAGATTTTCGATTTTTGTGGCTCTGAATTTGTGGGCTATAGTTCAGTTGATTTTCAAACAAATTGAATTTTCCAGGAAACGTGTAGAAATATTCGACGGATCCAAATGGCCGTTGGTATGACAATTACAGGTCTCAACGCCTATTGATAGAGGTATCAATCATCGAAATCGGAGGACATATGCAGATTTTCGATTTTTGTGGCTCTGAATTTGTGGGCTATAGTTCAGTTGATTTTCAAACAAATTGAATTTTCCAGGAAACGTGTAGAAATATTCGACGGATCCAAATGGCCGTTTGTATGACAATTACAGGTCTCAACGCTATTGATAGAGGTATCAATCATCGAAATCGGAGGACATATGCAGATTTTCGATTTTTGTGGCTCTGAATTTGTGGGCTATAGTTCAGTTGATTTTCAAAAAAATTGAATTTTCCAGGAAACGTGTAGAAATATTCGACGGATCCAAATGGCCGTTGGTATGACAATTACAGGTCTCAACGCCTATTGATAGAGGTATCAATCATCGAAATCGGAGGACATATGCAGATTTTCGATTTTTGTGGCTCTGAATTTGTGGGCTATAGTTCAGTTGATTTTCAAAAAAATTGAATTTTCCAGGAAACGTGTGGAAATATTCGACGGATCCAAATGGCCGTTGGTATGACAATTACAGGTCTCAACGCCTATTGATAGAGGTATCAATCATCGAAATCGGAGGACATAAGCAGATTTTCGATTTTTGTGGCTCTGAATTTGTGGGCTATAGTTCAGTTGATTTTCAAAAAAATTGAATTTTCCAGGAAACGTGTAGAAATATTCGACGGATCCAAATGGCCGTTTGTATGACAATTACAGGTCTCAACGCCTATTGGTGGACGTATCAATCATCGAAATCGGAGCACATTTGCAGATTTTCGAATTTTGTGGCTCTGAATTTGTGGGCTGTAGTTCAGTTGATTTTCAAAAAAATTGAATTTTCCAGGAAACGTGTAGAAATATTCGACGGATATAAATGGCCGTTTGTATGACAATTACAGGTCTCAACGCCTATTGGTGGACGTATCAATCATCGAAATCGGAGCACATTTGCAGATTTTCGAATTTCGTGGCTCTGAATTTGTGGGCTGTAGTTCAGTTGATTTTCAAAAAAATTGAATTTTCCAGGAAACGTGTAGAAATATTCGTCGGATCCAAATGGCCGTTTGTATGACAATTACAGGTCTCAACGCCTATTGGTGGACGTATCAATCATCGAAATCGGATCACATTTGCAGATTTTCGATTTTTGTGGCTCTGAATTTGTGGGCTATAGTTCAGTTGATTTTCAAAAAAATTGAATTTTCCAGGAAACGTGTAGAAATATTCGACGGATCCAAATGGCCGTTTGTATGACAATTACAGGTCTCAACGCCTATTGATAGAGGTATCAATCATCGAAATTGAAGGACATAAGCAGATTTTCGATTTTTGTGGCTCTGAATTTGTGGGCTATAGTTCAGTTGATTTTCAAAAAAATTGAATTTTCCAGGAAACGTGTAGAAATATTCGACGGATCCAAATGGCCGTTTGTATGACAATTACAGGTCTCAACGCCTATTGATAGAGGTATCAATCATCGAAATTGAAGGACATAAGCAGATTTTCGATTTTTGTGGCTCTGAATTTGTGGGCTATAGTTCAGTTGATTTTCAAAAAAATTGAATTTTCCAGGAAACGTGTAGAAATATTCGACGGATCCAAATGGCCGTTGGTATGACAATTACAGGTCTCAACGCCTATTGATAGAGGTATCAATCATCGAAATCGGAGGACATATGCAGATTTTCGATTTTTGCGGCTCTGAATTTGTGGGCTATAGTTCAGTTGACTTTCAAAAAAATTCAATTTTCCAGGAAACGTGTAGAAATATTCGACGGATCCAAATGGCCGTTTGTATGACAATTACAGGTCTCAACGCCTATTGGTGGACGTATCAATCATCGAAATCGGATCACATTTGCAGATTTTCGATTTTTGTGGCTCTGAATTTGTGGGCTATAGTTCAGTTGATTTTCAAAAAAATTGAATTTTCCAGGAAACGTGTAGAAATATTCGACGGATCCAAATGGCCGTTTGTATGACAATTACAGGTCTCAACGCCTATTGATAGAGGTATCAATCATCGAAATTGAAGGACATAAGCAGATTTTCGATTTTTGTGGCTCTGAATTTGTGGGCTATAGTTCAGTTGATTTTCAAAAAAATTGAATTTTCCAGGAAACGTGTAGAAATATTCGACGGATCCAAATGGCCGTTTGTATGACAATTAAAGGTCTCAACGCCTATTGATAGAGGTATCAATCATCGAAATCGGAGGACATATGCAGATTTTCGATTTTTGTGGCTCTGAATTTGTGGGCTATAGTTCAGTTGATTTTCAAAAAAATTGAATTTTCCAGGAAACGTGTAGAAATATTCGACGGATCCAAATGGCCGTTGGTATGACAATTACAGGTCTCAACGCCTATTGATAGAGGTATCAATCATCGAAATCGGAGGACATATGCAGATTTTCGATTTTTGCGGCTCTGAATTTGTGGGCTATAGTTCAGTTGACTTTCAAAAAAATTCAATTTTCCAGGAAACGTGTAGAAATATTCGACGGATCCAAATGGCCGTTTGTATGACAATTACAGGTCTCAACGCCTATTGGTGGACGTATCAATCATCGAAATCGGAGCAAATTTGCAGATTTTCGATTTTTGTGGCTCTAAATTTGTGGGCTATAGTTCAGTTGGATTCCAAAAAAATTGAAATTTCCAGGAAACGTGTAGAAATATTCTACCGATCCAAATAGCCGTTGGTATGACAATTACAGGTCTCAACGCCTATTGATAGAGGTATCAATCATCGAAATCGGAGGACATATGCAGATTTTCGATTTTTGTGGCTCTGAATTTGTGGGCTATAGTTCAGTTGATTTTCAAAAAAATTGAATTTTCCAGGAAACGTGTAGAAATATTCGACCGATCCAAATGGCCGTTGGTATGACAATTACAGGTCTCAACGCCTATTGATAGAGGTATCAATCATCGAAATCGGAGGACATATGCAGATTTTCGATTTTTGTGGCTCTGAATTTGTGGGCTATAGTTCAGTTGATTTTCAAAAAAATTTAATTTGCCAGGAAACGTGTAGAAATATTCGACCGATCCAAATGGCCGTTTGTATGACAATTACAGGTCTCAACGCCTATTGATAGAGGTATCAATCATCGAAATCGGAGGACATATGCAGATTTTCGATTTTTGTGGCTCTGAATTTGTGGGCTATAGTTCAGTTGATTTTCAAAAAAATTGAAATCTCCACTAAACGTGTAGAAATATTCGACCGATCCAAATGGCCGTTGGTATGACAATTACAGGTCTCAACGCCTATTGGTGGACGTATCAATCATCGAAATCGGAGGACATATGCAGATTTTCGATTTTTGTGGCTCTGAATTTGTGGGCTATAGTTCAGTTGATTTTCAAAAAAATTTAATTTTCACGAAACGTGTAGAAATATTCGACCGATCCAAATGGCCGTTGGTATGACAATTACAGGTCTCAACGCCTATTGATAGAGGTATCAATCATCGAAATCGGAGGACATATGCAGATTTTCGATTTTTGTGGCTCTGAATTTGTGGGCTATAGTTCAGTTGATTTTCAAAAAAATTGAATTTTCCAGGAAACGTGTAGAAATATTCGACCGATCCAAATGGCCGTTGGTATGACAATTACAGGTCTCAACGCCTATTGATAGAGGTATCAATCATCGAAATCGGAGGACATATGCAGATTTTCGATTTTTGTGGCTCTGAATTTGTGGGCTATAGTTCAGTTGATTTTCAAAAAAATTTAATTTGCCAGGAAACGTGTAGAAATATTCGACCGATCCAAATGGCCGTTTGTATGACAATTACAGGTCTCAACGCCTATTGATAGAGGTATCAATCATCGAAATCGGAGGACATATGCAGATTTTCGATTTTTGTGGCTCTGAATTTGTGGGCTATAGTTCAGTTGATTTTCAAAAAAATTGAAATCTCCACTAAACGTGTAGAAATATTCGACCGATCCAAATGGCCGTTGGTATGACAATTACAGGTCTCAACGCCTATTGGTGGACGTATCAATCATCGAAATCGGAGGACATAAGCAGATTTTCGATTTTTGTGGCTCTAAATTTGTGGGCTATAGTTCAGTTGAATTCCAAAAAAATTGAAATTTCCACGAAACGTGTAGAAATATTCTACCGATCCAAATAGCCGTTGGTATGACAATTACAGGTCTCAACGCCTATTGATAGAGGTATCAATCATCGAAATCGGAGGACATATGCAGATTTTCGATTTTTGTGGCTCTGAATTTGTGGGCTATAGTTCAGTTGATTTTCAAAAAAATTTAATTTGCCAGGAAACGTGTAGAAATATTCGACCGATCCAAATGGCCGTTGGTATGACAATTACAGGTCTCAACGCCTATTGATAGAGGTATCAATCATCGAAATCGGAGGACATATGCAGATTTTCGATTTTTGTGGCTCTGAATTTGTGGGCTATAGTTCAGTTGAATTCCAAAAAAATTGAAATTTCCACGAAACGTGTAGAAATATTCTACCGATCCAAATAGCCGTTGGTATGACAATTACAGGTCTCAACGCCTATTGATAGAGGTATCAATCATCGAAATCGGAGGACATATGCAGATTTTCGATTTTTGTGGCTCTGAATTTGTGGGCTATAGTTCAGTTGATTTTCAAAAAAATTTAATTTGCCAGGAAACGTGTAGAAATATTCGACCGATCCAAATGGCCGTTGGTATGACAATTACAGGTCTCAACGCCTATTGATAGAGGTATCAATCATCGAAATCGGAGGACATATGCAGATTTTCGATTTTTGTGGCTCTGAATTTGTGGGCTATAGTTCAGTTGATTTTCAAAAAAATTGAATTTTCCAGGAAACGTGTAGAAATATTTGACGGATCCAAATGGCCGTTGGTATGACAATTACAGGTCTCAACGCCTATTGATAGAGGTATCAATCATCGAAATCGGAGGACATATGCAGATTTTCGATTTTTGCGGCTCTGAATTTGTGGGCTATAGTTCAGTTGACTTTCAAAAAAATTCAATTTTCCAGGAAACGTGTAGAAATATTCGACGGATCCAAATGGCCGTTTGTATGACAATTACAGGTCTCAACGCCTATTGGTGGACGTATCAATCATCGAAATCGGAGCAAATTTGCAGATTTTCGATTTTTGTGGCTCTAAATTTGTGGGCTATAGTTCAGTTGGATTCCAAAAAAATTGAAATTTCCAGGAAACGTGTAGAAATATTCTACCGATCCAAATAGCCGTTGGTATGACAATTACAGGTCTCAACGCCTATTGATAGAGGTATCAATCATCGAAATCGGAGGACATATGCAGATTTTCGATTTTTGTGGCTCTGAATTTGTGGGCTATAGTTCAGTTGATTTTCAAAAAAATTTAATTTTCACGAAACGTGTAGAAATATTCGACCGATTCAAATGGCCGTTGGTATGACAATTACAGGTCTCAACGCCTATTGATAGAGGTATCAATCTTCGAAATCGGAGTTCATATGCAGATTTTCGAATTTTGTGGCTCTGAATTTGTGGGCTATAGTTTAGTTGATTTTCAAAAAAATTGAATTTTCCAGGAAACGTGTAGAAATATTCGACCGATCCAAATGGCCGTTGGTATGACAATTACAGGTCTCAAAGCCTATTGATAGAGGTATCAATCATCGAAATCGGAGGACATAAGCAGAATTTTCCAGGAAACGTGTAGAAATATTCGACGGATCCAAATGGCCGTTTGTATGACAATTACAGGTCTCAACGCCTATTGATAGAGGTATCAATCATCGAAATCGGAGGACATATGCAGATTTTCGATTTTTGTGGCTCTGAATTTGTGGGCTATAGTTCAGTTGATTTTCAAAAAAATTGAAATCTCCACTAAACGTGTAGAAATATTCGACCGATCCAAATGGCCGTTGGTATGACAATTACAGGTCTCAACGCCTATTGGTGGACGTATCAATCATCGAAATCGGAGGACATATGCAGATTTTCGATTTTTGTGGCTCTGAATTTGTGGGCTATAGTTCAGTTGATTTTCAAAAAAAATGAAATCTCCACGAAACGTGTAGAAATATTCGACCGATCCAAATGGCCGTTGGTATGACAATTACAGGTCTCAACGCCTATTGATAGAGGTATCAATCATCGAAATCGGAGGACATAAGCAGATTTTCGATTTTTGTGGCTCTAAATTTGTGGGCTATAGTTCAGTTGAATTCCAAAAAAATTGAAATTTCCACTAAACGTGTAGAAATATTCTACCGATCCAAATAGCCGTTGGTATGACAATTACAGGTCTCAACGCCTATTGATAGAGGTATCAATCATCGAAATCGGAGGACATATGCAGATTTTCGATTTTTGTGGCTCTGAATTTGTGGGCTATAGTTCAGTTGATTTTCAAAAAAATTTAATTTGCCAGGAAACGTGTAGAAATATTCGACCGATCCAAATGGCCGTTGGTATGACAATTACAGGTCTCAACGCCTATTGATAGAGGTATCAATCATCGAAATCGGAGGACATATGCAGATTTTCGATTTTTGTGGCTCTGAATTTGTGGGCTATAGTTCAGTTGATTTTCAAAAAAATTTAATTTTCACGAAACGTGTAGAAATATTCGACCTATTCAAATGGCCGTTGGTATGACAATTACAGGTCTCAACGCCTATTGATAGAGGTATCAATCTTCGAAATCGGAGTTCATATGCAGATTTTCGAATTTTGTGGCTCTGAATTTGTGGGCTATAGTTTAGTTGATTTTCAAAAAAATTGAATTTTCCAGGAAACGTGTAGAAATATTCGACGGATCCAAATGGCCGTTTGTATGACAATTACAGGTCTCAACGCCTATTGGTGGACGTATCAATCATCGAAATCGGAGCAAATTTGCAGATTTTCGATTTTTGTGGCTCTAAATTTGTGGGCTATAGTTCAGTTGGATTCCAAAAAAATTGAAATTTCCAGGAAACGTGTAGAAATATTCTACCGATCCAAATAGCCGTTGGTATGACAATTACAGGTCTCAACGCCTATTGATAGAGGTATCAATCATCGAAATCGGAGGACATATGCAGATTTTCGATTTTTGTGGCTCTGAATTTGTGGGCTATAGTTCAGTTGATTTTCAAAAAAATTTAATTTGCCAGGAAACGTGTAGAAATATTCGACCGATCCAAATGGCCGTTGGTATGACAATTACAGGTCTCAACGCCTATTGATAGAGGTATCAATCATCGAAATCGGAGGACATATGCAGATTTTCGATTTTTGTGGCTCTGAATTTGTGGGCTATAGTTCAGTTGATTTTCAAAAAAATTTAATTTTCACGAAACGTGTAGAAATATTCGACCTATTCAAATGGCCGTTGGTATGACAATTACAGGTCTCAACGCCTATTGATAGAGGTATCAATCTTCGAAATCGGAGTTCATATGCAGATTTTCGAATTTTGTGGCTCTGAATTTGTGGGCTATAGTTCAGTTGATTTTCAAAAAAATTGAAATCTCCACGAAACGTGTAGAAATATTCGACCGATCCAAATGGCCGTTGGTATGACAATTACAGGTCTCAACGCCTATTGATAGAGGTATCAATCATCGAAATCGGAGGACATAAGCAGATTTTCGATTTTTGTGGCTCTAAATTTGTGGGCTATAGTTCAGTTGGATTCCAAAAAAATTGAAATTTCCAGGAAACGTGTAGAAATATTCTACCGATCCAAATAGCCGTTGGTATGACAATTACAGGTCTCAACGCCTATTGATAGAGGTATCAATCATCGAAATCGGAGGACATATGCAGATTTTCGATTTTTGTGGCTCTGAATTTGTGGGCTATAGTTCAGTTGATTTTCAAAAAAATTTAATTTGCCAGGAAACGTGTAGAAATATTCGACCGATCCAAATGGCCGTTGGTATGACAATTACAGGTCTCAACGCCTATTGATAGAGGTATCAATCATCGAAATCGGAGGACATATGCAGATTTTCGATTTTTGTGGCTCTGAATTTGTGGGCTATAGTTCAGTTGATTTTCAAAAAAATTTAATTTTCACGAAACGTGTAGAAATATTCGACCTATTCAAATGGCCGTTGGTATGACAATTACAGGTCTCAACGCCTATTGATAGAGGTATCAATCTTCGAAATCGGAGTTCATATGCAGATTTTCGAATTTTGTGGCTCTGAATTTGTGGGCTATAGTTTAGTTGATTTTCAAAAAAATTGAATTTTCCAGGAAACGTGTAGAAATATTCGACGGATCCAAATGGCCGTTTGTATGACAATTACAGGTCTCAACGCCTATTGGTGGACGTATCAATCATCGAAATCGGAGCAAATTTGCAGATTTTCGATTTTTGTGGCTCTAAATTTGTGGGCTATAGTTCAGTTGGATTCCAAAAAAATTGAAATTTCCAGGAAACGTGTAGAAATATTCTACCGATCCAAATAGCCGTTGGTATGACAATTACAGGTCTCAACGCCTATTGATAGAGGTATCAATCATCGAAATCGGAGGACATATGCAGATTTTCGATTTTTGTGGCTCTGAATTTGTGGGCTATAGTTCAGTTGATTTTCAAAAAAATTTAATTTGCCAGGAAACGTGTAGAAATATTCGACCGATCCAAATGGCCGTTGGTATGACAATTACAGCTCTCAACGCCTATTGATAGAGGTATCAATCATCGAAATCGGAGGACATATGCAGATTTTCGATTTTTGTGGCTCTGAATTTGTGGGCTATAGTTCAGTTGATTTTCAAAAAAATTTAATTTTCACGAAACGTGTAGAAATATTCGACCGATTCAAATGGCCGTTGGTATGACAATTACAGGTCTCAACGCCTATTGATAGAGGTATCAATCTTCGAAATCGGAGTTCATATGCAGATTTTCGAATTTTGTGGCTCTGAATTTGTGGGCTATAGTTTAGTTGATTTTCAAAAAAATTGAATTTTCCAGGAAACGTGTAGAAATATTCGACCGATCCAAATGGCCGTTGGTATGACAATTACAGGTCTCAAAGCCTATTGATAGAGGTATCAATCATCGAAATCGGAGGACATAAGCAGAATTTTCCAGGAAACGTGTAGAAATATTCGACGGATCCAAATGGCCGTTTGTATGACAATTACAGGTCTCAACGCCTATTGATAGAGGTATCAATCATCGAAATCGGAGGACATATGCAGATTTTCGATTTTTGTGGCTCTGAATTTGTGGGCTATAGTTCAGTTGATTTTCAAAAAAATTGAAATCTCCACTAAACGTGTAGAAATATTCGACCGATCCAAATGGCCGTTGGTATGACAATTACAGGTCTCAACGCCTATTGGTGGACGTATCAATCATCGAAATCGGAGGACATATGCAGATTTTCGATTTTTGTGGCTCTGAATTTGTGGGCTATAGTTCAGTTGATTTTCAAAAAAATTGAAATCTCCACGAAACGTGTAGAAATATTCGACCGATCCAAATGGCCGTTGGTATGACAATTACAGGTCTCAACGCCTATTGATAGAGGTATCAATCATCGAAATCGGAGGACATAAGCAGATTTTCGATTTTTGTGGCTCTAAATTTGTGGGCTATAGTTCAGTTGATTTTCAAAAAAATTTAATTTGCCAGGAAACGTGTAGAAATATTCGACCGATCCAAATGGCCGTTGGTATGACAATTACAGGTCTCAACGCCTATTGATAGAGGTATCAATCATCGAAATCGGAGGACATATGCAGATTTTCGATTTTTGTGGCTCTGAATTTGTGGGCTATAGTTCAGTTGATTTTCAAAAAAATTTAATTTTCACGAAACGTGTAGAAATATTCGACCTATTCAAATGGCCGTTGGTATGACAATTACAGGTCTCAACGCCTATTGATAGAGGTATCAATCTTCGAAATCGGAGTTCATATGCAGATTTTCGAATTTTGTGGCTCTGAATTTGTGGGCTATAGTTTAGTTGATTTTCAAAAAAATTGAATTTTCCAGGAAACGTGTAGAAATATTCGACGGATCCAAATGGCCGTTTGTATGACAATTACAGGTCTCAACGCCTATTGGTGGACGTATCAATCATCGAAATCGGAGCACATTTGCAGATTTTCGATTTTTGTGGCTCTGAATTTTTGGGCTATAGTTCAGTTGATTTTCAAAAAAATTGAAATTTCCACGAAACGTGTAGAAATATTCGACCGATCCAAATGGCCGTTGGTATGACAATTACAGGTCTCAAAGCCTATTGATAGAGGTATCAATCATCGAAATCGGAGGACATAAGCAGAATTTTCCAGGAAACGTGTAGAAATATTCGACGGATCCAAATGGCCGTTTGTATGACAATTACAGGTCTCAACGCCTATTGATAGAGGTATCAATCATCGAAATCGGAGGACATATGCAGATTTTCGAATTTTGTGGCTCTGAACATGTGGGCTATAGTTCAGTTGAATTTCAAAAAAATTGAAATCTCCACGAAACGTGTAGAAATATTCGACCGATCCAAATGGCCGTTTGTATGACAATTACAGGTCTCAACGCCTATTGATAGAGGTATCAATCATCGAAATTGAAGGACATAAGCAGATTTTCGATTTTTGTGGCTTTGAATTTGTGGGCTATAGTTCAGTTGATTTTCAAAAAAATTGAATTTTCCAGGAAACGTGTAGAAATATTCGACGGATCCAAATGGCCGTTTGTATGACAATTAAAGGTCTCAACGCCTATTGATAGAGGTATCAATCATCGAAATCGGAGGACATATGCAGATTTTCGATTTTTGTGGCTCTGAATTTGTGGGCTATAGTTCAGTTGATTTTCAAAAAAATTGAATTTTCCAGGAAACGTGTAGAAATATTCGACGGATCCAAATGGCCGTTGGTATGACAATTACAGGTCTCAACGCCTATTGATAGAGGTATCAATCATCGAAATCGGAGGACATATGCAGATTTTCGATTTTTGCGGCTCTGAATTTGTGGGCTATAGTTCAGTTGACTTTCAAAAAAATTCAATTTTCCAGGAAACGTGTAGAAATATTCGACGGATCCAAATGGCCGTTTGTATGACAATTACAGGTCTCAACGCCTATTGGTGGACGTATCAATCATCGAAATCGGAGCAAATTTGCAGATTTTCGATTTTTGTGGCTCTAAATTTGTGGGCTATAGTTCAGTTGGATTCCAAAAAAATTGAAATTTCCAGGAAACGTGTAGAAATATTCTACCGATCCAAATAGCCGTTGGTATGACAATTACAGGTCTCAACGCCTATTGATAGAGGTATCAATCATCGAAATCGGAGGACATATGCAGATTTTCGATTTTTGTGGCTCTGAATTTGTGGGCTATAGTTCAGTTGATTTTCAAAAAAATTTAATTTGCCAGGAAACGTGTAGAAATATTCGACCGATCCAAATGGCCGTTGGTATGACAATTACAGCTCTCAACGCCTATTGATAGAGGTATCAATCATCGAAATCGGAGGACATATGCAGATTTTCGATTTTTGTGGCTCTGAATTTGTGGGCTATAGTTCAGTTGATTTTCAAAAAAATTTAATTTTCACGAAACGTGTAGAAATATTCGACCGATTCAAATGGCCGTTGGTATGACAATTACAGGTCTCAACGCCTATTGATAGAGGTATCAATCTTCGAAATCGGAGTTCATATGCAGATTTTCGAATTTTGTGGCTCTGAATTTGTGGGCTATAGTTTAGTTGATTTTCAAAAAAATTGAATTTTCCAGGAAACGTGTAGAAATATTCGACCGATCCAAATGGCCGTTGGTATGACAATTACAGGTCTCAAAGCCTATTGATAGAGGTATCAATCATCGAAATCGGAGGACATAAGCAGAATTTTCCAGGAAACGTGTAGAAATATTCGACGGATCCAAATGGCCGTTTGTATGACAATTACAGGTCTCAACGCCTATTGATAGAGGTATCAATCATCGAAATCGGAGGACATATGCAGATTTTCGATTTTTGTGGCTCTGAATTTGTGGGCTATAGTTCAGTTGATTTTCAAAAAAATTGAATTTTCCAGGAAACGTGTAGAAATATTCGACGGATCCAAATGGCCGTTTGTATGACAATTACAGGTCTCAACGCCTATTGATAGAGGTATCAATCATCGAAATCGGAGGACATATGCAGATTTTCGAATTTTGTGGCTCTGAACATGTGGGCTATAGTTCAGTTGAATTTCAAAAAAATTGAAATCTCCACGAAACGTGTAGAAATATTCGACCGATCCAAATGGCCGTTGGTATGACAATTACAGGTTTCAACGCCTATTGATAGAGGTATCAATCATCGAAATCGGAGGACATAAGCAGAATTTTCCAGGAAACGTGTAGAAATATTCGACGGATCCAAATGGCCGTTTGTATGACAATTACAGGTCTCAACGCCTATTGATAGAGGTATCAATCATCGAAATCGGAGGACATATGCAGATTTTCGATTTTTGTGGCTCTGAATTTGTGGGCTATAGTTCAGTTGATTTTCAAAAAAATTGAATTTTCCAGGAAACGTGTAGAAATATTCGACCGATCCAAATGGCCGTTGGTATGACAATTACAGGTCTCAACGCCTATTGATAGAGGTATCAATCATCGAAATCGGAGGACATAAGCAGATTTTCGATTTTTGTGGCTCTAAATTTGTGGGCTATAGTTCAGTTGAATTCCAAAAAAATTGAAATTTCCACTAAACGTGTAGAAATATTCTACCGATCCAAATAGCCGTTGGTATGACAATTACAGGTCTCAACGCCTATTGATAGAGGTATCAATCATCGAAATCGGAGGACATATGCAGATTTTCGATTTTTGTGGCTCTGAATTTGTGGGCTATAGTTCAGTTGATTTTCAAAAAAATTTAATTTGCCAGGAAACGTGTAGAAATATTCGACCGATCCAAATGGCCGTTGGTATGACAATTACAGGTCTCAACGCCTATTGATAGAGGTATCAATCATCGAAATCGGAGGACATATGCAGATTTTCGATTTTTGTGGCTCTGAATTTGTGGGCTATAGTTCAGTTGATTTTCAAAAAAATTTAATTTTCACGAAACGTGTAGAAATATTCGACCTATTCAAATGGCCGTTGGTATGACAATTACAGGTCTCAACGCCTATTGATAGAGGTATCAATCTTCGAAATCGGAGTTCATATGCAGATTTTCGAATTTTGTGGCTCTGAATTTGTGGGCTATAGTTCAGTTGATTTTCAAAAAAATTGAATTTTCCAGGAAACGTGTAGAAATATTCGACGGATCCAAATGGCCGTTTGTATGACAATTACAGGTCTCAACGCCTATTGGTGGACGTATCAATCATCGAAATCGGAGCAAATTTGCAGATTTTCGATTTTTGTGGCTCTAAATTTGTGGGCTATAGTTCAGTTGGATTCCAAAAAAATTGAAATTTCCAGGAAACGTGTAGAAATATTCTACCGATCCAAATAGCCGTTGGTATGACAATTACAGGTCTCAACGCCTATTGATAGAGGTATCAATCATCGAAATCGGAGGACATATGCAGATTTTCGATTTTTGTGGCTCTGAATTTGTGGGCTATAGTTCAGTTGATTTTCAAAAAATTTAATTTGCCAGGAAACGTGTAGAAATATTCGACCGATCCAAATGGCCGTTGGTATGACAATTACAGGTCTCAACGCCTATTGATAGAGGTATCAATCATCGAAATCGGAGGACATATGCAGATTTTCGATTTTTGTGGCTCTGAATTTGTGGGCTATAGTTCAGTTGATTTTCAAAAAAATTTAATTTTCACGAAACGTGTAGAAATATTCGACCTATTCAAATGGCCGTTGGTATGACAATTACAGGTCTCAACGCCTATTGATAGAGGTATCAATCTTCGAAATCGGAGTTCATATGCAGATTTTCGAATTTTGTGGCTCTGAATTTGTGGGCTATAGTTCAGTTGATTTTCAAAAAAATTGAAATCTCCACGAAACGTGTAGAAATATTCGACCGATCCAAATGGCCGTTGGTATGACAATTACAGGTCTCAACGCCTATTGATAGAGGTATCAATCATCGAAATCGGAGGACATAAGCAGATTTTCGATTTTTGTGGCTCTAAATTTGTGGGCTATAGTTCAGTTGGATTCCAAAAAAATTGAAATTTCCAGGAAACGTGTAGAAATATTCTACCGATCCAAATAGCCGTTGGTATGACAATTACAGGTCTCAACGCCTATTGATAGAGGTATCAATCATCGAAATCGGAGGACATATGCAGATTTTCGATTTTTGTGGCTCTGAATTTGTGGGCTATAGTTCAGTTGATTTTCAAAAAAATTTAATTTGCCAGGAAACGTGTAGAAATATTCGACCGATCCAAATGGCCGTTGGTATGACAATTACAGGTCTCAACGCCTATTGATAGAGGTATCAATCATCGAAATCGGAGGACATATGCAGATTTTCGATTTTTGTGGCTCTGAATTTGTGGGCTATAGTTCAGTTGATTTTCAAAAAAATTTAATTTTCACGAAACGTGTAGAAATATTCGACCTATTCAAATGGCCGTTGGTATGACAATTACAGGTCTCAACGCCTATTGATAGAGGTATCAATCTTCGAAATCGGAGTTCATATGCAGATTTTCGAATTTTGTGGCTCTGAATTTGTGGGCTATAGTTTAGTTGATTTTCAAAAAAATTGAATTTTCCAGGAAACGTGTAGAAATATTCGACGGATCCAAATGGCCGTTTGTATGACAATTACAGGTCTCAACGCCTATTGGTGGACGTATCAATCATCGAAATCGGAGCAAATTTGCAGATTTTCGATTTTTGTGGCTCTAAATTTGTGGGCTATAGTTCAGTTGGATTCCAAAAAAATTGAAATTTCCAGGAAACGTGTAGAAATATTCTACCGATCCAAATAGCCGTTGGTATGACAATTACAGGTCTCAACGCCTATTGATAGAGGTATCAATCATCGAAATCGGAGGACATATGCAGATTTTCGATTTTTGTGGCTCTGAATTTGTGGGCTATAGTTCAGTTGATTTTCAAAAAAATTTAATTTGCCAGGAAACGTGTAGAAATATTCGACCGATCCAAATGGCCGTTGGTATGACAATTACAGCTCTCAACGCCTATTGATAGAGGTATCAATCATCGAAATCGGAGGACATATGCAGATTTTCGATTTTTGTGGCTCTGAATTTGTGGGCTATAGTTCAGTTGATTTTCAAAAAAATTTAATTTTCACGAAACGTGTAGAAATATTCGACCGATTCAAATGGCCGTTGGTATGACAATTACAGGTCTCAACGCCTATTGATAGAGGTATCAATCTTCTAAATCGGAGTTCATATGCAGATTTTCGAATTTTGTGGCTCTGAATTTGTGGGCTATAGTTTAGTTGATTTTCAAAAAAATTGAATTTTCCAGGAAACGTGTAGAAATATTCGACCGATCCAAATGGCCGTTGGTATGACAATTACAGGTCTCAAAGCCTATTGATAGAGGTATCAATCATCGAAATCGGAGGACATAAGCAGAATTTTCCAGGAAACGTGTAGAAATATTCGACGGATCCAAATGGCCGTTTGTATGACAATTACAGGTCTCAACGCCTATTGATAGAGGTATCAATCATCGAAATCGGAGGACATATGCAGATTTTCGATTTTTGTGGCTCTGAATTTGTGGGCTATAGTTCAGTTGATTTTCAAAAAAATTGAAATCTCCACTAAACGTGTAGAAATATTCGACCGATCCAAATGGCCGTTGGTATGACAATTACAGGTCTCAACGCCTATTGGTGGACGTATCAATCATCGAAATCGGAGGACATATGCAGATTTTCGATTTTTGTGGCTCTGAATTTGTGGGCTATAGTTCAGTTGATTTTCAAAAAAATTGAAATCTCCACGAAACGTGTAGAAATATTCGACCGATCCAAATGGCCGTTGGTATGACAATTACAGGTCTCAACGCCTATTGATAGAGGTATCAATCATCGAAATCGGAGGACATAAGCAGATTTTCGATTTTTGTGGATCTAAATTTGTGGGCTATAGTTCAGTTGATTTTCAAAAAAATTTAATTTGCCAGGAAACGTGTAGAAATATTCGACCGATCCAAATGGCCGTTGGTATGACAATTACAGGTCTCAACGCCTATTGATAGAGGTATCAATCATCGAAATCGGAGGACATATGCAGATTTTCGATTTTTGTGGCTCTGAATTTGTGGGCTATAGTTCAGTTGATTTTCAAAAAAATTTAATTTTCACGAAACGTGTAGAAATATTCGACCTATTCAAATGGCCGTTGGTATGACAATTACAGGTCTCAACGCCTATTGATAGAGGTATCAATCTTCGAAATCGGAGTTCATATGCAGATTTTCGAATTTTGTGGCTCTGAATTTGTGGGCTATAGTTTAGTTGATTTTCAAAAAAATTGAATTTTCCAGGAAACGTGTAGAAATATTCGACGGATCCAAATGGCCGTTTGTATGACAATTACAGGTCTCAACGCCTATTGGTGGACGTATCAATCATCGAAATCGGAGCACATTTGCAGATTTTCGATTTTTGTGGCTCTGAATTTTTGGGCTATAGTTCAGTTGATTTTCAAAAAAATTGAAATTTCCACGAAACGTGTAGAAATATTCGACCGATCCAAATGGCCGTTGGTATGACAATTACAGGTCTCAACGCCTATTGATAGAGGTATCAATCATCGAAATCGGAGGACATAAGCAGAATTTTCCAGGAAACGTGTAGAAATATTCGACGGATCCAAATGGCCGTTTGTATGACAATTACAGGTCTCAACGCCTATTGATAGAGGTATCAATCATCGAAATCGGAGGACATATGCAGATTTTCGAATTTTGTGGCTCTGAACATGTGGGCTATAGTTCAGTTGAATTTCAAAAAAATTGAAATCTCCACGAAACGTGTAGAAATATTCGACCGATCCAAATGGCCGTTTGTATGACAATTACAGGTCTCAACGCCTATTGATAGAGGTATCAATCATCGAAATTGAAGGACATAAGCAGATTTTCGATTTTTGTGGCTTTGAATTTGTGGGCTATAGTTCAGTTGATTTTCAAAAAAATTGAATTTTCCAGGAAACGTGTAGAAATATTCGACGGATCCAAATGGCCGTTTGTATGACAATTAAAGGTCTCAACGCCTATTGATAGAGGTATCAATCATCGAAATCGGAGGACATATGCAGATTTTCGATTTTTGTGGCTCTGAATTTGTGGGCTATAGTTCAGTTGATTTTCAAAAAAATTGAATTTTCCAGGAAACGTGTAGAAATATTCGACGGATCCAAATGGCCGTTGGTATGACAATTACAGGTCTCAACGCCTATTGATAGAGGTATCAATCATCGAAATCGGAGGACATATGCAGATTTTCGATTTTTGCGGCTCTGAATTTGTGGGCTATAGTTCAGTTGACTTTCAAAAAAATTCAATTTTCCAGGAAACGTGTAGAAATATTCGACGGATCCAAATGGCCGTTTGTATGACAATTACAGGTCTCAACGCCTATTGGTGGACGTATCAATCATCGAAATCGGAGCAAATTTGCAGATTTTCGATTTTTGTGGCTCTAAATTTGTGGGCTATAGTTCAGTTGGATTCCAAAAAAATTGAAATTTCCAGGAAACGTGTAGAAATATTCTACCGATCCAAATAGCCGTTGGTATGACAATTACAGGTCTCAACGCCTATTGATAGAGGTATCAATCATCGAAATCGGAGGACATATGCAGATTTTCGATTTTTGTGGCTCTGAATTTGTGGGCTATAGTTCAGTTGATTTTCAAAAAAATTTAATTTGCCAGGAAACGTGTAGAAATATTCGACCGATCCAAATGGCCGTTGGTATGACAATTACAGGTCTCAACGCCTATTGATAGAGGTATCAATCATCGAAATCGGAGGACATATGCAGATTTTCGATTTTTGTGGCTCTGAATTTGTGGGCTATAGTTCAGTTGATTTTCAAAAAAATTTAATTTTCACGAAACGTGTAGAAATATTCGACCGATTCAAATGGCCGTTGGTATGACAATTACAGGTCTCAACGCCTATTGATAGAGGTATCAATCTTCGAAATCGGAGTTCATATGCAGATTTTCGAATTTTGTGGCTCTGAATTTGTGGGCTATAGTTTAGTTGATTTTCAAAAAAATTGAATTTTCCAGGAAACGTGTAGAAATATTCGACCGATCCAAATGGCCGTTGGTATGACAATTACAGGTCTCAAAGCCTATTGATAGAGGTATCAATCATCGAAATCGGAGGACATAAGCAGAATTTTCCAGGAAACGTGTAGAAATATTCGACGGATCCAAATGGCCGTTTGTATGACAATTACAGGTCTCAACGCCTATTGATAGAGGTATCAATCATCGAAATCGGAGGACATATGCAGATTTTCGATTTTTGTGGCTCTGAATTTGTGGGCTATAGTTCAGTTGATTTTCAAAAAAATTGAATTTTCCAGGAAACGTGTAGAAATATTCGACGGATCCAAATGGCCGTTTGTATGACAATTACAGGTCTCAACGCCTATTGATAGAGGTATCAATCATCGAAATCGGAGGACATATGCAGATTTTCGAATTTTGTGGCTCTGAACATGTGGGCTATAGTTCAGTTGAATTTCAAAAAAATTGAAATCTCCACGAAACGTGTAGAAATATTCGACCGATCCAAATGGCCGTTGGTATGACAATTACAGGTCTCAACGCCTATTGGTGGACGTATCAATCATCGAAATCGGAGCAAATTTGCAGATTTTCGATTTTTGTGGCTCTAAATTTGTGGGCTATAGTTCAGTTGGATTCCAAAAAAAATTGAAATTTCAGGAAACGTGTAGAAATATTCTACCGATCGCAAATAGCCGTTGGTATGACAATTACAGGTCTCAACGCCTATTGATAGAGGTATCAATCATCGAAATCGGAGGACATATGCAGATTTTCGATTTTTGTGGCTCTGAATTTGTGGGCTATAGTTCAGTTGATTTTCAAAAAAATTTAATTTGCCAGGAAACGTGGTAGAAATATTCGACCGATCCAAATGGCCGTTGGTATGACAATTACAGGTCTCAACGCCTATTGATAGAGGTATCAATCATCGAAATCGGAGGACATATGCAGATTTTCGATTTTTGTGGCTCTGAATTTGTGGGCTATAGTTCAGTTGATTTTCAAAAAAATTTAATTTTCACGAAACGTGTAGAAATATTCGACCGATTCAAAATGGCCGTTGGTATGACAATTACAGGTCTCAACGCCTATTGATAGAGGTATCAATCTTCGAAATCGGAGTTCATATGCAGATTTTCGAATTTTGTGGCTCTGAATTTGTGGGCTATAGTTTAGTTGATTTTCAAAAAAATTGAATTTTCCAGGAAACGTGTAGAAATATTCGACCGATCCAAATGGCCGTTGGTATGACAATTACAGGTCTCAAGGTCTCAAAGCCTATTGATAGAGGTATCAATCATCGAAATCGGAGGACATAAGCAGAATTTTCCAGGAAACGTGTAGAAATATTCGACGGATCCAAATGGCCGTTTGTATGACAATTACAGGTCTCAACGCCTATTGATAGAGGTATCAATCATCGAAATCGGAGGACATATGCAGATTTTCGATTTTTGTGGCTCTGAATTTGTGGGCTATAGTTCAGTTGATTTTCAAAAAAATTGAATTTTCCAGGAAACGTGTAGAAATATTCGACGGATCCAAATGGCCGTTTGTATGACAATTACAGGTCTCAACGCCTATTGATAGAGGTATCAATCATCGAAATCGGAGGACATATGCAGATTTTCGATTTTTGTGGCTCTGAATTTGTGGGCTATAGTTCAGTTGATTTTCAAAAAAATTGAATTTTCCAGGAAACGTGTGGAAATATTCGACGGATCCAAATGGCCGTTGGTATGACAATTACAGGTCTCAACGCCTATTGATAGAGGTATCAATCATCGAAATCGGAGGACATAAGCAGATTTTCGATTTTTGTGGCTCTAAATTTGTGGGCTATAGTTCAGTTGAATTCCAAAAAAATTGAAATTTCCACGAAACGTGTAGAAATATTCTACCGATCCAAATAGCCGTTGGTATGACAATTACAGGTCTCAACGCCTATTGATAGAGGTATCAATCATCGAAATCGGAGGACATATGCAGATTTTCGATTTTTGTGGCTCTGAATTTGTGGGCTATAGTTCAGTTGATTTTCAAAAAAATTTAATTTTCACGAAACGTGTAGAAATATTCGACCTATTCAAATGGCCGTTGGTATGACAATTACAGGTCTCAACGCCTATTGATAGAGGTATCAATCTTCGAAATCGGAGTTCATATGCAGATTTTCGAATTTTGTGGCTCTGAATTTGTGGGCTATAGTTTAGTTGATTTTCAAAAAAATTGAATTTTCCAGGAAACGTGTAGAAATATTCGACGGATCCAAATGGCCGTTTGTATGACAATTACAGGTCTCAACGCCTATTGGTGGACGTATCAATCATCGAAATCGGAGCACATTTGCAGATTTTCGATTTTTGTGGCTCTGAATTTTTGGGCTATAGTTCAGTTGATTTTCAAAAAAATTGAAATTTCCACGAAACGTGTAGAAATATTCGACCGATCCAAATGGCCGTTGGTATGACAATTACAGGTCTCAAAGCCTATTGATAGAGGTATCAATCATCGAAATCGGAGGACATAAGAAGAATTTTCCAGGAAACGTGTAGAAATATTCGACGGATCCAAATGGCCGTTTGTATGACAATTACAGGTCTCAACGCCTATTGATAGAGGTATCAATCATCGAAATCGGAGGACATATGCAGATTTTCGAATTTTGTGGCTCTGAACATGTGGGCTATAGTTCAGTTGAATTTCAAAAAAATTGAAATCTCCACGAAACGTGTAGAAATATTCGACCGATCCAAATGGCCGTTGGTATGACAATTACAGGTTTCAACGCCTATTGATAGAGGTATCAATCATCGAAATCGGAGGACATATGCAGATTTTCGATTTTTGTGGCTCTGAATTTGTGGGCTATAGTTCAGTTGATTTTCAAAAAAATTGAATTTTCCAGGAAACGTGTAGAAATATTCGACGGATCCAAATGGCCGTTTGTATGACAATTACAGGTCTCAACGCCTATTGATAGAGGTATCAATCATCGAAATCGAAGGACATATGCAGATTTTCGATTTTTGTGGCTCTGAATTTGTGGGCTATAGTTCAGTTGATTTTCAAAAAAATTGAAATCTCCACGAAACGTGTAGAAATATTCGACCGATCCAAATGGCCGTTGGTATGACAATTACAGGTTTCAACGCCTATTGATAGAGGTATCAATCATCGAAATCGGAGGACATATGCAGATTTTCGATTTTTGTGGCTCTGAATTTGTGGGCTATAGTTCAGTTGATTTTTAAAAAAATTGAATTTTCCAGGAAACGTGTAGAAATATTCGACGGATCCAAATGGCCGTTTGTAGGACAATTACAGGTCTCAACGCCTATTGATAGAGGTATCAATCATCGAAATTGAAGGACATAAGCAGATTTTCGATTTTTGTGGCTCTGAATTTGTGGGCTATAGTTCAGTTGATTTTCAAAAAAATTGAATTTTCCAGGAAACGTGTAGAAATATTCGACGGATCCAAATGGCCGTTTGTATGACAATTACAGGTCTCAACGCCTATTGATAGAGGTATCAATCATCGAAATTGAAGGACATAAGCAGATTTTCGATTTTTGTGGCTCTGAATTTGTGGGCTATAGTTCAGTTGATTTTCAAAAAAATTGAATTTTCCAGGAAAACGTGTAGAAATATTCGACGGATCCAAATGGCCGTTTGTATGACAATTAAAGGTCTCAACGCCTATTGATAGAGGTATCAATCATCGAAATCGGAGGACATATGCAGATTTTCGATTTTTGTGGCTCTGAATTTGTGGGCTATAGTTCAGTTGATTTTCAAAAAAATTGAATTTTCCAGGAAACGTGTAGAAATATTCGACGGATCCAAATGGCCGTTGGTATGACAATTACAGGTCTCAACGCCTATTGATAGAGGTATCAATCATCGAAATCGGAAGACATATGCAGATTTTCGATTTTTGCGGCTCTGAATTTGTGGGCTATAGTTCAGTTGACTTTCAAAAAAATTGAATTTTCCAGGAAACGTGTAGAAATATTCGACGGATCCAAATGGCCGTTTATATGACAATTACAGGTCTCAACGCCTATTGGTGGACGTATCAATCATCGAAATCGGAGCAAATTTGCAGATTTTCGATTTTTTGTGGCTCTAAATTTGTGGGCTATAGTTCAGTTGGATTCCAAAAAAATTGAAATTTCCAGGAAACGTGTAGAAATATTCTACCGATCCAAATAGCCGTTGGTATGACAATTACAGGTCTCAACGCCTATTGATAGAGGTATCAATCATCGAAATCGGAGGACATATGCAGATTTTCGATTTTTGTGGCTCTGAATTTGTGGGCTATAGTTCAGTTGATTTTCAAAAAAATTTAATTTTCACGAAACGTGTAGAAATATTCGACCGATTCAAATGGCCGTTGGTATGACAATTACAGGTCTCAACGCCTATTGATAGAGGTATCAATCTTCGAAATCGGAGTTCATATGCAGATTTTCGAATTTTGTGGCTCTGAATTTGTGGGCTATAGTTTAGTTGATTTTCAAAAAAATTGAATTTTCCAGGAAACGTGTAGAAATATTCGACCGATCCAAATGGCCGTTGGTATGACAATTACAGGTCTCAAAGCCTATTGATAGAGGTATCAATCATCGAAATCGGAGGACATAAGCAGAATTTTCCAGGAAACGTGTAGAAATATTCGACGGATCCAAATGGCCGTTTGTATGACAATTACAGGTCTCAACGCCTATTGATAGAGGTATCAATCATCGAAATCGGAGGACATATGCAGATTTTCGATTTTTGTGGCTCTGAATTTGTGGGCTATAGTTCAGTTGATTTTCAAAAAAATTGAAATCTCCACTAAACGTGTAGAAATATTCGACCGATCCAAATGGCCGTTGGTATGACAATTACAGGTCTCAACGCCTATTGGTGGACGTATCAATCATCGAAATCGGAGGACATATGCAGATTTTCGATTTTTGTGGCTCTGAATTTGTGGGCTATAGTTCAGTTGATTTTCAAAAAAATTGAATTTTCCAGGAAACGTGTAGAAATATTCGACGGATCCAAATGGCCGTTTGTATGACAATTACAGGTCTCAACGCCTATTGGTGGACGTATCAATAATCGAAATCGGAGCACATTTGCAGATTTTCGATTTTTGTGGCTCTGAATTTTTGGGCTATAGTTCAGTTGATTTTCAAAAAAAATTGAAATTTCCACGAAACGTGTAGAAATATTCGACCGATCCAAATGGCCGTTGGTATGACAATTACAGGTCTCAAAGCCTATTGATAGAGGTATCAATCATCGAAATCGGAGGACATAAGCAGAATTTTCCAGGAAACGTGTAGAAATATTCGACGGATCCAAATGGCCGTTTGTATGACAATTACAGGTCTCAACGCCTATTGATAGAGGTATCAATCATCGAAATCGGAGGACATATGCAGATTTTCGAATTTTGTGGCTCTGAACATGTGGGCTATAGTTCAGTTGAATTTCAAAAAAATTGAAATCTCCACGAAACGTGTAGAAATATTCGACCGATCCAAATGGCCGTTGGTATGACAATTACAGGTTTTCAACGCCTATTGATAGAGGTATCAATCATCGAAATCGGAGGACATATGCAGATTTTCGATTTTTGTGGCTCTGAATTTGTGGGCTATAGTTCAGTTGATTTTCAAAAAAATTGAATTTTCCAGGAAACGTGTAGAAATATTCGACGGATCCAAATGGCCGTTGGTATGACAATTACAGGTCTCAACGCCTATTGATAGAGGTATCAATCATCGAAATCGGAGGACATATGCAGATTTTCGATTTTTGTGGCTCTGAATTTGTGGGCTATAGTTCAGTTGATTTTCAAAAAAATTGAATTTTCCAGGAAACGTGTAGAAATATTCGACGGATCCAAATGGCCGTTTGTATGACAATTACAGGTCTCAACGCTATTGATAGAGGTATCAATCATCGAAATCGGAGGACATATGCAGATTTTCGATTTTTGTGGCTCTGAATTTGTGGGCTATAGTTCAGTTGATTTTTTAAAAAAATTGAATTTTCCAGGAAACGTGTAGAAATATTCGACGGATCCAAATGGCCGTTTGTATGACAATTACAGGTCTCAACGCCTATTGATAGAGGTATCAATCATCGAAATTGAAGGGACATAAGCAGATTTTCGATTTTTGTGGCTCTGAATTTGTGGGCTATAGTTCAGTTGATTTTCAAAAAAATTGAATTTTCCAGGAAACGTGTAGAAATATTCGACGGATCCAAATGGCCGTTTGTATGACAATTAAAGGTCTCAACGCCTATTGATAGAGGTATCAATCATCGAAATCGGAGGACATATGCAGATTTTCGATTTTTGTGGCTCTGAATTTGTGGGCTATAGTTCAGTTGATTTTCAAAAAAATTGAATTTTCCAGGAAACGTGTAGAAATATTCGACGGATCCAAATGGCCGTTTGT
The DNA here is from genome assembly GCA_963556165.1 of Tipula helvola. Lineage (NCBI taxonomy): Eukaryota > Metazoa > Arthropoda > Insecta > Diptera > Tipulidae > Tipula > Tipula helvola. Next base: position 369,318,242 of record OY744481.1, read on the forward strand.
ATGACAATTACAGGTCTCAACGCCTATTGATAGAGGTATCAATCATCGAAATTGAAGGACATAAGCAGATTTTCGATTTTTGTGGCTCTGAATTTGTGGGCTATAGTTCAGTTGATTTTCAAAAAAATTGAATTTTCCACGAAACGTGTAGAAATATTCTACCGATCCAAATAGCCGTTGGTATGACAATTACAGGTCTCAACGCCTATTGATAGAGGTATCAATCATCGAAATCGGAGGACATATGCAGATTTTCGATTTTTGTGGCTCTGAATTTGTGGGCTATAGTTCAGTTGATTTTCAAAAAAATTTAATTTGCCAGGAAACGTGTAGAAATATTCGACCGATCCAAATGGCCGTTGGTATGACAATTACAGGTCTCAACGCCTATTGATAGAGGTATCAATCATCGAAATCGGAGGACATATGCAGATTTTCGATTTTTGTGGCTCTGAATTTGTGGGCTATAGTTCAGTTGATTTTCAAAAAAATTTAATTTTCACGAAACGTGTAGAAATATTCGACCGATTCAAATGGCCGTTGGTATGACAATTACAGGTCTCAACGCCTATTGATAGAGGTATCAATCTTCGAAATCGGAGTTCATATGCAGATTTTCGAATTTTGTGGCTCTGAATTTGTGGGCTATAGTTTAGTTGATTTTCAAAAAAATTGAATTTTCCAGGAAACGTGTAGAAATATTCGACCGATCCAAATGGCCGTTGGTATGACAATTACAGCTCTCAACGCCTATTGATAGAGGTATCAATCATCGAAATCGGAGGACATATGCAGATTTTCGATTTTTGTGGCTCTGAATTTGTGGGCTATAGTTCAGTTGATTTTCAAAAAAATTTAATTTTCACGAAACGTGTAGAAATATTCGACCGATTCAAATGGCCGTTGGTATGACAATTACAGGTCTCAACGCCTATTGATAGAGGTATCAATCTTCGAAATCGGAGTTCATATGCAGATTTTCGAATTTTGTGGCTCTGAATTTGTGGGCTATAGTTTAGTTGATTTTCAAAAAAATTGAATTTTCCAGGAAACGTGTAGAAATATTCGACGGATCCAAATGGCCGTTTGTATGACAATTACAGGTCTCAACGCCTATTGATAGAGGTATCAATCATCGAAATCGGAGGACATATGCAGATTTTCGATTTTTGTGGCTCTGAATTTGTGGGCTATAGTTCAGTTGATTTTCAAAAAAATTGAAATCTCCACTAAACGTGTAGAAATATTCGACCGATCCAAATGGCCGTTGGTATGACAATTACAGGTCTCAACGCCTATTGGTGGACGTATCAATCATCGAAATCGAAGGACATATGCAGATTTTCGATTTTTGTGGCTCTGAATTTGTGGGCTATAGTTCAGTTGATTTTCAAAAAAATTGAAATCTCCACGAAACGTGTAGAAATATTCGACCGATCCAAATGGCCGTTGGTATGACAATTACAGGTCTCAACGCCTATTGATAGAGGTATCAATCATCGAAATCGGAGGACATATGCGGATTTTCGATTTTTGTGGCTCTGAATTTGTGGGCTATAGTTCAGTTGATTTTCAAAAAAAATTGAATTTTCCAGGAAACGTGTAGAAATATTCGACGGATCCAAATGGCCGTTTGTATGACAATTACAGGTCTCAACGCCTATTGGTGGACGTATCAATAATCGAAATCGGAGCACATTTGCAGATTTTCGATTTTTGTGGCTCTGAATTTTTGGGCTATAGTTCAGTTGATTTTCAAAAAAATTGAAATTTCCAGGAAACGTGTAGAAATATTCGACGGATCCAAATGGCCGTTTGTATGACAATTACAGGTCTCAACGCCTATTGATAGAGGTATCAATCATCGAAATCGGAGGACATATGCAGATTTTCGATTTTTGTGGCTCTGAATTTGTGGGCTATAGTTCAGTTGATTTTCAAAAAAATTGAATTTTCCAGGAAACGTGTGGAAATATTCGACGGATCCAAATGGCCGTTTGTATGACAATTACAGGTCTCAACGCCTATTGGTGGACGTATCAATCATCGAAATCGGAGCACATTTGCAGATTTTTGAATTTTGTGGCTCTGAATTTGTGGGCTGTAGTTCAGTTGATTTTCAAAAAAATTGAATTTTCCAGGAAACGTGTAGAAATATTCGACGGATATAAATGGCCGTTTGTATGACAATTACAGGTCTCAACGCCTATTGGTGGACGTATCAATCATCGAAATCGGAGCACATTTGCAGATTTTCGAATTTCGTGGCTCTGAATTTGTGGGCTGTAGTTCAGTTGATTTTCAAAAAAATTGAATTTTCCAGGAAACGTGTAGAAATATTCGTCGGATCCAAATGGCCGTTTGTATGACAATTACAGGTCTCAACGCCTATTGGTGGACGTATCAATCATCGAAATCGGATCACATTTGCAGATTTTCGATTTTTGTGGCTCTGAATTTGTGGGCTATATTTCAGTTGATTTTCAAAAAAATTGAATTTTCCAGGAAACGTGTAGAAATATTCGACGGATCCAAATGGCCGTTTGTATGACAATTACAGGTCTCAACGCCTATTGATAGAGGTATCAATCATCGAAATTGAAGGACATAAGCAGATTTTCGATTTTTGTGGCTCTGAATTTGTGGGCTATAGTTCAGTTGATTTTCAAAAAAATTGAATTTTCCAGGAAACGTGTAGAAATATTCGACGGATCCAAATGGCCGTTTGTATGACAATTAAAGGTCTCAACGCCTATTGATAGAGGTATCAATCATCGAAATCGGAGGACATATGCAGATTTTCGATTTTTGTGGCTCTGAATTTGTGGGCTATAGTTCAGTTGATTTTCAAAAAAATTGAATTTTCCAGGAAACGTGTAGAAATATTCGACGGATCCAAATGGCCGTTGGTATGACAATTACAGGTCTCAACGCCTATTGATAGAGGTATCAATCATCGAAATCGGAGGACATATGCAGATTTTTCGATTTTTGTGGCTCTGAATTTGTGGGCTATAGTTCAGTTGATTTTCAAAAAAATTGAATTTTCCACGAAATTTAAAAAATATTTCACCGATCCAAATGGCCGTTTGTATGGCAATTACAGGTCTCAACGCCTATTGATAGATGTGTCAATCTTCGAAATCGGAGCACATTTGCAGATTTTCGAATTTTGTGGCTCTGAATTTGTGTGCTATAGTTCAGTTGATTATCAAAAAAATTGAATTTACCACGGAACGTGTAGAAATATTCGACGGATCCAAATGGCCGTTGGTATGACAATTACAGGTCTCAACGCCTATTGATAGAGGTATCAATCATCGAAATCGGAGGACATATGCGGATTTTCGATTTTTGTGGCTCTGAATTTGTGGGCTATAGTTCAGTTGATTTTCAAAAAAATTGAATTTTCCACGAAATTTAAAAAATATTTCACCGATCCAAATGGCCGTTTGTATGGCAATTACAGGTCTCAACGCCTATTGATAGATGTGTCAATCTTCGAAATCGGAGCACATTTGCAGATTTTCGATTTTTGTGGCTCTGAATTTGTGGGCTATAGTTCAGTTGATTTTCAAAAAAATTGAATTTTCCACGAAATTTAAAAAATATTTCACCGATCCAAATGGCCGTTTGTATGGCAATTACAGGTCTCAACGCCTATTGATAGATGTGTCGATCTTCGAAATCGGAGCACATTTGCAGATTTTCGAATTTTGTGGCTCTGAATTTGTGGGCTATAGTTCAGTTGCTTTCCAAAAAATTGAATTTTCCACGGAACGTGTAGAAATATTCGACCGATCCAAATGGCCGTTTGTATGACAATTAGAAGTTTCAACGCCTATTGGTGGACGTATCAATCATCGAAATCGGAGCACATTTGCAGATTTTTGAATTTTGTGGCTCTGAATTTGTGGGCTATAGTTCAGTTGATTATCAAAAAAATTGAATTTTCCACGGAACGTGTAGAAATATTCGACCGATCCAAATGGCCGTTTGTATGACAATTACAGGTCTCAACGCCTATTGATAGAGGTATCAACGATAGTACACATTTTCACGATCATCCGCTGTTCTCATTTTATTCATTGTGTTGTCTCCGATCGTCGAAATCATTAACGTTTTTTCGTTTCTGGAATCAGTTGCCTCTCTTTCTAAATTGAGTTACATGTCTTGTATTTTCTCTAGAATTTCATAGTGTCGAATGTACTGGTTTTAAAAACAGAATATGATTCTGCACTGGGAAATTTTTTTTTTCTACAAAGGCGCCTAATATTTTTAGCCCAGGGCGCCTAAATATATAAGAACGGCCCTGGCTGGGAGAGGAAATTAAACCCAAATTTTTCATCAGTGCAATACTGCTATGAAACTAAGTTCGTGTTTGCTTCGATCAAATATCATCGCAGTATATAAGCGAAGAATGGATTGGTCGGCAATTATGGCAGTGAACAAGCTGCATTGAAATTGTCAATAAAGGCGAAACGAGAGACTGAAAGTTATTTTTGCAAAAAAAAAGAACATGTACATAAATTCTGCAGGTAGTTTCGCGCTTCCAGACGCAATGAGTCTAAGGGGTACAAAAGTCAGAAAGCAAGCATGGTGAATGTAGAATCAGATGACCAATTTCTGTTTGCAACAGGAAAATGCGATGGTTGGATACTGGATTCCGGAGCAACATGCTATATCGTTGGGAAGAAGGAATTATTCATCGAATTGGATTTATCGCATCGTAAGAAAGTGTGCGTTGCAAATGGTTAAAAAATTGTCTCTGAAGAAACACGTTCTGTTCGAGTGACTTTTCTGAATGTAGCTGGTACAAAAACATCTGTGAGGTTGAAGATTGTCATGTTTATGCCTCGAATCGATGGAAATTTAATTTTAGTGAAGCAGCTAACAGAAAAAGGACACAGAGCTTCGATGATGAGAACTACGAGATACGTACTGGAGATAAAAAAGGCAGATTGCCGTTGGAAACATTTGTGGTAAATTGTATAAGTTGGGAGAACCACAAAGAGCGTACATCGCATCAGAACGTGTAAGTATGTGTGCGCACCAATGACCTGCTATTCTTGGATATCGAGACATCTAAGTAGTCAAGATTCTCTCACAAAAACATCTATTCGATGGCATCGCGATCGCAGATTGCAAGATGATTGCGATAGGAAAGTAAACATGTAAATATGCCTAAAGGGAAAGATGACCAGAATAAAATTCCCTAAAGAATCGAAAAATCGATTAAAAGCTGTTCTCGATTTAGTCTCTAGTATTTAGAAAATTCATAGAATTTATCGTGATGACCAAAATAATATTTTGAAAAGAAAATGAAGTTCTTGCGGTCAGATCGAGGAGGAGAATACTTAGGTAAGAAATTTGAAGAATACATGGCACAAAAAGGCATTCAGTACGCTTGTTGAAATGGCAAGATGCATGCTATTAGATGCTGGTATGGGGTATACGTTCTGGGGAGAAGCCTGACCATGGCAAATTTCATTAAAACCGATTGCTGACAAAAGTAGCACAAAAAACGCCATTTGAACGATGGACTCGAAAGCAATGGGAGCTGTTCTGGTTGGATATGATGGTACAACGAAAGCGTACAAATATTACGTTTCGTCAACAAGAAAGGTGGTAATCAGCCGAGATGTGAAGGTTGTCTGTAAAGAGACGGTGATCAAAATGATTGAAAAGAAGCAAGCACTGACCAAAAGTACAAATTCGTACCGAGAAACATCTGCAACATCAGTTCGCTATGACATCATTCAAATGAACTGTTTCAATTGTGTCTCCTGGTCTAAATTGTTCCAGACAATCCGGTTGAACTAGCAGATACTTCTTGGATAAGACTCGGCTTTGACTTTCGAGTCAGTCGAACTTATTTATTTTCGTAAAAAAATATTTTTTAAAACATATTTTAAAATTTATTGGAAGATTTATTTGAAAAATCGAAAATGCTTTAACCTGGGCTGGAGATTGCCCTGACATTTGAAGCGCTGATGAATGGTGATCCAAGCGGCAATATCTATATTGACGGATTTTGAAAATGTAATGAGTTTTAATGACTGGGCTGCGGGTGGTGCATCCTGTAATTCTAAAGCTGCAATTTTTTTAAATTTATCGTTATATAAAATTACCCAATTTAACTAATCTGTTGTAAATGAGCTCCTTGCTCGGAATGTAAAAAATAAATCGGAAATAAATAAAATAAATGATCTAAAAATGATAGCGAAACAAACTTGGGTTTTAACTGAAATACCTAAAGGTCGAACACCTATTGGATGTATAGTAAATGGGTATTTAAATTGTGTAGCTACTAAATAAATAATTTCAATACTATAAAAGCTGATGATGCTGAAATTTCTATGGTATTGCTGTGAATTATGTGCAAACATGCAAATGGGGCTTTTTAAAAATATCGAGATGAATAAAGTTGCAAGTTGCTGGTTATGGACGTCAACTAAAACCTACCCAGATTTTGTTAAAATCGATACAGTATAATTTTGGCGTGAAATCCGGAAAACGCTACTGTGCAAACAATAGTGTTTAAAACATAATAGCAGCCAAAATAAGTAGAGGAGGAAATTATTCTAAAAAAAAAATTAAAGAACCGTTAAGAACCCAACCTAGCACCCTACATTCAACTATAATAATCTGTCAATATCATGTAGTTCTTAAAATATGAGCAAATTAAACAGAAACCAATATACAGCAAAAAAATTTATCCGTACGTTAATCTGGAGAACAAACACAATTCACAATCAACAAAATCCTACCTACGATGAACTACCAAAACAACACAAAACGAAAAAAAAATCCAATTTTCGTAAATTATGTACCAAACATATAATTTCCATCAAAACAAATATTTAACAAATTGATATGAATGAGGTTGTTTTGAGGCACAACCACAAAAAAAAAATAAAATTTATCATTTTTATGCAAATAAACGAAAGATCTATACGCTCGATTTGAATTTTCCAACCAATCGCAACCAACCAAATACGTACAACAAAATTTGCCATTTGAAATATGTACACATACATTGTACATACAAATTTCTAATTAAAAATTGTCTAACAACATATCAGTAAAAAAAAAAATGTAAATGTTATGCTGTTGTAAATCCTATACTAACAATCATCTAATAAATCTTAAATTGAAAAGCTTTTATTTATTTTTTTTTACGTTTTTTGTGTGTATGCGAAACCAAACCAACAACAAAAAGTGCTTTTGAAAATCGAATATAACGAAATGGTATATGTGCTTAACATCACTTTACATCCCAACAAAACAAACATACAACCCTAAACATAAGTTTTGCGAAAAAAATTTGTGCTTTTATGTCGTCACTGGCAAAAAAAAACCTTTTGGGGATTAAAACCATGCACGACGTAAAAATGAAAATCCATAATTTTCTTATTGAATTTTTTTTTTTCGTAAAATTTATTTTGTTTGTTGATCAACAACACTAAACCAACCAGTTAAAAATTTTTTTTTCTCTCTGTATATATCCGAGTACATGTACACATATGTATATGAAAAGGTTTTTTTTTGTGCACAAAAATTTGCTTTTATACATTATTGAATGGAAGTGAGTATAAAAGAAACTAACAAAAGCAATGTGAAAGCTCTGTATGATTTTTATATAAAATGGAAAATTTCTTTTTTTACTGTGCTGTGTTATAAGAGATTTTTACTGTAACTTTAAAAATGATTTACGGGTTTTAAGTTGAAATCAAACAAACAACAAAGAAACAAATTTATTTTGCTACAAACGACCGACCAAAACTGTTTTTGAGAATTTTTGAATGAATAAAAAAACAGGGGGTTTCTCTTCAACATAAATGGTTTTCTATTTTTGTTGTGTCTGTCTGTCGGTTTTCATATACATATAATAATAGAAAATCAAAATGTGGAATGAGTTCCTGCGTGATTTGTTATAAATATTTGAATATACCGAACTAAGGACAATAAGAATACGTTTTATATAAGGACGATAACAAAACTTCGTTCTGAAAAGCATACAAACAATTCGTATTTAGATACATCCCCCATTGAAATTCGTTTGATTCATGCGAAAGATGACACAAAATATAACGATGCATCTGTTTTCGGAAATGGTTGTATTTCGCTTGATTTTTGGAGTTGTTCATTTTGTATATGTTTGAAGAAGTACTAAGGTAATTATGTGTCTGGCGAACCATAGAAGAGGTTGTGGTTTACTAAAGTTTAGCTGTACTTATTGTATTGTTTGGCCATATAATACGACCCACGTCATCTTAAAGTTCGTATGGTCTTTGCCATTTTGTTAGTTTTGTGTTTGGCCTCGACCGCCATTCCAATGGTTTGCGGACAGTGACTATACTGTAGTTCCAGTTATTGGCGTTTGGGTGCAAAATGGCTGCTGAGCAAAAAAAATAGCGTGCAAGATAGACGATGTAAATTCACATCTTCGATCGCTGAACTCATTAAAGCGTCCGATAAAATATTAGAATAACTGATTGTATATTTGATGGTTTCAAAATTAAATCCGATAGAAAGGAACAGCTAGTAGGAAGAGGCACTGCGAAATACTTTGCCAACACATGGAGGTATTTCAACCTTAATAAAATCCAGAAGTTAAAATTAAAATTTATGTGTATTGTTACAGATAAATTTTAATATTTTTTATTTTAATTTTTCAACAATAATAATTACAATTATAATTTCATTTGAAATTATGTACAATGAAAATATTAAAATAAAAATAATTTAAAATAAATATTAATAAATTATTATTTTTAATAAATTTTAAAGTTAATATTAAAATTATATAAATTAACTATAACTACTAAATCCAAAATATTAAAACTAAAATATTAAAATTGAAATATTAAAATTAGAATATGACAATTAAAATTAAAATATTGAATACTAAAAATTGAAATATGAAATATTAAAATTGAAATTGTAAAGTTAAAATATCAAAATTAAAATAATTTAAATGTATATAAATTATATAAATTAAATATAATTATTAAAAATATTAGAATTAAAATATTACAATTTAAATATTAGAATTGAAATATTAAAATTAAAATATTAAATTTAAAATATTCAAATTAATATTTAAATTACGATATATATAGAATATTAAAATTAAAATATTAAAATTAATATTAAAATAAAAATATTAAAATAATTGAAAAATTAAAATTAACGTAAAAATTTAAATATTAAATTTAAAATATTTTTTTTTTTATTGTATGAGTTAAAACTTTCAAAAAGCCATCGCCAATTGATGATGGACCTTACTTGACAGTGTGAAGTTTATACTCACCAAAAGGTCACTTACATGCCACGGAGCGCCAAGACTGAAACCGCTTTTGCATTACTTCGGTCTGGTCTGCGCTGCTACCCATTTTGGGGCCCTCATTTACGTTCTACACCTTACTTTGTTAGGGGTCCTCCAGACAACCATCGCTACGCTTCTGCCGCAGTACTGACCCAACATAGTCTGCGAAAGCTCGCCACGCTACATCAGACCGCAGAATCGTTTCAACAATGGTGTCAGGTGTGACCCCGTCCAATACCAAAGCGAGCCGTCTTCTTTCTTCTTTTCTCAATGAACCTACCGGACCCAAAAGAATGTATGACAAACGTCTTCGCAATCTTCTGGGCAATATCGACATTGAGGTGATATCAGCTTTTCCATCTTATGCAAATAGGCCCCAAAATAGCCATGCTCAGTGAAAACTGGCATGTGAAGAAATCGAGCTCTCTGTGGTCACGATTAATCCAGGAGCCAAGGTCCCGAATCAATCGGGCCGTCCATCGACCACTATTCAATCCACCCCACCGATCCTGCCATGCCACAAGCGTAATTCTGCGGGCTCTCACCATAGAATCCTTTGTTCCAAATTTAGCGCTCTAGCGATAGATCTCCCGACGCTCCAGCGCCAGCAAATCTATCGGGGTGGCTCCGGCGACAACTAAGGCTGCAGCTTCGGACACTGTGCGATACCACAAGTTCTCCGGATATGGTCCGTAAGTTAAACGATTATCTAAAGTAATCCCCAGATATTTCGTCATTCTTTTTGACATTACCCATTCTGTTCCAACCTTTATAGGGATAATGGTTGGAATTCTCCGCCTAGTGAGCATGACGATCTCGGTTTTTGAGATGGCAAACTGTAGCCCGTACTTATCCATTGAGTCGCTTATCCTCCTTATCACTTGATTTAGTCTCTACTGAGCCGACACTGCGCTTCTAGATGTTATTACAAAAACCACATCGTCTGCATACCCAACCAGGAGTACTTCGTCAGGCATCTCTAGTCGCAACAGGCTGTCGTACATAGCGTTCCATAGGTCGGGACCAAGCATCGAGCCCTGGGCCACTCCAGCAGTAATTTCCTTCACTTTTTTGCCATCAGACGTCTCATATACCAATCTTCGATTACTCAAATAGTCCCAAATCATTAGCAGAAGATAATTCGGGATAGCGAACGATTGTTGTAGCGCCTCGATCATAGCTTCCCATCTCGCCGAGTTGAAAGCATTTCGCACATTCAATGTAGGTAGAACTTTCGGTTCTTTTAACTACGTTAATTAGTTTCCTCTATTGCGTTTATAGTTGATCGTCCCTTCCGAAAACCACATTGCCTCGGAGACAAGCCACCGGCAACCGATATGACATCATCTAGCCTAGGCTTTAATAGCTTTTCCAACAACTTCCTTCCTTCCTTTATACAGTGAGGTTTGTATGATTACGGAGAATCGGGATCACCACCTTTTCCTTTGTTTATCAGCACCAGGCTTGCCATCTTCCACCGTGAAGGAATGACTCCTGCTGTTAAATATCCATTGTATAATTTGAGTAGTAATTGCGGATATCTACCAGCAACCACTTTCAACACCTCCTTTGGGATGCCGAAATGCCCAGGTGTCTTATTATTTTTCAGGCTGGTGACCGCATATGCCAACTCCCCCTCTCCTTAAAATATTAAAATTGAAATATTAAAATTAATATAAAAATTACAATTTGAATATTAAAATTAAAATATTAAAATTAACATTAAAATTAAAATAATTGAAAATAAATATTAATAAATTATTATTTTTAATAAATTTTAAAGCTAATATTAAAATTAAAATATTAAATCAACATTAAAATATTAAAAATAAAATCTTAAAATTAAAATATTAAAATTAAAATCTTAAAATTAAAATATCAAAAGTAAAATATTTAAATTAATATTAAAATTAAAATTAAATTTTAATTTTGGAAATAAATATTATTAAATTATTATTTTTAATAAATATTAAAGCTAATATTAAAATTAAAATAATATAAATAAAAGTATATACAATTTAAGTATTAAAATTAAATATTACAATTAAAATATTAAAATTAAAATATTAAAACTGAAATATTAAAATTTAAATATTAGCATTAATATTTAAATTTAAATACTAAAGTTATTTAAATTAATTATGACAATTAAAATTAAAATATTAAAATTAATATTGAAATTTAAATCTTAAAATTAAAATACCAAAACTAAAATATAAATATTAATATTAAAATTAAAATATTAAAACTGAAATATTAAAATTAAAATATTGAAATTAAAACATTGAAATTAAAATAAATATTAATAAATTATTATTTTTAATAAATATTAAAGTTAATAAAAAAATTATATAAATTAATTATAACTGTTAAAATTAAAATTGAAATATATACATTAAAATATTAAAATTATATAAATTAATAATGACTATTAAAACTGAAATAATATAATTGAAATATTAATATAAAAATTTAAATATTAAAATTAAATTATATAAAATTAAAATGTTAAAATAAAAATATTACAATTAAAATATTAAAATATTGAAATTTTAAAAATTAAAATTAAACTAATTATTTATAAACAATTATGGCTTATTTATTGACCCACTTTTGATATAAAAAACAATTTATTTTATATTTTTTGCCGATATTTCGTCAATAAATAAGCCATAATTGTTTATAAATAATTATAAATTAGACCTGAAAAAACGTGTATTTAATTAAACTAATTAAAACATTAAAATTATATAAATTAACTATAACTATTAAATCCAAAATTTTAAAATTAAAATATTAAAATATTAAATATTAAACAAATTTTAATACACTTAAAATTAAATTTAAAATTTAAATTTTAAATAATAAAATTATATAAATTAATTATAACTATTAAATCCAAAATATTAAAATTAAAATATTAAAATTGAAATATTAAAATTAAAATATTAAAATAAAAATATAAAAATTATATAAATTAATAATAACTATTAAATTTAAAATATTTAAATTAAAATATTAAAATTTAAATATTGAAATATTATAATTAAAATATAAAAATTAAAATAATTGAAAATAAATATTAAAAATTATTATTTTTGTTAAATAATAAAATTAAAATCTAAAAATTAGAATATTAAAATTAATATTAAAATTATAATCTTAAAATTAAAGTTAAAATTAAAATATTAAAACTATTAAAATTAAAATTTATAAAACAAAAGTATTAAAATTAAAATATTAAAATATTAAATATTAAAAATTGAAATTTAAAAATTGAAATATTAAAATTAAAATATCAAAATTAAAATTAAATTATTATAATTAAAATATAAAAATTAAAATAATTGAAAAAAAAAATATTAGTAAATTATTATTTTTAATAAATGTTAATGCCTATATTAAAATAATAAAATTATATAAATTAACTATAACTATTAAATCCAAAATATTAAAATTAAAATATTAAAATAGAAATATTAAAATTAAAATATTAAAATAAAAATATAAAATTATATATATAAATTATAACTATTAAAACTAAAATATTATAATTGAAATATTAATATTGAAAATAAAAATATTAAAATTAGAATATAACAATTAAAATTATAATATTAAATATTAAATTTGAAATATGAAATATTAAAATTGAAATTGTAAAATTAAAGTACCAAAATTAAAATAATTTAAATATATTTAAATTATATAAATTAATTATAATTATTAAATATAAAATATTAAAATGAAAATATTGGAATTAAAATATTAAAATTTAAATATTAGTATGGAAATATTAAAATTATTAAGATAAATTAATAAAATATTTAAGCTAGTATTAAAATTTGAATATTAAAATTATTTAAACTAATTATAACAATTAAAATTAAAATTATTAAATTAATATTAAAATCAATAAATTAAAATATTAAAATTAAAATAAAATTAGAATATTAAAATTAATAATAAAAGTAAAACCTTAAAATTAAAATATTAAAATTTGAACAATTAAAATATTAAAATTAAATAATTAAAATAAACATTAAAATAAAGTAATAAAATTAAAACATTAAAATTTAAATAATTGAAAATAAATATTAATAAATTATTATTTTTATAAATATTAAAGCCAATGTTAAAATTAAAATATTAGCGATGATTATGTATCCCAGGCCAAATCACCTTAATTTAAGTTATCAAAAGCAATGAAACTTATACTTGTCGCGCCATATACAGGTTGTCGAGGAATGTAGGTTACTTGCATGTTACATAGAAGGAACAAAAAATTATTAGTAGCGGTATTAACGATAAATTTCGGAAAGAGTAATAATTTTTTATCTGAAAAGCGTCATTATTCCTCACTTGCTCAAATATAATTTTTTTTTGTTAAGTTATCTTGATATTGGCTATTGTAAACCATTACCGAAATTGAAAAACATGTTTCAGAATGTCCATGAATTTTTTGGAGTCTCAATATTTTAAACTTGTCTTTCTAGGCCGACTTTTTGACTAGTGTGAAAAATCATCCCAGTGTGGCCGGTATGTTACGGGAGCGAAGTGTGGCCGCTAAGAGTTAAAATTAACATTAAAATTAAAATATTAAATTTAAAATTTTAAAATTAAAATATTAACATTAAAATATTATAATTTATATTAAAATTAACATAATATTAGAATATTAAAATTAAAATTAAAATATTAAAATTAAAATATCAAAATTAATATTAAAATTAAAATATTAAAATTAACATTAAAATTAAAATATTAAAATTAAAATATTAAAATTAATATTAAAATTAAAATATTAAAATTAATATAATAAACTTAACATTGAAATTAAAATATTAAATTAAAAATATTAGAATTGAAATATTAAAATCATTATTAAAATTAATATTAAAATTAATTTTAATTAAAATTAAAATATTAAATTTGAAATATTAAAATTAAAATATTTGTTATAATTAAAATATTAAAATTCAATTATTTAATTAATTATTAATTTTTTTTTTTTTTTGGAAAAGTGGAAATGCTATTTATGCACAAAGTGCTACCCTTCTGACTAAAAACATCTCCCCCCCCCCTCTACCGGACTACCCTGGATTTATTAATTATAACAATTAAAATTAAAATATTATTATAATTATTAAAATTAAATCTTAAAATTAAAATATTAAAGTTATTATTAAAATTAAAATATTAAAATTAATATTAAAATTAAAATCTTAAAATTAAAATATCATAAATAAAATATTAAAATTAAAATTAATTTTAATATTTCAATTTTAATATTTTAATTTTAATATTATATTTAATATTTTAATTTTGATATTTTTTTTGATATTTTAATTTTAAGATTTTAAATTTAATATTAGCTTTAATATTTAAATAATAATTTATTAATATTTTTCAAATATTTAAATTTTAATGTTTTAATTTTAATATTTCAATATTTATATTTTAAATTTAATATTTATTTTAAATGGTAATTTTAATATTTTGATTTTTCAGTTTTAATATTTTAAAATCAAAATCTTAAAATTAGAATAATAAAATTAAAATATTAAAATTAATATTAAAATTAAAATCTTAAAATTAAAATATCAAAATTAAAATATTTAATTAATATTAAAATTTAAATTAAATTTTAATTTTGAAAATAAATATTAATAAATTATTATTTTTAATAAATATTAAAGCTCATATTAAATTTAAAATATTACAATTAAAATGTTAAAATTTAAATATCAAAATTAAATATAAAAATTAATATTAAAATTAAATAAAATTTGAATAATAAAATTAAAATATTAAAATTAATAATAAAATTAAAATATTAAAATTATCTTAAATAATTATAATTATAACTATTAAAATTAATGTATATAAAATTTAAAGATTAAAATATTAATATTAAAATTAAAATATATAAAATTAAATTATTAAAATTAAAATATTAGAATTGGAATATTAAAATTAAAATATTAAAATTGAAATATTAAAATAAAAATATTAAAATTAAAATATTAAAATTAAAATATTAAAATTAATATTAAAATTAAAATGTTAAAATTAATATAATAAACTTAACATTAAAAATAAAATATCAAATTAAAAATATTAAAATTGAAATATTAAAATTAATGTTAAAATTAATTTGAATTAAAATTAAAATATTAAATTTGAAATATTAAAATTAAAATATGTGTTATAATTAAAATATTAAAATTCAATTATTTAATTAATTATTAATTTTTTTTTTTTTTTTTTTCGGAAAAGTGGAAATGCTATTTATGCACAAAGTGCTACCCTTCTGACTAAAAACATCTTCCCCCCTCTACCGGCCTACCCTGGATTTATTAATTATAACAATTAAAATTAAAATATTATTATAATTATTAAAATTAAATCTTAAAATTAAAGTATTAAAGTTAATATTAAAATTAAAATATTAAAATTAAAAACTTAAAATTAAAATATCATAAATAAAATATTAAAATTAAAATTAATTTTAATATTTCAATTTTAATATTTTAATTTTGATATTTTTTTGGATATTTTAATTTTAAGATTTTAAATTTAATATTAGCTTTAATATTTAAATAATAATTTATTAATATTTTTCAAATATTTAAATTTTAATGTTTTAATTTTAATATTTCAATATTTATATTTTAAATTTAATATTTATTTTAAATGTTAATTTTAATATTTTGATTTTTCAGTTTTAATATTTTAAAATCAAAATCTTAAAATTAGAATAATAAAATTAAAATATTAAAATTAATATTAAAATTAAAATCTTAAAATTAAAATATCAAAATTAAAATATTAAATTAATATTAAAATTTAAATTAAATTTTAATTTTGAAAATAAATATTAATAAATTATTATTTTTAATAAATATTAAAGCTCATATTAAATTTAAAATATTACAATTAAAATGTTAAAATTTAAATATCAAAATTAAATATAAAAATTAATATTAAAATTAAATAAAATTTGAATAATAAAATTAAAATATTAAAATTATCTTAAATAATTATAACTATTAAAATTAATGTATATAAAATTTAAAGATTAAAATATTAATATTAAAATTAAAATATATAAAATTAAAATATTAAAATTAAAATATTAGAATTGGAATATTAAAATAAAAATATTAAAATTAAAATATTAAAATTAGAATATTAAAATTAAAATATCAAAATTAAAATATAAAAATTAACATTAAAATTAAAATATTAAGTTTAAATTATTAAAATTGAAATCATTGAAAATAAATATTAATAAATTATTATTTTTAATAAATGTTAAAGCTACTATTAAAATTAAAATCTATAAAATTAAAATATTAAAATTAAAATATTACAATAAAAATATTAAAATTATATAAATTAATTATAACTATTAAAATTAAAATAACTTGCTTATATTATTGAAAGTTTTTTCATGCAGGAAGAGAATATAATGTTTATACATAATCACTAGTAGTTATATTCAGTTTTATTCGTCCATTTTTATGTTTTTAGAAGAGAATTTGAAAATGGTGACATTATTTGACGTTAGTGCATGCTGTAAAATAATGTGCATGCATAATTAACTGTTATTTTGGATCGGTTTAATAACTTGGTGAATGTACAGCTAGTTTTCTGACTTCTGATTTTATAGTTTTTTTTTGCTATATCATTTTGATACCGTGGCCACGTTCTCTATCATAATTTTTCATGAAAATCGGCGTTAAGAATTTTAAATATTACAAATCTGAAAGAGAGTTTTCAATACTGATTTTTTGGGTAAAATTTAACGTTGACACTTTTAGAGGAGCTAATAAAATATATTTTTAGTAAAAGATACTTAAGCCTCTGGAATCTGAACGCACATCCAATACTGAGTGAAATATAATATGGAGTTCAATTCCATTCACCCTGTTAAAATAATCCAACAGTATCCAGCTGGGAGTAAATAGTCGTTAATTCAGATTATGTAGTGGGTATCAGATGTAAACTAACTAGGATACAACACTTTTCTCAAATACACATACAAAACTTTTAAAATTGGTATAAAATCATTCGCTAGAGTATTTTGTCTAGATTCGGTTTGAAAAAACCCAGGTCAGGTTTTCCATGGAAATCTAGAAAAAATCTATAAAGTTTAGAGTTGAAATTAAAAAAATTGATAATGCAGATTGTGTTATCCCAACAGAAAATAAAAAATAACGTCATTTTCAGTCGCTAATATTCTCGAGGGAAATTGTGAAAAATCGGTGGACCTGGGAAACATTATTATTTTTGGAAACTCGAATTTTTCCACCGACAAATATCATCAAAACAATATATCTCTAGACATAACACTCAAAAGGCCGCTTTTATAGCAATTGTAAGTATTTGTTCAAATACACAGTAATATACAGGTTTTACTTTAACACAGTATCAAAAAATATTGGTTAATGATTTTGATACTATAACGCCCCTATATATTATAGTTAAGCTACTTTAGACAGGCTTTCGCTGTATCCATCGGGATGAATCAACTCTACTACGACAATTTTTCGATTAGGCTTTTTTGATGCCACATTCAAAACATAATCAACGTTGAGCTGGCTGCTTTTTTATCAATTGCACTGTGATTTAAGGTTAATTTTAGCTTATTATTAATGGTTTGGGTCAAGATGGTTGCAAAAAAACATGTTTTAAAACCCATTAGAAAAAGTTGGAATTACCGTTATTTAGAAAGTAGCTCAATAGAACTGACTTGTGGCCAACATATTTTATCATGTAGAAACACTAAAAACTAATGTTAGTTTCTACCATAACCGATAAATTAAAGCATAATCTAATTAGATAGTTGAAATGAACAATTTCCATTTATTCTACAAAATTTTGTTGCTACATTCTACTAATCGTGACCACACAAAAAATAACAATAAGGAACGAGAGTACAATCAACAATTACTTCAACAACGTATTATAAAATCGAAATAAATAAATAAATTAAGAAAGCAGGAGGATACAGTAATAGAACTAGACTACAACAAAAAAAAAATCCATTAAGTACTGTAAAAGCTCTACATACGAGTAGTATATAGAGATAGTTACGGCAAAAAAATTAAAGTTTTTGTACTTTATACGTTGTGTGTGTTCTTCTCCGTTGGTATGAATATGTGTGGTTTAATGTTTGGAAAGAACTATCTATATTAAGTTACAATGGAATACCAACAAGCACCACTATTACTACTATTTTACGTGACTTTAATATTTCATTGTAACGAATATTCTATGTATCCAGCATAATTTTTTTTTGTGTATTCTCTTTTGGTTAAGGTATTTTAATATATTTCTGGTCAGTTTTATTTCTGTTGTGCACTTCCATTTCCCTTTATTGTCATCGTTTTCTATATTTTGCATTCGTTATATGATTGCAACTATTCTCTAGGGTAAAATTGGGTCAGTTATCGATTTATATTTGCTTAATGTAAATTGTATTGTAGGTAGATAACGCAATATTGATTGTATAAAAAGAAAATGAGGGAAGCTGTAACATGAGCAGAGGCAGACCATAAGTATATCGATTCATTTGTTATAAACTAAATCCAGATAAGACTAGAAGTGATAGCTGTAACAAATTTTTGTATTTACTGGAAATCCCTAGCCCAAAAAGAAAACATTAGTAGGATTGGTAATAACAATAAATAAATAAAACCAAATTCGAAATCAAATATCGTTTGTTATATCCAAATTTATATTTCATGTATTAACAGATATTTTCCAATTTACTGGATGATTTATTTATTTATTTTTATCAAAACAAAAAAAAAAACCCAAAAAAGTTTTCTATTTTTTGAACTGTGTATATTATACAACTAGTTTATACATACTGTCTGTTTTGTGTTATTTTACAAAATAATAATAAAAATGAAAAAACCAAACAACATACTTTTATTATTAACAATGTACATACATACCATAAAAAGCTTTTTCCAATAATACTGTAAATTTTTCGTTTGTATTTATATACCAGAAAAATATATATAGCACCAACAATTGCTAACTACACAATATAATATATTGTACAACAGATTTTGTTTAAAAAAAGCTCACAGCAAAAATATTGCTATTTAAACCAATCAAGCAGACAAATAACAATTTATATTATAAAAAAAAAAAAAAAATATAAAACGATTTTTTTTTCTCGTAGGGAAATTGTAAAATCGCGATTTCATTCTACGAATTGCAACAAATAGCTATCAAAAAAATATTGCAATTTTTATTACTTGTTAAAGATGCAGGATTCAAGTAAAGTTTTGGTGTATGAGCTAAATTTGATTTAGGAAACTCTTTGTAAAACGAATCCCGTATAAGAATACTAATCAACATCATTTTCGTATTCACTTCCAATTCCAAATCATTGTTGTTGACAATAAAATATACAAAACAATAACAAATGAACGCCAGAATTAATATATGGTGGTTAATTTTATGAACTGCACTTGTGGGTAAAACTTTGGCTTTTGTCCATCGGATAGCTATAATTTACAATTAACAATTTGTCAACCGAAATAAAAGAGAGCAGCACCGTTGGAGATGGTGGTACCAGCTATTTCCACCCCCGTGGTGTTGATTGGGCGGATCATCGTGTCGACCATTGGTCAGGGCCGTTCTTATATGAAGTTCAAACAGCATTTAGAAAGAGAGGCAATTAATTCCAGAAACCAAAAAATTTTAGTGACTTCGACGATCGGAGACGATACAATGAATAAAATGAGAACAACGGATGATTTTGAAAATGCGTACTAGCATTGATACCTCTATCAATAGGCGTTGAGACCTGTAATTGTCATACAAACGGCCATTTGGATCTGTCGAATATTTCTACACGTTCCATGGAAAATTGAATTTTTTTGAAAATCAACTGAACTATAGCCCACAAATTCAGAGCCACAAAATTCAAAAACCTGCAAATGTGCTCCGATTTCGATGATTGATACCTCTATCAATAGGCGTTGAGCCCTGTCATTGTCATACAAATGGCCATTTGGATCGGTCGAATATTTCTACAAGTTCCATGGAAAATTGAGTTTTTTTGAAAATCAACTGAACTATAGCCCACAAATTCAGAGCCACAAAATTCGAAAATCTGCAATTGTGCTACGATTTCGATGATTGATACCTTTATCAATAGGCCTTGAGCCCTGTAATTGTCATTCAAATGGCCATATGGATCGGTCGAATATTTCTACACGTTTCGTGGAAAATTCAACTTTTTTGAAAATCAACTGAACTGTAGCCCACAAATTCAGAGCCACTAAATTCGAAAATCTGCAAATGTGCTCCGATTTCGATGATTGATACCTCTACCAATAGGCGTTGAGCCCTGTCAATGTCATACAAACGGCCATTTGGATCTGTCAAATATTTCTACACGTTCCACTGAAAATTGAATTTTTTTGAAAATCAACTGAACTATAGCCCACAAATTCAGAGCCACAAAATTCGAAAATCTGCAAATGTGCTCCGATTTCGATGATTGATACCTTTATCAATAGGCCTTGAGCCCTGTAATTGTCATACAAACGGCCATTTGGATCGGTCGAATATTTCTACACGTTCCATGGAAAATTGAATTTTTTTGAAAATCAACTGAACTATAGCCCACAAATTCAGAGCCACAAAATTCAAAAACCTGCAAATGTGCTCCGATTTCGATGATTGATACCTCTATCAATAGGCGTTGAGCCCTGTCATTGTCATACAAATGGCCATTTGGATCGGTCGAATATTTCTACAAGTTCCATGGAAAATTGAGTTTTTTTGAAAATCAACTGAACTATAGCCCACAAATTCAGAGCCACAAAATTCGAAAATCTGCAATTGTGCTCCGATTTCGATGGTTGATACCTTTATCAATAGGCCTTGAGCCCTGTAATTGTCATACAAATGGCCATATGGATCGGTCGAATATTTCTACACGTTTCGTGGAAAATTCAACTTTTTGAAAATCTACTGAACTTTAGCCCACAAATTCAGGGCCACGAAAATAGAAAATCTGCAAATGTGCTCCGATTTCGATGATTGATACCTCTATCAATAGGCGTTGAGCCCTGTCAATGTCATACAAACGGCCATTTGGATCTGTCGAATATTTCTACACGTTCCATGGAAAATTGAGTTTTTTTGAAAATCAACTGAACTATAGCCCACAAATTCAGAGCCACAAAATTCGAAAATCTGCAATTGTGCTACGATTTCGATGATTGATACCTCTATCAATAGGCGTTGAGCCCTGTCATTGTCATACAAATGGCCATTTGGATCGGTCGAATATTTCTACAAGTTCCATGGAAAATTGAGTTTTTTTGAAAATCAACTGAACTATAGCCCACAAATTCAGAGCCACAAAATTCGAAAATCTGCAAATGTGTTCCGATTTCGATTGTTGATACCGCTATCAATAGGCGTTGAAACCTGTAATTGTCATACCAACGGCCATTTGGATCTGTCGAATATTTCTACACGTTCCACGGAAAATTGAATTTTTTTGAAAATCAACTGAACTATAGCCCACAAATTCAGAGCCACAAAATTCAAAAACCTGCAAATGTGCTCCGATTTCGATGATTGATACCTCTATCAATAGGCGTTGAAACCTGTAATTATCATACCAACGGCCATATGGATCGGTCGAATATTTCTACACGTTTCATGGGAAATTCAATTTTTTTGAAAATCAACTGAACTATAGCCCACAAATTCAGAGCCACAAAATTCGAAAAACCTGCGAATGTGCTCCGATTTCGATGATTGATACCTTTATCAATAGGCGTTGAAACCTATAATTGTCATACCAACGGCCATTTGGATCGGTCGAATATTTCTACACGTTTCGTGGGAAATTCAATTTTTTTGAAAATCAACTGAACTATAGCCCACAAATTCAGAGCCACAAAATTCGAATATCTGCAAATGTGCTCCGATTTCGATGATTGATACGTCTACCAATAGGCGTTGAGACCTTTAAATGTCATAGCAGCGGCCATTTGGATCGGTCGAATATTTCTACACGTTCCATGGAAAATTGAGTTTTTTTGAAAATCAACTGAACTATAGCCCACAAATTCAAAGCCACAAAATTCGAAAATCTGCAAATGTGCTCCGATTTCGATTGTTGATACCGCTATCAATAGGCGTTGAAACCTGTAATTGTCATACCAACGGCCATTTGGATCTGTCGAATATTTCTACACGTTTTGCGGAAAATTCAATTTTTTTGAAAATCAACTGAACTGTAGCCCACAAATTCAGAGCCACAAAATTCAAAAACCTGCAAATGTGCTCCGATTTCGATTGTTGATACCGCTATCAATAGGCGTTGAAACCTGTAATTGTCATACCAACGGCCATTTGGATCTGTCAAATATTTCTACACGTTCCACGGAAAATTGAATTTTTTTGAAAATCAACTGAACTATAGCCCACAAATTCAGAGCCACAAAATTCAAAAACCTGCAAATGTGCTCCGATTTCGATGATTGATACCTCTATCAATAGGCGTTGAAACCTGTAATTGTCATACCAACGGCCATTTGGATCGGTCGAATATTTCTACACGTTTCGTGGGAAATTCAATTTTTTTGAAAATCAACTGAACTATAGCCCACAAATTCAGAGCCACAAAATTCGAAAATCTGCAAATGTGCTCCGATTTCGATTGTTGATACCGCTATCAATAGGCGCTGAAACCTGTAATTGTCATACCAACGGCCATTTGGATCTGTCGAATATTTCTACACGTTCCATGGAAAATTGAATTTTTTTTGAAAATCAACTGAACTATAGCCCACAAATTCAGAGCCACAAAATTCAAAAACCTGCAAATGTGCTCCGATTTCGATGATTGATACCTCTATCAATAGGCGTTGAAACCTGTAATTGTCATACCAACGGCCATTTGGATCGGTCGAATATTTCTACACGTTTCGTGGGAAATTCAATTTTTTTGAAAATCAACTGAACTATAGCCCACAAATTCAGAGCCACAAAATTCAAAAACCTGCAAATGTGCTCCGATTTCAATGATTGATACCTCTATCAATAGGCGTTGAAACCTGTAATTGTCATACCAACGGCCATTTGGATCGGTCGAATATTTCTACACGTTTCGTGGGAAATTCAATTTTTTTGAAAATCAACTGAACTGTAGCCCACAAATTCAGAGCCACAAAATTCAAAAACCTGCAAATGTGCTCCGATTTCGATTGTTGATACCGCTATCAATAGGCGTTGAAACCTGTAATTGTCATACCAACGGCCATTTGGATCTGTCAAATATTTCTACACGTTCCACAGAAAATTGAATTTTTTTGAAAATCAACTGAACTATAGCCCACAAATTCAGAGCCACAAAATTCAAAAACCTGCAAATGTGCTCCGATTTCGATGATTGATACCTCTATCAATAGGCGTTGAAACCTGTAATTGTTATACCAACGGCCATTTGGATCGGTCGAATATTTCTACACGTTTCGTGGGAAATTCAATTTTTTTGAAAATCAACTGAACTATAGCCCACAAATTCAGAGCCACAAAATTCAAAAACCTGCGAATGTGCTCCGATTTCGATGATTGATACCTCTATCAATAGGCGTTGAAACCTATAATTGTCATACCAACGGCCATTTGGATCTGTCGAATATTTCTACACTTTTCGTGGGAAATTCAATTTTTTTGAAAATCAACTGAACTATAGCCCACAAATTCAGAGCCACAAAATTCGAAAATCTGCAAATGTGCTCCGATTTCGATGATTGATACGTCTACCAATAGGCGTTGAGACCTATATTTGTCATACCAACGGCCATTTGGATCGGTCGAATATTTCTACACGTTCCATGGAAAATTGAGTTTTTTGAAAATCAACTGAACTATAGCCGACAAATTCAGAGCAACAAAATTCGAAAATCTGCAAATGTGCTCCGATTTCGATTGTTGATACCGCTATCAATAGGCGTTGAAACCTGTAATTGTCATACCAACGGCCATTTGGATCTGTCGAATATTTCTACACGTTTCGCGGAAAATTGAATTATTTTGAAAATCAACTGAACTATAGCCCACAAATTCAGAGCCACAAAATTCAAAAACCTGCGAATGTGCTCCGATTTCGATGATTGATACCTCTATCAATAGGCGTTGAAACCTATAATTGTCATACCAACTGCCATTTGGATCGATCGAATATTTCTACACGTTTCGTGGGAAATTCAATTTTTTTGAAAATCAACTGAACTATAGCCCACAAATTCAGAGCCACAAAATTCAAAAACCTGCAAATGTGCTCCGATTTCGATTGTTGATACCGCTATCAATAGGCGTTGAAACCTGTAATTGTCATACCAACGGCCATTTGGATCGGTCGAATATTTCTACACGTTTCGTGGGAAATTCAATTTTTTTGAAAATCAACTGAACTATAGCCCACAAATTCAGAGCCACAAAATTCAAAAACCTGCAAATGTGCTCCGATTTCAATGATTGATACCTCTATCAATAGGCGTTGAAACCTGTAATTGTCATACCAACGGCCATTTGGATCGGTCGAATATTTCTACACGTTTCGTGGGAAATTCAATTTTTTTGAAAATCAACTGAACTGTAGCCCACAAATTCAGAGCCACAAAATTCAAAAACCTGCAAATGTGCTCCGATTTCGATTGTTGATACCGCTATCAATAGGCGTTGAAACCTGTAATTGTCATACCAACGGCCATTTGGATCTGTCAAATATTTCTACACGTTCCACAGAAAATTGAATTTTTTTGAAAATCAACTGAACTATAGCCCACAAATTCAGAGCCACAAAATTCAAAAACCTGCAAATGTGCTCCGATTTCGATGATTGATACCTCTATCAATAGGCGTTGAAACCTGTAATTGTTATACCAACGGCCATTTGGATCGGTCGAATATTTCTACACGTTTCGTGGGAAATTCAATTTTTTTGAAAATCAACTGAACTATAGCCCACAAATTCAGAGCCACAAAATTCAAAAACCTGCGAATGTGCTCCGATTTCGATGATTGATACCTCTATCAATAGGCGTTGAAACCTATAATTGTCATACCAACGGCCATTTGGATCTGTCGAATATTTCTACACTTTTCGTGGGAAATTCAATTTTTTTGAAAATCAACTGAACTATAGCCCACAAATTCAGAGCCACAAAATTCGAAAATCTGCAAATGTGCTCCGATTTCGATGATTGATACGTCTACCAATAGGCGTTGAGACCTATATTTGTCATACCAACGGCCATTTGGATCGGTCGAATATTTCTACACGTTCCATGGAAAATTGAGTTTTTTGAAAATCAACTGAACTATAGCCGACAAATTCAGAGCAACAAAATTCGAAAATCTGCAAATGTGCTCCGATTTCGATTGTTGATACCGCTATCAATAGGCGTTGAAACCTGTAATTGTCATACCAACGGCCATTTGGATCTGTCGAATATTTCTACACGTTTCGCGGAAAATTGAATTATTTTGAAAATCAACTGAACTATAGCCCACAAATTCAGAGCCACAAAATTAAAAAACCTGCAAATGTGCTCCGATTTCAATGATTGATACCTCTATCAATAGGCGTTGAAACCTGTAATTGTCATACCAACGGCCATTTGGATCGGTCGAATATTTCTACACGTTTCGTGGGAAATTCAATTTTTTTGAAAATCAACTGAACTATAGCCCAAAAATTCAGAGCCACAAAATTCGAAAATCTGCAAATGTGCTCCGATTTCGATTGTTGATACCTCTATCAATAGGCGTTGAAACCTCTAATTGTCATACCAACGCCCATTTGGATCGGTCGAATATTTCTACACGTTTCGTGGGAAATTCAATTTTTTTGAAAATCAACTGAACTATAGCCCACAAATTCAGAGCCACAAAATTCAAAAATCTGCAAATGTGCTTCGATTTCAATGATTGATACCTCTACCAATAGGCGTTGAGACCTGTAATTGTCATACCAACGGCCATTTGGATCGGTCGAATATTTCTACACGTTTCGTGGGAAATTCAACTTTTTTGAAAATCAACTGAACTATAGCCCACAAATTCAGAGCCACAAAATTCGAAAACCTGCAAATGTGCTCCGATTTCGATTGTTGATACCTCTATCAATAGGCGTTGAAACCTCTAATTGTCATACCAACGCCCATTTGGATCGGTCGAATATTTCTACACGTTTCGTGGGAAATTCAATTTTTTTGAAAATCAACTGAACTATAGCCCACAAATTCAGAGCCACAAAATTCAAAAATCTGCAAATGTGCTCCGATTTCGATGATTGATACCTCTACCAATAGGCGTTGAGACCTGTAATTGTCATACCAACGGCCATTTGGATCGGTCGAATATTTCTACACGTTTCGTGGGAAATTCAATTTTTTTGAAAATCAACTGAACTATAGCCCACAAATTCAGAGCAACAAAATTCGAAAATCTGCAAATGTGCTCCGATTTCGATGATTGATACCTCTACCAATAGGCGTTGAGACCTGTAATTGTCATACCAACGGCCATTTGGATCGGTCGAATATTTCTACACGTTTCGTGGGAAATTCAACTTTTTTGAAAATCAACTGAACTATAGCCCACAAATTCAGAGCCACAAAATTCGAAAACCTGCAAATGTGCTCCGATTTCGATTGTTGATACCTCTATCAATAGGCGTTGAAACCTCTAATTGTCATACCAACGCCCATTTGGATCGGTCGAATATTTCTACACGTTTCGTGGGAAATTCAATTTTTTTGAAAATCAACTGAACTATAGCCCACAAATTCAGAGCAACAAAATTCGAAAATCTGCAAATGTGCTCCGATTTCGATGATTGATACCTCTACCAATAGGCGTTGAGGCCTGTAATTATCATACCAACGGCCATTTGGATCGGTCGAATATTTCTACACGTTTCGTGGGAAATTCAACTTTTTTGAAAATCAACTGAACTATAGCCCACAAATTCAGAGCCACAAAATTCGAAAACCTGCAAATGTGCTCCGATTTCGATTGTTGATACCTCTATCAATAGGCGTTGAAACCTCTAATTGTCATACCAACGCCCATTTGGATCGGTCGAATATTTCTACACGTTTCGTGGGAAATTCAATTTTTTTGAAAATCAACTGAACTATAGCCCACAAATTCAGAGCCACAAAATTCAAAAATCTGCAAATGTGCTCCGATTTCGATGATTGATACCTCTACCAATAGGCGTTGAGACCTGTAATTGTCATACCAACGGCCATTTGGATCGGTCGAATATTTCTACACGTTTCGTGGGAAATTCAATTTTTTTGAAAATCAACTGAACTATAGCCCACAAATTCAGAGCAACAAAATTCGAAAATCTGCAAATGTGCTCCGATTTCGATGATTGATACCTCTACCAATAGGCGTTGAGACCTGTAATTGTCATACCAACGGCCATTTGGATCGGTCGAATATTTCTACACGTTTCGTGGGAAATTCAACTTTTTTGAAAATCAACTGAACTATAGCCCACAAATTCAGAGCCACAAAATTCGAAAACCTGCAAATGTGCTCCGATTTCGATTGTTGATACCTCTATCAATAGGCGTTGAAACCTCTAATTGTCATACCAACGCCCATTTGGATCGGTCGAATATTTCTACACGTTTCGTGGGAAATTCAATTTTTTTGAAAATCAACTGAACTATAGCCCACAAATTCAGAGCAACAAAATTCGAAAATCTGCAAATGTGCTCCGATTTCGATGATTGATACCTCTACCAATAGGCGTTGAGGCCTGTAATTATCATACCAACGGCCATTTGGATCGGTCGAATATTTCTACACGTTTCGTGGGAAATTCAACTTTTTTGAAAATCAACTGAACTATAGCCCACAAATTCAGAGCCACAAAATTCGAAAACCTGCAAATGTGCTCCGATTTCGATTGTTGATACCTCTATCAATAGGCGTTGAAACCTCTAATTGTCATACCAACGGCCATTTGGATCGGTCGAATATTTCTACACGTTTCGTGGGAAATTCAACTTTTTTGAAAATCAACTGAACTATAGCCCACAAATTCAGAGCCACAAAATTCGAAAATCTGCAAATGTGCTCCGATTTCGATGATTGATACCTCTACCAATAGGCGTTGAGACCTGTAATTGTCATACCAACGGCCATTTGGATCGGTCGAATATTTCTACACGTTTCGTGGGAAATTCAATTTTTTTGAAAATCAACTGAACTATAGCCCACAAATTCAGAGCAACAAAATTCGAAAATCTGCAAATGTGCTCCGATTTCGATGATTGATACCTCTACCAATAGGCGTTGAGACCTGTAATTGTCATACCAACGGCCATTTGGATCGGTCGAATATTTCTACACGTTTCGTGGGAAATTCAACTTTTTTGAAAATCAACTGAACTATAGCCCACAAATTCAGAGCCACAAAATTCGAAAACCTGCAAATGTGCTCCGATTTCGATTGTTGATACCTCTATCAATAGGCGTTGAAATCTGTAATTGTCATACCAACGGCCATTTGGATCGGTCGAATATTTCTACACGTTTCGTGGGAAATTCAACTTTTTTGAAAATCAACTGAACTATAGCCCACAAATTCAGAGCCACAAAATTCGAAAACCTGCAAATGTGCTCCGATTTCGATTGTTGATACCTCTATCAATAGGCGTTGAAACCTCTAATTGTCATACCAACGCCCATTTGGATCGGTCGAATATTTCTACACGTTTCGTGGGAAATTCAACTTTTTTGAAAATCAACTGAACTATAGCCCACAAATTCAGAGTCACAAAATTCGAAAATCTGCAAATGTGCTCCGATTTCGATGATTGATACCTCTACCAATAGGCGTTGAGACCTGTAATTGTCATACCAACGGCCATTTGGATCGGTCGAATATTTCTACACGTTTCGTGGGAAATTCAATTTTTTTGAAAATCAACTGAACTATAGCCCACAAATTCAGAGCCACAAAATTCGAAAACCTGCAAATGTGCTCCGATTTCGATTGTTGATACCTCTATCAATAGGCGTTGAAACCTCTAATTGTCATACCAACGCCCATTTGGATCGGTCGAATATTTCTACACGTTTCGTGGGAAATTCAATTTTTTTGAAAATCAACTGAACTATAGCCCACAAATTCAGAGCCACAAAATTCAAAAATCTGCAAATGTGCTTCGATTTCAATGATTGATACCTCTATCAATATGCGTTGAAATCTATAATTGTCATACCAACGGCCATTTGGATCGGTCGAATATTTCTACACGTTTCGTGGGAAATTCAACTTTTTTGAAAATCAACTGAACTATAGCCCACAAATTCAGAGCCACAAAATTCGAAAATCTGCAAATGTGCTCCGATTTCGATGATTGATACCTCTACCAATAGGCGTTGAGACCTGTAATTGTCATACCAACGGCCATTTGGATCGGTCGAATATTTCTACACGTTTGGTGGGAAATTCAATTTTTTTGAAAATCAACTGAACTATAGCCCACAAATTCAGAGCCACAAAATTCGAAAACCTGCAAATGTGCTCCGATTTCGATGATTGATACCTCTATCAATAGACGTTGAAACCTCTAATTGTCATACCAACGCCCATTTGGATCGGTCGAATATTTCTACACGTTTCGTGGGAAATTCAATTTTTTTGAAAATCAACTGAACTATAGCCCACAAATTCAGAGCCACAAAATTCGAAAACCTGCAAATGTGCTCCGATTTCGATTGTTGATACCTCTATCAATAGGCGTTGAAACCTCTAATTGTCATACCAACGGCCATTTGGATCGGTCGAATATTTCTACACGTTTCGTGGGAAATTCAATTTTTTTGAAAATCAACTGAACTATAGCCCACAAATTCAGAGCCACAAAATTCGAAAACCAGCAAATGTGCTCCGATTTCGATGATTGATACCTCTATCAATAGACGTTGAAACCTCTAATTGTCATACCAACGCCCATTTGGATCGGTCGAATATTTCTACACGTTTCGTGGGAAATTCAATTTTTTTGAAAATCAACTGAACTATAGCCCACAAATTCAGAGCCACAAAATTCGAAAATCTGCAAATGTGCTCCGATTTCGATGATTGATACCTCTATCAATAGGCGTTGA
The DNA here is from genome assembly GCA_963556165.1 of Tipula helvola. NCBI lineage: Eukaryota > Metazoa > Arthropoda > Insecta > Diptera > Tipulidae > Tipula > Tipula helvola. The sequence goes on from OY744481.1 coordinate 369,348,774, forward strand.
AATCTGTAATTGTCATACAAACGGCCATTTGGATCTGTCGAATATTTCTACACTTTCCAGGGATAATTGAATTTTCTTGAAAATCAACTGAACTATAGCAGCAACCATAAAAGGGTATCCATAAATATACCGATGTAATCTTTTAATTGCATTTTTTAAAATAACGGCAAGTGCCTCACTGTGCAATTGCTAATAGTTTTTTTTTCAGCCGCACTCAGAGTTGACGAGACCTTCGTGCATGGCTGTTCAATTCCCTTCTGATCTATGTTACTGAGAAAAGTGTCAAAATTAACTAGGAATTTGTTGTTCGTTAATAATCTCTACAGGCTTCAAAAGATTTTTGGCATTCGTTTGACCAATCCCAAATAACATTCTTACCTACTAATTTATATAGCGGGAATAATATATTTGAACAGTTTGGGAGAAATTTTGAATTATAATTTATTAAACCCAAAACCTTTTTAGCGTTGTAATATTAGTGGGCGGTGGAGCATTTGGTATTGGTTTATACTTGGTTGGTGATGGTTTAATGCCTTCTCCTGAAATCACATGACCTAAATACTCAACCTGATGCACAACAAATTTGCATTTATCTAGGTTTACTTTGATATTATATACAATGAGGCGATCAAACACTGATTCCAACCTATTTCCTACACTCCTCTATTGTTTTCCCTGCAACGCAAATATCATCCAGGTAAACGTCTACACCTTCAATGCCATAAACTTTTTGGCCCATTTTGAAAAATCATAGGGGCTGAGCTTATACCATATAACATCCTCAAAAAATTAATACAGCCCTTTGCATGTATATTCACAACCAAAAATTTCTTAGTATTTTGTGGAACAGCTAATTGCAAATAAGCTCTTCTTAAATCTAACACACAGAAATAAGTGTTCCGTACCAACCTCATAATTAAATCATCTATTAAGGGAATTGGACATACATACAAATGTCGAGTTTATGTACCGGATTTACGGTTACCTTAAAATTTCCACATAATCGAATCAAAGCATTTTTTTTAACCACAACCATTGGGGTTGCCTACTCACTGTGTCTAACCGATTTAATTATCCTTTTTTGTGCCTTTCGATCCAATTCTTCTCTTACTAATTTTTCCATTTGACCAAGGAACTTTATACGGTTTAAAACATTTGGGTATCGCCCCCTCTTTGAGACAAATATCGGCAACAAATTGCCTAATCGATTCATTCGACTTCTATTTCAAGCTCATGATCTCATTGCTGCAACTCGGTGATTAAATTATGTTCCGCATTGAGCTTTAACGTGGTATTGTTGTTATTAAAATCTATTCGCCCAATATTTTTGAAATAGTTTCGCCATCCTGGAAACAAAATGGAAATCGGATCTCTTCCAAGCAGTGTTTTAAAATTCTCCGTGTCTATTTAAATGCTAAGCTTGCAATTAATTATTATTAAACTAATAGTCACGGCACCTTCATGTTCGGTTATAGAGTCTAACTCTTCTGTCGACAAGTGCTGTAGTCGACAATCATTACTGCTACTATCTTCTGCTTCCTGTTGCTCTAGTTCTAGTTGTTTAATATGTTTATTCTCTCCCGTTGTTCCTCCAAAGCGAAATCTATAAGCGTTCCTTTTTCCACACGAACGAGCAAAATCACCCGTTTTCCCGCAAGTAAAACACTGGAAATTAGTTCGTAGACATGTTGAATTTTGATTATGTTTTTGCTTATATATTTAAAACAACGCTGATTTGTTCCCCCTGTGGCCGATCTTTGTTGATTTTCAGATATCCTAAGTTTGGAAATATTTGGTTCAGTGGACGCCATTTGTTGTACCCCGCAAACAAGCCTGTCCCGCAAAGCTTCCGTGAGAAATTATATTCACAAGTAGATGCTAACAACTTTAATTGAATAACGTAATCTTCAATTTTCATATGACCTTGAGAACACTTGACATGTTTATAACGTTCCGCAATAACATTCCTCGTCGGATTAAAATGCGGTTTAATATTTGATATTAACTCTGGGTACCTTTGTGTATCCGGTTTTTACTTGTGATAGAGCCGCCTTCACCATTCTGTAACCATTAGATTCCAAAATTCCAAGATAGTAATTTTTTGATTTTGATCGCTTGCCACTACAATTAAAATAAAAACTTGATAAGCTATTGACGAAATTAGTTAAATCCATTATTAATTACCTAATTAGATAAATATGAATTTAGAATGTTAAGATGAACTATGATAAGATTATTGTGAGAATTTGGTAGATTAGTATTTAAAATATTAGAATTTAATATATTACGACCTCCTTCCTCATTTTTTGATTGGCGTCTTTCTTGAAAATCGCGAATCAGAACCGCAGGTGGCCAAAAATTAGGATTTTTCAAGGTACCATGCAGGTCCTTAATGACTCCAATCTTTCATGTATTTATCGAAATTTGTACCGAATTTTTCAGCAATAATAAAACCACTAAGAAGTCTTATCATAAAAGATGTAGAATGGAATTGAACCAAGGAGCACGAAAAAGTATTTGACGAGTTAAACTTAGCGTTTTCAAGTACTCCTATATTAAAATTCTATAATACGAATGAGGGCGTAACTATTCAAGTAGACGTATGAATCTAAAGCATTAATGTATGTCTCCCGTCTTCCGTATGTCTACGGAAAGAAGCTAATAATAGAAAGTGATCACAAGCCACTTGAGCATATACATAAAAAACGATTACAGTCTGCACCATTTAGACTACAACGTATTATGTTTGATATAAAACAATATTCGCCAACTATAGTGTATGTGAAAGGGACGAGTCAACATTTAGCAGATATCCTAAGTAGAGACTGTGTTAATAATGAGTCTGAAGAGGAAGAAGAGCTACAAGTATATGTTTGCGATTGATTTCACAAATGATGCGAAACGTGAAATGATAGAAGCCACAAAGCACGACCAAGAAATCCCGGAGCTGATTAACTGAAACTCATGAACGGGTAAAACCGTATTGGAATTTCAGAGAGGAAATATCATATTTCAACGGTTTAGTGTTCAAAGGGATGAAGTTGGTAGTACCAAAGGCACAAATACCAAAAATGTTGTATAACATACATGGAGGGCATTTTGGGGTACAAAAGTGTCTAAGTCGTACCAGGGAAATTCTGTATTGGAGAGGAATGACAACCGATATAACGTCATATGTGGAAACATGTTCAATTTGTCAGTCGATGCAGAGATCAAAGGTGAAAGAAGCAGTTATTAACAAGGAAATTCCAAGTCTGCTATTTGAAGTGTGCCAGTTCAAGTCTAGCATCGCCAAATCAAAGGTTATTGAGTAGAGCTACAAGAACGACAATAGTAGGACTTCCGGAAATGTTAAAGCCGAAAATTATTCCGGATATAACGCAAAAGTTAACAACAATAAGAAAAATTCAAAAATGGTATGCTGATCGAGGAAGACGAGTCACGCAATGGTTCCGTGACAATGTAGGTGACAAGGTTAGAATTAAACGATGTGACTGTGATTGGGTTCCAGGAGTAATCGCGGGAGAAACAAATAATCAAGGATCATCCATAGTTCGAACGGAAAATGGTAACTTTCCGGTCCAGTCAATACAATTGTGAGGGTATGAAGCAGAGTCCATAAAAAATATTATTTTTATATGCAATACAGATACTCTCACAATTGTGAAATTATTTTCTTTTCAAACCATTCAACTAAACTACATGACATAAGATTTTCAAACCAAGTTCAACTTACTTTACACACACTAAAGTGGGGGAAATCACCACTTTGTTGATATCGTGATTTTTAGACATCGGCAGACAAGAATGCTTAATTCTTACCACCAACTAACACAATCAATACGCCACTAAATTTTTGATGAATATCAATCAACCGTGGTAAAATTGTTATCCGCATTGATACAAAAGTGTTTCCTCTATATAATAGTTCGAAACTGAAACCACTTTATTTCCCTTTCGAAAACATTTTTTTATTTAGTTAATTAAAACTCATTTATTATCAACATCCGTTTTGTTATTCTAAACTGCTACAAAACACAAAAAAGCTCCCTTGAATATACGAGTATAGTATTTAGTGTAACATAATAGTGTTTTGTTATTATTTTAACGCGATGTTCGATTACAAAATATACACCTTTGACATTTTCATCATGATTTACCAACAAACCACTGATAATTAGCAGGATATATACCGCATAAATCGTTTTTTATTGACTTTGAAATTCAATTCACACTATGTACAGGATCATGTATGCATTACGTATCACAAAGGTAATTAAATTTTTATGTTACGCGATTTAAACGACATGATACATGATTGGATCAAAATATTTTGTTATTTTATAAAAATTTTCTCACTTTGCACAATCGTGGGCAACTAATCATGCAAACACATTATAATACATACTTATATAGAACAAGGTCTTTGGAATATATTCTGCATGTCATTTGGTGTACACACACCGTATATAATAAATCCGAGAACAAACAAACAAACAAAAAATTTAAAATTGGAATAATAACAAAAGTAAAATCAACCGGAAAAACTCGTAGCGTGACAAGCAATTTTATCCCATAACGTTTTTTTTTGTTGTGTGTTGTTCTTTTCAAACAACAACCATACCCTTGGGGCATAATTAGAATATTCCAAAGGATTAAATGTATTAAAAAAATAAAAAAAACTGTCACAATTATTTTTGTTGTGCATAAACAACACTATATACATATATCTAATGTACCTGTTCCTCCACCCCTGACATATTTGCACAAAAACATAACGTAAATATATCCGTGTGATGGAAAATTCAACTTAATTCATTGTACTGTCATTGGAAAAATGTATAGAATGAAAAATTGAATGCGGGAACATAAATTTTCCGAACGTTATGTATATTTGTATATGTCGGTAGGTGTACAGTTCGATAGTGTCATGTTTAGATTAGAAACTAAATACAATTTTCTATATTCTACATGTATTACAATGTACAGTGAACCACAAAGTATATATAGTTTAGTTTAAAAATGGTAAAAGGAAGTAAAATTGTTGCGATGAAGGATTAACCAAAAAAAAAAAAAAATTGTGAGGATACCACACTGATATATAATTAAAATGTTTGGTTTTGATTTGTTTTAGTTTTGGTCTGATAGTGTTTGATTGAATTAAGATATCAGCGTCAATCAAATGCACACACAATCAAAATATTGTATGTAGCTTTTTGTGCTAAAACCAGAGAGAGTACACACAAACACAACTAAACCATAAACCAAAATAACCTCACATCATGTTGTTTATTTGTATATAATACTTTACCGTACACAGACTCACATAAATCTATACAGAGGGAGGCGGAATATTTTAAGATGAAAACCACAATAAGAGCTTTTTAATTAAGTATAATTTTGTGTTCATTTGTTTTTTGTTTACAAAATTATTTTCATAATTAAAACAAAAAATTTTTAAATTAAATGGTTACCAGATTTTTATTTTGTCGTCTCTCTTGTTGCCACAACTCTCGAATAACAAAACACAAAGCAACGCTGCTAAAAAGAAAATGTTTTAAAAGAAAATTAAAATTAAATCTGTCATTTTCTATTAAACAACAATCCAAAATACAAAAAAAAATTCCAAATTCGAAATAAAGAGTTAGAAAACTAATAAAATTAGAGAAGCAATAACAATGCCAAGCAAAAACTAATCTAAAAAAAATTTAATTCTACGACAAAGTTTTCATTTTTTTTGGAATTCTACTCGTTCTGTTAGATTTTCAATTAAAAAGACACAAATCTTTTCGAATTTTGTATTGTGTGCGCTTTTCTAATGAAAATTACAAAATACATACACACAAGAGTTGTATATTCTTTATGAGAGTATGGGTTCTGAATAGTTTTGGTTTTAAAATGAAAACTTTCGGAATTATTGTATCTTGTAATTTGATTTTTATTTTGGTCTTTTTGTTTTAACCAATTTAAAAATGGTAATGATTAAAAATGGATTAGAAGTTTTAAGATGCTATAGTATTGGATCTTAGCAAGAGACAATAATAAGATGAGGATTACAAGGATAAATTGGCATGGTTATTAGTTGACGTTTAACAAATTCTGTTCGCAAAAGTTAAAAATGGAATACGAGTATGACCTGTCAGTAAGGTCAATTTCTGTTTATTTGTGAATTTGGTCTAACAAGGTGCTAGAAGGATAACTGTCATTTGGTAAAAATTTAAATAAAAGAGTAACGATTCTATGTAAGCTTTTTATACCTGCGAAAGCTGCGGGCTATCGTTTCTTTAGCGCCAATATTAGCAGATCCAGTGTCATGTTACATCAACAACAGTCGTCCCAATTTTGAAATAAATAAAATTGGGTATACCATCATATTCCCGAAAGAAAAAATCTCCCCCCCCCCCCCCAAATACCGAAAAATACAAAGTAAACTGCCCCATCGAAAGGATGACCCATTAAATTTTTGTTAAGTACAATATGAAAACAAAAGGAATCTAGATAATTTCATGACATACTTGCGCGGAAAGGACCAATTCTAAGCGGTTTTAGGGATTTTTTTATTTTATGTCGAACTCTTTCGGATTTCATAAAAAAAATCCCGTTTTTTGGCTATGAAAGATTGTGAAAATAAAAATTTTTATTTATGGTTGTATTGGTGCAAATGTAACAATAAAAAAATAAGGGGACGTTTTAATTTTCTATGTATTGAAAAATCTCAAATAAAATTTGCCGAAAATCTCGGATTTTTTAAATTGATCCCGGATCAAAAAAAAATCAAGATTTTTTTTCAAAAAAATATGAAATGTATTTGGGATCAAAATTGTTTGATCCGGGATTAACTTTTTTGATCCCGGATTATATTTTTATTGCTGAAACAATTCGACATTAGTTTGTCGATAATTAACTAAAAACCATATACATTTTTCAAAAAATGCTCCAATTAGGGTGCGTCCGAAATGGAAAATGTGCATTTAGCGGAGACACATTTAGAAAACAACATGTTATACAACATAGTTTTTATGTGCATTTTTAATACATCAGTTTGATGTCAATTTACACTTTAATTAGCCATATTTATCGATTTATTAATTTGATTTTGTGTTTTCAATTTTATTTAATCCAAAAATTTGCATTTCGGACGCGCCCATTGGTAAATATTGAAATTTTCAAAAAAATCGTCAAGGTGGGGTTGGAGGCGGCAGCCCGTAAATTCATTATTTAAATCAATTAAAAAAAAATGTTTTATCAAGCCAAAATATTCTTTCAGCTTCATCCGATTTACAGGTACAAAAAATTCCCGTACGTAAAAATTGTAGAATTCCAGAAAATTGTTAAGCTTGGTTTTACAAAGCATGAGAGGATTCTATATAAGGAACTACTAAAAATTATTTGTAGTTGTGAAATCTCCGAAACTAAATATCTTAGCTGGACATATGAATGGAGCAGAACAGATACCGAAATTACTAAACTAAAGTTAAAGCTAAACATTTTTGAGCTTACAACTTTTCTGAATTTGATTTAAGTACCTCTAATTAGACCGCAACCCGACCCGAATTTGGTTCGTTTTTAATTTGTTTGTCAAATTATTTTTACTTCGGTATTTAAAATTAAATTTTGATTTAAAATATTCTTCTGAATCGAACTTCGAAAATTCTGGAAGTACTTGAAACAATTCTAGGCCATTATAAACAAGTTAAATTGTGCAAGTTGAATTCGTTTAATTATACAACAAGTTAAATTTGAAAAGTTACCTAAAGAAAGAACTACGAATGTTAAAGTAGTGAAATTGTGCCAGTGGAATTGTATGCAGTGGAATCGTGTCTAGTGGAATTGTGCTTACCATTGCTACTTTCACCTTTTTTTTTAAATATGTACCCTTCTTTTATTATATATTAGCTTCTTTGCCTATTTCAGTTTTTATTAATTTAAAATCCATAGTTATAACTATCTTCGTAATCAAGTTTCAATAACACCAATAAAATATTAAACTACAAATGTGTTTGCGTTTCCGTGTAAATATGTATACAAGTTACAACGGAAGTCTTTAAATCTTGAGCCCTCTTAGCAATTTTATATACAAAATTTGAAATTTTATTTATGGCGAGTTCTTCAAAAAAAAAAAACGGAACGTGCCATAATATAGAAAATGATTGGTCAGTAAATGAGAGTAGATCAGTTTTGTTTCAGGTTCTCGGTAATTTTTTAATTGTAAGATCCGTAATTTACCGAAAAATTGACTTTTCAAAAAAAAATAAAAAAAATATTAAAGAATATTCCTACATCCCTTATAAATTCTAAGTGAGCTCATAATTTCATGAAATTTCATTGTTTTTATTAATAATTTGACGCACAAACTTTTGTTCTTAATTTTTAGAAAATTGTTTTTATTGAGGTCTGCATACGCTAGAAATCAAAATAACGTTTCATTTAAATTTTATACATATGTACATATTGTCGTTTTAAGTCTTAAACAAAGCTTAAAAATAGTTATGATTACTGTCATGTATTTCACTAAGCCAAAATTTACATATATTTTGTGCAAAACTGACTACCGAAGTTACTTTTATAGCTAAAAAGTGTTAACAGGCTAACTAAAAAAAAATCCCTCGTAATTGTTTACTTTAAGCGAAACTGCTACTCATTTTAGCCCACTCTGTTGCGTTAAATAGTAAAGGATTTTATTCACCAAACCTGGTGCCTACTTTTTGTCAACTTTCACGATAAATCATTCGGATTTATGAAATTCTCATGCATTGATAATAGGCAGATTTAGAAATTTGCGTGCGAGGAAAATGTGCGGTTTATTAGAGATATTAAGGAAAGGTTTTAAGGCTCCCAGTTTGAGAAGCACTGCTCTAAGGTATACAACGAATTAAAATAATATTTCACAAATTTGTTATTTACGATCCTTTATAAAGTCAGAAAAAACCGTTGTCGAAAACACGATTTATACATGTCCGAAACAATTTTTTTATGAAAGCCCCGTTAGGTCAGTTTTCTATAAAAAGGATTGATTTTTTAGAAAATTATTCAGTTTGAATTTAATAGTACTCGTGAGTGTGTATCTATCAGTTAATATAACTTAACGTATAACGGTAAAATTAATTATTAAAACAAACCTTTGACACTAAATGAAATTTTAGGGGAATTAGAAAAGGAAAAAGAAGAAATCCCCGAGAAAATTATAATTTTTCGTCCTGATAATGCTAATGCTGATTTAACGGATGAAGACTCCGGCGAAGATGATAATGTCAACTCAAAACAGAAACTAAATTGCGATATATGCAACAAACAGAAATGGATAAAGACAGCGTCTAAACGAACAGTTGTTTAGGGTAAACGGAGTTAAATTAAATCACCTGAACTTTAGACGAGAGTTGACTCTCGGAATTCTAGAATCATTCCGGAAAAAATCGTTCAATAAAAGAGGGTCCAAACCGGCAGCAAATTTACATGCACCACTCAAGATACGAGAATATAGATAATTTAATAATTTGTCAAACCAAACAAACCCGATGTTGCTATTGCCATAAAAAATGTAATTTTTCGTGTATTAAGTGTGAAGTAGCCTGACACCCAAAAGATTGTTTTTTGTACTATGATACTAAATAATTAAGTGATTTACAATTTTTTTTTACTTTTATTTTATAAGAAATGAATTATACGTTATTTTAATAAATTTTCCAATAAAATTTTTGTAGCTGCTTCTAATGCGACTGCTTGCGTTGAACACCCCGTCCCGCTTAAACTAAACTATTTACGAAATTTTGGTTAGTAGTTTATGATTTCTCTTGCTATTTTCAATGTCAACATCCATTTCAAAAGACATTTAAAAAAGTTTCGGCTTTATCTGGGTTAAAAACCTTGTTTTTTGTGATTTTTTGTTTTTTCGGGATTTTTTTTATTTTGGATAACGAAACCAACCCTTAAAATTGTCATTTATGTAAACGTTCAGTTTAGGATTGATTTTTAACTTAATTTTCAGCTTGTCATTTGAATTTATTTTTGTTTTTTTTTTTACTTAACTTCTCCCTTGATATTTGACCTGAATTTGCACTTCTCTTTTTCCCTAATTTTCATTTGTTTTTTGTATAATTGTATTTGATTTTTGGTTTAAATGTTGACTTCCTTTTCGACATATTATTAACTTAATTTTGAATTAGACTTTTGGTTTAGCATTTGATTATACTTTTGATTAAACTTTTTGGGATTTTTGATGGTTTGTCCAATCAAAGGTAAGCTCTTGACTTTTGAAATATTTTTTACTTAAGTTTTGGTTTGACTTTTACATTAGCATTTGATTTAACCTTCTTCTCGTTTTTTGGCTTAAATCCTGATTTTAATTTGAATTAACTTTTGAGTTGTTTTTTGACTTGAATTGTCGCTGGACATTTAACTTTTGACCCGACTTTTCATTGGTTGATATTTATTAATAATAATAAATTTTTGAAAAGATATTTTATTTCGTTTTATACCTACGAGGAAGGGGCTGCCGCCCCGAAACCCCGTTTTAATGATTTATTAAAATTTCAATATTAATAGAAACTAATCCGCTTTGCAAACATTTGTATTTATTAATATTCACATACTAAAATAAAAAACTTCTCAAAGCCGCTATTCATTGGTACTTTCCACATAAGGATAAGAAACTATGAAGCATTCTTTTGTTATCAACTTTAATTAGTTGGTCCTATTTAACAAAAATCATGCGGTCTTCTGGTAATTAAATTTGTGTTTACGGGATTATTTTTGTTGAGAATTTTTGACTTGACATTTCATTTGATATTTCACTTGACTTTTACATGACTTTTGATTTGCCTTTTGACTTGGATTTCGAGTTGAACTTTGATTTAATTTTTGACTTGACTTGACACTTGCCCATGATTCTATAAATCCCAGGTTAGCTCGATTTTTCAAAACACGTGTTTGTGACGTCATGCAATTCTTTTTTACTTTTCGTTTTTTTATTTGTTGTTGTAATTTATATACGTATTGAGAATTGAGTGACGTCAAAAAAAAGATGGCCATTTGTTTACATATTTCGAGCTAACCTTTTGTTTTATTGAATCATGACACTTGCCCTAATTTTGACTTGATTTTTCGCTTGTTGTTTGGCTCGATTTGATTTTTGACCTAAATTTCCACTTTAAATTTTAGCTTGACATTTGACTTGACTTTGAACTTTGTTTTTGACTTAACTTTGTCCTAACTTTGATTGATTTTTGACTTAACTTTAGACCTGACTTTTGAATTAATTTTTATATTTAATTTTGACTTGACTTTGATTTAATTCTACTTGAGTTTTTGCTTCTCGTTGGGCTTGATTTGATTTTTGACCTTTTTACTTTCCTTTTGATTTTGATTTAGGCTTGACTTTTGACTATACCTTATACTTTACTTTTGGCTTTAATAATGGCTCGACATTTTTAACATTTCACTTGGCTTTTGATTTTATTTTTGACATAATTTTGGACTTAACTTTACACTTGATTCACTTTCACTTAACTTTTGACCTATTTTTCCTTCGATGTTTTACTTGTCGTTTGTCTAAATTTGATTTTTGGCTTAAATTTTGGCTTTTCCTTGGCAGATTTCTGACTTAGCTTATGGCTTGGGTTTTGCCTTTACTTTAATCTTGACTTAATTTTTGACTGGTTTTAACTTTCAACTTGACCTTTAATTTGATTTTGACCTGATTTTTGACTTGGGTTTCGAGTTAAATTTTGACTTAACTTGTTTACTTGGCATGTGATTTGATATTTGCTTTGACATAATATCTGGGCTCATTATTCTCCCTCCTAGATCTTCCAGTCTTTGGTAGAACATGGCTTGGCATTGGCACAGATCATGTTCCGCTGATTCCCGTTCCAGGTTGTAGAAGCGGCATCCGTCTGTCGTACTTAGGCCCATTTTCTTAAGATGATACCTTAAAGGAATGTGACCTTTGAGGAAGGCAGTAAGCAGCCTCAACTAAAGTTTCCTAAGTACAAGACACTCCTTTACCCTAACTGACGAAATTAAAATTCATTTATTCGCCTGTCGCAGTAGGAGGACTTTTGAGTATCCTGCCAGCGTTGTACTGCTGCCCTAAGATATCCCTTAGTGACGCCGTAGAAGGGCTCTGATCCAGTAAATGAAAAGGCAAAACACTCGCGAGCGGGGCCATCAGCTGCCTCATTTCCTTCGATTCCAATATGATCTGGCGCCCACATGTATTGCCTTATTTGAACTTAATTTTAATAAATAATATTCTGATAATCCCATACTAGCCTTAATTTAACGGCACAAAACCTAAGAGACTTTAAGGCCGATTGGCTGTCTGATACAATATAAACGTTTGTATCATTCAGACCTTTTGCAATGCCTACCCCAGCGCAAAAATCTATGGCATTCACTTCTGCTTGAAAAACGGTAGCACTGGTACCCAATGACTTCGAGGGGGATGCTCCAATACCGTGTATTCCTACATAGCAATATCTTCCTTTTTGATCCATCTCTAAACCATATCATTGACCCTCGCTCAAAGGATGGTCCCCCTACACTTCACACACCTCGGTCCGGTAGCCTAACACAAAATGGTTTGTGGAATTTCAGTTGAGCTGGCATATAGTCGGAAGGCATTCCTATGGTAGGGTCTGTCTGAAATTCCGTGAGGATTTCCGGATGACCCACCATATTGCACGGTTTCATATTTCGTTCCTCCTGCATTTGTAGGGCCATAATTGCAGCATCCTTTTGGCTTAAATTTTGACAGATTTTTAACTTAACCTTTGATATTAGATGTAATTTTTGGTTTAACATTTGATTTGACCTGACCACTTTTACCTGTTTTAGCTGACCTGTTTTACCTGTTAGCTTGACTTTTGACTTGACTTTATACAAGACTTTTGGATTAAATTATGGCTTAGTCTACTTGATTTTTCCTTTTGGTTTGGCTTGATTTTTGGGCTTAATTTTGACTTCTCTTTTGATAGATTTTTGACTTACATTTTCCCTTAACTTTTGGCTTGATATTTAACTTAACTTTTGACTTGACTTTTGAATTAGGATTACACTTGGCTTTGGGCTTAAATAATAACTTGATTTTTGACTTCTCGTTTTACTTGACTTTTAAATTGACGAAACTTTTAGCGGAACCTTTCGCTTAGTCGTGATTTAGTTTTTAACTAGACTTTTGGATTCATTTTTACTTGTTTTTTGACTCGACTCCTGAGCTGACTTTTGACTTTACTTTTGATTAGGCTTTTAATGATAAAACAATTTATTATAACAATTTTAATTTGATTAATGATTTTACTCCTAACTCACCTTTAATGTCAGCTAAGCAGTTGGGCAGCATGGAGAATACAACACAATGAAGATAATGAGGATAATTTATTTCCACATATTATCGAATTACAATATTTTTCGTCAAGGAGGATTTTGCTTGCGAATTTTTGCGGTGATTATTCCAGAAGCAATTAGCCTTAAACTTTGGTTTTAGGTTAAGCATTTAATTTAAATTTTGAAGACTTTTATTTACCTTTAAACTTTTTGCGATACTCTTATGGCTTAGATGAATAAGAAATTGAATTTTAACTTAATTTTTGGCATGAATATGGCCCTGATTTATTGACTTGATTGTTTATTTTGTTTAGTATTAGGCTTTTAACTTTACATTTAAATTTCCTTATTGTCTGACCGTTGTGACTTGATCTTTGATTTTGCTTTAACTTGGGTTTTCATTTGACATTTCAATTATCCTTTTTTTTGGGTTGGCTTTTAAATGGGCATTTGTTAAATCTTTAAAATTTTCTTACGATTTGTTGTTCATAATGACTATTTTAGTTGGTGTAGAGAGTTTTAATTTTACTTTTGACTTGTTTTTGCCTTTAAAATGAAAACTAAACTTTTGACTTAACTCTAAACTAAACTTTTTGTTTGGCTTTTGGTTGACCATTGAGCAGAATTTCTAAATTTCTACGTAGAATGCTAAATTCCAGGTATCGAGTATCAGGTCATTTTTGAGTACTGGAGAATCCGGTTATTCCATGATAAAAATCCGGGCTATGGAGTACCCATTTTTCTACAATTTTTTTTTACCAATTTGCGACAATGGTAAATGCAGCAAATAATATGGCACTTTCATTCAAACTAACTGCATGACATTGATGTAAAATATTTGTATTTTTCTTTTAACTCCACATTTGTCTAAACTTCGACTTTTTCCTGGGAGGGAATGGTAAGAAGGGATTGCATTGGATTGGGAATTAATTTTTAAACAATTTTATTTTAATATTGAGTTTAAACTACTGCTATTATAAAACATCGGACAAGTCCGCCCGACCCCGCCGAACACTTGCTTTGAAAATATGTTTAGAAAACACACATGGATCTCGCCTTCGTCTGTGGGAAAACGAATCAAGGGTAGAAGCTATATTAGGCATCCTAAATCGTCTGGTGTGCTCGGTTCGTGTTTTATACATTTGTAAAAGTTCAGATGAATTACAATAAAATTTGCTTAATTGTAAATAATCTGCGCCCACCGCTGTCGTATTTATTTGGTATGCCAAAGATATCTTATTATTCATTGCTAAACCAAGCATATCAACCGATTCAGAGGTTCCGGAGCTATCAATATCAAATGTTGATGTATATTTGTCATTTCTTGAAATATTGAACTTTTTACCAGATTTGTGACTTGACAATAACATTAACATTTCATTTCACTTTTGACTTGACTTTTGAATATCCTTTGTACTAAACTTTTAAGTTGAACTTTGATTTAACCTTTAACTTGATCTTGGGCTATTATTTACTTAACTTTTTAGTCGAGTTTGGACTTGACTTTGAACTTAACATTTGGTCTAGATTTTTTTGGCTTAAGCTGTGCTTTTTTACTTAACTTTGCCCACGATATTTGTAGTGATGTTTAATTTGAGCTTTGACTTAACTGAACTGGACTTCTGGCCTTTATGGGGTTTTTCTTTTGATTTTAGGTTCGACTTCACCTTTGACTTGTCTTTTAGCTGTATTTGACTTTTGGCTTATGTTCTCATAAGACATAAAAAGAATTTTGACTCTTCCGTATTTTGAAGTAAAAATTTATTTTTTACTCAGTACTACTTATTTTTGGAATTGGGACTTTGGGAGTCAATAACTGAGTCAAGGTATTTAATTAAAAATAATTAATTGCCGTAACTCTAAACTGTTTCGAAATTTTAAATTAAAAAGCCACGCCACAGGGAAATTCGTCCCCTTTTACTAAGTATCTTGTTCAGATCGACTAATCGCCCGAATCTATTTTTCTTTAAATTTAATGTCATCGAAGTTAAAATTCGGAATTCAAACGATTCGAACAAGATTGTTTAAATTTGATTTTCTTTTATTTAGTAATTTTTAACCAAAATATTGACGAATACGTCCGGATAGGGCTTTCGATTAACAAATCTTTCTCTCATGGTGCAAGACTATCATCTAGGTTTAGGCTGAAATTTTGAAGAGTCGTTTGCACGTTTCGGGGATAATATAAATTTTCAGAGAGTTCATATTAATTTCTCTAATTTCTTCAGGACGGGTTCAGTGTTATACCGATATGAATTGTTTAAAAAACTGGATCGTAATTTGAGGTTTAATTCAATTCTCATCTTGTTATAATAAAAACAAAAAATTAATTTCGTTTCAAAATTTAATTAAAATTAATTTTTATTTATTTTCCATTTTGTTTTGTATCTAATCAATATTTTTTTGTTTTTGTTTTTGTTATCAATAATAAATGTTTATATATTTATATATATATATATTATATTTATTTATTTATTTACTATTTACAAATTAATTTAATTTATTTATTTATAATTTTTTTTTGTAATTAAATTAAATTATTATTAATATTTTTTTTTAAATATCATCTTTTATATAATTATTTCGTAAAGTAATTAAAATTTTTAATTTCACAAATAAATTAATTTTTAATTAAATATAATAATTATTATATTTGTTCTATAATAGTACAATAAATAAATAATTTAATGGAAGTTTTTAAAATAATGTTTATTTATTATATAGAGTTGTTTTTTGTTCAAATTTAATTTAAATTTATTTACAGACAAAAAATAAATCTTTCATTTATTTATAAATTATTTTCATATTTAATTTAATTTATCTATTTATAATATTATATATATTTATTTTTTTACTTTATTTATTTCGAAATAAGGAAAATGCAATGTACTTTATTCCCGTAAACAAAGTGAATTTTTTAATAAAAAAAAAGCTTTTTCTTTGAAAAAGCACAACTTTATGTCAATTTTTTTTATTTATTTATTTTACATAAATTTTAAATGTTATTTGTTTCAGTATTTTATTTATTTACTTTTTTTTTTGTAGTCCATGTCTTTAGGGTACAGGAAGTCGGAAATTGGAACAACCGATAAACGTTACCAAGTTTATACACAAAGGATTAAGGATATTATCGTTTTGTTAGGGACGGATTTTCAAAATGGATTTTTTGTTAGTAGAAAATTAGTAATTTATGATGGCCATTAGCTGAATTAAATGATACAAATATTATCTATCTGCTTACCAGATACGTGCGTGTACTAAGTACAATCATTTATATATTGTTATGTTATTAAGGGGATTAAAGGGGGACAGGGATAACATTTTTGATATGGTTTTTCTTTTCTCTCGCACATTATTTATTTAATTTCGTTTTATTTATAAAAATTTACATAATTGATTTTAATTAAATTAATTAATTTTATTTATTTACTATAATATAGAGTCATGTGGTCTGCGTTTACATTCTATCTATTAATTTAATATATAAACATATTAATTATTCGTGTACCTCGAGAACTTATTTTATACATTATCTTGATTAATAAGAAAGTTTTATTTTATATAATTATTAATTTGTTATATTATATAAATGGTTATTTAAATTTGTGATGATGAATGGTGTAGTTTTCTTTTACCATCATGTTTTTGGACCCGAGTAACGACAATATGAACGACCGAGGATATCTTCGGGCGGTATTAATTGATCGACGGGTGGCATACCCTGTGCCTCTAGTTCGTCCCTTACCTGAAAAATAAATAAACAAAAAAATTTTGTTATTCAAAATTTTAGTCAAATTTAAAAATAAAATAAATTTTGACTTTAATCTTATCCTAAACCTTACAAATCCGTTACACTGTTAATTTTTGTATTCCTAATAAATAAATTGAGTGCCGTATATTTATAGAAAGTAATTTCTACATTCTTTTTATTTAAAAAAATGGTAAAATCCATAAATAAATTAATCATCATCAAAAACAGGATGTATTGCAATTTATCCTTATCTCGGAGCAGTTATATAATAGAGTATATAATAGAGTATATAATAGAGCATTAATGGCAACAACAATTTTTGGAGAGTCGAGGGAATAGGGGGTACAAGAAGCCAAATTATTTAAATATAGTCAATCAACAGAATTTTACTTGCAATTTATTCTCGTCTCGAAGTAATTCGAGTACTATTCCATTCGTATGTCTATGAAATTATAATAACTGACATAACAGAGCATTAATGACAACAAAAAAACCCGCCAGAGCCCTCACACTTGAGCCAACTCTTTTAACAAATTAGTTACCAGTGGCCGCCACGAGGAGGCATTGTGAGCAATTGCTGAAGTTGTATGCAGTTACTGCACAAGAAGCGAATCTTTTGTTTATCCACTTGCATACACGTCAACCTGACCACTCAAAAAAAAAACATTCAAAATTCATCATGTTCAAAAAAAAAATGTCGGACTAAACACATTGAGAAATTTCTCAAATAATTTTGTTATTTAATGTTAAATTTTAGTTCTTCATCAGATCATCTGAGTGTAGCGTTATCTAATGTTCAAATCCCGTAAATGCAAATGTTAAGTCTAGTTCTTTTTATTTCAGATTTGTTTTATTCAATATTCAAAGCCTAAAAGAAAATTTCGATTGTTGTTTGGTCCATTTAAACTGCCTTGATGTTCTGCCAGATATAATATTTCTCACCGAAATCTGGATCAACACCAATGAGTTAAATCATTACTTTATCAATGGATATCGAATAAATGCTTGTTTTTGTAAAAGAGGATATTCGACACTCATCGATCAATTTATCAATGACTTCTGCTGATGCGCTTCAAATATCTGTAACAATTTGTGATGCAACATTTCTTTTTATTCTATTATGTAGGCTTCACAAGAGTGTAATGCCTATCCTTTTATCGGAATTTAATAGTACTAGGTGATATAAACATAGATATTCTCAAACAATCATCTTTGTGTGATGAATACCTTATGATGATGGCATCCTGTGGTTTAGAACCTTTTGTTAATTCATCTACCCATTCTTATCAGAATGTGTTTCTAAACCGGCTCTCAGAAACATGCATTGATTATGTATTCGCTAGATTTGTTAGTTTTGTTGAGTTGAAAATTCAAATTTCTTCTCCTGATATTACAGATCACAATTTGATTTTTGGGCAATTTCGATTCCCTTACCGCATTTCATCTTATGTAAATACAAATCGTATATCTACAATTATTAATTATGAGCTACTTAAGCAAAAACTTATGTTTGAATTTTGGCATGATGTTTATTATGCAGAATCTCCTAAAATTGCATATATAAATTTCGTTGAATTATTATTAACTCATGTTTCAAACTATTCTAAAATTGTAAATAAATCAAAGAATCTTCAAAAATTAAAACCATGGATTACAAATTCTTTGATTCGTAAAATTATCGAAAAAAAAATAAACTGTCAAAAAATTAGCAAAAATCCAAATAATGTGCAGCTTAAATCCGAAATGGAAATTTGGTTATGAAGTATTGGATAAACCAAATGTAACAAATAACATTTTTTCTGTCAAAACCAAGAATGGTTTCTCTATCTCTAACACTTCAGATATTACCAATGAGTTCAATGAGTTTTCTGCTAATATTCCACAAGATCTAATGATCAAAAATAGAGAAAATTGTCGTATGTCCAATATGGAGAAAACGAAATTTCTTTTTGAGCCCACCATTTCGAACACGGCGTTTTTTGATCTGACAAATGCCACGGAAATTTTGAATATAAAGTGCTCTAACTCGAAAGGTATAGATGGTATAAGATCTAACTTGATTAAAAATATTATTTATTTCATTGTTGATGTATTAGTTTTCATTTTTAATTGGTGTATAAATCAAAGTAATTTTCCAACCGAGCTAAAAACTGCTATCGTTATTCCCTTGTTTAAAAAAGGTGATAATACTGATCCAAACTGTTTTAGACCTATCTCATTATTAAATAATTTTTCAAAAATGTTTGGAAAAATTTTAAAGTCGCGTATATGTTATCATTTATAAATAAGAATACGATACTAAGCGATAGGCAATTTGGTTTCAGAGAGCATTTATCAACGGAAACTGCGTTAATGGATTTTCTAGAACCTGTTTACAGCAACGTTAACACTAAACGTAAGGTTGCAGCAATGTTCATTGATATCACTGAAGCATTTGACACTGTGAATCATTCAATCTTACTTAAAAAATTGTGTAATATGGGCTTTAGAGGTCTCAGTCTGGATTTGATTCATTCCTATTTACTAAATATATCTCAAAGGGTAAAAATTCAAATTGTTCTAAGTGATGAGATTATTCATGTAGGTGTGCCCCAAGGTTCTGTGCTCGGCCCTTTGTTGTTTTTAATATATATTGGCTCCATTTTTCACATCAAGTTGCGTGTTCGCAATACTGCTTTTGGGGATGATATGGCTTTCGGTCATATACATTCGGTCCCTGATAATAGTTTATTTGTTGATTTTATCAAAGAAGACTTAATATTGCTTACTAAAACACAAATAATGTTTTACAACCTAGTAAATGATAATTTTAAGCCAGTTTGAAGCTTCACTATTTAGGATGTGATAATATTTCATGCAGCGATCTTTGTATAAAAATTGACACTGTAAATGAATTTAAATATTTGGGTGTTACTTTGGATTCAAACTTGAATTTGAAATCGGATATTTCTAAACTAAAAATTGGCTTATTAAATGCCACAAAAAAATTATATCTATTGCGTTATGTTTCCTCTAAGCCTATTTTAAAACTAGTATACATATGCGCTAATTAACTCTACATTGCAATATGGTATAATCTGCTGGAGCGGAATATATTTTTTCAACTTAAGAACAATGATTACATTGCAAAAGCTTCAAATGCGATTGATCAATTTTAAACCTAGGCTTACTCATGCTTTTCCCCTTTTCATTAATAATAAAATCTACGCTGTCCATCAAATAATTTGGAAGAAGCGGCACAACATTTCCAAGTTTATTTTCAAAAACGAGTTCACGTACAGATTTTATAAGCCTTGCGAATGCTCCTGGTTCTGATATTTTAAAACCCTATTCTGGATTGGTAGCCATACACAATTCGGTTTCATTTTTTGTTTCTTAATTTTTCTCGTTGATTTTTGAAAAGAAGAATTCCTCTTTTTGTGTCATAACACAGGTTCAAACCGTATTGATATATGCGTTGTGACGCTTTTTCTCTTAAGAGAAGTTTTCGTCTAAAGCATTAGATACTCTATTAACACCTGATATTTGGTTTAAGTAAATGGTAGCCCAAAGAGATAAGTAAGTCATATATTGGACAGTAAAATTCATTATTTATTGGGTGTTTGCCTTTCTAATAACCAAGTACTTTGGAATATATTTCAAAATATCTTTTATAATAATCTGACATATTATTATTTTCAGATACTGACTGTTTTTAGAAATCTCCAGATCATTATATTTAAGATGGTCAGTGAATATTTGTTTTCTACTTCGCTAACGAACCTAAAATAGGCACACGTCGTTTTGAAACACGTCATCCTTAGTTTTAGAAAGACAAACAATACAAAATATTTCTAATAGTCGATTTGTGCCTTCTAACTGGTCTGCATCTAGAATAAGGTATACAATTACTAAAATAAATTCACGAATATGTTTCTTGCAGTTTGTAATTTTTGATTTTAATATGTCTTACAATTAAGGCTATAAAGTGGCAGCAACATATAAATATACTATTTATTTTTAAAATGGGTTTAATAATGACCCAAGACCAATCTGTAACAAACTAAAGGGGCCATCGAACTTTCGGTTGGCAAAGTTTTATTTCCAAAAAAAAATCAATGAAAAGTTTCGAAATTGCAGCTACGCCATGCTTGCTACTTATCAGTTCAGCGATTGGTATAATTATGCCATTTACTTTAATGATACAAGCATAGTAAAATATATTTTTAAAATAATGCGAGTTACAACATTTTGTGGCATTGACATAAATGCAGTTATTCTCAGAATTGTTTAACAGCTTGAATTTGTAAAAATCAAAATAATTCACTGAATTCCTATGAAGTTTGGAAAAAGTTAAAATTTATTCACACTTCGGTTGTCAATTTGAGATTATTTCCTTATTGTGATTTACCATATAAGCGTTTGTTCTAAGAATTTTACGAATTTTATACAAATCCAAAGTTTTATTACTTTGTGAAATTTGACAGAAATCTAAATTTTGTGGAAACATAAAACTCTGAAAAATTTGGGCACAAACAACAAATAAATCCGACCCTTCCATCACATAGAAAGGGATTGAAATTTTAATTTTAATGCGAAGTTGAGTTGGATGTATATTGCCACGTTTGTTGGGCCGCTCGAAACGAAATTAAGTATAAAACACAAATTTGACCCTTAAACTACACCTGGAAGCTCATGACAAATCCCTCAAGTAGGATGGAGGCACTCCTCTCTAGACCAATGTACAATCGACGTATATTTGGAGGGCTTAAACTAGTTTAACATGACTGCCATTAACGTTAGCAAGGGGGATATGATTCTGGCTTACCGTGGTTACCTTGCAGGTTCTGTATTTGCTGCTCAGGGTAGACGAATCTCTGAACGCTATTTAACAAAAAAAGCTCATTAACAAAAAAATTTCCTCTTGTTAAAATTGTAATCCGTGTTTCTTCTTCCTATTTATATTTTGAACTTGACATTGTCTCTTGACAAGGTCCCGTTTGCATTTCGTTTTCTCTATTTGGTTTTACTATTTCTGCTGCTCAGTGATGAGTCTTATTTATACTTCAAACCTACTCAATTTTATTCCATGCCTCCGGAGTAGAACTGATTCTGGATCTACTTTTGCGATTAGAAAACCTCCAGGCGGTGAAGGCGGATAACGGATACCCGGCTAAGTTCCTAGGTAAAAAAAATGCCTTCTTGGCAAAAGTAGGAAAGAAATTTACGATGCAGAAGAGGGAGACTCAGTATCGGCGGCTGGACTGAGTGAGCAATCAAGCCCCCCCTGGCGTCGTCATCAAGCAACCGCAGCTCTGGAGTAGTGTGCAACTTGGCGACTTTAGGGTTCAATACTGCAAGAAGGGAAACGACTGCAACTGTAGTTCTTAATCGGTACTTAAGGCTTCGAGTAGCTTCTGCGATGATGGACCAAGAAAGCACGCAATTAGTCTATCTACGGAATGTTATATGTACATTCCAGATTATTTCATTCATATATGTAGCAAGGAAAGTTTCATGTTTTGCTACGTATGTGGTAAGTATAAAACGGAAAAACTTTCAAACAAGCACCCCGAATGGTGAGATGCAAAGGGACTCACTTCAAACAAGCACCCCCAATGGTTAGAGGCCAAAGGACTCACTTTACAGCAGCCCCCAAAAAACATAGAAATGTACATCCATCTCAATTTTGCTTCAAATTTTCCCTTCTGGGGGTAGCAAGGAGGTATTAGGAGTGAAGGAAGCGTCAAATTCACTTTTCGTTAGGTTCCAGCGCACCAAAAAACATAGAAATGCACATCCATCTCAATTTTGAATAAACATTGAAATTTCAACCCCTTCTGGAGGCAGTAAAGGGGCGCTACGGGTGATGCAAAGGTCGAATTTATTTTTTGTTATCATTTTCGGTTTCACCATGCCAAGAAACGTAGGAATGCACATCCATTCCAACTTTGCATCAACATTGAAATTTCTACTCCCAGGGGGGTGGTAACGGGAAAATGAGCAATTGAAATAATTTTGTATGGTCATATTTGGTTTCAGCGACCTAAAAAACGTAGGAATTGTGGGGCCTCCCCCCTGGGTCACGACTTTTTTTTTTGTGTGCCTGTAGGTTTTTGTCAATTTGTAATAGTTTATGAGGCTCATCATCGGTGCTACAGTTTTAATGCAATTTGAAAATCTCATTGCTGAAGATCCAACTATGGGCAATACCTTGACTAAAATATTTAAATTTTATACGGTTTCTGGGAGTTGTTTAAACAGAGAGTTTCAAATTTTATTTGTTGAATAATATTGAAAATTGGAGACAGAAATTAGAAAAGCAAAATAAAAATCCTAAGTTTGGTTGAGTTGCAGATAACTAAATTTAAATTTAGATATTTAAGAAGAGAATTTAACCTTTTTTATGCTATAATAAAACCAATATAATAACAGATAGATCGATTATCTCTGACACCATCATCAGTCATTATGTTAACGTCGGGTAACACTGACTGCTTTGGTCCAAACATTAGAATTAGAATGAAATAGAAAATTCTGGAAAACACACTAAAACTCGTTGTGTCATAACTCTGTGTGTTTAGATCGTCTACAGAAACAAAGCCAATGTCGCAGTTCTCCACAAGTTTATTGAAATTGGATTGAAATATTTTTTTAATTTCATTGATTTTTCCAGGGTTGTGGAGTCGGAGTCGGAGTCGGGAGTCGGAGTCGGGAGTTTGTCAAGTTTTAATCGATTTTTGCAGGAGTCGGAGTCGGAGTCGGACCGGACAAAATTGAGCCGACTCCGACTCCAAAAAAAAAAAAAATAAACACTAATTCGTTTTATAACTTCATGCATGTATGTGTGTATGAATTATTTTGTTGTATATGAATGTATATAAAAACTATAACAGAAATGAGAAAACGTTACAATAAAATAGAAAGAAATAGAAAACTATTGCGCAGGGGATTAACATTTTTATATATAATAGATGATGTTCTACTGAAATATGTATTAACGTTAATAGTTTGCAATCCTCTGACACTTTGTTCCTTTCTCTCTATATTGTTTTAAATTTTATTTTACGATAGAGCGAAATGAGAAAGAACACTTCAGATGTAATTATATTTCTATTGAATTTGAATGGTGATGAAATTTTTAATCTAACCTGAGCAAGAAACAACAAATTTTCGCTATTAATTGCAGCTATTCTAACAAATTTTCGTTACTTCTGTAGGAGTCGGAGTCGGAGTCGGAGTCGGAGTCGGAGTCGGAGTCGACTTGTAAATATTTACCGCAGTCGGAGTCGGAGTCGGAGTCGGGTATTTTTTTCCCGACTCCATAACCCTGGATTTTTCGATGAATTCTAACAACAGTAGAAAAACGAAGAAGACAATTTTAAAGCTTAGAACAATATGGAGAGATGATAAGAAACATATCCCCCCTCCCCCCACCGTAAAATGCAGTAAAATTAAATATTTTCGAATTTTTTCACATTCTTCTGGACATTCAAAATATGGACATATCACTTGTGTACTGTAAGGTATATCGATATGTTACACAATAGAATTTAGCACAACCTTATGAGTCTTGTGGAGTATCCTCAGAGTTGCTAATTTTAAAGGAGACCTACCAAAAATATCTGAATGTACCTGGAACATTACAAAGTTAACAAACAAATCATGTAAATTTCAAGTATAAGCATATACATATGAAGGTATATCAGATCGAGCAAATCTTCAATAAAAATATCTCTTAATACTACATTTTTTTCCTGCTGCACAAGCAAATGAAAATCGTTCAACAAAATAAGCCATAAATGGGTGGGTGTAGTCAGTGAGGAAAATAGGAAAACTGATCACATAAGACAATATTATTCTTTTGTTTTTTGTTTTCTTTATATTTTGATAACACAATAAAAATCTCAAAATTTCAACTTAAGTGGCTCCATATATTTACTTAACATCTCTTAGCTCCCTCTATATCAATTTTAATAATCTTGACATTTGAATTAAAGAATTATTATTCCATTTTTATTGTTGGTTGTTGTTGCCTTGTGTTTACTTGTTTGACTTTCAAGATAACAAGTTGGAAAATTATGATAATTTATTTTCTCATTTTTTGTCTGTTTTTTTTTTTGTGTGGCTGTGTGTGTGTGTATTTATGGTTTATCGTTTGATACCGCAACAGCAACAATAACAAAAAGTTATAATTTGTGTGTATTTTTCCAAAAATTCTCGTTAAAAAGAAATTCTTTAGCGAAATTTTTATTGTTATTTGCGGATTGCAAGAGATGGACAGAGATAGAATTTAGTTTTGATAAAGTACGTGCGTTTAAGATAAATTTGTTTGGAAGTTTTTACAATAATCTCTCAGATAATGAAGTATGTCAAACTTAATTCTAACAATTTTTGGTTATTCGGATCATATTAGATTTTTTAATTTATTTATTTAGTTAGCACTTTGAACACATAAAGGTGTTTCAATGGAAGAATGGAGCTTTTCACAAAAAGCGGCCTTGATGGGAAACACTTTGATTTGAAGAAGCATGACGATTTTTTTCTAAATCATCTATGTGACATTTCCAGTTGAGGCGATAATTAACATTTAAGCCCAAATATTTGATATTATTCACCGATATCAGTATGCACCCAGGAGTACATGGATTTATTCTAGGACATGAAAAATCGGGAAATACTAATTCATTGCGGAAAGAACGATTTTCATTTAAATTACCTAAAACATATAGTTTTAGTTTTTGGGTTAAGTAATAATCTATGAACTGCAAACCATTTACTTAAAATATTTAAATCATAATTGTTACTAAATACTACCGAAGAATAGAAGAGTTATAGGCAAATGCCATATCGTCTGCATATGCTACAATCTTTCCCTTAAAATGCTGCCTAAATATTGAATTAATATAGATTAAAAATAATGCTGGGCCCAGCACAAATTTCTGACGGACTCCGGCATCCAGGACAACAGAATTACTCAGATAATCATCATAATGCGAACTCTTTGTGAATGACTGGTGATAAATACCCTAAAGCAATTATACATACTACCTCTGAAGCCAATATTCCATAATATACGTAATAGAATCTGATGATCGAACAATTTTATATCCAAGAGCAGCCATCAATTTACTGTTATGCAATACTTCATTGAGATAGATAGATACTTCCGTAACTAAATGTACTACCATAAAAATTTTTTTTTTATTGACCTTACAAATCAAAAATTTATTAATCCACGATTTTAATTTCCGAGACTTCTTATTTGGTGTAACTAGAAAAATAGGCAGAAATTGAATCTGTTAACAACGAGGCACAACCATCAAATGCTCTAGATATTCATCAACAATCGAGAATACCGAGTCCCAAGATTTTTTCGGCATGACTGGCTTAACATTATTCACTAGATTAATAAATATAGCACAATGATCAGATTGTAGATGTAATATCAAAACCCTGTAAAATACATGATCAATCCACGTTAACGAATTACCTGCAATTATTGTGCCTTGCAAAGAATAACCCATGAATTGACATTAGAAACTTATAATCATTGACTTGATTTGATTTTTCAAGAATATTAATATTTATAACACCCAAAATTAACACGTTCTTAGATCTAACATTATTCAAATCTAAAAATTAATTACAAATTATTTAGATCTTCAAATGAACTAATAATTATTAAAGGCTGCCCCTTGTCAATCCTCATATATATTGTAGAACTCCTCATCTTAAGATTACATATATACTTGGATTTAGCTTTCGTCTCTTTTGCAGCTTTGTAAAGTTGTCTAGTACTAAATGTTACGCTATGATTAACATAAATAGGAGTAGTATCATTTACTCAAGAGCCGAAAATAGTAGTTTACAGTCTTATTTTTTTCTATTATTAAATCTTTTATTTTTTTAGATAACATCTTGACAAAAAAAAAATCCGCAGATTTATTCGCTGAATTAATGCGTTCAATTTTTCCTAATTTTATAAAACAATGTTCAATTTCATTTTCGCTGAATGTTGGAATACCGAATCCATTTTGTACAATATTGACAACTACTTGTTCGACATTATCTTTTGACACCGCAGGAACTCCAGTTATGTCGATACAAGTTTGACTGGCAATTTTTTTACGATTATCTATACGAATCTTGTGATTACAAATTTCCGCCCTCAGCTTATCTTTCTCCTTTTCTAGATACTCGATTTTTTTGAAACACTTTCTCCTAATCTTTTAACTTAACAAATATTTTGGAAAAATTATCTTTATTATCTTCCTTCATACCAATAATGTATTTAAGTTCACTCCAGAATTTGTTTCTATTACTATGCATTTAGCACGATTATTTAAACCAGTTACATTTTATGTAGCAATATTACAGCTTGTGCAAGCCCAAGACTGACGTTTAGCTGGACTATCCAATTCAGATAAATACAAAACAGCACGGGTCGAGTGAAATAAGTAGCTTATGACAAACTGCACAACTTATATTTTCAAGGTTATCACCGCAAAAATTCATTAAGTTATTTAACTGTATACATCCTATAAATCCTACAATATATCATACTATGTAAATATGATATAATATGTTATAAATTTAATAAAATCGGTAAATTCTAATTTCTACAAATTCTATAAATTTTATATTTTTCGTTAAATCTATAAACTCCATAAATTTGTTTTTAATTTTGTAAATTCGACAAATTTTATAATTTTTACCAATTATTTAAATTCTAAAAATTTTGTAGATCCCACAAATTTTCTATAAATTTTATAAAATTTAAAAATCCAGTAAGTTCTTTAAATTCATTAAATTATAAATTCAGTAAATTGGATAATTTTTCAAATACATTTTATAAATTCTAATAAATCTATACACTCAGTAATTTCTTTAAATTTTACAAATTTTTACTCGTAAATTTAGTAGATTATATTAATTATAAAAATTGTTACATTTTATAAGTTCAATAAATTCTACTTCATAATATCTAAACCCATTTTATGAATTTTATAAACAAGTTTCTCGTAAATTTTGTAGATTCTATATCAGTTCGATAAATTTCAGTTTTGTCAGTTCCACAAATTAAATAATTTCTAAAAATTGTATAACTTCCATAAATTGTTTGAATTCTAGAAATTTAATTTTAATAATTATAAAAAATTAAATAATTTAATTAAATGTTATTAATTATAAACTCCATACTTTCTCTAAATTTTATGTATATTCTATAATTTTTTTAATTCTATAAATCCCACAAATTCTCTATTCTATAAATTCTAATAAGTTTTAATTCTAATTCTTCAAGTTATAAGTTTACATAAGTAGTACATAAGTTTTATTCATACTCTTTAAGTTTCACAAATGCTATAAATCCCACTAATTCCGCAAAATCTTAAGATTCAGTAATGAACTTCATAACTATATTAAATTTGGTAGATTTTCAGAATTAAATCAATTGTTTCAACTCTGCTAGTGTTTAAATGATATAAATTCGAATTTTAATTGTTTTTAAATATGCCATAATTTTTATTATTTTCATAAATTCTCTAAATTATGTGAATTCCATTCTATAAATTTTAAAATATTTAATAAGTGTCAAAACAGTATAAATTATAAAAACAAAATAAAATTCTATAAATTCTACTAATTCTCTCAATTTTATAAATTTTATAAATTCTATAAATTCATAAATTTTGTGGATTCCGGGATATTTTTAAATTCTTTAAATCGCATCAATTCTCTATAAGTTCCTAAAAGCCTTAAAAATCCAGCAAATAATTTAAACTCAGTAAATCCTATAAATTCAGCAAAATTATTTATATATTTATAAATTATATAAATTATATAAATTCTAATAAGTCTATAAACTTTATAATTTCTAAAACTTTTATGAATTTTATAAATTCCTTACTCGTAAGTTTTGTAGATACTTTTAGTTCTTTAAGTTATTGTTTCAAATTTATCAGTCCTTTAAAATGTACTCCATAATTTTTAAAAATTGTATAAATATTATAATTGATTTGAATTATTCAAGTTTTATAAATTCAATAAATTCAAAATTTCTTGATTTTTATAAATCCTATAAATTTTACAAATTCTGTAAAATGCCAAAATTCAGTTAAGTATTTGATAAATTATTTAAGCTTTTTTTGAATTGTATTAAACTATAAATTTTGTGACTCCGTCAGATATTTTATGAATTCTCCAAATTTTAGGCAATTATTTAAAAAAACCAATGATTTCTACAAAATTTTTAAATTCTACAAATTCTCTAAACCTTTCACAATTTCTATAAATTTAATGAATTTTATAATTTCTTGAAATTGTGTCAATTCTATCTATTCTATAAACGCACTTAGTATTTTCCCTCACAGCCCTGTAAATTCTGCTCCATTTTTGTCTATAAATTGAATATATTTAATAAATTGTTTGAATTCTACAAATTGTATATGTTTAATAATATCTATAAATTCCATAGTTTCGACAAATTTTTAAATTCTATAAATTCATGATGTTCCATTAATACCACAAATTCCGTGAATTTGAAAAATTCTGTAAACTTTCAAAATTCTGTAAGTTAACAATTTTATAAATATATTTGTTCTATTAATTCTACAAACTAAATTGTTACTGGTTTTAAGCAGGCCATAATTAATAATAATTAAATATTTTCTTTGAATTCTACAAATTTGAAATTGAATAAATTTTTTGAATTCCACAATTTATATAAATTTCAAAATTTCTAATTATTAAAGACTAATTAATAACTGTACAAATTATAAAACTCCACAGTATAAATTATAAAAAAAATCAAATTCTATAAATTTCATGATCCGCGTGTACACCATTTTAAAATGGCTTGTAAAATTGATGTATCGCAAATTTGTCCGTCGCCACTAAATAAATAACAAATTTTTAGATACACATGTATCACATTACTATATGTATGTATGTCTACACAAACCAGGCTATCCCCCCCCCCCCCCCCCCCAAATATTGGAAATAAAAATGTACATTGAGGTATATTATTATTAGTGATTATATGTCGCCGTATAAAAACTCGACATCAAAATAAATATTCGAATTTTTTATTTAAATATTACATAAAACTCACTTATGTACAGACTGATACAAGTCAATGTGCATTTGTTTTATAATGTCTGTCATTTAACAGAATTGCAAGGCTTGTATCAGAGCCTACTATACAAATAAGAGCCTCCAGCATCGACTGTATTTTTTACTAAGCTTAAAATAAGGTACAAACAATTTTTTATTTACTATGAAACTAATATTATTTGATTGAAAAATCGAGTCTTGAAAATGTTTATTTCTTAGTGAAAATCGTCATAAAAACTAAGATACTTTTAAAATTTAAAATATTGTTGTTTTTGTAATATACGTCATCAACATATCTCGAAATTTATAAACAAAACAATAATCATCTCTTTCATTGCCTCCATTCAAATTTGAATTCGAATATTCGTTTCTATGGTTACATATTTTGAATTTGCAAAGCATGCTAGATTGTTTTGATGTTTTGTTTTCTTCGTACTCATTGTATTGATTTATTTTTTTCTGTTTGGCTCTTTCTGATTTATTTTATTTTGATTGTTGAGCGGAGACATGTTGTCTTTTTTCTTACCAGTGGTTTTAGATGTGGACATAAGATTGCGTCATTAAACAGAATTGTCTCTTTTTAATACGCATTGTTGATGTTGTTGTAGAAGGTTTTTTAATTTAATTTTCCTTATTTTCTTTTAATTATTGCTGGAAAATAGGGACATTTGAAAATCTGTGCTTCAAATGATTAAGACATTGTGTTATTTGTTAGCGATTTTATAAAAAGATATTTAACTGGGTTTAACTTGTAATTCATGTTTAATCTTTAATCTGAATCGCGTTTTTTCATACAAACACTATGAAAATAAATGAATTTTTAGTTTTTCTATATCCCTTATTTTAAGTTCGTTTTTCACATGCCGGCTCTATTCACATCAAGATGGTTCTGCTTGTATACAACAATTATGTTAGCTTTGCATAACTACATTGTTACATGCAGACAACTGTGCTGAAAAATAACGAGTATTCATTAATCACAAACAAAAGACTAAAATCCGAAAATACATATCCTGCAATTTTAACGCCTGCTAATCTATTAGTCTAGAATTTTTAAGACGGTCGGAAAACTAAAACGAAATGTAATCATTTAGATTATTTTTTTTAAATTTATTTATTTATTACAAATGACAGTAAATGTCATTATTATTGTTTATTGTTGTATTTTGGTTTTGGTCATTGAACTCTATTGAGTTATAAATTATCTATAGTTAAAAGCTTATTTGTAATTCTAAATTAATTTAGTAGATGTCATTAGTAATAGTAAGTTTATTTGTATTTAAAATATATAAGCTTTAAAAAAGTTGTAATTAAGCTAACAAAATAAAAAATTGATTGTGTTGCATGAGTCAGTACGCATTGAGAATTGAAACAAAATAAATCATTAAAATTTATTGGCCAATGTGAAAAAGGAATTTTGTTTACGTAACTAACGTAATTGTTTTTGTCAAGTGAAAAGGCTAGACAAGGTTGTTTGATTTTTTCGAGAAATATATCGCGAGTGTGCATTAACTTGGTGCATTTAAGAAAATCTTAGAAATGGTCTTAAAGTGCAAAATTGTGCAAACGCTCGCTGTAACAACAGAATAAAATAATAATTTTAAATTTGTTTAATCGGTTAGCATTGTTATTAGTATTGCTCATACTGTTGCTGAATTTGGTTATGGGGGGTTTGTAGAACACAAAAACTGATAAACAGGTCCGATGGCATTTTCTAATAATGCAAGCAAGGAACAAGCCGCAGGAAGTTACGCTATCGTCTTTCCAGCTGCTTTGATTTTACGGTGAATATAGCGCCCTTGTCTAGAGAGTATTAGAGGAGTATTTTAGAAACTTTTAGAAATTCAATTTTAAAATCTAACTTTGATAGGTTAATGAACTTAAAAAAACCTTGCAGAGCAACAACAAAAGTAAGTAAGCACAAAAATTAAAAGGACAGCAGAACCAATGTACGTTTAATTGAACCCAAGATAGCCAAAAAATTAAATTTTTAGCGGGATATCGGTTATACACCATATTATTATGTTTCACTTCAGTAGGGGTCCCAAGAGCCACACCATCTAGTTCCAATTTTATAACTCCCACAAACTCTGTATAAATTCTAAAAAACAAATCGGTAAGTTCTTTAAATTCAATAAATTCAGCAAATTCTCTAAATTCTTTAAATTTCAAATTCTAATAAGACTATAAACTCTGTAATTTCTAAAACTTTAATTAATTTTATAAATATTTATACTAACTCGTAAGTTTCGTAGATTCTATTAATTCTTTAAGTTATAAAAAATTTGTCAGTTCAATGAATTCTACTCCATTTATTCTCAAAATTGTATAAATTGTTTGAATTCTACAAATTGTATATACAGGGTGAGCCATTTTAATTGAAGGATCCAAATATTTCTTAAAATACGCCAGCTACAAAGAAAATTGTATATCCAAAAGTTGTCAAAGACACTTTATCTATCTGTATTAATGCGCTTGAACTTCAGGTCAATTTTCAAGAGCATTTAAACGTCAAGGTCATCTTTTAAATAGCAAAACCTATTTTTAAGATCGGATTAGAAAATAGTGGGATAGATGGCCTCACAAGGTCACCTAAAAGAATATATTTTAGTTATAATGCTTATGATTAGCAATTCATGAATCCCACAAATTCTCTTGAAAATTTATAAATTCTACAGAACCTATAAATTTTAAAAATCTATAAACTCTACAAATTCTCTTAACTTTATGAATTTTATAAATTCGTTAGATTGTATAAATTTTACCAAAAAGTTTGAATACGTTTTATGAATTGTATATGGTAAATCCTCTAGTCGTTAATTTTGTACAATAATACCGTTAGTTCCATGAATTGTTTCAACTTTGTCTGTCCTATACTTTCTACTCCATAATTTCTAAAAATTGTATATAGTTGATGAATTGAATGAATTCTACAATTTTTCTATTTCCAGTAAATTCTATAAATGCTTTAAATTTCAAAAATGTTATAAATCCTATTATTTCTGTAAATTATGAATTTTAAATTTTTTTAAGTTTTGTAGATTTTATGTGTTCTATAAATTGTTTCAAGTCTGTTCCAGAGATAAATTAAAATTTTATTGTAGTTATTCTCAAAGTGCAATAATATATTATAATAATTTCATTAATTCTTTGAATGTTCGAAGTTTTGTAAACGATATGTTCCATAATTTTTATAAATTTCCTAAATTCTACAAATTCTATAAATTTTATAATTTCTAATAAGTCTATAAACGCTCTAAATTATACAAATTTTATTAATTTTGTAAATAAATTCTCCATAAATTGGATTAAGTCTAAAAATCCAGTAAGTTCTTTAAATTCTGCAAATCAAGTACATTTCATAAATTCTAATAAGTCTGTAAACTCTTCACTTTCTATAAATTTTCTAGTTGCTTTAAATTATATCAATTCTACAATTACTATTTTTTTTTATTTTTACAAATTCTAAAAAATTGAAAATATATTTTATGAATTTTTTAAATACTTTACAAGAAAATTTTATAGATTCTATATCAATTAATGCTATAAATTATTTCAACTTTGTCAATTCTATAAATTTTACTCTAAAATGCTTAATTTTAAAACATTGTGAGAATTTAATAAATGGTTGGAACTCAACAAATTTTAAATTTTTTTTAATTTGTATAAATACTTTAAATCCTATAAATTCTGTAAAATCTCAGAATTCAGTATGTAAAGAATTTTATAAATTCTTTAAATTTTGTAGATTCTGTTAGTTCTATAAATTATTTCAACTCTATAAATTTTACAAACTCAAAGTTTCCGTATTCTAAGAATGCCATAATTTCAGTTAATTTTATAAACTCCAACAAGTTATGTTTGTGCTTTGAATTCCGTAAATTTTTTAAATTTTATAAATTCTAAAAATTCAATCTGAAATTTATAAATTCTATATTTTATAAATTCTATACATTTTTTTGAAATTTTATAATTTTTTCTAGTTCTATAAATTCAGTAAATTTTATGAATTCTGCAAATTTTATAAATTCTTGAAATTTTGTAGATTTATTTCAACAAATTACTGGAATGCTTTAAATTCTATCAACTCCAAACTTTTACTTTTTATATATCCTATAAATTCGCTAATTATATAAATCTCACAAATCCTCATAAATTCTATAAAGTCAAGAAATCTAGTGGAATATTTTTTAAATTTTATATATAATTCCTATAAATTATATAAATGCTCTAAATCCTATTTGCTCTTAAAGTTCTAAAAAATTAAATATATTTTATGAATTTTATAAATACTTTACTCTTAAGTTTTGTTGATTTTATTAGTTTCAGCAATATGATGAATTCTACTCCTTAGTTTCTAAAAATTCTATAAATTTTATAAATTGTTTGGATTCTACAAATGTGCATTCAATCAATTCAGTTAGTATCTTAATTTCTGCAAATCTTTAATTTTATAAATCCTTTAAATTCCATAAATGCTGTAAATTCTATAAAATCTCAAAATTCAGTCGGTTACGAATTTTGTAAATCCTTTAAATTTTGTAGATTCTATGAGTTCTATAAATTCTAAATATAAACTCCAATTTTTATTTATTCTTAAAATGCCATAATTCCTATTAATTTTAAGAATTCTCTCAAGTTTCAAAATTTTGTGAATTCAATAAATTCTATAAGTTCCAAAATTCCTATTAATTTTATAATTTCTACAAATTCTATAAATTTTATAATTTCTAATAAGTCTATAAACACTCTAAATTATACAAATTTTGTTAATTTTATGAATAATTTCTATAAATCCCATAAATTCTTCATAAACTCAATTAAGTCTAAAACTCCATTAAGTTCTTTAAATTCTGCAAATCAAGTAAGTTTGATAAATTCTAATAAGTCTATAAACTTTATACTTACTAAACATTTTCTAGATTTTTTAAATTCTATCAAATCTATAAATGCTATATTCTTATTTGAACAAATTCTAAAAAATTCAAAATATATTTCATGAACTTTCTCAATTCTTTACTAGTAAATTTTATAGATTCTATTATTTCTATAAATTATTTCAACTTTGTCTAGTTTATAAACTCTACTCTGTTATGCTTAATTTTTAAAAATTGTGTGAATTTAATAAATTGTTAAAACTCTACAAATTTTATAAATTCGTTAAATTATATAAATCCCACAAATCCTCTATAAATTCTATAAAAGTCAACAAATCTAGTAAGATATTTTATAAATTGTATATTTAAATTCTATAAATCCTCTGAATTCTTAAAATTCTAAAAAATTAAAAATATATTTTATGAATTTTATACTTTACTTTTAATTTTTGTTGATTCTATTAGTGTTGACAGTATGATGAATTCTACTGCATAGTTTCTTCAAATTCTATAAATTTTATAAATGGTTTGGATTCTACAAATTATTTAATAAATTCTGTAAGTATCTTAATATCGGCCAATTTCTTAAATCTATAAATTCTTTAAATCCTATAAATGCTGTAGATTCTATAAAATCTCAAAATTCAGTCAGGTATGAATTTTGCAAATCCCTTAAATTTTGTAGATTCTATGGGTTATATAAATTCTACAAACTCCAATTTTTACTATTTCTTAAAATGCTATAATTCCTATTAATTTTATAACTTATTTGAATTCTACAAATTTTGTTAATTCGATAAATTTGACAAATTCTATAAATAAAATTAAAATCTTAAAATTCATAATTTTAAATATACCATAGTTCACTCTATGTATACTAAAAACTGATATAAGTTGGAACGCTTAAATTGTCGACAAGTTGGTGTACTTTCCATTTTGAACAATATCGATAATATTGGAAATAGTAATAAACTTTCAGTAAATATATGTAACTGAACCTATAAGAATTCAGATTGTTATCCAATCGTCAATACGGACTCCGGAGCGGCCTCAGGTGATCTGAGAAACATCATACAAAACAAAAAAACAAAAAAAGTCATATCAAACTGTTAAAAAACGTTTTATCGTGTCTGATAACTTCTAGGTATAGCGGGTAGTATGGTAGATGTGATCTGATTTTTTATGAAGTAGCATACAGCTCCACTAACGTATTGTTCCAAAAAAAAACAGCAAACAGCATCCATAATAACAGTTAAATGATGCTTAAAATAACTAAACTCTATCACCTCGAGCTTCTATTATAGTACCATTCATGTAAAGGGTACTCAAAACATAGTACCCAATGTGAATTAATAAATTCAATTTGCATTTTCGATTCCAAACGACTAACGCTTATATCACTTCAGTAACCATTCAATAAAACAAAATTTCATCAAATCACAATCAGATATGTCGCTAACTAATTCAAAAAGAAAATTGAATTTCTCCCTTTTTATCAATGTAATTTATTAAAAGCATCGGATTAAAATCTCCATTGAGCGGCAACCAGGCAAAAAATAAAAAAAAAAATAGAAAATATTAAAAGCTTCATCAACAATTTATATTATTTGTAATTTCCCATTTCTAATCGATTTCGATATTATTAATATTTGCTGTTCTGTTCCTTGTGCTGTATGATTTATGATTGTATTTTCCAGTTTCGTTCAAATTGATTATGATAAATACGTCGATACACAAACACAACATACTAGTATATATGTACATAAATGCTTAATCATTTCTTGATTAATGTTTTGATTTAAATAAATTGAAAAATATTAATTAAAGCAACAACAATATATCGAACTGTACGCTATAATAAATGATTGATGAAATTAAATTAATCACAGAGGAAAATTATATTAATGAGGCACGAACAGAACGAAGTGTCATAAATCGATGATCGAATCACTTATCATTTTTGTATATACATACAACAATCACGAAAGCTTTGAAGGAAACTGAGATATAAATTATTGTTAGTTTTAATCTTTACATAAAAAGACTTTATGTCACAAAACTTCAATAAAAATACAAACTTACAGTATATATAGTATATGAGCACATAGTGTAAAGTAGTGCTTCACTCGTAAATAGCTAATATAAAATGATTGGTCTTAAATTGCTTTACCACTTCTTATACAATGAGTTGAACATATAAATTTTTTACGTGCGAGCTTCATAAGCCATTATTGTCTTTTTATGAAATCTCTCTGTTGGAAATACTATGTGTAAGTACTCAACAACTTTTTTTACTAGAAACGAATTAATACACTAGAAATCTTATTATAAAATAATGTTTTCTTTTATCCTATATACGAATAGTTTTTATAAACTTTTAATCTTGTTATTTGACAATTTTTCGTTTTTAAAAGATCTAAGAAGTGAAACATATAAGAACGTATCTCAAGAGTTTATTTCTCAGCTCTTTGTGAATTTAATTTTAACTAAATTGTGATTTATAAGGGATTAAAAGTTTAATAAACATAAAAGAAACATTTGACGTACCACCGGTGGTGTTGTGCAGATTATAAGGGGAAACGAATTGAAATATGTAAACAACTAAAACGTTAGAGGAAATATTTTGGTGTGGATTAAATAAAAAATTAACATGAAAGGCAGAATTAATTTTTGTCTGTTTAAATTTAGATGTATTCATAAAGTATGGCTTTATGGAAAAATTATTGTAGATTTTATTTATAGCTTAAGCTATCCGTTATACATATATACGGTACCACGGTACCTATATTACCTACTGTAAACCGATAAAGAATATTCGCAGCGACTGACACACTTGCGACTGTGGAGCTATTCGTTTTCCCGAAGAACATATACCCAATCAAACTAACCGCAGCTCTTTTAGTGACGGAAAAATCAAACTGGACACACCGATATTTTATTTTCACCGGAGTCACACCTCCACATGCTCGCCCCCTGTGCACGTTACCAGAAGGTGCCGATTATAGAAGATTTAACGTTCCTGCATCAAATGAAGTATGTGCCATTCTCACACTAAATACCGATCAATGTTTTACGGAGAACGAAATGGTAGTTCATCAACGTTGACAATCGTGTAGAGCCTTTCAGTTATCCATTGTTTTACTCGCCATATTGTTTTTCTGTTTGAATTTGTCAAGCTTCTTCCACCAGAAACAGACATACACTGATACACCTATATTGGGCCATGATCTACGTGAAGTTAGATTCAACTGTTTACATTCTGGTGGACAACTTTTCCAACAATACCTCGTCGATACGCATATTAGAGTGGAACGTGACCGCATTCAGTTAATCAAGTTTAATCAAAAAAAAGTTTCACAGCGAAATTTACGCCGGAGCTAGCTGCTTTATCGACACACTCGCTAAGGAAAATAAAGCTATTCTTAGAGAGAAACTAATACTACCATCACCATTCCCTGGTTCAACGCGATCTTACACAGAACACTTTTCTTACACAGAACACGCCAGTTTTCTTCTATCAACTGCAATCCGAATTGGCCTGAAATTAAAGCAGCGTCATGTTTGTTCTAGATGATCGAACTATCTTACAATAGCTTACCCAAGATCGACCTGACCTCGTCGCTACAATTGCCAAACTTAAATTTGATGAAATCATTGAACAACTAGATAAACGTCAAATCTTCGGAAAGGTCGATGCTTATGTATATACAATAGATTTAACATCTACCGACGTCGCCATGGCCCGAAATTGGATGAACATAACATCGACGAATTTTTACATGAACATGCAGTATACCGCAACTAAGAACGTTGTTCGTACAGATCCTGATCCTTGATTCTCCTCGATTTCTGTTTAAACAAGACTTGTGTGGAGATTTTATGCAAGAATGCAAGAAGCGAGGCGAACTGGCGAGTCTAAAGAAGAAGGAATTGAACACGCTTATCAGGTCATCGCATACAAGCTAACCACAGAAGCAACAGAATGCAGAAACTTCCGCTTCTGGGTGGGACGATTCGGTATGGACAATATTGACGACTATGAGAACCAGCTAAATGAACAAATTTTCAACATCGATAATTCAAATGCTCTTGGCAGACGCATATACGAGCTGCTTAAGGGAAAAGTCGAAATTGTTGATAACATCTTAGACGCAATAAAAAATACGAACCTTAGCCCAAAGTATTTTTTTATTGGTGGACCTGGGGTGGCACGCAGGCAAGATTTTTATCTATAAGACACTCTACTATATCCTGGAGCGTAAAAATTGTGTCATCAAGTGTATGGCATTTACAGGAAGTGCGTCGATTTTGCTACCGAATGGACGAATTACTCATAAGACGTTTGGACTTAAAGTACCATTAACATATGAATCGATCTCAAACATAAAACCGAGATCAGTTAGAACAGCCGAACTTGCCAAAGTTCAAATTTTTTTAATGGCTGAAGCGCATATGCTACCAAAATATGAATCAGAATATAATTCTAATTTGCCATTTGGAGGATAGATTATGGTCCTATGAGGTGATTTTCGTCAATGCTGAACGGGTAACCCACGAGCCAAATAAAGTGTAATGCTGGATCTATCTATTAATCGAAATAACTTCTGGAGACACTTCACTTCTTAATTTTCAATGGTGGGTAATATGCGTGTCGATGTCGAACAGAGAGAATTCGCAAGTTATTTGTTGTAATTTGGAGACGAGAAACTGCCAACCGGAGGAAAATACCGGAAATTACCGGAGGATCTCCTGTCTAATGGCAATCTAATTAACGAAGTGTTATTCACGAAGATGAAGTTTCCCTATATGGGCCGATAGGGGAGTGTCGTAAATCAACTGACTGTGTATACCAGCCATTATATGCGAGTAGAATACGATGCTTTTTCCATGACAAATTTAAATATAATGAAAATGACATATTGACACTGCCATTGACTACTAGACTAGTATTTAAGAAAATACTACTAGATAAAATTTCAAAAATGAATAACAGTTGTTTTGGTTAATCTCTGCTAAGTAGCAGTGAATAATGGATATCATTATAATTGAAGAACCAAAACATAATTAGTATATTATAAGATAGTCGTGGACAAAATTGTTTACATATGTATTTCACTTTACTCTCTCTCTCTCTCTCTCATTCTCGCTCATTTATTTTTATTTATATTTATAGACTCTCCTTTTTTAAAGTTTTTTTTATTCTACTTGTGAGTTAAATTTTGAAGTAAAGTTTAAATTTGTTTTTTAAATGAATTATAATGAATTATTTTAAAGGAAGTATATCGCTCATATCGCTTCTGCAGATAGTTCCACTTCCACCATAAATATTTGAAGTTGTGTTTTGGTTAACTTAATCCGTTGGGTTAATATACATAGTATCGACGAACGTATTGGAGCGAATTGCGAACCTATATTAAATTCAAAAATACTATGTCGACCTTGAGAGCAGAAATCAAAGGAATTTTATCGCATGAATCGCTTCTGCTGATAGATGTACCATGAATGTTTCAAATTGAAAAGTATGTTAAAATAAATTTATAGGCTAAATATAAATAAAAATGGATAAAACTAGATACATATACACTAATATATTTCTATTCTTTCTTCTGAGTTAATTTTTGAAGTTGCACTAAAATATTTAAAATACGATCAGGTACCTAAATCTTTAACGCTTCTATCTACAATACCAAAATTAGCACAAAATATTTGTAGGATTTTTAGTAGGACTCTTAATCTGGATAATCTCTCCAATTGGAGAGCTACTAAATGGATTGGAATTATTAAATATTCACAGGGATGTGAATATTTCAATAGATGGTATTTTATCTACGGGACAAACCAAATTATGGTTAAAATTATGACTTTTGAGAGGTAATGAGTTGAAATCAACAAGGTCAAAATGTAAAAAATTTTCATTTTCATGAGGCAGGATTTATCCATTTTTGATTTATTGTGGACTAATAATACTTTTAAAATTTCATATAATATTCAACAAAATCCGAATCTATTGTAAAATCCTGTTTCAAGTATTAATTAGCCTATTATAGTACTCACCTAAGACTCACTTGGCGACTTTAAGTAACCTAAATCAAATTTTGGTATTATGTTTCTCGCCGTGAGTGCCAAGTAAGTGAGATTAATGTCAAAATAGCTCGTCTAATTTTTCTCGGTGACTAAGTAGTGCGTATTTTGTAAGGAATAAAGAAATAATGGAAATAAAACACCAACATTTTTTTTTCTACAGTTAATATTTCTTAATTAAATATTGTATGATATAAAAATCAATTTTTTTTTTTTAAATCGCAGCTTAAAATATTTTTACTGTACCTAATTTCGGAATTTTCGAATTTGAATGTTTTCGATTCCGAAATTCCGGAATCAATTCCAGAATTGAGTTTTTTTTAAATAATCTCTGATTAAAAATTAAAAATCAAAATTTTTTATAAATCAATTCTTTTATTCCGTTTAAAATATTAGATAACTTTATAATTAATGCTCATATGTATGACCGACACTAAATCGCAGGTACGATAAAATACACAATTTTTAAAACTAAATTTGAGTAGATATAAAAATTCTTTAAATTAAGAAATTTTTTAAACGCTATAAATTATATCAATCCTATAAAATTCAGTAAGTTCTACAAATTCTGTAAAGTCTAAAATCCAATAAATTTTTTTAAATTCTATAAATTCTGTAAATTCTATAAATCCTATAGATACTGTACATTTGATAAGTTTTAATATGTCTGTAAACTCTATAAAATTTTAAATTTAAGAATTTTATAAATTCTATAAAATTTATTAATTGTATTAATTTAATAAACAATACAAATTTTGCAATTTCTTTGAGTTCTATTAATTGTCCCAAGCATGTCTATTTTATAAATTCTACAAACTCAAATTTTACTTGTTTTATAAATACAAAAAAGCCGAAAAATCCTACAAACTTTAACAATTCTATAAATTCAATAATTTCTATGAAGAAAGTTTTAAAATTCGTTAAATGTTTTAAATTCTACAAATCTCATAAATTCTTTAGTTCTTATAAATTCTCTAAATGTGTTAAATTTCAAAAATGTAATAAATTTTACAAGGTCTATAAATATTATAATTTCTAATATGTTTATAAACTCTATAAATTTTATAAATTTTTGAATATAATGAATTCCATCGAATTCTATGAATTATATTATAAACTCCAGAAATTCTTTAAATTTTATAGATTCTATGGATTTTATAAATAGTTTCAAGTCTGTTAGTTCTATAAATTATACAAAGACAAATTTTACTTATTCCAAAAAAATTCATAATTTCTATAAATTCTTTGAATTGTACAAATTTTATAAAATCAAAAATAAATCCTATGAACTTTAGTCATCCTATAAATTCAATAATTTCTATAAATTTTATAAATTTAATAAGTCTTACGAATAATTTTATAGATTTATTGGATAAAGTTCTGAAATTCAGTAAGTTCTTAAAAAAAAAAAAATTGAAATTTATTAAATCCGAATTGACCCTAGAGCATCCTGCTGGATGCGGAAATATTTAGTGAAATAAAAATGATAGTCCTTCATATTACTAGTCAGTAAAGTAGAATAATCTCGTCTAAAATCACTTCATCCAACGCTAGTAAATTTTTGAACACCTGCGAGAATTTGCTAAAATGTTTCGACGAGCTACATTACAAAAATAAATTGACTGATGACTTGGAGACTTCATTTAGAGATGTATTTGTTTACTTTAAGGATACAAATTCTGAAATTTCCGAAGATTCGGAAGCAATGGAAATGTGTGATCATACTGAAATGGCTCAAACAGGTTCATCTATAATTGGTAATAATACTGACAATATTTATGAAAATCATAAAGCTGGTCCTTCTAATACCGATCGCGAATCTAGTAATATTTCAAAAAGTTCAATGCTTCAAAAAAGCAATACTAATGTAAAAGGCGGTACATCTGGTTCCTGTCACCGGCAAAAGGAAAGACCTTGGTCTGGAACGTGTTAATCAGGTATTAGATCAATTTTTAAAAAAAATCGACCTATCAAATGATTCTCTTCAAAATATTGCTATTAAGAAACAACGTTCATCAAACTACAAAATTAAGTCGCAGTAGTGACCTTTCAATACAACAGCTATTCATGAATTTAAAAATAACGACAACTTAAAAATGTACAATTGGAAGATTACCTTTTCTGGAGATTCTAGAAGTGAAACACCGGTAGAGCGATTCCTTTACAGGGTAGAGTACAAGGTTCAATCAAACGGAATATAACGTGCACGTTTGGCTGATAATTTTAAAGTTTTACTAAGGGATAAAGCACTTCATCGGTACTGGGATTATCGAGAGCATATGGAGGAATTTATTTAGCTGGATCTACGCGAGGCTTTCCGACGTTTCGGAATCAGGCGTACAGACAGTGATGTTATGCAAAACCATGAGAAGCGGAAACAAGACCCAAAAAGAGAGAATTTTTGAGATTTTTACCATGATATCATGAATATGACTCTTGCTTTAGTAACACCATTATCAGAGCTAGAACTAGTTCGTCTGTTAACTCGTAATATGCGGGAAGGATTGCAGGCTTTTTTGGATAAATAATAAATGCAAAGCGGTCGAAGATACCTGGCGAAGAATTGCACACACAACACCATTCAAATTGTATCAAATTCCTCACTCGAACATATGCTGGAACTGTTTAGCTCCGGGACATTTCTACCAACTACCAAAATTGTACTTCTGCTACGCGCAACATATTTTATTTTGGATGTGGAGCCCGTAATGTTTTCAAACCTCAATGTCAAAACTGTAAGCAGTCAAAGGAAAACTCGAAGAGGGATGTCAGAATCACGCGGCTCTAATATCCCAAACTCAACAAGCTATAGCACTTAGACCAATTGCCCAAGAAGCGTCCATAAATAACAAGAAAAATCGCACACAATCGTTGACACTACAAACCGAATAGAAAAGTACTCATCGCCTACTTTTGTGTCTCAGTGCACACAAACACCTCCTCAATCTGTGCGATTCATGTAGTATGGGAATAGGGAGTGTTCATGTCATGTAAATTAAACAAAGCACAGTGGAATTATAGCGTCACTGATTTGAAAGGTCTAGCAGCAGTGATGAGTGTGAACAAATTAAGCCCCATCATCGAAGGCTATCTCTTTGCAATAATTGCCGACCATTCCAGTTTGAAATGGTTGATGGATCAAAAAGATGTTTCTGGACGCTTGGCCAGATGGTCTTTGAAGTTACAGGCTTACCAGTTTAAAATCGAATACATCAAGGAATCTCAAAATGTCATTCCAGATTGTCTATCTCGTCTATTTTTAGAATCAGATTACGTAGCCAAAATTCAAGCCCTCCATGAAAATTCGGATGCCAGAACAAATTGTAAAATCGATGATGGAAATTTTTTTTATTCACCTACCCAACGATGAAAATATTACTGATATTCCAGACTGGAACTCGTTATTCCTGCCAGCCTTACTAACTATTTAATTGAACTGACACATAATCCTCCATCACCGTCTCACCAAGGCACTGTTAAAACATTAAAAGTTTTGAAACGATATTTTTATTGGACAGGAATGAATTCTCAGATGCATAACTTCTTTGCTAACTTTGCTACCAAACCACCCATGGGGATATTCGTTGAGATATTACGGTCTTTCCAACGAATAATTGTCAATTTCTTTGGGTC
Source organism: Tipula helvola (assembly GCA_963556165.1). Lineage (NCBI taxonomy): Eukaryota > Metazoa > Arthropoda > Insecta > Diptera > Tipulidae > Tipula > Tipula helvola. Next base: position 369,393,534 of record OY744481.1, read on the forward strand.
CGTACCCACGCACCAAACGAGGCCGTGATTATATACTAATTATTCTTCATCAATATAGTAGATTTCCTATTTTAATGACTTTAAGGTCAACGTCAGCCAGCAAATTAACTGAATTCTTAGAAAACAAGACATTTCATCTGTATGGAGTACTTGAGTCGCTCTTTTCGGATAACGGTCGGCAATTTCACCCTACTCTGCTAGCTGAAATATGGGATTAATCACGAATTCACAGCAAAATATTCCCGTCAGACCAACGCGTCTGAGCGTGTGAATAGATCTATATATTGGCTGCAATTATGTCGTACATAAAAGATGAACATACAAATTGGGATTGTCATTTCGATGAAATTGCTGGAGCGTGGTTAAAACATTATAAGTTTTTGGTAACTGTGATAAAACAACTGTGATAGCTTTTGGTAGAATAACTGTGATATATTTCAATTATTTATTTATTTTTTAGTTCTGTACTACTCCTGTTAAATCATACCATATTTATAGCCCAGTTGTAATAAGAAAATTTCATAAATTTCGCTATTTAGCAGCGGTTTCAAGCTCCATCGGTCGAAAGCACCCACCACAACCGCTGCAACCTGGCAGAAATTAAAATAATATAATAATTCGAACATTATTCCAGCATATTCGAAATTTTTCAAAAGGTTCGATATTTTCTTGGCCCTTATGAACATGTTGACTATATAGTGTTAGACTGTTGAGTTTTGAAAATATGCATGCAGCTTTGATTTTGATATCATTGAAAGCATTGTAAACAAATAAAGATCATTTGAATTTATACAAAGGTTATTCTCGAATTAATTAACCGTTTATTTGTAAGATATTATAAATTATTGAAGATTTCTGTAATGTGTAGATTTTTCAGATAGCATTTCCATTATTGACATTTTACCAAGCTTAGGTCAACATTTTATAAGAAATCATCTCTTTTAATTTAAATAACAAATTAAATTAAAAATCCTACCTCTTCGACTTGTTTGAAAACTCGAATTAAATTTTTCCCCGCTAATTTCCCTATATCCTGCTCATTCCATTTCTCCGATTCTAATAATTCCGCAAATAGATATGGATATTTCGATACATCTTCTAATCCTTTAGGAACTCTATAAATAAAAGCAGAAAAATCAAATTAGGAAATTATGTTCGCAACGGAAAGCTTTTTGATTATAAAATAAATACTTACAAATTAACACCATCATAACCGGCACCAATGCCGACATGATCTATTCCAGCAACATCACGAATATGATTTATATGTGCTGTAACAACAAAAAATTTGCACATTAAAATATTTTGTAACGGAAAATTATGATTGATGTCTATAATTTTTGGTGTAGCGCCGCGCGGCTTTTAATGCTTGTTGTGTACGAACGAAAGCTCACCGCATTTTATTGTTCTATATGGCGCGATAATGTAAAATTACATTTAAATTTATGATTATATGGGTATACAGGAATGTATACGCGGTTATAATGTATAATATGAAAAATTAGAAATTTTTTAATGTTCAACACAATTTTCCATTCATAAACAATACCTATATATGACCATGGTAATTTCCATATACAAACACAACAAAATAAACAGAACCAAGTGTGTTGTTACACAATTTGGCTATATACAAAAATTCCAAAAAAAAAAAAATTTTATATAGACAGGAAAATAACTTTATGATGCTGATGCTTCTGCGATGATATTGATCGAATTTCATTTTGTTCGGGGCATGTTTTTCGGTGAAAGACAAATCATCATCAATCATGGTGAAAAAAAAAAAAATCTACTCAACCAGAAAGCAATAAAATACTCTTGTACAACCAAAAATTGTTATGTGGTTAAAAGTTGAAAAATGTGTTATGACGGTGGTTTAACATTTTTTTTTTTTTTTTCAAAAAATATGTATACAAGTATGTTCGATTCGGTGATGGAGTGCGGTTGTCTATTTACGTTACTTGTACGATTTGGTTAAATAAATGTGGCTACACGTATACAAAATAGCAAGATAGGGTGATTTTATAGTACGTATGTGGATTGCGATTGGCCAAATTTATTCCATTCAATTTCATTCGTAAATCAAAAAATCAATACACACACACACACACAAGAAAAACCCCTTTTATTCCGCAGTAAGTAATTCTCTAAATCAATCAAAATCAACTTCATTGTGAACACAAATCAAAAAAAAAAAAAAAAATATAAAAAACATAAACAAAACACCTGTTACTGACAAGAAAAATTAAACTTAACTTAATTGAAAAACAAAAGAATGAAAATTTCCATTTCGTATATTATGTGTCACGTCTTGCAACATATATCACGTGACGAACATAGAAAATTTTCTATATAAATCGTATTAATTTTCTAATTCATCAATTGATTATATTTTTGTAACAAAAAGCTTCTGTGTATATATATGTACATATACCGTTAATTAATTTTCATTAATTTCCTTTCGTCTGTTTGACGACAAAAACAAGAAAACAAAATTTTCCCAGTTTGAGCGAAAAAAAAAAATTCGAAATCCAAATCAAAAACTATAATCAATCGTCGTCTCGCAGTTGTTACCCAAAAAACTTAGAAAAAAAAAAAAAAAAATCTTTATAAGATTACAGTCAACAAAAGCTTAAAGCTTATTTCTATTATAATAATAATATATATCAACGATTTTGTGAATAACAAAAAATAAAAAGCAAAAATCAATCAAAATCCGACAAATTGAAATCAATTTCGTCCAGATGGTGGTTTTGAGATATTTGTTGTTGTTGTATGTATACATCTGAATGAAAAGTAAATTGCAATGAAAAGCTTAAAAGCACAAATTCATACATTCTCTAGCAGTTATACACAAAAAAGGGTGTTGTTGTTTTATACTTTCGGCCCAGCTTTTCAATAAATTATATACAATCCATTTATTCAACCATCCATAAACGAGGACGACGAATAATGGATGAGATGAGGGGTGGGGTGACACACAGCAAAAGAAAGTTTGTTTCTTTTTGTCTTGTTCCGATTTTATTCACGACACACCATGGAAATGGATGGAAATTATTTTGTGATTTTTATTTTATTTCATCATCATGATGATGTTGGTGGGCTGCTGAATGATGATGGTGGTGATGTTGATTATAATCAATTCGGAAGAGTAAAAAAAAAAACGAAAATACAGAAAATGACAAATAAAGAATTGGAAATATATTTAGGGAGAAATGGGAAATTAAGTGATTGTAAATTTATTTTTATTTTTTTGTCGTTTTAGAGTCGATGGGAAGATGGATTATTGTACACTTGGTTGCTTAACACTGGTTTCATATAAATTATTATTTTTTTTTTTTGCGGTATAAATGTGTTGTCATTTTTGTTGTTGTCACCAGCAATTTTGTGTTGATGATGATGGAATTGAAATTTAATTAAAAAAAAAAAATTGTAATTTCTGAATTGTCTGTGGAGTTTTGTAATTAGGTAGCCAATAGAGGTAATGGTATCGAGATGTAATTTTCTATGTACCCACGAGGGATAATCTATTGAATTACAAACAAAGTTGCTTTAATGCAACTGGTCTTCACTACTAAAGGAGGCACCATCTGCCTTTAATTTATTAAGCAATATTACACAGACTTAATTACAACTACCTGTTGACTGACCGCCAAAACGCAGTAAAAGAAAAATATTCAGATGTTGACTAAAGAAAACGTGATGTGGTTTATGTCCTTACCGGTGCACAAAACTTGGCAGTGGCTCAGATTTTAAAGCGAAAATAACGTAATTTTTTATCCAAGGTAAATGAATTATCGTAAACTGACGTGGCATATGCAAGGTCATCTTTACCATGGGCCTATAAGGGCTGCAGCCCTAGGGCGCCACTAAATGTCCAAGACCTAGTCAATTTTAGAGAACATATTTTTATTTGAATTTCATTTTTCACTATTTCACAAATGGCCGTTGGTATGACAATTACAGGTATCAACACCTATTTATAGAGGTATCAATCATCGAAATCGGAGCACATTTGCAGATTTTCGAATTTTTTGGCTCTGAATTTGTGGGCTATAGTTCAGTTGATTTTCAAAAAAATTTAATTTCCCACGAAACGTGTAGAAATATTCGACCGATCCAAATGGCCGTTTGTATGACAATTACAGTGCTCAACGCCTATTGATAGAGGTATCAATCATCAAAATGGGAGCACATTTGCAGATTTTCGAATTTTTTGGCTCTGAATTTGTGGGCTACAGCTCAGTTGATTTTCAAAAAAATTTAATTTCCCACGAAACGTGTAGAAATATTCAACCGATCCAAATGGCCGTTGGTATAACAATTACAGATCTCAACGCCTATTGATAGCCCTTTCCGGTCCAAAAAAGAAAATTTTTCTTGTTAACTAAAGGTCAAGTGTAACATTTGTGATGGTTACGATCAAAGCCCGATGGTTTTTGTTATTATTTTTTACTTTTTATATTTTTGTCACAGTTTAAGCCTAACCCTCACTTTTGTTACATTACATTAAAGTATTCAATAATGGCGGTAACATCACAATTGTAACACTTGGTTCGAGAATGTTATGTTAGTTTTGTTGAATGGTTTGCAAAGAAAATAATTTCACAATTGTGAGAGTTGATCTGTATTGCATATTAAAATAATACTTTTTATGGACTCTGCTTCATACCCTCACAATTGTATTGACTGGACCGGAAAGGGATAGACGCATCAAACAACGAAATCGGAGCACATTTGCAGATTTTCGAATTTTGTGGCTCTGAATTTGTGGGCTATAGTTCATTTGATTTTCACAAAAATTGAATTCCCCACGAAACGTGTAGAAATATTCGACCGATCCAAATGGCCGTTGGTATGACAATTACAGGTCTCAACGCCTATTGATAGAGGTATCAATCATCGAAATGGGGGCACATTTGCAGATTTTCGAATTTTGTGGCTCTGAATTTGTGGGCTACAGTTCAGTTGATTTTCCAAAAAATTGAATTTCCCACGAAACGTGTAGAAATATTCGACCGATCCAAATGGCCGTTGGTATGATAATTACAGGTCTCAAAGACTATTGATAGAGGTATCAATCATCGAAATCGAAGAACATTTGCAGATTTTCGAATTTTGCTGCTCTGAATTTGTGGGCTATAGTTCAGTTGATTTTCAAAAAAATTGAATTTCCCACGAAACGTGTAGAAATATTCGACCGATCCAAATGGCCGTTGGTATGACAATTACAGGTCTCAACGCCTATTGATAGAGGTATCAATCATCGAAATCGAAGAACATTTGCAGATTTTCGAATTTTGTGGCTCTGAATTTGTGGGCTATAGTTCAGTTGATTATCAAAAAAATTGTATTTCCCACGAAACATGTAGAAATATTCGACCGATCCAAATGGCCGTTGGTATGACAATTACAGGTCTCAACGCCTATTGATAGAGGTATCAATCATCGAAATGGGAGCACATTTGCAGATTTTCGAATTTTGTGGCTCTGAATTTGTGGGCTACAGTTCAGTTGATTTTCAAAAAAATTGTATTTCCCACGAAACGTGTAGAAATATTCGACCGATCCAAATGGCCGTTGGTATGACAATTACAGGTCTCAACGACTATTGATAGAGGTATCAATCATCAAAATCGAAGAACATTTGCAGATTTTCGAATTTTGCTGCTCTGAATTTGTGGGCTATAGTTCAGTTGATTTTCAAAAAAATTGTATTTCCCACGAAACGTGTAGAAATATTCGACCGATCCAAATGGCCGTTGGTATGACAATTACAGGTCTCAACGCCTATTGATAGAGGTATCAATCATCGAAATCAAAGAACATTTGCAGATTTTCGAATTTTGCTGCTCTGAATTTGTGGGCTATAGTTCAGTTGATTTTCAAAAAAATTTAATTTCCCACGAAACGTGTAGAAATATTCGACCGATCCAAATGGCCATTGGTATGACAATTACAGGTCTCAACGCCTATTGATAGAGGTATCAATCATCGAAATCTAAGAACATTTGCAGATTTTCGAATTTTATGGCTCTGAATTTGTGGGCTATAGTTCAGTTGATTTTCAAAAAAATTGAATTTCCCACGAAACGTGTAGAAATATTCGACCAATCCAAATGGCCGTTGGTATGACAATTACAGGTCTCAACGCCTATTGATAGAGGTATCAATCATCGAAATCGAAGAACATTTGCAGATTTTCGAATTTTGTGGCTCTGGATTTGTGGGCTATAGTTCAGTTGATTTTCAAAAAAATTGAATTTCCCACGAAACGTGTAGAAATATTCGACCGATCCAAATGGCCGTTGGTATGACAATTACAGGTCTCAACGCCTATTGATAGAGGTATCAATCATCGAAATCGAAGAACATTTGCAGATTTTCGAATTTTGTGGCTCTGGATTTGTGGGCTATAGTTCAGTTGATTTTCAAAAAAATTGAATTTCCCACGAAACGTGTAGAAATATTCGACCAATCTAAATGGCCGTTGGTATGACAATTACAGGTCTCAACGCCTATTGATAGAGGTATCAATCATCGAAATCAAAGAACATTTGCAGATTTTCGAATTTTGTGGCTCTGAATTTGTGGGCTATAGTTCAGTTGATTTTCAAAAAAATCGAATTTCCCACGAAACGTGTAGAAATATTCGACCGATCCAAATGGCCGTTGGTATGACAATTACAGGTCTCAACGCCTATTGATAGAGGTATCAATCATCGAAATCTAAGAACATTTGCAGATTTTCGAATTTTGTGGCTCTGAATTTGTGGGATATAGTTCAGTTGATTTTCAAAAAAATTGAATTTCCCACGAAACGTGTAGAAATATTCGACCGATCCAAATGGCCGTTGGTATGACAATTACAGGTCTCAACGCCTATTGATAGAGGTATCAATCATCGAAATCTAAGAACATTTGCAGATTTTCGAATTTTATGGCTCTGAATTTGTGGGCTATAGTTCAGTTGATTTTCAAAAAAATTGAATTTCCCACGAAACGTGTAGAAATATTCGACCAATCCAAATGGCCGTTGGTATGACAATTACAGGTCTCAACGCCTATTGATAGAGGTATCAATCATCGAAATCGAAGAACATTTGCAGATTTTCGAATTTTGTGGCTCTGGATTTGTGGGCTATAGTTCAGTTGATTTTCAAAAAAATTGAATTTCCCACGAAACGTGTAGAAATATTCGACCGATCCAAATGGCCGTTGGTATGACAATTACAGGTCTCAACGCCTATTGATAGAGGTATCAATCATCGAAATCGAAGAACATTTGCAGATTTTCGAATTTTGTGGCTCTGGATTTGTGGGCTATAGTTCAGTTGATTTTCAAAAAAATTGAATTTCCCACGAAACGTGTAGAAATATTCGACCAATCTAAATGGCCGTTGGTATGACAATTACAGGTCTCAACGCCTATTGATAGAGGTATCAATCATCGAAATCAAAGAACATTTGCAGATTTTCGAATTTTGTGGCTCTGAATTTGTGGGCTATAGTTCAGTTGATTTTCAAAAAAATCGAATTTCCCACGAAACGTGTAGAAATATTCGACCGATCCAAATGGCCGTTGGTATGACAATTACAGGTCTCAACGCCTATTGATAGAGGTATCAATCATCGAAATCGGAGAACATTTGCAGATTTTCGAATTTTGTGGCTCTGAATTTGTGGGCTATAGTTCAGTTGATTTTCAAAAAAATTGAATTTCCCACGAAACGTGTAGAAATATTCGACCAATCCAAATTGCCGTTGGTATGACAATTACAGGTCTCAACGCCTATTGATAGAGGTATCAATCATCGAAATCTAAGAACATTTGCAGATTTTCGAATTTTATGGCTCTGAATTTGTGGGCTATAGTTCAGTTGATTTTCAAAAAAATTGAATTTCCCACGAAACGTGTAGAAATATTCGACCAATCCAAATGGCCGTTGGTATGACAATTACAGGTCTCAACGCCTATTGATAGAGGTATCAATCATCGAAATCGAAGAACATTTGCAGATTTTCGAATTTTGTGGCTCTGGATTTGTGGGCTATAGTTCAGTTGATTTTCAAAAAAATTGAATTTCCCACGAAACGTGTAGAAATATTCGACCGATCCAAATGGCCGTTGGTATGACAATTACAGGTCTCAACGCCTATTGATAGAGGTATCAATCATCGAAATCGAAGAACATTTGCAGATTTTCGAATTTTGTGGCTCTGGATTTGTGGGCTATAGTTCAGTTGATTTTCAAAAAAATTGAATTTCCCACGAAACGTGTAGAAATATTCGACCAATCTAAATGGCCGTTGGTATGACAATTACAGGTCTCAACGCCTATTGATAGAGGTATCAATCATCGAAATCAAAGAACATTTGCAGATTTTCGAATTTTGTGGCTCTGAATTTGTGGGCTATAGTTCAGTTGATTTTCAAAAAAATCGAATTTCCCACGAAACGTGTAGAAATATTCGACCGATCCAAATGGCCGTTGGTATGACAATTACAGGTCTCAACGCCTATTGATAGAGGTATCAATCATCGAAATCTAAGAACATTTGCAGATTTTCGAATTTTGTGGCTCTGAATTTGTGGGATATAGTTCAGTTGATTTTCAAAAAAATTGAATTTCCCACGAAACGTGTAGAAATATTCGACCGATCCAAATGGCCGTTGGTATGACAATTACAGGTCTCAACGCCTATTGATAGAGGTATCAATCATCGAAATCGAAGAACATTTGCAGATTTTCGAATTTTGTGGCTCTGAATTTGTGGGCTATAGTTCAGTTGATTTTCAAAAAAATTGAATTTCCCACGAAACGTGTAGAAATATTCGACCGATCCAAATGGCCGTTGGTATGACAATTACAGGTCTCAACGACTATTGATAGAGGTATCAATCATCGAAATCGAAGAACATTTGCAGATTTTCAAATTTTGCTGCTCTGAATTTGTGGGCTATATAGTTCAGTTGATTTTCAAAAGAATTGAATTTCCCACGAAACGTGTAGAAATATTCGACCAATCCAAATGGCCGTTGGTATGACAATTACAGGTCTCAACGACTATTGATAGAGGTATCAATCATCGAAATCGAAGAACATTTGCAGATTTTCGAATTTTGTGGCTCTGAATTTGTGGGCTATAGTTCAGTTGATTTTCAAAAAAATTGAATTTCCCACGAAACGTGTAGAAATATTCGACCGATCCAAATGGCCGTTTGTATGACAATTTCAGGTCTCAACGCCTATTGATAAAGGTATCAATCATCGAAATCGAAGAACATTTGCAGATTTTCGAATTTTGTGGCTCTGAATTTGTGGGCTATAGTTCAGTTGATTTTCAAAAAAATTGAATTTCCCACGAAACGTGTAGAAATATTCGACCGATCCAAATGGCCGTTGGTATGACAATTACAGGTCTCAACGCCTATTGATAGAGGTATCAATCATCGAAATCGGAGAACATTTGCAGATTTTCGAATTTTGTGGCTTTGGATTTGTGGGCTATAGTTCAGTTGATTTTCAAAAAAATTTAATTTCCCACGAAACGTGTAGAAATATTCGACCGATCCAAATGGCCGTTGGTATGACAATTACAGGTCTCAACACCTATTGATAGAGGTATCAATCATCGAAATCGAAGAACATTTGCAGATTTTCGAATTTTGTGGCTCTGAATTTGTGGGCTATAGTTCAGTTGATTTTCAAAAAAATTGAATTTCCCACGAAACGTGTAGAAATATTCGACCGATCCAAATGGCCGTTGGTATGACAATTACAGGTCTCAACGCCTATTGATAGAGGTATCAATCATCGAAATCTAAGAACATTTGCAGATTTTCGAATTTTGTGGCTCTGAATTTGTGGGCTATAGTTCAGTTGATTTTCAAAAAAATTGAATTTCCCACGAAACGTGTAGAAATATTCGACCAATCCAAATGGCCGTTGGTATGACAATTACAGGTCTCAACGCCTATTGATAGAGGTATCAATCATCGAAATCTAAGAACATTTGCAGATTTTCGAATTTTGTGGCTCTGAATTTGTGGGCTATAGTTCAGTTGATTTTCAAAAAAATTGAATTTCCCACGAAACGTGTAGAAATATTCGACCGATCCAAATGGCCGTTTGTATGACAATTTCATGTCTCAACGCCTATTGATAAAGGTATCAATCATCGAAATCGAAGAACATTTGCAGATTTTCGAATTTTGTGGCTCTGAATTTGTGGGCTATAGTTCAGTTGATTTTCAAAAAAATTGAATTTCCCACGAAACGTGTAGAAATATTCGACCAATCCAAATGGCCGTTGGTATGACAATTACAGGTCTCAACGCCTATTGATAGAGGTATCAATCATCGAAATCTAAGAACATTTGCAGATTTTCGAATTTTGTGGCTCTGAATTTGTGGGCTATAGTTCAGTTGATTTTCAAAAAAATTGAATTTCCCACGAAACGTGTAGAAATATTCGACCAATCCAAATGGCCGTTGGTATGACAATTAAAGGTCTCAACGCCTATTGATAGAGGTATCAATCATCGAAATCGAAGAACATTTGCAGATTTTCGAATTTTGTGGCTCTGAATTTGTGGGCTATAGTTTAGTTGATTTTCAAAAAAATTGAATTTCCCACGAAACGTGAAGAAATATTCGACCAATCTAAATGGCCGTTGGTATGACAATTACAGGTCTCAACGCCTATTGATAGAGGTATCAATCATCGAAATCGGAGAACATTTGCAGATTTTCGAATTTTGTGGCTCTGAATTTGTGGGCTATAGTTCAGTTGATTATCAAAAAAATTGTATTTCCCACGAAACGTGTAGAAATATTCGACCGATGCAAATGGCCGTTGGTATGACAATTACAGGTCTCAACGACTATTGATAGAGGTATCAATCATCGAAATCGAAGAACATTTGCAGATTTCCGAATTTTGTGGCTCTGAATTTGTGGGCTATAGTTCAGTTGATTTTCAAAAAAAAAGTATTTCCCACGAAACGTGTAGAAATATTCGACCGATCCAAATGGCCGTTGGTATGACAATTACAGGTCTCAACGCCTATTGATAGAGGTATCAATCATCGAAATCGGAGCACATTTGCAGATTTTCGAATTTTGTGGCTCTGAATTTGTGGGCTATAGTTTAGTTGATTATCAAAAAAATTGTATTTCCCACGAAACGTGTAGAAATATTCGACCGATGCAAATGACCGTTGGTATGACAATTACAGGTCTCAACGACTATTGATAGAGGGATCAATCATCGAAATCGGAGAACATTTGCAGATTTTCGAATTTTGTGGCTCTGAATTTGTGGGCTATAGTTCAGTTGATTTTCAAAAAAATTGAATTTCCCACGAAACGTGTAGAAATATTCGACCGATCCAAATGGCCGTTGTTATGACAATTTCAGGTCTCAACAGAATGTTACAATCATATACCATCGAAATATCGATCGAAGTTTGAAGCGAAAGCAGCAAAGTGTTTGATGCTTGGATATGGATCGTCCATTGGTACGTATCGACTTTGGGATACGGAGAAGAACAAATTAGTAATGGGACGGAATTGTCAAAACAAATACATTTGATCGAAGTATCAGATTCAGGGGCGGCATCGAATAACATGAATTGTGACGATTGTGATGAGGAGTCTGTTAATTCAATGAGTGAAGATACATTGACTAATGCCATATTTGTGTAATCGAATTTATACCAATTTTTCCATTTCCTTTAAGATCACTTCCCAGCGTGTATAGTAGGCTGATAATTTTTTTGCTGAGTAAATCCTATTGTTGACCAAGCTGCTTATAGCACTTTAATAATTGTATGATCGAGTAAGTTTTTGGAAGTTAGATTATAACTTCTACTTGCTGCTTAAATCCAACAGCAATAAATATAATAAGGATATACCGCTATAAGTATGATCTATATTTGTACAAAATATCGTTATAAAAAATTGTTATGCCGTATATTAAATTAAGCGACAAAATCGTATTTTTACAATTTATTCGAAAGACAATAAATTAAAATAATTACTTTAGGGATGAAATTAATTTCTCGAACGAAGTTAAAAATGTAACCCTTAAATAATAAAAGCAAACAAAAACAAAAAAACAAAATTGTTAAATTAACATTTTTGTATAGAAGGAGGCGACACAGGTACCTAGATATATACAAACAATATAATTAAGTCAATAAATTATGCATTCCTTTCGAATCAAAAATCAAGGGTTGTCATCGTAAACACCCCAATTCTCAAGGGGTTTCGGAAGACATAAAGCCAAATTTGCGCGCAATAAACCCACGAATCAAAGCACATGAACAATTTTTATGTGATACGCGCCAAATTAATCCATTTTAGATTTTTGTTTTTTATTTGCCTCGAATATTCATTAAATCGACGATTACGTTTTATCATTTTTAGTGTTATGCTCTGAAATGCTTTGGTTGTTCGTATAACTGCGGGAACCATCATAAATTTTATTAGATATTTTGTGTATATAGGGTATCTAGCTATAGCCTATATATAAATACGTTTTTGTTCGTTTCGGATTAATAAATGAAATTTTTATGTGTACGAATTTTATTTGAAACATTTACCCCACATCTTGATTACATTTTCATGACGGAATTTTTCTTTTTTATTTCGTTAAATTAGAGTTAAATTGGATCAATTTAGAAATGGTTTTTCGTATAGCTACGTACGTACAATAAGTTTTGTGACTTTTGTTTGATTAAAAGGATTAAAATGCTTGTTTGTTGTCATGTATTTTGTACATGTTCGCAAAGTAGTTTTCCAAATACAATATACTCGTGTATTGTATATGACATAACACACATAACAATATAAAAACACTGAAAGATTAATGATTATACAAAATTATTAACAATACACCATCTTCATGTAGGTTAGTACTCATATGTAAGTATAACGATAATTTCCTTTATACATAGTCACCATCGATTATTACACCTGTTCATTACGTACAAAGATTAATCGAATCGTTTACGACACAATAATAAAAAAGAAAAGTCATTCCTGTTCATATCCTGAAAGTTTGTCAACATACATGTATGGATAGGTAAAAGAAAATGGGGCAGAGGGTGGTTTATTAGGTTTGTTAAAATTTTGACAAAATACAAAACATACGATATAAATTCTACAAACATGACACAGACAATTTTCTTCAATCATCCAAACAAACGGTAAATTTTTATTACGTATTGATGACATAATAACAACAACACAACATAAACAAGTGTTTTGAAAGAAGTCTTGTCACACATTAGGTTTTGTGACATTATGTTTATATGCGAAGGATTTAAGAGTTCTTTTTTTTAAAAGTGAAATCAATAAAATTTACTAAATGTTATTCGCAGGGTGACATGTTGACAGTATATGTTACAGTAGATATTGTTTGGGAGAAAATAGAAAGATGGATTGATTTATGTACCTATAGAGCTTTTAATGTATAGCCACTAAAATTTAAAATGTTATACCATGTTCAATTTGTATCATTTGAAATTTTTTGCTATAAATCTAAGGACGTGTCCGAAGTCTGTGATACTTATTTCATCGGTAAGAATTATGATATAATTTTGTATGCAACCAAATTACTATGAAATCACCCCGGAGGAATTGCATCTTGCAATCTCGTATTTAAATAATAAAAACTCTAAAGGTTTCGATGGAATTAATTCATCAATTCTGAAATGAACTGTCCCAAATACAGTCTATTTACTTTCTTTCATTTTTAATCAAAGCGTGATTACTGCGATGGTGTTTTCCGAAATACTTTAAAATATTCTAAAGCTTGGTTCTTTTATTTAAGAAACATAATAGGTTACTAATGACAAATTATCGCCCTATTTCATAGTTATCGGTGCTTTCCAAATTATTTAAGAAACTTATTAAAATCCGAATATTGTATTATTTGAATAGTCTCAATGATCCTGAGTGATTGCTAATATGGGTTTAGAAGTGGTCGGAGTACCGAGGGTGCACTTTTGTCATTTTTAACTACTGTTGACGAGCCATTAAACAAAGGGAAGTTAGTTGGTGTGATGTTTTTGGATATCTCTAAAGCGTTTGATTCTGTCAACCACGGTTTATTATTAAATTAATTAGGGTGTATAGGATTTAGAGGGTTCATGTATGACTGGTTAAAATCGTATCTATTAAACAGACTCCGACGAGTTGAAATAAACGATCATTACATTGATTTTGATGAAATTCTCTCCGGAGTAAAGTTGTGGCTTTTGCAGATGACATTGCTCTTACTTATTGCGTTGAGAGCATAGACGAACTTGAGCGCAAACTGAATGCTGATCTTCTGCAATCGCGAACTTGGTTTATAAATCATCATCATCACATGCGCTTAAGTAATAAATCTAGAGGTATGGTATTTAATGGCGGCTTCAAAAACTTTAGGGATTTAAATGTATTTTATCATGACGAAAGTTTACCCCATTAGTTGACTCAACTAATTGCTTAAAACTGCAGTTTACCCATGAATTTAAATATCTGGGATTAACTATTGAATCTAAATTTTAAATCCCATATAAGTAACGTACAGAATTGAACCGGTCTGTGCGAAAAGGTCACATCTACTATCTTTTCAGAAATACCGCTTTTCTTTATACTAAACTTTATACTAATTCGTTTGTACTAGAAATGTCAGTTTATTCATTTATGGTGTAGTAGAAATGTTGTTTTAAGAAGATGGTATATTAATTTTATAATCCTTTTCTGATCAATACTTAGACCCTCAATGTTACTAAAATAAGTGCCATCCCAACTGGATATTCCATACAGTATTATTGATACCACTATGGCGTGATAAAGTTTTCTCACAGTACGAATTGATAATTTTCTAAGATTATAGAAATTATGTACTGCATCGAGTACGTTTTCCCTAGTGTTAATGAGATGAGACTTCCAATTTAGTTGATCATCCACTGTTAATCGAAATTTATCAAAACTGATGAACAAACTCAAGCGTAAGTAATGCACTCAGACGAGCAAATGTTAGTTCCACAGGGGTGAGCATGGATAGTCCGGAGAATTAGTGTTATTAAAGCCAAATAGCATAACTTTAAATTTAACGCTTATAGCGAGCCGATGATGATAAAACCATTTAGTTAGGTTGTCTAAGTCGTTTTCAAGCATTGATTTAGCATCATCATCGCTATTCGTACCATAGCTCAAAGCGAAATCATCAGCAAAAGCTGTGGCGTGTCCTAATAGATCAAAATCAAAGAACGAGTTAAAAGAGATCAAATGAAATAAAGGTCCCAGAACTGATCCTTTAGAATGCCACAAGCTAATACACCTTCGAAGCTAGTTGTTTCACCTATTACAACGACATGGCGACGATTTTCAACATAACTTACAAACAAATCAAAATTGTTACCTCTAATACTAATTTTGGCTAACTTCAATAAAATCACTCCATGGTCAACAGTGTCAAACGCATTGGCGATATCGACAAATAAAGCTATGGGTTTCCGAGAATCATTGATATGTTTATAAATCTCAATCAAAAAGTGTAAAAGAGCTTCCTCAGTTCATTTACCGGCAGTAAACCCTAATTGATTAACATTTAAAGATCCAATCTTATCCAAATAACAAATTAGCCGACGCTTAAGTAATTTTTGAAGAATATTGGAGGAAGTGCTTAAAAGCGAAATCGGTCTGTAATTATTTGGTTGTAATTCATCACCCTTTTCATACACCGGGAACAGCTATTTTCAAAGCTAAGATTAAGTAAGTATTCCAGAACATCCATACTAAATACCACGAACATTTTTTAACTATAATATTATCAATGGCGTCAAAACTCTTGGACCTTTTGTCATTTAACTATTTTATCTCAGATAGGATTTCTGAAGAAAATATAGGCTCAAAGAAACAAGATGCACTGTCGTTTCAATCAGCTCAATTAATATAAACTTTTTAAATTCGATTAAATTAATATCACTAGTAATTACATTGAATTTGGAGAATAAATCCTTGTGAAACGTTTACGAATTGCTGAATCTGATTATACGCCCGATTAGGTACGTCCGCTGCATCAATTATTTTCCATGTGTCCTTTGAATTTTTACTCGCCCATTCAAATTTCCTTTTGTAAAAGTTATTGTTGACCATGTTTACAGCCCGCTTTAACTTTCCCCGAAAGTTTTTTTTTACAAATTTCGCTAACTTAATATTATTTGGATAGAAGATTGGGAATCATCCATGGCTTTAAATTATTTATTTTAGGAGAAACAGTAATGAATTTTGATGCGGCAATATGTGAGTTTAGTATAACCTAAAATCTTTCAAAAGCTAAACAGTAAATCCATTCGCTATAAGCAGAATCCCAACATTCAAACTTTAGAAAATTATTGAGTTTATGGTAACGAATTTTTGATAGATTCGAAGTATTATCAGAAAATGGTTATTGCCTGATGGATGAGGAAGCAATATTAACTTTGATCAAATTGAGGTCTGAAAAGTGCATGGGTAGGTTACAAATATCAAATTTGAATAAATTATTATTTTTAACAAAAACATGGTCCAAACATGTCTTCAACCTTGTTGGCTTATTCACAAGACTAAAAAATTCGTAGGAAGAAAGCATTCTTTGGTAATTGAAGCATTCACTAGTATTTAAAAGTTTGATATTAATATCACCCAAGATAACAATATTTTTGTTATTAAGAGAACCCAGAAATTTTCCAAATCATCTCAACAAGAAATGATGCTACCGCTAAAGTTTCGTTTAGCTAGTTGAATGTTTAAAATAAGATGTGCTAATTTCCAATATTGCAATGTTGATACGTAAAATTTATAAAATTTGTATTTATAAAAACACCCACACCACCCGATCGGTAGTTATCATTTCAGCACGATCGAAAACCGTGTCAAATTAAACTCGGAAATCCAAATTTCGGATACAAAGATCTAACCAGGGATTTTAGAAACATTTGCTACATACACGCTAAATGTATCAACATTTTCAAGAAATTTTTTCTTCTTTTCAATTTTGGTAAGTTATTGGCGTGTTTGGATAGTGTCGATATGGATATAATTTGTATTAGTGAAACCTGGTTACATCAAGGTGTCCCTGATTATTTTGTATATTTACCAGGTTTTTTGAGATATGTTTGTGAAATTCACGATAACCGCAACTGTTGTGCGTAAATTATACAGCCCTAGGCTAGAAATGTTACTAGTAGAGTGTAGAATAAATTACACCTAACAAAAATTGCTGTATTGAATTAGACGAAATATTAAACAAGTTCTATGATACTTATTTAAATATTATTACGATAGTATGATCACTAATAATAGTAATGACTGTGCATTCGTATCAAATACTTTCGATGGTGACTTCTCATTTAGTAATATTGATATAGACACATGAATTGTTCACTACTAAATCTACATAACTCCGTTGGTTTTAACGATGCACTTTTAAGGTTTATTAAAATAATCTTTTATTTGTTTGATTAATTCATTGCCCCTTATCTCTTGAATATTGTTAACACAATAATCATGTCTTCTAAATTTCCGGCGTGTTGGAAAATTGCAAGAATAATTCCTGTTCCTAAAAACAATAACCCTAAAAACGTCACGGATTAACGTCCTATAAACGGGATCCGCTCGAAACTCGATATTTTAAAACGCGATATTTCAAAATGCGATATGACGAAACGCGATATGGTACAAAACGCGATATTTCAAAATGCGATATTTCAAAACGGGATATTTAAAAACGCGATATGGTACAAAACGCAATATTTTAAAATTAAAATTTTAAAATAATAATAATTGTTAATCTTTCTTCATTTAATAAAATTTTCCTTCACCATTATGATGAAATTAAACATGTACGATCAGAACTATGAAATCGCGTTTTGAAATATCGTGTTTTGTACCATATCGCGTTTTGTAATATCTCATTTTGATGTATCGTATTTTGTACCACATCGCATTTTGTACTATGTCGCATTTTGAAATATCGCGTTTTGTACCATATTGCCTTTTGAAATATCGCGTTTTGAAGTTGGCTTATTCAGGAATTTTTTAATTAAATTGGATTCAAATTTTTCCTCAAACACTCGATTAGATTGAAATTGAATTTTTAGTTCAAAATATGTTCAAATCTTATTTTACTCCGTTCTAAATTAACATTTTGCTCGAATAATTTTTAAAATTCACTCAAACTGTTATTAAATGCAGTCTGCATTTCAAACTCAAGTTTTAAGCTATAAGCTCGGCTATTTGCTTAAACCAAATTGTAATTTAAACTATATTTCTAATGTAAGTTTCTACTTAAGTTTTAATTCAGTTACGATTTAAAATTGTAATGCTTCTATTATAAAACAAAAAGCATTCAAATCTTTGCTCGATTCCTGATTTTCTAGTTGACCAAAAAAATTGTTGAAATCGTGTTTAGAATTTCATCTCAGTCACATAAAGTGCATTAAATATTTTACTAACATTGCCAAATGCATTATAAAGAAGATAATTTCCACTTAAAATTTCACTCAAATTGATTATATCTATTTTATAATTCAAGATAATTTTCTCTCTTTAAAATTTCGCCCGCCTAATCAATTTCCTCTCTGTCCAATGCAGTTGGCCAATTGAGAGTAGATTTATGGTAATTCCACTTATCATTTCGTTCAAATTCGAACACAACTTAGAACTAAATTTCTGACTAGAAATCTTAATTTTTTCGAATCAATTTTGATTTTAAACCTTACACCACTCACATATTAAAAGGAAAATTACAATAAACAATAATACCTAATTATTGGCTAAAACTTTGATAAAAGTTTAAATTTCACTCAAGTTTTTATTTCAGTTTAATTCATAATTAAAATTACAATCAATATTCAAGTATACAGTTTGAAAGTTTAATTCAATTTCTGATTAAAATGTCACTCAAAGTTTATTCAAATCCAGATGAAATTGTAAATTTATTTTTTTCTGGATACTCAATTTCCAAGGTTTTATTCGAATCCATTAAAACTATTATCTTTTCCAGTCTAATTTTTTGATCCAACTCAAATTAGTTTCATAATAGTATTTTGGATTTAATTTCATATATCTATTCTTTGCTCTACCTACACAATTTGCTGTCATTTTTCTGTTTTCTAAGAAAATCCACTCAGTAGATCTATTGTGCAATGTAAACTTATATTTCTCTCAAAATTTTGTGAAATCAAAATTCGAGTTTTAACTCAATATACACTACTCCAAAAAATTAAAGGAACACTAATTTTTTTCAATTTTTTTAGTGTTTTTTGAAGAGCTGTATCTTAGTAAAATACGGTCGTACAGAGATGAAAAGAAAAGCATTTTAAAGCTTCAAATCTCTAGTTTTCAGACTTTTGAGCGGAAAATTTTTGTGAGATACCGTTATCACGCAATCATAAGAAAGAGCGCGAAGAAAAAAAATCGATTTTTTTTTTTTTTTTTGTAAGGTGCCATGGGCTCGGGAAATTTGTTTTAAGTTAAACCAATGCATAGGTCGGTTAGCCTGTTAATTAGGCGTAAATTTAATTTCATTCTGGTCTCTCTATGTCAACTTTTTGCTAAGATATCTGACTTTAAATCAAAAAAGATCCTTTTGCCTTTGATCATCGATATCTCAGCAACCAATGATTGCACAGCAAACTTTAGGGCAGCCTTAAAAACTTCAGTAAATTTCCTACAACACCCTTTAATGATTAGTGGAGAACTAATTTTTTTTTTACCCTCAATACTGATTTGAAAAAAGTACAAAAAAACGACTTTTTAGGTTGTCTTAGTAAATCTACCGTTACTTTACAAATATTGATGAAAAGACTAATGTTGCCAGGTCAGTTTACAGTTTAATGTACTCCTAATAGCTCTGTATTATTTTCAAATTGATCCATCCAACCGTTTTTCCGGACAGATTGATCAAAGTTTTACAAAACAATTAAAGGAACAAGTGATCATCAAAATAAAAAAAACGACTTTTTCACATTTTGCGTTAGTTACTTGTTAACCCTTAACGATCGTAAGATTTTTTTGTAATACTCGCCGGTAAGAGACGAAGAAAATTAAATAAAGTTCTGCAATATGGCCAATTATTATGGAACTTGGCAATTTCTCATCCGATTTTAGTGAAATTTGGTATGCGTTATTGAAATGGGATTCTAAAACGATTCGTGGATGAAGTTCTGGAAAATGGCCAACTAGGAAGGAACTTGGCCATTTATTAACCGATTTTGATGAAATTTGGTATGCGCGATGGAAATGGGATTCTAAACTGATTTTTGGATAAAGTTCTGGAATATGGCCAACTAGGATGGAACTTGGCCATTTCTTAACCGATTTTGATGAAATTTGGTATGCACGATGGAAATGGGATTTTAAAGTGATTTTTGGATAAAATTCTGGAATATGGCCAACTGGGATGGAACTTGGCCATTTCTTAACCGATTTTGATGAAATTTGGTATGCACGATGGAAATGGGATTTTAAAGTGATTTTTGGATAAAATTCTGGAATATGGCCAACTGGGATGGAACTTGGCCATTTCTTAACCGATTTTGATGAAATTTGGTATGCACGATGGAAATGGGATTCTAAAGTGATTTTTGGATAAAGTTCTGGAATATGGCCAACTAGGGTGGAACTTGGCCATTTCTTAACCGATTTTGATGAAATTTGGTATGCACGATAGAAATGGGATTCTAAACTGATTTTTGGATAAAGTTCTGGAATATGGCCAACTAGGATGGAACTTGGCCATTTCTTAACCGATTTTGATGAAATTTGGTACGCACGATAGAAATGGGATTCTAAACTGATTTTTCGATAAAGTTCTGGAATATGGCCAACTGGGATGGAACTTGGCCATTTCTTAACCGATTTTGATGAAATTTGGTATGCACGATGGAAATGGGATTCTATTGTGATTTTTGGATAAAGTTCTGGAATATGGCCAACTAGGGTGGAACTTGGCCATTTCTTAACCGATTTTGATGAAATTTGGTATGCACGATGGAAATGGGATTCTAAAGTGATTTTTGGATAAAATTCTGGAATATGGCCAACTAGGATGGAACTTGGCCATTTCTTAACCGATTTTGATGAAATTTGGTATGCGTTATTGAAATGGGATTCTAAAACGATTTTTGGATAAAGTTCTGGAATATGGCCAACTAGGATGGAACTTGGCCATTTCTTAACCGATTTTGATGAAATTTGGTATGCACGATGGAAATGGGATTTTAAAGTGATTTTTGGATAAAATTCTGGAATATGGCCAACTGGGATGGAACTTGGCCATTTCTTAACCGATTTTGATGAAATTTGGTATGCACGATGGAAATGGGATTTTAAAGTGATTTTTGGATAAAATTCTGGAATATGGCCAACTGGGTTGGAACTTGGCCATTTCTTAACCGATTTTGATGAAATTTGGTATGCACGATGGAAATGGGATTTTAAAGTGATTTTTGGATAAAATTCTGGAATATGGCCAACTGGGATGGAACTTGGCCATTTCTTAACCGATTTTGATGAAATTTGGTATGCACGATGGAAATGGGATTCTAAAGTGATTTTTGGATAAAGTTCTGGAATATGGCCAACTAGGATGGAACTTGGCCATTTCTTAACCGATTTTGATGAAATTTGGTATGCACGATAGAAATGGGATTCTAAACTGATTTTTGGATAAAGTTCTGGAATATGGCCAACTAGGATGGAACTTGGCCATTTCTCATCCGATTTTGATGAAATTTGGTACGCACGATAGAAATGGGATTCTAAACTGATTTTTCGATAAAGTTCTGGAATATGGCCAACTGGGATGGAACTTGGCCATTTCTTACCCGATTTTGATGAAATTTGGTATGCACGATGGAAATGGGATTCTATAGTGATTTTTGGATAAAGTTCTGGAATATGGCCAACTAGGGTGGAACTTGGCCATTTCTTAACCGATTTTGATGAAATTTGGTATGCACGATGGAAATGGGATTCTAAAGTGATTTTTGGATAAAATTCTGGAATATGGCCAACTAGGATGGAACTTGGCCATTTCTTAACCGATTTTGATGAAATTTGGTATGCGTTATTGAAATGGGATTCTAAAACGATTTTTGGATAAAGTTCTGGAATATGGCCAACTAGGATGGAACTTGGCCATTTCTTAACCGATTTTGATGAAATTTGGTATGCACGATGGAAATGGGATTTTAAAGTGATTTTTGGATAAAATTCTGGAATATGGCCAACTGGGATGGAACTTGGCCATTTCTTAACCGATTTTGATGAAATTTGGTATGCACGATGGAAATGGGATTTTAAAGTGATTTTTGGATAAAATTCTGGAATATGGCCAACTGGGATGGAACTTGGCCATTTCTTAACCGATTTTGATGAAATTTGGTATGCACGATGGAAATGGGATTCTAAAGTGATTTTTGGATAAAGTTCTGGAATATGGCCAACTAGGATGGAACTTGGCCATTTCTTAACCGATTTTGATGAAATTTGGTATGCACGATGGAAATGGGATTCTATAGTGATTTTTGGATAAAGTTCTGGAATATGGCCAACTAGGGTGGAACTTGGCCATTTCTTAATCGATTTTGATGAAATTTGGTATGCACGACGGAAATGGGATTCTAAAGTGATTTTTGGATAAAATTCTGGAATATGGCCAACTAGGATGGAACTTGGCCATTTCTTAACCGATTTTGATGAAATTTGGTACGCACGATAGAAATGGGATTCTAAACTGATTTTTGGATAAAGTTCTGGAATATGGCCAACTGGGATGGAACTTGGCCATTTCTGAACCGATTTTGATGAAATTTCGTATGCACGATGGAAATGGGATTCTAAAGTGATTTTTGGATAAAATTCTGGAATATGGCCAACTAGGATGGAACTTGGCCATTTCTTAACCGATTTTGATGAAATTTGGTACGCACGATAGAAATGGGATTCTAAACTGATTTTTCGATAAAGTTCTGGAATATGGCCAACTGGGATGGAACTTGGCAATTTCTTAACCGATTTTGATGAAATTTGGTATGCACGATGGAAATGGGATTCTAAACTGATTTTTGGATAAAGTTCTGGAATATGGCCAACTAGGGTGGAACTTGGCCATTTCTTAACCGATTTTGATGAAATTTGGTATGCACGATGGAAATGGGATTCTAAACTGATTTTTCAAAAAAGTTCTGTAATATGGCCAACTGGGATGGAACTTGGCCATTTCTTAACCGATTTTGATGAAATTTGGTATGCGCGATGGAAATGGGATTCTAAACTTACTTTTGGGTAAAGTTCTGGAATATGGCCAACTGGGATGGAACTTGGCTATTTCTTATCCGATTTTGATGAAATTTAGCATGTACGATGGAAATGGGATTCTAAACTGATTTTTCGATAAAGTTCTGGTATATGGCAAACTAGGAAGGAAATTGGCCATTTCGTATCCGATTTTGATGAAATTTGGTATAAGCAATGAAAATGGGATTCTAAACTGACTTTTGGATAAAGTTCTGGAATATAGCCAACTAGGATGGAACTTGGCCATTTCTTAACCGATTTTGATGAAATTTAGCATGTACGATGGAAATGGGATTCTAAAATGATTTGTGGATGAAGTTTTGGTATATGGCCTACTAGGAGGGAAATTGGCCATTTTTTATCCGATATTGATGAATTTCAGCACGTGCCTTTGAAATGGGATTCTAAACTGATTTTTGGATAAAGTTCCAGAATTTGGCTAATTGTCATGGAACTGGGAAGTTTTGTATCCTATTTTTATGAATTTCAGCATTCACGATGAAAATGAGATTCTTAAATTATTGATAAAATAAATCATTTAATCCATGGAATAGCGATTTTAGTTTTTCACTTTTAAAGCACATATCGAATTTCTTTTATTCGTTTAAGGAATAGGCAAGCGCCTTCCAACTTTAACATATAACTTTAATCAAAAATAATTTTAGGGTTTTATTTCTATAGTACATGCTGAATTTGTTTAAAATCGGAAAAAAATGGCCAAGTTCCATCCTAATACGGCCTATTCCAGAATTTCATCTAAACATAATTTTAAAACCCAATTTTCATTACAAATGCTGAATTTCATCAAAATCGGTTAAGAAATGGCCAAGTTCCTACCTAATTGAACATATTCCAGAACTTTGGCTAAAATTCAGTATAGAATCCCATTTCCATCGTGCATACCAAATTCCATCAAAATCGGTTAAGAAATGGCCAAGTTCCATCCCAGTTGGCCATATTCCAGAATTTTATCCAAAAATCAGTTTAGAATCCCATTTCCATCGTGCATACCAAATTTCATCAAAATCGGTTAAGAAATGGCCAAGTTCCATTCTAGTTGGCCATATTCCAGAACTTTATCCAAAAATCACTTTAGAATCCCATTTCCATCGTGCATACCATATTTCATCAACATCGGTTAAGAAATGGCCAAGTTCCATCCCAGTTGGCCATATTCCAGAACTTTATCCAAAAATCAGTTTAGAATCCCATTTCCATCGCGCATACCAAATTTCATCAAAATCGGTTAAGAAATGGCCAAGTTCCATCCTAGTTGGCCATATTCCATAATTTTATCCAAAAATCACTTTAAAATTCCATTTCCATCGTGCATACCAAATTTCATCAAAATCGGTTAAGAAATGGCCAAGTTCCATCCTAGTTGGCCATATTCCAGAACTTTATCCAAAAATCAGTTTAGAATCCCATTTCCATCGCGCATACCAAATTTCATCAAAATCGGTTAAGAAATGGCCAAGTTCCATTCTAGTTGGCCATATTCCAGAACTTTATCCAAAAATCAGTTTAGAATCCCATTTCCATCGTGCATACCAAATTTCATCAAAATCGGTTAAGAAATGGCCAAGTTCCATCCCAGTTGGCCATATTCCAGAACTTTATCGAAAAATCAGTTTAGAATCCCATTTCTATCGTGCATACCAAATTTCATCAAAATCGGTTAAGAAATGGCCAAGTTCCATCCTAGTTGGCCATATTCCAGAATTTTATCCAAAAATCACTTTAAAATCCCATTTCCATCGTGCATACCAAATTTCATCAAAATCGGATAAGAAATGGCCAAGTTCCATCCTAGTTGGCCATATTCCAGAACTTTATCCAAAAATCAGTTTAGAATCCCATTTCCATCGCGCATACCAAATTTCATCAAAATCGGTTAATAAATTGCCAAGTTCCTTCCTAGTTGGCCATTTTCCAGAACTTCATCCACGAATCGTTTTAGAATCCCATTTCAATAACGCATACCAAATTTCACTAAAATCGGATGAGAAATTGCCAAGTTCCATAATAATTGGCCATATTGCAGAACTTTATTTAATTTTCTTCGTCTCTTACCGGCGAGTATTACAAAAAAATCTTACGATCGTTAAGGGTTAACAAGTAACTAACGCAAAATGTGAAAAAGTCGTTTTTTTATTTTGATGATCACTTGTTCCTTTAATTGTTTTGTAAAACTTTGATCAATCTGTCCGGAAAAACGGTTGGATGGATCAATTTGAAAATAATACAGAGCTATTAGGAGTACATTAAACTGTAAACTGACCTGGCAACATTAGTCTTTTCATCAATATTTGTAAAGTAACGGTAGATTTACTAAGACAACCCAAAAAGTCGTTTTTTTGTACTTTTTTCAAATCAGTATTGAGGGTAAAAAAAAAATTAGTTCTCCACTAATCATTAAAGGGTGTTGTAGGAAATTTACTGAAGTTTTTAAGGCTGCCCTAAAGTTTGCTGTGCAAGCATTGGTTGCTGAGATATCGATGATCAAATGCAAAAGGATCTTTTTTTATTTAAAGTCAGATATCTTAGCAAAATGTTGACATAGAGAGACCAGAATGAAATTAAATTTACGCCTAATTAACAGGCTAACCGACTTATGCATTGGTTTAACTTAAAACAAATTTCCCGAGCCCATGGCACCTTACAAAAAAAAAAAAAAAAAAATCGATTTTTTTTCTTCGCGCTCTTTCTTATGATTGCGTGATAACGGTACCTCACAAAAATTTTCCGCTCAAAAGTCTGAAAACTAGAGATTTGAAGCTTTAAAATGCTTTTCTTTTCATCTCTGTACGACCCTATTTTACTAAGATACAGCTCTTCAAAAAACACTAAAAAAATTGAAAAAAATTAGTGTTCCTTTAATTTTTTGGAGTAGTGTATAATTTCACCAAAGATTTTATTTGATTTGGAATGCCAAAACCATTTTTTTAAATTTAAATTCCTAATTCAAATTTTAATTAAAATTGTTATTTGTGTGAGATCAAAACTCGTATTGCAACCTAATTCTTACCTATGTATGTAATTTCAATTCAAATTATGTTTATATCTAGTTTGGAACACCAAATTTACACTCAAATTTTTGCTCAAAACCAATTAAAATGTTCTAATCAATTTTTAACCCAAGTATCACTGTAGAAGAAGATAGAAACATTTTCTTAATTTCTATTTTAAATTTTGTTGGCATCGTGGTTCGAATTGTATCTCAATTAAAATTGTATCTGTTTAATTTTGAATTAAAAATTTATGGATTTAACAACGGAGGTTCTTTATTTAAATCCACTCAATATTTAGTGAAGCTCTGATTGGAATTTTTATTCAAACATTGGAATTCAAACTCTATTTATAAATTTCTGCTGAAAACTACGATTAGCTTTTGATTCATATTAAACACAAGGTGTGGTTGAAATCTAGTTTAAAATTCTAATTCAATTTTTAAAATTTTAAATTTAATCTAAACCTACCTACTCAAGAATTTATTCAATTACATTTGGGAATTCAAATTCAGATTTTCTGATCATTCAAATTCACAAACGTATGTTGAACTTTTCTCACGTAAATGGCACTCAATATTTTACTAAAATTCATGTTTGAATTCGGATTTAGGTAATTTCATTTCTAAATTAAATTTAAAATTTTACCAAATTATTCTACTTAAAATTAAAGCTAATTTTTGTACCTTTAGATTTTCCTCTAATTTTGGTCAAATCCGTAGTATTTTAATTGTAATTCGAGATCGATTTGTAATCTACCATTTTGGTCAATTTACATTCAACATTTCCCTCAAACATATAACAACTTGGAACTTTTCGGATCAAAAATTAATTTTCGCCCATTTTTAATATGAATAGCATTAACGTCTATTTGTTAATTTGTAGCGGTTTTGTTACCGAAGGGTAATTTTTGATTGTCTTTGTTTTTGTAATTAGAGACCAAAATAAATAATTTTAAATGTTATAATAAACTTGAATATTATGTTAATTTAGATAAATATAGAAGAAAGCATTAGGCACTATGAGGTTCTCTGCAAAAGAAATTAAATGATATTCCACCTCATAAATCTGATCTAGTCAAACAAATCTAATTGATTAGACCCAATAAACTAGGCAATGACATACTAGAAGACTCTGAGGGTCCAGTAATTGCCCAACGTGTCATTTTAGACAGATTGGCAGATCATTCTGAGAAAGTTTGCTCGGGCGACAGAAATTCGCAATGCTGGGTCAAGAAAGCTGTTTATAGTTTTATATCTCAGCAGAATATTCCGTTGTTTTCTTATGAATTGTTAACGAACGTAGATGAGGTTAATGATCTAGTCTTAAAACTTAAAAATAATAGGCAAGTGATGTACATCTTCATCTGATTTTACTTGTGCCAGTGATTCATATTTCTTGAGCGACGAGAAAAACGCAGGTCGCTTTAACCAAATTGATGATTGTAAGAATGTTGATACTGCGAGTGTAGACAACCGCACCATAAGCAGATTCGCTAGCATCGGCGAAACCATGCAACTCTATTTCGTCTGCTGACTCTCGTGAAAATAGCTAACGTTTCAACTGAAGCAGTTTTAATTCCGGAAGTTCAGCTCGGTAAATGGTCCATTTGCTGTAAAACTCTTGAGACAAAGAGGCATCCCAATCTTGCTTTAATTCCCAAAGTTTTTGCATAAATATCTTACCCACTAATGATAACGGGGGCTACTAGTCCAAGCAGATCAAAAATTCTGGCAATATCGGATATCACAGATCTTTTCGTAATTCTATCTTTTGGTCGGTATTGTAGATTGACGCGGAAATGAAACATTTCCACGCTTGGTTGCCAATACATGCCAAAAATTTTAACGAAATTAGAATCGTCTAGATTAAGAAACAGTTCACGATTAGTCTCTGGAATTTTCTGTAGAATATCAGGCTCGTTCGAGTAACATTTTTTAAGAGACATGCCAGCCGTGCCTAGCATTTGTATAACTTCGAGTTGCAACTTCATAAGCTCCTCTTTTGAGTTCGATCCCGGTAATAAATCGTCGACGTACATATCTAAAGTAACAACTTTGCTTGCAAGTGGAAAGTCTGATGCTTCTTCGATCGCCATCTGTTTGAGGCACCTGGTGGCCAAAAAGGGTGCTGAACTCGTTTCGTATGTAACAGTTTTGAGCTTAAAAAATTGAAAAAGTTCATTAGAGTTATTTCGACATAGAATACATTGATATTTTGTGTCCTCCTGTGCTATCCAGATCTGACGATACATCTTAAATACATCCGCACTAGAAGCATAAATGTGTGATCGGACTCGTATAAGGATACTGAACAGCATGTATTGCACAATCGGTCACACTAGCAGTATATCATTCAAGGACTGCCTTCCTTGACCTATCGAAAGCTTTTTACATAGTCTGGCATGATGAGCTCATCCGCAAATAATTGCTAAAAAATGTCTTGTCATACTCAATTGCAGTGATAAAATCATATCTGTCAAAATGTAAGTTTTTCGTAAGTATTAAGAACCGACTTATATTTCCCCTTTAACGCCGGCGGCTATTAACCTACTCTATCCAGTACAAATTCCAAAAGTGGACTGGACATATACATCCTTCCGGGTCTGACATACGATGCTCCTTTACGGCATACCACTCCCGACTTTCAAAAAATTCTATCAAACACAATTACACAAATGTAGATTAAGCATATTTAATGTACTAGCGAAATTTTATTTTATATCATTTTTCTTGCATACAAAATCCTTCTGTATTGTTCTTCCACAATGCTAGTACTGGAAAGCTAACATATATGGTCAAATCGTGTTTTAGACGGCAAAATATAAAAAAAAACATGGGCTATCAACACTGGAAAAACAAACATTCCAATTCTCTGCATTTCTTAATTTTATTATTAATGAGAGAGTAACGTACCAATAAAATATATTTTTCGAAGGAACAACAAGTATTTACATTTTATGTTGGATCATTATATATTTTTACCACATTTCAAACCAATTTTATGTGCCAATTTATTTTAAGAAACCAAGTCTAGCATATAATATTCAATTGACACCATAACGCAGGTTGAAATTTCTTTTTTATGCGAGTCACTAAATTTACGATTTTCCATATAACTTTGGTTTTATTATTCAAAACAAAAATAAAATTGTAAATTGCGAATTTCGCACACACATACATACACAAATATACAATCGACACCAAAAAATCGTAAAACCGTTAAATTTTAAGATGCATTGATTTGGTAAAATTACTCACCTACAACATCACGTAGTGTAGCCGATTCACCACAGCTAACAAAATGTGGATAAAACGCAACCATAACAAGTCCGCCATTAACTGCCTTAAGTGCGGTCATGAAATGAAATAAAATGAAATAAAAAAAAGAAAGTTAAATATTTTAGTACTCAGCCATAAATAGCGAAAAAAAAATTGAAACACAAATAAATTTCGTTTATATACTTACAATTCGCTTCAGCACATGGTCCGGTACATTCCTTGAGCTATTACATATCGCGTGTGCCGATGAATGTGAAAATATAACCGGTGCCTTTGATGTGGCCAGCGCATCAAGCATGGTTGGCACCGAAACATGACTTAAATCTACTATCATACCTAAACGATTCATTTCGGTTACGACTAGTGTACCAAAATGTGATAGGCCGCCTATATGTGGCACACGACCCGGTTCATCTACTTTACAACAATCGGCCCACGGTGTATTACACGTATGCGTCAGTGTTAAATAACGTGCGCCCAATTGATAAAACATTCGTAATACAGCTAAACTGGTACCAATCGCATGGCCCCCCTCTACCCCTATTAAACTTGCTAATTTTTTACTTTTATGACTATCTTCGATTCCTGTGAAATAAGAGCACAAAAATAGTTGTAAATTTTTTGTATCGTTTTAAAAACCATTTTCCACCAACACACAGATACACACAGATTGTTTTTTTGTGTATATGGAGGAAAATTTTCATGAAAATTATCTTCATTATCATCACCATAAAATCCACTTTGAACCATCATTAAAATTCAATTTTTGGTTTTTCTCATTTTTTTTTTCGTAAATTGAGAGTTAAAAAACAAAAAGCTTGTGGGAGTGTAGCGCAAAACAAAAATTAAGTGAAATGAAAATGTAAATCATTCAGAGTAATAAAAGAAAATGGTTTTTCCTGTAACAATAAAATAAATAACAAAAAATGGGAAAAATTAACAAAAGTTTAACCCTCATTCATTAAAATGTATACCAAATGGCTTGTAATGATTTTGGTTTTCAATTTTTCGTATTTTATGTTATTTTTAATGCAAAATGATGATGAAGATGATGGACCACCATATGAAACACCACAATGACGGTGATTATTATAGCCATAATGATAATGATGGTGATGATAATGTTTTTTTTTTGTTTCATAATGTTAAAGCTAATAAATTGTTTAATATAATTTACCTTTTGCTGTTGTGACAAGTGACATATGTTGTGGATATAGATTTACTAAACGTCGTATTAAATCTATTTGTTCGAGTGTCAGTTGTACAGCATCTAAATGTTGTGAGGAACATGGTACATAGGCAGACCAAAACTGGAATGAGATAATAAAAAAAATTTACGATTTTAGTTACGAAGTATTTAATTAACAATTAATTAAAATATGTTCCACAACCTTAAATATGTTCCATAAAACCATAAAAATTTCCACTAAATGCATGTTACCATATAGAAAGCCTAATTTTGTATCTAAATCAAGAACAAACTCTTCTTGCAATTAAAAGCATTCTATGAACATATAGGTTCCACAAAACTAAATAGGTTCCACAAACCCAAAATAGGAGCCACAAACCCTAAATAGGTTCCACAAACCCTAAATAGGTTCCACAGATTTATCTGAATATCTGCATCTAGTTCTATGTTCAAGGGAAGAATTGAAATGCTTGGTATAAAAGATTCGTTATTTCGAATTTATTTAATTCATATTGAAATTTCATATTTACTCTTACTTTTTATTTTCAGATCATTTTGAAAACGTTCACTATGCTATGCTGTCAAGAGGTCATAGCTATTCTGGAATTATTACACAGCATTATTTCAACTTTAGCACTTCGTCGAAATTGCGTTCGTGAAGTCAACACCAGTATTTGTTAACGGTCTCGCTGTTTCTACTTTGCAAGCTGGCAATTGTCCCATTATCTGGTGGGGTGTTTGACCGTTAAGCCTTGCACAAGTCACACATTCTCGGACGACCAGATTGACCAAACGGCGACCATTTATGGTTCAAAACTTTGTCTGCGAAGAGAAAATGTTGACGAAGCATGCAAATTTTTCTTATGAGTAAATAGTAAGCGATGGTTCTTCGGCACTATAATGGGATGCCTCGCAGAATATGGTATGTGTTTATTCTTCAGCTTGCCACCTACTCTTAAAATCGGGTTTTCATCTAAGAATGGTTGAAGTGCCTTTAGAGAACTGCTACACGGAATTGTTTTTGACTGGGTTAAAATTCTGATGACATCGCTTAGTTCGTTTGCTTGTTCCCACTTAATGCAAATCTCTTCTGCATTCTTCAGTTCTTGTGAACTTATGAAGCTCAACACTTTGGTACTTTCGGCTTTGCTTTTGTATTTTTGGAACCACCTTTTAACATATACAACCACACACAGTAATCTTGAAAATGATGAGACCCTCGCTACTATAAGCTTTCCAAGAAATATTCGCCTTAATTAATTTGTAACACTGTCGCTTCATTATTCTTCATCTCGGCCAATATTGAAGAAGTTTTTTGAGATGTTGCACTGATGTCTTTATGGTTATTGTAGTGATATTCTCTCTTTAGCCACAAACTTGATGGACTTATTCCACGACTAGCTACGTCTCGTGATTCAACATAGACCAACGTACTGCTTCCATCTACTTGCGTTTAATGCATGTTTTAAATGTGGCATGTTCTTCATCGAGTCCGACGCCTTTGTTAATAACCTAACAGCCAATAATACAGCACATAATTCCAATCTTAGAAGAGAAATTCGTTTAATTGATGCCGAATTTTAGTCCACTCATTTGCTATACTATCAGGAAGCAAGTCATCCTATCCCAGCTTGAGCAACCATAATTTTTGAAATTGAATTTTTATC
Organism: Tipula helvola; assembly: GCA_963556165.1. NCBI lineage: Eukaryota > Metazoa > Arthropoda > Insecta > Diptera > Tipulidae > Tipula > Tipula helvola. The sequence goes on from OY744481.1 coordinate 369,426,027, forward strand.
AATACGACTGAAGGCGCCATCAAGCCTAATGTATCAAACAGCCTTGATGAATCCGAAAGCATTACTCTTTTCGTTATCTGGGTTACTTGCAATTCGTAAGCCTTAAAAAAAAAATAATCGTCAACCGGACATCCGTGTAATCCAGGTAACTTTATCGATGCAGCTCCGTCACTAATCTGATCTTGTTCGTTTAACTGATAAAGAGTATTCACGTTTGAGGACCATTTTCGTAGTTCCAAGCCACCAGTTGTTAGTATATCTACGATATCTCGCATTAACTCTTCTAACATTTCTACAGTATCTACAGTGCCGATGCTGAACCATATGTTACAGTTATTAATTTGTATGTTTTAATGGCTGTGATGAATTTTCTCTCCGATATATTCTCTGGTAATTTGCATCTTCCTCATGAACTTTAATCTGCCTATACAGTTTAGCAATATCAACACTTATCGCAAATTTGTGGATTCTGAGTCGCAGTATAATGTCCCACAGTAATGATTGGATCGTTGGTCCTACTAACAATGTATCGTCCAAAGATAACTCACTTACGAACACAACTCGAAACTTGGTTGTGAGGCTGTCTTGCTTTATTACCGGGTGATGTGGTAGATAATAACGATCCTTGTCTTCGGCGTTAATTTCTTCATTTGTGATCTCTCCCATGTGTTCCAACTGCACGTATTCCGCCATGAAATTTCGGTATTCGTGAGCTAGTTCAATGTTTGATGTTAACTTCCGCTTCAAGTGAAAAATTCGCTCTTTTACCGCACTTGTATAATATACTGAGAACTGAAAAACGTCCAACTTACAGTTTTATATTCTTTTTCCAAGTTAGTAGTGTAGCTAATTTCCAATAATCGGAGATTTATCATTGCCTTAACCTCGTCACGTATTCAGCCCCAGATCTGGCTCGAAGCACCATGGAAAAATTTAGATGGATTTCTAATTTTTTATTTAATAACTGGAAACTGACCGTTCGTCAAATTTAGTAAGATGCTACAAATCTCCTCTCACAAAAATCGAGTCGGAGTTGCATTGACGTTGGGTCGGAAGTTCAGTATGGGATTTGATTAGGGAGTTGAAGGTTGAGTTGAAAGTTAATTTGAGTTGAGTTGATATCATAAATGCATACATTTATTTCTTGGTTAGACGATTGAGTTGCAGATTAGATTAAATTGGGTTCATTTAATCTTGGTGTTTATTTAGGAATTCAACAGAGATTCAGTGTTTCAAATCGAGTTGAGTTAGATTGCGTTGTGTTGACATAAACTTATATATTCGCGAAAGTTATTTTGCGGTTCTGTGATATTATTATTTAGGGCGCAATTCCAAATTTTACGTGCCGACTTCTGCAAACTTAAACACCGCGACGTCGCTATAGACTTTGTTTAAGATATCTTTCATATTTAAACGCCACAAATTTAGTCTTACTTACTACAGTGCTATCATTTATCTAATTTTAGTTGATTATAAGTAAATATTGCTTATCCATCTGAATGTGATTGCTATTTGCTGATACATTTTATACATTTTGAATCATAAGACGAAGACCTATGGCTGAGATAAAAGTCACAGCACAATGATTGAACCATTTGCATTTTGTCCTTGAGTTTGCCATTATATTAGAATTACATATAACCAGTAAGCAATGGCAATGGCAAAGATTTCAATTTCAATAATGCGCACACTTTTTGATTTCCATATTCTAGCGCTAATCTGGTAATACCGCGTTTATATTTCTTAGATACAGCGAATTTTATTTTTCAGCATGTAAATTAAGGGACCGATCTCAATGGCTGATATCTTTTTAAATTCATTGACAAGATATCTTGGGGCAATTAATTTTTCGAAAGGATGTTCGAAAAACAGTTTTGAAGTATCAGGATTTAATTTACCTGGACTGTGCCCATAAGTGTTCCTGATTTAACCAATACAATTCGGAGCAACTAAAAAGGGAACAATTCGATTATATTTACTAAAATGTTTGCATAAAAATTCTCCGAGTTTTACAACGGTCTCAATTTAGCATAATAGAAAGCGGAAATCATTTCGTCCCACTGACAGCTTCGAATTTAACTCTGATGTTTTCAATTTTTGTTTGTAAAGTTCTTAGTAGATATTTTTTGCAGGAGTAATGACTAAACACGAAAACTCTATAATAGGTCGAGCTAACTCGAAATTTTAAGCGGAAATTCGAAACGGTTTTACTAAACCGATCCTCTCTCCAGCACTTTTAATACACTACTCAAATAATTAACGGTGCCTAGGACTTTTTTGATGTTACTTGAATAGATTTTTCTTGTCCAGCAAGACCAGTGATGAAGCGATTGCTAGTTCCAGGTAACTTTATACGCCGACGAATAGAACCATGTTTTCGCTTTTCAAGTCAACAAGGCAATCATCTAGTAAATTTCTCATAAACGTTGGCGGTATCTAAAATGAATTCAGAAGAACCAAAAGCATTTTTGAATAAACCGGCCAAATGATCCTATAACGATAAAAATATTGAACTAATCTCTTGGCAAAACGATTAGATCTGCGGAAAGAATAATCAATGCTAAAACTCGGGTCTTAAACTGTCGGGTCGTACCATTGTCTATGGGATTTCAAATCAATCTTAAGCTTTTAACATCAACAATATATTGAACTTTGGACACGCGTTGAGCAAATAGTAGTAGTTTGTAATTTTCGCGTAATATAGATTCTGTAATACGTATTGCTTGAAAAGGTATGGCCCTTAATGAAATTAATTTTGTGTCAATTTGGAAAATGAAGTGAAGGGAAATATTTATTTTATTTTATTCTTATCCACAACATGAGCTCAATCTGCTGACCCTCCGCATGCCTTCGAAAAATCCGTGAAAACCACATCATGCTGACTTTTGGAGTCAAATACCCTAAATATACTTGAGATGATAAGTTTAACAGATTTGTAGTGGTGGAACGGTGTCTGACAAATCCATGTTGTTCAAGTGCTAATGATGATTTCCCATTAAAATACAAGTAGTCAGATATAATGCGCTCAAATAATTTCAGAATCAAAGATAATATTGGTATGCCGCAATAATTTTTAATGTCACTACGTTTTCCAGATTTAAAAATAGGAATAATAATTGACTTCTTCCATAACGAAGGAAATACACCACTCTGCAGGGATGCATTGAAAACCAGTGATAATGGTAGCGGACCTATTAAGGTGCTTAAGGACATTTGCTTGCAGGTATACCATCATATCCACAACCCAATTTCATTTTACCCTATTTCCTTTTAGATATACCTGATGCTCGATATAACAACTCACCGAAACATTAACATCATCTTCATTGTATTTTTTGTAGACAGACTGGAAAAATTCCGCAAATAATTCACTTATTTGCTCAGTATTACAATTAGTAGCATCATTCAGTAACATCATTTAGGGATACCCAGAACATTTTTTTTAGCATCAACAAATAACCAAAACAGCCTACGGTTTATGAATATAAGTTCTATATGCAAGTCATTGCCGATTATCAAATACCCGGCGCATCTGAAAGAATTAAATAAAACAAGTTGCCAACAGTAGCTTTGGCAAGTGTATGTGCCTTATTTTTTCTGTTCCTTAAATTGACAATTTATTATAAAACCACGGAGGATAATTATTCTTACGTTTACAACTCCTAGGCACATGTTTGTCAAAAGCCTCAAACATAACCGAATACACAGAATTAACTAGAGCATTAACGTCATTCCATATAGACTTAAACATTTCATCCCATTCCACATTTTCGAAGAAACCCTGAAGTCCAGTAATATTAGCCTTATTGAAATTTAAGCTTAACTTCGATTGTAAAGTGAAACAACAAATTGCTCCAATGATTTTATAACCGATCCACAATTAGGGTGACTCAGAAATACTAGGTTCAGAATTTTGCCTTTAAGATTTGCAACTTTACAAATTTCATGCAAATTTAAAGATAACATAGAATCAATGAAAATTTGTTCTTCAGCACTAGTGACATTGGATGGGAAAACTGAAGAAATAACCTCATCATCAGTGCAGCAGCATATCCCAGGAAGATTGAAATCACTCAATTCACATATGATGTCATTTAAGTTAGAATGCGATACAAAATGGTAAATATTTTTACAGAGTAAGTTGTAAACCACAACGGAGCTTTGAGGTGGAACATATGCCGCATATAAATATAACGATTTGACGATTTAAATCTGCAGTCCTCTTATTTATAGGTATTTTCATTTTTCTTCGCGGGATACTTTCGCAAATACACCCCAAATTGTTGGAATATTTTTAAATTTTTTTCAGCCATTTATTCATTGGGGGTGTAATTCTGATATTTCTTTAAGTAATTGTCACGCAAATTAAAAATTGTAAATATTGTTAAACTTTGACGATCAGACTTGTTGAATAAATATTCTCTAAAGCTAATTAGATTTAATTGATTTTATCTAAAAAAGATATTAGCACTAATTGTCGAGAGATTTGGACTCAGCGTCTGATAGTATATACGAAAAACTTTATTAAGCTCCTTATCCATCAATTTGGAAAGATATCTCCTATTCTCAAAAACGAAATTTGTGTCGAATTTTATTCGTTAAATTGCCGTTTTGCATGAAATTAATTAAGTGCTATTATCACCTTCTTGTCAGAGATTTGGAATATAATAACCAAATATCTAATTGAATTTCTAATTCATCAAGCTGGTGAAATGTCCCCTGTCCCTGGATATAAAAATGTTTCAAATTGTGTAATAGAAAATGCAGTTTTGAATATAAACCAATAACAAGCCTTGCTAGAGATTTTGAATTAAGCTCTGATAGTACATGTAATAACTAATTAATTGCCCCAAATAATATCATAGAAAGGAATCGCCATCTATAGAATTAAATTTGTTTCAAATTTGAATCTATAAATCGCAATTTTGACTGAAATTGGCAAATGGTCATTAGTACTCTTTGGGACAGATTTGAACTCTGGTTCCGATAATAAATGGAACAGCTGAGAAGATTCGCCACTTTTTAACTAACAAAAAACTGTCTAAATTCCTCGTCCACTGACTCTAAATAATATTCCCTGTTTCCAGATACAATTTTTATTCAATGGTTCTTTTCTAGTTTGTAATAAAATTACAATTTTAACGCTAAATATTTCATCGGAGGCCAATTTTTTCCAATTGCAATGCAATTTAACATTGTGAAATAACCTTAGATAAAAAATTGGATGTGTAAAAAATATAGCGGGCTATCAATCTGGATTAACATCTAATGGAAACCACGCACAATATTTCAGGTCATATTTTATGTGGGATCAGAACTTCGCTATGTAGTTTCTCTAGTAAGGCCTTAATTCAGATTTATTACCCGCTAACACTATAAATGGTGGTGTTACAGGCACCTGCATTTTCTTCAAATATACAAAATTTGAATTTCACAAATACAAGAGGTTTGTAAATAAATTTTTAACCATTTTGTGTAGCATTATTATTACTTTATTCTAAAAATTGCAACATATTTAGAAATTTTCTAAAATATGTCGGTAATGCAGATTTTTTTTTTTGCTGACAATTTTCTGCTATCCACATTATTTTTTTTTATATACATTTATTGTGTTCTATTGGCATTTTGGGTTGATCGATATATTTAGCCCCATTTCCAAAAAAACTCCAAAAATTAAATGACAAAAATTCCTAAAATTTAGGGAAATTTCATGAATATCCCAGCTCTTAGTTTTAAGATCATTTTTCAATTGAAGCTTGTGATTGTTTTCTGATTTCAGGTTATCACTAGTATACACAAATAAAGAAATATCGTTTCATTTGGTTACACAGTGGTCGAACACATAATCGCACATGCCGTATTTTTACCATTCAGACAGATAGTTGGAAGTAGTAGAATAATCATTCGAAAATGTTGTAGCCCTTTATGGTATATTGTAATTCTTTCACGTATGTATTTACATAATTAACTTCCTCTAACTATGTATATTATGAGTACTTAATAGTCTTAGGTTATATTCGGTTGATGCAAGAGCCAACAGTATGTTCCTCTTATGCACTGTACCTCGTGATTATTATTTCCTTCAAAAACCACTTAATTAAATTTCTAATTATTGAAATCCTGTCAAAAATTAGCAACAATTTGGTTGGTTTAAAATATTCTCGACGTTTGAAACCCCCTCAGTCCGAAAAAACAACAAAAAAAAAATGTCCATCCGTCTGTCTGGATATCTGAATGTCTGCACCCGTGATATCTCGAGAACGGTTTGTCCGGTTTTGAATTTTTTTTCGCCAATCTGTTTCTATGATCAAGGCGGAGAATTGAAAAGCTTTTCAAGAGGCATGGATGTGTATGCGAACGATATTTAAACAAATCCATAAGTGATGTGGATGGTAATGATAACAAACTAATGGTATAAAGGTATAAATGTAGAATGGTATAATAGTATAATGGTGTAAGTATAATGGTAGAATGGTATAATAGTAGTATAACGGTAATAGTATAATGTCAATTATATAATGGTACTGGTATAATTGTGATAGTATAATGATAATGGTTGAATGGTATAACGTGTAACGGTATAATGGTATAATGGTCTAATGGTAATGGTATAATCTTAATAGCTTAATCAGCCATTCCAAGCGAAATCAGACACCCATACGGGGGCAAGGTGTGCAATTATTTTGAAAATGGAGAATTTTACCTAATTTCAAATAAACAAATTAAACTTTGGGGTTATTGTACAATATATGCTTTGAATTTCAGTTTTAAATAGTCTTTTACTGAAAAAACGAACTACTCACCGTCATAACGAAATATAAAATTAAAAGGAAATATGTTCTCATGGAAAAGTTCCTTGCGACTGAATTTAAGGTGCCTTCAAACGTAATGCGATGAAAGCCAGCCTTCTGCGACCATACGCTGATTAAATAACGACAGCGCAACAACTTTTCGATTGGGCTACAAAGAATGAATCAAACACTAATTTTAGATTTTGTACAAATCATGAATACAGAATGTTGGCACGATCACTAGCAAAAAAATTTGATTTAGTTAAAGCCATCATATTTTAAGTAAGCTAAGGAGCAATACATGAATTTCGTAGGTTGAAGTTAATAATTGTACTGAAATGTTGAATATCGCCCTAATTTGTTAAGACGTTTTGTTCTATAAAACTCGTACGCATCGAGTCTCCATCATGTAAGATGGCTTGTTGGAAAGATATTTTCAAGTGATTTACGATGAAAATAAAAAAATTAAAATAAAACGGAGCATTTCGGTTTTTCAGCAAAACACTATTTAAAACTGAAATTCAAAGGATATATTGTACATTAACATCAAAGATGAATACGCTTTAACACGCTTATTTAAAAGTATGTAAGATTGCCTTTCTAACGAGCTATTCAACGTGAATCTGACAAGAAATACTTAAGATACACGTAATTGAAAGATGTCAACGCTCGATTGTCCGACAAAAACGAATTTTAACGGAACCAGACTAACCATCTCTCCCAATTTCAAAATAATTGCACACCAAGGCCCCGTATGAAAGTCTGATTTCGCGTGGAATGGCGGAATGGTAAGAGTATAATGGTAATGGTATAATGGCAATGGTATAATATAATGTTGGATTAGTAATGGTCTAATGTTATAACAGTGTAATTATGTAATACTGTAATGGTCTAATTATATAATGGTGTAATGGATAATAGTGGCATGATTGTATGATGGAATGATGGAATAATGATATGATGGAATGATTGAGTGATAGTATAATGGAATGATAGAAGTTCTGTTATTATTGAATTGAGTTCATAGACAGAAGCGGTGTTCAGACCGTGTTAATTCAGCGATTGAGTTTGTGTTTGAGTTGTTTGTTGTATTGGGAGTTGAATTGGGATTGAGTTCTGGTTTACTGAGGGTCCAGTTTCGGCTTTATTTGTGTTGAGGGTAAAGTTGCCTAGTAGAGTATTAAGTTGGGGTGGAGTGTAGGTGTTCAGTTTGGGAGATGAGTCGGTGGTTGCGGTGGAGATTAGATTGTTAAGATCATGTACTCATCTAGTTTTCGAACCGTGTTGATTTAGGGTTTATAATTAACGTTGAGTTTGGGTAAGAGTTGAGGGTTAAGTTGGGGTTCAGTTGGGGTTTAGTTATGGTTAAATTTGTGGTTGGGTTGAGTTTCTATAGAATTAGGGTTAAATAGGGTTTGAGTTGAAGTTGGGTTGGATTTGAGTGAGTGGTTCGGTTTTAGGGTTTAATTCGGGGTCTAGTTTAGGAAAGAAAGTTCATACATGCATGTAAATTTCGTATCGACTTAATTTTGGGATTGAGTTGGCCCTTACGTGTGAAGTTGAATGGACGGTTGATATATGGTTCGAGCTAGGATCAGTTGAAGTTGAGTAAAGATTTGGTTAGGTAACGTTCGGGTTTATTAAGAGGTTCGATTGGGGAATTATTTGGAGGTTGATTTGGGGTAAGTTAAGATTTGAGGTTGATTTGGTGATTGAGTTGAGTTTGGGTTTAGAGGGTGGTAATTCCCGACAAATGCTGGCTCCCGGGAGTCGGGATTAAGAATTTGTCAATCCCGATATTCCCGGGATCTCGCGAATTAAAAAAAAAAAAATTCCTGGTCACTTCACCAAAAACAGCAGTTTAAGTTTAAATACTTTCTTTTATTGTTAACTATTGCAAGACCAGACCGTTTCTTATTGTACTACAAAAATTTGATGTGTCGCTTTTTACTAAAGTACAGGTTGGGTCGTTTTTAACGCCTCAAACAAATTTGACTAACTTGGGAACATCTTACTAGATTATCTATTTCTCTCGAAACCACTGTCATGTTAAAGATGAGTTTCCTACTGTTGCCAAATCATCAATCGTCAGATCATGTCAATCAGGTTTCGGTTCCTTCGCTCACCAATTCTTTATTATAAGCTTTAGGTTATGTGACATTTTGCCCAAAAATTGTTTTGCTTATCCTAATTCATTAGACGAATGAATAATTTGACTACTCTAGATTTAGCATGGCAATTAAATTTTAATTTTGTCGGTCAAGTGTCTAACATTTAATTTTATACGATCCAAAACGTTTAGTAATATTTGTAACCTCTCCGAGTTTTTCTCTGAATAGAAATCAAACAAACTCAGATCGTCCACAACACAGCCCCGTAATTTTAGAAAACGAACGGTTTTTAATCACCTTACTTAAACGATAAAGGCAGCGACCTTAATTGCTAGCAATATGTACTTGGTAGCAACCTAGTTATACCAGTGAAATCAGTATAGAAAGTATATCGAAATAGCGTAGGTAAGTTTGCAATCTAGTGCCATAGGTTACCATTCTATAGACCCGGAATTCTTCACACTTTAATTAAATTAGCTATTCGGGATAATCAATAAAAATTCTAAGATGACAATAAGTGATTCAAAATTTTCTAAGTCTACTTTAAATATTGATTTAACATCTCAAATTCTTTAAAGTTTATATTGCTAATGTAAAGCTATGTGTCAGTTTAAAGACAATCCAAAACAAAGTAAAACAAATAATTCGAAAAGTGGAATGGAAACAAAAATAAATAGAATATTTATGTCAAATTTTCAATACATACTAAAGACCAAACAATAATATCAAAAGTTATGTGCCAAACACAATATGTACATACAGATATACAAAAGACAAATAAATGGTATTAAATTTCAAATATATAACGAACGTATAATATATTTTCCACTGATACTGCTGATAGTGATTTATATCATTTTTCAGTGTCTAGTGCTATATATACCATAAGAGTATAGAATTATTTAAAGATTGTGTTTCACCATATTTGGTTAACAGCATTTCAAATATTTACACCACACTCTTTGGCAGATAAAAAATAAAAATAAATAAAAATTTTGGAAAACAAGATGTTTATGTTCATGTTGTTTAGCTACTCGTTTAGTTGAATCATCTGCTAACAATTTTTTGTTTATGACTAGGTACTTGACGAACAAATATTCTCAAAATATAAAATATTTACAGTTTTATAGAATTTTCAATATTTCAATATTTGAATTAAGTAAATATTTGTGTAGGAGCAGTACTTGAAATTGTAATAATCTATTGTTTTTGAAGTGGTTTATATTATAACGTATTTCTGTTAATTAAATATTGATTGTAAATTTCGCTTTATAAATCAGATTAATTACGCTAGACATATTTTTGGTTTTAAATTCATGAATGTATCAATAAATATTGACATAGAGATAACGGAGAACCATTAGAAAAAATTGCACGTGCTGCTAGGCACTTAAGAGCTAAAGATTATTTAGTAAATAGGTTTGCTAAAGACATTTCTTTTTTTATAAATTTTAAATGGCCAAAGCATATTTTTGAACATTTTTATTATTTTTAATTCCTTTTTTCAGAATTGAACGTGAAAATTTAACTTAACAGCCGCAGATCGCTGCTTTTCTAAAGGGCGCTTCATTTCGAAGTCAATTTCTTATAGGGATAACCATCATGGACAAACACGTATTGGCTAAATGAATGTTAATGAAGTAATTTTCTAAACTGCCGATTATTGCACTTAGAACAAACGGGTATATTATGCAAGATATCACAGGCTGCTGAATGAATACCAATTAACGGTCAGTATTATACTGCTGACGCAAATATTTCCCGCGAAACAGTTAATCAATTCTATAGGTTTACGAAGGCATGTTAGTTGACCCTAAAAATTGTCGACGTTCCACCTATACTTTAAATTTTCATTTTGTATGTATATCGTCAACAATTAAATTCGCAAACAATGAAATTTTTAATAGCTTTTTAGTGGTTTTCCAACCAATTCACAATGGAATAAATCATATTATAACAAAATGCTAGGTTTCATATATCAAGGATAATATATTTAAAAAAATTAAATTAAAAACCCATTCATTTGTTTTTAACCCGCATATGTACATGTTCATAAAAAATGACAATTTAGTTAACAGACATTAAAATCGTTACCAACCAAAAAAAAACCAAAAAAAAAATTGGGACGTTACATTATTTCCAAATTGTTACAACCAACCCTTCTCTCTCTATATAGATAAAATATCTCTGTGAATATTGTTATTCCCATAAGGAAAATTTATCATATTTCCATTAAAAAAAAAAAAAAAATCGAGATTCATTCTTCTTCCCGGCAATTTATTTCGCATTTCCCACACACACACACACACACACACACACACACACACACACACACACACACACACACAGCTTAATATTACACGAACGAACCAGATATTTTTTATGCACTGTTCATTTCCTTATAATATTCATGGTTGACTTGACTATTATTCCCTTGAGGAGGATATTTTTTGTGGTGGTTCTTAGATTTTTTATTTTTTCATCTGGTTGTGCTTTTTTTTTTTGTGAGGCAAAAAGATTATAATTCTAATTGTGTTTTGTCAGTTGTAGCAATATTATAAATACATACCAATGTTCCATGGAACAGATTTTGGTTTTCCGTACACAAAGTCTAAATTTTAATAATAAACCAACCGAATTTGAATAGAATTAGATTTGGATAAAAATTTGATTATGCGATGAGGAAAATGCGGTACAGCGAACTGAACAAAAAAAACAAAACAGCAAATTTATGAACAAAAAAAATTATTTTGTTGTCAGTTTGTTTATTTGTGTGTGGTTATGTTTTTTTTATTTTGTTGTGGTGTGTATTTTTTTTTTTTTTGGGTAATTGAAGTAGCACAGAAGAGAGAATACAATCCAAGATTGATTTAACAAGATTGTGGATATGTTTTATGAATTTAAATTTTGTGTCGTTAAAAAAATATGTTGGATGAGATGTGTTACCAAGCATGAAACAAATTTATTTAGTGTTTTGGTTATTTATAAAATGAAAAATCTCAAAGGAATAGTGTCTCGCCTAAAAGCTGTTCATATTTTTTGTTTACCTGCTGTTGCTGCTTGTTTGTTGTAACTTAATCTGCCAGAAATGTATTATTTATTGTTATGGAAGATGAAACGATAATAAATTGAACATACATTTTTGGAATATTTGGTGAATTTGACTAGGGAGTAAAAAATTAGTACAGATTTTAAGCGTGATATTTTGTTACACAATAATTTAATACACGTCATCATGTTGCAATATACATATTTCCAAAACATTAAAAACTTTTGGTTGTATGATAATCAAAAAAAAAACTAAATATGATATTTGAAATGTTATTCAAGCCCCAAACCAAAATAACAAATTACTTTGAAAGTATAGTTGAACTTATACCATTTTTACAAAAAGGAACAAAAACTTGTTAGGTTTCTTAATTAAAGTGACAAACTGTTAAAACAAAATAAAATTCTTTTCATAATTGTTTTGGAGTGAATAGATTTTTTTGTTTAACAGCTTGAAGCAAATTTTTAATTACAATATTTTATGGAACTTATGGTTTTTATAATTCGGGTCAAATTCTAAAATATTCACGCCCGCCGGTTTGTTTACTAATTGTAAGTAAGTAAATAAAATCCTAAAACTTTATAATATTCTTTCACAGTAGGAATACACAGTAGCGGCAAAGAGTGCCGCCTCACGAATATCATATAACTGAATCGCAAATTTGCGACTTGCTGTGAAATCTGCTGAATTTAACGAGAATCGTTTTGTTTTCAACTGATCATCTCTGTGTGATGCTCAATTAGATTGGTGTACGCGAAGAGTTAAGACATCAAAATTTATAACGTTTGTCATTGATTCAAATTTGAAATATTTGAAAAATAAGAAGCTCCACTCTCTCTTTGAGATTCTAGATGCACACTACACGCAATACGAGGCAACCAAACCTTGCAACAGCACTCAAGTTAGAAGCACTACTCCGTTCTTGTGAATGTTCAGATATCGACGAAAAACGAAGATCGTTGTCGAATAGATGGAAACAGTGGGCTAGATACTCGATACTCAGATAAACAGATAAGCAGTTATTTTTTGCGAATTTGCTAGAAATGTTATACGCGATAATTTAGCAACCCAATTTGTTTCTGAATTTCAAAAAATGGGATACTTTAATGCACTTTAACGATTGTGCCGAATACAAAAATATATTTTACTTTGCTAAAATAATCGAGTAGTTTACGCAATCAAATTTTCGATTAGCAAATCCGCCATATTTGCAAAGTTGCGAATTGCTAAAGTATCGAGTATCTGGCCCAGTAACTCTAATTTTAATTTTAATTTCTGTTTGGATTTGGATTTATATTTTTATTTTTGTTTTATTTTTAATTCATTTTTAACTTTTATTTTTATTTTTATTTATTTTATTTTATTTTATTTTATTTTATTTTATTTTATTTTATTTTATTTTATTTCATTTTATTTATATTTTAATTTTAAATTTTAAATTTTAAATTTTTAATTTTTAATTTTTAATTTTTAATTTTTAATTTTTAATTTTTAATTTTTAATTTTTAATTTTTAATTTTTAATTTTTAATTTTTAATTTTTAATTTTTAATTTTTAATTTTTAATTTTTAATTTTTAATTTTTAATTCTTAATTTTTAATTTTTAATTTTTAATTTTTAATTTTTAATTTTTAATTCTTAATTCTTAATTTTTAATTTTTAATTCTTAATTCTTAATTCTTAATTTTTAATTTTTAATTCTTAATTCTTAATTTTTAATTCTTAATTTTTAATTTTTAATTTTTAATTTTTAATTTTTAATTTTTAATTTTTAATTTTTAATTTTTAATTTTTAATTTTTAATTTTTAATTTTTAATTTTTAATTTTTAATTTTTAATTTTTAATTTTTAATTCTTAATTTTTAATTTTTAATTCTTAATTTTTAATTCTTAATTTTTAATTTTTAATTTTTAATTCTTAATTTTTAATTCTTAATTCTTAATTTTTAATTTTTAATTTTTAATTCTTAATTCTTAATTCTTAATTCTTAATTTTTAATTTTTAATTCTTAATTCTTAATTCTTAATTCTTAATTCTTAATTCTTAATTCTTAATTCTTAATTCTTAATTCTTAATTCTTAATTCTTAATTCTTAATTCTTAATTCTTAATTCTTAATTCTTAATTCTTAATTCTTAATTCTTAATTCTTAATTCTTAATTCTTAATTCTTAATTCTTAATTCTTAATTCTTAATTCTTAATTCTTAATTCTTAATTCTTAATTCTTAATTCTTAATTCTTAATTCTTAATTCTTAATTCTTAATTCTTAATTCTTAATTCTTAATTCTTAATTCTTAATTCTTAATTCTTAATTCTTAATTCTTAATTCTTAATTCTTAATTCTTAATTCTTAATTCTTAATTCTTAATTCTTAATTCTTAATTCTTAATTCTTAATTCTTAATTCTTAATTCTTAATTCTTAATTCTTAATTCTTAATTCTTAATTCTTAATTCTTAATTCTTAATTCTTAATTCTTAATTCTTAATTCTTAATTCTTAATTCTTAATTCTTAATTCTTAATTCTTAATTCTTAATTCTTAATTCTTAATTCTTAATTCTTAATTCTTAATTCTTAATTCTTAATTCTTAATTCTTAATTCTTAATTCTTAATTCTTAATTCTTAATTCTTAATTCTTAATTCTTAATTCTTAATTCTTAATTCTTAATTCTTAATTCTTAATTCTTAATTCTTAATTCTTAATTCTTAATTCTTAATTCTTAATTCTTAATTCTTAATTCTTAATTCTTAATTCTTAATTCTTAATTCTTAATTCTTAATTCTTAATTCTTAATTCTTAATTCTTAATTCTTAATTCTTAATTCTTAATTCTTAATTCTTAATTCTTAATTCTTAATTCTTAATTCTTAATTCTTAATTCTTAATTCTTAATTCTTAATTCTTAATTCTTAATTCTTAATTCTTAATTCTTAATTCTTAATTCTTAATTCTTAATTCTTAATTCTTAATTCTTAATTCTTAATTCTTAATTCTTAATTCTTAATTCTTAATTCTTAATTCTTAATTCTTAATTCTTAATTCTTAATTCTTAATTCTTAATTCTTAATTCTTAATTCTTAATTCTTAATTCTTAATTCTTAATTCTTAATTCTTAATTCTTAATTCTTAATTCTTAATTCTTAATTCTTAATTCTTAATTCTTAATTCTTAATTCTTAATTCTTAATTCTTAATTCTTAATTCTTAATTCTTAATTCTTAATTCTTAATTCTTAATTCTTAATTCTTAATTCTTAATTCTTAATTCTTAATTCTTAATTCTTAATTCTTAATTCTTAATTCTTAATTCTTAATTCTTAATTCTTAATTCTTAATTCTTAATTCTTAATTCTTAATTCTTAATTCTTAATTCTTAATTCTTAATTCTTAATTCTTAATTCTTAATTCTTAATTCTTAATTCTTAATTCTTAATTCTTAATTCTTAATTCTTAATTCTTAATTCTTAATTCTTAATTCTTAATTCTTAATTCTTAATTCTTAATTCTTAATTCTTAATTCTTAATTCTTAATTCTTAATTCTTAATTCTTAATTCTTAATTCTTAATTCTTAATTCTTAATTCTTAATTCTTAATTCTTAATTCTTAATTCTTAATTCTTAATTCTTAATTCTTAATTCTTAATTCTTAATTCTTAATTCTTAATTCTTAATTCTTAATTCTTAATTCTTAATTCTTAATTCTTAATTCTTAATTCTTAATTCTTAATTCTTAATTCTTAATTCTTAATTCTTAATTCTTAATTCTTAATTCTTAATTCTTAATTCTTAATTCTTAATTCTTAATTCTTAATTCTTAATTCTTAATTCTTAATTCTTAATTCTTAATTCTTAATTCTTAATTCTTAATTCTTAATTCTTAATTCTTAATTCTTAATTCTTAATTCTTAATTCTTAATTCTTAATTCTTAATTCTTAATTCTTAATTCTTAATTCTTAATTCTTAATTCTTAATTCTTAATTCTTAATTCTTAATTCTTAATTCTTAATTCTTAATTCTTAATTCTTAATTCTTAATTCTTAATTCTTAATTCTTAATTCTTAATTCTTAATTCTTAATTCTTAATTCTTAATTCTTAATTCTTAATTCTTAATTCTTAATTCTTAATTCTTAATTCTTAATTCTTAATTCTTAATTCTTAATTCTTAATTCTTAATTCTTAATTCTTAATTCTTAATTCTTAATTCTTAATTCTTAATTCTTAATTCTTAATTCTTAATTCTTAATTCTTAATTCTTAATTTTAATTTTAATTTTAATTTTAATTGTTTTATTTCATTTTATTTTGATTTTTATTTTTATTTTTATATTTATTTTTATTTTTATGTTTATTTTTATTTTTAGTTTCATTTTTATTTTATTTTTATTTTTATTTTTAGTTTCATTTTAATTTATATTTTTATTTTATTTTTATTTTTACTTTTATTTAAATTTAAATTTAAATTTTTTTTTTTTTTTTTTTATTTTGATTTTAATTTATATTTTTATTTTATTTTTATTTCTGTTTCTGTTTCTATTTTTATTTTTATTTTATTTTATTTATATTTTTATTTATATTGTTATGTTTAGTTTTATTTTTATTTTTAAATTTATTTTTATTTTTAGATTTATTATAATTTTAATTTTATTTTTTATTTTTATTTTTATATTGATTTTGATTTTAATTAACATTTTTATTTTTATTTTTATTTTTATTTTAGTTTTATTTTTATTTTTATTTTATTTTTATTTTTATTTAAATTGATTTTGACTTTGATTTTAATTTATGTTTTTATTTTATTTTATTTTTATTTTCTGTTTATTTATATTTTTATTTATATTATTATTTTTGGTTGAATTTTTTTTTATTTATTTTTATTTTTAGTTTTAGTTTTATGGGTATTGATTTTATTTTTTTTGATTTTGATTTTGATTTTTGTTTTATTTTTATTTTATTTTAATTTCTAGTTTCATTTATATTTATATTTTTATTTTATTTTATTTTGATTTTTATTTTTATATTGATTTTCATTTTGATTTAGATTTTTATTTAAATTTAATTTTTATTTTCAGTTTTAATTTTATGTTTCTTTTAAATTTTATTTATACTTTATTTATTTTGATTTTGATTTTTTATTGATTTTTAATTTATTTTTATTTTTATATTGATTCTAAATTAATTAGATTTCTAGTTGTATTTTTATTTTATATTTAGTTTATTTTTATTTTTATGTTTATTTTTATTTTCATATTTTTTTTATTTTTGTTTCTATTTTTATTTTTATATTCATTTTTGTTTTTGATTTACATTTTTATTTTTTTGTTTTATTGATTTTGATTTTATTTTATATTTTTATTTTACTTTGATTTTTATTTTAATTTTAATTTTAATTTTTATTTCTATTTTTATTTTATTTTTAGTTTTTATTTTTATTTTTACAATCTTGAAAGTTTTAGGAAAGGAAATATTGGTTTTCCAAGAAGTGAAATTCATGTTGTGGCATTGGTTTTGATTTTGGTTCAAGATTGGTTTCGGTATTAATTGTGCGTAGCGCATTTTCTAAAAGCTTCATATTTGATTAGACATCCAATTGTATTTTATGCTCAAAAATAAATTAATCTAGATATTTTATTTCAATAGCGTGAACAATTCCACTTTTCTAATCCATTTACCAGAAACAATTGCAAATTATACATTTTGGGCCCCCAGTTGGTAGGCTGAGGGCAATTTATAATAACACTAATCTTTTAATGACAATAACATAAAGATAAATTCGAAAGAATTTGATGATCTGTCAATAATATTAGGACCAACATTTAAGAATTTATGCAAACGCAAAATGACCTATACCCGAAGATAATTTTCGCTGACACAAAAAAAATGGTTATTAATTCAAATCGATTAATTTATGATTGAGTAGCATAACTTCGGAGAAATTGCTACTAAATCTTTGATACAACTATATGAAGAGTTATTTGTTGTGATGTATGATGGGATTATAACAAATGTTTGGATTTTTTTTGCCATTTGTTTTATTATATTAAACAAAAGATATTATTAAAATTAGTATTGTAAAAATTAAATTGGTTTTGTTTTTTGATATATTACCCATTTTTTGTTATTTTTTTAAAATTATCTTAAGGACCTAAAATACCAACATAAGACTTTTTCACAAAATATCTCTTTAACTGTGGCATATTACAGATCAATCTATAAAAATAACAAAATATACATATTTTAGGTCAAGGAAACCTATAAACTGACCATAGTTATTCATATTCGTAAGGGAAATGACTAAATCTAGTACAGATATAGTATATATATATAAAATATCCCGTCGACCAACCCTTTTTAAATAGCAAACCAAAATCCATTGCCCGTTTGTATATACCATAGTTTGGATTATTATTTTCCAATTTTATTTTTTGTTATGCTGCTAATGTTTACTTAAGAAAAATCAATTTTGTTTTTATTAAATTTTTTTCTTTCTCTAACAATTTGCATTTTGTTGTGTGTGTGTATTCCTTATGCTATTTATTTTAACAAAACATGAATATTTATTAAGAATTTTTTTTTCTATATTTATATAGCATCTTATAAAGAAAATCTAGAAATAATAATAATAACAATAATAATACTAATAGTAATGATAGTAATAGTTATGTACATATATGAAATAAACATAATAATAACAACGAGAAAGTACAAATTTTTTTTTATGTATGTGTGTGTATGTTTTGCTTTCCTTCACTACGTTTTGGAAAAATTAGTTTTGTGCTTTTCTCTAGTATTTATTATCCCCCTCATGGGAGTATGTTTGTAGTTTATGGTGGGTGGAAAATTTTTATGTTCAGAAAAACTAAAATATAAATTATTTTAATATCGGAAAAAAATTTTGTTATACATAATATTATTCTTTTGTTTTTTATGTAAATTAAATTAGAAAAGAAAAAAAATATAAATATTTTCATTTGTATATTTTTGCTCTAGTTCCAGATTTTCCCAATATTATAAAATTTTAAAAATTGAATTTGTAGCAACTTTATGTTTCGCCTACACTTACATAAAGTGTGTATACTTGAAAATGTATAGTTTGTTTTGTGCAAAACTTCATATTCTATCCGATACAGTTTGTGTACACTGGCTAAATGTTATTGGTTATGGTTATACAAAATAAAAACATTTAAATGTTTGATTATGGTTAAATAGCTACAGGCTTATCCCATTTTGCTTTTTATTTAAAAAGTGAACGAAATGGGAAAACCAAAATGAGGGCAATAAAGATGGGTTTATTGTTTGCTGGAGTACTATGTGGCACAAGCTTCAAGAGAAAGTTTTTGTTATTTTTTTGTTAGCTATGTAGGTATACAGATAAAGAAAAAGTTTTATGTTTCAGCAAAATATTTTTTTTTTATGCTTCTTTGGCGTACGATTTTATATATGATTATATGTATTTGTAAGTATGTATATTGTGATTGCATTGAAAAATGGAAAATTTTATGTTAAGTTTTATTATTATTAAAAACGCTTGCTATCAACAATCTTAATTTTATGGTTTGGTCTTTTCTTTGGGTTTGTAACGTTTTACTGAACGGTATTTGTATACGTAGAAATTAATGGGAAAACGTAATTAGTAAAATTTTCTGATAGGATATTTCGATAGGCCGTATTTTTAATTTTCCAATCAAAATTCGATCCTTGTACCGCATAAAGTATCAGGGTTCAATAGTTCCTATCGATAATTATAATCAATTAAGTATCAAATTACCACATGTTTAAGGTACATAGTATGCGTTTTACTATTTGGCAATTTTTGCGTTTTACTCCACTCCAGCGCACTTGAGTGAAAACTCTCGTAGAACAAAAAACAAATGAAAACAATTATAAATAAAACCTGGATTTGATCAAAAAAACGAAATAAAGTCTTCAAATATTTACGATTTTTATAAATTTTGAATTAAGGGATAATGGAATATTTTCAGGAGGCTAGAAATTAACATTGTAAGGCAATAACCTAACTAGTTCGAATTTGGTTTTAAAATTGATTTATACATATCTAAAATGAGAAAGTATGTATATTTAGAATATTCTACAAATTCTCAGTTTTTAGAGATTTTTGAGATTATATAAGGTTTCTAAGGTTATAAACCAATTTCAGTGAGTGAGCTAAAAAATCTATTCCGACTTGTTTAAGCAAAATATAAATTCAGTCAGATAATTTTATAAAACAGAATTTGAATCAATGTGTGACACATTTTTTAGACAAGTGGCCTCTAATATTCTCAACCATATTTTATAAAAATCAAAACATGTAAGTTGGATAAAGTTTGGAAATTAATGTGAATATTACGCAGACGTATTTATCACCAATTTTTTCATGACTACTGATCCAAATTTCAGGAATAACAATATTCGAAAGCTAAAGGGGAGGTGGAGAGGGAGGCTAATGGAAATAGACGAATGTTATAGGGATTGATGTGGTTTAATGGTTTGTTATAGAAAGAAAAGTAATTTGTTGGTGCAAAATAATTGGAATGGGAAACAAACAAATATTTCTTGGGATTGAAATAAAGCTTTTGAGAGACCGCCCTTATAAACAAAAATTTATTGGTAAATTTACTAACTGCTGTAGGCAACTAATACTTTGTCAACCCCAATAACATTTCTTTGAACGTAACTTTAATTCGTTGCAAGTATCTATCTTAAAGAATGGGGCATAACTACAAATTTTGCCCCCCTCCCCCTCACTAAAATTTTTTTTCGGCCCTAAAATGAGTGTTGGTCCTTTGAACAAGTAAAGTTTTTAGTTAACAACTTATTACTGACTATTGTCCAGCGTCGATGGAATTAATTAAAAGTATCTGATTTCCAGATTAAAGGCGATAAAGTTCAATAGCTCCAAATAAATCAAAATTTCTTGCACCCCAATTAATGCCATGACGATTTCTAAATAGGTATATCAATAGAGCATCACAAATTTCGAATATAATTTGAAAAATATCAAGAATTACGGAATAATCTCAAAAATATCAATTTTCAAAGTGACTTGAATGTACCTACTAGATAGCTTTAAATCAAATTTTCGTAAGTATGTAAAACCAAAGGAAATCCTATGCCGCTAGTCACTACCATGTAAAATGTAAATAACATGGACATTCTTGAACAATTTCGAATAACCAAGGAAATTGGAGATATATCAAAATGTTGGCATAATTTCGGAAAATCTACTAAGTATCGCGAATATAACTGAAAGCTAAGCGCAGAACATTGCCAAACAAAATTCGAATAAATTTGAAAATCTTTAAAAATCTCGAGTAATCTTAGAAAAAATGAAAAACTTCAGAAATCTCTCTTTTACACAAATTCGAATAATCTCTTTATTATGTGAATCTCGATTAATCCATCTGATCCCGTTTTTACTTCAGATTCTCGGCCCAGGGCCCAACTGCAAGGTGGTAAATTATTTTCTTCAGAAGAACTAGATTATCCTATAAATTTGGTGATTGAGACTTCCATTTACTCCATTAGTGGAGAGTGTGCAAATACTATTTGGAATAACGCTTCCAAAAATTATCTGCCCTTTGCTAAACCAATTGCCATCTGCCTAATCTGTTGGTTGAAAAAGATCCAACTCTGGTTCTGGTAAAGCTGTAAAAGGAGCCATTATGAGGAAATGACCTGGAATTTATGCATCTAGATTCGTTATTGATAGAACACAGCAAACAGGAACTCAAAATTGCTTCGGTTTGGGTTGTGAGTGTTGTCACCTCCTCGAATGTTCAAAACGTATTTCCTGTTGCGTTTATTAATTGCGTTTGCATTGATTTTACGGCACTTTCCCATATTCCGCCAAAATTGGGTACCGCTGTTGAAATGAGTGACCATTCGATGTTGCTGTCATGGCCAAATTTTGAAACGAGCTTTAGAAATTGTTAGGCAAATTTTTGTACAAACCGATTAGCTTATTTTTGGTTCCGACAAAATTTGTCGCGTTGTCCGATATTATTTCCATAGGGGGGCCTCGTCTGCCACTAAAATGTTGGGCCGCTTTAGTAGCTAAACATACGATTACTGAGATAAAACTCTTTACATGCTTTACACCTCTTCCTCTTTTTGTGGCGAGTATAATGGGAACGTAAAATCCACCCCAACTTGGTAGAACGCTCTCGTGGTTGTAACTCTCGATGGTGGTAAATTAGCCATTAGCTGTGTAGTTGATTTTGCAGACTGCCGAAAACAAATTAAGCATTTATGAACAATTTGGCGAGCCATGCTAAGTGCATCCAAGATCCAAAACCTTTGCCGAATAAGATTAAATAGGAGGAATTTTGAGTGGTAATAGTTCCCAATCAGTTTATTTCAGTTATGGGATGCGTGTAAAATGATTCGACGTAAAAGTCTTGCAACACTACTTGAGCTGCTTCCGGATAAGGCGAACTTTCATCTTGTGCTAATTGCTGTAAGGTTCTAGTACCTAAAAATGGTGCTGCAGAAGTTCCGTAGGTAACCGTGGTTAATACAAAATGTTCCAGAGGTTGACTGGAATCTTCTCTCCATAAGATTTTCGATAATTGGTGTCGTCGGAATTCACTAAAACCTTTCCGTACAGTTTCTCAATGCCGGCGGCTAGAACAATTTTATGGTTTCGAAAACGAATGAGAATTGCGCAAAGCGTCGGTTGAATGATCAGGCTGACTACTAACCTTTCGTTTAGAGAAACACCAGTTGAACTCTTACTGGACCCATCGAAAATCACCCTTATGTTACTATTGTTTACGTTTTTTTAAAAACAGCATGATGTGGAAAGTAAAACGTGCGCTTACTATTTAATAGCCTATCTTTGCAATTGATAAAAGTTTCATGTGTCCAAGGGATTGGTAGGGATTCATGAATAAAATGTACTTATCCTTCAATTTATTATCCTTAATGAACCGACGTTCAAATGACAGAATTCTTTGATACACCTTGTGCAATGTAAAATATATCTACCATCCTTCTTCCTTACGTAAGTTTCCTTGTAGTCTGTTTCTGGATACTGTTCTTCCTAAGTGTGCGGATGCGCTGTTGAAACTGCTTCAAGTTCTTCAAGTGTTTTGTCGACTTCTATATTTAAATTAAAATTATGGGTAGCGTCCTCACTAATCATTGTTTGCCCAGCTATCAATTATCCAAATATGATTCTTTGTGCGACGAGTGGCTCCTTTAAGAATTTTATTTGATCACCCGTATAATGTTAATTTCTCCAGGTTGATTAAAGAAGGGATCAACTAGTTCTAATCCAGAAATTAACTTCAAATTTCCTCGATCTACTGGTGTAGATAGCTGCAATTATATTAATCTGTCTGGAATTAATGTTTGGATTTTAAGTAAAATACACGATTTATGAATACTTGATATGGTAAGTTCTAATCGTCCCTTAGTGATCAATCCCTTAGTGGCCAATCCATCAACAAATATTAATTATCCATCAATAAATATAAATTTTATTGGAGTATAGAAAAAGATTTATTTTCATAGAAAAGGATTTATTTTGTTACGTAATTGGACACTATTTATTGTTAAATAACAATTCTCTAGTCTAAACGACGTACCTAAGCATTAAAAAGCAACGGTAAAATACTTATACTAATGTCCAAATTTTGACGATTTGTAAGCGAAATCTCAATTCTTACATTTTTACGATGAACAAATTAAATACAAAAGATGTTAATTGGTTCGTCTTGCACTAATATCGTTATTTTACAATACGAGTATCAATTTCTGTCAGTATGTTTGTTCCCAAAAATCTCAAAGGCCGATGGACATGAAACTTTCACACAATGTGTATCTCGGCAAGAGGAAGGTCGTGAGCATAGTGCGATTTTTTTTACAATAGGTGGCGCACGAGTCACACTACCAAATTTCGCGAACCGCTCAACTGATCGTCATAAAATGACCATGTATAAGTTGCATGTCCAGAACCAAACTTACGATATTTTTGAAAGGTGTTGGACCCCGGGGTCTACAAATTTACCTAAAATTAACATTTTTTTAAAATTCTTAGACGGGAATGAGTTTAAGAAAGAGCTGTTATGAAATTAGTGACATGAGTCAGAGTTAAAGCCGCGCGAGCAACCGAGACCCAAGAACAACGCTAACAACGAATACACAGCAATCGCATAAATTGAGCGCGATCACGAACACTGCAAACGGATGATGATGGGCGTGAACTAAGACGAGCAAGTTATATCATTAATTCGTTGTGTATATTTATGCCAAAATTAAATCAGAACCACTTTTATTTATACGATTGAATCATGTTAAACTGTGATCAGATAACTCTATTCATCTTCGTGATGCCATACCGAATGACGGCAATGCCAATGATTTGGGAATGATGGTCATACTACCAGCCACATTCTGTTCATAACGTTCACATGTAATCCCACATCGGATGAGATTACCGACACGATCTCATCGCATGTGTATTTAAACAAGAGTTAAAATCACTGATAGATTTCATAGTAAAATATCGCGTATTTTGAGAGACATATTGCTGGATGTACTCGATAGAATGGCAGAAACGTGGATTACCACAGGCACACATTTTGGCTTGGTTAATGAATACTAGCGACTGTCCTTGTGTCTGACTATGTATTCTATATGTTTTTGAGGTCGCTGAATCCGAATCCAAGGTTTAACTGTAGCACGTAAGGGTTTGGCCATAACCTCGAAAACCCTAGTAAATAAGGATTTTCAGCACTATTAAATATATATATATAACTCTATAACTTGAACGGTTAACTCCTTAAACCTATAAACCCTTAACCTCATAACCCAAAAACCTCATAACTCCATTACACTATAACTCCATAACCTCTTTAACCCCATAACCCTATAACCCCGTCATCAAAATACTGAAACAGTATCGCATAATCTTCTACCGCGAAACCATTCGTGGCGTAGATTTCATAAAATTAAAACAGAATATCGTCATCATTCCCAAGTTATCTTTGTATAACATTTGTAGGACCGTTAGCATTAGCATTACCCAATGTAAGAATGTCCACCGCGGGAAAGTTGCGTGACCGGATTTTATACATCATATAGCCCTTATTATCTTCTCTTTAAATGATCTGTGCAACGAAGTACGCTTTCGTTTCCGACTTTCCTTCGATTCTCTCTTTAGCATCCAACAAAAATCAGCCATCA
Organism: Tipula helvola; assembly: GCA_963556165.1. Lineage (NCBI taxonomy): Eukaryota > Metazoa > Arthropoda > Insecta > Diptera > Tipulidae > Tipula > Tipula helvola. Next base: position 369,451,168 of record OY744481.1, read on the forward strand.
TGTTTACATCCCATCGTCCCTGATACCGAGTTTCCATGACCTTAATATCTTGGCGGAATCGTTCTCCCTGTTCTTCACTAAAGTTCCCAAGGTTCTCAGGAAATTTATCGAGGTGGGAATGAAGAAAATGAAGTTTCAAATTTATATTACATTGAAGCTTCTGAAAGTCAGAAATCATTTTTTCAACTAATTGTTTGTAATGAGGGCTTTTTTTATTGCCAAGGAAAATTTTGAGCAACTGCTTTCAACTTTGCCAGGCGTTTTATCTTTCTGATTCATTGTACTAGTAAAGGCAAGTATCTCGGAATATCGTTCTGATCTGAGGGCCATCGAAAACCCCTTCTTTCAATTTTGCCTCAGACAATTTTACCTCAGGCTCCAGATTTATCGAGCACTTAAACGAATTGCTTCATTAGACCAAGCTCGATGTGAAGGGGAGGGATAAGAATTTTGCTTGAATTGACTAGCGATTTGTGGATGACATTCCGGGAACCAGGGGTGAATGATGTTCTGGTAGGCCAATTTTTTTCACATAATGATTTTCACGACCACAACTGTCCCATAAGCATAAATGACATGGAAATTTTGTGAATCCTGGCTGTTGTTCAAGTAAAATCGTTTAGAATATTCATGTTCTCATATTTTTCCTGCATAACAATGGAATGGGCAATGGGAACTGGAGCATAAATGTTTGTATTGTGTAGCAAAACTGCTTTTATACTCCTCTTTGATGAGTCTTTGAAAAGTCTCCACTCTTTGGCATCATGACCTACTATGTCTGTACAATAAACAAGAGAATGATCATTATCTTTTAAAAAATACTGTCGAAATTGCATCTCTCTGTTTCTATAAAGCGAACCTTTCGTCTTTGGCTCCTACAGATTTCGCTCTTTAAGAAATGATGCTAAAAATTCTGAACAATCCTTTGCTAATCCTAAATTCCGTACAAGATCGTTTAACGCAGCTTGCGATACCAATTTTGGATTTTTCATGCTTAAGCTATCTTCCATGTCACTATCCGTCTCATCACTCATCTCGGATGCCGATTCTGTATCCATATCTATTTTTTCGTCGACTTCCATCATATCAGCAATTGTCTCGGGTAGATGCACATGACTGGCATTATAAGTACCACTGTCCTCGACTGCAGCTAATACTGGAGCTACAACAGATGAAACACTAATGTACACGATTTTTGTTTTGTTTTTACTATTATATCCCTGGATATTATTGCAACAATAAAAACAGTTATCAGCACTTGAAGAGCGTTTCCATATCGCCGGAATAGAAACCGCGATGTTCTCTTTTTTTTCCTTCTTCTATCTGTTGAACATTTTTCGACAACAGTTACAGATGATGTTGGGAGCCCAGCATGTAATCACTGACTCATCCATATCGAAACCAAAAATATCTTTATAAGACTCTCGAATATCATCATCGATGACTTTTCATAGAGAACTCACTTCAAACTTTGAGCATACATGACAGAACAAATTGTGCTCCGATTCACAATTGTGTTCTTGCAAGATAACTTTACTCTTTTTTCTTGTAGTCCTAAACTGTGCATTGGCCAAGTCACCAACCAATGTTGAGCTGTGGTCGCTTGATGACGACGCCTGCGGGTCCGCTTTTCCACCCTGATCAGCCGCTCATACTGGGTATCCGACTCCCTGCATCGTAACGCACTTTCTCCGTGCCGTCACCGCGAGGAGGTGCCCTGGATGTAGACACACGGGAAACGAGATTGTAGGAAATATGACGCAAGTAATTTTAATTTTGTGAAATCTACGCCGTGGAGGATTGAGCGATACTGTTTCAGTATTTTGATGTCGGGGTTATTGAGTTTGTCGAAGATTCGATGGGCGAGCGAGTTTTAGGTTTAACATCGTTTAGGATTATCGGGTTTAACGGTTTTAGTGGATTTTAAAGTGTCTTTTGAGGTTATGGACAAACCTTGACGTAGTAGGATTAAACCGACCTCGGATTCGGATTCAGCGACCCCAAAAACATACAGTAAACATAGTCAGACTCCGAGGCCGAATTTTTTGTGTGGCTGTGTAGTTAGAGTTATATTGTTCAGGTGTCATGGGGTTATGTGGTTATAGGGTGATGGGGTCATGAGGTTATGGGGTCATAGGTTTATAGGTTTTAGGGCTTGGCCATTCGAATTATAGTGTTATAAGCATTTAATGCTGAAAATCCTCATTAACTAGATCTTTTGAAGTTATCGTGTTATGAGGTTATGGGTTTATAGGTTTAAGGAGTTAACCGTTTAAGTTATAGACTAGAGTTATATACATTTAATAGTCCTGAAAATCCTTATTTACTAGGTTTTTTGAGGTTATGGCCAAACCCTGACGTGCTAGGGTTAAACCGACCTTGGGTCGGATTCAGCGACCCCAAAAACATATAGAATACATAGTCAGACCCGCCCAGGCCAAAAAAATTTTTTTTTTTGTGTATGGCTGTGTTATTAAAGCACAAGGACAACTGCTTCAAGTTTGTGGATTGAATTTACAAAATCCGTCCTTCTCACATGGGCAGCTATACGTAATATTATTTGATTTAATTTTATATTTTATTCAAAACTTGAAATAGTTTTTAATTTTCTTTATTGTGATATTTTTTGTATTGTACAAAAAATATCACAATAAAGAAAATTAAACACTATTTCAAGTTTTGAATAAAATATAAAATTAAATCAAATAATTTAAGTGTGATATAAGCCACGGCCACCACAAATAATAATGTATTTACATTATTACGGAATTTATACGTAATATGTTCACGCGTTGGAAAACCCGCCAACTTATTTACGTATGCACCAAATGGCAAAACCAACAATATTGTTTATTTCATACTATACCGAAAATCAATGTTTACGTGATTGATTTCAGTCCGGGAAATAAATCATTACGTCAGAGAACAAAAGTGTCCGGAAAACGAGCTATTACAGTAGAGTAGACTGTAAAACCAAACAAAAAAACAAAATAACTAGGGTAACTTGATAATTTGAAAATCATTTGGGTTGATTTTCTCTAAATTTCAAACTCATGTTTTTACTTTAAAATTTAATTTTAAATGAAAAAATCGAATTAATGTTCCATATAGTATGAAATAAAACGTTGTACGTTACACGTACGTTAAATGATCGTTACAGAACTCGTTCAAAATTCTATAAACGTCGAACTCGTACTGTAACAACTCATTTACCGCCCTTGTGACGTAAATAACTATTACCCACGAGCATTATAATAATATAATTATCATTCAAGCATTCGTTTATTCAATAAAAAACACGCAAACATATAAAAAAAAATATTCAACCGCGATTCAGCGCACGCCGGGTATCCGCTAGTATTAAATATTTTGATAAATTAGTGTAAATTACAATTTTTTAATTTGGCATTGAATGGCCTAATGTGTTCTTTTAACAATCACTTTTTATTTTGTGTGCCTTATCCTAAATTGTATGCATTCTAATTTTCATATAAATTATGACATTTCAATACAAAAATATAAACTATGATAAGCCGATTTGTTAGATCCTATAAAAACTTACTTATAAATTATGATTTATTAGATTATAAGGAAAACAGGTAACACTTAAAGGTACAATCTAAGAAGTCGTCTGATAATAAAACAAAAGGTTTAAGCTGACGTAAATAATTTATTTTGTCATGCTTTGATGTATTTCACTCAAATATCTTATAATAATCGTATTAACAGTATACAAACTACCACCGGAATAAATTTTGCTATTTGGTAAAAACGTAATTCCAATATTTATACAAAATATATTTTAATTTGGCTTAGTGTATTCAACAATAAGAAATTCAAGTAATGTTGATTTAAGAGAAAAATATTAGGACTTACAGGATTTGAGAAGGTATAATTTAGAAGGAAAAGCTATTATAAGAAAATTGATTAAATAAAGTGCACTGAGAAAAAACTGGGTTGTAAAACCATAGACGAAAATAGTTAATCTATTAATGTACGATATTAAAAAAAATCATTTTTGTTAACGATTATGATTTAACAAGCTTAATTATGAAACACAAAATTTTACATATTTCAAATAGTTTCATGTATAAATCAAAATTGTTTATTTATGATTTTACAATTTACGAATAATTTTCTAAATGAACTTATTTTCGATATAATTCAACATTCAGTACAATGAATTTAAATGCTTTTTTGGGTTGGAAAACCGTATAGACGAAAATTGTTAATCGCATATACTCATTAATCTAGTCGGAGAAATGAGCCATAAATTAATAAATACTACATAACTGATATTTTTTATTTTTTTAGAGATGACTTAATTATCAGTAAGAAGTTTTGTAAAATCAATTCGGAATATTGCGTAAAAAAGAAGATCGGCCTCTGTTCCGTTTACCATTTCTTTATTTGACTCTGATATAATACCACCCATCGATGTACGCACCAACAAAATAAAAACAAAAAACATTTTAAAGAGGAATGCCATCCCAAGGTTATTTCAAAAATCCGGTAAATTATACAAAGTTGATATTGGTATACCAACGTACGAGAATTTGTATATGAAATACAGTTTGCCTTTGGATCTTTTAACATAACAACCTGATGTGTAAGTCGAAGCGTGATCTCTGCAACTTAGAACTAATCATAAATGCATCTATTATTCTACCAACCATCCATATCACTCCATATACTCTCCCGCCCACACTGATTTTTATTTTATTTTAATAAATTAATCATTATGCCAATACCTGACCTATTTCGTATTAAAACGCTTTTTAGTAAACAAATAAACTTCAATAACAATCAGCTGATGGTTTTACATAATTTAAATAGAGAAGACGATACTTGTCCCATATGTCCGAGTTCATAAGTACGCTTTGTTGGTTTTGTATAAAAATTGACTCAATAATCTCTCCCAATGTAATTAGCGCCACAGCACGTTATTTCATAAACTCCGGATTTGTTCAAACTCTCAATTTGGTCTTTGGTGGATGATGTTAAAGTTCCTATTTTGGATGTTGATTTTGAGATCGAGTGACTAGAGATTCAGTTTTTAACAAACATAAAAATGTATTTTGTCCAAAATTGTATTAATTTTTTCGGTTTAATCTGTTACTAGTAGAAATGTATTTGTAACCTTAAATTGTGAATTGAAAATTAATGTTATGTTTACTCAATTTCTATTCTTCAAGCTGTGACGTATTTAAATTGTTGAATCTATGGTTAAGGCCCTTTCCGAAAGTTATACTTATTTATTTACTTATGTATATATTCCATGCACAAAAGATCTTTTAGGTCGCAGTGCGGGGTGGCTTGAACACCCACATGGCCCTCAAGTAATAATAATTCTTATGTATATAAATAATAATTATGTTGGCGAAACAACTTAAAATAAGTATGAATCTACAAAAAAAAATCATTTTGTTTTCATTTTAGATTGTTTTGTGTAAGAAAGGGATAGAAATATACTTATTTTAAGTTACCTCGCTAACATACTTATTTAAATAAGTAAGTCTAAATAAATAAGTATAACTTTTGGAAAGGGCCTAAGCCTGGTTTGTTAATTAATTTACGTCATAATCCAATTTTTGAAAACCTAACATAAAAATGTTCTAGATTTTATTTCTATTTTCTCTTATACAATCAATATTCGTCATTCGTCGTTTTCACTTTGGCTTTGTGTTGTGCTGTCGTTGGCTCGCTCGATTGAGTCCATTTACATTACATGTAAAAAAGTGAATTAGTGAAAAAATAGGTTTGTGTAAAAAAGTGAAAAAATAGTTGTGTAGTATGACATCTAATGTCGTTTTCGATTAACCAAAAAATCTTAACTCAAAAATGACGAGTTTAGTGTTTTTTCACTGAGTTTAGTTTTTCTTATCAATCGAAAACGACATAAAAAATGTGAGATTATTATTATGCGCAATAATTATTTTACTGGATTACACATATAACCTCAAAAATTATGTTGAATTTGTGTAATCCAGTAAAATAATAATAGCTCTTATTAGGTTTTGGGGCTAAAGTTTACTGGGTACGTCAAGAAAATCACGACGTATATTTTTTAAGAAGACATATACATATATTTTTTGAAAAGTTTATTCAAACTACCTAAAAATGTGCAAGTTTTTAAAGATTTTGCTGTTATGATTGTATCTCAATAATTTTTCGATAGTGTAAGCAATTTTCTCGGGTAAATTTTGCAATTTTTCCGTGAGCATTTTTCAATTTTTCTAAAAAAAAATGTTGTTATAATTTTAATCAAACTACGGGAAAATTTGCAAATTGAGAGAAGATTATTGTGCTCAAAAATTTATTTACTGGATTACACATATAACCTCAAAAATTATTTTGAATTGTTTATTTGGCCAGAATTTATAGAAGATGACTAATATTTTGATTATTGTGATGATGGTTAATGATATATGCCCAGTAGAACTGTTTAGTGTTTCTTTTTCATGGGTTAGCCTGACTTGATTTTAGTTACGTATTGTTCAGTTATAAAGTAAGTCGAGCATTATTTAAGGTTTAACTTGCAAGATGTCTACTTCATTGTATAGTATTAGAATTTCATTTTTTATTCTATTTCTTCTGTCTAGAACTTTTTATCCTAGATGTTAACATTACAATTTTTGAATTCTAGTAGTGTTATGCATGTAGATGTCTATACTAATATTTTGTTTGCGGATTTAACTTGTATTAGCCGTGTTTTTTTATAAGTCTCGATAGATCTCAATAGATCGCATCCAGATGTTCTCTATTTTTGTGGTTAAACTGCAATTGATTCAGTTTATTTTAATCAAGAATAACTTTTTATTCAACATTTTATCGTTTTTAATTAATTTTCTTGAATTACATAACTTATTAATTGTACATGAAAATCTTGCTTTTTATCCAGATATGCTATCGAGACTACAGATTTTCCCTTTTATGAGTAAAGACACAAATGAAAAATTTGTATTTTAGCATGGACGCATACGAAAGTAAATTTTTAGTACAACTATCATACAATAGGAAACTAGTAGCTGATTTACATTTAATCTGTTGCTCTATTTTAAAAGACAGAATATGTACGATAAAAGTATTAATTTTATTATTATTTCCTTCCATTATGAAGATGCATATTAAAAATGTGTTATTTAATACTACTTACCGCAATCCACAACTTTTTTAGCGAAAAAGAATTGAAAAATCGAAAAATGAACCTGTTTATAATTTTTCGTAAAAGTTGCTCAACATTTAAAAGATCATAGTAGCATTTTGAAAAAAAAAAAATTTTAATGTGTCCGTCTCATTTTTATATATGGATAAAATGTATTTGCACTTTTCCTCATGTATTTATACTTTTGGAATAATAAAATATAATGAAAACAACATGGCGTAGCGATGTCAAAATAAACACAATTCTTAGTGCTGCGAGTGCCAGTATTTTTAAGTGAATGATAGGAGTAGCTACAATTTCCTATTTTTTATTTTTGCAAATATCTGAATAGATCTATCGAGACTTATAAAAAAACACAGCTAGTATTCCTACAGCTAGGTAATCGAAAGAATCGATTCGTAAGTGGTAATGTTTTATGTTCCGGATTCGGGTTGTTGTTGGTTATGTTAGTCTAAAATTCTCTTATTTGCAGTACAATGTTTCGTACGTCACCCGACGTACCAAGTTTATCGGATACTTTTCGAAAATCAGTTAAAATTCATATCATTTTCTGATAATTTATGATTATAGGATTGGGTATCTATAGTTCTTAGTATGTTAATTGTTTTTAAGTAAATTGATGCTGTGGTTTAAAGGTTTTTATTAAACTATTTACTAGGTTTCTTTTCTTTCGTTTAGAATTGTGGAGCTAGTCTCTCCTTAAAGTAATAAAATGGCGGAACCATATAACTTATTTCAGGGAATAAACAAAATAGTAATGTCAAATAGTAACGAGCTAACCGAATCGGACAAACTTTCCAAATTAGCTACCCCTGAAGGACAACAACCATTAATTTACAATGGTGAAATAGACTTCGAGAGCCAGACTAACTGATGAAGAGAAATCATTACTACATGAATTTAATTTGGAAATATTAATGCCATATTTTATAGGTATGTGTCATGGTATAATGAATATAGAAGGTATGTTCCAACCAATCGAAATATCGCCATATTTCATCTTAGTGACGTAACTTTCAGTAATATATTTCGTAACGTTGACTCCGTTTGGTTGAGATTTGTGTTTTTTCTATCGTGTACAATCGTTGAAACTTATTTCCATTTCCAAAACCTAAAAATATTTTTATAAACCTAAACCAATTCGCAAAAAAATATCCAAATTGACTCTGAGTAACGTCACGCTCCACGTGCTTTTAGCTGTCAAGCATACCTTGTAAAATTATTGTATCATGGGTAGGTATGTGTTATAAATCAGATAGAATTTTAGTAAATTTCATTTTGCTAAGGATAATTTAATTCAAAGCAACTTCAAAAAATGTATGATACGAATTGCTTAAATTAAATTTTGTTATGAACATGTTATGTAGCTTCCGCAATTACGTACCGAAGTCTAAAATATTTATCGAAGGAAGATATTTCGAAAACAATAATGCCTCTGGATCTACAGGCTGAATTTAGGAGACAATTATTAATTTGGCGGAAGGTAAAGGTACTATATTTTTTAACTATTACAGTATAATATATAAGATGAAACACTATCGGCCACAACAAAAATTTTGGATTGGATGGAAAAGTCTAAAGGATCCAAAAGTCAAAACTTCACAAGATCCCTCTACTTCAACTTTCTCTGCTTCTCTCGCATGCAAATCTACATCCTCTTTAAAAGTAAATGCCTATTATAAAAGGTATATTTTCCTAAATTTCAGTTATAAATAAATCTGTGGTCATAAATCATAAATCATAATCATAAGCGTCAAATTCGCATTTTTCAGGAAAACGTATTTAAATTATAAAAATCGTTTAAAATTGTTTAAAATTTTTAAAATCCTTGCTTTTATAAATGATTATTACAGTTGTTTGTAGCTACCGAAATATTACAAAAAACTGATATGATATGAAATCGAATCTGGAGATTTCGAATTTGAGATAATACGTAAAAGGAGTTATCTCACCTTAAGCCTTAATGATTTGTGACCACAAAAATATAAAGTTTAGTTCAAATCGTGTATTCACAAAGAGAGCAATCTATATATTCCGGTTTGATGAATATATTTCGTAGTCAAAGCTATAACAATGTTATTGTTTCATTGAATTTAAGGGGACTTGCCTACTTCAAAACAGAGTCCAATACTGGAACGATATTTTAATAAAAATTAATTCAATTTTTACTAACTAGGATATACGAATCCTTTTATCCAACAACATTAACGGAACATTTATCACAACATTTTTTGAAGTAAATTTCTCTCAGCAAAATACACATCGTCAAGAAATTATTAACATTATTATAGTAGAAGTCAACAAGAATACTATTGATTTAAAACCATGCGATTTTTTATACATTTTAAACCAAATTATTGAAATATTTCCAACGGAAAGAGAAGTACAGGTAAAAGTATAATTCGGTATTTCGGTGTTTCAAAGTATTGATGCTTATGCATTTAATTAAGATCATCTAATTTTCAATATATCCTAATTTTAAACGAGTGAACGGATCTTAGCTCAATATTTGAAAATATTACGCAGATTCTTTAATTTTTTTAATTTCAGGATTCAAAGAACAGTGCCGCAGAAGGAAATAAAGAAATACGTGTCGAGTTATTTAATATATAGATCATTTTTGGAAAGTTTCGTAAAAATCTAAAGGGGGCAGGACAATTCTTGATCGTTTTGGTATGGAATCGCTGTATTTAACATATATATAACGTCTTTTACCTACGATTTTACTTAAAAGATTTTTGAATTACCAACGTTTCACCTATGATTTTACTTAAAAGTTTGTTGAATTAACAACGCCTTGTCGATAATTTTACTAGAAAAAATGTTCAATTAAACATGTTTTATATATGATTTTACTACGCAGAAGTTTAAATTAATACCGCTACACCTATAATTTAAATGGAAAAATTATTGAGTTAATAGTGGTTCACTTATGATTAAAAAATAAATAAAAATTATTAACAACGTTTCATCAATCATTTGGCTTATAAAATTGTTGAGTTAAAAATGCGTCACTTATGATTTTACAATCAACAGAATAGATTTGACTTCGTTTCGCTGATGATTTGATAACGAATATTCTTGAATTAACAACGTTTAATTTTAGTAAAATTAAAAGTTTTTATACATGATTTAAAAGAAACCGTCAATAGGCACTTTTCATATTAAAAAATTAATGATATCATATGTTTTTTTAACAAATTAACATTTTTTTTCCTCTCAGTGTGATAAAAGTATCGTAAGGGGAATTATTTAAGTTATGTTTACAAATCCATGGGGCTACAAAATCTTAGTCTAACTGGCAAAATTAAGAATAAGATTGACTATACATTTAAAAAAATTTAAATTATGTATGTACATATATGGTAATACAATCCAATTTAAAACTTAAATAACCCAACAACAAAATTTATTTTGATTACATGACAACATATATACAAACCTAAACAAAAACATATTTCCCCAATCTCTCAAAATTTAAACCCGACAACTTTTTGAAAAACAAAACAAACAATAAACTTTAATTTAATTTCAAACCTATATAACAAAATTTTATTCCATTAAAGTTCATTCATAAAGAAAATACGGCAGAAAGCAAAAAAAAGAAAAAAAAATCATCATTGAGATGAAAAACGAGTTTTCTAGAGATTCAATTTCCTTAATCAAAAACTTTTGAATTTATATTTTGCTTATGAAGTAAACCAGAAAACTAAATAACAACAAAATACAAATTCATTAATTAATCCAATCAATTTATCTATTCTAAACTTTTTGTTCCAGAAATATAAGCTTTTATTCGAACAAGTAAACAAAACAAGAATCACAAAAAATAACAACAACAACAAATTTCAATTTGCCATACTCGACGGGGTGGTGATGTAAATGTATATGTACATAAGGAATTCATCACCCAAATATTTAATGAATTTTTAAGGTTATTAGCCTGAACATGAAACAATTGTTGTAAACAAAATGTCTAAATTGAAATGGGATGTATGTATAGTATGTATGTCATGTTACGACATCATCCTCATCTGTGCCCCATATACACAACATTCACAAAAATAAAAATAAAAAAAATAAACAACGAAATAAATCAAAATTTGAAGCACAACAACAACACTCCGAACCAAACCTTGTTCCGTGTCTTTGGTATATATATATATATATATATCGGATTATTAATTTGGGTATTATAGCTGTTCTGTTCTTGTGTTACTGAACATTTTTTTAACCCAAATACAAAAAACGAATTGAAAATTTCTGGGAAATAAATTGTTAGTGAATCCATCAAATTGAAATTCAATCAATTAAAACTTCCATACAACTATACAAAAAATTGTTTTATAATAATTTCAACCATCTCTAGTTACTAACAGAAAGAAAATATTGGAAAATAAAACAAAACTAAATTCAAACAAACCATACCAAATTGAAAACAAAAATGTGTTTTTCCATTTCATCAACGAATTTTAATTTTTATGATTGGTTTGATGAAATTGTGGAAATTGTTTAGATTGGAATGCAGGCAACCGTAGAAGGGAAAAACTATGTTCGAGAAAATGAAAATTTGATTGAAACTGTATGATGGAATTTTGTGATATGGTGAAGGTATGTATATGGAGTACAAATGAAATATGTATGCCGCCGCAGGCTTGTTGTGCATGAAGTTTTTTTTTGCACTTGCTAGTAATTTTTATACACGTCGCATAATTGATTGATGGCGCTATCTGAATATATTTTGGGAACCTGATACTCCGATCGGTGATGATACGTTTGACTGTGCGAACAAACGCTTACATTGACAAATCGACTACTATAGAATAGAGCGACACGTAGACCTTTATATACCTTTAGCGGGTCAGCAAAGATGTTACCGAGATGTTATCAAGAGGCGAGGTCTGTATACCGATGCAAATATTCTTGAGTTGGAAAAACAATAGTTTTTCGGCTCTAGTGATGGGCACTTTGAATGACAGACAAGATTATTGAAAATCTAATGCCAAACTTAACTCTTGGCATTTGATGAATTTTTAATAAGTGATGAGCAAAATGGTTAGCGAATTATGGAGCTCTTCATTTAATTGGCACGTATAAGTTAGGGGAGTTGTCTAATAATGTTGTGCATAAATTCGGAAGTCAATATAAAATTCAAAATCGCGTTTTTGCCGGCACATCAAATCGTCCAGCAGTTTGGAAATCAAGAGTTGTAGTACGTTGTTATAACTGTTAAAATGACAAACGGTTGCTTCACGCGTTTTGGTACAGAGCAATCAATTTACTGAAATCTGGTTTTAGTAAGATCAACGGAGGTATATTCGGGAATCTTATTGTTTTATGGTCATATCTGAAAAAAAAACATGAATACATCGATGATAGTGCCCATGACGTACGCCGCTGCACACTAACATTGCAATCATAATGGTTTCAAATGAGGTTTCTCTCTCTTTCTTTCCTTCTCTTTTTCTCTCTTTCTGTCTCTCTTTCTGTCTCTACTTCCTCTCTCTCTTCCTATTTCTCTTGCTCTCTCTCTCTGCCTCGCTCTGTCAGCAATTCTGACAGGCTGATCAAACTTGCCATTTGGAAAAGGAATAATGGTTTCGTCATTTCCAATAAAAATCACTTTGGGGAATAGGAAAATCGGAACACATTGCTCGGTACTTTGCTAAATTAATCCAAGCGCCTATAAAGTTTCTCACCGTCCTTCTTGTCACACCTAGCAAATTTATGAGTTCTTTACCAAATTTAAAAAATCAAACTGCGATGAAGGTACGCAAAGAATATGAATAGAATGACTTCGGTTGATCCGTCTTAGAAAGGCAAAATACGATCAAATGCAACAACCTAAATTTTGCGGTACACGTCTACGATTAGATCAACAACTACGACAAGAATTTTGATCAGACTGCAAAGAATCAAACCCTACCGTCAAGCGATAAAGTTAATTATCCTAGTTTAGGAGACGGCGCATCGTGATAATGGTTTCTTTTTCAAAAGAAGCAGTTGAACAACTTAATATCAATCACATGCTGTCTATGATACACAGGGAATGTAAAAATAAATATTTTTCAGTAACGCTTACTAGTACAGTTCTTGTAAAACCCCTGAACACTCTTGAACGGAGTTGACCACTGATCCAAATTTTGTTTTTTGCAGCACAAGAAGGTTTTCACCCAGAATCTTTGTACAGGAATGACTTCGGCACCAATGAGCTAATCGACATTCTGGAGTTGAAAATATAACGTGTCGGAAAGAAATACCTAAACTTTAAATGAATAACTGCACTGATGGATAACTTATTTGACTGACCAAAATGGGGTACAATGCATGGAGTTGTGCTCCTTTATATTTGATGTTTGCACAGAACTCTCAGATATATTAACCCATTTCGGGAAGTGACAAGCAAACCAGTAATTGTTCAGTTAGCAGAAGTTTATTGCCCAAAGAATTAAAGGCAATTCAATGAACAGCAATTTAATCGTAAAACAGCCGCATTGTATCATAAGTCAACTATAATCGGATATCAAAACAATATCTTTGGTATATGAGTCAGGAACACGAGTGATTTATTCTCTAAGCGCTTAGTCACGGATGATCAAGCGGAAATTTTCGCTTGCGACCTTCTCTGGTAGACCTAGCGACTTTTACAAGGCATTAAAATTCGTATTGAAATTCAACAATCGCTGCAATCATCACAAGTTGGACGGATTAGCTCAACAGATAGATTTAGTCGATGTCGGGCACATGCCAATAACAAATCGTCAGAAACTTGAAGTCTTAAAATTTCCGGATTTTCAGTGATAATCGATTAATTTATTCCTGCTTGAATAAAATTAGGTTTTATTTCTAGTTTTCCGAAAATACTAGAATCAAATTTTACCGGAATTGATCCGTCTAGCCCAGAATCATCTGGCGAAAAGAAAAATGGTAGATGAACCTACACATCAATTTTATTGCACATCAATATCAACAAACACGATTCGCTAACAATCTGCGCCTGTGAAACTAGGAAAAGTAATTACTAAAAACCATGCTGTCTTTATGTGATATCCTTAGAATCAACTAATACAGAGCCGTAACATTGATATTCAGTTAGATATTCAGAACTAGTATTATCGGTCACGGTCGCAGTGTAAGCGATCATATTCATAGAATATGTAAAATTGTAAACCGTTCAATTATTCGCGCCGATCTCCACATACTGTTAAAGTTAGCCGAAAGTGAAAAATCGATATTACAGATTGTGTTATTCCAACCGAAAGCTTCCAGTCGAAAGTAAAAAAAATGGTAACGCAGATTGCGTTATCCCAGCCGAATATAAAAAATGAAGTCGATATCAATCGCTAATGTTTAGCCAAAAAATTACTAGGGATACATGAATAACATTGAAGACCTTTGTTAATATTTCTTATATGGCAAAACCTGGATCCAGTCCTTCGTGGAAATTGTAGATAATTCACGAAACTCTAAAAAATATTTTAAATTGGAATAAAATCAGCCTCTATATCCATGTATCCTATTTACTTTCGGCTGATAACCACAAAATGTTTTATTTTCGGCTGGAATGTTAATAACGTAATCTGCATTATCGACTTTTTACTTTCGGTTAGAAACTTTCGGCTAGCTTTAACAGGGTCATCTTCCCTATATATAGCAACGTGTTATGCAAGGCCAAAAAAATTTGTTTTAAGGTAGGCAAAATTTTCTCGTGATTCGTTTCCCACTTATTATTCATAAATTCATTTTAACAAACATCGATAGACAAACATATCTGGCAGGTTAGCTCATCAAAGTGTCGCAACCTAAAATTGTTGCTAAAGCTTTGAAAATCAATGCGAACAAATTAGGGTTCCGACACTATTTCCTTAAATGTTCGCCAAAACAGTTTTGAATTCCTAGCCCATTAAAAAACCAAGTGGTAGCTCATCTGACATTAAGCCCAGCTATAACTGAAGCTTTGAACCTTCTTTGATAATTATTAACATAAACTGTTTTTACAATTCAGTGTATCTTTATGTTGTGCGATTCTTCTTGCTACCAAAATCAAAATGGGACTGGCGACTTTGAATTGGGTTGTAGTGACCCTTATAGCACTTATGTATTACTGCTTTATAGAACATAGAAACAGTACTAAAATAGAAAATATCGACGATTTTAGACGAAATCCAGTTTAAGATACAACAATGAACGAACTTTGCAAATAAGTAAGGAATGCGCCAACTAATATTGAGTCTACAACATAAAACCAAAAACCAACAGCTTCTGCCGAATAATACTCGCAAGAGATAGTGGATGCCTCTAAATCCAGGCAACAGGGGTGACCAGAAATTAGTTTTCCAAATTTTTGCAGCTGATTACGACTTTTATTGAAGTGGGATTTTATATGATCAAAAGCTAAATTTAAAATGCATTTATTACAACTCAATCACCAATTAAAGCCCACTCAACCCGACCCACTCCCCTTTAACCCCACTTAAACCCCAACTGAAGCCCTAACCCAACCCAAAACTCAATTTCAACTAAATTCTAACTGAGCCCTCTAGTTCATCATAAAAGGTATTTTTAAGCATTCATACTGTGCTATGGGCTTTATAAAGTTTGTTTAATGGCATGATGAAATCCGTTTTATAAATCTAAGCCACTGAACTACTTTTTGTCAATCAACTTAGAAATCAAATCCTCAATTGACGGTAACGGAAAATTATCTAGAACTGTCAATCAGCTTGGTACCCTATAATTAACATACAGTCGATATCCATCTGTATTCTTTCGCTTTACCATGAATATTGGTGACTCGCTAGCCTTGATAACACCGCTGTCTATCAAATGAGCAACAGCCCCTGCCGCTCTATATACGAGAATCTTCTTGGATTAGTTTTAAAATACTCCTCCTTCTCTAAAACAAACTGGTCAAGCCATAAAGCGTCAAGCACGTGCAGAAAAACTTAATGAAGCATGGAACGAATTACATGACATCGAAAATCAAATACTCCTTCTCCTTGGTGAAACATCAGAAGCAGAAGATTTTGAAGAAAAATACTTCCAAACCAAAATCAACCCTCAGGCGTATTTTTAATATAAAAAAATGCAAGCATCACATCTATTTAAAATAATATATCCAGTGATAGAGATACAAGTGTTTTCGCAGATCGTTCACTATACCAATCCAACGAAAAATGTTTGCCGCGTGTTTCGATCGAATTATTTAGCGGGGATTACATGAAGTGGCCACCGTTTTCACATCAATTTAGAACTATACACGAAAACGAATCGCTTAGCAGAATCCACAAATATCTTTCAATACCTCAAAGGATGCCAATTATAAACAGGCGTGGGAAAAATTTCAGAAGCGATACAACAAGAAAAGACTGATCGTGAGGGATATAATCGAATTATTCCTAGGACAACCAGCAATGAAGCAGTGTTCACATAAACAGTTACGAATGATATGCGATACTTCCTATAAAGTGCTAAGAGGATTAGCTGCTTTAGGAACCGAATGGGAAAGCCGTGATTCTTGGTTGGTCCACATTATCGTAAAGAATCTAGATTTGGAAACCCAATAATTATAGGCACAGCACAACATGATATCGATGCTCTAAACATCAACCAATTGCTGGATTTCTTGACCGACAAATGTAATGCTCTGGAGTCCTGCTCATCGGCAATGCCAAATATCTCCTCGATCACTTGTTGCTAACGAATCATCAATTACAATAACTCTGATTCAGCTAAACTGAAATGTCAGCAATCAACAGAGAAGATGAATCAAATGCAACGGTTTTTTCTGTATATCAACAACAACGTTGAACTTAACATACTACAATGTTTCTGGGAGCTGTTAATGGAATCTAGATCCATGACTAAACTCCGAGTCGTATTTGATGGGTCCTGTAAAAGCACGTCCGGTGTGTCGCTAAATGACACATTATTTATAGGACCAACAATACAAACAAATTTAATGCATAGAACTCGTGCAATGGCAGTTTCTGTTGACATAGAGAAAATGTATCGTCAGGTGAGAGTCCATCCTGATGACTGCGATTTTCATCAAATTGTGTGGAGAAATAATGTCGCCGAGGAAATACAGCATTTTAAACAAAATACTATTCTACCCGTTAGAACACTACAACAAGTTGCCATGGATTATCAGTTAAGTTATTCGCAAGCTGCCTTAATTCCCTTGAAACATTTTTATATACACGATATCCTGACAAGCTGTGAAATCATTCAAAGAGCATTTAACATTTATAAAAGCATGTTCGCTCTGCTGGGCGAAGATGGATTTAAAATCAAAAAATGAATGTCATGCGATCAAGAATTCTTAAAGAAAGTCTCACATGAAGACCATCGATGGTAGAGCTAGAACCGAATTCTACCATTAAAACACTCGGCTGCCACTGGAATCCGCTTCGTGACATATTTTCCTTTCGCTTTAATTTGCCTGTTAATGAAAAAATCATCAAGCGAATGCTTTCTCTTCAAAGTCCATGGTTACAAGCATTAGCATGGGATGACGAACTACCTCTAAAAGTTGCAGAAAAATGGGACAAAATCCAAACCGGCATGAAAGACATTGAATCCATTGAAATTTCGCGATACCAGATGATATCCACAAGCTCGAATAATTTACAATTACACGCATTCTCAGGCGCTTAGGAACTAGCTTATGGAGCAGTGGTCTATTCGAGAGTCAAGGATACAAATAGGACTGTGCTATTACTATTATGTCGTTATAGCCTTACTATTATAGTAAATTATACCACTCAATATTTAGGGATCGAAATCGCATCATTTCATGCCTATTCCGATTCATCAATAATTTGGCTTGGCTGGATAATTATTACAGAAGGTGGAAGTATTTCATAGCCAATCGCACGTCAGAAATACTTGAATATATTCCTAGAAAACATTTGCTACATATTCCGTTTAAAACAAAATCCGGCCGATTTAGCAACTCGTGGTTTAAATTCGGTTGAATCGGTAAAAAATCAATTGTGTTGGAGTGGCTCAGATTTTTATCAAATGCTAAAGATAACTTTCTAACCAGCTCCGTCAACATATCAACCAAAAGTCATGATCAAACTGATTTAGAAGAAAAGAAAAGTTTCAAAAATCTTTACATTGAACTATGCAATTAAGATATAGTCTCAGAGCTGTTTAACCGTTTCTCGTAGTAAACATTTACCACTAGCGCCTTTCTTAGATAGTACCGGCATATTAAGAGTTGTAGCCTGCTATATTTATGCGCCAAATGTGCGATATTTTATGCAAGTTAATCTTGCTGAGGTTCATAAACAAAATATTTATATCGGATATGCATTATTAACCAGCTTACTTCGCCAACGATATTTAATTATTGGTTGCCGGAATATGGCCAGACATTATGGAGCGAGGTGTATAACTTGTTTCAAACAAACTAGGTTACCTACATAACGAGCAACTGATGGGAAGCTTACTATACGTGGGCAGTATAAAGTAAAAAAAGGGTAGATCGCTTTATTTATATGTATGTCCATAGAGGCGATCTACATCGAACTTGTGAGTGACATCAGTACCGAATGTTTTATAGCTGCACTCAAGCGATTCATATACCTCGTCGGGGTATATCCACCCAAATCCACTCGGATAACTGCATTAATTTTATTGGCATCCATATAAAACTAAACGAACCATACGAACACTTTAAAGATGAAAGCCACTTTAAATTAATATCTAATTTTCTTACCCCACCGAAAATCAATTTTTTTTTTCAACCCGGCACATGCCCCTCACTTTGGCGTATTGTGTGAGGCTAACATAAAATCAGTAAAACATCACTTAAAACGAGTCACTGGAAATTTACTGCTAACATTTGAGGAGATGACTACGCTATTAACACAAACTGAGGCTGTTTTAAATTCCAGGCCTTTATGTAGCCTCTCCGAAGATGTGTCATTATACGACATTCTAATGCCACTTCATTTTTAGATTGGGCAATTAATGAAAGCAATGCCTGAGCCCGATTTAAGCCCCATAAATGCATCGCGGCTAGTGACAAAATATTTAAAACTCAATCACCATTTAGAAAACTTCATTAGAAAAATCTTTAGATAATACTTCTGCAGATATAACACTGTATAGGCTGATTTCATAAAAACTTTCTAGTAATTTTGTGAAATTCTAATTTTCCCAGATTTCCCACGGAAAACTTGAATGGATAATTTTTCTAGCGATATCTATTGACAACTCACTTAAAAAGGATTCAACTTCAAATATAAACTCTAGAGCCTCATTTTATTCCAAGTATTAAGATTTTTCTGATTTTTTGATATTTTCCACGAGTAGGTGGAGCAGAGTTTTCGACGTGAGGCTATGTATTTACAAACGTTTTTATTACAATCCATGAATTCTGTTTAGTTTCGGCTGATAACCACAAATTTGTTTCTTTCGTCTGGAATGTAAATACCGTAATGTGCATTATCGACTTTTTATTTTCGGCTAGCCACTTTCGGCTAACTTTAATAGAGTTACATGGATTGCTTGAAAATTGTTATCAATAGATATTCGTGGAAAATTTTGTCCCACCCACTCGTGGAAACTATTGGAAAATCAAGAAAATCCAAAAAAATTTAAAAGTTTGAAATATACATAAAATCATCCTCCTTTTGTCAATATTATTATTATTATTAAAATTGGTTGTGCCTGTTGAAAGCCGGACAACTGCACACGAAGTGAATGCAATCATCATCGCCTTCAAGGCAATCCTCGCATACAGCATCAAGAGGTAGCCCCATGCGCTGAAAGTGTACTTTAAAATGACCGTGCCCAGTAAGAGTTGCGATCAAAACTCTCAACTGTTTCTTGCTGCGAGATAAAGTAAACCTAGTGGCCCTCAAATTAGGTCCACTAATAAAAAGTTTGGCAATGCGGCAGCTACAAGTAGCAAGCAGTTGCTATTTTAATTCACTTACAGTGCAGCTTTGATCGCCTTCTTAACATAACTAAATGGTAAGGAAGCAACTGGTTCGGGACCGATCAATTTAAACTCAGCCCTTGCTTTCGCTAGAGAATCAGCGACATCATTGTCCTCAATGCCACAATGGGCAGAAACTCACACAATCGTCGCTCTATCGCTAGAAGAAAGAATATGTAAAAAGTGTTTACAGTCCTTAACAAATTGTTATCCAAAGTATTCAGCACGGATTAGCTCTCTGTATAGAAAACAAAATTATTATTTGTAGCAGCGAGATTCAATGCCTCAATTACGCAGAGCGTAAGAGCAATTAGTTGCACTTGAAAAACTGTACAGTACCAGACCACGCAGCCTGAAAAATTTAAATTAAAAGTAGGGTAGTACACTTGTGAGTTAAGGTGAGTTCCACATTCCTTTGCTCCTTAGCCGAAATGTAGCAGAACATGCTGTGCTAAGAATGAAAGAATGTAGCTGTGGAAAGAATAGAATTGATTCCATGGCAAGAAGGGGGGTCGAGGCCATGGCTCCTGTAATGGCCCTACAATCAATTAATAATTCAAGCCTTGAATTTAATGATTGAAGCCTTTAATTTAACCACTGACCACCATACCATGGAAGCATAAGATATCATTGGTAGAACCAATGATTTATAGATGAAAGACAGCATTCTGGGAGTTAGACCTCAGGTTTTTCCATGGCAGTCGATTTTTGAAGTTTATACTCCAGGTGAAATTTCCAGGAAAGCTAACTGTCCAAGAAGCCACCTAGCTAAATGCTTAACGTGGTCGAATCTGTTAATCGGCCTCCCGAAAAGTAAAGGCATAATTAGTCCACCAATATTTTCTCACGGGAAACTTGAACTGAATTTTTTTCCTGCTATAGCTATTGACAAATCCAATAAAAATTATTCAAAATTCGTTTTTCCAAAATCATTAGAAACATGTTTAAACAATGCATCTGTAGATATAACACTCTAGCAGAGGCTAATTTTAAAAAAACTGTCTAATAATTTTGTGAAATTCTAATTTTCCCAGATTTCCTACGGTAAACTTGAATTGATAATTTTTCCAGGTATATCTATTCACAAATCACTTAAAAACATTCAAAGTCAAATGGTAACTCCAGCATTCCCCAGCTTCGTTCAATTTTAAGATTTCAAAGAAGAAATTCTGGATTTCTTGCGCCAGCTCGCGGTTGGAAAGGGATCGGGTTATGATGGTTTTCCGGCGATTCTGTTTAGGTCTTGTGCTGAGAGTTTAGTCGTCCCGATTTTCTTCATATTTAAAAAAAACCTCCGTCGCGGGTTTTCTCTGATCCTTGGAAGAATTCTTGTATTCATCCAATCTTCAAGGCAGGTAGAAGAAGTGATGTGAGTAATTACTGTGGGATCGCCATTCTCTCCGTATTACCCAAACTGATTGAGTCTATGGTTCATAAAATCTTGCAATTTCATACTAAATTTTTTTATGGACTTTATCACGGTAGGCCTACAGTAACAAACTTGGTCGCATTTTGCAGTGATTTATTTGATAGTTTAAATTCCAGACAGTAGTTCGACGTTGTTTATACAGATTTTGCCAAGGCTTTTAATATGATTGACGACTCTATACTTATTATTAGTAAGTTTGAGAGTCTAAATTGTCAGCTCATTCCTATTAAATGGTTGCATTCCTACCTGTTTGATCGTTAGCATTCTGTTAGGTTGCTAGTTCTTACTCACAATTTTCTGGTGTGCCATCTGGCGTGCCTCAAGGTAATCATATTGACGGCCCATTGTTGTTTTCATTGTATATCATTGTATGGCCTCAAGTCATATTGCTCCATTATTGTTTTCATTGTATGCAGCCTTTGTTCTTTCTATTTTGGAGTATGCATCTCCAGTTTGAGCGCCATCCTACCACTGTCATTCAGGGAAGATTGAGATTGTTCAGATACAATTTGTTCTGTTCGCGCTTTATTATTTGCCGTCCATGCGTGATGTGGAATATGTCATCCCACCTTATCAGGATCGATGTAACCTTCTGAAATTGCAACGTCTAGACTATCGCCGGGACATAGCTTCCGCGCTGTTCGTGTGCGATATCATCAATTTCCGCATCGATTGTATCGAGTTACTTGCACGTATACAAATCTATCCTCCCGAATGTCGAATGCGTCAACATGGAAGGCTTTTATTTATTGACCCGGTGCCAACTAACTATGGTCTTTCCGAACCTATTCTGAGAACATCACAAATGTTCAATTCAGTATTTGAAATTTTCGATTTCCACTTGTCGAGAGATTCATTCAAGAATGTTTTATTGACATTTTTTTTGTATAATTAGCCGTAATTGTTTGTACCGATTGTAATCACTGTAGGTATCAAATAAATAAAATAAAAATATAAACTCTAGAGCCTCATTTTATTCCAATTTTTTAGATTTTTCTGATTTTTTTGATATTTTCCACGAGTAGGTGAAACAAAGTTCTCGACGTAAGACTATTTACAAACGTTTTTATTGCAATCCATGAATCCTGTTTAGTTTCGGCTGATAACCACAATTTGTTTTATTTTCTTCTGGAATGTACAAAATAGCATAATCTGCATTATCGACTTTTTATTTTCGGCTTCCAACTTTCGGCTAACGTTAATAGGGTTAAATGGATTGCTTAAATATTATAGTCAATAGACTTTCGTAAAAAACTTTATCCCACCCACTCGTCGAAAATATTAGAAAATCAGGAAAATCCGAAAAATATATCAGATATGAATAAAACCATCCTCCTTTTGTCAATAGCTATTGCTGGAAATTCAGTTCAAGTTTCCCGTGGGAACAAAGTGAAATGATGTTATGCCACGTATGACAATTGACAAAAGTTTTAAGTGATATCCATATAAATTTTCTTCTGAACAATGTCGGCTGATAACGACTTTACCTTTACAAGCTATGATAAACTGCATTATCGATTTGTTTATTTCCACTATTAACGTGGTTCTGCTTTATCTAATCGACTTTTATAATTAAACCTTGTGTTTTGAGAGTTTGAGAGTAGCATAACGAAAATAAATTTAAAATTTAGAATAATATTAAATTGTCTCACCTGCGCCGATACCATCCCTTCTTTTAATCGTGCTAAATCTGTGTGACTCCAAGCACTCGTCGACCATGGCACAATATCGCGTAAATCCTCGCCAAAACGAAAATCGCGTAATTGATTTTTTAAAAATTTTCTTATATTCCATGGTAAATCGTTGTGTCTGAAAACAAAATAAATGTAAATAATTAAAAAATTGAATTGCAAGAATTTAAAAATAAATCTCTCAACTGTGTGGACATTTTTTCCAATTTTTCAAAGTGCCAATCAAATTAGAATTTTGAAATATTTCATATAATTTTGGTCATTCGACATAATTATTCGTAAAATGGCATTCGCACGCGAAATGGCAACACAATCAATATTGTGACAGTTTTGTATTATCCAGCAAAGCAAAATACAATATTTAAATATAAAGTGATGCGACACTATATGTACGTATCCGCAGCCAGTTGTTATGTTTTAACAATATACGTAATATAAACATAAAAGCGTCGCAGTTTTTTTAGTTTTGTGTACATATATACGGCAACAATGAAAGCTTTTGTGTTTCAAAATTCAATGCCAAAGCTTGATACATTCGTATACGTTTATGTATACGTAACTGCGAATATATATGATACATTATACCGTTGAATTAAAAATTGAAGTGAATATTTCTGCTGTTGTTTGAATAAGAATAGAATTTGAATTGGTTGTTTCTGTTGTATGTACATATTACTACCGTATGAAGTGATGTGCTTTTGGCATTTTTCGTTCATTTTAGATCCGATGAATTTTTATTTTTATTTTTATTTTTTTGTTTGGGTATATATATGTATGTACGTACATACATAACATAGTCACCCCAATTTCAATTTTGTCTCCATATTCTTTTGAATCTTTTGGGTTACATTATATTATCTCTTATAAATGTATGTCTTGTATTTATTTAATATTAAAATAAAATTATGTAAATATTATAGATATCGTCAAGATTTTGTTTCGTTCTTATATCTGTTTTCACCATCTTTTGTTGTAAATATGTGTATATATATTTCCAAGATTATAAAATGTTGAAATATTTATATAAAATATTAAAAAAAGATGGATTTGATTGAGTGTGAAATGTCAAAGTAGCAGCCAGCAGTAACAGCAGCAAGCAACCAAAAAAGGGTTCATGAAAAATTTGTTTAATGTTTTAGATTTTTTGTACGAAGCTTAAAATACTTATGAGAACATTATTGGATGACTTTTAAACCTGAAAGCATGTGCTAATCGTATATAGATGTAGATGAGGGATTTGTCAACTTTGAAAAAACAGATTTGAATTTTAATGATTTCATTAAAATTTAGCCCACATCTATAAAAATTGGGGCGATAAACTGGACCTGTATCACTTCTTCTGTCACCTTTTCGTTGAAAAGATTTTGTTAACTGTTTTAAATAAACTATGTTGGAGCAATGATTTTTGGTAGCAGGAAACGTCGTTCATCCGTATTAATTGACAGTACAAAATCAATCATTGCATATTAAGTAGACGTTTTATTTTCTCCAAGAGATTAATTTACAGGTTATGTTTTCAATAAATTGAGACAAAAATAGCAATCAAAAATGTGGAAAGAAGCATAAGAATATACCGTCATCTTATCACGAAATGTAAACATTAAAGTAGTAAAATCTAGATATTGAGTAAAATTTTGAAATCTCTAATTAGCCGAATAAGGAAGGAGCGACGTATTGCATATTATCGCCAACGTATGGTACCACACTTGCATCTGCATCGGTCATGTCGCCAAATAGGTAAACCGTTCATTAAGTCGTATCCAGAATTTGTTTTTAATTTTGGTGGCATTATAAACGAATTTTGACTGATAAAAGATCTAAATGCATGGACCAGTAAACAAATTGTATGTTCAACCGGCATGTAGCACACCAAAAAATTTCGTAATCTGTAGCACGGGAATCCTCTCATTAAAGATATACGTATATTTAACAAAATCATAGTCTACAAGAAATTTCATTACAAATTCCCTTATTATAATTGAATTTATCATAGTTTAGTTTAATTAAATCATAGTTTAGGAGCCTGCAAGTTGGTACATCTTTTTATCTCAGTTGGTAATGCTATTTATTAAACTTTTTAAGTGGTCGGACTCCGGAGTGCTTGAAAATTAATAAATCTTCAGCTTACTGTTTCTACTAAAATTTCAAAATGTTGGCCCAGGAGTGAAGTGGAAAAAGTGCAAATTCCTACAAAAACAGGATATGGATCGAAAAAGTTATTTCGATTTTTCAACTCCTAGCAATTGTCAATTTAAAATTCTTCTTTTCTTCAGGATCATTGTAAGTACAAGTAATCTTTATTTATAAATATTAGGCGTTTTTACGTAAAAGACACATTTCAAATGTAAACGATCATTTTATATTTTTAATAGAAAACACTGACAACTAAGATAACAAGATGTGAAAATATCCCGCCTCATAGCTTCGTTCTAAGTTCAAGCAATTTTTATTTTAATAGTTATAATAATTGTTAGGCATTTTTACGTATAATTCACCGGAAAACCTGATTTTGAAAGTTTAATAGAAAACATTAACACTAAAGTATTCTAGATTTTAATCAAGAAAGTGGAAACTTTCTGCGATTAATAGAAGCGATCCCGAAATTTTGATTGTGTTTTCAGAGCGTTTACGCCACATTGTCATGTGTAAAAAAAAATATTTGAATACTGAAAGTCTACTGTACAGTAAACTTCCGTAAATTGCAAAATAATTCTTATAACGGTTCCTAACCATTTTGAGTTTTAAGATTATTTAGCTTTAGTGTAGTTTATAGTAAACTTTTACGTTTGATAGAGGAAGCGAAAACCAGTAAAAAAGATAACGTTTTCAGCTCCTGAAATATTGCTGAAAATGTGCAGCACTTAGCATTGATACAATTAGTTTTAGTCAAAAGATCAGATGTAAATGGAAAAACTTGAATTGTGTTTTTTTTTTAAGGACGATATAGTAAAGTAGATTTGTGTAAATCGGTAAGTAAACGTCGCAGGAATATGAAACATATTTTAAAATATAAAGCGGTGATTGTTTTTCGGGTATTGTGGTCGGTTTTTAGTTTATGGTTTTATTTGGGTGGGTAGTTATTATGTGACTGTATAATTGTCAATCAGGGGAAATGGCAGTTTAAAATTTAAGGTAAAATGGTATACTGTGCCATTTCACCCTAAAACAATTACATTTACGGGGTTTACATTTTTTTAATTATTAAAATTTTCGGAAATGTTTTTATTAATTTTATTCGTTTTTGATTATTATCTAATTCTTTAGAAATGCCTACAATATACATGCGTAAAAATTCTAGCAGATCCAATTGGACGCAAGAGCAATTAACCTGTGCCATCGAAAACATAAAAAGACGTCTATGTTCAATTAATGAAAGAGCCAAACAGTATAAAATTCCGTGTACTACTTTGGAAAGACATCTAAAATTACAAACAAAAAACAAGCCCGCTCTTGGGTCTCTTTCTTGTTTAGGCGCATTATACGAATCAAAATTGGTTGCCCACATTAAAAAGCTTCAAGTCCATGGATTTGCTCCTACAAGAGACAAAGTGTGTGGTTTGGCTTTGGAGTTAGCCGAAAAATGTAAAATTAAACATAACTTTAATCTACGAACTAAAAAAACCAGAAACTGGTTGGTTCTCTTTTCATAAAAGGCCACCAAGATTTATCCGTAAGAAAATCGGCAGGACTTTTAAAACCACTCGCTGATGGTATGAACAAATATGAGATAAATGATTACTTCAAATTACTGGGTGAAATTTTAGACGAAAATGGGTTAATGGACAAACCTGATCATATATATAATGTTGATCAGACAGGCTGTCGATTAATAATAAACCTGGGTACGTTATTGCGGAGAAAGGCTCTAAGAATATAACGAGCATTACATCGGCTGAGAAAGGCGAAGCGATTACTGTAATTGTTTGTAGCAGTTCAGAAGGTAATTTTCTTCCACTATGGCCTGTGTTTTAAAGGAAAAAATAAAAAAGCGGAATTTGTCGAAGGAATGTCTCCTGGATCGTTTGTATATATGTCTACAAAATCAGCGTCAATAGCGATATATTTTTTATTTGGTTAAAAGAATATTTCTCCGTTAGAAAACCACAGGAAAACGAAGTTCAGAGATAATTCTCTGTACATATACCAAAATGTTAAAGATGTTTCACGTCAAAAACTTGTGTGTCCTGTTAAATAAGGAATGTTATTTGCCTAAAAAAGAGCACCGCGTGAAACATTTAATATACGCCAATTTGTCATGGAGGTAAAAATTCTACTAATATAAACTACATCGCCAAATTTAAATTGTTTTGTGTGATTTGCCTGAATTGCACCTCACATCTTTGATAATTTAACTGAGACATTTTCTTCGATCGACTCTGGTAAACTAGTTATGGATGTTCCAATCAAAAATGCAACAATCACATAATATAATAAATTTCACCAATTCGCATTTAATGGTAGAAATGGGTCTATAAAATTCCAGCTATTGATAGACTAAACATATCACACAAATATGAAAAACGAGTTGAATGACTTGAATTGTATAAACAAAATTTGGAGCTTTTTCTGAATCTAAATTCATAACCCTAATATGACAAATGATATGTTACAGTCGTCTGAATTTATGAATGTCGCTGTCAAATATGTATATATGACCTGAAATGTTTTGTGCTTTTTATTTAACTAGGCCCTAATCCAAATTCATAGAGCCTAGCACGATAAATGATAGGTTATAGTCAGTGATGGATTAAGGCAAACTTCATTTCCGGACCTCCTCAAAACAATAGGAAAATCCGGGCCCTTAGCAAGCCTTTATTTACAGCTGCGGCAAAAATAATAGTAGTGAATGAATCAAGATTATTCAATACAAACTGCCTGAAAACAAAGCATAGTTTTTAAAAAATGTTGTTTTCCAAATTTACATTATTTATTACATAATAAGAAAATAATATCATAATTTTGTTTAAAAGTATGAAAAATTCGAATATGTTGCAATTATGATGTAGCACTACTATTATTTTTGCCGCAACTGTATATATGCAAAAATTTCGTTTTTCTATACGAAAACGTAAAAAGTAATTTTATCTCTGTTCTTTATTTTTGTTGTTGCCTTAAATCCATTTTAGAATGAAGAGAACAATTTAACGGTCTTACGTCCTTCGTCAACATTATTAATATTGTGTGTTTTGCGGCGTAGAAGGTGTGTACTGCAAACAATCCTATAGTATAGACAAACTCGTGAAAGTCGATATTTTGAAATGACCTGTAATGCCAGGTTTAACACATATAAATATTTGAGCATCAGTTTGCAATTTATGTAAACAATTTATCTTACGTTCTCAATTAAATGCATTCTCTGCAAACCGCTTTGAATTACCATCATCCGAAGGAATTTGCGATAGGCATCATTCGAAAACAGTCGGAATCAAAAAATGGAGACACACAACCACGACTTTGATGTGCATAAATGACTTTTAGTAAATTATTCAATCAAATTGAATTATTTTTATAATTTTTTCTATTTATTAAACTTTATTGAATTTTAATTTAATTTGTTTTTGTTTTACTTGTGATCTGAAAAAATCTAATTTTTATAACAATCCATTTTTTTGCAAAACTATTTGATATCCAGCGTTTGCTGCCTTAGCTATTAAAACAAACAAACCTTAACATAAACAATTCTAGCGTTCAGCTCTTATTAGAAAATCGCTAAAAATTAGTAATTTTTAGTGTATCGACGGGTTAGAATTAGAATCCGCTGTAATTTGAAAATTAAAAATTTTACGAGGATTTTAGAATAAATGGCCACCCAGACTTCTTATAATGCAAAATGTCTGACATCAAATAAAAAAATTAACATTATTTCGTTTCAAACAGTTTAATCCTTTGTATATCGGTAGTATAAAAGTTGCCCCATAGAAGGTTGCAATTGCAAAATTAATTGTAATAAATTAACCCAAATCGTCTTACGCATAATACAATTAAAATCTATTAAATTATAATGAACTGAACATTATTTAAAAATAATGCTATCATAACATTAGTGATTTCGATTTCCCTACAAATTTTATTGCCCGACTATTCCAAGAAACCAGAAATTTTGTTGATCGACGAATTTTATTTCTCGACAATTCGAGGTTTTAAAATTTTTTCTAGAGTACCTTGGAAATTCTCGGGAATTTCAATATTTTTTAAGTTAGTAGAATTTTACCAAAAATGTACTTTAAAAACAGTAGGTATTGATTGATTTCATGTTTCCCGACTAAGAAATATTTCTTTCATTTCGTAGTGTCAGAACGGGCCGAAGAGATAACAAATCATTCTTATTTGCATTGATATTTCAGAATCAATAAGAGTTCTCTACTGTTTTGTAGTCAAAACTCTCTCGATACTCTCTTAATTAATACCGATCATAAAGCAGCACAACGAAAACAATGCATACATGCTCCCTGTCTGGTAGGTCCTAGTGGTTCAGTAGACGGTGAAGGCCGGCCTTTTACCTTCTCTACACGGTAAATAAAAATTCACTAGATTTGAGCATACTACACAATCTAGTTGAATCAAGTAAAATTAAAAATACTAGATTTCTGTTTGTAATAAAATCTTGTATTTTACTTCAAATATAAATATGTACTACTGAAAATAAAGTAAAAATACTTCTTGATTTTGTGGCTGAAATTCTGGTAAAATTGTAAGATATACTATTTTTAATTAGATTTCAAGTAAAGTCGAATTCTAGATTTTCTTCTAGTAAAATAGCCAGAAAAAATATATTTTAGCAGAATTCCAGTTAATTCTACGTCTTAATTTTTAACTAGAATATCCTTAGATGCCTGTCTAAATAAATTTCAAATAATACAATAAACGTTAAATATTTTCTATTTCAACATATTTTATTTCAATATCCGGCAAAAATTTGATTTTTCTTTTTCATATCGTCTTGCACAAAATATTCAGCTTTAAAGTTTCCTTAACTTTTTTACAATGTTCCTTCAAAATTTCAAACTTCCAAGCCTTCCAAACAACGCAGCATTTAAAATAAACCCAATGAAATTGTTCTCTATGTCATTCCCGTGTTTCTCCAATAGACCGGATTCAAAATTAATTTGAAATGTTCTTAATTTTTTAAACTTGCACATTAGCGACAAACGGTTAGATTTACTCGAATTCTACTAAACATTCTAATATAACTCAAAACTTACTGAAGTCTGATTAATTTACTATAAATAATACTAATTTCAGGTAACTACATTAAAAACTAAATCGTTGCAAAAATGCAACTAGAATTCAAGTAATTTTTGACGTGCTAATAACTTAAACCGCATGTTCAGAAAATTGACATGAAATTTTGCCCTTGGTCGTGGGCAATTACTCATCAAATGTAAGCATTACATTTAATTCAAATTTGTGTTCTCTGAGATTGATCCTTAGGGTTTATGCTTCACGCATAATATTATCACAATGACGTAATCACGCGGCGAGGCAAGCCGCGCCACGAATCTCTGATTTCGCACGATTTAAATGCTTAAACCACTGAAGCGAGAAAATAGCTCATTCGAACGGAGCAATTCTGATATCAACTTTTGCGTAAAGAAACAGTGGTGGTTAATTTATTTTAAATTAAAATAATTATTCTCCACATAAATTTAATTAAAATTAAAATCTGCAAAATTGCGATTTAAAATTGTTAAGAGCACTGTAGCTAGAGAATCTGTCATTTGACCGGAGCATATCTGGCGTCAATTTGTGCTTAAAGCAACTGTGGCGGCTGATTTATATTAAATTAAAATAATTAATCTAAACATATTATAAACGTGATCACAGAAAACACCTACGGCCGTGTAGACGATATAGCCCGCCTATAAAAACCTATCCCTATATTACTGAGTATAAGAGTGCGCCTGCCATGTACTTAACTGGCTCATTGTCGATATCTTCAAGATTGAGTCTATCAACAGATTGAAATCTTTAGTCGTACGGATGGTTTCAGAACTAAAAAAAACTCACCGATTTTGCTTGCTACCTTTGAGCGCATAAAGCGCAACCGTAAATCTAAGTACATTACGCATAAGCTACCTACATATATATAAACACCATTGCTACCTACACACAGTACTTATGTAAGCAGCTTTTCTTTCACATAACTTTTGAATGTTGAAAACTTTCCACACTTTATTTCAGTTGGCAAATCATTAAAAAGCTTTAGTTCTAAGTAAAATACACTATTCTGCGTTATGCTGTGTCGGATATTTACTTCTAACAAATGGTTATGTTTAATACTATTTGTGTGAATTTTATAAATACAATACAAGTATTCAAATGTTATCAATTTACTTAATGGTAATATTTTAGAAGAAAACAAAAGTTTAGTAGGGATGCGGGGAGCAAGCGCATATAAATTGCTTTAAGAGCCTGCATCTGTAAAATTTCTAAAACGTCAATTTTTGAAGAAACCGACGCACCCCATATCGGCATAAGATATAACAAGTGTGATTGGATATAAGAAAACAACACATTTAACGCTACATTTAGTGGTAAATACTTGGCTACTCGTTTTAACACAGCTATAAATACAGCTATGAATACTTTCCATATGTGCGGACCAATCCAGAATTGATGACATGTTTAAACCTAAATATTTTATTGCATCTACTCTATTTAGGTCACCTTGAACGGTTCTAATGTGATCAAACCAGCTAGCCGTTCAACTATTCTTCATTTTATAAATGACAAACTTTGTTTTATCGACGTTTAGTTTTAGATAATTTTGAGCCAACCATGGAATTACTAAATTTAGGTCGTTTTCCATAACTGTTCGTAACGAGTTGGGATCGGAAGTAGAATACGTAATAGTAGCATCATCTGCAAATAGCTGAAGGTTACCGGATAAATTCAAATTAAACAAATCATTCACGTAAATAAGAAATAAAATTGGACCCAAAATTGATACTTGGGGCACACCACAAATTACTTGACGGAAGGACGATTTCACATCATTAATTTCAACAAACTGG
This sequence comes from Tipula helvola, assembly GCA_963556165.1. Classification (NCBI taxonomy): domain Eukaryota; kingdom Metazoa; phylum Arthropoda; class Insecta; order Diptera; family Tipulidae; genus Tipula; species Tipula helvola. The sequence continues at coordinate 369,483,422 of OY744481.1, forward strand.
AACCGGTTCGAGAGATAGTTATCTAATAATTTGAATGCATTTCCGGTCACGCCAATGATTTTCAATTAAATTTTAATCGGCTATGATTTACACAGTCAAACGCTTTCTTAAGATCTAAAAATATAGGAGCTGTAACATGTTTTGATTCTATTGAGCGGTATATTTTATTCACAAGATTTATAGTTGCGGATAAAGTTCCGGTTTTCCTCTGAAACCCAAATTGATTTGAATTAATAATGTTATTATTAGTTAGATAGTCTAATAGCTGACTTAATATTACCTTTTCAAAAACTTTAGACATTACTGATGGAATAAGGGATATAGGCCTGTAGTTATTTTGTAAATGTTTGTTACCAGATTTATAAATTGGAATTACATTTAGTGTTTCAAGATAATCTGGAAAAATAAACTTCTTAATGGAATCATTAAAAAAAAGTTGTTGCTGCTGTAATAAAGTTACTATTGTTATCAAATTTTAAATATTTAATTAAGCAGTAGATTGATCAAATTGGTCTATTATGTTACGAATTACATTTTCTTCTACTATGTGAAAAACTTCTAACTTAGATAAACACGAAACTGAAATACCTTGTTGAACAGGTACGTGTGTGTTAATTGTCTGTTCAACCTCAACAAAGTATTGGTTAAAAGCTACTGAAATAGAGCGGTTATCATTAATTATTTTGTTATGGAGCTGAATAGAATCAATTGTGTTATGTGAATTAATATGGGCAAATGATTTGTTAGAAAGAATTTCATTGATGATTTTTTAAATTTTGATTAAATTTTAAATTATATCTTATTTTAGTTGCTGTTACAGCTTTACTACATAAATCTTTCCAATATAAAAACTTATGTTTCAGATTATTACCGGTAACATTATTAAATTTAAAAATATCGGAAATACAACACTACGCTTAAAACGATAAAATAAATAAATATTGAAATTTGTATTCGTCGGAATTTAAAAAAAATACCTTTTGTTAGGTCTTACCTACAAAACAGCGAGTACATTTAAACTAAAAACTCGCTTAATACCAGAGCCTTCTAGAGTATAGGGCCATAATCATTATGACGTATTTTTTTTAACATTTTTTAGTGGTATAACTTTTCACTGAATTCCATAAGAATCCATAGTAAAAATGGTGTTTTTTAGCTTCAAGTTATACAATGAAAAAGGCAAAAATGTTACAAAATGTTTATAAAAAAGTGTTCTCCATATCTTTAGCAGCAATATACAAGAAGAGTATATTGGTATTAAGTAAATATTAATTGCAGAAATATTAAAATTAAATTATTTTTAAAATATATTTTTCGAACTTTCATTTTGAAAAATACATCAAAGTTGGATCTGACGAATTAAAATAATACTTGCTAAATTTATCTTTAGTTTTACTAGTGTACGTTAAATGTCTCAGATTTATACAGAAAAATACGAAAAAAAATTCTTTAATCACATAATTACGACACGTTCTTAGTATTTTCTGAATTTGTTTTGCTTTTCCTACAATTTTTAAATTCAAATTTCCCCAGGTCGCAATTTTTGGTACGATTTTTCAAAATGTTTACTACCCACTGCCATCTATGTATATTGACTTAATGCACACGATTTGTAGTAAGCTTTTCTTTTTAATTTGACCAGAAAGCTGTTGTTATGAACTTTTTTTTATATTTTGGTTTAAATAAATCAATTATTACAAGAAAATGAAAACGATTTATTTAAACGACATTTATATATGTTGAAATTCAAACATTTATGAAAATATTTCAGAAATCATAATTAAGGATTTGCAACGTTTTCATTTACAAATTTTTCTTAGGAAAAAAAGTGATTTCTCATTTGTTTTGTGTGTTTTACTATGGAAATTTTGGTTTTTGCTTCGTTTCTAATTCCCTTATAAAAGCTTCGTTTTTTAGATTATGGCTTGTATAATCAAGGTTGCTTTGATACGATCCCTGTGAAAAAATTTGAAACAGATTGCAATTATTCGCAAAGGCATCCCAAGTGGAAACCCACAGTTATTGTTCTAAAAATTAATTTTATGATCATAATTTGGAGTTTTTGTCTTGACGGTAAAAGTAAACTACTACCCTCCCTACTTTCGTCAGATGCACTAACTAATTAGTTGTTTATTGTTATTAGACGTCAAATTTTGAATTAGGCGTTAATGAGTGTTATTTACTGTTATCACTCAAGCGAATTTGTGGAGCTTTTTAATTTGTATTTGGAAAAAATTAACAAACCAAAACATCAAAAAAAGATAAAACCATCGAGTTTTATTTGAGCCAGCAAAATAAAATAAACGCGCACGTACACAATAGTTTTCTATTAATAGAAGATAGAAAACATTAATTTTTTAAATTTTATGCCAAACTGATCCAAGCGATCCACCCGTATTTTCCGAGAACTACAAGTATTTTCCAATTAATTAAGGGTATTTAGGATAATTAATTATAGTACTAAAATGTACCAAAAATGGTTAAATTATAGCCTTGTCTTGACGGCAAAATTAATTATAGTTCTAAAAATTAATTTTATGATCATAATTTTGAGTTATCGTCTTGACGGTAAAAGTAAACTACTACCCTCCCTCCTTTCGTCAAATGCGCAAACTAGTTATTTTGTTATTGTTATTAGACGTCAAATTTTGAAATAGGCGTCAATGAATGTTATTTCGTTTTAGCACTGAAGCGAATTTGTAAAGCTTTTTAATTTCTATTTGAAAAAAAAATTAACGATCCAAAAAATCAAGAAAAGATGAAACCGAAGAGTTTTATTTATTTCTAATCAGTGAATGTTTGAGTCTGCAAAATAAAATAAACGCGCCCATACACAATAGAAAACAGAAAACATTAATTTTTTTAAATTTTTGACAAACTGATCGAAGCGATCCACCCGTATTTTCCGAGAAGTAGAAGAATGATCCAATTAATTATGGGTATTTAGGATAATTAATTATAGTACTAAAATGTACTAAAAATGGTTAAATTATGTCCGTATTTTACATTAACTGTGTAATATTACACTGCTAAATCAAATTATGCTAATATTAATTATACCGTCAAGACAAGGCAAGGAAAACTGTTGTGTCCTACATAAAACCATAGAATTGTTGCGAACTCGTGTACATAAATTTTATGAAAAATTTGATTTAAGTCAATGAATTATTTTATATAGTTGAATAATGGTGAACATAACCCAAACAAGCAAAAGAAAAGAAAAGTTACGTTTCCTTGCATTGTGGAGAAGAAAAGTCGAAAGAGCAGCCAAAGTAACATCAAAATTATAAAACATACCGATAGATTTATTAAAAGTAAATAATTTAAGAATGCACGAAAACTGCTGCCTCCTTGTGGGGATATAGCTATCCCTTGTATGTTCAAAAAAAAAAAAAATCTCATGAAGCGACAAGGTATTTTTAAAGAATGCTGGAAAAGGGCAGCTGCAAATATCACGCAAATGGCAAAAGCATATTTGCTGCTGAAAATATAAAGGGAAAAAAGCCATCTTCGTCCAAATAGCGCATAATATTTTGATCGCAGTTGTACCAAAATAAGAGTAAGTAAACAATTTTTCACTTCTACTTTAGGAATTAGTTGGAGAATAATTGTTCTGTTCAAGAGAAACAAACTAATTCCATAGCAGAAATAACTGCTCCATAGTCGAGGGGAAACATAATAATTACGAAGGGGCTCCTTTAGCGGTCAAACAAAGAATCAGACAACAAATTAATTCAGTTCCTAACATTGAAAGTCACTATTGATGCGCCAACTCGACTACATTGAATGCGATAAATTTGTAACTGAGCTCTAAAGAGATCATAAATAGCTGTGCCCGGTTGAACAAGAAGAATACGCAAATTAGTTAATGTATTGTCCTATTTTTGAACGAAAATAATTGAGAAAAACTGACTAAACGTCACGTTTAGAAAAGGTCAATGATAAGAAATCCTAAGAAGAGATTACCCTGATGTCCAAAGTAAACGTTTTTATTTTGACGATATTTAACCCAAAATCGACTGACATAGATTGCTACCTATCGCACATAGATCAAGCAAAAAGAGGTTCTAATGAAGTAAGCACATGCGTTTGGCGATATCTTGAACAGATTCAACCAGCAAGTGAGGCAGATTTAAACAAAACTGTTTTAATTATTTTTTATTCCGTTAATTGTGCCGACCAGAATAAAAATAAAAGTAATTGTTCTTACAGAAAGGCGATTTTAAAGTTAAATTCGATAAATTCTATTACTCATAAATTTTTCATCGATGGCTACAGTCAAAATTAAGAGAATAGTGCCCACTCCGGTAATAGAACGACATATAAATAAGGCCAGAAAATCGAATCCTATTTACGTTCAAGATCAATATGTGACCCTTATAAGGTCTGTAAAAAAACTGGCAGGCCCTACATTCCTTTGTTCTTTTGTTAATGTAGGGTGCGTGACTTTGCAGCTCAGAGCACTGCGACCATTGAGATCTATTGTGCGTCCCTAGAGATTCTTAACTGTAATGTACGTCTTATTTATGTCCCTGATAAATGCCGCTACCTGATGTATATCCAGTGGGTCGACATTAGGCCACTGGATTGTATGTGTATTTTCTTTAGGATGATAGCATCACATGTGAAGAGTATGTGTTTCCACAGGGGATGTGTTCATCGTCATCACCGATCGTAATCAGATGATGAAAATATGATGTACCTCCCGATCCAAACGCAGTGGCTTAACCACTGCGCTCCGGGAGGGCTTAAGCCCTTCACAGTACACGAACTATGTAACGGCGATTTTTTTTTATTTTAATAATTGCAATATCGACTGCAATAATTTACCAAAACTGTCACACCAAAATATTATTCAGAATTTTATATGAATTTGTAACCTTTTCAATATCAAAAATACAATTTTTGGCATCGAATTAAATAATAAAAGAAATATTAAATTATTAAATGTATTATTTGTTTTAGAGAAAAGTGTCATAAGTCGAATAGAAGTGTTCTTATTTGATTTGAACTACAAAATAAGGGGTTTATGTTGAACTTATAAATAAGACCACTTCCATTGTTCATTACGTGAAGTACTTTCGCTGAAAGTACTTGTGTTGCAAAGAAAAGAGCAACTTCCGCTCCGGTTTTCTTGCGGCATGATAATTAAACTTCAGTTTAATTGAAATTTTTAAAAGCCATTTTCTTGAAATTTGTATTTTTTGAGATAATCGTGTAACTAGAAAATAGTCAAAATCTGATTTTAATTGCAATTTCACCAGAAATCGGTTTAACCCATTTTAAATCTAGAAAATTCATTTTTCGAGATTTTTAAAGAAATTCACTAGATTTTCACTAGAATTTGCAAAATCAGGTAACCAAGTAGTTCATTACCGGATTTTGTAATGAGCGTGTAGGGTTAGTGAAAAAAAGAGTACCTAAACGAACTTACCACTATCTCGAGTACTTTAAAGCAAAAAGTCATCGGTAACTTACTATTTGTATTTCTAATTGATATCATTTCTCCCAAAATGAAAAAGACTGTAACAGGAACTTTTTCGATTGAATTCAGTATCACATTGTCGAACATTAGTATTCTGCCTTCGGAGATACTGTGCGGCAGTTATGGCCAAGGGCCCCCCAAAAGGACCCCCCTAAATTCAAAGGCCCTTAACACGTGTCTAGTTTACCTAAACGTTAATCCGCCCTCGGTTGTAGTCACCTATGATAGTTTGGAATATTGCAATATGCCTTAATTCTATTTTATACCAAGCTAACACGACAAATGATATGTTACAGTCACTTAACATTTTTAATTTATGGCAATTTAATGTATACTCTTATGTATGTTTTAAAATATAGTGTCTTGCAAAGTCATTAATTTATTTTGCTAAAAATTATAACATAGTTAGAAATATTTAACTGTCAATTAATACAAAATTTAAAATTATTTCTAAGGTTATTTTTATTTAATGAATTTATTAAATAAATATTGCATACAAAATATGTCGGTAATGCAGAATGTTTTCTCTGCTGAAATTTTTCTGCTATCTTCAGTGCTAAGTGGCATATTTATTTAATTACTATGCCTGCAGCGTTTCAAGCTTGATCAATTGCGACATGTTTTTTGGCTGTCGATTTTTGATCAATTTGATCTAGCTTTAAATTTGAAGAAGAAATTTACAAACTCATTTTTCGACATTTTAATTAAATAACCTTAATTTGGAAGCGTTTGTTCATTCAGAATATTTAAAAATAAAGTTCAGTTACTTTAATATTTTCGACTGCATCAACCCAACTCCTGTACTGCTCATTAAAATTATAAAATATTTAAGGAACGGAAAATAATAAAAAATAAAAATAAGAATTCTTACAAACAATAAAGGGATTTGAGATTATAAAAAAGCACATTTTTAATACTTTTTAATATTTTTATGCTTCGGCCATAAAATAATCAAGAATTGTATATACATCGAACTCATAAATAAAAAAACTTTTAAACTTTTTAAACTTCCAATGTTAATCTACAAAATCATATTGTATATAAACACAAAAAAATCCTTGAAAATAAAAATAAATTTTCATTACAACAAAAATGAAACCCCCATTCCATCCAAGCCATAACAAAATCTTTTAATTTTTTATTTCCTTATACACATTTAATTTTTTTATAGTACATACTTATGGATTTTCGAGGAGTTTATTGTGCGATTTTGGTATTCCGCATCACAGTGTTAAAATATGCACGCTCTTCCTATAAACCAGAATGTCGCATGTTTAAATCAAAAAATTTCCTTGTTTGAGATACAATTTTGTTATATTATCATTATTAAAACTAACAAAAAATTATTTTTTTATTTTAAATTATGTAAATGAACAGGCCCAGTCCTCCTCCGCCTTTCTCTGTTTATATAATAAATAAATAAGTTACCAAAAAAAAAACACAAAAAAGCTTTTCTTGCCTCTATTTGTACAACAAAAAGGATATGAACGACGAAGGAATTTTCCTGTAATACAACAACAAAATTATGCGAAATGGATTGAAGGCACGCACGCACGCACGCACAAACATAAATCTATATCCGGGTTAAATGTATTTATGATGGAAACATACAACTATGTATGTGAGTAACAACAACATGAGGAAAATGTTAACTGTGTATCGGTATATGTAAATGTTTGTGTGTTTATGTACATTACATGATACAATCAAAGAAAATGGAAATTAGTTACACGAGAAAATCTTTTAACGTTTTTTTTTGTTTTGATTTGATGTTGTGTATGTTGTACATACAATGTTCATACACGCGGATACGTATAATATTATGTACACGGTAACAAAAAATAAAAACGACATCATTAAGTTGATAAATGTAAATAAATCATAAATAACATTGAGGAAAATATTGCGTTTGGTTTTTTTTTTTGTGTTGGGGAAAACAGAATGGATGATGAAAATTTTTTGGTAGAAATATGCTTACGTATACACATATACACGAAAGGTAAATTTATGTCGCACAATGCTTTGCCAAATTAAAGTTGTTTGTATGTAATGTAAATTCTAAGTAATTTAAAATGGGTATTTGGTGTTATTGTTGTTGGCAATTTCCATTCATTTTCTTCAAAATATATTTATTAAATTTATTTGAGCTTTATTTTGTTGTTTTGTTTTGTTTAAGGTAATTTGCATATAATTTTTGTAAATACATTTTTACTTTATGATATTTTCTCATGCTGTTGTAAAGGTATGTATAAGAGGCAGAGAAATGATTTTTTTTGTGCGTGTTATCTTTAATCAAAAGCACTCATGCAAATTATATTGATTCTTTTAATTTGGCTTTAAGAATGCAAATATAGTCAAAACTCAATATACAAGGAACAACTGAATTTTCGTATGATGATTGAAAGCCATCACTTGCTGGATTAGTTGAGCCGTTTATTTTGAAAGTGGCCTAAGTCCATTTTTAAAAAAAAACAAGTTAATGATAACAATAGATAAATACCAGTATAATCTTTCTAACGGTAAATAATTTATTGTCAAAACAAAAAAAAATTAATCTCTAACACCTGTGCAAAAAATAAGAAAATTCAAAATCCCATATGTTTTTTTCATTTATTGTTTTTATATTCTTTCATTATTTCGTTTCAACAAATTATGGACTTAAGCCACTTTCAAAATAAACCGCTCAGTTATTCTTAACCAGGGGATTTGTCAGAAAATCGTTGCTACCAGTATGTTATAACTGCTTTTATATGCTATTTTACAGCTGATTCCCTAGAGGCTTCAAAGAATGCTTTGGCTTGTCCCAAAAACCTATTTTCAGGAAAGTATTTAAACTATTGTTGGGCAAGTGAGAATTGGAGCGAGAAGGGAACCAAGTTGAATGTTAGAAAGCTGGCTCTGTAACTTTGATGTGGCGTGTACGATAGCAGACTGTTCTTATCTAAGGGAATAAATGCAGGATGAGTTACACATACAGTTCAGATACATTTGGAAGATGTTATATGATACAGTTTAGATACGTTTAGAGAATGTGTTATATACCTCAACCATATTAAGCAATACTTTCAATCCACATGTTTCGCACAGGTTCTTTCATATAAGCGTTATTTAGCATTTTTTGGGATTTTTTGTGGAGATTTTTATTTTTGGGAATATAATCGTATCCCTTTCCTTCACATTAATTCGGCCTTTCACCACATTGAGCCTTTCGGCATATTCGGCCTTTCGACGTTCTGCATTTTGATATTTGGTCTTTTGACATATTCGGCCGTTCGACATAAGGCCTTTCGAACGCATTCCCAAATATACCCCTTGCAAATTTGTGAGAGATATCGGAAAACACGAGTAATTCCGAAAAGCTCGTCTAATCTTAAAATAACAATGTGCAGTTTTCTATTCTAGTTCAGTTGGTTAATTATTTGACGGTTAGCTCGCGGATCGGGTTGAAAGTTGATTTAGGGTTGAATTCGTGATTAAGTTGAGGGTTTGAGTACTTGTGTTGGGGATTGCGTTGCGATTCAGTTTTTGGTTGAGTTGTAAATTAAGTTAAAGGTTGAGCTGTAGATTGAGTCAACAGGTTCAGTTAGGGTTATTTTGGGAGTTCAGTTAATTTTTACGATCGAAGTTCTCATCACCTCGTGAGGTTTCAACTTTAAGATTTGTTGATAGACACGAATATGATTGGATGTCACTTTTACTCACATGGAAAAAACATTTTCATTAAAAAAAACTAAAAAAAATAGGATATCCTTGATGAATCCGGATGTTACCCTAAATATAACAGAGATGTGGTGGGGAAATATTTACAATTAATAAGTTTATCGTGGCCCACTGCAACTAAATAATTTTTTTGGCATTTTGCGGGGTATAACTCTTGAAACAAAACTAATGCGAGTATCTGGTTACACCGTCGAGATTAAAGTAAAATAGTAATTGTATGGATTGACGCGAAAAGCTTCATCCAATCTGAAATAACGAAAAATTATTAATAAATATGTCCTAGACATACGGACCCGAGTGGATTTCTATCGACTCTCCCTTGATTTCCCTTTAAAGAAAAATATTTGTTTCATAAAATAGAACTTGTATGACAACTGGAGAGAGATCAATAAAATAATATACACAAGAAACCTTAAACTCCCGTGAAATTGTTTATTTAAATTAATTTGAAGCTAAAACTCATTCTACTTTATTTTAAGCTCTAGCAAAACACAAATTAGCTAACATGTAACGATACAGAAGTTGCTGATTTTCCCCAACTAAAATATTTATTTTTAAGGAACTGTGCCTTCTCTTCTCTTCAAATGGATTCCCACAATACTCTTAATTCCTTAAAACGCAATTGGTTTTTGTAATCATTAAACATAAAGAAGAACTCAAAACCTAAGATTGGCGAGCGATGAAAATGAAGAGCAGGTGAACTCTTAAGGTCTTATCTATCGACCAGGTACCAAAAATCATAATAATATCGGCATTTTCGAGTTCATGGAGCGTAATTTCAATTTTGACTGGCCTCTTGAGAAGAAAATAATTTTCATTTAGTAGAAGCCAAAATATTCAAAAATTGGAGGTAGTGATAAAATCATTTTTTAACTAAAAGTGCCTAAAGTAATCAGAAAATATATACGAATGTTAGTTGGCCCATTAAAAGGAAGATAAATTCCCTGTACGAATATAAAAATCGGTTAAACAGGGAGTCTCCTATATCCAAGCCATTATAATTCCCTAATCGATTGTTCAAGAAAAAGTCCTTAAAGCTAAATACAGTGCCTGCAAAAAGTTTTGTGAAACAAACCGAAATTAGTAAAACATTGAATGTAGTGTATGGGGCTAAAACAAATTAACAAAAATCACTGAAAATTTTCTGGGATAAATACATACCTGCTGTAAATACAATAGAATGGAGCAGGACTGATACAGGATAGAATAAAATTCTTTTAGCTATATTTAATTTCATATTTGCGATTTTTCTTTTGATCTGTCTACTGATCAACGAATTTTGAGCACAAATTGGAGAGTAAAAAATTAAATAGTTTAACTTCACAAATCATTCCGTTTTACAAAATAGTTTGAACGTGAGATATAAGCAAAATTCTGGTTCAAGTTAGCACAAACTGATTTGATCAACAAAATATTTAACAAAGGGATTTGAATTGGAAAGAAGTCGTTTGTTGAAATTTGCGCTATAGGCCCATATGCGTTTAGCTGAAAATGAATATTAGTGAATTTAATATTTTAATTAATGGCACTTAGGCATGATGCCCGTTTACCGAAATCACAAGAGACATTTATATTTACTCAATTTCCTACGTTCCTTATCATATTCACAAATATTTATTTTCGACTACAGTACATGCAGCTGGTCTTCAAATATTTTTTTTTTTAATTAAATTAATTTCAGAACTTTTAGTTAATCTAGCGTTTTAGCTGGTAGCAACACAATATAACAAATATTTTATAAGTAACGCTCCACCATTAAAAATAATTTTTAGAGCTAATTATGCACGGCTGCGTGTGCCAAATATGGTAAATCGTTTAGTACAGTAAATTGTATATTTAGTACAAATTTACCTCTCAAATCGTGCTAATTCTCTGGTAAATCTAATTGTCAAAAATGGATCGAAGGATGAAATTTACTGGTTTATAGGTACAAAACGAAACGTCAAACAATTTGGGGATGCATTTGTTGTCATAAAATAACTCGTGAAATATATAAAATGTAAAATTGGAGCAATTTAGACATCCAGGAGGGTTTGACATTGATAATAATAATGTGTGGCTAAGCTTATAAAAAAGTATCTTTTATTACAAGAAATATGGTTTTGCTAGAATTTTGTGAATCACAGGGGGTACGTCATTGTTGGGGTTATTGTCAGAATGTTCATAATTAACATTTTGTTTTTATTTTTTAGCCGAAACTTAGAAATTGCATCGATTATAAACCACCAAAACATATTAAATGGAGATTATGATGAAACAAAGGCCAACATTCGAATAATTCTACAATCTTTCAGAAAAATAGTGAAATTAATTCCGGATAAAAATCTTTTTAATTTTCTCCATATTTCGAGATAAGAACAATTATAAAAACAATTATCGAAACATCAAGAAAACAAGCAACAACAATCATTTAACCTTGTTTTTATGTTTTACAGTATTTCAATTTTTAAGTTTATCGTTTTCAAATTTTAATAATTTGTTGTCATTCTGTACTTGCAGCAGCTGTTCAAACATTCGATCGTGAGTTAAGTTTTTTTCTAGAATTAGAGACATTGCATCAATTTTAGCTTCCAAATAATTTGATACAGTATTTTCACGCACGTATTTGAAGCTGGGGATGATTTTGGTGTATCGGATTGAAACGAGTTATGGCTTACTGTATGACTTTTATTAAATAGTTCCTTGCACTCTGACTAACATAACCACACTTTTTGAGCTGACAGTAAATGCTTTCCAAAAAATTTGATGCAATTTAGATGAAAGTTTTTTTTCACCATTATCACACATGAGCTATGATAAATTACTCTTTATGTTTATTTTACAGATATTATATGCCAATATATGGCATGTTTGTTATACAGAAAACTCATACACAAGAAATCATTAAGCGTTCACACAGAAAATGCTAACTAACAAAATTATACTTTTAATGTTAATGCACTAATAACTGTGTCCTTATAATTATTAATTCCAATTATTAAAGAATATTTATTTAGAAGTATGTAGCTTCATATTTAATTATTTTATTTAAGAATAGGAGATACAACTGTGCTTTTTGGCAGCGGTCATCTTTATTTTTAATCACAGTAAGGGCACAACATATTGAGTCGAACTCATTAGAGACTTTTAAAGGCATTTTTTGTTTCTAAGTGGCATTATTTAAAATACCAAATTCATAATTATTCATTTTGATAGTTTTTACATATGGGGCTTTAACGCAAATCTCAACATACGGCTGCTCTTTACATTTTTACCACAGTAAGAGGGCAACACGTCGTCTCGAAATCATAATAGACATTCACAAGCACTCAATGTTCCTAAGTGTCATTAATTAAAATATTAAATTCACTAATATTTATTTTCGGCTATATACAAATATTGGTCTATAGCGCAAATCTTTTTTTTTATAATGTCGAATTTTTCGAAGAAACATTTTTGTACAGTTAATACACATTCCAAATTCCAACAATTATTCCGTATAGGTCTTTAAGGCAAAATGAATAGGCTACCGTGTAATATGGAATTTAAGTTTCAAAATGTACCTTCAACACTTTGCTGGTGGCAAATGATATCTCTAACAGTTAAAAATAAATATCTAGTGAGCTTTTAAACACACATTCCCGTTTCAGGACTGTGTTCATAAACTCTACATTGTAACAATATTGTTAATAATGACAGTTCTAAAGCGTTCATAAACCTCGGTTGTAACCGCAGCAACGTGCTTTGTATTGTTCATAAACCTAAACTAAAATTTCCCCTTATTGTTACAAACGTCATTCACAACTCTACACAATACTGCCTTTCCAGCTGTCATTAAAAGAAACACTTATGGATTCTGATCGTATTGATCAATTTACGGATGAAAATAATTTATTCGATACAAATGAATACGTGAAATGAATATTGGTTCTTGTTAATTAAATAATTATTTTTTTTATTATATGTATTTATGATAACGAAGACACAAAATTTTGCTAAACAAAGTTTGTTTGGTAGCAAATTTGACGTTTGTAACAATATCGTTGTTAACTGCTATGTCAATTGTACAATGCCAGTTGTAACAATTTGTTACAATGTAGAGTTCGTGAACGCACTCAGTGCCATTGATGTTCCTGTGACTTTTATTGATATTTTTTGACATTTTAATTATTGAAATTTCAACGACATGTCGATCGATAATTTATTTGTGAATTGCTTCAATAAAATCGCATTTAAAGGTATTCTGAGTAACAAATTCTATATTTATTTCTGAGTATTAAAGGCTGTATACTATAAATTTTATGGTAATTATTACGGGATGGCCTTTAAAATAATATCACGCCATTAGGGTGGAGCAGTTTTAGGAGAAAGGAGCTGGTAGATATATAAAATTAAATGCTATGTGCCATGAGGTGGGATTCGGTAACAAAACAAAATTAATGTTAATTCTGATTTTTTATTTTTGAATGGACCACAGCGAAGCCCCGGTCCAGACTGAAGTACTTAGTAAAGAATTATATCGGTTAATTCTCACGCTGCTCACACAATATTATGATTTGAACAAACGGCACAAATTTTCAGAAATTTTATACATTGTAGATTTTCTCTGAACGGAGTAATGTAAATTCTTAAGAATTTTCAACAGTTAACTAGAAATGTATAGTTGGATGTAATTGTTAAATGTCGTAGATAAAAAATGGCGAATGCGAATTCGTGCTCAATACGTTTCAGTTCAAAATAATTTAACATTATTTGTGAGACTGTGATTTGGTGGCATGAGAGTAGAAGATTTCTATTGCCGTGATAAATTTTGATATTGGGGAAGAGGTCTCCAAATTTAAGGTAAGCCGTCATATTTTTTAACAACCTCGCCTGCCCAAAATACCAGAAGATATTTGAAAAATATGAATGGTTTGGTGATCTTTAACGAATGCAACGTCCGAGGATTTTTTTATCAAACCAGTTTTTGCTATAATTTAAAAAAAAAACTGTGATATGATTGCCTGATGTACATTTTTATTTTTCCTAGCGTGGAATGCTGGGATAACTTCACACACTTCACTTGTGCAATATTTTAATATTTCGAAAATAAATAAATAAATAAAAATATTTATTTAGTTTTTAAATGTGAAGACAAAAAAATATTTTTTGTAATTTATTCGCGTGAATTTTTATAATACACAATAAATTTGTTCGTATCACAATCGCCACAGTCATTGAACAAAAGTAAAAAAATCCGCTAATGGTTTATAATAAACTCACACTACATACATTAAATATATATAATGGGGTACTGTATTGTGTTGCGTATTAACCCATTTTCCCATTTTAAAGGATTTGTTTTCAAAATACTGTAAATATTAATAATAATTAAAAATAGTAATAAAAAAAGTTAAAAGTTGTTTTTTGTTAATAAAACAAATTTATTGCCGTCGATGTAAAATTTTAGGCAAATTGAAATTGTACCGTAGTTGATTTTTCGAAATTTGATCGGATAAAAATGATTAGCTATATGTATATATGTAGCTAGTTAATAAAAACAAAAACTCATAAAATTGATATTTAATTGGTTCGCATTCGTTATTTATTTTTATGACTTTAAAAAACAAAAAAAAAATTGTAATTAAAAGTTGATTGATTATTTTAAACTGCATGGTGTTGAAATTTAATCGTTTATGTGGAGTGGTGCTGGGCGTGGGAGATAAAAGTTTAATGACAAAATTTAACTATTTGAAAATTTGATAAAAAATAAAATTTATACAATAGTGAAGCGATTTATTACAAGTATTGAGCATACATAAATGTGAAAGAAGACAATTTCTTCTGCTAACGATTCTTGAAAGTTGGGATTGAAAGGAATCAGATCGTAAATTTGTTTACGCACAAAAAATATTTTCCAATCTCATATTCATCATAATTTATATTTTCCAAGCTCCATCATCCCCGTTTATTATTCTTTTACCATTCCGGTCGGTTAATATTAAATGGCAGTAAATTTAATGCCACCTGCCCGCAAGCTAAAATGATAGGTTTCTAACTTGCATTTTTTAATAAAATGACTTATTAATGTAACCCTAACATATCCACATTGACTCAGAGTAAAAAATTTGTCAAAATATACACTCATTTTCGCTCGTTAACCATTTAAATTTTCGTTTTGCTTTCTTCAGCAAAGTTGTTCCTATTATTCCCGCCAACCATTTTGCCAATCAATAGAGACTAACTCTGAAATGAGATTAGCACCATTGTATTCAGCGTACTCGAGGTAACAATACCGACTGACAGATAACAGTTTTGCAATTTTTTATCGCCACCAATATCGCTGAAGACGATCAAATGGAAAAGCGTAAACCGATAATATCGTTGTTGTTGATGTACCGGTGATGACATTATCGGTATAATATGGAAAACCCCTCCTTCGATATTAATTTACTGCGTGCAAATTAATTTGGATTGGGGTGTAGCTTTTTCGGATTAAACGAAACAAATGCGCCATCTGGATTAATTAATTTCAGAAAGAGCCTCGGATAGCAGTCTTAAATTCTACAGATTTGTTATCAAACCTCGAAGAGGGGACGGAATTATGGTAGATAAACGGATCATGATATCAAGCCTTCTTTTATGATCCAAAAAATGCCCAAAGAAGTGATTAGCAATACGAAAATTGCTGCCGCACTAATTGTATCTGGCCATAATATTTATGCTGGGGGTTGATACATATATTTGTGTTCTTGTCTGTTTTAATATATGAAAGCTTATGGATGAAGTCAGCGATTCTTTGTTCTATTCCCGGGGCGGGACACTTTATTTCTTTTAGACGCCAATCACCATTGCAAAGAGAAATACCATCTGGGCTTACAGCAAATAAAGACAGATGTTTAGAAACTATCAGTCCGATATTAAATATTTTAAGAGCATGCCAGATCCTTTTTTGGCTAATTTATCAGCATATAGACGGTACTTACAATTTCCATTGTAAACCGATTTGATTTTTGTCTCCAATTTGGATTTCGATTTTGGGTGTGTTTATATATATTATAAGCGATATTCCCAGTAATCCCGGACTTTCGTTTTAACAACGACAAAGTACTGGTCTGCGTAACCGTCGCTGTGCAAATCTTAAGCACCGTTGCCTCTTTGTTCTGATTGGTTTAAGCTTTCCATGAGTCGAACGAAATTGGACAAACCACTGTGATTATACAAGATGTTAAAGTATTTTTCAAATTCGTCATATACTTAAGGCTCAATATTTACGGGCCGTAATTTTGTTCGCTTCACATTCGTAAGCAACTGGAACAATATTTTAACATATTTTTTCAATTAAATACACAAATAAATTTCACCCAAATTTCAAATTCTAAATTTCAAATTGCACATTCTAAATTCTAAATTTCAAATTCCACATCCCAAATTTTAAATTTCAAAATCCAAAATTTCATATTCCAAATTTCAAATTTCAAATTCCATAAATCAAACTTCAGACTCCAAATCTCAAATTTCCAATTCCAAATTCGAAATTTTAAATTGCAAATTCCAAATTTCAAACTCGAATTTCCAAATTTCAAATTCAAAATTCAAAATGTTAAATCTTAAATTTCAAATTCCAAATTTCAAACTCGAATTTCCAAATTTCAAACTCCAAATTCGAAATTCAAAATTCAAAATGTTAAATCTTATATTTCAAATTCCAAATTTTAAACTTAATTTTAAATTTCAAATGTCAAATTCCAAAATTCAAATTCCATATTTCAAATTCTAAATTTCAAATTCCAAATATCAAACTTCAGACCCCAAATCTCAAATTTCCAATTTCCAATTCCAAATTTTAAATTCGATATTTTAAATTACAAATTTCAAATTTCAAACTCGAATTTCCAAATTTCAAATTGCAAATTCTAAATTCCAAATTTAAAATTCAAAATGTTAAATCTTAAATTTCAAATTCCAAATTTTAAACATTAATTTTAAATTTCAAATGTCAAATTCCAAAATTCAAATTCCAAATTCCAAATCCCAAATTCCAAATTGCAAACTTTAAATTCCCAATTCGAAATTTCAAATTAAAATTCCAAATTTCAAAACCCATATTCCAAATTTCAAATCCAAAATTTCAAATTCCAAACCTCAAATTCCACAAGTAACACATTCTGTCAGAAAGACCTCGTTAAAATTTCATTAGGTTTGAATGATTTCAAATATTTAAAAAATTTACACAATTCCCCAATTTTAAATACTTTGAAATTTACCAAAAAAAAAAAAAAACGAACACATTTTAAAAAATATTAAGATACTTCTGTTCTTTCAGCGTGATTATTAATTGAAAAAATTTTGAGTATTAAAATATAGATAGGAACCTGAAATTTAAGTTATCTTAAGAGTTACTGTCGTTGATGATGCCCCGAGGTCATGGTCATAACAATTTTTGAAAAATCTCGTAAGATTTTTTTAAAATGTTCGATTTTTTTTTTTGCTTCGAATATTAAAATAATTTTCCAGTTACTAAACCGTTTTAAAATTTTTTCGATTTTTTTAAAATTTAGCACGTTTCGAAAATTTTTAAATCTTTTATGTTTTTTTTATTTGTCATGATTTTAGAATTATTTTTTTTCGAAATATTTCGTAAACCAATTCTTTTTTTTTAAATTTGGCAAACATTTCAAAAATTTTAATTTTTGGTGATTATTGATTTATACATATTTGAAATTTTTCATCATATTAAGAGGATCCGACATAGGAATGGTAATCGCTAATCACCACATTAAAAGAAGATAAAGAGGTTAAGTTTTTAGAACTGAATTTGAGGATTTAGAAAAATGGTTGAAATCAACAAGGAGTAAGTCTATAATTTAAAGTTAAGTATGGTAGCAGTACATACTTCAAATTAGGAAAATTGTAATCCATCATACACAATTTCACTCAAACTATTCTAGTTTGATATACTAGTACAGCTAATCTATCAACAACAGAAAATTCGCATACTGTCATAAATTCTCATCGTAAATAAGAAATAGATAATTGAAATTTGAAATTCAACATCTTCATCGCATATAAAATTTCATTTCAACTTCACATCTCCTTTTATGCTAATATGAAACGGAAAAGCACTATATATTCACACACACATACATATCATATTTATTATAACAAGTTTTGAATATTTTGAAATTAAATTTTTTTAGTGAGAAAAACACAACAAAACCAACTCGCACACGAAAATCAAATTTCAATATAATATTGTTTTCTATATTTATATATTATGAAAAACCATAAAATGAAATAAAAAAATTCCAATATTTTTTCCAATTTTTCTCAAATATAAAATAGATAAGAATTTTTATTGTTTTCGATATTTTCATTTTTATCTATTGTTATATTTTTATTACATATACAACCCGCCAACCGAATCGAATCAAACTATACACATATAATATGTATATGTGGGGATGGGAATAAACAACGGGTGGGGGAGATATTATAGTTTTTATAATGCTCAAAGTTTAACACTTCTTATGTACACTGTATAATAGGAAAAAGCTTTCCTTATATAAAATCATACGTTGAAATTTTTGTTGTATACTCGTACACTATACATAAACAGTTTGTACTCGGCGATGGAAAATGAAATTATTTCAAACAGATTTTTATATTTTTATTTTCGGTTAGATTGTGTCAATCGTAAATCTTTATGGTTTTATGCTTATATCCTATTCTATATTTATACTATATAAGTTTATACCAAATCAAATAAAACGAGTATTGTGATAATACAAAACACAAATCGATTGAATATTTTAGGGTGTTTCTGTGTTTGGGTCTGTGTATGGTACAAATGAATAAATATATTAAAACCCCATAACCATCAGCACAAAAAAAAAAGGTTCCGGTAAAATCGCGCGTATATATAGCTAAACACATATAATATTCTAGTGATGACGTCTGTATATAGAACATTTTTATTTTCCACTTGGTTGATTAAACATAATATATATATTCCGCATTGATGAAATTATTAACGAAAATTCGTAATATTATAAACCCATTTCAAATATTAAAATTTTCATGTATCATATAACATCTCGTACATATATTTTCCAACCAATTGATTTAAGTTTACAACGCAAATAAATCACAACAATAGCAACACACAAACAATAAAAATCTCTCACAAATTTAAATTCAAATAAATATAGACATCTAAATTGTGAATCTTATTAAATATTTTACTAAAAAAAAAAAAAAAAAACTCATATGTCATTCTCAGCTCTCTATTATCTCTATCCCATTATAAATGATTTATTGTAAACATTTTCTTATCTATTTAAAACCATCGCCTTAATATTTAAAAATAAAAACGAAAACTTCCTCCATGCGTATATATCCATATACTGCGTTTATACAAAAATTTCAATTTCCATTTCAAGATTCAAGCACACACACACAAACACACTCCGACACAAATAAGATAGAAGACTGTAAAATAGAAAATTTTAACTCCCGCAAGTAGTACGAAATAAAGAAATGTGCCATATCCAAATCCAAATTCAAATTGGTTTTTATTTCTTTTTTTAAATTAAATTTAAATTAAATCGATGTTAGAATAAAAAAACAACAAAACCAACCAAAATATGTGGATATAAAATATGTATATGTCTTTATGTACCGCATATACTCAGCTATAGTTTGTAAAAAATGTATTTTTGGCAAAATTGAATTTCGAAATGTGGAAACGAGAATTTTTTTTTCGATTTGTATTTAAATAATGAAAATTGATAATTTATGTATATTAGGTAAAGATTATGGATTTTGATTAATTAAATATTTTTTTTGACAAAACTTGTTGGTTTTTAAGAATTTTAATTTAATTTAATTTTTTTTTTTGCAGGATGTTAGCTGCCTGATATTATATTTGAAAGGCATTTAAAAATTGTTTTGTTATTTTAAGTGGAATTAATAATATTTTATCGGATATTTGTTCAAAAGTTTTTGGATGGATTACAATATCGGATTTTGCCTAATGTTTACAATAAAAGGAGTGGTGAATAAATAAATAATAGATCACAGCAACGAGAGGTGGTTCGTTAGTTATAAATAAGCCGCTTTCAAAGATTAAAGAATTTATAGGAAATGACTGACGATGAATGGAGTAGGTAGTGCTTTATTCTATACATACTATATAGTTCAGGGTAGGGAAAAAATCAGCCCTTTAAGAAAAATGGCCGTGAATAGTACAGATTTTCGAACACAGATGGAGTTTCAATACAAAAATTGAAGTTCTTGGCGTATTTCAGCAGCAACAACAGAGTAATATGAAGTATGTACATTTTTCCAAATGACAATATTAAGTTTATTAAACCAAAAAGTAATTTTTAACCGCAGATAAGAATATCAGATGAACCAAGCCCGAATGATTTTGCGGTTTTTGAACTAAAACCTAATATTAAATGTGTCTGTAAAATTTCAAATAAAATTCTCAAAATAATATAAAAATTATTGAAGTCTATTGGTGCACCATCTATCGTTAATAAATATAAATATTTTTTAATAAATATTTACGTTTATTGAATGTTTTTATTTTTTATACATATTATATTTTACAGTTAAATTATTAAAGGGAAAAATATAGTTGTTAACAAAAATAGACAAAATCACTCTACAATCGTCTCAAGATTTCAAATTTCAAATTACCAATTTCAAACTTAAAACTACAAATTTCTAATTCAAATTTCCATTTCCAAATTTCAAACTTCAAATTTTAAATTTTAAATTTCAAATTGTAAATTTCAAATTTCTAATTTCAAATTTCAAATCCCACATTCCAAATTTTAAATTCCAAATTTTTAAATAGAAATCACAAATTCCAAATTCCAAGATACTAAATTTCATATTCAAATTTTAAATTTCAAATTACAAATTTCAAATTTCAATTTTGAATTTCAAATTGTAAATTTCAATTTTAAATTTAAAATGGTTAATCTCAAATTTTAAATTCCAAATTTTAAATTTCAACTTTCAAATTTAAAATTCTAAATTCTAAATCTAAAATTTGAAATTTCATATTTCAAATTCCAAATTCTCCCTTTCAAATCTTAAATTCCAAATTCCAAACTTCAAATTTTAAATTTCAAATTCCAAACTTCAAATTATAAATTTCAAATTCAAACTTGAAACACCAAATTTCAAATTCAAATTTCCATTTTCAAATTCCAAACTTTAAATTCTAAATTCGAAATTTCCAATTTCAAATTTTAAATTCAAAATCTCAAATTTGAAATTCAAATTTTAAATTAAAAATTTTAAATTAAAAATTTTAAATCTTAAATTCTAAATTTCAAATTCCAAATTCCAGATTTCAAATTCCAAATTTTAAATTTCAACTCTTAAATTGCAAATTCAAAATTTCAAACTTCAAATATTAAATTTCAACATCCAAATATAAAATTCCAAACTCACAATTTAAAATCTTAAATCTTAAATCCAAAATTTCAAATTCAAAATTTTAAATTCAACATTTTAAATTTTAATTTTAAATTTCAAATTCCGAACAACAAATTCCAAATTTAAAATTATAAATCCCAAACTTCAAAATGCAAATTACAAATTCTAAATTTCAATTTTAAAATTCCAAATTTCAAATCCCACATTTTAAATTTCAAATTTTAAATTCAAAATTTTAAAATCTAAAATACAAATCCCAAAATCCAAAATTTCATATTAAAATTAATTTTAAATTTCTAATTTTAAATTTCAAATTTTTAATTTTATATTTTAAATTTCAAATTCCAAATTTCAAATTTCAAATTTCAAATTCTAAATTTCAAATTCCTAATTCCAAACCGCATATTCCAAATTTCAAATTCACAATTCTAAATTTTTATTTATTTATTTGATCATTTTTGGACAGCAAACAGGTAAAACCCAATAACATGCTGCCACATTAACCAGCGGTGATTTTTTCATCACCCGCTGGTAATCGAACCCGGGACCTCCAGAGCTTAAAGCAAGAAGCTTACAACTATGCCACCGGGGAATTTTAATTTTAAAATTCTAAATTTCCAATCACACATTTCAAATTTGAAATTCAAAATTTTAAAATCCAATTCACAAATTAAAAATTCTTAAATCCAAAATTAAATATGAAATTTCAAATTTTATATTTCAAATTTTAAATTTATAATTCTAAATTCAAAATTTCAAATTTCAATTTTAAATTTCAAATTTCAATTTCAATTTTACATTTTAAAATCCAAATCACAAATTCTAAATTGCCAAAATTAATATATAAATTTCAAATTCCGAATTTTAAATTTCAAATTCCAAATTCATAATTTCAAATTTCATTTTTAAATTTCAAATTGTAATTTTCAATTTGAAATTTTACATTTAAAATAACAAATCTCTAATTTAAAATTTAAAATATCAAATTTTAAGTTTCAAAATTTAAATTTCATATTCCAAATTTCAAATCTTAAACTTCAAACTTGAAATTTTAAAAATTTTAATCTTAAATCCTAAATTTTAAATTCAAAATTTGAAATTCAAAATTTGAAATTCAAAATTTGAAACTTTAATTTTAAATTCCAAACTCCAAATCCTATATTTCAAATTCTAAATTTTAATTTTAAAATTCCAAATTTGAAATTCAAAATTTTAAAATCCAAATCACAAATCCAAAAATCCACAGTTCAAAATTTAATATTTAAATTTCAAATTCCAAATTTCAAATTTTCATTTTAAATTTTAAATATAAATTTCAACTTTCAAATTTTAAATATCAAATCTAAAACTGCCAAATTTTAAATTTCAAATTTCTTATTCCAAATTTCTAATTTTAAATCTGAAATTCCAAAGTTCAAATTTTTAATTTCAAATTCAAAATTAAAAATTTTAAATCTCAAATCCTAAATTTTTAATCCCAAATTTTAAACTATAATTTTAAATTTCAATTTTCAAATTCCAACCTTCAAATTTAAATTCCAAATTTCAAATTCCAAAATCAGAATTTCAATTTCAAATCCCACATTCCAAATATTAATTTTTAAAATCCAAATCACAAATCTTAAATTCCAAAATAAAAAATTTCATATTCAAATTTCAAATTTTAAATTTAAAATTCCAAATTCTAAATTCTAAATTTGAGATTCCAAATTTTTAATTTCAAATTCCAAATTTCAAATTCCAAATTCCAAATCCCATATTCCAAATTTCAAATTCCAAATCCCATATTCCAAATTTCAAATACCAAATTCTAAATTTTAATTTCAAAATTCTAAATTTGAAATCACACATTTCAAATTTGAAATTCAAAATTTTAAGATCCAAATCACAAATCAAAAATTCTTAAATCCAAAATTTCATATTTAAATTTCAAATTTTATGTTTCAAATTCTAAATTCTACATTTAAAATTCTAAATTCTAAATTTCAAATCCAATTTCAAATTTTAAAATGTAAATTACAAATTCAAAAATCCAAAATTCATAATTTCAAATCACAAATTCTAATTTTCAATTTCCAAATTCAAAATTTAAAATTTCATTTTTGAATTGCCAGTTGTAATTTTCAATTTCAAATTTTACATTTTAAATAACAAATCTCTAATTTTAAGTTCCAAATTTTAAATTTCAAATATCAAATTCTAATTTTCAAAATTTAAATTTCGTTTTCCAAATTTCAAATCTTAAATTCTAAATTTCAAATTTTAAATTTCAAATTTCAAATTTTTAATTTAAATTCCAAATTTGAAAGTCAAAATTTGAAATTTTAATTTTAAATTTTAAATTTGAAACTCCAAATTTCAAATTCCAAATTCCAAATTTCAAATTTCAAACTCTATATCCTATATTCCAATGTTGAAATTCCAAATTGTAAATTTTAATTTTAAAATTCCAAATTTCAAATGACACATTCCAAATTTGAAATTTGAAATTCAAAATTTTAAAATCAAAATCACAAATCCAAAAATCCAAAATTCAAAATTTCAAATTTCCATTTTAAATTTCAAATATAAATTTCAATTTAAAATTTTAAATATCAAATCTCAAAAATTCAAAATTTTAAATTTCTTAAATTTCATATTCCAAATTCAAATTTTAAATCTTAAATTCCAAACTTCAAATTTTTAATTTCAAATTCCAAATTTAAAATTTTAAAATCCAAATCACAAATCTTAAATTCCAAAATCCAAAATTTCATATTCAAATTTAAAATTTTAAATTCTAAATTTCAGATTCCAAATTCCAAATTAAAAATTTAAAATTCCAATTTCAATTTTTAAATTTTAAATTTTCAAATCTCAAATTATAAATTTCAAATTTTAAACTTTAAGTTTCAAACTAAATTCCAAATTTGAAAGTCAAAATTTGAAATTTTAAATTTCAAACTCCAAATTTCAAATTCCAAATTCCAAATTCCAAATTTCAAATTTCAAACTCTATATCCTATATTCCAATGTTGAAATTCCAAATTGTAAATTTTAATTTTAAAATTCCAAATTTCAAATGACACATTCCAAATTTGAAATTTGAAATTCAAAATTTTAAAATCAAAATCACAAATCCAAAAATCCAAAATTCAAAATTTCAAATTTCCATTTTAAATTTCAAATATAAATTTCAATTTAAAATTTTAAATATCAAATCTCAAAAATTCAAAATTTTAAATTTCTTAAATTTCATATTCCAAATTCAAATTTTAAATCTTAAATTCCAAACTTCAAATTTTTAATTTCAAATTCCAAATTTAAAATTTTAAAATCCAAATCACAAATCTTAAATTCCAAAATCCAAAATTTCATATTCAAATTTAAAATTTTAAATTCTAAATTTCAGATTCCAAATTCCAAATTAAAAATTTAAAATTCCAATTTCAATTTTTAAATTTTAAATTTTCAAATCTCAAATTATAAATTTCAAATTTTAAACTTTAAGTTTCAAACTAAATTCCAAATTTGAAAGTCAAAATTTGAAATTTTAAATTTCAAACTCCAAATTTCAAATTCCAAATTCCAAATTCCAAATTTCAAATTTCAAACTCTATATCCTATATTCCAATGTTGAAATTCCAAATTGTAAATTTTAATTTTAAAATTCCAAATTTCAAATGACACATTCCAAATTTGAAATTTGAAATTCAAAATTTTAAAATCAAAATCACAAATCCAAAAATCCAAAATTCAAAATTTCAAATTTCCATTTTAAATTTCAAATATAAATTTCAATTTAAAATTTTAAATATCAAATCTCAAAAATTCAAAATTTTAAATTTCTTAAATTTCATATTCCAAATTCAAATTTTAAATCTTAAATTCCAAACTTCAAATTTTTAATTTCAAAATCCAAATTTAAAATTTTAAAATCCAAATCACAAATCTTAAATTCCAAAATCCAAAATTTCATATTCAAATTTAAAATTTTAAATTCTAAATTTCAGATTCCAAATTCCAAATTAAAAATTTGAAATTCCAATTTCTATTTTTAAATTTTAAATTTTCAAATCTCAAATTATAAATTTCAAATTTTAAACTTTAAGTTTCAAACTAAATTCCAAATTTGAAAGTCAAAATTTGAAATTTTAAATTTCAAACTCCAAATTTCAAATTCCAAATTCCAAATTTCAAACTCTATATCCTATATTCCAATGTTGAAATTCCAAATTGTAAATTATAATTTTAAAATTCCAAATTTCAAATCACTCATTTTAAATTTGAAATTTGAAATTCAAAATTTTAAAATCCAAATCACAAATCCAAAAATCCAAAATTCAAAATTTCAAATTTCCATTTTAAATTTCAAATATAAATTTCAATTTAAAATTTTAAATATCAAATCTCAAAAATTCAAAATTTTAAATTTCTAATTTCGTATTCCAAATTCAAATTTTAAATCTTAAATTCCAAACTTCAAATTTTTAATTTCAAATTCCAAATTTAAAATTTTAAAATCCAAATCACAAATCTTAAATTCCAAATTCCAAAATCCAAAATTTCATATTCCAAAATTTTAAATTCTAAATTTCAGATTCCAAACTCCAAATTAAAAATTCTAAATTCCCAATTTCAGATCCCAAAGTCCAAATTTTATATTCCGTCAACTCATTTCATCAAAATTGTTTCCAATCCATGTCCAAACATACTTTTACTTAGGAGTATTTCGTGTGCATATTCGTTTTATTCCACTACATAGCACTTGCAAATATTTGGATAGAGTACAACACAAAACCAACGAAAATTCATGTATGTGAAGTTAGCCCAAACTTTCATCTCAGAAAATACAAATCATCTGGCAACACTAAAATTACAAAGTTATCCCAGCCCAACTTTATTTCATACGATATAATTTACTCTAACCCATAAAATAATTTTTGTTTACAGAAAATCGCTTAAATGTAAATCATAATATTATACTGAAAATTATAGAAGAAAATACTAAATTTTAAAGAAAAGGGCCTTAAGGTTAGAATAGTACCGTGAAACCATCGTTAAGCCATTCGATTTGGCATTGCATTATCTAGCCCCATTAATAATATCAAGATGATTTGCATGTTGAGATTGGTGCTATACACATTTAAATTAGCACAACTCTATTGCAAGTCCGCATTGATTTCAACATCCATTTCTTTAAGTTTATTGACCGCTTCGAAAAACGTTTCAATATGGCCACGCATATCATTCCCTTTCTACACCGTCTCGAGTGTTAACTGCCTAAAAAGCGTCGCTTTACCAGCCCCTGTTGATTGGTAAATATTTTCAAGCTTTAGCCAAACCTCATGAGAACTGCCGCAACCCTTTATTTGTTTTAGCTCTAACGGATTGATTGATAAAATAATATCCGATCCGAAGCATCGTTTTTAATTAGTAATGTTTCCATTTGCATTTTCCAGGTGTCATAATTATCTTGGTTAAGGGTTTCAAATAGGATTGACGTGCAATATTTCACTTTTATTTATTTTTTTATTTTTTTTTATTTAGTGATTTATTTTCTCCATTCCTGGGCCCACAACCTATTAAATTTTGATAATTGAAGCTTACAGAATTTATTAATTGATACCGAGATGGTATCTACAGTACAATATTTCAACTAAACACAGAAAACCAATTTTTTTTAAATAAAATTATCTTGATTTTGTAACAAAATACAATCACACATCGTTATTCGAGCGTTGCTATGATAGTTTATAAACTTTACCAATACTCTTAGCTAAGGGCTATTTATTCAATATAAGAAATATGCTGGCATCATTTTATATTCCATGGCTGATCCATTTTACACCTGTGCCATTGCACCAAAATTTAAGTGCGTTTGAAAATGATAAAACTAATAACACCACAAAAAAAAATATTGGAAATGTAAATTTAATGATGTTCACAAGGAAAACGAAAACAACCTTATATGATCCTATACAGCAGGGGTGGCAAAACTTTCAAGTCTTGCGGGCGACTTTTGACTAAATTAAATCTGGAGGTCTACCAGAGAAACTATATTTAATTGTTAACTGTATTTCATTTATTTGTTTAAATTCAAGACAAAATTAGAAAGTTTCATATCACTTATAATACAAGAATTTTAAAAATATTAAATATAAGTTTATTTACTACTGCTACTACTTGCACCTGATACGTGGCACTGCATCTTATCATCAAGTTCTTCATATTTTGGATCATATGAGCTTATGGCGATTCGCAAGCATGATGCCAAATGATCATCCGTTAAACAAGATCGATGTTTTGTCTTAATGCCATTCATTGAAGAAAAAGTTGATTCGCAAAGATAGGTGGATCCAAAAAATGCGGACATATATCCAGCCACTCTCCGCAAAATTGGACCATATAAATCTGAACTGTTTTTTAAATATGTTTATAAAGAGATTTAACAGTCAAAAAGTTTTTTAAATATGCATTTTCTCATATTGCTCGCGGGCGACTTTCGATAGTTAATCGGTCGACCAGTCGACCGCGGTCGACGCTTTTGCCAGTCCTGCTATACAGCATACTTTGCTGGCACCAGGTTCGTTATTTCTCAGCAAAATAATTTTCCCAGGTATACAGTTTTCTACTTTTTAAATATCACATAAAAAGAAAATGTTGATTTCATCGTTTCCAAATAAAAATGATGAGCTAAACATTTCTTTTGTATATACCTATACAACATATAAATAGTATAGATGTTGAACTATTTGTATACATGGAGAAAATATCACGATTCATAACGTTTATGATTAAAAGTTAAGACACGTATAGCCTGCCTTTAATTATACATGTAAAATGTGTGTCTGTACAACAAGCAGAAAAAATACTAAAGACACACAGTAGTTTTCTACTATGGTATGATGTAGATTTAATTTATGAGTATACTGTTTGGTAACCGCACCTACTTCACCTGCTCTATACAGTACACAATTTATAAAGAAGAAAAACAAAAAAAAAATCTTTTTATCATATTGCGGTTTCATTTAGTACAATTTTATGTTTTATGTTGTTATTTATGATATGAGAAAATATAAAAAAACAAAATAAAAATATTTTATATTGCTTTGCCGAACCGAACGACTTGTTTTTTAACTAAACCAATATGTATGTATGTATCATGTATGTACTTATTTATTAGAGATAACTGGGTGGCGCCAGGGCTAATACTAGCCCATGGTAATGTCTTTTTCTTGTTATAAATATTTGCTCTAACCGACTTTTCGGAGGACACTTTTCAGCCAACAACCGTTTACATTTTTAATAATCATCAATTATTTTGAGCAAGGGAAATTCTTAAAAGATGTCACGAAATTTTCTAAATTAAGATATCGTAATTGCGCACGACAATATTGATACGTTACCGCCAAGCCATCGAATCACAATCTCTTACTTTGGTAATTTTTACTACAACAATGAAATGCAATTTTACTCCGGTATAAATAATTTCTTTCCACCTAGTAGTAGAATTAATAAAATTATATTCTTCACGTAGTTGTAGTGTTTGTCACAAGAGCAAATGTATTAAATATATTAAGTTTTATGAGTTGGTTGGAGCGGCGACTACATGAGAAAGGAGAACAACAACATCAAGCAACATTTGCTATAGTTAGTACAGATTTGGGTGTCCACATGGGAATATGATGATGGAAATAGATATCGCCCCCCCCCTCCCCCCCCCCCCATTCAACCGCCGATGGAAACAATAGTAAAGACATAAAAAATAATAATAATTAATTAATTAGTTAAGTGCCTGACAGCTTTTCAGAAATTGGGGTTGTAACAGTGGGAACGCTTATGTTAGGTAATTGTGCTGCCTTGTCAGAGTCCCGAGTCTTTAATTTTTTACGTACCTTTCCTTTCTTTTCATCTTGTTATTTGTAAAAGGGTGTCAGGTTGACTCGGCGTATTCTGGGAAACTTTATTTTAGCTTTGTCGTACACACCAAATCAATCAATTAATCAATATTTAGTTTTATTAGCTGTGGTATTAAATGACAATACTTACTTTGGACAAAATTTCATTCCTATTCGAATAGGAATAACATTTACCAAAGTGAGCTCTAAATGATCGTGAAACATTTATTTCGCTAGCTAAATTTTACGTCAAATTTGAAAGAACAATTTTTCTTAGGTCGAGCTGCGACTTCATACCTTCCTGCCGCCGGCAATACATCCAATGAACGCTATGTAGCCAATGAACGGCGATATAGCCTGCTGCGACCCTCGATGATATGTCTACAGAAACAGAGTTTTGTTCCTACATATCAGTGATCCTACATACACTATTTTACTCTCGCACTGTGTATCTCCTGACCATGTATTTAGTCTTCGTTTCGTTTATCTACAGGATAATTAGTTGAGCTGTTAATTCCAATGGGAGGAGGACCCCTTTCAGGGGGATGACGTTGCGACCCAATGGAAAATGGTATCACCTTGCATATTCACTCATTCTTTAAAAGCTAACACATACACCAATTGTGACGGTATGCCCAGATAGGACAATA
Organism: Tipula helvola; assembly: GCA_963556165.1. Taxonomy (NCBI): domain Eukaryota; kingdom Metazoa; phylum Arthropoda; class Insecta; order Diptera; family Tipulidae; genus Tipula; species Tipula helvola. Next base: position 369,513,571 of record OY744481.1, read on the forward strand.
CGGTTCATAACTGTTTCTTTTAATGCTGACCTCTGCTGGAAGTCTAGTAATATGGGCTGTTTTCATTAAACAAAAATCTGAATTTTCTGTTGAACTGTTTGTGTCACGCAGATATCCCTCAGGTAATTTTTGATAATTTCCATATGAGGGGTTGCACTATAAAAACCGTTGAAAAATTTTAATGTGCAATTTTGATATTTTGAAGAAAGTATCACTCGGTGCATAAAGGGAACCAAAGTTATGATAGTATTATTACTATAATTTTCGTTAATCTTAATCCGTTTAATCTTCGCTTTTAAAATATCTTCGCCCTTAAACAAAATGTATTTGCAAGTGGCCCATTTCGCTTTCTTTAAATTTTTTAAAATATCATCGTCATTCTGATTATAATCATCTGTCAAAATATCGAGTATCAGCGTTTCGTCTGCATCCATTTCGCAATTGGTCAATGCTGACGCCGAGTTTTCTAGAAAATGCATAGCTATTATTTTCGCTATACGGTATGATTAAATTCGAAAAGAGATGGATTGACACTATTACCGCTTCTTTGCCTTACAAGTTCAAAAAAATGTTCTATGGGATCTTGGTTTAAACGAGCTGTTAGGATAAAATCGATCCCAGAATTATTTTCTTTTAAATATTCAAACAAAGATAAAAGACCATATATGGTTTGGATTATTCAATTTAAACAGTAGACGGTAGTTTTATTTGTCGTTTTAACCTAAGATAAGTAACCTAATATAGAATCAAGATTTTGATGGACTCGATTATCTATTTTTAAGGCGCTCTTATGTAGGTTTGGGTAAAAGATAACTTTGCTGTTAAATTGTCAAAAAGCTTATGAACCTTTTCAACGAAATTTGCAGTGGCTATAACGAATGGTTTAGCATTGTTAGTGAATTTGTCAAAATCGGACATCGTTCTTATACCAGCTGCAACCGTTCGGCTAAAAATTTGAGTTGCAAGTTTTACTCGCACTTTTTCGAAAGAATTTGTGTAAATATGACGATTTGTTAGCTTTGGACACAACTTAGTAGTTCTCAGTTTTTCTGTCTCAAATAATTCATTCATAGGAAACGGGAATGGCTTTTATTCAGTGTGGTGCGTCGTATAAGGCAAACATTTTATTTTCGTTTTGGCAATGTACAATTGATTTTGAAAACCTTTCTTTGGAAATACCAAGGGAATCTTCATCAATTTTACTAGATTTAATAACGCCTTCAAACAAAATAACTAGTTTTCCAATAAGTGAACGAATTACAATAATGTTATGTGCAACAATATTGAAAACAATGCAGAATACCCGTGTCTTTCTAAAGAGTACCAGGCGTGTTTGTGGGAAATACAATTGTTGAACCTTATAACCAAACAATTTCACTTTACTAGATAAATACTAACCGGAATCTGTTGAAATTTCATGCAACGACTTAATATTCGATGGTCGAATACAAACGCAAATCGCTTACAAATCCTTGAGTCATCTTTCGCTTAATCATATTTAAACGAAGAAGATCTTAAATCAATTAACCAAATAATTAGAGATTATATTGACGTTTTCCAATTGGAAGGTGATGAATTAAACCTAGTATTCCGAAAACACCCGACTATGTTCTAATTTATCAAAAATCAGACCGTATGCCTGATGCAATTAAAAATTAAATCAACCAGCAAGTAAATAAGATGATAAATCAAAACAAAGTTGAACCAAGTACTAGTCCATGGAACTTTCTTCTTTTAGTTATTCTGAAGAAGTCTGCTGATGGTTCACGTAAATGGTGCGTTGTCATTGATTTCAGACGCGTTTAAACGATGATAACATTAGACCGTGTATTGCCGTTTCCCAACATTTTTGAAATTTTGGATCAGCTACGTAAAAAATCGTACTTCAGTACACTGGATATGACAAAGACCGCTTTTAAAACAAATTCTGGACATTTTCATTTCAATCGTATGGCTCTCGGTTTAAAGGAAGCTTCACCTACTTCCACAATTGAATAAATAAAGTTCTTTCCGGTCTCAATGGTCTAAAGTGCCCAGTTTATCTTGATAGTCATCTGTGGCCAACATCTAAACGAACATAACAAAAGGCTTAATGAGGTTTTTGATTGTCTTCGAAAATACAACTTAACAATAAATCAGTGGAATGCCAGTTCCTACGACAACAGTTGACCTACTTAGGATATATAGTTGTACCCGATGGAGTGAAACCTGACTCAGAGAAGGTTAGCGATATCATCAACTATCCTGAACCTAAGAACCAAAGCGAGTAAGCTTGGATTTGTGAGATATTATAGACGCTTTGTGAAAAATTTCTCTAAAATCACTTTACCATTAACTACTCTGTTAAAGAAGGACACACCATTCATTTGATCTCCATTTTGTGATGAACCCTTTAAAACACTTAAATTTATAATAATTAAACCGCCAATTTTACAAATTTTTTAACTTCGATAACACCTTTATAATAACAACAGACGCAATCGATATAGCTACCGGATCAGTTCTTTCCCAGATTTTTGAAGCCGATTGCTTTTGCTAGCCGCACTCTATCCAAAGCAGAAAGAAATTATTATGTAACTAAAAAGGCGCTTTTGGCAGTTGTTTGGTCCATTAAGCATGTTCGAGTTTATGTAAACGGTAGGAAATCCATATTACTTAGTGATCGCAAATCTTTAGTTTGGCTATTTGACATGTCAAACCTGTATTCGCTTTTAATGCCATATAGCTTAGAGCTTGAAGAGTACGACTTAGAAGTCGCATATAAACCGGGGGCACTAAATAAAATCGCAGACACACTTAGTCGTATTTCAATCGATAATTCGAAACTTTTACAAAATATTTCTTAACATATTTCTGATTCTTGTAACATCGATAAATTTACTACTTTTAATTCTTCAAATAATCAGAAATTCAATAAATCAAATTCAAATTCAGTTTCTTCCAAAGTTCAGTGTACATTGTAATCCTTTAAACAATTATAACAATAGCAATAATTTTGTAATTCCGCTTGAAGAAAATTCTGTAACTAATGAGACATCCCATAAAACATAATAGAAATTACTGACCTTGAAAATCAAATAAAACTTATAAAAGAATTTCATAACACACCTCATGGTGGTCACCAGAGAATACAAATGACTATTTTCAAAAAAATGCTTGGAATAATTGAAAGGATCGTTAAGCCGCGTGAATCATGTCAGAAAAATAAAGCGAATTCCGTGCGAAAAATGCCTTTGACATTAACTTCTTCGCCTTTTAAGCCTTTTGAAAAATAAAAAATTTCTTGGCATTGTTGGTCCATTATTAGTTAGTTACCATCAAAACAAATTTATGTTAACCATTAAAGATGACCTAGCCAATGCATTTCTCACAAATTTCATATTCATTTATGATTGCCCGCGGTCAGTTTTGATCGACCAAGGATCTAATTTTATGGAAAATGCATTTCAAAGTCTTTGCAAGCTCCTTTAAATAAAGAAAATCAACACGTCAGCTTTTTATCGTGAAAGCAATGGACCTTTTTAACGTTCACATCGTATGTTCATCGAATATCTCCGGGATTTTATAGATAAAAATGGTATGGATTGGGTTGAGTTAGTCTTTGGTATGCTACCCAATTTACCTGTTCATTTCATAATGATCCTAATACTTAACTTCGACGATTACCTTGTAGATTTTTTACATAAACTACAGAGTTCCTATGCAATATCTCGACAAAATGTGATTAAATCAAAATTGAATTCCAAAACTTATTATGATTGCGAGTCAAGTAATACTCTCTTTCAAGTTGGAGATTTGGTTTGGTTAAATTGAAGCTGAAAATACCAAACTCGTCGCTCCCGATGTTATGGAATTTAGTTTAGACAAAATGTTAATTACTTTACAATTTTTAATATTTTAACCACGGAACAGTGACTGGTGACTAGGTTATACTGTTAAAGTTACCTGTACATTTCTAGCTGAAAATAAAAAGTCGGTAATGCAGTTTGTGGTATCCCAGCCAAAAATAAAAAAATTGTCGCATTGAGATGAGTGGTCAAAAAATTTCAGCTTTTGGTGTTATGTTTGGAAATAGGTTGCATTGATGTGAAAAAGTTTCTAATGATATTTGGAAACCAACTTCTTCCAGATTTTCCTGTTGCTAGATTGCTAATGAGGACAAATCAAGGAAGAAAATTGATTTCTAGATAAACACTTTATAGAGAATGATTTTAATCCAATTTTAAATATTTTTTGTATTCTTTCAATAAGTACGATATTTTCCTTGTATATACCCAAAAGTGGACGGTTTTCCATATTGTATTAAAATAGGAAATAAGCTTTTGATTGCGACTGAGAAGTTTCACAAATGTATCCAGTTGCGATAAGTTTTAAATTATATCAATCTACCAAAATTTGCATCTGAGAAATGTCATGCTAAGTCAACAACGGTGAGATGTAAAGATTATTTGTAAACCTAAAAGTTCCGCCTTACGAAGATGCCAATGAAGAACAAATTTTAATAATCGTCAACTATAAAACTGTTTTGTTAGAAAACTAAACTAGGTTTGTGATCGTTTATGATCAGATTTGAAAAAAATTAGCTCTAAAATAATTCTGCTTAAATACATCGTGGGGGCTTAAAAGTTCAGTGAGGTTTAAATATCAGGCTTAATTTGTTTAGTAAATACTTATACATTTCAAAAGAACATCAAAATAAATTTCAAATAAAAAATATTAACGGCAGAAATTATACGAGGTGATCAACCTCAAACACAATGGTTAGCTAATTCACAAATCTAAAAGGGCCGAGAAACTAGTTGCATAAATGAACTAAACTCAAATCAACCCAATTTATTCTCCAACTCAATCCTGGGTCCCACAAGATATATGTGCATATACACTGGACTCAAAACAATTCAAGCTAACTGCCAATACAACGCTCAACTCAACAGCAAATAAATCCTTAACTGAAGCCACAATTAGCTGCAATTCAATCTTCCAGTAGACCTCAAACTCAGCCCTTAACACAACTCTCAACTCAACGCCCGGTTCAATTACCAAACCAACAAGGCACGAAATATTATAAAAGTAACTGAATACAGCTCAAGCTAACTTCCAACTGAAACCTGCACTCAATCATAACTCAACTCTAATCCTCAACTCAACTCCGAATTAAAAGATCAACTCAATTGCTAAAAGGATCGTTTGAATGTGATTAAACGGGTGAGTAAACCTAAATGGGGAGCTCACCCCAGTATGACTGATATGTTAAGAAAGGCCCTTATATCCTCCAAAATTGGATATGGTATAAGTGTGTATGGAAATGGTTCGAAAGGGGCTTTCAGCCAATTGATGAAAGTAGAAAATGCGTGTGCCAGAGTGGTATTGGGAGCGATTAATTCAACCCCAATACATACTCTTTGGTCTGAAATGGGTGATTCACCTCTCGATTATAAGAGAGAGTGGATCACAGTGAGAGAGACTGTGCGAATGATAACTAAGAAAAATGAGTTTTGGAATGAAATGGTAGTGAGACTTCAAAGTAGGACGGTGTACAAACCTACATAGTACATATAGAGCTAGCATTGCACTCGAAAATATGAATCTATTTTTAAGTATAGGCAATGCTGGTCCGCAGCCCGTTCCTAATAATCTTACTGTATGCCTGAATATATAGGAATATAATAAGGGAATGAATGAAGTTATCGCCAAAATTATGTTTGAAAAAATCAGTCGGCAATATGTGAGACATGAAATCGTTTATACAGATGCTAGTGTGACTGATAATGGTGTAGGCGTTGGTATTTGTATGCCCGGTACGAATGTAGAAAAGTGTTTTAGAGTGGATAAAAGCATCTGTATAATGAATGCCGAATTGATTGGGATATATGAAGGTCTCCAACTGGCTGTGAATGAGGGGAATAGGAAAGTAGAATTATTTTCCGATTCTCTGAGTGGTTTGGGTCTGCTAAAATGTGGAGGTGGAAGACAAGGCAATGTGTATGTTGATTTCATTTTTGAATGTGTTCGTATCTGTCAACGTGATGTGACCATACAATGGGTTCCATCACATAGGCAGATCGAAGGGAATGAAAGAGCCGATACTTCGAATGTTTCATGTGGAGAAAATGGGAGAGTGAATTTAACGAGAAAAGTCTGACCAAAGGAATGAAGTACAGAATGCTCCGAGGTACTCCTTTGAGAACTCCTTTCTATAAGGAGCTCAAAGGAGATACGCGAATGTTGCGAACGATTGAGAGAATCAGGCTGAACCACGGAAATTGGAAGGAATGCTTGTGGAAACATCATTTGAGTGAGAACAAGGATTGTGAGTTGTGTGGAAGTGTGGAGGATGTTGAACACCTTTTATTGGCTTGTCCCCGATACCACCAATACATATCAAAGTTCAACATCCTTCGGAATGCTAGGAATCTAAGTGATTTAATGAATGAAGGAGGATTGGCTTATAAGGAAATGTATGAATTTATTAGGATGAGTGGGATAACGGTGTAAAACAAATAAGGAAGATCCGGCAAAGTATGTGTAGGGAGTAATCTGGTTCTTTTTAAAGACTAAATTGTATTGTATAAAGATAAAAAATATGAATTAATAATGTAACGATTTTGTAAATTTTGATTTTTGGCAATGTGGCTCTTTTTTATGTAGGAGCCAAGCCTAATAAAAAAAAAAAAAAAAAATTGTTGTTGTTGTCAAAATTTATATGAGACGTTGTTGTTGTCAAATCTAAACTAAAATTTTAAATACACTGAAATTTAACAAATAATTATCGAAACCCTGTGTTAGCTCGTGTTATGTAAAAAGAGTTTTTGAGCTTTTCAGTTTAGAATCTGTTAAAACCAAACAACAAACTGTTGTTGTTGACAAAATTATATAATCATCGAACAATTGTTTCTTTATTAATGCGATAAATACAATATTTAACTGGATATACCCACATAGATGTTTCAAATAAAATATATCAGTGCATTCATGCTAATAAATTAAAGTCTAAATTAATTATACCAGTATATCAATAATACAACTAAAATATACACATGGAATGGGACGGGTTACGACCTTTCACACATTTTTTGCTTGACAAATATACACTACATAGAATGCATATTTTGTACATAAATCAAAAAAGTATTTTAATATGGTTACTATTTACATTTGCCATGTAATAAATTATATAAATAATTACTTATTTTCTTATACACAGAAATATGTACAAAACTATGCTACCAACCACTTTTCTCATATATGTTATCTATACCTATTTATGGTGCTACTGGATATATGTATATAGTGTGTACATAAATAATCATACATAATATATTCACCAGTAATTAAATTATCAATATATTGATGATAATAAATTTACCTTCTTTATATTCCTATATACCTTTTCCTATATAAACATAAGAAAACACCTTGTTTTGTTCCGAGTATATAGTGTATAGACTCAAGTCTATATCGTGTTATTATTTTGCTATATGGTACATGGCTTTAATATAATTAGAACATGTGGGTGGTGGATAGAGGCAACAAATTTACCACTTTATAAAACGAAATAATATTCATATCTACTTAGAGCATTATATACTTAGTTTATATACGAGTATAAATATAGAGGAGACATAAGAAAAGTGTGAAAAATTTTAATGTTTAAGAAATGAAACCACATGAAATAAATTTTATATGCTTTTCGTTTCGTATATACACAAAAAACTTAATTAAGCTTTAATACACTTTGTCCATAAATTACATTTTAATGGTACATTTTAAATTGGTCACAATTTTTCATTTATGGTTTTCTCCTTGGTGTACGAAAAGTAAAAAAACAAGAAAAAAAAACGAAGAAAATCTACTTGCTAAATAAATTTATATAAAGAAAATTGTAATGAGAATGTTGATTACATGACAGGATTATTATTATTCTTATGTTTTTTACTTTATTTTATATTTTGGACAAGTTAGGTGTGTAGTACATAATTTGTTTAGGATGGGCAATTAGACACGTGCTTGTTTATTTGATCGTGTTATGATTTATTATGTTGTTGCTTATATAGGCAGGGAGAATGGCAAATTACCGGATTTTTTTTTAATCTGACAAAATGCCAACTTTTTTAATTAATTTTGCAAAGCTCGTATGTTTGGAACATGCACAATAATATGAATCGGCTTATCATGATACTGTTAAAGTTAGCAGAAAGTAGCCAGGCGAAAGTGAAAAGTCGATAATGCAGATTGCGTTGCGTTAGCGGAAATTTTAAAGTCGGAATTAAAACACGGTAATGTAGATTATGTTATCCCAGCCGAAAAAAATGAAGTAGATATCAATCGGTAGTGTTTAGCCTAAAAATAACTAAGGATACATGAATAGCGAGACCTTTATTAATACGCTAATCTGGCAAAACCTGGTTCCTCCTCATATGGAAAATTGTACAAAACTCACGAAACAAAAAAAATATCTTAATTGGAATAAAATGAGCCTCTAGATGGCTATGTCTGGCAATGTATTACATTGATGTGACTTGTCAATAGTAATCGCATTAAACAAATTCAGTAAAAGTTTCCTGTGGGAACAGCCTCTACGGTTTTTTATCTAGAGATATATTATTGATGTGCCTGGTTTTTGCAAAATCGAATTTTCCGAAATTTCCCACGGGAACTTGAACCGATTTTTTTCCAGCGATAGCTATTGACAATTCCAGATAGACACTCTAGATGTTGATTTTATTCCAATTTTGTGAATTCTTCTGATTTTCCGATATTTTCCTTGACTTGGTTGAACAAAGTTTTCAACGTAAAACTATTTACAACCTTTTTTTTTATTACAATCCATGTATCCTATATTTACTTTCGGCAAATAACCACAAAATTGTTTATTTCCGGTTGGAACGGTAATAACTTAATCTGCATTATCGACATTTTACTTTCGGCTGGAAACTTTCGGCTAACTTTAACATGGTCTTGTCATGCCGGTATACATTAATAATTATCAAGGTGTTTCATAGTATCATTCAATGGATAACTTTCGTAATATCATAAGCTAATCACATTTTTCACAAGTTGAAGTAATTGTCAATTGACTGTTGAATTATTTAGTAAGTTTTTGTTGGATGAATGGCATAAGTGGGATGATATGTTTAAAAGGTGCAAGGTCATAGAAAAGAGAGCACTGAATTTTTATCTAACTAAACGTCTAAATGCACCCACGTGATGCTATAATTGTTATAAGCCAGGCTAATTTTGGTGGCATAATATGGAAGATTAGTAAAATTCTAG